>JAXCHO010000019.1:13216666-14612500 GCA_036630365.1 Acanthiza pusilla
ATTCTTAATTATTTTCAACTTAATTTAAAATACAGCTATTCACTAGGCCGTGGTCTTACAAATATGTAGACATATTTTTTAGTGTCATAAAATATGCATCCCATTGATCACAAAGTAATGTCAGACAAATGCATAAACACTTTTGTGGAATTTGGCCTGTCAGTACGGAGGTATTTTCTACATTTGGTTCATAATGTCACATTTATGGTAGCTTAAAGCTTTTGCTGTCCATTAAATGTTACTAGCCAGTACTTGGTGAGTTTCTCTGCTGTCGAATAAGTAGGCAGGTTCTTTTTCAAAATGCTGCAATGTGTAAATACCAAGCTAGATCACAGTCAGTTTTAGATCCAATTGAAAATTAGACTTCCTTTTCAATTAAGGAGTTTTTTCATAGAAATATTTTCTTATTCCACTTTCTCAAAAAGTGTCCTCCTTAAACTAGTATGCATTTATTTTAAAAATTGTAATAGTGATAATTCAGCGGTAACATTTAATCATTACTATGTAAGCAATAGATGTAACTTAATCTTTAAGTGAAAAATGAATATTTAAATAATATTGTATTGTGGGACAGATAAATTATTTTACTGTAGAATGAACTAATCCCTACAGTAAATGCAGCTGTATCCACTGGAATAAGGTATTTTGCAATTAAAATCATTATACTACATGAATATAGAGAGGTATTTTGAGGTTACAGATTTTCATTTTGGTTTTTCCCATTTTTTTATTTTCTCAAATATTGTTTTGCTGACACAGAATTTGCATTAATTAGTTGTACTTAATGATAATAAAAAACTACCTTCAGTGTTCATTTAAAATATTGCATCCCTAAGATATTTGCTCTTAAGTTAGTTCTGTATTTTACTTGAGGTTTATATTAAAACTGGTAAATTAACTTCCCTTTATGTACATGACTTTTGAACCCTATGTGTACACAACTTCCTCTGGATTACCAGAGCAAATGAAAATAAATGTTCAGCTTCTTGCCTAAAGTAAAAAAGAAAATTTTATATGTCATGGCTTATTTCAAAGATATGTTTAGTATTTCTGTGTACAGTCTACAAAGCTCATAACCTCTGCTCTGTTGCTGTATATGTGTCATAAGCAAGTTTTAAGTGAGACTTGGAACAAATATGTTTGCCTTTAATATGGTGCTTTTGCAAATATTTTAAAAAATTAAGGTTATCAATGCTTAGGAAATTAATAATCACAGTAATTGGTATCAGTAATAATCAGAACTTGAGTTCCAATTTCAGATTGCCTCAGCTGCCCTTTTTTCTTTTGCTTGCTATGACTCCAGAAAACTCCAAACGTTTACGTAACATGGTGATACTGTATTTCAGTTACTAAAAGGCAGCTGAATCAAATGGTTTATCCCACAGTGGATAAAACGCAAACTCTGAACTTCAAGTGTGTCTGAAAGGACTAGAAAACAGTGCTTATGTGGTTAAGAAACACTGCTTCAATACTTTGAGGCGTGCTCCTCTAACTTCATGCTTGGAAAGAGTATCTGTGTTCCTATTCACAGAACAGAGATGAGTTGAAAGAGCCTCAATACCAAAGGTTTAACAATATCCAGCCCCTGGAACTGAAACTTGACAAAGTCATTGTAGAAATAAATAGTATGTACTTAACTGACAAAGGGAGGCACTGAAACTATTTTTTACAGGTAGATTTTGCATCCCCTAACTGCTTTAAAATCAAACATGGAGAATTCCCACCCCCAAAGGAATATGGTTTAGTTTGACTAGTGTTGAAGAAGGGTGGCATTTCCAAAAACCCTACTTAGATGGTCACAGCAATAATTTTTGGCCTTATAATGTATAACTATGATTATAATAATTAGAAAACTTAAAAATAAGTCCATTCACCCTGTTTCCATGAAGCTTCACTTGTTATTATGGAAATCTTAATTTTAATTCTGCCTGGGCTTGTTTGTTCTCAACAGGTCTCATGTGCACTATATGAGGATTGAATGAAGGGAATCAAAGACTGTAGTAGGTTATTACTGATATTGCAGGCATTATTATTGCAAATATCAGCAGAAAGGCTTATTATCAAGGCATTGGCTTACTAAGTCTTTCTCTTGAGTGCATTTATGTCTATTATGTCATAGCTTTGGCCTCAGGCAGCATATGATCCTACCAACAGCACACATATGCGCAGAGCATAGAGTTCAAATATTTAAAGGGACATCATCAACTTGAGGATGCTTGAGTGGAAAATCTTGCACTTGCTATTATTTAAAGTATTGGAATGGAAAGGGTATATATATACACACCCCAATTTTTAGCTCCACATTTTGTACACTGCAACGTGTGAATAGTTGATTGAATTTTGTTGATAGAAATCACTCCTTCTGGTGCATCGTGTCACAGCTACAAAGCTTAAGAGAAATGGATAAAACCCAGCAAAGGTGGAGAGAGACAGGGTGAGACTTCTGTGCCTGCATAAGGCACATCGGCATAACAGGGCACAAACAGGACTGTGCTCCTCTGCCCACATTCAGAACTGAAGAAATCCAACCCAGAAGTTGACAAGTGTCCCTTTAAGTAGTGCACGTAGTATACTAGTGGTATAGTTGGTTAGTTGTTTCTTTATAATCCTTAAATTGTGTTTGTATGCGTGTTAATATTTTAAAGGTTTTAAAACCAAGAAGTAGTTCAATAGCAATTAATGAGTAAACTCTTCACTGTTTTTATAACAAAGTTTTATTACTTTCAGAGGAGGTCAAAATAAAACTAATCTAGCAGCCTTTTTTACTGAATGCTTGCTCCCTGAAATCTCCTGTGAAAGGACAGATGCACCCACCACGACATGCACTGTCCTTCTGCGGTGGAAAGCACTGTGTTTCATGGGGTGTATAATCACTTAAGAAGTTCTGTGTATAAGAACTTCACTCCTCTATTTCAGCAACCGTTCTCCATCGGTTTAATGGTGCCAGTAACTTGTTTGAGGGTTCCATCACGCTGTCTGTTCTCTTGCTCCAGCTGTTTCTGCTCTTCCCTTCTACTCTCCCATATGATAAAGTTGTTATTACATTCTGTCCCAAGGTGACTGTATTGTAATGCTCATTTCTGCTGGTCTTAAAACATTTTTCCTCATTATGGCAGCGCTCTTTATGGAGTTGAAGCATCTTAGACACTGTAGTTGCTCTTTATAAAAAGCATGTGATTTCTTTCATGGCTCGCTTCATTTAACACAGTGAACTAAATAAAATAGTCAATAGTCGATTGATGAGAGAGAATGGATGTGGTTTTGCATGAACACAGTGAAAGTTTACTTGCACTGATGTTTTTATATGCCAGGTGCCAAGATGCAGTTACAAGAGGCATGCTTTCTCTGAGTGTTTTAATTTGAAGTAAACAACAATATTAACTTTTTTAGTTAATATGTAACCTTCAATAGAGGCACCTAGTGGTATGTCTGAAATAATATTTTAAAACTGTGTTTGGAAATATTAATAATGCAAAGCTATTGCTGAATAGTACAATGTAATGAAAACAGACTGTTTTGGGTAGGACATTTTTCTTGCCCATTATTTGGTAAATTAATTTATTAAGAATTAAAGAAAAACACTTCAATTCATTAGCTGAAATTGCCAAGCTTTGGAGTTTGTATTAAGTATGTAGTTCCTTAGTTTTAACAGAGCGGCCTGATTTGTTAAGGCAGCTGATTATATAGAGTCAGCAACAATGAAGGGAACTCAATATCACTGAAAAAAATGGCCAAATATTTATGTGTTTATCTTTAGCTCTGCAACTTCGAAAACACTGACCTAGTTTCTGAAGATACTTTTAAGGCAAAGGTGAAGTAAACATCTCAGTACATATTTCTACTGTTCTGTTTGGGCAGATTGAGAAGAGTATATTATATATAAATCACTCCAGATAAAATAAATAATAATAATAGTTTAAAGAAGCTCCTCTTCTCCCTGTCCTTCAGGTTACGATTTTCTTACTATTTAAAAAATATTATTCAAGACTATTTATAGAGCAATCAAGACTGATTAATACTTAGTTTTCTGTGTTCAACTTGGGTCTACTGAAGTTTAAAGGTATGGTATTTCCTCATTTAACCCTTCTTGCTTGATCTAATAGTGAAGTCATATTTTTTCAATTTTCAGTTGTTTCAGTTGCAGTTAGTGTAAAGGTGAAAGTATTTTATGACATTTGTACTAGATCAAACAGAAGGAAAATGGATTATTTAATCATGTTACAGCATGGTACATCTTTCTAACTACAAGCAATAAAGACTAGGAAACATTACATGAAAATTGAGTAGCATCTTTCTGAATTGGATGTGTTTACAGTTGTATAGTCCTTTAAATCTTTAAGCACCACAGAAGCAAAGAATTAGATTAGGAGTGACAGAGCTTTATGTAATCTTGAAGCCTCTTTATCCAAGTTACTGAAAACATGCAATATTCATTAAAATCCTGTCATTTGAATATGTAAGAACTTGCATCCACAAAAATGGTTAGTATAAAGCTATTACGATTTTTTAGGTGGAATAATATGGTGCCTACTATTGAAAGTGTCACTTTTCTGCCTTGTCATCCATTGTATTCTATACAAGTACAGAAAAAAGTGAGCCTGATTTGTTCTCCTTTGTAGAGCCAGGCCGAGGCCCACTACAAAGGAAGTAAACATGCCAAGAAGGTCAAAGCACTAGAGGCAACGAAAAACAAACCCAAAGTTGGTTCTTCCAAGGACAGCGCAAAGGTTAACACGGGCTGCTCCACCACGCCAGTCACAGCCAACAGCTCTGACAAATCAGGTCAATGAAAACTTTTTGTTCTATACATCATTTACTTTCTCCTTTTATTGTGTTTGTATGAGAGAATTTGATTGCATTATAGTGATCCGTAACTTGCCGTTTCTAAACTGTTTACTATGCTTTCTTGTACAGAATTTATTTGTTTTGAAATTAGCAAAGTGCTTTTTCACATCTGAGAAACAACTGGTGCCCCTGAGTGCTAAAGTTGTTTATTTTTTTTAAAAAATCAATGAAATTTACTCATATAAAGTATGGATATTCTTATGACAATGGTGGATGGATGTGGGTGGAGGGTGAAGTCTGAGGTTATATATTTAGCTGAAGCACAGGAAACCTTTGTGAGAAATTTTTCCTTTCTGAGTAAGATGATGTTGCTCCCATAGGAAAACACACCTACAGAAATGTGAAGCCTTGTGTCCTGGGTATTTCCTGACTTTCACAGATCATTGGTGCTTCAACATAATTTTTTTTTTTTTTAATTCCAGATTAGTAATCTGAGGAAGATCAGCAACAGTAATAGCAATGGCATTGCTTGAGTTTCTGCTCTGTCAGTGTTGTATTACTGAATGAAACAGGAGACGGTCATGAACTCGCTGACAGTGTTATTCAGGAGAAGGCCCCTACTGTGGATTACCCCACTGTCAGTCCAATAAGACTACTGCTGATAAATTTGCTTCTGCCTAGGTAGCCATTTATTATCCTCTTCACCAGGGCTGATCTTGACTCAGGTACTATGAGGTGAATAACACAGTTTTTTGACATGTGCATTGAAAATAACAAAAAAAAAACCCTCAAAAAACGTATCAGTGACTGTCTGTCATCCTACTCTTTTCACAGCAGCATCAAAACTATCTCTGGGTGCCAAATTTTGGGTTGATTTACCTAGCAAATCATATTTTCGGGTTGAGAGAGATGAGCTGTATCCAAGTAGCATCTTCAAGTAGACAAGCCATGTTGCTATAAAACAGTGGCAATCTACCATTGATCCAAATATTATGTGGACTGTTGCACAGAAAGAGTTTTAAAATATTTGATAAATATTTTACTCTCTGAAATATCAAAACCAGCTTTGTTTAAAAAGCTTACTGCTCCAGGTATACATGGGGAGAACTCAGACAACTGCTGAAGTAAAATATCAGTTAAAACTTAAGAGGATTTAACATGTTAAGAATTCACCCGTGATGATATAATTGTGTAATGCCCTCCCTCTCTGGTGCCAAACGTTGAGGTCCGGATAACAAAAGTTTCATCATCTTTTACAAACTCCATCGTCTCTTCCATAGGTCTGGAGCTGTCTCGTGTTTCCTTTGCCAGACTATGAGGTCTGAATTGAATTATTTTCTCTCCTGTGCAGTGTATTTAAAATCTACATTCAGTTTTTGATAAAATAATACAACTAATCAAAAGGGAAACCTGCACTTGATTTTTTTTTTAAATTGCCCTATTTTTACAGTGTGTTGTTTTATGCTTTTAATTAATCTGTACAAATTAGACAGATTACCATCTGTGTCTGTTGGATTATGCCACTGCCAGTGTTTTTACATTAAAAATAAATCCCAGTGGCAATTGAGTTAAACACTTTCTTCCCATCAGAAGAACAGTGGGATTCTCTGTGGAGAGCAGGCTCCTCAGAGCCTTGGACTGCTGTACAGGAGACTGGGGATGGGATGTTTGGGAGGAAAAGACCTGAACCTGGAGCAAATTCTCTGTGTTTGTAGGGAAAGCTGGTCACAGAGATGGGGAACAGCTTGAAGATGGGGGGTTTTACCAGACTTGGAATAAACTATAGTTTTGTTCAGCTGCAGTTTCCCTTACAGATACTATTGCTCATTTGTTCTTTAACATATGTTTAGCTCCCTAACATAATGCTTATTGCAACTAAAGCAGTCACTAAGTTGCCATTGGGGATATTTTTTTTTTTTCTCTTTGGAGCAAATTAACTGATACCATTTTCTTCTTGTGAATAGTTTCCTTTATCTTCTAATATATTTAAAAATTAGAGTTTCAGCTGATGTGTATATTTGTGGTCTTTTTTTTCATCCTGATTTCCAGAGGAACTGAGACTTATGGTCATATCATCTATTCCTATCTTTGTTATATTCTGGCTCTGCCTTCACTTTGACTGTATTGCCTAGTGTCCAAAAAAAAAAAAAAAAAAAAAAAGAAAAAAAATATTAAGAGATTTTAATCCTATAAATCAGTCCTATAACTCCTATAAATTCGACAAAAATTTGCACTTGTGTAGCAGAGGTCTTAACTTATGGTCCATCCTGAAAGATGCTGCCATATGAGCTCTGTTTTGATTGACTTGCTGACGGACCAGGGACTCTGTCTTCAGGACTGGGCATTTGAAAGTGTGTATGTGTGCTGTAGGTCTGCAAAAATTGCATTAGAAGTACATAAACTAAATGAAATCAAGGAAGGGAATTGAATTCCATCACTTGGGAAGCTGTTGTTTAGCCATCGTACTTTGGAGAGTTCCTGAGAAATGTTCATCAAGCAGTAAATAATTTCTGGTGTCCTTTTCTTTGGTGTGGAAGAAAGAGAAGCTAAACAGAGAAGACAGTTTTAAGTTCTCGTGATACTTTGTTACCTGCTGTACTTTCGTGAGTATTAGTGCAGAATGGGTAGGGAGCATCACAACTGATAACTGCAATTATTTTCTTCTGTAGGTCTGCTAATAAAGGGGCACAACAGGCATGAGTAGCACCCTTTCTGATGTGCTGTCATTTTGAATTAGATAATGATGAATGATTTGGAGGTCTCCAGACAGAAGAGTTCTTAGTTATTGAACTAAAATATATCAGGTTAAGTTTTCTACCGACCCATGTGTGCTTTGGGTCAGACATAGCATGAAATCCAAAACACTTATTTGTCAGAAGTCACCACTATGGTACTAACAGGAAAAATAATTTCACTGTTAGCTCAGCTAGTGATGAATCTATCAAAGGCAAAACACAAATTCATCCAGTCTTTATTTTTCAAAATTTATGATGCAGTGGTCTCTCTACAGCTGTTCCTTTCAGCTTGAGAAATGTGGCTGCTGGTAGAGCTACAAAAGTTAAATTAATCTTTAAGGCTTTTTGGGATGTTTCCAGAAGTATCCAGGTAAGTGAATAATAATGGGTTGAATTGAACAAGTTTGCACTCTAACTTTGTTAGGGTACTATGTGATCTCATGGTATAAGCTCACAACTCTTTGCTGCTTAGAAAATAGTTGTATATTGGTACTTCTAAATACCACTGTCCTGCCCCATTCACTCTGCAGACAGAAAAATCACCACAGATTGTGTGACAAGGTTGTTGTTCTCCTACTCTACCTGGGCCATCCCTGCTTGTCCTGATGGGTATTTGCAGATTGGAGGTGGCCATAGGGATGCTTTCATAACCTGTCTCCCATACAGGAAAAATCTAGTAACGGCTAGAGAGCAGTTTCTTATGCTAGAAAATCACTGCTGTGACACTGCAGGTTTCTTGTAGTTGCTTTGAGATGTAGTTAGAGACCAGTTGTGTTAATAGCCCTGGGAGCTGCTCTGTCTGTGGTGGGTTGATCCTGGCTGGATGCCAGGTGTCCACCAAAGCCACTCTACCACTCCCACCCTCAGCTGGGCAGGGGAGATGAAACACAGCAAAAAGCTCGTGGGTCGAGTTCTGTCAAACATCAGGGAAACTTCTGACAGCTTCTCCAGAAACCACCTCTGTAGCCCTCCCACTAGCCAAGCTTAGCCATGCAAACTCAGTATAGTGGGAAAGATTCTCTTCCCTCCTTGAGTAAACCCAGGGTTTTCAAGATGGCTACACAGAAGTATAGGTATAGGTATATGCACGGCATTGCTTTAGGAAGGGGCAGGGGTAATAACCACTACACAACATAGTTTAGAGTATTTAAAGTGTGGTTTAAATATGCTCTAAGAATGGTGGTGTCTATGGCCCCAGGTCAGCATAGTCTAGATGCTTACAGTGATGAATCCTTCAGGAATGCATATAATAATAACTGGATTGAAATGTCACTGTTTACTTATCAAGCAAAAAGGAATTCTTTGATCATACTTCTAAATAAAAATAAATAGTTCAAAATGAAGCACACAGATGATGTGGTATCACCTTCTTTGCATTTTGCTTTGATATGAAAATTGGAAAGTAAATGCAACTGTTTTAAACTGCTCAAGAGTCAAAATCATAATTCAGATTTTTAAAGGTAATCTTCTTCCTGCCTTTGATCATTTGCTCTATGCTCTGTTGGCCTTATGCCTGTTTGTGAAATGATAGGTATGGGCATTTCAGGTTCAGTCTGCATTCCAATAAGAGCAGAAGATTCTGCTGCTTGGGAATTAGCAGGTAGAGATAAACCCTTTGGATGCTCTATGAAACCCGCTTTTGTTCAGCTGGTGCAGGAACAGAGAGCATTACACACCTAACTAGGCCAAATGCTAGAACCTGTTCCAACTCCTGACCCTTTGTACTACAGCTCAGGGCAGCTCAACAAGCAGTGCACAGGGTCACAGTGATGACATTCCAGCATATGAGCAGGCCTGTCCTGTGCTGATCTGCTGTGTATGGCAAGAAAGGCGGGAAAGGGATGGGACTGCAGAGTTTTTGGCAGCTTCTTGATCCTAAGTGGGTCCTGTAAGAGTTTATTCCAGTCACTCCAGCTGCATAACTCAAACTGGCTGGAGAGTGTTCTGAGGAGCATCATCATGCTGGAGTGTGGTACAGTGTCTGACACTGAGTGAACTAGATCACATTTGGAAAATAACCTGAACTTGTTCACGGACCCTAATAAATTACTCGATGTCATGTAGACATATGGTAATTAGTTGGCCCATTAGACAGGACGGGCAACTCCGAGCTTTAGTAGACTTAGAAAAGTTGACCTTGAGGTTTTGTCTGTGGGTTTTAGTTCCTTAAGGGCTATCTGTGGCTGCCTTCACAACAAAACTGAGTGTTTTTTTCCTTTTATTCCTAAAGAAGCATGCACCATGTTGAATCACGTTTACTCAGGAAACTTAGGATGGGTTGCATTTCTCCAGTGTCCCCATTGCCAGTGCTGTTTATTCATCAGCTACCAATGAGGTGAAATGTCCCAGTGGAGGGTTCAGTTTGTATTTCACAAGTCCACCATCAGGACACTCCCTCAGTCATCTTGCTTTTCTTGCTTATTTTAAAAATCTTTCTGCCTTACAGTCTAAACTTTTACATATGCATTACTTAGAGTAACGCTAAAAATGATATCACATCTCTTAGCAAAATCCCTTTCCGCCTAAACATTTGTTTCCATCTATCACCTTGTTTTCCACACATTTTAAAGGAATGGCTTCTTTACATAGCTCAGATAACTGTTTCTGATATAATCCTTCAGAAGCTGCTAGGAGCCAGAGACATACAGCCTCCCCAGCTGAGCTGTGGTTTATCTGTTCTGGGAGATTCTAGGTCATTTGTCACACAGACCATTATAAGAACCTCAAAGCTTAGGGTGTTTCTAAGGATCTAAAAGATCTTTCTAAAAGATTCTTCAATCTTTTAATTCTATGTAATGTACCAAAGTCCACTAGATCTCAAAGTAGGTTGTGACAAAGTTGAATTTTGAGGGTGGGGCAAGGACAGGGAGAGGCTCTAGAAGAGGAGCAGGACAAGG
The DNA here is from genome assembly GCA_036630365.1 of Acanthiza pusilla. NCBI lineage: Eukaryota > Metazoa > Chordata > Aves > Passeriformes > Acanthizidae > Acanthiza > Acanthiza pusilla. Next base: position 13,227,084 of record JAXCHO010000019.1, read on the forward strand.
ATGTGTTTGGCTTGCTGTCCCCCAGTGTCACTGTGCCTTATTTAGATGTCCTGTTTTAGGCCCTTTATTGACTCTTGTGCTCAGGTCTGGCCTCCATCAAAAGCTACTGAAGAGCCCCATCAGTTCTTCACACTTAGGCTTACATAAAGAATTCTGCTGAATCTATACACTATAAAATAACCATGCATCTGTGTTTACGTGGATTCAGATAGTGCCTGCTAAGCACAGGCATATTTCTGTTAGATGAAGGTATTAGTTTACATTTAACTAAGTAGTAAATTCAGTCTGATTCAGCCACCAAGGATAGTCAATTCAAGGGCATTTTTCATTACATCTTCTGAGGATGGTAAGCTTTTTTCCTTTTTAATTCAGTGTTTCACAGCCATATGAAGATCATTCTATATTGCCAATTGTTGAATCTCTATCCCCAAAACAGAGGTAATGGCACAGTATAGAATTTTCTGCTGGACCACAGTGCTTTTACAATTGATAATATAAAATGTGATTAATAAATGCTCATAAATTCATCACAGTTACACTGTTGCAAGTACCATGTGTGTACTTACATCCATGGCACATGCAATGCCTGTATTTGATTTCATAGTAAATCACATCTGGGCTTTTTCTGGCAGGTAATTTTGGCAGCTCTTTCAGGAAGTTGCTGTTTGGTTTATGCTCTTAAGATGAAAGGTGAGCCAAAAGAAAAATTAGCAAGTCAAAGTCTGTTAAGAGGAAATCATTATAATAGGTTGTATCTTTAAATGCTTTCTTCCCTGTCAGCCTTACTCTTCATACTTTTCAAAAGTGGATATTCAAGCCTCATCTTTCTATGTGTGTCTTTAAATTTGAATGGAAAAACAGTCATACTGCACATTTTGCTGCTGATAAGCTCCTGAGAGCTCCTGAAAATCTTTGGTCTGTCTATAATGCTAGCATGTTTCAAATTCTGCACCTCTACTGAAAATTGATTATGGGTGCCATTAAGTGAAAAACAAGCTCTGCAGCTGACATACTTACATTGATGAGCTGTTGCAATTCTCGTTCAAACCGGAAAAGGTCAAACTTTTCTCTCTCCAGTTATTATAGCAATCAGAAATATATGCAACCAGGATTTTCTTTTGAAGGAATGGTAAGGTTTTTCTTTTCCTGCAGTAAAATAAGCATTCGCTTTGCATCAAAAATATATTGTAAGATGAAATAAGACTCTTTTTTGGTGTTCTGCTCTGTGCCTGAGCATTCATGTGTCCTATATCATTAAAACTGTATACGTCTAATACTTCTACTTACTCAAGTTCTAAAACGTTGAATTTCATACCATTTTTTTACTAGCATTCTTAAACTTATACAAAGTTTTTCTTTCTTCGGGGAGAAGTAGAGATAGGCATTTGGCCAAGCAGAATTATCTCTGTTAGTGTTGTTGGACAATAGGAGTGGGGCCAGGGATGCAATCAGCTACTGGTGACTTTTAGCTTGATGTTTGTGGTCATTTAAAGAATCCTTTTATATACATTGAATCTTTCAGCACCTCTTTTATATTGCGAAATCAGGCATCTGTTTTTCTTGTTTGTTCTGTTAATGATTGAATATTGAATTGTCTATTGATTATCTCGAGGATTTTTTAAAACTAGATAATGGCGATAGTAAGGTGAATATGAAATAAAAATTACTAACAAATGTATCTATTTATATTCCCATAGAGGACATAGTACAAGAGGGATGGCACCATCAGAACTATTATGTATCATATCCTTCTTTACTCATCATTGTCTCTACAACATACTATTGTAAGAGTTCTTAAGATTTCAGGTGAGGATATGGAGAAGGGGAAAGGTGGGACAAAATGCACACATTTGGCAGTTCAGACTGAGATACCAGTATCACTTTTCTGCTTTGCAATTTTCTATTAGGATGAAAGATGATCCAGAAGACTCATAAAGAAGTAAGGGTTATGTAATTAGATTCTGTAGAAGTTGCAAATGAGAGATATAAAGTATGTCCTTCTATCACCTTTAGATAGTTATTATTTTGATGATGAATGACAACATTTTTTGCCTAAGAAAAATTACTTTGTGAACCAAGGCCTAGTTTTGCTTTTAGATGATTAAGAAAGCCAAATCAATGAAAATAATTTTTATTTATGCAGGACTGAAACTGGCCCTTTAAATCATTGAAAATGGAAAATTTGCAAAAAAGACAACTGCTGGTTCTGTTGGGTTCTTTAACAACCGTAGGAGAAATAACTTCTTCTCTACTTAATACTTTCACAAACCTTATTGAAGCAACTTATTGCTAAGGAAATAAGGCAGTTCTTCTGATACCAGATGATGTATTTTTCACTGGTATCAGGGAATAAATATCACAATTCTGGTGATTATTCATACAATTGGTAGTTGAATAAAGTCTTCTCTGTGTTCAGTTGTACAAAGTTAAAGGCTGTGTTGAATCTGTAAAATTTAAATTTTCTCCTTTTCTCTGAGCCCTTGAATAAATTTAGTATCCAAATGTAAAAGAATGGATCAGGACCAATGCTGGAAAGGGGAAATATGCTACATTTCCTATAGCATAAAAATTATTCATACAAACATTGGGCTACTCATTATTTCCTTATTACTTGTTTTGAAGGAGAGTGAAAATATTTTGGTGTTGGCTAGACAAGTTATATCTGAAATGCAATTTATTTGTCAAATCTTGAGGGCATGACTGAATACTCAGAGTCCTCAGGCAAACCTGCAGTGAAGTGGGTGAGAATGCACAATTACAGATGTCATTTAACTGAAATGAAGATGAGTGTTTCATAGCTGACTTTAACAGAAGTTCTGCCTGGGCAAGTAGCGAGTAAGTAGTTCAGACACAGGCCCATGAGAATTTAATTGCATAGTGTGTCAGTTCTCCTTGATTCTTTTATTTAGATGCCCATAAATTTCATATTGAGTTCCAAAGCACTTCGGCATCTGTGGACAGTTTTAGGATCTTTCTATTGCACAAGCAGCAAGTGAAATATGTTTCTAGTAATATATTTCAGATTCATAAAAGGTGGAGCCAATGTTATTTTTACAGTTGAGATGATTAACTGAGACTAAGCAGAAGTGAAGGATCTCTGGGCAGAATACTGTATGTTTGCTATAATCCTTGAAATTTATTTTTCTGAGCATTCCTACATTATTAAAAAGTTTAAAAGACAGTGCAGTACTAAAGAAAGTTTGTATTCCAGGACCTCAAAAAGAAAATGTAGCAGAATTTGGAATGGGAGTATAAAATATTTTCAAAATAATACGTGTCTGCTGTCAGAAAAAGATAAGTTTATAACTAGCAAAAAACATTTGCTTTCACCCAGAGGAGAGTCATATTTTGTAATAGCAGATCTCACACTGTATTTCAAGCTTTGCTCGCACCATATTATAATTTTCCAACTCACAAATTTTCCTATTCCAGCCAAAACAGACTGGCATAGCTCAGAAAACATGAGAGTAAATATGCCTGGCCATAAAGCAACAGGACCCAGGAAGACTGAGTTTTTGGATGATCTCACTTAATGGATACTCTTTAAATTGACATTCACACTTGCTAGCTGTGTTTTAGATCTGCCTTGTTTTCAATTGCCAGCACTGTAGTGCTGCTGTTCTTGCTGAGTTTTATGAACAAACTTCTAGTGATAGTTTTCCAAATCTGTGAACATGTCACTGAGAAATTATATATTGGCACTCCAGAAGTAACATGCTGCATGTGCCATAGTTACCTGTTCACCCTAATACATCTAAAAACTGGAGGAGGAGGAAGAAGCTGGGAATTGTAATGATCTTTTTCAAATCAAGAGAAGTCTGATACAACCTGCATCCTGTAAAAAATCATTGAAGAGCTGCAGGTGACATAGAGACACAATGCAAATGGCCTTAGTGGGCATTCAAAGTTAGTTTCTTCTCTCCAGATGTATTCCTGCATATATACACTCCTGCATTTTGGCTAACAGTACAAAATCAACGCTTCTATTCCTCTAGCTTTTGCACAGAGAAATTGCATTGTGTTGAAGCATTAAATAAGAGGCTTTTGAAATGTGAGTGCCCTTTATTGATACACAACAATTTTTGCAGTTATTTTGCTATATGTTTTATATGTATGTGCCAACATATTTTTTTCTTCCCTTGCTAGTGAGTGCATACAGATTTATCTTGATCTGTAAAACAGACGCTAGCCAGCCAAGCTAAACCAATCCCCTAAGAACTCCAAATGTGTAAGGAATTGATTAAAAATCATGGGCAATACAGCATGATCACCTCAGACACCCTGGTAATTGAGGCAGCAGGAGCTTTCCGTTCAGGAAGGTGTACAAATAGGTACAGAAATAGATTTTGCAGGGTAAGGTTTTACACTTGAAGAACTACATGCAGTTCTGAGTATTTTCTAATTCTCATCAGTCTACTTTCATAAAAATTAAACCCAACCAAAGCTGCAAAACCAAACTTTTGTAACAGTACATCTTTAATCTGATCAGTCACAAGTATTTTCATGCTCTGAAAAAAAACACAGGTTCCTTTGTAAGAGCCTTTGGTATGCCAAATCAGAAATAAAATATCTAAGAAATTGTCAACATCACTGCTGTACCATAGCTATGCAAGCAATACTTCTGAGGTGAAAAAAGATACTTTGGCTCAGCCTGTTGGAGAGTAGTGATGCAGTTAATCAGATAATCCGTCTAGCTACCGAGTTCACCTAATATTGCACAGCCACCCAGACATTTCCTGATGTAACTTCAGCATCTTGAGAAAATATGTTGCAGCTTGTTTCAGGGCACGTTTGTGTTTGACATTAAAAGCTTTATATTTATAGCTTCCATTTGTTTCTCATCTTCATATAGAGACAAAATTTGTGCTCTTTAGCATGTGTCAAACAGATTTATTTCATTATATAAAAGCTAGCTGCTTCTCATACAGGCCTGAAGTACAAGAAAAAATATTTTACAAAAACTAAAAGCAACCAAAGGGTTAATAGATTCACTGTGCTGTCTGATTTGCATGTAGGTTTGCAGTGGAATTTTTCTAGAACAGAGCCCTACGGGTTTTTCAGCCTCATTTCTCAGTAGACTGCACAACTGGTGAGAAAGTAGGTATTTTGTCTGACAGCCATTAGAGTCTCATTATTCAGCAAATGTGCAGATAAAACAAAAAAGGTTTTGAAATATCTTATCCAAGTTTGCTAACCCTACCTTAATGAGTGTGAGGAAATAATCTAATGGTCTTCACTGTTTGTTTTCTTGGGGTTTTTTTGAATGACGGTAAAATGCAGGACAGAGTATTTAAAAATGGTGTAAAGGTTGTGACCACTAGGAACTTAATTGCTGTCCTGCTGTTGTCTTTATGGCATATATTACTCATAGGATTCATCTTTTCCTTCATAAGAAGAATAATTAATTGTGTTTATGTGCTTTTTTCCTCTATAGCATGAACCAGAAAACAGAAACTTGAAAATCGTTTTCTTACTGGAGCTATTGTCTGACTTTCTATTCAGTAACTTTTCTGCTAATACCTTGAATGAAGAAGGCCCTTCTTGTCATCCTGTTAATTCAGTAATTGATCACCTCCTCTCTTCATATCTTATTTCAGGCCAAAGAGATGTATGGCAGCTATTGTTTCCAATAGAATTATTTGTGACTGTTCTCATTCTATCCCCAGACCTCTGTCCCAGGGTACATCCTGAGGTTTGGTTAGGCAGTCTTACAAGTACAGTGTGCCTAAATAAGTTTTCCCCACCTTGATTTTATTTTGTATTGGTTTCTTAACATCTCCCTTAATTACATTCAGCCAGGTTTGTAATCTCTTTGACTCTGATCTCTCTACCTTCATGGTTTTGTTTTAAATGCTGCAAATTTTCTTACAGTATTTCTGTGGTACGGGTCAAGCCACTGATTTTTCTCTCTCCAAATTTATGTCCTTCACTTTCAAAGCTCTGCATACCTTCATATGTCTTTTGTAAGACACTTTCAAGTGCTGTCTTGCACCTACCATATGCAGCCATTTAAACCAGCTTCTGATAAAGCTTCCTGCTTTTTCTGGGCCTATTTGTGAAGAGCTCCCTGCAATCAGCTGCAAAACTTGCTGCTTTTCATCTCACCTCTGAAAATTTCTCTTTCGTTGTGATGGACTGGAAAACAGAAAAACGCTGGTGAGAAATTTGACTGCCGCAGTGGTGCCTGTGTCAGTGACTGGCTGTTGTGTCTCTCTGGGCTTTCATACCTGTCTGTCTGCAGCTGTCATCTCTGCTCTTAAACTGATCATTTGGTCTGGGGAACAACTTCTGTGTGCAGAAAGCTTAGAACAGAGAGGTCAAATGGTAACTGCTGAGTAACTATTCAAGTAACTCACCAATCTTCATCATTGTCTGTGAGCATATTTTATGAAGTGTGGGGGAAAAGTGTAATTAAATTTGTCACTTTTTAGATTTATTTCACATGTGCCAAGCATTTAACGTGTCAAATTTAAACTAAGAATTATATTTTTCAATAGAAAAAAATTTACTTTGTGTTTATTGACACTAATTTGGCTTTACTGAGAAGCTTTTCAGCAAAATTTCTTGGATTACCTACTATTGTGATTAGTACAACTGATTTTACCTTTGCTACACAGTTGATTGGGGAAAGAAAATTTAATATGATAGTCTGACAATCTTATTGATTTCCTGGTCCCATTCTGTAATCACTGTATGCTTCAAAGGCTGTTGAATGCAGCCCAGTATTCACAGGCATATTTGGATTTGTTGAAATTACATGGAGAACCTGAAAATCTGTTCCACCCAGTACAGCTTTACCTGTATGGGAAACATGTTTGCTTGCCCTCAAACTCTCCCTTAAGTCTCCAAAATCAACACTTCAAATTAAGAGCAGTTCCCTGTAGCACAACTTGCGTGAACTCAAGGCTATTATGTGCCAATCTTTGTACCACACTTTCAGTAGCCCATAAATAAAATATGAACGTTTCCTTTCACAAATCACTTTTTATATTAGTTACCATAGGAAGTGACATAGTTAGAAGTTAATTGAAAGTGTTCAGGATCACCAAGCTGTCCTTTTGTTAAAAGGTTGTTCTTTCAGTAGTGATGTGGTATTGTAAGGCACCACCATAAACAAGGCTTAGAGAACCAAAGGCTTTCCCCTTAACTGTGCATCAGTTGTGCTTACCACTTTTATGGCTCTGATAACCATGCAGTGACTGAGTTATATGGTATTTTCCTAACATAGCAAAAAAATAATGTGGCTGGCTTAGGCTGGAAACTGTATCCAGTGTAGGATTGTCGAGCAGCAGTGGCCACTTTGCAGTGCCTGTGCTGCCCTTTTGCTGTCAGTACCTTGTGTGCAGCTGCTGTTCAGTGCCTGGAGCTGGGGGTGCAGGGAAGGACCTGGCACAAGGGAAGCTGTGAGGCTGAAGCTGGGCAGTGGCTGGTTATAAGCAAGGCATGGTCTCTTCCTGGTGAGGAGCCAACTCCATCGCAGTCAGTGCTGGGCTCCTGTTGTGTGTCCCAGGATCCTTCCCTGTCTGTGTGTCAGCCTTCAGCACAGGCTGTGGGCAATAGTCCCAGTTTCTGGTGGAGAAGAGAGGCAGGAAAGTGCAGAGCTATACTTTTTATTACATGCAGGCACAAACAAAATATGTATTTTCAGTAATTGAAACATTATTTCTTCTGTTTACTGTCACAGTAAGAGCAAATTTGTTTATTTATTACATATAGCAGAAAATTTACATGACAGTTTTGTAAGGGTTATTAGGATCATAGCAGAACTTCATATCTGAAAGCTTTTAGCATATGTATTGGAAGAGGTTCTTGCAAGTGTATCACATATCATCTGTACCTTGGATATTTTAATTCCAACTGCTATTTGAACAAGCTGTTGTGGAACAGAACTTTACAATAAAGATGTTTTATGTACTGCCAGTGATAAAAATGGGGCAGATAGGCATGTTGTGGGGTGTAAGTAGCAATGAGCATTTTTGATACAGAAAAGCTTTATCAGATTTCTAGATCTATACATGAGTTTTTAATTCACATTGTTTTATTTTTATCAAGAATGTAAATTCTGTATTAAGGATCTAAATATTAAGTTACTTCTTTTTTGTTGAAAATAGCATGTTTGATTTCATCATGAAGTCCAGATCAAAACTTTTGCTAATGTGCACCAAAGCATCACTCTGACTCAAAAAAATAAAAAAAGCCATTAGTGAGTAGGATCTGTTGTCTACACCACAGCAACTGTAGTGAGAGTGGCATGACCTGCAAAGGTCAGTGAGTCACTTCAGCTGCAGAAGTGAGGCAGTAGAACCTGTAGGTTTGGACCTGTGAGGTGTTAACTGGCAGTGTCCTGACTTTGGTAGTGTAGTCAAAATGAGGCAGTACTGATCAGATAAATAAGTCTTGAATTTTTACATGGCGCTGACACAAGCATGAGTCAAACAAGCAGAAATATGTGAAAACAACTTCAAAGCAGAATTAAAACAATGTAATGGGTGAGAAAAGCATTGATATTACCAAGCCCAAAGCAATACTTAATTAGCTTGCTTTAGTTATTTTCCCTGGGCTCTACTTCAAAATAAATTCAGGCTTCAGTAAGAACCTGAATCATCAATTTACTTTTCTGGAATTAGAGACAGGAATTTAAGACAGATGAAATATGGGTTTTCTGCATGGAAAAGGAACATACAGGAAAACAGTACAAATTAGATTTTAAATTAATTTCTTGCACATGAGTTTTGGTGTGAGCATTTCAACCTGACCCTGATGTAGATTGAATTACAGCTACTGCCTTCAGGGAATAGGCTGGTCCTGCCCTGGTCTCATGCTTCCAGCTGTGCTCTGCTACGCTGTGCAGCAGAAGCTCTGTGTCCATGGTCCGGGCAGGACAGACTCACTCCTGCACTCCTCTGGGCTCTGCCTGGCTCTGTTGGTCTCGACCCAGGTGGAGATCAGAGCAAATTTGAGCCTATTCTCAATAATGCCTTCAGAAACAGCAAGAGGGCTGTAATCCTACAGCTGCATCTCACAATTCACATGTGTCTTATAAGGTGATTATAGTTTGGAAGTATGAGTATGCATACAGCCATTAACAGTTATATTTTTTGATTTCTGCATGCAGATATTATTTGTTAGCTCTGTGCTGTAAGTACAAATAAAAGAGTAATCTTCTTTGTGCTTTGTATATACATGCAATTTGCATTTCCTGTGCTTTGCGCAGTTGAATAGTTGGCGTTTCTGTCTCAAACATAAAACTGGTGTTTTGAATGGTGTTTTGAATTCTGTGGATTGAAACAATAAGCGGTTATCAAAAGCCCATTTGGAGAAGTGCAATTTTCTGATTTTAGAAGCCAGGAAAACCCAGTTCTGGCCCCACTGCAGTGACAAATATGCAGTTAGCTCCATGTACTTTCTGTGGGAGTTAAACTGTATAATAACCTTACAATTATGATCTTTGAAGATGTTCTGCATTAAACATTTAGAATGGTGGAAGGAAACATTAATTCATAGAGGGGCGTATGTCTCTCCTTATACATCCCCATCGATGAAGAGCTTATTTGTGTCAGGAAGCTTTCCAAATGATGGAATTATTATGTGAACTGAGGTTCTTTCCAAAAGCTGCGATACTGGCAGAATTGAGCCCAGCTGCATGCTGGTGACTTCTCTCTAGTTCTGTAGAAGTTTTCTTGTTAGTTTGTTACATGTTGTATACTCTAGAACTGCTAGAATATGAATGGTGAAAACACTGTAAATCTAGGGAGTATTATATATAAAAATCAACATCCTATATCAGCTGTTGGACTGCTAAGTGAGGAAAAGTAGGCAATTAAATGTGTAGTTTTTCAATAATCTGTTAAATTCTGTGTTGGAAAACCATCATACTGTGATGGTAATTGGTGCCCATGTAGAATGGATCTTCTTCCGTATCTTGGCATCTTACTCTGCAGACACTTGATGGCAAAATAAATAAAGTCTGCTGCCTCTTGCTGTGGTCAGTGAGAACAGTGCAGGCAGGGGCTGTGGGCAGGAGGGTGAGCACTGCGCTTGTTGCACAGGGGTGATGATTTCTATCTCCAGGCACTAAATTTTTATGCTTGCATTAAAAAAAAAATAAGAGAAACAACTTAAAAAACCCAAAACCCAAACTTGAAGTGTTAGTTGGTATATGTTAACATACAGCTTGCTGTTCTGTAGGTGTATTTTCCTTTAAGGCCTGAAATAAAAAAAAAAAAGCCTATGGAACCTTGCTTTATTCCACTCAGGTTGACATATATCCTTGTGTTATGCCCTTTGCAGTTTGACATAATATTGCATAGAACAAAAACAACAACAACAGTTCTATTTTTCTGTAATATAAATTTGCAAATGGCAGCTGTTCAGTGTATTTCATTTGTAGGTGTTAGCACCTCTGAGAATTTTCCATATTGAAAACTCTTTAATTTAGAATGTTAGCAAATGATGTTTATTAAAACTGTATTTTATGAAGACTCATAAGTCATATAAAGTATTCTAGATTTTTGCAGATGTGACTTATTACTATGCAGACTTTAAAATTGAATAGCCTGTGAAGTACAATTTAACATCAGTTTCATTTGTCCAATTTTATCAATCAAAATACCATCAGAATCTGGTTTTAACATTAATTTGCTCTTAATAGTAGTCTTTGTACTTGACCATTTTCAATGTTTAGTACAGTTCATGTTGTGTAATTTCACAGTATTTTCATTTTTATTTTAAAAAATAATAGTTTTTCTATTACAATTTTCTTTCTCCTGGTTTATAACAATCTAAAATTGATGTACTGCAATGCACTTCTGGGAAATATGCCAGCAACTGTGGGGTTTAATTTCAGGATGGCTATTCGTGGTTCATACACACTTGTTAAGTGTGTATATAAGTAACAGTTACACACATCAGTGTTTGTTTGAGTGGGTACAGTCCTGTTTTCAGGGTTCTTGGTAGCACAGTCTTGGCCAGATGCACAAAGGCAAGTTAAGACAGAGTCCAGTAACTGAACACATAAAGTGCAGGGGCCCATATTTAAAAATAAAAATAGAGCCTAGTTTTTCAAGTCAGTTCAACTCTGTTTTGAACTAAGTCATGGGTTTCAAAAGGGGATGTTGCTCTTATGTAGGTGGTGTGCTTGCTTAGATGCTAAAATTTGATTCCAGTTGTTCAGAGTGACACTCATTCAGTCATTTCTCATGTCCATTTTGTCAGGGTTGCTCACAGCAGCCCCACTGCACTGTTCCCCTCGCATCCCATGTCTGTGTTCCTGCTGGCAGCTAATATGGCTCGTGGTCTCAGGGCCTGCAGTTGCACAGCTTCACATGCAATGAGTTCTTGATGGCAGCATGTAAACAGGGAGCATTTGAATACTGGCTCTGGCACAAAGTTCCTCTGTATCCACAGCTGGGACATTTAATCTCTTGCTTTGTGATCACCATGTGCAAAATGAAGGAATACCTGCCTACCTGTCTCCTAGGAGCACAGATGATTGACTCATGCTTGTGAAGTGATAAAGGAATGCACTGAATGCACACAGAAACCAATCTGATCTACAAATATATGGGGAATTGTTCTTGGAAAAACCTAAATATATTAGCAAGTGTGTTCATGTGTGGCTACCATAACTCCTGGAACTGAAATGAGCAATGTGTGTCAAGATGGTGATGGATGTCCTCCCAGTGACTTTGAGAAACTTCAGCCCTTCCAAAGGCAAATATATTGCTTTTGAGAAATACTTTTTAATCCCCAGTGCAAAGCCTTGTGTGTTTCTGAGTGCTGTCCAGTCCCTAACCCTGGCTTCCTTTGGAATTGCTAGGGCTCCTTTCAGCTGGCCGTGCCTGCAGCACAACAGCAACAACAGCGAGCATGAATTTGTTGAACTCGTTGGTATTCACTGGTAACCTTAAAAACAGGAAAATCACCCCGTTTGTCAAATTACACACATTTCATGGTAGGACATTAACAAAATTTCAGGGATGCTGTTATCATTTATAAAATTAGATAAATTAAACCCTCTTGTGTTATGTTCGCTAAACCCACAGGTCTATTACCGTAAGATTTTTGTGTGTGTGGCATAAAACAACATATGTATTTTGCTTCTTTTAGAAGATAAAGGGAAAGCAAAACCCAATAGTGCAAGTCAGCAGTCCAATACAGAAGCGGATCCTTTTCTTCCCAAACCTGGAGTGGCACCAGTGGCACCTGCAGCACCTGCCTCATCCTCCAAGAGTACAAATGGAGCTGCTAGCACAGTAACTGAGTCAGAAGAGGAAAAAGCCAAAAAACTACTTTACTGTTCATTATGCAAAGTGGCTGTGAATTCCCTTTCACAACTAGAAGCCCACAATACAGGTGAGTATCCATATGGTACAAATCAGTTGTGTGTTAACATTTTTAAAACTCAGTGTAACAAGGTGGTAGCCACAGACAGTCTTTCAGTTAAAACTTAAAATAGCAAGTTACAAAACTAGTCCTATTAATGGCATTTTCCTGTGTGGTGTTTGTTATTCTATTAAAGCACTCTAATTTTTTTCTAACTGTCCTTCATATACTCCCTCAATTTTTAATTGACAGATCACTACAGTTCACGTTAACTAATCAGATTCCTTCGTACCTTCACACTGAGGATCACAGTATGATCATAGTGGTTTCTGTAACACTTAAGGTTTCTAAAATAACAGTTCTCTCTCTTTCATATTTTGTCTCATTATCACTGGCATCTGTTATTTTTCTGGTAAAACTTAGAGTATTTATTGTTATCTGATATTTTTGATAATTTTAAGGTGGGCTCATTAGATCTCCTAGATGTTCTAGAATCTTCTGGTTACTGAAGATTAGATACATGTCTTTTTTTAGGCCACAAGCAGCAATCCCTAATGTGCTCTGTCTGTGTATGGTGTGCTGGTGATGTAAAGCTTGTTAACAAACCATTGAAGCTGGTTTTACAGCTGTAATCCATTCTTGAAATGGGCAAAGCAGCCATTTCTTCCGAATCAGAGGATATTTATTGAAGTATTACTGTTCCTAGGCAGGTTTTGAGGGATTGCTGTGGTTCCTGTTCCAGTCTTGGCTAATTCCTTTTTTTTGCTGTTCACTGGCTCTATGGAATTTGGCAAAAGAATAAGCAGCAAACACTTTGGCCATACAGTCATACACTGCCCCCAAACACTAAGGCAGTGGTCCAGCATTGTTCCCTTTTTTTTCCACAAAGCCTTCTGGCTTGCCCTTAGATAAAGGACGTGGGAATTACACTGACTGAAACAGGAGTGATCATTAGTCCCAGTCTGTGGTGACTTTAACCATTCTGTCTTGAAGATAAATGTGTTACAAAGTCCCAGGGATGAGGGGCATGTTTTTTTGCTGCTGATCATGAGCTCACCTGCATCTCCTTGGCCATTAGGCTCCAAGCACAAGACCATGGTCGAAGCTCGGAATGGTGCTGGTCCCATCAAGTCTTATCCTAGGCCTGGATCCCGAACGAAGGTGCAGAATGGCAATAAAGGCTCAGGACTGCAGAACAAGACATTCCATTGTGAAATCTGTGATGTCCATGTTAATTCAGAAATTCAGCTTAAGCAGGTAACTTGCATGTATCTGAGGCTCTTTGTTGGTTTTAGTTGCATTACAATGTTGTAGGTGCAGTGTAGGGCTGTGTGAAGATGTTTTGGTGAATACTAAATGAACTTAGTATTTCTTATCTGTCATACCACAACTATTTCTAAGTATTTCATCATAGGTTAAGTTCACCTCATTGTTTCAGTTGGGAAATTGGGCTTGAGAGTTGTCAAGCAGAGGTGTCCACATCAGTGAATGACATAGCAGATCTCATTTAAAAGTTTTCTGTGGTTCAATACAGAGATTTGAACCTTGGTCTCCTAACTATAAGAAATTCTGGGTTGAGGTTCCCTGAATTCATCTTTTGGTGCTATTTCAGTCTGCTGGAATAATGTTTAATGCTATGTGAGAAGCAAAACCTGACTCAGATCTGTTGGTTTGGGACTATCACCAGTAGGGTAATACTGTAGATATGTCTGAATTGTCTAGAACAATGTTACCGTTAATGGTGTAGCTGTGGAGCTGTTCTGTGTCTGGGCCAATTAGCCCTTGGTTCAGAGCTGTGCCCACACAAATACAGTGATCCCCATACCCAAATGGGAACTTCTGACTGGATGGTGCTGTGTGGATGTATCCTCTCATTCCCTGTTATTTTGGTTAGCGCTAAGATAATATTCAGTTGCATAGTGTAGACATATCCCTGGGAACTGGTTCTTCCTTCAGCTAATATTGAATTATTTATGCAACTGAACAGCATCAGCAAGATGGAAATTTACCTCTTATTGCTGAATATCCCTATGACCTAATGATTACAGCTCTGCCTGGTTTAAAGCTCCTCAAGTGGAAAAAGGAAATACTAACCAAAATATCAATAATTTGCACTCAGCCTGTCTCAAATCACAAAATATGCTGCATTTGATTAGTTTCTGATTTGCTATTTGATATACTCCAAATTGTTATGTTTAATTTAGCAAAATTCATCTCTGCTCTCTCTAAATAACCTACTTCATCTTACAAACAGGAGCTTAGGCATATCCTGCTGATAAATCAGTTTCAAACTCAAAACTGAGAGATGTTTAAATAGCTAATTAAATGTGAGGATATTTATTTCAGCACATTTCCAGCCGAAGGCATAAGGACAGAGTTGCAGGAAAGCCTATGAAACCTAAATACAGTCCTTACAACAAACTGCAGCGCAACCCAAGTATTTTAGCAGTAAGTATTTTTATTTCTCATCACTGTCTATGTGAATTTGTGACCTTGGGGACTCCCACTGCACAGAGACAGAAACATGACAGAACTGACGCTTCTGCAGCATCTCTTCCCCTGCAGGCTGAGTCTGCACAGGAATCAGATTTGAAGATAGTTATGTATTCTGTCTGCCCAGTCCAAGGCATGCAGACAGCACTGCAAGTGTTATTTACTGCTAGAAAGAAGGGAATAATCAGCGGAATGGGGAATGAACCATGTGCCCTGTGGAAAGGTATAGGCTCTGCTGGGTAAGGGCTCTTCCCTTGAAGGCAGCAATGGATATACTCAGCCTTTTTGCACACCTGAGATAACTCTAAGTTATGATGGATATAGTCAGGGAAAAGGATATAGGATGTTAAGGTAAAAAATTCTAGTGCTCATTCTCTGCATACAGCAAAACAGAATGCTGTGTGGGTGTATTAGTTGGTGCAAAAGAGTCATCAGGTGTTCAGGAGAATTGACTGCCTGTATGTTCAGGCTGTGTCTGTCACTGGCTATCAAACACCTCTCCTGTCTCTGTGCCACTAGCCAATCCCTTCCACACCCACCTGCATTTCCAGGAATCCCCCAAGCTGGTTCTGCCAGTCAGCCGCAGCCGGAGTTCAGCTTGGCTTTAGCACAGCACACTTCGTATGTTCACTTGCTCATGACACAGCCAGTATTTTATGCATTAGAGAAAAGTGCTTGCCACCTATGGCACAAAAACAGTTTATAGGCTGAAAAGAGAGATATGCAAATGTGTGTATGCAAGAGCAAGCATGTGAAAAGCCTTTAAATGCTAAAATATTGATATGTCTTTGTGATTGTATAGAGGAAGCTGCAGGCTTCCTCTGAGTCTCCCCAGTTGATAGGTTCTGCACATACTAATCTTCTTCACTTGTATATACATCATTTTACAATCTATTGCATAAGGAGAGACCACCAATTATAAAGGAAGAACATGAGTGTCTTTGCTTCCATGAATTTATGATTGTAGTGCAAATCATTTTCAAGCTGGCTGGACTAATACCACCTTCTCATCTTGTCCACTCTACTTTTCTACAATTCATTTTTGCAAGTGGAAAATTTGACTTTTGATATTGAAGTCTTAATCACAGGGGTATTTTTAATTTTTCATGCACAGTTATAATTTATATAAAGTTATTCACTTGCAATTTATGCTTCCTTCTAAACATCAGTGAGATGGTCTCTACACTCAAGAGATTTATTTATCTTTAAATAGAGGATTTGGTTGCTTTAATTGCCCTGGGAGTAGAAGGACAGGGCAGGTAACATTTCTAACCAGCTGACAAGAGGCTTCTGTGAGAAGCCGCAGTGTTCCTTGTGTCAGGGTTCACTTTTTCCCTCGTGTAAAAGTGGGCGTTGGGAGAACCGTATTTACATTGCTTGCTTGTGTGTGTTTTATTCCAGGCAAAACTTGCATTCCAGAAGGACATGATTAAGCCGCTGGCACCCGCTTTCCTCTCCTCTCCTCTCGCTGCAGCTGCAGCTGTATCGTCAGCCCTGTCCCTCCCTCCCCGGCCCTCAGCATCCCTGTTCCAGGCACCAGCAATTCCGCCAGCTCTCCTCAGGCCAGCCCACGGGCCCATCCGGGCAACGCCTGCCTCCATACTCTTTGCACCGTACTAATTTATTGACGTAAAAAAGAGATAACTATGGCCAGTACAAAGGGTGAAGGAAAGCAGGAAAGGGGCTGAGATTTTAAAGTGTTTCTCTTTTGCAATGCCATCCAGCGTGACACCTCATCCTACCACATCATAAAATCCATCACTGACAGCACTGCTTTATGGAGTCTAGACAACTCTGTCTCTCTCTGTCTTGACTTTTTTTAATCAAAATAGCGTGATTTGCTTAAAAATTAAATTGCTCATAAAATTTATACCATTAAAGATTCATGCATCTATTCATTCTTTTATTTTATTTTTTCAATTTGTATGATGCACCTTGGAATCAAGGAACATAAAATATTTTCCTGACAGACTTGAAAACTAGGGTCTTCCTCGCTCACACCTCTGTAAATACTTCTCTGAAAAGCAACGGGGTATAATCTAACGTGGAAAAAAGGAAAAGGTAGAACAACCAAATGCTTGATTGCAGATAACATCTCAAAAAAGAATTGCGTCCATTTTTTTCGTGTGCTCTTGTTGACAGGGACTGTGTGCTGTCCTAGACCCCAGTACTGGTGTATCTTGTGTAGTATTACAGATGTATCACGTCTGATTTTAATATTTTTAGTTTCTGTGCAAATGTTTGAAAGCAATGCAATGCTGAAGCTTTTAATTACTTCTTTTGTGTCATACTTTATTTAGAGAAATCAAAAATAGAAAGCCATATAACATAGAGTTAAGATTACTGCTTGTTTGCTACTTTCATTTAACTTATTTTTGTTGTTTCTTCACTGGTGTTGCTAAGCAATGTTTAAAGAGAAAAAAAAGCTTTTCAATTGCACATTGCCACAGCTCACATGCATTGTTCAAGAAGACAATGGATCCATGTGTTTGTACGTAAATATCCTGTTTTCTTAATTTCTAACTAGTTTCCTTTGTAATGATGCTGCATAACATTGTGGCTCCCTAATGCAATAATGTACAGAACATAAAATATTTATAATTGACCATATTCTCTGTTTAATGAATATATTCCAGTAATGTCCCACCTATCTTCTTACCTCCCCAACCCTTTTATAAAGGTGAATCAATATGCAGTGCTCAGACTGGAGTTATTATGTGATAATGGGGACTACAGGTGGAAGAAAGGGAAAAAAAAAAGATAATTAACTTTTAGAGCATCTTTATCAGCAATCCATAATAGTAAGATGTCTGTGTATTTTTTTAAATGTACCTTTTCAATAAAAGAAAAAGAAAATTATATATGCTTATTGTGTTTTAATTGGTACAGGAAAAAAAAAGCCTTAAAGTTAGCTAAAGGAGTCTTCAGGAGCAAACAAAGCATGGGGGTTGCAATAAAGTATGATTACAGAACCAGTGTTTGTTTCCATTGTTTTTTAATATCTTTTCCTCCCTGTAGCCTGTAACAGCCTTTACTGGGGCTTTTTTGCAGCAGAACTGTAAACATTCACTACATCAGAGTTTCAGAGGAAGACGCAGTAGAGACAGGTGTGTGATTACATGGGTTTTTTACTGTACCACCAAAATGCGACACCATGGTTATACCATTGCTAATGGAGATGAGGATTAACTTTAAAACCAGTCTGGGCTGACCTGGGACTGGAAGCAGGTCGCTTTGGAGCCAGAACTTGCTCTGGAGCATGGGCAGAGTATGCAGTTGCTTAACTCAGCAGCAGGCTTTTGAAGGTAGGTGTTTGGGGAAGCTTTGAAATTATCTTTTTTTACTGCTGAAAAGCTTGGTCTATTCTGTAAAAGGCTGTTCTTTGATAATAAAAAGTGACAAGTAAGGAGTATGAGAGTAAAAAGTTTCAACTGTAAGGCTGTTATGGTTAATACAAAGCCAACAGGGCCATTATAAATTCACAAAGGCCAAGGGAAAAGTCTTCAGAAACTTTATAGTAGAGATTTTACGGGCCAACTTATACCTCATAGTAGCAATATTATTAGAGACCATTTTCTGCAAGTGTAATTCTGGCCACTTACCACTGTTCTGTGGAGCTGTCAGCTGTCTTCATGAGAGGATAATTCACTGGAGAATCACCTACCAAGGGGTAAGTAAGGGAATCTAGACTTTCAGCATCCTTTGGGAGAGCAGTTATCTTTGTATGAATGTTGTGGACTGTGAGAATCACAGGGTTACCAGTGGGCACCCTCCCATGTGCATCTGTTTGTGTCTGGTTTTGCAGGGAGTCAGATTTAACTGCTCAGCTCCCTTCAGAGAAATTAATTCCGTGAGGAGCCTGTTGCTGTCGAACGTGAGCTAGGTTTAGAGAACTGTATATTTTAACTGGTTGCTCAGGAACCAAGAGTTGTCTGTGTATTAAACCACTATTTTTGCTTTTTATAGTCTGCTGTTGATGATGAGAAATTTCAAACAATTACAGGTTTCTGCAATTGAAAATATTCCTGTATGAAATACAGAAAAGGAGTGGCTGGGTAGGGGTGTGTAGATTTCTTGGACAGCTGATTATTTCAAAGAGCATCTTACAATGGAGAAAAATTTGGGTCATGAAGGGTGAAGGAACATGTTACGTCATTCAGTAATGAAAGGAATTAATCTATGAAATACAAGGAGCTAGAAGACTGTAATTATGAACCAAGGAAGAGTCATGTTCAGATTCTTATTCAAAACTCTGTGTTAAATATTTTCTGTATTGAAACTCTGCTTGCCACCAAATTTTTTGTCTACAACATGCAGGACCAAGCATTTGAGATGATAATTACAGGATAAATGGCAAACCCTCCCATTATGCCTGCTGGGATCTCTCATTTTAAAAATGAGCTTTGCATGAGAAAGAATATTTGTATCATACTCGGACAAATGCAATCAGCTGCTTTTTATGTAATGTTAGGATACCTTCTCCTGAAGTGTGATACCATTACACACAGCTGGCTATGAAATTCATGCAATTGTTGTAACAGAGAACAAGTATTGAAATATAATATTGGCAGTGCAGTTGGCTTTTTGAATACAAATATCGAATGTGGAAACCACTAAGGTAATAAGGTTAAAGTAATGGGATCATATCCTCTAGTATGTCTATTATTCTAGATCTGTTCACTGCACTATGAGCTGCAAGTTGTTCCTGTATGAGAAGTCAAAAGTTACAAGGGCACTCTGCTGGTCAGGAATTATCACCTGGCACTACCATCTTTCCGTAGAAGAAAAAGAAGGGTCCAGACCAGGTACAGACACATCAACAAGAACTTTATGCCAGTGTGTGTGACTGGGTCATGTATTGCAAAAGGTTTTCACAAGGGGTTATCAAATACAGATGTGGTCCACTAGTCTGTAGAGATTGAAGATTTCTATAGACTGCTTTTTAAAAAAGAAAAATAATAGTGATAGGATCTTCCATAACCACTGCAGGTCAATAGTGTGTCTCTCCTTTCTGCAGGTCAAAATGCACTAAAATCTTCCCCTGTAGTTTTGGTCATATAGGGGGAGAAGACAGGAGCTAGCATGGACATTGCCCAGTCAAGATCACCACCTGGACTCTGATGATGATGTTACACTGGGCCCATCTAATGATAAACTAAAAGGCAGTTCCTTTAAGAGAGACTTTTTCATTAAAAATAAGTTACCTTATTTTACTTCCTTACAATCTGATCTTCAATTATGAATTTTATGGTCAGAAAGTTTTGCAGAAGATTTTGTCACTTTTTTCTGGGAAGAGATCGTGGTGGTTTCAAACTCTGTGGGAGACGTTCCACTATCTTTATGGATCTGGCAATAACCCAGGGAGCCTCACTGTATATCTTTTGAACATGTCACCTTGAATAAGTGAGGCACTGCACTATTTATTCATGCTTGGTTGGACATTAAATCTTCACAGCCATCACTTGGTCAAAGTGGTCACAATAATTTTCTTACTGTGGCTTGTATGTTTTTTAAACTATTTTTTGCTTAAAGCTAGTTTCATGTGACAACTGAAGGATCCTCAAGTATTTATTGGAATGACCAGCATTTCTGGTAAAACAATTTTTTCGAGTGTCTAGAACTCTTAGATATTACAATGTTTTATTATTGAAGTAACACTGTTTTAGAAATGCTTCTCTTTGGTTTAGTGTCCTACTGATATTTATTTGTATCGATAGCCTGCTGCGCTCGATGCCAAGAGCCAGGTCCTGCTGAGCACCTGAGGTGGCGGAGGCCAGCCCGAGAGTGCTGCCTTTGAAAGGCTGCAGCTGAGGGAGTCTCCCGGGACTGGGGAAAGGACAGCGTCATGCCTGTCTTCAGAAATGTCAAGAGTGAGGATCTGGACACATGAAAGCAAGTATGTGATTGGGATTGGCCAGCATGGGTTTGCAAAAGACAGCACCACATCCCAGTGGGCCGAGTGCGGCCTGTCTGCCATGAGGGCCTGTCCGCCATGAGGGCCTGTCCGCCATGAGGGCCTGTCCATGCCGCCAAGGGTGCCCTGAGACTGGCTTTGCTGAGGGCTCCAACACCAGCTCTCTCCAAATCCCAGCAGGCAAATGTGGGCTGCAAAGACAGCGTGAGTGGCTACAATGTGGCTGTAGGAGAGCCTGGGCCACCAAACTCCAAGCCAGACAGCCGCTGGCAGCCTGTGACAACCACGCAAGCGCTGTCCCTCGGGCCAGGAACGCCAAACACACATAGCAGTGACCTGCACCTGAGGGAGGTCTCCTGGGAGAGAGAATTGCCTGCTAGGAGGTCACACTTGCCCACATTTGCCTGCTGGGAGAAGGTCAAGAGGTGGCCAGGAAATGAGCATGTGCTCAGGAAAGTGACGTGGATGTGTTGAGCCCAGAGAAGGCTGTGGCAATTCTATCCTCAAGTGCCTAACCTGGGGTCACAGGGAAGAGAGACAGATGTTTCTCAGAGAAGCACCATGAGAGGATGAGAGAAGGCAGCCAGAAGCTGCAGGAAAGAATATTCTGACTGTACATATGAAAAAAGGTTTTGAGTATCCACCCTTGAATGGTAGGCTGGACTAGGTGACCTCCTGAAGACCTTTCATCTTAAATGAATCAATAATTCTAAAAGATAACAAGGTCTACTGAAAAATCAAAAGTAATCATTGTGTTACAGGGCAATTAACAGTTGATGGAAACTTTGCAGCACTAAATACTGACTGATGATTCACAACATGGTGGGCACCTGCTAAGCCTGAAAAAATGAAGACAAACATCTTGCCTTCAACAGGCTGAAGAGGGAGAACCAAAAGGAGCATGTACCTGGAAAGGTGAGAAAGTCGAAGTGGCAGGGAGGGGAAATTATTTGTACTGCCATACTGTTACTGGATTTTGGAAGGGCTGAGGCTGTATTTTTCAGACCAAAAAAAAGGACCTTGCAGTAATTGCAATGTGATGTGTTTCAGGCCTTTGTGAGTTTTGCTAAAACAAATACATCCATCTTACATGAAAGTATTTGATTGTAGTGGTGCTGAAAAACACATTTGTTAGAAGGTGTTAGCTACCGTGAGTTATTTTGCTAGGCTAGAAGCAGCCACAGCACAAAGGCTTCTTTTTTCAAAAACCGCAGTTTGCACTTTAGATATACAATGTAATTTCAGCAGATTTAAATGCCCAACATGCTCTGCAGCCAGTTGGTGCTGTCAGAGTACTAAATCTGAGCTATGGCTTTTAAGATACCTGAGGCAATGAGCACCCTCTCTGGAGCTCCAGACCCAAACACAGCTCTTGTCCAGCAAGGGACATTTCCATTTTGTTTCCCCAGGATTTTGTATTTTCTTCAGGAGGTATCTTGTGCATAAAAGAAGTCATCTTTGGTTAAGGTTTCTCCCCAGAGCCATCCACCCAAGTTCCTTTTCCATTTAGACACTTTCCCTCCTCCAGCTGTGAGAGGGGGAACATATTCTCGCTGTTCAAGAATTGGTTTCTGCTAGCCAAGCTCTTGCCATCCCATGTCTGAACCCATTGCTGTGTCGTCCTACCTTACTCTCTATTATATCAGCTGACTCTCTGTAGCTCCTTCCTTGACCACATCAAACTGCGTCCTTGTTTCTCCAGCCCTCTATCAGCCTCTTAGATGTGAGTTCTCAGCCTGTCAAAATGTCAGCTCCCTTCTCCATCCCCTGAGCGAGCTCTGTTTTCATTTTCCAGTAGGTGCTAGTGAGATTTTTCCATTCTGTTCTTGAACTTTAAAGTTCAACTCCCGATACTCTGACATCACCAAACAGTCTACCTTCAACATCTTTCCTAAAGCTCACTTACAGCAGCAAAACCCACCTCCTATCCCTCCCCAAAAACGAACCACCACCACTGCAGGGGGAGTAAAACTGGCATGAGATTTTGTGATGTCAGATTTTAGCAAATAACAAAGCCTAAGAATAGGGGACAACATAACCATGACTCTTCTTATTTTATCCGTCTAAACTCTGTCAGCCTTGACTACACTAAGCACGTTTTCTGGCAGATCTGATGCTTGCCTTAGAGGGTCAGTGATCCCTGCAAACTCTTCCTTTTCAGGATATATTATCTCCTCAGGAAGGCAGGTGGTAGCTTCATTCAAAACTAATTTTCACGTTGAACTGTGCCAAATCAGATTTTTGCATGCAGTTTGAATTTTAAAACGTTCTCCAGTGTTTTCTGTGAAGGCTAAATGAAAAATGGATCTTCACTGCTTGACTTCACCAGAGCTGCTCAGGGGCTCTCACGGTTGAATAGGATGTGTCTACCCCTTGCCCAGCCAGGCAAAGGAAATAGTGGGGGTTTGTTTTATATGAGAACAAATGCACTGGCTCCACCACTGCCCTTTCTTGCCTGTGTAACTCTGATGGGAGTTATGTTCCTGGTTGGAACACAGTCCACCCGCCCTGGAGAGCAGCACTGTTTGTAGCCACGCTACAGGGGGTGCACATGTGCCTTATAATGTGTTCTGTGCTGGGGCTTTGCTTCCATTCCTGCAGACTGCCTGACTTGCTTCAGAGCAACAGGAGAGCTATTCCCTGCTCTCTGTCTGCATGTGAGTCCAAGGCTACAGTAGTCGCCGTCCATGTCTTGAAAATTAATTCTCCAGAGTGTCTCAATTCTATGCCTCACTCCTTCCCAGAGGTTTTTCCTGCGTTCTGGCTTCCTGCCTCTCTCCCTCTGTGCAGAGGCAATCAGAGTTCATGTAGAAAAACCCATCCCCTATGAGGTTTGCCTGTGACTTTCCCAGGTGAGTGTTTGCTGCTCAATTACTCAGCCCCCAAGGAAAGGGAGATGGGGACAGGAACACAGTGTCTGACACCAGTTTGAACTTCATTAGGAAATGCTTTTTACCTGTGAGAGAAAAAAAAAATCCCAGATTCCTGTTCCTTGCTGATGCTAAATAGACTTCAGTTATGTTTTCTACACTCTCTGCTACCCAACTTTGGAATACGTGAGAGTGGGAAACCATGCAAACACAGATACTTTCTACTGCCCTTTGTGGTGCCAGACAGGGCACCAGGCTCGTAAATCAACTTCAGGGATTGCTCTCTATAAATGCTTTAGTGTGGGAGATACTGATTAGTGGTAGCAAAGGCACCGGAATTGTTTAAATGTAGAGAGTGATAAATATTATGTCCACATTTTCAAATGCAAAAGTTAATTTTAAAATGACTGTGTCAAAATTTTAAAATTTTAATGACTTGCAGTTCCCTCCCTGGGACTGAATGCTGGGAACGCTCTGGTGCCTTCTAAATCATCAGAGCTGGCCTGCTCTGCAGTCGTCTGTCACGGGAAAAAAAGCATTAAATAGTTTAATCTCCTTCTGAAAATACTTTGCTGCTTATATATGTTGCCTGCCATTGCTCAAATCTGTTTTTCAAGGGTGTTCAAGGGAAATTTGAGACACTTTAATTTGCATTGAAACTGCTTGCCTTGTGCTAGGATGATGTTCCAGCAGTACACGGAGGAGGCAGCAGGATGAGAGTGGGCAAGGGAGGCTGCAAGAGAAGAGGGAGCTCTCCCTGCACTGCAGTGATGTGTGAGCTATGGAGAGGTACAGTGCACTCAGGCATTGAAGGAGGAAAACACATTTACAAATGTGGGTTTTCAGACTGCCAGTTTTTGTTTACGTTGTGAGTGAGCAAGAATTGTGATTTGAAATGCACTTAAGTTGTCACTTAAAGAATATTTAACTAAAGACTTAAACTAAAGAGCTGTTTGACAGACGCTTGATCTTATGAGGTGGACCATTCTACAATGCCAGGAACTTCACTTCACCACTCTAACCCATTCTACTGGCATCTCTTTTTCTGTGACTTATAAAATATATTTGCATGCTAAAACACTTAATTTCTTTTTCCATTTTCTTTTCCTAGGCTACAGTTTTAACTGCCAAATCTTATCATATGACTTGAAAAAGCTCTGATGTGCAGTAAGTTCAGAAATCCTATTCATTTTCCACAAGGCACATATACTTTTACTATCAACATCTCCAGAGATGGCAAATGTTCTAAGTCAAGGAATTACCAGAAAGCAGTGAGGAAACTGGGTTAGTGATGGTTGTTTCTTTTTATTCATATGCTAATTACCTGTGTTTACTCTAAAGTAGACATTCAACTCTATACTTCTGTAACATAGAACATTAATAATGAAGATAGAACTTTAATGGAACTTGAATTTGGTATTGACATGACAAGACATCCTTTAAAACATTCCATGTGGAAAATTTATTCCTAGTTTGATCACATCTTAAATTATCTGATTCTTTCAAAATACCCTTGGAGGTTTCCAGAGAGCAAGGTCAATAGAAATGGACTCCAGGTAGCAAATAAGGTTTAAAAATGTAGGAATAAAATAATTACAAACATCCTCGTTCATTTTAGGAATATATTTCACCACATTGTCAAAGGAATTGTTTTATCATGACAGATAGAGAACATGAAAATCATCAAATGTTTTTTGGTTGGTATTTGGAAGGCTGGTAGTGGTGATTGCTCCCACCTTCTCTCAACGCTTGGCTGCATGCTCTCAACAAGCAGTTCACACAATGATGTGTTCCAACCCATCAGCCACTTGCTTTCTAGTTCATTTAAAATAAGAAAATTTTTGATTCTGTGAGTGTCTCTTTCACACACAGTGGAGACAAAGGGAGTTTTTCATATGGTGTGCTCATGAAAAGAAACACCAGGACCTCCAAACCAGCTAGTGATTTTTGGAAAAAGGAAGACACAGGCAGTTCTAGCTAGACTGAATCAAAGCAGTCTGTGAAACAGACTCCCAGGGCCCTGTGCTGATGGGAAGTCAGCCACTCATCCATTATCTATTATTAAAGGGAATAGCTGTGAAAGCAAATTGGAGATCACACCACAGTTCCTTTCTTTGCCTTATAACAGCAAAGATGAGCAGTGACGCCATTCTCCTCAGACAGCTGAGTGTCCTGGCCACAGCTTTTGGAAATCTTGAATGCTTGGCTTCTCTGATCTTTGGCAGTTATCCTGCAGCTCATGTCTCTGAGGCAGTCAGCCCACAGGAGGGGCTGCTTTGGCATGGTAGAGGGCCTAGAGCCATATATAAGCTGATCTCTGTGAAGTATGGGCAGGTATGGTAAAGAGAAAAAAATCACATTGTAACAGTAGAGCAGTTTGACTAATTTTCTTATTTCTGTCTACTGTTAGGAAGGCATGATACTTGGTCTGCATATACTGCTGATAGAGAGATTTTTTTCCCCCTATTTTCTGAGAAGGATCTTCTTACTTCTAGCAGTATTAAAACAAGTAAATGAACAAAATGCTTCCGCTATGTTGGAACTCAATTTTCAGAGTTAAATCTTGAAATAACAAGACTGACTAGAGCCTCTTTAGAGGATAAAGAAGCCAAAAAATTAACACCACCACTCCCAGGAGAAATTCATTTCTTCTTGGCACTGATTGAAAGTATAGAGGATAAATACAGAGCTCCAAAGAAATCTCTCTGTAGGCATTGTAAGGAATTGAGAGCTGATGCCAAGCATTTCTGAAGTTCCCACAGAGACTTCATACCAGGAGGACAACAACAGACCAAAGGAAAGCTCAGTAGAGCTTGTCACACCTGGAACAGCTGAATGTAGGTTTATAATAGAAATATTCAGTCTGCAAAGAAGCTTTCAGGTTGATTTAAAAAAAAAGAGAAAGAAACAACCAAAAGGAAAATAAAATATGACTTACTGTTGCCTGCAAACTTCACATTGAACATCCTTCTTTGGTTTCCTTTTCTCAGATGTATTTTTTGTATGGAAAATAATTTTTTAATATTCTAAAAATACGTCTAAATCAGAAGAACTCCTTAGGTTTTTAATTAGTAGAATCTGATTTTGTAATTAATTGTATTTTTAAAGATTCCTCCCATACTGTTATTGATCTCCCCAGTGCCTTCACCTGGAGATAGAGCCTTGGCTGCGACAAGAAACCTTGAGAATGAAGTACATGGCTGAGCCTTTGGCATGGCCTTTGCTTGATCTCCTGATGAAGGAAAAATACAGTGGACAAAAATGTCATAGAACATCTACATAAAGGAGTTTCATCTAAAAGATTTCCTTTTCTTCACTAACTGAGGAATGAAGGAAACAGAAAATAAGGAAACTGGAAGGAATTGCATCCCTAAAGTCTGTAGGTCTCTGTTGAGCAGAATCCTTGCAACCCCACTGCAGCTGTCTCACCAGCTATGCTCCTCCCATAGGCATGCCTGTTGAAAAGAAAATCAAAATCTGTATACTAGAAATTCTGACTTGATGTGCAGATAAAGACTAACAATCTGTAATTCTTTCTGATGCTTCATGCTACCTTGAAATGCAAAACTAGGAATAGAAGTGTAAATTTTGGCTATCTGTTGAGCTGTGCTAGGGATATTTGATTTATTCTGAATCTCCCAGTAGGAAGTAATGCAGATAGATGGATTTACTTATGGCCAGATGCTGTTATTTTAAGAAGAGTGCAGTTAAACTTGCATAAAAGTTTTTATTCCCTTTAACACTACAGCTTTAAGTTGTAAAACTGAGTCTACTAAGGCTATGTTTTAAGTATGCTGCATATGCAAGAATTATTTAATTAGGAGAGCCAGTTGTGCCATTTCTTCCCTAAAAACACCAACTAACGAGAAACACATCATTAAAAGAAGATACTTTTGTAAAGCACTTTGCTGATTACTATCCTGAAGTAATTACTTCAGAGTTTACTAAGTCAATAAAGTTTTTTGCCACAGAACCTAATGAGACATTTAAAAATATGGTATATTGTAAAATCTTACTTGTGAAAATACATGTTAAAAATTTAACCTGAACTAACATTTATCAGGATGTAACAAAAATACTAGTGATTCTTTTTTATAAGCAACTACTTTTACACTTAATTAGAGCCCGTAAACTAAATTGGAAAGAAAAAACCCCAAATCCAAAGATGCAAAGCCTTAAATCTGAAATTATTTAACTTAATCTAGAAGCAAGTTATATTGGGCTAAGATCTCTGAACAATGGAGATGCATATACGCATGATGCAGTTAGAAAATCTTTATACTTCATAGTACTACAAAATTCTTTTGAAAATGTTCTGCTGAATGAAATTATTACAGTTCGAAAAAATAGGTGGAAACCCAAAGCACCGTGAGCTGGAGAACCAGTTAGATGTAAGATCAAAGAACTTTTCGAACTGGATTATGACAAATTTTCCACAGAAATTCTAAATGTTACTCAGAGTTGACAATTGAAGAAGACTGAAATTTGAAGCAAGTTGAACGCTTTGGATTTCACCCTGGGTTGGGGCTTTCCCTAGAGCCCTAGGAAGGTGCAGAATAGTTGAAATGGTACCATACGGATTGCAAAGGACAGTCACTCACAGCAGATCACGTCTAGCACAGCAATTCCTGCATATCCACAGAAATACCCTTGGGAGGCGACCTGTGATCTCTCTGCCAAGCCCTGGCCTGCATGCCTGCTCATGCAGGAAGGAAGTAGGTAGTTGTCTGCTTCAGCTGTGGCCTTTTGAACCATCCAAAACCCCTGGTGGCAATTCCTGCTCCTTGTCTTCTTGTCCAACACATAAGTGAGTCACAGAGAATGTAAAGGATACATACCTCTCAATATGCCTGCTATATGCTAACTTAGACTCATTAGCCAGTATGTAATTATGCCTAATTTCACATCACTCCTGAACTTCATCCATTAAGAAAACTTTTGTTCTCTGAGACAGCAGTAACTTGACCTTAAATGAACTGAATGTGAAATTGCCTAGTGATTGATTTTTCAATTCAATTATTTTTCCTTCAGAAGTTAAATTTAAATGTGGCACTTTACAGTCAACAGAATCTAGGTCAAATAGATGGGATATTAATAATAATCCATCCTGTGCGAAATCTAGGGATTATATTTAGCAGTAAATTCAGTTTGTGGAATTCTCTGAAGATAAATTTCATGTAAGTAGCCATCTCATACAGACAAATGCACAGGCCAGAGTTTTCCAGACCTTTTAATACTGACCTGGGACCATTTCATCCCTGGTGTGCTTCCTTCCTCTCTACCAATGCTGGGCATCAAGAGTGAGGAAAGTAGAGGGTGTCTAGGTTGAGACTCTCCTTAGCCTTGTTTAATCAGTTTTCTTTCTACCCCCATAGAGTTTGACTGAAGAAGGCAAAAGAATGCCTTGCAAAAGAATAACTGCGAATGAAGACATAGGGCTGCTCCCCTCAAATCCCAGAGGGAAGCAGGATCATGTGCTGGCCCAGCCAGAAGCCAGCTCAGTTAAAAGGTGTTGGATAGCATCCAGTCCAACTAAACTGCCTCAAAAGGGAAAAATCCCAAAACTAGACCTTGTAGGAATGACAAATCAATTAAAATGTTCTTTGAGCTGAAATAAAATAACAAAAGCTTGGAAATATGTAATTTATTTGTGTATTGGAGCTGATTTGCTTCTCTGAAAGATACTAAAAATTTTGCTGGTGCTGGTCTTTCCTTACTGCAATGTGCTTTCTGTAAATTGCTAATAGATGATATCTAAGAACATGAAGGGGTGACAATTTGTGGGTTTTTCTCCCCCTGTAGATCTCCTGTCAGTGGGAGTTCCAATGGCTGGTCGAAAAGCCTTGAAGGCCAGGCACAAGAAGAAAGACTTCTTCCAGGCTTCCTTATGAGGACTGTAAATCCAGGCAGACTTTGGAGAAACTCCGAGTGGAATCAAAGGTAGGCTGGTGTCACCCACCACGGTGCAAACATCTGGAGCATGTGATTTGCGTTCTGTTGCGTTCTGTAATGCAAAGTCTAGCTAAACAAAGAAAGCCATGGGGAAATCAGAAGTGTGGCCCCCTTACTACTGTGTTGGTTTATTGGCAGCTAATGACACCTCCCATTCACCTCCCCACTCACACACACACCCGAGATCCCATATCCTTCGGGAAGCACAAGCCAGGGTGCTGGTGAGCCTTTTGATGACACCTGGTGGCAAAACTGGAATAACGCACAAGAAATGGAATCATATGGCTGATATCCATGTTACTCAAACTAAAGGAAAATTAAATCCATGGGGAGCTAATGTGAACTAGAGGCTGATAGCAAAAAGTGGAAAATAATATGCTAGGAAAGAAATGGAGAAGCTTAACAACATTAGTTTAAGAGGTAAAACCAGCTCTGATATGTATTACATATCTTTGTAAAGCATTCCGTATGGAGGAGCCATAACAGGCTCTACAGGATCAGTTACTGCCTGCTTAAAAACAACTGTAAACAGCAACAAGAGAAGATTAATTAGTTCGGTTCAGTGAAGTTGTCTCCTTGGATACCATTCAAGTGACTTGCACCATTGTTCGTGTGAAGTAACCAGGAACACAAGCTTCAGGGTAAAAATACCTGTGCTCCAGATAAATATTTGTCACATGAATTTGATGTGGAATAATCTCTTTTTGGAAGACACATTTTGGGTTTGCCTCTAAACACCTTGTAGTAGACAGGGAGAAGAGGGTAAAGAAGCCCTCCCCATCACTGAGAACTTGCCAAAATTTCCCAGCATCATTGGGAACTTGCTAAAATGGCCAGGGAAGAGGCCAAAGACCCCCACAGGTGCCTTCCATGAGCAGTAGTCAGGCTGTTTGAGGACGTTATATTTATTTCTTTTATTGCCAAGCTGGATCTGTGAGGCTATTAAAGTGAAACACCAGGTACCAGCCCTGAGAAAGCCCTTTCACTGAAGAAATGGTTTAGTGCTTTTACTTTGGTTTCATTCCTCAAACATGCTTCTCCTGTACCTTGCAGATGAGTTACTGAGAGAAGTTGTCATCACTGTCACAGACCTTCAAAATACTCCAGATTTCTACCCTGTCTCACACAATGATTCCATTCACTCTAAAGGTTTTCAGTACCTTGCTTTTAGCTGTTGTGTTGTGTGTTCATGTGCTGTCTGCTGTTTGCTTTATGGAAACAGCCCTGACACCACCAGAGGAGGTTCAGTTTAACTTTTAGTTCCCATGTGATGTCTGCTGATCTTGGTGCAGATTGGGGGATGTGTGCACAGCAAAGGAAGCTGTGCCAACCCTGCTGTTCAGATTATCCTCCTCATCTCCTCCTGTGTCACGCAGTGCAAGGCTGGGGCTGCAGCGAGCCTGCTGCAGTCATTGCTGAGGGCACAACTAAATTACCAGTTTGAGATTGCTCAGTCAATTGAGCATTCATTTAAAAAATGTAATAACTTACACTTCACAGACAAGCAGTGAAATTAAATAGTTGGGTTTCTCTTTGTTTTAAAATTTCCTGGCTAGTCAATTATCTGAGGGCACCGGTATTAATGATTTGTACGTGATGACACACATAGCTCCATTTTCCTATCAGAATGTCCTCATTTTCACTTTGTAATATCACAGTTAAAGGTCAGCAACTACTTTTTTATCAGGATTATAAGCTAGAAAAAAAGCAAGCAGGGATCTTTGCAAAGATCTTCCTCCAAGAATATCTCAGTAATTTCTTTACTGTTGGGACAATATCCTAAACTTTAAAATCTGAGTTTGGGACTTTTTATTTCGTTTAAATATTTTCCCTAGGTTGAATAACATGTCAGTCCTGCTTATGTGGGGTTTTTATAATTATAGAATTTAAATAGGTTAAAAAAATGGTGAAGAAGAAATAAAATATTAATATTCTCACAATATGCAAGTGAAGTCTGTGTCCAAGCTCTAGCTAAAGCAAGAATTAGTTATTTCTGTTTACAAGTAAGGAGAGGCAAATGAGAGTTCTTGTCTTGGCTTAGATAGCAGAGATTGAATATGGAGAGATTGGTTTGCCCTCAGGGTTGAACTGGATATTTACACCCCTGGAGGTGGTGCAGCCCCCATTCAGCCCTGCTGCTGAAGGGACAGGAGCTGCAAGCACAGGATGGGGTCAGGCAAGGGTGCAGCCCTCATCAGATGCAACATCTGCTCTGTGCCAAGTCTGTGAAAGGCTCCAGCAGAAAATAATCAACCAACCTGTTCTTTGTGCTAACCGAGGCTAGCAGAAGAGGCAATGAGCTTCAGTTCGAGGGAGATTTAAAGGAGATGTTAGGAAAAATTTCTCATGGTTCGGGTGACTAAGCATTGGCATAGATTGTCAAGGCTTTGTTCTTAAAACCTACAATAGAGGAGATTTCGCAATCCCTCAGCAAACTTTTGCCAAAAATGACTCACTGCAGCGGAATGTGTTGACTGATACCTTGACATCCCTCACCACTCTCGATTTTAATAATCTTTACAAGCACAGTTCATTGATTTGCTGGTTTGTTCAATCATTTGACATCTAAACCCTGGTAATTACATCAAACGTCCTGTATCAGCTGCTCGTATGGCTGCATTGCATAGTACTTGGATGCATTTTTACTAATTGGCTGCTTCTGTTTATTATTTAATGTGTATTAACTTTTAGTCTGACTCAGAGAGAACACTTCAAGTACAAGAGCCAAACAATAATTAATGCTGTTAAAAATACATGACAGCAAAAAGTAGAAACCAAGAGCAATGAGTGGCATATTTGCTATTTTTTTCCTGGAAGCCCCCAGTGTGAAAGATTATATGGTTTCAAATGCTCAAATAACAATGGGGGCTTGCGGCCTTCCTGTTAGATAAATGTATTTGCATCAAGGATTCACTTTTTTTTTCCTGGAAAATACCAGTAATTCAAGAGTTAATGGTAACTGTGAAGTGCTTTCCCCACACTGGCAGTCTGGCAGGAGCACCAACTTCTTACAGCCTTTCTGCTCCTTTTCCTGCCAGATACCTGGTAGCACAGAAATGGTATCTACAGACAGTGACCATCAAGGGCAGCTCTTGACTTAGAGGGACAGCTTGTTAACTGAAAAATAAGTTGCACTGATATGAAAAGTCATCTTTATTTTGTCTACAGGAAAGATGAGAACAGCTGTCTGGCTTATGTTGTGAAATGTGTCAGAAAAGCTGCTGGGGCAGTTTTAAGAAACTCAGTCTCACTTTCCCGCTACCTCTGAATTAATGAAGACCCCAAGATGTCCCCATTGCTCATTTACAGCTGCTGAAAGGGTTTGTCACAAATACATTGTTCAGCATCAGTCCCAAGTCTGTCTGATGGATAGGGAAACATAATTTGGGACATAAATATTTATGATGCATAGTCACTTGGGTTCTTTTATTTATACACTGCTCGGTACAGATGCCCATCATAACAGTAAAACTGAAACTGTGCTACGTTTCAGCATTTATGATTCATCCACTATGGAAGACTTAAACCATCAGCCCATTAAATGGAATGGTTCTGAACTAAATCATGAAGTCTTTTTAAGTGTCAGTCTTTAAAAAAAAAAAAAAAAAAAAAATTATGTTACAAAGTTTTTGCATTGACCAAAAAGGCTGTCTTGAACACAAGACTTAAGAACTCTCCTTCAAATACCAACAGCAAAGCTTAGAATACCTGGCACTAGCAGAGTAGCTACTGGAGTTGACATATTTCTAAGTGAACCATGGGTTTCAGCAGTGATTACCCAGCTGTATGCCAAAGGGTTTCTAAAAGTCACAAGCTCTATGCCAAAAGCAGTGTCTGTCAGACATACTGTGAAAATTGTTGTGCTGCGTATGAGGAGTTGATCAAAAATATCTTCTACCTGGCACTTTACTTTTTCAAAACCCCAGGTACGTATTTTTCATTCAATTTAACTTTTAAGAGAAATAGTCATATCTGGCCATCAGAAACTAACCTTATGAGTCTCTAGCTCTGCACCTCTCCTCTTCATGGGAAATGATTGCAGGTAAAGTACCTTCAGGTAAGAAGATGACTCTGTGTGCCTGTAACAAGGCATTTCAGCCTCTCCTCTAAGGTCAAAAGATACTACTTCAAATCTACTGACATGAACCAACCTCAACAGACAAGAAATCTGTCTTACATTAAACACAAAGGGCATAAGAAAACTGTTTTAAGTAGTTTAGATGATAACCTATCAGGTTTCTTGCTTTTAATGTACAGTGTTAGGAAAGCAAAACTTCTATGAGGCTGAAGCATCAGTTTTTTCTGTGATAGACTGAATTACTCCTCAATCTCCCCCACAGTATTTCTTACCACTACTTTTATTTCAAGTGGTCTGAGTCAGCAGTCAAGCCTTCGCTGTGCTCATTTTTGCTTGCACACAGAAAAGATGATCTTGTTCCAGAAAACCTACAGCTCAGGCATATGACAAATAAATTGATGTAAGAAACTACTTTGGAGGGCAATGAACTGGACAAAAGAATAGAGGATAATAGGTAATAATAGAAATGGCACTCCATGTAACTACTCTATCACGATCTCATCTTTCTTCCAGAAAGACCTGCCTGGTTTTGCCCATCTAGCTTTTGGGATTCTTCCTACTGCTTCTGGAGTCATCAAATCTTATCATTCTTTTCCCTTGGTTGAAATTGGTGCCATCTGTTCTTAGTTGTCATTCACCCTTGGTCCGTCCCCAGTTGTTCAGGTAGGCTTTAGTCTGACCCAGCACTTTACTTTCACTTGTTTACAAAGGCTGCTCACGGAGCTTTCTAGCACTGTGCTTTTATAAAATACGAAGTAGTAAAGAATTGTACTTCCATCATGCCCTCCGTCTGAATCCTCATTCACTAGTCCAAAGATATACCTTCCTCACTCTGAAGCTGTGAACCATTTCTAGCATTGACTATTTTCTTTTTTTTTTTTTAATTTCAGTTCTGAAGAGGTTTTTTCACCTTTCAAGACTGGGATTAGGCTTCAAAGTCAGATTGATCTCAACAAGTGATTTTATGAAGACCAGATCTTCTGCTGTTCCCCTGTCATCTCTCCAAAAGGCCCTTCACTTAGAGGTAGGAGCCTTCATTTACAGGCACTGGAGGGAAATAGTTTTCCATCACGAAAATTACACCGCTAGAGATGGTCTTTAGTAAGCAAGGTAGAGCTTCCCCTTTGTATAATATATATTTGATGAATAGTAGAGTGAGTTGTGCTTCTCTGCACTTAACTGATATGGGATCTCTAACACTACACCCAGGTACGTGGCCTGCAGCAGAATAATGGTTTGATCAGTGTAGTGTCTTTCACAGACTCTAGTGGTATGTTGTTAATCTGCTTTTTGTGTGTTTTATCTTATGGTACTGCCATAGAAAAGCAGGAAAGTTGCCACTCAGGCACGAGAAGGAAAAAATGACCCTTTCATCTTTAAGAGTATTCACTCTGACCATGATCAGACTGAAAATGCACAAAGTATCAATATGATTTACTATATAGATCATTTGAACTGAGAGATAAAGAGCTGGACTTTACTGACTTGTTTCTTTATAAGTATTGACCTGTCTGGTTTGGTATCAACTTAATATAAATAGGAAAAGTGATTCATTTCCTAAAGAATTTTTGCAAGAAAAACTTAAATTGTAATTAAAATTTAAAATGGGCATCTCTGTGGGTAGAACCCTGCCTGAGCCTCTGTGTCATAGGAAAAGTCCTTTTCTGTGGGCTCTTCTGGCTTGAAGTATAGCCAGGGCTGGCTAGAAATAAAACAAGACATCTGATAATGCTGCTTATGTGTCCTTATGCTGGTTCTTTGGGAAGCAGTCTCACATCAGTTATTGTCTGGGTTTTGGTCCAAGTCAGGCTGTTTGGATACATCTCTCATCATGCTAATTGACATACAATTTCCCTTTTCTTGATTCAATGAAGCTGAAATCACACTGTTATTGCTGAATGTATATAATTCCTGGGTGGAAAAGGTCTGTGGAATTTTAATACATTTAGTTGGTAAAAACCACTTTCTTACCAGCATGTAATATTATTTGCTTATCTCACTTTTCTTATTTCAGAAGTAAATAGCACAAACATAGCTTTGCATGACTGAGGGAGACTTCTGCTGCAAGTCTAGAGATTACCTTTGTCTGCTACTTGCTTACAGATGTTTTTCTGGATGATAATCTTGAAGCTCAGTTGGCCAGAGTGTGGTGCTGATAACACCAAGGTTGTGTGTTCAATCCCCATATGGGTCATTCCCTTAAGAGTTGGGCTTGATGATCCTTGTGGGTCCCTTCAACTCAGAAGGTCTGTGTTCCTCCTGAGGCGCCATAGGGACGTTTTTGCAGAGGAGCCCAAACAAGTCAGTAGAGGTCTCACTGTTCAGTCTGCTCTCTTGCCCTCCTGCAATACTGAGTACCATCAGAGGCTGTCAAGTTCACAGGCAACAGATTTCCTGCCAAGCAGGAGTTTGTACAGGCAGTCCCTCCACCTGCCCTGTTAAGCAAAGAAGGACCCTCACTTTGTCTGAGTTATTGCCCTATAAGCAAGCTTCACTCACATGACGAATTGCTGAAGAGGAAAGGCAAGTCTAAAGTAGGAAAGTTTAACAGTCTGTTGTATCCTTCTCTTAATTAAAGGTTTGGAGTGAGGCATGGAGATGTGAAGAAGAGATAATGAACTCTCTTTAAAGAGAGGGAGGAAAACCAGCTGCGGGTAGTCTTGGCTTTAAACATGACTGGCAGAATACCAGCCTGGAACTCAAACCATTCTCTCTGTTTCAATAGTCCAGGGAGGGCACCTGTTTCCCACTAGGATGCTCATATTTTATTTACCTGCTTATATGGAGGTCTATTCCAGTTGGAATTAAATACAATTCAATTACAGACCTTTCAGGGTTAAGCCAGCGGCAAGTAACAAAAGGGAAAATAGATATTCTGAGAAAAAGTTTCACATGATTATGTAGGCAGGGTAGCAAATGCATGATTTAAATAAAGATGCAATTATAAGAAAAATCTCTCTCTCAGGTGGCTAGAGGTTTACGGGACTGAGATGATCCCTGAAAGTCTATCTGTCAGCTGCTTGTCCCTCTTGTGAAGGACTCGAACTGCCCTGTTCAGACTCACAGTTATACTTTCATGTTTGCCATTGCTGTAGAGAATACGCAAGTCAGCCTTTCACACCTACACTACCTCAGTGACAACTCTTGCAGTGTTCAAAAGACTGAACGAAGAGATGGTTATGCATTGATATTCCTCATCTGAACCTCTTAAAATGCTCATTGTTTCCAGCCAAGCTTTTGCAGTCCTGTCCTGCTCCTCTGCTTACTGTAAGCCACAACTTTCCACTTCACTGAAACTTTGTATGGCACTCCTTGCTCTCCAGGACAAACTGTGGAGGAAACTGCCACTTTTAAAGTCCAAAGGTAATGGACTTCTGCCAAAAGAGCTTCTTTTGGCAGCAACGGGCTGAGATAAGAGCAGCAAGCAGACATTGATGCTGGGCATTGTTAGCACCAGCATTATAGTGGAGAGGGCTTATTCTGCCAAGTGCAAATGAACACACATTCCCTTTAAACTGCTTGATGCTTAACTGAAATTCAAGACCAAGAGAAGCCCAGCTCAGAATCCCTTTTTGACCTTACTTTTCTCTCTCTTTGATACTTGAAAAAGACCCTTTAATACCTCTCTTGCATTTGACAAGAAAAAGCTTGTTTTATGGAAATGTAGAATATGATAGTGGCAGACCTGCACCACATCAAACACTGTGGGAGAGCACTGTGGATTTTTGTTCCAAAGTTTTGAAAAGAATTAGGTTAATAGGGAGTTTTTGAGGAATGTTTTATCTTGAACTGGTTTTACCTGCAAACAAATTTGAAAGCAAAGCCCAATAAGCATGTGGAGGTTAGTGGCAAAAGAATATTTCAGTAGAAAACATGAAATGAAATGAAATACTATTTTTTTTCATTTTGATGCACTTGATTCGACAGAAAATTGTTAGTGAATCGTAACTCCCAGAACTTTTGCTGAAATGTAACATAAGAAATTATGTAATAATTCTATGTAATAATAATAATAATGTAATAACCAATTTTGGTTTCTGATATTTTATATTTAAGACAACTCTTACACTGAAAGATAATATACAATATGGCCTCCTGATGAAACACTGCTGACTTATAAAGAAAACTGCAGTGCTAAATTTTTCAAATTGCCATAAACATAATTACCTCCTGCTGAGAATCTGAGTGATAATTCATAGCATCATTACTTTCAGTAGTTAAGACTGTAATTTCTCTCAAAATATGATTAATTCCTTCCTAAATTACAAAAGGCAAGCCAAAAAGTTATGTTAGATTGGCAAACATATAGAAATTTTATTATGTTCACTTCATGCCAGAATGTACATGAAATCTTCACCTTTTAAAGTAAATCAAAGAAAAGTTTAAATCCTGCCTGAGCTGGTAGGGTACTGTGAGGAAGAAGAGGGATCCAGTCAAGCTAGAAGGGGATGATGTGTCTGTTTGTATGAGCAGATTTTAACAGTGTGCATGAAACTCACTGGCCAGCAGAGGTGTCTCTGTGCTTCCTTCTGCAGCAGCCAGGTTTCCAATCCTCCAGAAAGCCCATGAATGTTTGTGGTTATTCTTACTCAATAGAGGGAGCATGATTTCACTCCCTGTAAAATATTCCTGTTGAGGTTGCTTTCTCTTCTCAGTGACAGGCATGGTACTTACCTCCAGCAGCTTTTGGTCAACACAGCATTCTTCATTTTGTTGTGTCTTTCTGCCCCTAACATGAAACAGAGAAGAGGATATAGTCATAGATTCTAGATAAAATATATTCAAATCTAAGTTAGACTGATCTTTGATTTTAATAGTAGAAGCTGATTTAACTCTGTTCAACAGTTGATGGTGCATGCAGCAAAGACAGCCCCATGTATTTATGCACATTGAATGTTAATATGGTGTTTGCTTTCTTTTTATTCAGCTCAATTTGCTTCTAATTTTTCTCTTCCTTTACATAATTTCTTTTTTTAATTCTCACTGGTTGCTAAGTAACTGTAGCAGTATTGCTGCAGATGTGCAATAGGCATATCTGATTACTATGGTGGCCTTTCTTTTCAAGGAAAAAAAATCTTTCACTAAAATAAAAACAATACTGAAAGTAATGATGGCCTGATAAAAGATGTCTTTTTCTTATCCTGAATTTTTGCAGCTATGCATATGTTGTGTCAGCCAACGGCAGAAAGCGCTAGGGAGGAGTGCATTATTATCAAATGGATCAATCACATCACTACCCCTCCCAGCGATTTACACTGCATTGAATATGACCTACAGGCAGTATTGTCACACCTGGCTGCACCTCTGGTGGCACTTCATGGCACAGTCATGCTAAAACTGGGTAGGCCAGTAGTTGCGAGATCATAGACCATCATTTTTGCCAACTTCTGTAAATATTCCTGTGTAGATTGTGAATCTTATCAGTGGCCAAGTTCTAATATTTCTGCCCATGGAGGCTGGCAGTTTCTCTTGCTTTTGTCAGTAGAGCAGTCCAGAGCTTTAGCCAAAGTTTTATGGGAATGTAATGCAGGTGGCTCTCACAGCAAAATGAAATCTCTCAGCTCATTTTCATGGCTCTTCACAGTTACTGTGTATGTTACTCAAGTGTCACAGTTGTCCTTTCTGAATTCATTTCCCTGAGCACTGCAGCCCCCACCTTGGGCTTTTAGTAGCCAGGAATCTCCGCAGCAAGCTCTTGCCTGTTCCCTGTCCCCCCTTGGCAGACAGAGTGCCATGCTGCTGTTTACTGACTGCTCCATGTCAACAACCATCTCTGTTATCAGTTGCTCTCTGTAAGAGGACTGTGTGTGAAGTGCAAGAGTTAAAACCTTATTGATCACTAGTTTGGGAGGAAAATAGCAGAATGCATATGTGACAGTGAATGATTGCTCTACTGATAGATTTCATTTTAGCATTTACTAATTTGGGTGTGTTTGACGTTGTTTCTGCACTAGGATTTTAATGTAGATTTTTAGCAGCAATTATATATAGATATATTGTCATCTTAATGTAGGGAGAAGGATTGTAATTGTTGACATTATTCAAAAGTAATAAATGGCATTTTAAAGATATGGATATTGTGTTAATTCTTAACTTGTAGCTAGGTTAGGATGGTTCCATTTATTTTGTCTTTTTGTATTCAGTTTAATCAAATGTGTCCATTAAACGTAGGATGTGGCATTTGAATTCTTTTAGGGAATGCTTGCAGGAGATTGATTTTTGCCTGTGTTTGCAGAGAGTGAAGGAGTTTGCCCGTGTAATCTCCAAAAAGGTCAAATCTTGACTTCATAAATGTATGATTCAGGAACATAAACCTCATTCTTTAGGACATCACATTAATATTTATTGGGGTCTGGATACTACAAAGACCTGCTAATTAGCTACAGAATCTTTTGTGTTGGTTAAACTGGCTCAAGAGGGATTAAAATTGCTTCCATTATGATAAATCTGCTAAGTAGTGGACTCATATTCCCATTAATTCCTATGGCTCAGACCAGTGTGTAGGTACATCTTTCTGCCATGACTAACAGTGTTTATGACATTTTCAATAAATTCAGTGCAGAATATTTCTAAGAGGAATCGTCTCCTATTGCTAATGGTAGAGTAAGAAGCAGGCAGCAGCCAGGAAGCCCAGGAGGAGCTACACAGCTGCATGTGGAAGAGACACTGCCGGTCCCAAGCCATGCTGTGCTCACCCTGTGCAGGAAGGGAGCAAAGACCAGAAACCTGGGCTAGAAGTTGCTTAAAGGAAATGACCCAGATATGCCAATGTAATGTTAGCAGTCAGGCCAAGTTTTGAAAGTACAGGAAAATAAAGATGGCCACCATATGGAGACAGTGACAGAAAAGCAACTCTGAAGCAGGGAGAAGAGGGTACTGTCCAAGGGCTGCTATGCACAGCTATAGTTGCAGTACTGCCTAGGTGAGGGAGGATATATCTATATATCATGGAAGACAATATGGTACAAACATTACCAGGCTGAACTGAGCCTGTAAATCCACAAGACTCAGTCTGGATCTGGCCCAGAATGCGTACAGCTATGTTTGCATAGTGCCAGCCCTAATCAAATATGCCTTCCTTCTGATCTCTGTTCAGCTGTTTTTCAAATACCTTTGATTACAAAGTTGTGGGTTGGAAAAGATAAGATTAGATAAAGCAACTAGTAATCTCAGTATTTTTAAAAAGTGGGAAAGTGAATGTATGCAGTGTAACAGTTGAAAAAAGCCTTGGTGCCCTGCTAAAAAATTCCTGGAATGAGTGGGCTTTAACACTTTC
Organism: Acanthiza pusilla; assembly: GCA_036630365.1. Classification (NCBI taxonomy): domain Eukaryota; kingdom Metazoa; phylum Chordata; class Aves; order Passeriformes; family Acanthizidae; genus Acanthiza; species Acanthiza pusilla. The sequence goes on from JAXCHO010000019.1 coordinate 13,267,991, forward strand.
AACTAAAAGCTCATGCCTTATGTTAAGGGAAGAAGCCACAGAGTCAAAACTGAACTGAAAAAATAAGTGGGCAGGAAAACCTAGAAAAGAATCATATGGCTCAGAGGACACTAAGCAAAATCACCAAAATCACTGTTTTTTCCTGTAAGAAATGTGGCAACTGCTGTTCACAGGCATGCCGCTAAAAGGTGCAGAGCCATGTGGGGATAAAACATATTCTGTAAGCCCAGAATGCTACAGCTGATCCTGCTTCTTGACATGCAAGTGGTGATACAGACCAAGGTGGGAGGATACTGAGGAGGCAGGCTTATGTCTCATGAGGATGCTGAAGTGGAGAAAGGGAAGTAAGCACTATATATGTTTGAGGAAATTGAAGAGAATGAACTCAAATGTACCTGTGGTGGACCAATTTAAACCTTAGAGGTACTTTCTGGATGAGTCAGTAAGAGAAATATTGAGGGAACTTGCCTGACCTTGAATCAACAGAAACTTTGTTTTCACAGAGCACATGGCATCTGATAACAGAGTGATTCAGCTAAAGAACTTTGCACCTCTGTGCAGTATTGACAACACTGTGATAACTCTGGAGGGATAATGACATTTTAAAAAATGCTTGGATGGAGCTGTGGGAATCTTAACTCCTGTAATTTTTTTTGTTTGTTTTTCCTTCTGACAGGTTTTATTCTAAACCAGAAAAATATAATTTCATAAAACTTCATTTAAGTCCAATGCACCGAATCTTCATGACTCTCATCTTTCACTGAAAGGGAGAATAATGGGAAGGGAGCTAACCCATCTGCATAAACTATTTACTCAGAGCTCCTGATGGGGTAAAACCACAGAGAAGTGCTCTCTGCTCTTAGTTATTGGCACACAGAGAAAGTCAGCCCTCAGAAAGCTTCCTCTGCATCAACTTTCAGCTCAGCGCTTCCCTACTGATGCTTTTGAGCCATCATAACAGGAAGAACCAGAAGGACTCCAAACAAAGTGAAGGTTCTTCCGGAAGCTGAAGAGCATGAGAGCAATTTTGGATTAGCTCCAAGAGAGCCTCTTTTGTCACAGAACTAAACAGAGCTGAAACAGTCATTGTTGGCTGAACAGAAGGACAGGGCTGGGCAGTGTTCCCAAGAGGCTGAAGCCTCTCTGCAAGCCCTCTTGGATGGTGCAACACAATGGAAACCATGCACCAAACAGAGAAGTGGTAGCCAAAAGCATACATGCCTCCTGCATGCTCCTTTTGATGAGTGAGGAGTCAAAATAATCAACTATTTCTAACACTAGCTGAAGGGAATATGTTATGTATCATCATAAACACACCGCTGGGGGCAGGGTTGGATTGGAGCTGTGTTTCTCTATTAATGGTAATCTTTCTTCCCAGCCCCAAGAATACACTGCTTGGAAGTGGGGAACAATTTAAAGGTCTCTCAGGGTTTAGTGGTTCCAGGAATCCTGGGTGGGGGCAGGGAACTAACAGTATATGAGAACTCTGAAATACATTGAACTGGGTTTTTTTCCCTGACTATTCCAAGCAACTAGGAGAGAGCTTATACGGTTTGATGCTTTTTTTTTTTTTTTTTTTTTGCTAACACATGTTCACACACACAATGTCATTCTGTTGAATTGTTTCCAGAAAATTAATTATTCTTTAGAAAGATTTTGGCTTTCTCTGAGGACAGTTGCTACTTTTCTGCATTAGAGAAATCTTTTGTCTTTGTTTAACAAATAGGTGCAGTGGGGAAATACTTGCCTGGGAAATTACTGGAGGGAATAAGATGTACAAAGATCTTGATGCTGCAGTCCAAGATAAACAGGACATTGTAATACACTTAGCAAATGAAAATGCAAATCACAGAAAAGTAAAGGAGGAAAAAATATATTCCCTTGCCTGAACATTCAGAGAAAGGGAATGGGACTGGAAGGTGTTTGACAAGAACATTATTTTCAGTCTCCTGCTAATTTAGTGTTATCAGAATTGCTTGTGGCTATCATTCCATGAGCAAATATATTTGTAGAAATGCCAGTAGTTTCAGAGAGATGATGCACTTATCAGAAAAAAAATGTGAGTACTGTGAGGAGACTTCAAGCAAATGATAACTGGTAGAAGAGGGGTCCAGGAAGACCTCTTGTGCTTATCATGATTCTGTTCTTAAAACCTAATCAGTGTGGTGTTAAATTATTAGTTACAGCTAAAGAATCTAATTGGAGTTTTCTTTGTTTGTATATGTGAGTTTGACTCATCAGTGTGCTTGGCTTCTCTACAACATAACAATGAATTAGCATCTAAGCAATGAGATGTAGGTGAGGCCAATGCAGAGACACAGCTGGCAAAGAAGGAAATCCTTTTAAAGGGGCTCAAGAAGTGGCCATACAACTCTCTGAGACTTAAGAAGCATAAAAAAGAAAAAAAAACCACCCAAGGATAAAAACCACAAGGTGAGGGAAGAAGAAATGTGAAAACTCTAAAGGAAGATATTTGAGAAAATACATAGAAAGAAAGGAATAGGAGTGAATGAAAGAAAGATTGTGGGAAAGTTTGGAACATCGATGGACAGAAATAGCTTTGCAGAAGACAGAGAATGGTATCAGGAAAGAGGCTAAAATAAGAGAAAATGGGAAAAGGAGAAAATAAAAACAACCACGAGAATTATGGAATGCATAAAACCCATAGCTAGCACTGGGGTCCTTGAATTTCATACTCGTCTAAGGCTTTCTGCTGAAATGATGCTATCAAGATCCATGAAGCCTTGACGTGGCATTGATGCACATGTGTATCTTTGTAGGATGAGGCTGCACATAACCAGACTGAAAAGCACTGTGACTGCAAGCAGGTGTGTTGCCACATTTTGATCCCAAATGCAGCTCAAGGGTTCCAAGCCACCTTTAGGTGCTCCTCAAAGTAAATCCCTCTTCCATCAGTCTTTGACTGCTAAATAGCAGATTTGTGACAAATATATGAGTCTGCAGGATCCTTACAAAATAACTACATCTCTGCAAATCATACTTTTGTTTAGCAGATACAGTTTAACAAGTCTTCCGACAGATATGATTTTACTCCTGTAGGAGTAAAAGACTGTGTGAAAATCTTATGTATATTTTTAATCCTTTTAATGACATCAAAATTTATATTCATGTTAATTTTCAAGTAGAATTTTTCTTCTGGGAAAACCACAATTTTATGGAGATGAAGCAATCCAAATTAATACCCCCAACAAATTCCCTTTCAGATTTCTACTGTGTGGATACCAAGTAGGTGCTTTGAAAAACAAACCCCCTAATATTCCAAATTCTCCAAAGCTGGATTTGCACTGAGGGATCCCACTGCTAGCAACACCCCTGTCAGCCCCCATGGCATATTGTATAGCTTGTGATGCTTTTGCCATGGATTATTGATTGGACACTGCAGTCAGCAGAGCTTTAGTGATTCTGCTCCTGCCTTTGGTTACAGCTGTCTGCAGACACGTGGGCATTTGCTCCAGCCATCCCAGGGCAACTGTGTTTTCCAAAGCATTAATCATTGCAGAAGACCAAAGAGAATAATTGAAGTCCTGTGGGCATTTGAAATCGTTCAGCCCCACTCTGTAGTGTGAAGGCAGCCAAGCTTTATGTGTTATGAGACAAACACAAAATGTTTGAATGGGTTGTGTGGGGAGAGAGAAATAGATTAAAAGCCACTCACAGCCCATAACACCTTTCTCAGAGTGCTGACTAGCAGTTTGTGTTTAGACAGTAATTTGGGGCTGAGAGGACACTTGAGATCTGCTTCAACCTAGCTGTGAGGAATGTGGGGAGGATTTCATTACTGACTGCATCAATGCCTTTCCTGCTTTCCAGCAGTGCTAATTTGAAAGGCTTTGGGACCTTCAGAGACGCATGGATACCAGGCTTAATGCAACAGAGGTCTGGGCTTATTTTTCCTTGAAATACAGGTTCATTAATTTCTATGCTCCTACAAATGGGGGTCATTTTAGGTATGTTGCCACAGCCTTGAAGCCTCTCAGCAGCCTTGAAGCCTCTCTAGTTTGTTGTTTGGAAGATGATTTCTAACACAAGTTTACACAGATAAACTCAATAATGTAAAAACCTCACCTAAAGCTGCTACTTGCACCTGTATGTGCTCTAAATGACCCCGGAAAAACAATGCTACTTACAAGTCACTAATGTCGAACATCTCACAGATAATGGCTAACTGTTTGATTTTAGAGATGTTGTACCTCAAAAAAACCCAAGCAAATCATGCTACAAAAAACCCCCAAAACCACAAACCTCAAGGAATTTCGGGTTGTGTAATACATTTAAAAAAAAAAAAAAAAAAAACAAAAAACAAAAAAAAAACCACCAAAACCAAGCCCAAACAGAAAAGGAAGAGTATGGTGCAGTTCAGATATATTTGCCCTGAAACTCTGGATGTTAGAAATCACAGAGGAATACAGACAGACACAACTCAGCTTAAAAAAAATGACCCCATTCATATAAATGCAGCAGAAAGTTTTCATTAAAAGCGATGAAATGTAATGATAACTCTGTCTACTATTATGACTGAAAAGACTGCTTAATCTGCACCACAATTTATATTCACATAAGGTTTCAGTCAATCCATTTATTTTTATCTGCTCTTTTGCTGTTTCAAGAAAGAACCAGGAAGATTGGCTACAGTTTTCTCTCATTTTAGACAAATGTGGTCCTGATGGCTGTGGCCTGAAGGGAAGAGCTGCCTTCCTGCCAGAAGAGGAGGAGAACTGTTAATATCTGGCAACAGGAGAGAAACAAAGGGACAGCTCTGAGACACAGTTTGCTGCTGGTATACCAGGTGAGATATTTCTCTTTGTAATAAGCAGATGCATCATAACATGTGTGAAATTGTGTAGTTGCAATCTTGAGCATACAGCAGGGCAAATCAGTACAGGTAAGTGCAAACGTTGTAGACTGACAGGGCAGGATAGGAAGTCTATTTAGTAAGCCTCCTTTGAACAGCAAAGACCCTTGTGCAGCCCTGTGTGTTCCTGGCAAGCTGCTGGAGAGCAGAGGCAATTGAGGAGCACGTGCCCATAGCAGAGCAGCAGTGATTGCTCAGGTGAGCTTGGAACTGCAAAGGCCAATTGGAGCAACAGGGTAGCCAAGGCAAGTGGCTAAAGCCACCAGCAGAGATGGCAAATGATGATCAGCTTTGGAACCATGAAGCTTCAGAAGCTGTGGGCCTTGTTCCTCAGCAGGGTAGGGAACACATCCCCCAACACAACAGCCATAACCTGCAAGGATGAGGTGTTACCATAAGATGACAAAAACAGCCAAAGGGCCCAGCACAAGAGATGAAAGCAAGGACTATACATTATATGCTTGCACTACTGGAAAGAAGTGGTTCTGTATTAAATACCTCCCTTCTCCCTTACCGCTTCTTCCTCCCTGCCTCAGTGATTTTTTTTTTTTTTTTAATATTTAAGTTCACCTGCCATTTTCAAATGGGAATAATTAGCTCACTTAGTTTTATATTTTCAAGTTCCAGGGTATAAATTTAAGCTGGTATTTATCAGAAACTTCTGAACTTAAAACTCATATATTTTTGCTGTCAGTAAAACCCTGACAGAAAGGTTGCATTCCCCTGTCTTTATAAACATGGTATTTTCTAAAATATGTTGCAGTTAACTTTTGATGGTAAGCTCTAAAAAATACTCAAAAATGTCTGAGGAATTCCATATGCTGCCATGTACTTTCATATACTGCAGGGCATCATTGAACCCTCAAATTTGTTTTTACTTAAATTTTATGTGCTGATACCTCTCCTCTTACTACAGCTTGAACACATGCTCTAGCTATTTCTAACATGTACAAGGTCATCAATTGCTTCACAATTGTTTACAGCACACAGCATTATGTTAAATGCCTCTGCCATACTCAAAGGAGTGAAGGTCTTTCAGTGGAGATTTTGCAATGTCTAAAATGAGGCACCAGAAGTGATTGGCAACCTGAAATCAATTTGTGTGAGCAGGCTACACTCCTCCCCGCTACTTCCCTCTGGGGTCAGGGATGCAATTGGTAAAGGTGCTTAAAATACACCTTCCTCATTCCAAGTGTGGGTGCTTGGCAGGATATTCTTCACAGGGATCCCTGATGGCTTTGAGATGCTTTCTTGCTCTGAAATGTTCTGGAGTTATTAATTTTTAGGCATAAGGCTTGGCTCATTCGTTCTGACTTTCCTTTAAAGAGGGGAAGAAATCATGAAATATAGGCTTCTGTCTGTTGTTTGTGGGAGAAATTAAATAGATTTCGTTTTCACTTTTGCAGTCTGAAATGGCTGATAGGATGTGGTAGTTCCACTCCTTAAACTATGCTAAATTTCAAAAAGTAGAAGAAAATCTGCAATTTAACAGAAGTTACTGGTAGTTCAGGTATGATTTTTAAAAGCCACTACACCCACTATAGACTTAACTTACTTTTATTTCTCATTTAAATATGCATGACTTACTGCATTAGTAATGCATGAAAATATACCTTGTTCTTTCTTAGAAAGGTAAAGGTTCTCTTGACACTCCTATCTGTAGTCTCTGCCTACTTAACATTTGAACCCCAGCATATAAACCTCGTGTTGTGGTTTTTCAGTGGTCATAAAGATACTCAGTTGTAAACTGTATTTCTGTGGGCCTCTACCATGCACTAATCTCTCAGTGGAAGTGCTTGTCTGTTATTTAGCTCACCATCCATTTCCAGACCACTTTCCAATGTTGAAGTTTCTAAGTAATCAACTGTTACTTCCAGTAACACAAAAATAGCATGTCATTACCATTAAGCACCAACTGCAAGGATTTAATTTTAAACCATTTCTCCTTCCCCTGACTGAAGAAATGCCTCTGCAATAATTTTTAACCTTTCATCAGCATAATTGCTAAATAATTAACAATGGTTAAATTATGAGAACCTGAGAGATTAGAAAATTATTACTGAAGTATGTATTTCATCGAAGCAATGACCTATATGCATCTGCTTCAAAATAAAAGCAAACTATAATTACCTGCAGCAGCAGCATAAAGCCTTTTTATGTGCCAGATCTTCTGATATATGTACTTATTCCTGTCACAGCTGCTTTTGGTCCTATGTTAGGGCATAAAGACCCATCTCACTGCAAAGAACTACTTGTGTGCTGAGGCTGAGCTCTCCTTCTCCAAGGTTATCTCATAATGCTTTGCAATGTCTTAATTTCCATTCATACAAATTAGTTATTCCACAGAATAAGCCATGGAAAACACTGTATAGGCTTTATAATACCTTTCTATTTTTATAGATATTATTTCCTTTCTTCTGTTAGCTGAGCTAATTTGCATTTGCATGCTGAGCTTTTCTTCAGTTTCTCCAATCTTCTCAATGAGGCCCATGTGCTGATTTTGGATATGCCTTTTATACACCATTTAGGAGCTGACAGTCATCAGTCTCTCCATCCTGTCCCATCTCTGAGTCATCGGGATTTATTCACTCTCCTTTGTCTCCTGACTTGGGTATGCTTAAGAACTGCACCCAGTCTGCTGGCATCCTGATGACCACTAATCTGGGTTCCAGCAGCATGTGGGCCCTTATGTCCTCTCCTGCCCTTTGCTCCAGGCACTCCCATTCATTCTCCACTCACCACAATCTTAACATTGCTGCTACAGCTCTGTGTAATAAGGGCAGGAACAGGAGGTATTTACTGGTGGGGGTAGGAGAAACCATGACAGCATGACGTGTACAGCATAAATCTGTCAGAAGCCTGGCTGATCCCTAAATGATTTATTTTTTCAGGTCCTTCTCAACTTCATCCTTTTGGTAAATGTTTGTTTTCCAAGTAGTTTTTGGTAAAATCATGGAAAGTTCTCAGTGACTTTCACTCACCATTTTGAGAGTTTGGATATCACTTATATCTGATAACATACCTGCATCTCCCCAGTCCACAATATTCTTCTTTTCATGTGCCTTTGGTGGTGGATGTGACTCTGCAGTCAGGGGCTGATGCAACTACCCTTTGAATTGCAATTCCCAATTGCAGTTTCATCCAAGCATCTCTATAGCCACTTCTTTCTTTCTGCATTCTTTCATCTCTTCTGGTGCCATTCATATTCAGTCTTTTTTTTTTTCCTGAGGTTTTAGGGGAAGTAGTGGCAGAATGCTTGTTTTGTTTTGTTTTTCTGTTAGGGGTTCCAAAGTACACAGCCTGCTGAACTATCAGTAGTGTCTATACAAACCTAATGACCCTTCACTCCTGTCACTTTATTTATGCCTTTGAGCTGTTTAAATCAGAGGCACCTGGATGGAAACAAAGTGAAGAGGCTGCCTGAGTGTTTTTACAAATAAAAGTAATGTGTCTGGTGCTTCAACTAAATCCCCACCACTTCCTCCCAGAGTATTTAGCACAAGGGTGTTCAGCAGGCTTTGGCTTTGTTAAACACCTGCTCAGAAAATCTGCTGACTACCGGGGCCACAGCAGCACGGCAGCCCCTTCATGCTTCCTTTTGAAAATGTTGGTCTATGCACAGCACTGTGATCCTCTGCAACAAAGTCCTCTAAATGTAAATTTTAATCATTGCCATTTCCTCATAAATCAGTCCCTCTAGCTTCCTAATTATCAGCACCAGCTCTGAGTTGTCATTACACTTCTCATATTGATGTCCAGATTGAAAGTGATATCTTCCTGTGCTGCACAGGAAAGGATTATCATTTTGCTGCTCTATCAGGGATCTGAGCGTAGGACATGAAGCTTATTAGCACACCTTCCTCTCTCCTGTGCCCAAGCTTCCACCACTGAAGCATTCCTGCTATAAAGCTACTTATTTTTTATTCCTTTTTTGAAACAACCCAAACGAACAAAATCTTCATTATGCTTGTGCAGTACTGTCATTTATAGCTATTTTTAAGAAATGCCAAAAGGAAAGTTGAACCAACATCAGCCTTACTTTATTGTGCAGTTCATAAATAATGTGGCCATAACTGCTGTTTCTGTTTCCTCCTGACCTAACATTTTTGCAGCCTCTTACCTTTTCTGAGCAACTGAAAACCTCTAGATCAATAAAAAGAAAGTGAATTTTTGCTGGAATGGCATACAGATGCCTAAGCTTTCAAAACAACAATGAAATAATTTCCCTCTCCAGCAAAAAATATGTGAAATCTGTTGGCAAGCAAGTGCATGAACTGTTTTATGTATAGTAAGAATTTTTAGAAGTTTGATTTCTGTATTATAATTATTTGGAAGGTAACTGCATGCATCCTGTTTTCATTACCAATAAACAGAGCTACTTTATTGATTTAATAATGTAAAAATAATCTTATGCTTTTATTAGGTTGTTTCATTTCCTTATGATTGGATATAACCTGGTTATACCTATTATATATATCTATATAAGTATTATTGCTGGTGTTTATTGTTACTATAATAATAAAAATGAGAATATGATCGTATTAAAAAGTACAATACTTTTACTGCAACAAATGATAAACATTTTGCACATTTTAGAAAATTTCTTTTTGATTCCTTTAATGGAGAGTCTTCAATATATTTTTGTAAAGCAGTGAGAAAAATCTATCCTTTTGCATTTAAACCTGAAATTAGAAATGGAGCTTATATTCTTAAAAGATTGTATAGTGACTCAGCACTCAGGATACTGTAGTTTATTAACGACTTTGGGAGGCATGCTCTGCCAGGGAAGCCTAAAAAGGTAATTGAAAAAATGCATGGCAGCGACTGATAAAAACACAGATATTAATGAATATGTAGAATAGAAAAACTTGGCATTTATTCAAGGGGGGAAATTTTGAGGCATAATCCAGATTAAAGCCCAATACAATGTTTTATTTACCAAGTACAAAACAAAAATACTCAGGGTTTTATTTGCTGTCTATTTTGCTTTACTGCAGATTAACTGCTGCAAATGTTCCAAACTGCATATCTGTGTCCTGCTCCCTGTGAGTAGAGAAATGCCATGGATTTTCAGTTCTGATCTGAGATGGATCCCATACGTTGGCTCTGGGAGGGAAACTGCCTTTGGTAAGAGCAACTTGGGTCTGGACTCAAATGAACGCTTTACAGCACAGAGATATCCAAAGACAGGTTTGTTGGTTTGACTCATCTTTCATCCAGCTCATTGTGCCGTTCCAAAAGACTTCTGGTAAATGGAAATCTGCTTTTAAATCTTTTATATCATTCAGATACTTATAGGGTTTATTGGTGGTCTAAAGTTCAGACCTGCTAGCGGAGCTACAGAAATATTTGAAATGAACAGGGCTCCTTGTTGCTAGAGGCAACCTATACAGATCTGATTACAAGATTTGCACTCTGGTGCAAAAAAGTAAGTCTAATTCTGCAGATATTTTACTGAAACAAGCAACTTGAGTAGTCAACTTGAAACGAGCACTAATTGTACTGATGAGGCTTAGCAGGACTGAAACAAGAATTATGAAAAGACTTTTCTTCCCATTTTATCAAAAATGGTTTAATTTCTTACAATGGGTTGAAAATTAAAAAGAATGAAGGGAGGAGTAGTACATAACTTCCAGGGAAATGTCTGTGCAACTTAGAAATTCTGGTTGATGTCGAACAATATCTGTGTTACTAAATACGACAGCATAGGTGTAACCTGCAGCATTCTGCCAGAGGTTGACATGCTCAAAGGCTGGAACACTGGAGGATCCCTGAACTTTGCTGCTGCATCAAGGGGGAGCCACTTGAAGAATGGCACAGAATCAACATAGAAAGCCTTGGCTAATCAAATTTGTCAGAGAGCAGGAAAATGTTTGAAGAGAAGGATTGAATCCAGGAAAGGCACAATGGGCTGATTGACTACTGTGAGGGAAGGGCATGTATGACTTAACAGGAAGGATTCGCTTTCTAACTCGGGTCAGAGTTTGATGAATGTTTCCTTTGATGGAAGTGCTGGATAAATCAGCTTTGAAGGGAGGGAAAGAAGCTGGTTTTGATCTTAGTTATTTCTCCAGCCTGGCTCACTGCGTAACAGCATCAATTAAAATGCACAACAAAAAGGCAGCGCAAGAAGGGCAGGTGAAAGAGAAGTTAGGGCTTATCAAAGTCTGCTGAGACGGCCCCCCACGAAGGAGAGCCTGTCTGGAGAGACAGGGGCATGGGCAGGCAGAATGGGTGCCGTGAGAGCACTTTGAGTTAAACCCAGAGCATGCTTGGTAGGAGGGAAAGATAGAGAGGAAACCTAAACGGAGCAATGCATAACAAAGTTTCTGCTGTTAGCAGGAGGCAAAGCTGAGCAGTCTGTTTGCTTCCCTTATGGCACAACACTGAAGTGTAGACTCCAGGTATGAAACAGATCAGCACGTTTGAGTTCAGGAAAGGGCTTCACTTGAGCTAGAGAGGATGCTGAGGAGGTTAGAGCAGAAGTATCAGCACAAGCACTGGTGACAACAACCAACAGGCTTAAGGACCTCTTTCTGTGAGGGCTTTTAGGTAGCCAGTCTGTGAAAACATCTGGGGCCTGTTTATCCTAAGGAAGGTTTAAAAACATGCTGGTTTTCACTGCACACGCTTAGCATGCTCATGAATTTTAAGAAGGAAGGTTCATTAGGACAATTTGCTGCCATGTCAAGATACAGAAAACTGAAGGTTTAATTCACAGTACATTGTGTTTTCAATCTACTCACTGGTACATGGGAAGACTATGAGGGATTTTAGCTATCTTTTCTTTAGAAAGGATCATTTCCTGAGATAAAATTTGCTACGAGTCTCTAAGGCAAGGGCTTTTTATCTTTTTAGTTCATATAGAAATGTAAATTTTCACATTTTGTAAAATTTTATGTAGAGTAACTTAGCATATGATAATACTCTTCAGCAATATTTGTTTTTATGAAAGCTTTTCAGTATTACCTTATTAAGTAAAAATTGTTGCATGATTTTGCTAATCTCTGCCCTATTTTTCCTCTCTCTCAGTATGAGCTGTTCTGAAATTATGTTCATGTACTAGAAGACAAAGTGCCAAGTACCTAATTTAGTACTCAGCAGTTACATCCAAATTTCAGTTGTTGTATAACACCAAATACCGTAAAGACGACAAGCTCAAGAAATACTTGCCTCAGACTGGAAAATTATCAGCACTTTGGATTAGACAGTATTATTCAAATTCTATTTAAATGGTACTTAATTCTCAAGGTGGTCTCAATTACTTTAACAACCTGTTTGTAATGTGTGTGACCTCTGTGACTAAGATAACTATTGCAGCCTGATTGCCCCCAACTTCCGATGTATGTGTGCAGAAAAAAGATGTAGGAAGAGGTTTACAAACTACTTGTAAACTATGCAAAACAACAACAAAACAAGGACCAATCAGTGGGATTTTCTTCCTTCTGTGGAAGAAACATGGATTAGAAACATGTGCTGTGATTAGGATCGAAGGGCTTTTGGATGTGTTTGAAAGTTCCTGCCATTCTGACAAAGATTTCAGAAATAATTTATGTTAAAAGTAAATGTACTTGATTATATTTGAAACGACCCTTTCAAAATGCATTAAAGTAAAGCTTGTACACAACAGTTTTGGTAAAGCAGTGAGAAATACATTCCACACATTACAAGATGTTTTATTTTTTAATTATAGTTACAGATGTAATTACTTTCTTTGGAAAAATAGTTGGATTTTTAGCCATGATGTTCTCTCTGTCTTGAAGAGAATTTCTGAGTCTGGTTGAACACTGAATACTGAGTAATTGAACCTCAAATAACACTGAATCTCTATAAAATAAGCTCTTTTTGACACGAAGTTTTACAGTTTAAAGCTCCTACATGAACATAATAAACTACGAAGTCAGGTAGAACTAAGGACATCTATGCAGATACAGAGAAGACTTTTAACCAGCTCAGCCACTCACTCCTAAAAATGGTTTTTCTCTGAGAGTGAGGAACTCTGCTTCTCATTGCCTCTAAAATACCTCATATTTCTTTTCCTCTTTCAATTCACTTTTGCTAACAATGATTGTGATTACTGTTAGTGTATTACCTAATCTTGAAGCACGCTGCTGTTTGTAATGTTGGAAATTTAAGCCATATGAAGAGGAACCTATAGAGAGAACCTGTAAATGACTAGCTCTTGTCAACATAGAAAGATAACCTATTTAGAGTTAGAGGAAAAAATATTATTGGGAAACTCCTTTCAATCCTCTTTCCAAATGTTCCCCTTATGGCCCTCATAAGAAACTTAGAGCTTTTTTCTTCAAGAAGATGCTTGGTAACATCACCATGTCAGAACTGTGAATCTAGAATCACACAATAATGGGAAATGCACATAAGAATTGTAAAGCTGTCTTTGTCTTCCCCTTTTTTAAGACTATGCAAAGTAACAGCTACAGTACCGGACACCCATTCCTTGATCCCTGATGTACATTGCCATCTAACCTCTTCTGTGCTGTGAACATTTTGTTAATAGTTAATTTTGAAGCTGGAAATGAAATGTAAATCTAATGTAAGCAAAATGGTGGTGGGTACTGAGTGTAGCTGCTTCTGCAGGCTAATGCTAAAAAACTCCACGGCTGAAAAGCAAACAAGTTGCAGGGAGATGGTAATCAAGTCTCATTAGAAAAATCCCTGTTCTTTCCATTTTTGTGATGCAAGCAGAAGAAAGCATCATGGATCTGCATATATGGTTCCAGCAGAACATTAGGTGCTTTGTACAGGAGTCATTCAAAATGTCATTGACTATCAGCTCTCTCTCTGTGTTATTTCTATAGTTAGCATTTCAGAGCCATGTCTTTTCAGAGCTGTTATGCCTCATGTGATAACTGCTACGGTAAGTACAGTTCCTTTTCTTCAACAAACCCCATAGCAGTAATCCCTGATCAGACTGAGCCATCAAGAGACAGAGTATGCTGCAGACATCCCACCAAACCTGCTCAGTGGTATGGCACAAGCACCTAGCATAACAAGAAAGTTGGTTCTCATGTCCCTGCAGCCACAGACACGACCTGAGACATGCCCATCTTCATTCTGCTGTCTTGTGCCTTCTGATGAGGCTGCAGGATCCACATCCATGCCCTTGTTATTGCACGTAAGACTCAAGCCAGACTCCATGTATCACCCTTGTGTCTCAGGTCATGTTTGTGGCTGCAGGAGAAGGACATGAGAACCAACTTACCTGTCATTTTAGGTGCTATGCAGAAAGGAAGGTATTCCCCTTTGTATCATAAATGCTCAGGGTCTACTGCTAGCCAGAAACCATTTTCCCATCAAAAGATTAAATAAATTTGTGAGGAAACCGTGTTCGTATTTAAGACATCTGAGCAGCAAAATTCTGACCATGGATAGCTTTGCTTCCTTTTAAATATTTCTCAGGGAGTGCAGCCTTTAGGTTTCTATTTTATTTATTTTATTTTCATCAAGAAAGACCAAGTTATGAAGACTGTATTTCATAGAAAATAAAAAGTAATTAAAGTAATAAAAGGCACGGCCGAATTTGCTGCAGGAAACACAATCCAACAGCCTCTAGTACTTGGAAGGATATGATGAGATCAGGGGATGCTTTATTGTTTCTACCTAAGCACCAAGAAGCACATGAAAAAAACCACAAAACACAAAATTCTTTAGAATCTTGTAGAGCTTCATACTGCTCTATCTCATTACAGCCATGTCACTCATATCTTTATAAAATGAAGACTTTCTCTTTTTTTATATATAACTTGTCTGAAGAACTTAAAAATTACAGCCAAGCTATTTACAAGATTGTTTTACACACTCTTTGAAGAGTACAATAAAACAGATCCTTCAAAACCTGCTAGGTGCTGGCTACACAGAGTGCCAGGCTTTCAGCCTGTGCTAGTCAGTAAACGAAATCTCATGAGTTTGGGCTATTTGGGACTGGAGTTTCACATTCTATTAAGAGCACAATTTAAGGCTTTGTTGTAATTGTTTCAGAAGGAACAATCACTCCTCAGTTCAGGATTAAAACCTAGTATTTGTGTTTAAAGAGGCATTTCAAATCTCAGCGCTAATAGGTGAATGTGGCTTACCTTCAGAAGCCAGTAAATGGTAGCTCATGTACTGAATTCTGTAGCAGATCTTTTGTTTGTTTCTGTGTTGTTTTGAATGTGCACTGAATGCTTATATTTTTCTGTCACTTTCACTTCCCAAACCTCCTGATGCTGTTTATCAACAAGGAAGGGGCTTTTCCCACTGTTTTTCCAACATCAATCTGGCTGTATGAAAAATACATAAGGTTTTAAAGTAGTAGATGCCTCTACTGCTTACTGGTGAATATGATACCATCTTGTTAGGATCAGAAAGCTCCATATAGAAAACATTCCACAGTTTTTATTTACAAATCATTGTTGCCAGCCTACACTAATCCCACTACATATAGTTATGTGCTTATGTTATGCGTATACCTTTTATTAATTAGACCATTCTGTAAGTTCCATCTCTAGCCAATACACTGGATACTGCTGGCTTTTATTAACTTAACCGCTCACATTCATTTTTGTGCTACAAGTAAAAATTAGTGCCTATCTGTTGCAGGGAGATGTGGAAGCAAATAACAAGCAAGGCAGCAAAGTGAATCACTGCAGGTGGAGGGTTTCCAGCCCACCAGGTGCAAGGCTGTGCCTGGCAGCACCTCCCTGTGCCCAGTGGGAAGTGGTGCAAGAGTGAAGGTGTGTTACAGGTCCCTGGGGTGCTGCATAGGATGGCCACTCTCAGGTCTGGTGGTACCTGAGATCAACGTCACCAGTGCCACCATGAGCTGGTGTCCAGTAGAAGTGTATGGGGGCTTTGTTTTTCTTTGAAGGCTGATTTTTCTGGAAGCGCAGCAACTGAAGCTGGAAGCAGTACCTCTGTTGTGAGAGCACTGCTCTGCCTTGTAACAAAGGCTCTGTTGTGCTGGCACACAGCACAGTGCCCAAAGCTCAGGATGTTTTCAGCCTATTTACTTTCATTTGTATTTGAGTTAATCTGGCACAGCTGCTGGAGAATAACACCATGTATTAAGGCCCATTTTAATCGAATGGATCCTTGATACTGTGATTTCTTCCTACTGGCAGTTTGCACAGAAAAAGCAATTAACTAGAACTCTAAACTGATGGTATGACCTTAAACAAAATTAATTATGTCAGATTCTGTCCTGGCAACTCATTCAGCAGGGTATGCATGGAAAAGAGAAGTCAGAAAACCTGCTGCAACATCCTTATACTTAAACTAGCATATATCCAGCCAGAGTACAAATGAGAGTGACTTTTGGGTAACTCTATCATGGAAGGCATTGCAAGAATTCTGTCCTCCTCTGCAGAAAAAGCCTTGTTCTGTCCTTGAGAGGTGATTCCAGTTGTGATCAGAAAAATGGAAAAATAGGTCTGTCCTTCTGGCCTGAATTCATTTCCCCTCTTCTCTCTCCCCCACTCCTCTCCTCTCCCAAAAGTAACCATAAGAAAATTTATTAGAATTAATGAGTTCATGTGTACTGGAAATTTTAGATCCACAAGCCAAAGCAAAACGACCCAATTTAAATAGGTGTATTTTCCTTTATTGTATTGGCTATGTGGTAGGTAATAGCACAGAATGTAAAATGTAATATCTGCACTATGGAGGATCTTAGCCATGTGAAATTAGAAACTCGTATGACAATCAGCTGTAGTTTTTCTCTTTGTTGATTTCAGTCTTACTCCTTTTAAAGATTAAAGGTGAGTGTGTCTGTAAGTCCCACTGAGTTTTCACATGTTGGGCATCAGATCACTTATCCAGTGCTCTGAAATACTATTTATCCTACAGAGCTTACAAACATACAGCCTGAGGCATCTCAAGTAAATATTGATGAATAGTGAAAGCTTCTTTCTATTATCTTACCTTTTGCTCAAAAGTATGCAATAAGCGTAAATGTAGAAGAGTGATCTAAAAGTTCTGTCTGGCACATTCTTAAATCTTCAGTGAACACACTTACAATATTGCTAATATTTTCCTCTTTTAATAAAGTAAAAAATAATTTATTTGGTTCTCTACAGCAATTACTATTGGTGGGAAACTGATGAAGATCATTTATCTCTGTTTGTCTCTACAGGTTGTTAAGGAAGGAATTTTGCTCTTCCTCTTCCTTTGCTGCTGCTGTTTTAAGTATTCTTCCAGGAAAGAAAGGCCCAACAGAGAAGGTATGTTTTTGAGGCTGGCAGGCCTTGGCTGATATGCCTCATCGGAAAATTTGAATGACAATATCTTTAGCTCTCGCATGTCCAGTGGGTGGTGTTGCTGAGAGAGGGACAGCTTTCTGAATTTTCAGAGGCCAGGGATGAGGTCAGTACCACAGGCGTGCCCCGATGGTGACAGTGAGGGCGATGCTGCAGCAGATGTTGACTGGGCAGCAACCAGGAAAGGCGGTGAGCAGAGGCGGTTCTACAGACTCTGTTTTGACGGAAAAAATTAAGCAGTTGCACCCTCTGTGAGATAGTTTTCATATTTAGAATGAGATTCAGTAAATCATATTCAATCACTCTGGTAATAACAAGAGCAAAATTAAGGTTAAGATAGAGTTTGCAAATGTCAATTTCTTTAAGAGTCATTATGTAGCCTCATGGTGCACTCAGCAAGGAGATTTAAGACTGCAACCTGTCCTAGAGTGGTTACGCTGAATGCAAGGCAAGTGTCCCAGCCAGATTTCTTCACAGCATTTCTTTCTGCATTTTTGCTTGTATTAATCTTGGCATGACGGAGTTTTAGGGTGCTTGTCCAGGAGCTAAGCCAGACAATGGGTTATTATCTGCCATCGGAGGGGAAAACAAAATACACGTCAGCGCTGAATTGGGCTTAATGATCCTCGTGGGTCCCATCCACCGCAGGATATTCTGCGATACTACGAGTGCTGAAAGGCCGGTGGCGAACGGCCCCGGGTGCATCCGGCACCTGCCTCAGGTACTCTCAGCGTTCACCGGGAGCCGCTGGGCTCCCACTCAGCACACACAGAGCGTCCGTCCAAAGAGCAAAGCGCGGGTACTGTTATGTTAACGCGGCTGGCAGCGCTAAAAACTCCGCAGTGGGACAGACTCCCGCTTGTCCCACGCCGGGTATTTATTACGACCCTCCGTGGCTGCGGGGGCCCGGGCTGGGAGGGGCCGCGGCCCGCGGGCGCAGCTCAGCCCCGCCGCATTGTTTCCCGGCGGGGTGGGGCGAGGCGAGCGGCCGCGGCGGCTCCGCGCGGCGCGGGCGGGCGGTACCGCGGCTCCGCGCCCGCGGGCGGGGGCGGCGCTGAGCGAGGGCAGCGGGGCGGGGGCGGGCCCGCCAGCGCCCGGCGCTCGCCGTCTCCTTGCCGACGGAGGAGGGCTCGGAGCCGCTCCCGTCCCCAGGGGCTGCCGCCGGGCGAGCGAGGCGGCGCGAGGCGGCCGAGGTTAGCCACCGCAGCCCGGCCGGAGCGGGCGGGTCCAGGCTCCGCCCCGCGTCCTCCCAGCCCGGGCACCCGCAGCGCCGCATCGGGTGAGTACCCGCGCTCCGAGCTGCTCTGCCCCGGCCCCAACCCCGCGGAGGGCGGCGCAGGCCCTGCGGCCTGGCCGCGCTTTGTTCCCGGGCGGCGGCGGCGTTGGCGCCGCGGGGCGCTCCGCTCTGCCGGGCGGCGGCGGCTCCCGGCCCTCCCGGGGCGGCGGCGGGGCCGTGCGGTAGGGCAGCCCCGGCTGCGAGCTCGCCTCTCGCCCCGCTCGCTGCCCCGCGGTTGGTGCCGCTGGCTGCTCGCGTGCCAGGGGCACGGCGGGTCGGCGCGGCCCAGGGGAACCCGCGCAACAGGTTTGGGTATTGTTCGTGCCGCCGCTACATACGTGGCCGCGGTGGCGGCGGGGGGTTTCACAGGGGGGTTCCCGAGTGGCCGCCGCCGCCGGAGCTTTTGCCTTTGTGCGGGCGCGGGAGGGCGGCGGCCCCTCCCGGCGGGCCCCGCCGCCGGTGTCGCGGCAGGCTGGGGAAGCAAGGAGAGGGGCTCGGGCGAGGGCAGCAAGCCGGAGGGAAGCGGGAACGGGAGTCGCTCCGTGGCTCGCGGATCCGCTTCGCTGCTCGTGGCCATTTTCGCGGTGCGTGGCCGCCGGTCAGTCCGGCGGCGGGCTGGGGACGAGTCACGGCCGTGTCACTGCCGCGGCGTCGGGCGCTCCTGGGTTTCTGGAAGCGCTGCCTGGTCGGGAAGCTGATTCACTGCTGAAGACGTGGTTACTCAAAGCTGTGGTTACCCTTTCTTTGATTTTTGACAAGTCTATTGTCCAGCAGTTTTGCCTTTTCCCCCCTAATTGTAGTGTCCCTTGTTAACCCCTAAGAGAGCTTTTTAGCCAGGCAATTGTACGAAGGCGATGCTCTAAAGCACTGTTTTTGTTAAAGGATTTCAGTGTGTATGAAAGCAAGAGCGAAGACAATTAGGGGAGAGCGGTTCTTTATTTTTTTACTTTTTTAAGTTTTTTAATGAGCAAAATTAATGAGGCTTATGTGGATATGTATTAATAGATGCTTTTGTCTGTTGCTCTCATATCTTTCTGCATCCCAAGGGAAATATTGGTCCTCTCCATTTTTAGTATTGCAGTGTCTGCAGTGTCCTAACAATTGGGTCTTGACTTTGTTCACGCATTAAAATTCACTGTGATGAGGAAGTACTGTTTTTTTTCCCTTTTCCCCCCATTCTGTGACATTGCCTGCTAAGATGTATTGTATAGTAAATAATGAATACTGTTATTACATTATAGGATTGCTGATGGTTATTAATTATTGTGCTAATAAGGGTTCTCTTTTTTTTGAATGAGAGCATTTATGGTCCTGATGCCATTGTCTGTACCAAACAGAAACTTAAGAGAGAAAAGGGGGAAGGTGGACTACAAAATGGAATTGAAGCTTGCTCAGAAAGGCCCGCTGCTTGGTGAGGTGCTGGTCGTGCTTTGCTCTGTCAGGAGAAAAGCAACAAGGCAGAGCACTGGAACAGGCTGCCCAGGGAGATTGTGGAGTCTCTCTCTCTGGAGGCATCCAAACCTCCTGCCAAGGCTGGGTCACCACCAGCAGATTACACAGGAATGCGTCCAAATGGGGTTCCATTAGAAACATTCAAATGGATGATCTCCAGAGGTCGCTTCCAATCTTAACAATTCTGTGATTCAGTGAAATTCTCTCACCAAAAATAGGAGCAATTACAATGTGTTTTTTAGGGATAGATTTTAGAATTTTCCCAATTCTTTATGTCATAGATTGCTGCTTGAAGAATCCTGCAAAATCATCTCAGCTGACTTGTTTTTCCAGGAGTAGTGTGCTAATAGATTATATTTTGTTTGAAATTTAATTGATCGGTAACATCAGTTTTCCTAGAAATACAATTTAAGAGAAGGAAATAGATGTATTTTTAAATTTCTTATAAGGATATTTAGTGTAAGAAAAACTGTGGGGTGTCTTGTTGAATTGCAGGCTATAATTCTAAACTGGCTGTGTATTCGAATTTCTCAGTGAAGCTTATGTAAATAGGGGAAATTCACATAGTTTTGTTATTTTCTATCAACAGAATAAAGGAATCAGGTAAGGTTCAGCTCAGTTTCAGTTGGCTGCTGCTTGAGAGTGGTAGTAGGAAGGGAAACCAGAGGAATTTCAATACAATGCTACCTGACTGTCAAGAGTCTTTAGGAATAGATTATGAAGAGGAACACTGGTATTCTGCAGTGACTGTGATTGGGTGGGGAAATACAGAACACCTTCAATAGGCAGCTTCTGATAAAGTAGGCAGAGCTTACCCTGGAAATGATGTTGCAGGATTTCCAGTGTGTCTCTGCTTAAGCTGTCTCGAGCACTTGCTATTTGTATTTTTGTTCCTGATCTATAAGTGTGTCCTCTTGCCTTTTCTCCCATATTTTTGAGGCTGACTAGAAGACTTCCATTAATAGAAAGGGTGTTTTTAATTTGAAACTTACTGTTAGATTACTGTAATGACTGATCTATCAGAATTACTGTAAAACTGGTGAAGTGTGTTTGTTATCTTGACTTTGCTTTTTACACAGTATGCACTAATTTTTAGGGTTTGTTGTTGTGTTCTGTTTCATAGGTGGAATTTGATCAAGTTACAAGGTTTCATGCAAGTCTTAAAATATTTGCTGATGTTTAACATTTGATGCTTGTATGTTAATTCTGTATCTTCTAATAAAAATAGGGACTATTTATATTTTTTTATCCAAGTTATAATTTGCTTTTTAAAATTTTATAGCAGTGAGTAACTTTGTAGGAATACTTTCTTCCTCTTCACAAAAAAACTACTAGCACTGTTGTATTTTCAATTTAGCCTAAAACTCTGTGTAGGTTACCTCTGATTGAAAGCATACTACAGGGATTCTGGTTCTTGTTACTTTCCCGCTGCTTCCGGTGCTGCCTCAGGAGCATTGCCTGCTAACTATAAACAATGTTGATGTCTACCATATGTTTTGGTGGAAAGTACAGGATTCCTGCTGTCCCACTGAACTCAAATGCCTAGCTTACTAGTATTTGTGAATATACAATGGAAATGTTTACTTGCCTATCATGTAGCTCTGTAAGAAGCCCTTGTTTTCAGCCTCCAAGGAAATAAAATTTTAGATTGAGTAGGAAAATCAAAAAATATGGTCAAATACTTTTTCATTTAAATTTGCAGAATCTGGGATCTGGAGCTCAGACTTGTAACCCTAGCAGACAGTGTTGCATTCCAGTACCAATGGTAAGTAAGATAGGTCTCTTCCAAAAAGAAATCTTTCTAATTTTCATGCATTGTATTTGGTTCTTGTGAAGCTTTGATGCTGATAAATATACTGCATTGAACAATATCCTTGCAGTTGGTTTTGTAAAAACTTACTTAGGCTTTAACTCATGCCTTCTTTAACTCACCTGCTTTACTTTGTTTTCATTTTATGGCTTCTGAAAAAATCTTTAAAAGGTGCTATAACATAAACAAAGCTGATGTTAAAGTTCTGTTGCATAGTTTGGCCGTGCAGCCCACAGTGCAGCTTGTGTTACTGTGTCTCATGCAGTGGTAGTGTCTCACTAGGAGAGGAGTACCTGCAAATGTACTGAAGGGTGTTTAAGCATAAGACTAGAGATAAGTTAACTCTAATTTTAGAGGGTTCTGTGGTAGTGGGTAAAAGTAAGGAAAGCAGTTTTAATAGCATCGAGGTAATTATTGCAGCTCTGATGGTGTTGATAAGCTTGTGCTGGAAGATAAATGAGAGACTTGAGAACCTTGATTGAGCAAGTAGAAAAATGTGTTGGCAAAGCTTTTTGCTTTTCAGACTAAATGAGTGAGAGAATTTTAAAATGAGGGTAACATTAGAGCAGATGCTAAACTCAACAAGGAAGCAAGTGAAAATCAATCTGGAGTGTTGTTTTCCTGTTTCCAGGTGAGAAGATGAACTGCTGCATTTTGGACAAGCTGAAGTTTGGAATGCTGGGACATAAAGAACCCATTGAGAAGGAAATTACAATAGTTAAGAGGAGATGAAGGTATGACTTAGGGCTTTGCAGAAACAATGATTCAAGGGAGATAGATGTAGTAGGCACATGAGTATTCAGGGCCAAGATAAATTCCTATGTTGTTGGCAGAGTTGTATTTGAGATGTGTTCTTAGTGAGGTATTCTGAAGGATAAGTGTTGACCAGACCAAGTATGGCCAAAAAAACTGTGTTCAAAGAATAAGATAAATGGATTTGATGTTTTGGTCACTAAATGATATTTATGGCTGAACTTGAGAAAGGAGATGCCTGGTCTTGAGGGAGAGGATCAGGATGGACACATAATGCATAGAGGAAATTTACCAAGGGTTATCTTCATTTTGGTGTTGGCAAAAGTGCTGTTTTCTCTCTAATCAGTATATCCTCAATGCAGATTGTCTATTTTCTCTCTGCTGGTGTTCTGTTTGCTAACTTCCATTTTGCATTCTCACTTGACCCTAGAAAATAGTATAATTGGAAAATGTATGAGTGGTGCATCTATGCAGGATGCTCCTGGGAATAGCTTAGAGAGCTTGATTTTATGTTCTCTGAAGCGTATGACTATTTATTTATTGGTAGTGGAAGGCTACATGTTTTATTTTGAGGGAGTAGGAGAGAAGGAGAGGTGCTGTGATTACTGCAGGTGGTTTCTGTGGCTGATTTAATTTGTGATTTGCAGTTGAAATGTTCAGAATTTTTAATCTGAGTACAAAAACTGAAGACATCCATGAAAGTTAAGGAAAGATTTATCTCTTCTGCCCCCACTAATTCAAGGATGGCTTAGATAATTACTTTTACTTTGTAGAGCAGTGAATTAATGGATTTCTGAAATATGTGAACAAGGTATTTATTTACCAGATCTGGTGTATTTCAGTCTCTTGTACTTTCATGTTTGGTTAACATTAGCAAAATTTTGAAGTTATTAATTTCTTATTGAAGGCATTTTTATTATTAACCTCATCTTGGCTACCCTGTGTATTTTACAGTGAGGATGGGGGAACACACAACTAATTTTATTTTTTTTTCCATGCGTAGAAAATTGTTCAGGATGTTTCGAGGTCCACACAAAATCTTACTCTTGAGCTGGTAACTTTCTGGTCAGGTATCAAACCCAGAGTTTTAGGGATTTGTAAATAGTCTTTTTATTAGCCCGTTCTTGTTTCGGTCAGTTTTCTCCACTCCAAAAGGATGACTGCTTTTGTGTCTGCTACACTTTTGCCTACACACCCTACCTGACTTACCCTTTCAAACAGTACCTTTCCCTTTTCTATACCTGCCACTCAAGATGGCTTTTGGTGTAGGGGGACATTTCTTTTTGCTTCCACTCAGTCAAGTGTCACTATACGGAGCTGGGAAGTGATTCCTGAGGCCCTGAGCCACATGCACTTGTACACAATGCCAAATATGTGTATTGTTATGAAGTGGTAAATTGTTTCCTTATATAAGTGTTGTAGAAAGAACAAGAAGTTCTAATCTTGCCCCCCAGAGGAAAGTGTTTTTCATTTGTTCCAGACTGCCAACAATTGCACTCATCAGTGCAGCTGTTTGTCTTGACTTTGTCTTTTGACTTGGCTGCTAATGGCTTATTCTTCCCACTGTCCTAGTTCATTTTATGAAGTGGTGAAGGCACAGGAGCTTTCTGATCTTCCGTCACAAACTGCTTTTGGACAATTCCTTAAAGAACTGGTTATAAGGTGTTCATTTTTCCAAGCACTTAGGGCTTTTATGTTGGTTTTGGTTTTGTTTTGTTTTTTGGGTGGTGTTTGGGGTTTTTTTGTTTTGTTTTTTTGGGGGTTTTTTTGTTTCATTTTATTTGTTTTGGTTTTGGTTTTTTTTTTAAAGAGGGAGCTGGGAGAGTAGTATGTAATTTTATTTTGCTATTTATTGGTTATTTTCCTTCCCCCTAACCTGTGATTCAAAAAGTATTTCTGCGGGAAAATTTGCAATCCATGTGATTCTGTACTATTTCCTTGTGACATCTGGCTAAGGAAAATTTTAAGACCTAAAAATGAGGATTTTCTTTTAATGAGTTTTAGAGAAGTGTGATGAGGAAGAGAAAATGTCTCAACTATGCTTTGAACATATTTCAGTTGACTTACAGCTATGTAGAGAGTGGTGGAAGAAGCAGCCTCTCAACTTGCATCTTTTTATGTATTCTGTAGTCACTTGATAGTGTTAAGTGAGCTGGGACTATAGCAGATGAATGCAACTTCTGCTCTTTTGGCTGCCTGTTGCAAGGGAAGGAGGGTATGAGGTAGATGGGTCTTCTGTTGCTGGTGGTAACATCCTGCAAGGGGAAGATGTGGGGTTCTGCAGGAAGGTAGATGATGTCTCTCACTGTAAAAACGGGCAGAAAAGAGAATGTGGAGATGCATCCAAAACCTGTAGCTTATTTTCTCTACTATTCTAGATTAAAGAGGCCTAGAAACTGCTATAACTTAACATAGACTACGTGTTTGGCTTGGACTGGGGCTGGAAAGAGTAGAAAACCCTAACAAGCTGCCATCTTTGATGCCACATGTTGTAGCATCGTTATGAATGTCTGCATGTGTTCCTTTGGGTTGGGCAAGTTTGCTCTCTGAGCACAGCCAGTGAGTCCAAGGAGCGCTGTTCATTGGGAGTGTGCTCAGTGCTGCACAGCATCCTGTGGCTGACCTTGTTGCATGGAGAGGTTGAGGTGTTGGTATTATGCTTCACAGCTGCACATACAGGTGTTATTGTGCTTCCTGAGTTATATTGTTTCTGTGTTTCATGGTCTTCCTTCTTTTTTTCCCTCTCAGTTGCTTGAAGTCTGAGGAAGAGCTATGCCCTCTGTGAAATGAATAGCTGACTGTGATCAAAGTTAGAACTCAGGCACACAATGTCTTTTTCTTCTCAGATGGCATAACCTCTTACTCACCTGTTCTCCATTTGCTGGTTTGCTATTCATTATATTGCTCATCACTGCCTTTTGTTGCTCAGCTTTTTATTTCACTTTTCACAGAATGTTGAGGGATTGAAAAAGGGTGGGAAATGAATATGGAAGATGGGTTAAATAGAGGAAGTAGTTAACAGACAGTTCTTCTGAATTCTATTATTAGCTTTAGTTAGAAGACAAGATTTGAACCTTCAGGTGAAAATGGAGTGGAATTTGAATTTTTCCAAGCTTAAATTTGTTGTGGCTGGGACAATGTGCTTTTGGATCATGGCCTAGCATGCTGTTAACCTCAGCTTTAACCCCAATCAGAGCACATTTTCATTCTGTCCATTGAACTGCCATGGCAAGTTGCTGAGTTAGGTACTAACAGTGAATGTGTAATGGAAATGACGTTGTATGGTTGCATCTTGCTTTAAAATTAAGAAGCTTACATACTCAGGAAATTACTCAGTCTGTGTTTTGTATTTTCTGACTTCTATAGTGTGAATTAGCGGGTTACGGAAGATCAGGAATATTTTTGTTGTGTGCAACTTCAGACATTGTATAAAACTTCCGTGGGTTTTTTTACAGATAGTAAGAAAATTAAAAATACAAAAGTGATTGAAAAAGCAAAGAGTTTGATTTGATCTTCCTTAAATTTGGAGTTAACTTTTCTCTGGAGGCCTCTAATGTTAAATATTTATTAGTGCTGCTCATAATACCTTAAAGAGTAAAAACCAAATATTGCATTTGCGTATGTAAGCTGATATTCATCTGTCAGATTTTGTTGTTATTTTGAAACTGTCCTGCTGAGTTGCCAAGTTCCAGGTGCTTCTTAATTGAAGACAGCATTAACTAATAAATATTTACAGCCTTTCTCTATTTTTGGGGCAGGTTTGTGCTTCTCAAATTACCCTGGGGCATCAGCCCTGGAGACACCTTTGTGTTCTCTCTTTGTACAGCTTTGCTGTGGGAGAGATGACATCCTTTAATGTAGCTTTAAAGGAAGGTGAAATAATAATCTACATAGATAATTGTGATACTCAGCTTTCTTGCTGTGTTTTACGCGTGGATTTGATTTCTGTGTGGAATAGATGAACTTGTTTTAAGCTGATTCAGGGAAGAAGAGGGGTAAGGCTTTGTGGATTGAAGTTAGCATCTGAAAAAGCCTGCATGCTGGCTTCAGAAAATGAAGATGTTAATTTTAAAGGGCTGTAATTCAAAAGTTGGTCTAAAAGACAAAGTGTCTTCATTCTATATGATTTGAGGCTTTTTTCTTTGGTACTTCAGAATGCCTATTGTTATTTGTGCAATTGTTTCTGCCTGGACTTGCAAGCTGCTACAGTTTTGAATGCAACTGCCCATCTGCTCCTTGGTTATTTATAGGCAGATTTGTGGAGCTCCTTCTAATCTCTCAAGTCTTCAAAAACATTAATGAATTAAACATCACAATACTCTTGTAAAAAGAGAATTAGATGGAGGAACTGAATGGAGACTAAAAAGGATAAATGACTTGCTGAAAGCCATATGTATATTTCATAGCAGAACAGGGAATAGAAACCAGATTCTTTTTTTTGTACCTTTCTGACAGTCCTGTGCTTAACAGACCAGCTACAAGCTCTTGTGTGATACATGCTAAAGGAATGAAGAAAGTACTCATTCTTTGAAACTTGCAACAGATGCTCGTGTGCAGACTAACTCATTTCAAGATCTTAAACCATGTGCTGAGACTATTAAAGATTTTGGCTCTAACGAATATGAATAAACGTGTTAATATTAATTCTCATTGAGCCTGAATTTGTTTTGAATGTTAATGATTTTGACCAGTGATTTCCACTGGGATGCTTGAAAGGAAAACACCTGTTACTTGCAGGACAGCTTCTCTCCGATATCTTACTTCAGTTGTCTGGTCAACTTGTCTCGCTTTCCCCCGTCTTTAATAGACTTTTACAATGGTTTTAACCAGTGTCTGAACATTGGTTCTTATTTAATTTTTTTAATTCGATGGCACTGAAAATGGGTAGCACAAAATGCAGGTGATATTTTCCATTCATCAGAAATTTTGCACTTTGATGAATTACACATAGTACCTACTGTGTGAGAGTGTTTTTGATTTTTGGCTGGGTTGTTTTGTTTGGGGTTTTTTTGTTTGTTTTTTGGTTGGTTTTGTTTGTTTGTTTGGGGGGGTTTTGTTTATTTTTTGGTTTTGGAAGAACTACTGAAATTTTAGATGTCTGGAGTAAAACAATGTAATTTACAGTCATTACAGAGTCTGGAAATGATAGATCCAGCCTACCAAGTTGTGATTTGATTTCACATTGGAGTGCAACCTGAAATAATGTTTGTGTTTTTACCTGTTCTGTAATTTTTTTGAGCTATTTGTTTACTATTTCCCCAACTTCTCATCCTCTCCTTAATGTGTACATATTTCTGCTGAGTTTCTGTGTAAGAGAATTTTCTCCACAAATAGTATTAGTTTCTGCTTGTCAGGGGGATTGGAAGAGTTTTCTATTTCACTAGAATGCCTTTCAAGTATTTAGATTTTAAATACAAATATTATGCAAATTCAATGTTGCCACCTTCCTGTGGAAATCTTCAAAAGAATGAATATTTTGTTGGAGGCTGGCATTGCTATATTGATTTAATAGCCTGAAAGCCTATGTCATTCTAAACGAGTTCAGTAGGGTTTTTCAATGTGTGTTGAGCTGTGTCCAGGCAACATGTTAAATAAAAGAACAACAAGTTTTACAGTTCGGTATATGGTATTTTATGGTATTATGGCAAAGAGGATTGCAAGTAGGCATACAGCACTCTAGATTGTGCTGGAATTCAACAAACAAATGTAACCTCTTTGTTTCATATCTGTAACATTTCAGCATATAAAAGTTATATATTTTGATTTGAAAGTGACAAAATGCAGCTTTCTGAAGTATTTGACTTTCCTCACATGAAATCTGTTCTCTTCAGTGCTCTTGTTTTTCTTCTCTAGATTGTCTGTATTTAATGAATCCAAATGGGTTTTTTATTGATGAATAGACACTGCATCTGTTTCTTTCAGCTAAATTGTGATACAATATTGAGCAACAAATCATTCTTTCCTGATGCTAAATTGAGAGCTTGATGGGCAATTTTAAGAACCTGTCATTTTGTCTTGCTCCAACAAGTTGAAGACTTTACATATATTTTGTAGGTCTAAGTACACTTACATCTGCCTTTAAGCAGTGTACCTTTTCAAAACACCTTTAGTACCTCCCTCTGGAAAGTAGCCAGCTGTCTTGAAATGGTTTCACTTTCCAATATTAAAAGATATTTAGTTTAATTCATCCTGAGATTCTCTGGATGTCAGAAGTGGAGAAGGACTCTAAGCCTGTTTTTTAAACATGAAGATTTTTTTCCTGGTATGTTCTAGTAACCTGCTCTGGTGAGAGTTTTCTTCTAGATGAAGCCTATCAAAGCTCTGGCAGAAGAGAGGTAATTGTTAACTCGAGGAGTTTCTGGAACAAAGGCTAGGTGTTTGGAATTATCAGCAGTTGTTTTAATTGGTCTGACTCACCTCCCTCCACTCTGAACAGAATGCTTCCTTTGGTTCCAGGAAATACTGAATAAAAGAACTATTTTGATCCATGGACAGTGCCACTACTGTGGCACAAAGCCAAGCAATGCTTTCATATTAAATAAATAGGTCTTTTCAGAACAGCAGAGAAACATGTTCCCTAGAGTCAATAAGTTGATGCAGACTTTTGTTCCTGTGTGAAAGTATGCAGATAATGAAGTGTGTGTAGGTTTGAACTTCATTCGTTGATTATAATAAAGAGTCATTTGTAATGATTTTGAAATATATCTTGGGGAGGAGTGGGAAAAATCATTCAGGTATGTGTTCCATATCTTGAAAAAAAGAAAATAAAGAGAACTGCCAAAGTTAAATAGCTTACACAGAGTGGTTTGAGAGACAAAAATGACTGCCTGAGCAATTCTCAAATTTTGTGTTTTATGCAACAAATAACTACACATTTTGGTCTAAAGCATACAGGAAGCTTTAATAGGATGCTTTTTTGAGTAATTGTTCAAAGTGAAGGCTGTCATTGGACTCAGTTTCCTGAGAGAACTGAAAGTTGGTTGTATCCTTCTGTAATATGGAAAGTGTGAATTTTATATAATCAGCAAAAATTACACTTAAATATGGAGATTTTGGGATAAGAGATGGGAATTAACGTTGTGACACATTACACATTGGAACAGGAAGAGACAGTAAAAAGCTGTTGAAATGTTTTTTTCTTTTTTATAATACTATGATAATTATTTTTTTGTTTGTTTTTGAAGGTCATTGTGTTAATATATAAAGGAATAACTATTTTACCTCAGGCTATTTGGATCTTTCTGGGTTTGGTTTTTTTTTCCCCCCTAGATAATTTACAGTTGCTACTCAGTTAACCTCCCCCATGCCAGGAAAAAATGTTCTCTTTGTGTGCATTCTGAAGTATCCAGATGGAGAATTCCAGGTTACAGTCTGAAGTCCTGTGCCTGGAGTGAAAAAAAAAAAAATTGATCTGTTTTTATTTTGACTGGATACCAGTACATATCTTGAATTGCGTATTTCAGTGCAGAATTAGGTTTTTTAATGATATTATTTGATTTGTGGAAGGATGACCCCAGAAAGTTACAGGCAGGTGCCAGTTGCTCCTTTATGTAGGCTGGAAGAGAAGGAGGCTGCAGCTCAGGCATCCTGTGGATTTGTCAATGAAACTCAAAAGCTTTGTCATGGTGAATTGCAGTTCACAGTGCAATAAAAATTGCATGAGGGTGAGGAGGAGGCAAAAGAAGCAGAAGCATTTCCATTTATAGGTTAGACATAGTTATTCAGGCTGTTGGATGTTTTTCTTCAATTGAAGCCCTGGTAATGGCAGGGTAATGGCAGCATCCTGACATAAATGTAGCATAACATATTTAGATAATTATTATATTCTTGATAATATGAGACAAACTGTGCAAAACAGTTTTATTTGCACTTATTTTACATCTGAATGAGGAAACAGATGACCTACCTTTAAATTAATTGTAGTTTAATAGGGTTGGGAAATGGGATTTTGTATAAATTATCTTCTTGCCCTTGGTTGAGATTCTGCTTCGTTTTTTGTGGTTGGACTGTTTGTTTTCCCCCCTGCCCCAATGAGGGGAAAGGGAAAGAAATCGCTAATTAAATATTTGCATGGATAAATAACTAAGATGGTGTTTTTTCCCAAGTTTTTGGAATATTTTGGACTTTAGTTACAGTGTTCTGTGCTTTCTTCAGAAGAGTGCAAAAGTGTAACATTGTGAAACACTGTAATTGCTTTCCCATGCTTGACAACTTCAACTTCTTGTGTTTTAGAGCTGCGAAAATTATCTGAAGTAGAATGGAAGCATCAGTAATATTACCCATTCTGAAGAAAAAACTGGCTTTTCTTTCAGGTACGATTTCAGTTTTCCTCAGCTGGTTCCTACCTGCATAATTTGGATGGGATAGTTAAGTTGGTTATTTTTATTTGCTGGTTGTATTTAGCAAAAATATATTGTTGGTTAGTGCTTTGTCATATTTCAAAAGAGTCTCTGGAACTTTTTATCTAGTAGCCAAGCTCTTGATTTTGGTGCTTAGGACTTGGTTTTGCTGTAGCCTGTAGCTCAACCCGCAAAGTTGTTAAGAACTTTCAGTCTATATGTAAGAAAATGATGATTTAGCAGATATCCAAAAATAATCCTTGCTCGTTTGTTTTTGATTGTTTGTTTGGTTCATTTTTGGTTTTAGAAATATACAGTGAATATTTTCAAGATTCTTCTATGGAAAATTTTTCATCTGCCTTTTCTTCAGCAGAAACATGTGGAAGCAGAATTAGCCATGCATTGCAACAGTTTGATTATTACCAAGTAGTTAATTCAGGGAAAGCTGTAATTATAATTGTATTTGTTAAAACTTCTTGAATCTTATGTTGAAGGTAATTCTTTCTCCTCCCTATGCCAGAAAAAAGAAAAGAGAATTCTTCAAATGGTGAATGACATTCTCTTGCTGATTTCACTGCTGTCATACATAGCTTTGTTAGTTCTTGGTGTTTGATTGTCTGATCTAGTGTAGGTAGGTAACTTACAGAACACTTACCAACTTCAAAAATTGACAAATGTTGCCATAAGTATTCTTCTGGTTTAGTTTATTTTAGTTTATTTTTTTAGCTAATCTAGTTTAGCCTGCTTCAGTCACCTGAGAAGTGAAACATGTTCTTTTTGTCAGTAGAATTTATTTTGCTTTGAATTTGCCCACTGCCCCCTGCAGTTCCAAATCCAACAATTCCTGTTTAAAAACAAACAATCAGACCCCTAAAACGCAACTCACATTAAAACCTGACATAGTGGGGAGTTTCTTCTACAGTAACAGCAGATGTGTAGTAAGTTGGTTATTCAGCATTATATTGCAAGGGGATATTCTCATTAACTAGAGTGCATTTTCAAATTGCTATTAAAGCTGCCTGATCCATTTTGAAATACAGGCATTCTTAGTGGAAAGTAATTTACTGAGTGGCATTTTAAACGCTAGGAACGTTTTTGTACTTATGTATTTCTAAGTAGGTTTGATCTTTTTGGAATTGATTAGTATTAATGGGTGCTTTAATATAATGAATGGGTAAAGCTTGATGCAGCAGGTTTTTTAGCATTCTTCAGTGTAAGTAAAGGGACTTGACAGACACAAATCAGTTCATCATGTCTTTTTACATCAATTTTAGTCCATATAGTTTCATAAATAAAAATATATTAATGATTAAAAACATATACTCAGAAAAATAATGTTTTGGAGAAGTGTTTTGCAGTGTTTACATGCTGAAGTCTCTTGTCATTTTTGAGTTAAATTGGTACAAATAGATGTTGATCCTGCATTTTTCTGGAAGTAAAACAATGGTTTCTAATGGAAATCCATGGCTGTGTACCTTTTGTGTTGATAGGTCATTACACATAGCACAGAAGAAAAGGCGAGGTCCTAAGTCAACAAAAAGCCTTGAACAACCACTTCGGTGCAAAATGGACTAAAAAATTGCTGCTTTTGCTTTCTCTTTTGTGATGCTCTCAGTTGCTTTCCTTAGTGTTTACTAGCTGGGGGAACAACCTGTCAGTTGTTACACAAGATGACTTGTCATGAAATAATAATTTAGGTAATTGTGGTGTTTTTGTGAAATGTCAAGAGATTATATTTCTGGTATCGGGGTTGTGTTTTATTTAGTCAGTTCAGCAAATGCTGTTTAAATCCAAGTATTTTTCCTTTTTCTCTTCTTCCTCACTCAAATTTTCAGGCTTTTTGCCGTTCAGAAACAGAAGGGTGGACAGTCTGTAAATAACTGTTGCTTTAGATTGTTTCTGCAGGAAGCATCTGTCCATTTGTCCTTTCTCATACAGCACCACCCGTCAGTTCTTCAGTTTAGAAATAGAGTTATTAAAAAGCATGTTGCTGTTTTCCAGCAACAATTCTCTCCCAAAAAAGAGGAAGGGAGGGGAGCACAACTACTGCAGTGGACCACTGAAAGCAGTAAGTCCTTTTTGAAAATGTGGAAAATATCCATGTATCAGTGGATCTTTAAACCTCCAAATTTAGAAAGCTTTGGAAACAAGGGAAAAAAAGCTGTTGCAATTAAGATTCCAACATACGCTGCGTAAACAGTGTTTGTTCATTATCTTGCCTGCACCTCATGGATGGGGAGAATTCTTATAAAATTATGTCAACATATGTGTATGCGTCTGCAAGCATTTCTGTGCTCATGCACTTTTCTTATTTCTGCGCAGCTGTTACAATTCTGTAAAAAGTTGTTCTTACCGATTAGATGGAACTTCAGTTCTACTGAAAACTTTATGAAGCTAAAGCATGATTTAATTGCTTTAGCCATGTGAATAACACAATTTGAGAATAAAGATGTTCTTTCTCAGTTTACTTAAATTTACTTTGCTTCATTTTCACCCATATAAACCTGTGCTTATAGCTGTCTTTGTACAGTTTTTCTAAAATATGGAGAAGATTGTTTAGTAATTGACTCCTATGTGAGCTATGGTGTGTTGCGGTTGTGTTTTTTCCTTAATAGGATAGATAATATATTAAAATTCACTTTTTCTAATATAATTTGTATAACTTTTACCAGAAAGGTTTGAAAATGCATATGAAGATTAAGGCAAGCGGTTGGAATATTTATCTTAATCATTAGGTGGCTGTTCCGTGTTTGTAAGTAGGTCTAGAAATTGTTCTGTGTTTGAATGAGCTGCCAATTTGGAGTACATGCCGTGGGCAGCCTGTGTAGTACAATGTCCTCCTTTAGTAGTCAGTGTTTCTAGGAGTTCCCCTTGGAGCTTCTGGGTACATGCTCGGCTTGGAGCTGACTGGGTTTCTCAGAGGCTGGTAGTGTCGAAGATCTAGGAGATGCTCTTTAATAATATAATCTAGAAAAGCCAGAATAATGCTTCTGGAACACTGGAGTTGTTTATATTGAAAGTGTTAGATGAAAAACTGACAGCTGTGGATGTGGGCTATGCTCTGATGCCCTGGTGATGTTTTAAATACTCATGCGGTGAATGAACCTTCACAACCAAGAGGTGAAATGTCAGTTGAGATTTTCACAGCAACTTTAAAGATTGCTTTTATGATGTAGTTTGAGACCACTTAACTGCAAAGTATTTCTTCTGCTTAAATGTCATCGCATTAACTTTGTAATTACTTTTTTCTTTCGGAAACAGGCGGGAAGGACAGAAGAAGTGGCCTCATTCTGACAATTCCATTATGCCTTGAACAGACGAGTATGGATGAGCTGAGTGTCACACTAGACTATCTTCTAAGTATACCAAGGTGATTTGGAAGGAAATCTGTTCAGAGCTGGTGTTTTGTTTTTCCCCAGTTGTAAAAGGGATCTCTCAATTGTTTTTAATTTTTTTGCTCTTCTGTACCAAATCAATTTTACATAAATGTTTGTTTAGAGTGTGATACTGACTGAATTAGAAACACACATCCCAATAAGCTAAGGAATATGTATTAAGGCTTGTCTGTGTCCTTTTTTTTTATATCTGTTTTTTTGGGGTTTTTTTTAAATCTTGCATATTTCCTCCCTGCTTTCTTGGGATAGCTTTTTTCATAATTTCTTTTTAATGACAATGCACTTAAATTGCTAAGTAAATTAATGAGCCATTCCAATCAAACTCCAAAGCTTGCAAAGGCAGCATTGCCCATTGCCTTCCCTCTCTGTGCTACATGCCTAAACTTTATAGCTTGTAGGCCTTCAGTGTGCACTGATTTTAAAAATACACAGTGTTACTGAAGTTAGCAAGCAACTTATGTGTTCAAAGGTATGGTCTACTTAAATGTGCTGAATGACAATGTGAGTATCCTGTCATCCATAGCTTGCTGTAAAATCGCTGCTGTTGAAATTCTGTGCATGTGCCACTGCAAGCTAATAGTGACAGGATTTGGTACTGGTTTAGTTACCTGCATTTCTGTTTTCTTAAAATCCAGGTATTGATCTCTATCATTTTTTTTCCCTTGTGCCACTGCTTTATAAAGAAAAGAAACCTCTCAGATAAATGCTTACTTTTGTCTCTTTTCAAATTTCTCTTCTGGAAACAGAGCAACAATGCTGTAACTAAAGATACCCAGAGTACCTTGCATATTGTAATATATAAATGTTTATAAAACACAGTTAAAGATCCAATGCTGGGGTTTTTTGGTAGATAAGACTTTAAAAAATCGGATTGTTGAGAGAGAAGCAAAAAATAAATTCAAATTACTTACAAGTAAAAATAGCAGTAGGTATATGTGCAGTACACTGCACAACATTTTAGTTGTGTAAGTTTTTGGGTTTTTCAAGCAGCTTGTTGTCTTTTGTGAAGTGATGAAATACCAAATGGTCATCCACACAAGTCATGTCATTGACTTAAGGACTTGGCAGTATTTATGGAACAGATGCAGGCATTCTTGTTCTAGTAAGCTTTAATTATTCCACAGTCTCATCCTGATGTATGTCTTTACATATATTAGTGTAACAATAATTGTCTAAAAGCTGAACCAAAGTGCTCTTTGTACTCAGTAGAAACTGGGAAATCTGTTCGAAAGTGAAGTCAGTGTTCCCACATTTAATGTTCTGTTTCTCAGTTGTGGAAAAAATTACCTCTCTTCTATGGTGGCAGTATGGAAAAATCATTGTTGTTTTGGTTTGCATGTTGTTTTTCAGTGGGAAATGCAAGCTTTGTGGCCTAAGCGCTTCTCTTTTTTGTTCTGGAAAGGTTTGCTGAAAAAAGAATGCTGAGGGGAGGGGTATTGTCCCAAACCCAGATAGCTGTCCAAGCAACACTGATATTACTTTTTTCTCCTAGTTCTATGTATAAGGCAGCCTAGTATGTTTAACTTTTAGTTCAGTTGAGCACGGTATAGAATTTAACTACAACTGGTTTGAGATCTACAGTCTGGTGTTGATGGCTGGCTGTGTCCAAAATTTGAGAGACATAACCATGTAAAGTGTCTTTACATAGAATTTCTTTGGAGTATGTTTGTAAAGCCATCCTAAAACTTCAGACAACTTATTCCTAGCGTTTAAGTCTATTGTTGTGCCCTTTGATAGAATTTAAAATTTTCAGATTCTGAAGAGGTCTGTTCAGAACTGAAGAAAAAGAATTTTAAAAAAAAGTGGAAATGTTATGCTGCTGTCTGGTCATACTAAAGTTTGCTTCCTTTGTTGTATTCTCTCTATCACCAAGCTTTTTATTTTTTACTTTGACTTTCATACAAGCGTTTGCATTGGCTGAACCTTTTAGAAGTGGTAGGTCACTTCTGAGTTTGATTGGTTGTGTGTTTTGTTGGGGTTTGGGGTTTCTAATAGGTTTAGTAGCAAAGGAGCAGATGCTGATGCTGCTGGGTTCCAGTGAGCCTAAGGATGTCCCAAGGTTCCATAGTAACACTCTTCACCTTGTTCTTAAAAGCAGTAGTAGTGTCCCCCTTGAGTTGATTTTGATTAGACATTGCACTCATGAAGCCTGAATGTTGAGACTGCATCCAGAAATATCACGTGTGTGATCTTAGAGGTTCCTTAAAACCAAAAGCATTCATGGACTGGCAGCCAACTTTGTAATTATTTTTTCCTAAACAGACTAGCAAAGTGCCTTTCCTCCCCCTTCTTTTTTTTCCTAAATCCAAGATGAATTTATCTTCTACCCATACCTAATGAAGCTCAGCTTAAACATGAAATAAATAACAGTTAATTTCTTGTTGTGAAACATAATGCTTACTGTTATGTGCTTTTTTTTTTTTGTAAGCTAAGGAGATCACAGAAACAGCTTTGTTTTGTAATTGCAGATTTAGGAAAGATTACATAATGCTTTCATACCTCATGTAAATGTCATAGATTTTATTTACTTATAACTTTGCCAACACAAAAATTGCAACCTGATACATGATATCTAGGGTGGTAACTAATGTTAAAACATGGGCTCCCTTCCAAGTCCTCTTCTGAATGCTCCTGTGCTGGTCATGAGAAGCTAACACTTCCCAGCTGTTGGTGATATCCAGAGGTTGCTGCCACCACTGAGCATTGTCCAGCTGGTCTTGTGAGCACCTGGATGCCAGCTTCAGTTTGAAATGAGCTGGAGAGGTTTGTGGAAATGCACAGAGAGTGAGGAAAGTTTTTATTATTTTCTGCCATTTTTTGTTTGAATAGAAGTACTTGAACTTCTGGCTTTGCAGTTAATTGTTTTCAGCAGGTTTTTGTGGGGGCTTTTTCAGGTGTATTTTTCGGTTGGGTCCTTTTTGGGAGATGTTTTGTTTGGGGGCTTTTTGTTGGATCTTTTTGGGGGGTGGGGGTTTTTTGTACTATTCACAGGCTCAAACCTTATTAGAAGAAAAAGAGATTATGTCAGTCTGAAATAGTCTTTCTTGTAGATGTGTATGCAAAGCCTGTGTCCTGTAGAGGCCTTTTGTTCACTGCAATTCCTAGTTTGGATAGAAAGTTTTTTAAGATAGAAAGAAATTCCATAGTTTAGGATAGAAATTTAAGCATGTTTAGATGGTTTCCTGTTTGGACGTGCATGAAGTGATATGTAGCTGTATCCTCAAATCAGTGCCAGTTCAGAAATAACTTTGTGAAAACTGACATCCCTTTGTCTTCCTTATGACACTGTAAATTGGTCTCTTTTCTGAGGATTTTGTGAAGTTAATGGTTATGAGACCTTTTCAGAGTTGCTGCAGTTTAAAGAAATACTTGTGTTATGAAATATACTCCAGTGCTACTGAAAAATTGTAATTTGGAATATCTAATAATATGCTGGAGCATTAAAATTGGAAGTTATTTTTTAAATGAGTAAACTTAAGATTTATAGAAACACTGTCTTATAAGGCAAAAAGCTATGTAGTTGTATTTTGCAGAGGGCTTGAAATCCAAAGTTGTTGTGATATGATACTTGTTAGAGTGAATTTTATGTTTTTCTAAGTGTTTTTCTTCTTTTAGTGAGAAGTGCAAAGCTCGAGGATTCACTGTGATAGTGGATGGCAGGAAATCCCAGTGGAACGTGGTAAAGACAGTTGTGCTAATGCTACAGGTAAATAAGTATTTATACATTCATAGTTGACTGATAAGTTTCATGGATGTGAACCCAATGGCTATGTTATTGTAGAGACAGTAATTTCTTTTTTGAGATACAGGTAAATTATGGTCTTCTAAAATACAATGTGGTTCTGTGACAGAGTTCTATGCAGGAAGAAATTCTGAAAAGCAGATGATACAGCTCACTCAAGTGAGAGACAAATTCTTTATATGCTGAGAACACCCAGTTGTAGACCTTTTTCTAAAATGGAGTTTTAGTTAAAAAGAATACAGAAATATGCTCCTGGCATCACCAGCTAGGAGCAGTTCCCTTCTACACAGAAGGTAACTCTGTTGGAAAGCTTTGTTTTTAATATTTATTTTTCTTTTTAATGAAACACCATAAATAAAATTAAGTCTAGCCAAGATTTGTTTTTCTATAGTAACACAGCGTAGACTAATGGCTAGTCCTTAGGACTGGGATTAAACAGGTTGTATTTTCTTTTCAGTTCTGACACAATTCTGCTATGAAATCTAGTGCAATCTGTTAGAAATTAGGATGGAGCAAGTATGTGATGTAGATGAAGTAGACTTCAATTTTTGTCTGCAGTTTTCAAGTTCTTTAAGTGGAATTCAATTCTGTGGTAAATGAAGGTTTATTCTTGAATGTTTTACTTATTTTTGCATTTGTTCTACAGAACGTTGTTCCAGCTGAGGTGTCACTTGTTTGTGTGGTAAAGCCAGATGAATTCTGGGATAAGAAGGTTACACATTTCTGCTTTTGGAAAGAGAAAGATAGACTTGGCTTTGAGGTATGTTGAGCTTTTGTCTACTTCAGTCAAAAATACTGTTTCTGAAATACTGGTATAATTGGATGACAACTAAAGTGTCTTTAAAATAGTTATATCCCAGATGCTTTGTGGATAACTTTAACAAACCACTGTTGTTTTTTAACTTTTTCCATTATTAATGAGACCTCCTTCATTTAATACTTTTAATTTAGAATGTGTGGCATTTAATTCTTTGCTTAGCAAGAAAATAAAGCTATTTGATACATATTGTGGGTGTTTTGAAGAAACTGTTGTACAGGGTTTAGTCTGAAATTTTTCATGACTTCTCTAGTAGACTGTAGAGATATATGGTGTATGATGTCACTCTATCAGCTGCAAGCATTCTGACAAACACCTTGTTGTTATTGCATGCATCTTCTCTCGGTTTTTGGGTTCTTTGACATTAGTAACAGGTTATAGATCCCTTGCCAAGTACAAGCTGACACTGTTGTGAGTTGTGAGGCAGAGTGTGTACAAGAGACTGCATGTTAGTGTTAGCAGTTCCATTGTAATAGCTGTCTGGGAGGTTAATGGAAATCTAAATTTTCCCTGGTTTTTTTAGAAAATTGTATCATCAAACTTTCCGCTCATTTTTTGAGCTAATTTTGTTTGAACTACAACAGGCATGTAGCATGCAGCCCAGTCATGGTGTCTTTAATCAAAAACATGAGTGTGGTGGTGCCCACTTGTATAAACTAGCCTATTGTTTGGAGCCACATCCAAGATGAGAATTTTAAAAGCCTCTAAACTAACCATCTGTACTCAAAAATATTATTTAACAGCTGCTGTTTTGAAAGTGACTTAACTTTGCAATATTCAGTTTCACACGGATCTTTCACAACAAAAGGTAAATGTCAGAGTCCAGAGAGCAGCAGTAATAAAGGCAATGCCCCTCTTTTACAAGTTCCTACTGTGTGATTTAGGCTCTCTTCCCATCTACACACCTGTAAATAAAGTGCTTGGGTAACTTCAGGAAGTCTTTGAAGTTGTGATATAAAAGTATGTTATATAGCAATTGTTAGTGTATATATGCTGCTGTTGCTAGTTTGGAAGTTAGTCCTTCTAGAAGATTCTTCTTGGGTTTTTATTTAACATGACTCCACAAGAATGTGTTTTTAGACAAATAAGCACAAAGCATACAGAAAATATGTCAAAGCAGGGATAATTTTACATGGCTACGATAATAAAAGGATTTTTTGTTTCTCTTTAAGGTTTGGCTAACTGTCATTAAGTTTTATAATCCTTTAATTTAGTAATATTAGTAATTTTATAAAACATGTTCTGTGCCAGTAACCATATTGGCATTTTTGGCATAGACCACTGGAATTATGTAACTAAACCTTTTGGTTTCTGTTCCTTGGTTGCAGTCAGGAAAACTGTTTCAGTAAAAATGACCCACCTTCTCTGGGCTCCAAATAATATTTGTGTTAGAGACAGTAGTATGCCTTTCCTCTATTCCAGCTATGAATGCAGAGCACTGATAAGGTTATGGAAGGTTCCAACTCATGCACAAATCTACAGTAATTTTACGTTACTGGCAGTAAAAACAAGCAACACCCAATTCGTGTTTTGGATCATGGGTTAGATTTGTGTAACTGTTAGGAAAATCCAGGATTGGTTTTGCACCAGTGAAATAATTATAAACTAAAAATTTAAATTAAAAGAAGAAATCTTTTTATCCACTTGGGTGTAATCTCATTTTATTTGAAGTAAATGCTGTGTAACTGTGATTTCTAATGGGGCATCACATCTACCTCCTATTTCCTGCTACTTGATCTGCTTTTAATACTTTACTTAATATTACCATATGAAGCCATTAATTACAGTATCTTCCCTTCTGTTCAAAGGCAGAGATCCTCTGCTTCAGAGTGAGATGTGGTGATGATGAGTTGCAAAGCACTGAAAGTAAATGTGGGAACTGAGATCAAACAGTGCTGGGTGGATAAGTACAAAGAGGTGGGCTGATTCAGCTGAGTAAAAGTTCATATCTTTATTTCTGGTTAGTAGTAGTGTTGGTTTTGGACCTGCCTCAGGACAATTCCCGTTTGTCCTCCAGCAGAACTTTCCTCTGTAACTTTATTCCTCCCTTATTAGCAACCAGTTCATGTGTTAATTGAAGCAGTTTTATCTGGTCCTGTGCCATGCTTCATAAGAGGAGAGTTGTCTTAACTGTTACAAAGCTGTCTTTCAGCTGAAATGTTGCATATATTATGCTGCAATACTTAATAATGTTTTAAAAGATTGAAGAACAGGGTTTGAGTATAAAAATTGCTCTGTCTTAGGGAGTTGGGAGGTGTTGTTTTTTACTTTTTTATTAATATTCTTTACATAGTGATGTGAAATTACTCCTTTAGTAGATGTAGTGTGTTGTATTTGAGTGTGGGCTTTTCATGTGAGGATAACTAGCACAACTGAAAGAAAAAATGTATCATAATAAAAGAAGAAATGTACAAACTTGTACACAATGCAAAATAGCCTATTTGGCAATAATAACCCCTATATGGTGGGGTAATTTTGCGCATGCTATTCATTTAAGGAACTTGGAGGAAGAATAATCTCTTGAGTCTGATTTAGATACTAGTTTAGTGCTTTGAAAATCAGTTTGTTGGGAGCAGGAAAGAAGAGGATGTGCTTGCTGTTGTCATCCTTGTGGAAATCAGAGAGCAAAACCATAAGAGTTCACTTAGGATTTAGAGATAAGAAATCAAGTGCATTTAAAAAAAATAGGAATCAGGGAAAGGAAAATCCAGGTGGTAAACTACCAGGAATTAGTTGAAAAAATTGGAGTGTATAGCAAAAGGATCCTCATAATCCTGAAGTCAAAAGTCTGAGTAGTTTTAAATGCTTCACACTTCTACTGTAGCAGCTGACAGCTCTAACTCTCTAGTAAATAGTGTCAGAAATTTCTTATGATAATTTAGCTGCAGCATCTGCTCTGGAGAATCTCAAGTCTCTAATACACCTTTTAGGAACGATGCTAATAAGTGGAGTATTGCTTCACAGAATAAAGAATGAATAACCCTTTATAGGAAGTACCTAATTTTTGTCCATTTTCAGCTCAGTGTTTTATGATTGAGGCACAAAAATTTATAGTGTTCATGGACTTCCCTAAAAAGGCATATAGGAGTTCCAATTAAAATTGGTTATTTAACTGCATCTCTCTTTTCATCTGCGTGCATCTCTGTTGCTGTTTTAACATGGGAGGCAATGGTTCTTGGGCAAATCAGGGAATTGTCTGTGTGGAGCTGGAGCATGTAAGCCTGCATTTATGTCACATTCTGAATTCTGTCCAAAAAAAGAGTGTGTTGAAAAATACCAGAATCTTTGCCTATTTTCTCTTCTCTGGGATGTAAAAATGGTACTGTGCTAATTATTTTGAGTCCTGGAGGGTAAGGTGAGTGAGTGAGTAAAACCACAAGTGACGGAAGCAGTTCCTGGGAGTGGAGCTGACAGTTCGTCTTGTGTTTATGTAGGTTCTGCCAGCTGCTCTTGGGTTTCTAGTGTGACAGATTTCTATGGCTCTGGCCAGATAAATATTTAACTTGTGTTTCTTGGTGTAATATTAAAGAAAATGATCTTTGTTTAGATTAATGTTCCCTATTAACAAATAACACCCCATGCTACTCAGTGTTTAATCAAATAGTGCTTAAAAAATGGATTGAAATAGTATTTACCATCAAAAAATAGGATTGTTCTCCTCAGGAAGAGGAAGTCTTTGCTTTACAGTTCTGTGGCAATGAAGATCATATTTAGATTATGCTTGTTTAAATTTGGTATTCTTGAGGGACGTGTGTATTGTTCTCTTTTGGAAAGTAACTACTCCTCTTTAGAGTCAGTAGTGTGGCTGCTCTGATATTACACACTTCAAAAAAAAGCTCCTTGTTACTGAAATTTTACACCATCTGGTTTTCAAGTAGCTCCTGGGTTGACTCTGTGACATTTGTATTAAAGAGCTTTTTCATTTCTTCTCTCAAGAAAGCAAGTAAGTTCAGATGGACGTATTTAACATTTTGGGAGCACTTTTACATGTCCTATTGCATATCTAGAATTCCTTTCTCATCTTGACATCTGCCTCTGTCTCCTTGTAGATGATCAATGAAAATTGCAGAGAACAGCAAATGACATAGAGGTCAGCTTACTGCAAACAGTCTTTAAAGCTTTTTTATTACAACAGATACATGTTGCATGGCTCAAAATCATGTATTTTC
This sequence comes from Acanthiza pusilla, assembly GCA_036630365.1. NCBI lineage: Eukaryota > Metazoa > Chordata > Aves > Passeriformes > Acanthizidae > Acanthiza > Acanthiza pusilla. The sequence goes on from JAXCHO010000019.1 coordinate 13,310,871, forward strand.
ACTCCTGAGAAATAATTTTGCAGTTAATACACAAAACTTTGCAGTCCATATTTTTGTCTTTGTCTTTTTTCTTTGGTTTGACTGTTCTTTTAAAGGTTGTTTTAATTTTATTAAAAAATACAGCACTTCTGCTTTTCCCAAAGCACTGTTCTGAGTTATTCCTTTAAAGCTTTCCCAATGTTTTAGCAGGTCAGTATTGTACAGAGCGAGTTTACTGACTAGCGTAGAGCAAGGATGAGAGCTGCTGCCACTCTTCCAGGTTCTAAAAAGAGCTGAGTGCAGATGATGATTCCATGACTCTGGTCAGTAGCAAACAGGACATGTTTGAAACCTACTGCCACTACCAGCTTATTAGCTGGCCCTGTGGTCAGAAGTGGGAGGATCAAGTGGGAAGGGAAGCAAAGATTAAAGGATTCAATAATTTATACTTTTTTTTTCTGATTTACCATCTGTCCAGATCTATTTGTTTCTCCCTTGGGAAATTTAAGCTCTTCATTTTAACATCCAGCTATAATCTGCTGTCCAAAGGCTTTTACTTTTGATTAAGCTTCCCCCCCCCCCCGCCCCCCTTCCTGGAGTCAGTGTAGTCGAATGACTTGGGAAAAAAAGGAAAAGATCATTTATTTCAGTTGCAAGCAAATGGGGTTATTCCTACCTTTACAATTGTAAATTACCTTATCTGTACCTGTGGTAATATTTTGAAGGGTGAATTTCCAAGGCAAAGGTGGAATGCTAATTCATAAGACACAACTTTTTTTAGGATGTGGTAGTTTGACATTTCTTTTTCACAAAAGGTCAAAGACAATTACTGTGGTTAGATTTTGAAACGTTTTGGGAATTGAATGCAGACTTTTGCTGAACTTGAAGTAGAATTCATATCTTTAAATGGGAAGTGTCTTCTTACTGTGCACATTGCATTTTTCAGCATTTTTTTCTTCTTTGGATCTTGGTCTGTGTACTTATGGACTATTAATCTGTAGTAGCTGATTAAAACATTATTTTTGAAGTTTCAGAAAGGCAAATTGCACTTTTGACACCTAGAAAGTATCAAAGCTAATTTACTAATTTAAAGCATATAGAGGATATTAGGCTAGCATTGCCACTAGTCCAGGTATTGAGCAAAAGCTAAATTCTGTTCAGAAACCTTAATTTCTGCCACAACCTAGTCAAAAATTCAAATGTTTGTTTGTATTTTGAAAAGTTCAGACAGGATTTTAACAGCTAGCCCAGTGAACAGTCAGTAAACAGTTTAAGAAAAAAGTGTTTTTAGAATCAGAAACCTAGAGAATGAATGGGTTTGGGAGTAATGCCTTAAGTTCCAACAAGGCTTATCAATGTTTTTGTTTTTCGAAGTATTTCTAATAAGATGTAAAAAATTCAGCTTTTGACCAATTCTCTTTTGTGGGTGTTTATTTTTTGTCAGAAGATTATTTTCTCATGTGGCTAAAATACTTTTTTGTGCAGGCTTTGCTCTTTTAGGAGAGTTTTTTTATTTTAAAAAACGTCTCCCTAGTACAAGTTTACAAGGGCTGTCCTGTGCCCACTCTCCTTCCTGAAGGATCTCAGTTAAAAAATCTGAAATAAGTGGTTTCAATGCAGTCCATCCATTTTGTCAGGCTATTTGAGTCTTTTTAGAACTTGTATTTCGAAAATGAGAAACAGCTTCCCTGTTTCCTTTAGTTCCCATACCAAAATGTCCATACCAAAATTAATTTTCTCTTTTTTTTTTTTCAAATGAACTCATAGAGATGAATGTTAGAAACTACCTAAAGTGTGCCAAAAGAAGGAAGAACAAAGCCTTTTTTTTTTTTTTCCTTTCCTGGACCTAGAATCCTCTGGGATTTGGGCTGGTTACTGGCATTACTTAAAGAAACTACTAGCCAATTCCATTTACAGCAGCTATGTACCATTAGGAGTACAGGACAATAGTGTATATTTGAATGTTGCTGAAAGATTTTCCTCTGCAATAATAGACCGTTTGTTTGGAGCTACTCTGAATTCTTTAGTTTCAGTATCTGCAGGAAAATGGAGCTGGAATAGAAGCTCTTTCCACATATTCTTGGTCCCTGCAAGAGTATGTGAATGATTTGATGGGATATGGAATTTTTTTTTTTTTTTGGTCGGGTTTCTTTTGTTTGGTTTTTTTTTTTTCTTTTTTTTGGTGTTTGTTTGTTTTGTGGGGGTTTTTTTGTTTGGTTGGTTTGGTTTTTTGTGGGGGGGTTATTTGGTTTTTTTTTGTTTTGTTTTTGTTTCTGGCTTTATACTGCCAATATGTCTACTTCCATAAAGAAGTTGGGGGTTTTTTAAACCACAGGAGTTTTTCCAGATTTAGCCTATCATGCATCAAAGCAAGCTGTGCTGCCAACTTTTGGTTTAGGCTTACATGAATAAGGCTCATTCAGGAGCCTCTAGAATGCAGAAATAAAAGCAAGAATTTCGTTTTCCACCTAGCAGTGGACCTGGGTTTTCCTGTATTCCCTGATGTAGCTGATGAGCTAGATTTGTCTCCTGGGTGAATGACTCAGGCTTTTAAGCATGCTAAGGTTTGAATTTTTGACTACTCATGGAAAGAGTATGGTTGATCCAACTTTTGCTGAGCATATTTGCACAGTAAATGCAGGCACTTAACTTTTATGGCACAAACTCACCTCTGGGACTGAAAGTATGGCCAGAGAGTGGTAAAATACTGTGTGTGATAGCCTGCTACTGTACTCACTAGAAATAAATCATGTGGTATATGACTTAATCACAAAGCATCAGTTCCCAGCAGGAAAAAAGATATCCAGGAAACATATTTCTTTTTCCATTGCAAATAGATAAGGTGGTAGAGATGATGCTCTTAAAGGATTATGCGTGAGATACACACTGCATATCAGAATTGCCTGTCTGGTTTAGGCACGCATTAATTGCAAAAAGCCATATTTCATTTAAACATTTAGTAGTAAAATCTGAATCACAGAAAGATCTGCTCAGTAGCTCTGGACACACTTCTCAGATACTTGAACAGAATATAAGCATTACCTACAAGTTACCTATGTTATTTTTGCAGGTTATTTTAGTATCTGCTAACAAGCTGACGAGATATATAGAACCATGCCAACTAACAGAAGATTTTGGAGGAACTCTCACCTATGATCACATGGATTGGTTGAATAAGAGGCTGGTTAGTTATCTGTGTTTTGGGCTTTTGGGGGTTATTTAATGTCTCATTTGAGCCCTAAAGTTTTTATTTGTATAGGAACTACAAAGCATGTAGGAAATGGTCATATGCATAGTAGTGCAGTTCATGTATATGAGTAGCCTTGTGATAAGTAAGACTGCATTTACTCAAGGGATGATAAAGCTAATGTAATCAATTTGTTGAACTAAAAAGTTCTGTAATGAATCTCTTTTAGTAACACTAACTCTAGAAGAGCCTGAGTGTATGGTGTAGTCACTATAAAGGGAAATTGTTTGATTGCTGTAGGAGAAGACCAAAATAAGGAAAAATACTTGGACTCTGCAGATCCTCCTGCGATATCTCTTAGGTCTTGGTTCCTGTGAACTAGGAGCTAGGTTTGAAGCTGTCCTATACCAAAACCTCTGTCAGTGCTGTTTCCCCAGTAGAATGAGAAGCAGTAAATGTCTAGGAGTGACTACATCCTTTAATTATTAATCAGCACAAATTGTTTAAGCAACTGTCTAAGTGCATAGTTGTCCAGAATGTTTTTAATCTTTTCTTCATTGATAATTGTTTTCCAGTTATTTAAATAGAGTTGCCAAAACAATATTTAATCTTCATTGAAACAGTGTGTTCTCTTCCTGTGTAATCTGTTCTTAAAATCTGTGTCTTTATCTGGGATCTCCAGGTGTGTTGCAACTGCACCTGCTTTCCCCTGCAATTTTAAGTAGTTCTAGATAAGTTAAGGAAGGTTCATTGGAAAACTGTTGATTAATGATTTATTAACACCAAAAAGACCTGAAAGTTACTGTGCATGTCACGTAAGGCACCCAGTTGTGCTCAGTTCTGTTAAAAAGCAAAACCAACCCTCAGAAGTCAGGTAGAGAGGAGTTGTCTGAACAGTACAGTGTCTTGACTGTATAGGCCTTGTTATCTGAGATCAGAAGCCCCTGAGTTCAAAGAAACTGATGAGAATATTTCTTTCTATATAATCTTACTATATAATCTAATACAAGACGTTTTTCTTTTATTTTAGTTTTTCATTACAATAAAGTCTATTTTAATAGTGATTAGAAGCTGGAATCTTCACAAAATTGGTTATTTTAATCCTTCCAAGTATGCTGTCTGGTAATTTTGTAACATGCCTTGATTCTCTAGTATTATTAAAGACTTAAATGAAGATGTGAAATAAATATGTCCATAAGAACTTACGGGTTTGGCAGAAATCTGAATTTGTTTCAGCATTCGTGATATTCGGTATAATATTTACTATATCCCTAAGGAATCTTACTGCTCTTAAGTGTTCCCTGAACAAAACTTCGTGTTTTCTGTTGTTTCCTCCCTACCATCGGAATGTTGGGAAATAATTACACTGTGTAGAGATTGAAGTATACTAAAGGAACTAGTGGATAAATTTGCACTGATGCCTTGAATACACCTACTTTAAATTTTCATTTCTTAGATTAAAACCTCCTTCTTATTTAGGTATTTGAAAAGTTCACGAAAGAATCAACATCTTTACTGGATGAGCTTGCTCTAATTAACAATGGAAGTGATAAAGGAACTCAACAAGAGCGAGAGAGGTGTGTGATTCACTTTATGAAATCAATGCTTTTGGATTATAAAATATCATTTGAATTCCAAAAAAATACTGAAAAAATGGTACACCTTAAATACTTAGAAATGTGCAAAGAAATTCCAAACATTTATAATGTAGGCTACACAATACATGAGCATGTGTGTAGATGGATGCTCATTTAACTGATTACATGCACCTCCACTTGTGTTTTGATTCAATGAGTTGAAAAAGTGAGGCGTTTACTAAGCGAGGAAAAAATTTAGTCTCTTAACACTATCAGGTAGTTTTAGCCTTATTAGAAGCTTTAAGTGCTACTGTAATACAAATTTTAATAATGTGTTTGTTACTTTTTTCAAGATCAATAGATTTGAACTTCCTTCCATCAGTTGATCCTGAGACGGTATTGCAGACAGGTATAGTAAGTCAAAAAATTCAAATGTTGGTCACTAAAGAGACGTAATTCATTTTAGGCCCCAAGCAAAAGCACACGGGGCACAATTATTATCTTAGCCATCTTCACAATGCAACAAGCTTATCAACTGCTGTAATCTTTGGGTTAAAAAAAAGTGCTGCTAAGAAATGCAAGAACTCCAAACATGTATTTTTAAATACATATTTTTATAATCTTGCTAACATCTTTACAATATTACCATAACTATTATGTTTAATTTTGAGAATGCTTTGTTTCTAGCTGATGTCAATCTATTTGCCTTATAGAATGAATTTATCTCAGTAGCCACCAAATGGTTACAGGAAGCATTTTCCTGCACAATTCTGACCATTTGCATCAGTCTAGTTCTGAGCTGATCAACCATCGGAAAATTCAAGCATACTTTGTTTCTTGGACTCTCCATTCAGCATTAAATGATTAGGGATTCTTAAAATGTTGGCTTTAGGGTGAATTTCCTATTTACAATAAAGTATAATAGTGTAGTGATTTGGACTGGTAGGGTTTTTTTAATTAATGCCTTTGTGGAATAAGAAGTAATTCATAGTGTTAGGTGATGATCAGGGTCTGAGCGCTCAGAATTTTTACCTTCAAGCCTCCTATAAACGAATGTGTGGATCACATGTAATACTAGTCACAGAGAGCTGGCTTTACATGCCCCTTGTGTAAAATCTTAGCTTATCTAAATGTGGGATAATACTGGTTTGTGTTAAAATGTGAAAAAATAGTTTCTTACTCTGGACTTTGAAGTTTTTAAAATATGAAGTGTCTGTAGATAATGTCACTAGATTTTAGCCTGATTGTGTGTCCATGTCTAACAGTAAGATTTTTGGACAAAACAACACTTCAATTTTGTGTAAGCAGCTGGCTCCTCAGCCCATTAGTTTATTCTCTGTTTTCTTAATTATGGTGTAATGAATTTTTTTGGCTCTATAAATTTTCATAACTTCCATGGGACTGGATAATCCTTGTGGCTCCTTTCCAGCTCAGCATATTCTGTAATTAAATTATGGGAGTTTTAAGAGGCAGCCTTTCTTTGTTAATCATTGTATTGAAAGCTTCAGAAAAAGTAAACTAAACTCTTCCCAATTAAATTTTCATCTTCTAAGGATAGATATGAAGAAACTGAGGGTTTAGATAAAAGGCTTTGTTTTCCTTAACTACAAGTACTGTTCTTTTCATGAGCTCCTGAGAGCTTAGTTTGAAAAAAGGCTTTTACCTTGAAAAATGGTTATCCTTAGTTGCTGAAACAATACAATACAATTTCAAAATTATCCCAGTAGAACAAGCTTGTAAAAGTCTTTGTTCGCTCTGCAACTATCTGTGCTTATCTGTGTAGTATAATAAAAGATGAAATCCAAGATGCTTGTTCTATAGTATGGCAAAATGTATTTGAATTCTTGAGACATTTTTATTTCACAGTAATATATGCTGAGTAATTCAAACTTGTTTGCTGCAATCTCCAAAGCCCTTGGCATTTTGAATGTCTCAGTAACACCATTCGAACTTAGTCTTTTGTTTCTGCATTTTCCTTGAGATATTAGTTATTCAAGTAGTAAGTTTTTTTTTCTTTTAGTGAACTGTCATGTTACCATTTTAAGACGTGCAGAACTAATGATCTCCAATGGACACACTTACAGTTTCGTGCCAACATCTGTTAAGTGACCAAACACTGTTTTATTTTAATGTTTTCACTGATCTTTTGAGGAACAAAGTGACGATCTGGGTTTACTTGTTCCTGAGAATTTTAACACAACAATAACATTCTTCAAACAGTTTAAGCAGAAGATTAAATAGTCAAAACATACTATTTTTGTGTATATGAAAGTCACTGCACTCTAGAGAGTCTGTACCCTGATATGATGCTTAAGAGCACAAAGAAAAAGGCAAGACAAGTTACAAGAAAATACTGAAAAAAGTAGTATTCAGCTTCATAGTCTCTGGGAAAGCGTTGTACTTGCTATAAAAACCCTGAAAGGCAACAGAGAAATTATACAGTCAGGTTTTTAGTGCCTCTAGAGCATTCATTCAATATAAGAACATGCAGCGTTTGAGAGAAATACTTTGGATGCTACTCCCCATTTTGAAGTAAATCAGAATATTTCAGAGTTGTTTCAGACTCAGGATTATGCTTTTCAATTTTCTTTACGTTAGTTAATGCTATTGTCAATTTGAATGTTAGTCACAGTATCTCTTTTACATGTCTGAAATATCCCACATTTCTTCTGTTCTGTGACTGATCCAGCCCCACAAACTGTGGCCAGAGCTCTGCATGAAATTCTATCATTAAATGTGCCCTGTGCGTGAAAGACCATTAGCTGCAAAAATGTACCATTGACAGTTTAAAAGCAGGCAATCTTACTACTAATTCTTGTAGCTTTTTTCTTTTTATCTAAATTAACCCCATCATATATGTATTCCTAAAGGGCACGAGTTACTGTCTGAGCTACAGCAGCGGCGGTTCAATGGGTCGGATGGAGGCGTGTCCTGGTCCCCCATGGACGATGAGCTGCTGGCGCAGCCGCAGGTGATGAAGCTGCTGGACTCGCTCCGGGAGCAGTACACGCGCTACCAGGAGGTCTGCCGGCAGCGCAGCAAGCGCACCCAGCTGGAGGAGATTCAGCAGAAGGTAATGCAGGTAAGCTTGCAGGTGTTCTTGAATGGTGCGGGGCAGAGCTCTGAGCTCAAGTCCCAGACCATGCTTTCTGCACACTGAAAATCAGAGGTGAGACCTTCATGCCTCTGGTCACTCCACAAGTGTCAGTGATGACTCCACAAGTGTCAGTGTGCTGGTTTAACTCAGTGCTTCACATTGTGGCTGCCACAGTGCCTTCCCAAAGGCTATTCTGGTATGTGGGGCTGTTATAAATGTGCTCTCTTGCCTTGGAGCTTTCACTTTGCTGCACACTGTGACAGTGCGTGACTGCGTTGTTGGAGGGGCAAATGCCTGCCCTGCTGGTAAAGAGAGGAACATTCACAAGTGAAGCACCTTTGACTGAGAGTCAGCTTTGCTTGAGGGTTGAAAACCTGCCCATGCCATTTAAAGTTCCTGTTTATGAAGACAAGCCATTATTTATTCCTTTGTTTGTCTAATGCTTGGTGGTTTAACCTAAGCTAAAGTGCTTAAACTCTATGTATTTCAAGGTTACCCTGACAAGAATGAATAAAAACTTCCTAACCAATTGCATGTTAAAGATCATGATCATGCTGAACTGGTTTGGTCCTTTGGAAACAGGCATGTAATTAGCACTTTCAACATTTTCTCAGCAGAGTCTCAGTAGAGAAAATCAAGGAAATGGAATTGATTTGTTCTTCCTGTGTTTATCACTTGAAATTAGATTTATATATTTTTAAGATTCTGTGTAGTTTGAATATGCAGAAAATTGAATAGATAATTGCTTTTAACCTTTCAACATTGGCATTTCTAATGCCTGAGGAGTGCAAGTCAAGTACTTACACTTTTCAGAATTGTAGATATGGGTAAAAATAAAAACTAATCAATTTTGTGATGTCTAGCAGTGAAAATACAAATCTACTGAGGAGATAATTTTAATTTCTGTACTAAAAAGAAATTCAGTAATTATATATAAACGATCTGTACTAAATAGTTTACTGTAAAAAATATCTAAAAAGCAAATGTCATCTGTTGGTATATTGAGCTGGAAGTATTAAAAATATATGAGAGATTAATATAGTCCTATATAGAACATACCAGTACAGCTGGGGGTATAATCAGGTGAGATTTTTTTTTCCTGTGTTAAAGTTCTAGTGGTTGAACAAGATGTGATTTATATCATACTTTGGCAAACTGACATTGTTAATGCATTTAAATAGAATTGTTTGCTGTTACTCAGCCTCATTTTGCAGTATTTGTAGTAGAAATAGTTACTTGTTTGCTCTGTGCACACTAGAGATGTTACCTGGCAAGTGAACTGAATCACAGTACACAGGAAGAATGTGTTTTGCTCTTTTACCAAACAAATCAGTTTTATAAAGGGCATTTAAAAGCTTTCTAAATGGCATGTAAATATTTGGGAAAAACTTAATAAATCTAGAAAATTCTTTCGTTTCCTTTGGATTTACAGGAGAAAACTAGGTTAACAGAGTTAAAGGCTAATGGTAAGAAGTGAATGATGTACAGAAGGAAACCAATAGAGGCAAAGTGCTGTGGAATTTATTTTGACTAAACAAACAAAAGTTGCCGTATAACATGCTTGCAGTACTTTCAGTTAGAATGGGTGTTTTTCCCTTGTGTTGCTGTTATTCTTTTCTTTTGCGTTTTGGTCTTCTGCTAGCTTTCTTTACAGTTACATTCCTATTTTATTATTTGTATACCATCTTATATTGGCAGCCACTCCTGGCTTGCTTTTGTGTTCCTATTTCAATTTCACTATTTCCTGCTTCTGCTTACTGTGACCTGTTTAGTTCTTACTCCTATCTCAAAGTCCTCTTATCCATAACCAATTTTCTCTCATATGCCTTTGATATCCTACCCTCTCTTTTGAATTATCCCTTTTGTTTCTGTTCCATGGTTTTGTTTCCCTCTCCTTTGTCTTTCATTCTGTATTGTAAAGGCCGCAATGATTTTCAGATGTTTTCTGATAAGCAGTTTTTCTACATGCTGCTTATGAGTGTAACTGTATTAGGATAAACTCTAGCTTTGTCCCTCCTTAGGCAGAGGTGTTAATTACTGTTTTTCTAATCTTAATTCACAAAAAATGAATGTGAGGTCTTGCAATAGTCTAGTCATTAATGATTTTAAAGTTAATTTTATGCAAATGGCATCACTTCTTTCTGCAGGTCCCCTAGTAACTCTTCCCTCCGCAGTTGAAGGATCTGTCACAAGAACAGCCACGTGTTGGCCTAAGCAGTTACAGAGTCAAAGCAGTAGTTGCTGGAAACTTGCAGTGGGGAGGTGATCTTGGCCAGAGGGGGCAACTGCTAAGCAGTAGCCTTGTACACTATTTCAGACTCGCATGAGAACTGTCATTTCCATGTGTAAGTTTTCCAGGCCACTCTGGCCTTACAGAGTGACATCTGGGTCCCTTCAGTTCTAGGTCAGTTCCATATGTAACCAGTAACAGCTGTGCAGAGGTGCTAAGCACAACAGGAAGTTTCTCTTTAAACAAAAAGAACCTAGATCTGCAGAGTCTTAATTTGTACTAGAAGTGATAAAAGCAGGGAAGACTCAATTTGTTGCTTTTGGAGCAACATGCTCCGAAATACATGCTCTGAAACAGTGCTTTGGCAGGGGGCAAAAAGGGCAGTGGGAAGGCAGATAGTTATATAATGACTGAAAGATGCAGTGAATTGAGTGGCCTTCTCTAACAATGATTATTCATGATTGCTGTTGCAGTGCAGTCTAGCAGCACTAGGAAAATGGTCCAATTAGCCTCTGTTTCATTTGTCTTTGTGGTTATGGGGTTACATTGTGTATTGTATTATGTTTCCTGAAAATCTGTGTGAAGCTGTTTTGTGATTGATGTTTAAACAAAAGTCACATTAAAGAGAGGAAGCTGGCTTCCTATGCCTTTTTATTAAGGTTCAGAACTCGGAGGTATTCCTGCATTTCCTTACTTCAGGACTCCAGTAGTGACTTCTGCACATGGTTTCATTGCAGCTGTCTCTGTTTTCCAGATATTTAAAAATTTATCAGGAAATTTTTCTGTAGATATCATCTGATAATTCAAATGTGTGTAAGGAAACCAAAATTTGAGATATTTTGCTTTGCTTTGAGTAATATTTACATCAAAAAAATGATTCAAAAAATAAAAGAAATCCAATGCCATAGTCCAAAGTCGTATTGCTGTGACCCTGCAACGACAAATTCCATGAGATGTGGCCATTAAAACTATGTAACAGGTTTCTGTTATTTGAATAGAGCAAGTTGGTATGTAAGTTTAATTTTGAGATAAATATGTATCCTGTACTTGAGCGTTACTAATTAAGCAAAAAAAGGAGAAAGCTCTCAGGTGTGAGGTTGAATACAGCTGTGCGTTGTAATCACTTGGGGAAAAAACCCTTCTGGTTTGAACACAAGAGGTCCATTATCATTGTGTTTTGAGCTCTTTCACTGACAAGAGATACGAAATGACAAGTGTCCATATAAAAAATCTCGTAGCTGCCACCTGTTTTCATGGAGCTGACATGATAAGGTTAATGAAAAGTAGTTTCTACTTAAAATGTTGAGGAATGTGAATGGATTCAACAACAAGATTTCTACAGAGCTGAAAAAGATCTGTTTTTTTTCATAAACATATGCTTATTTTTGTTTCTGCTTGTGTTACAAATTTCTGTGTATACCAGTTTTTGTGTCATTGATTTGCTACTTTGTTTTTATCATCTTTATCTTACTGACAGGTAGTCAATTGGCTTGAAGGACCTGGATCAGAACAGCTAAGAACCCAGTGGGGAATAGGAGATTCCATTAGAGCTTCGCAAGCTTTGCAACAGAAACATGAAGAGATTGAGAGTCAGCACAGTGTGAGATTTCCCATACCCTTTTCAAGTATCAAAATAATTCTAAGTACTTGTAGTTATGAGCGATGTATTTTTGGTTATGAGTATCTAGGAATTTTGCATGATGTTATGAGTTACAGGGGAAGTATTTTTTATTTTATTGTAGAAAAATATTGATTTCTATCTGTGAATTTTCTTGGGTTTACTGCATTACAGCAGTTCTTAAATTTTCATATTCAGTAGAAGGAATAAATTTATTTCTTCCTCCCTGCCAAAATGTCTGAGAAGTCCTGCACTTGTCAGGTGAATAACTTTGTATTTTTGCCTGTATTAGACTACACTTACCAGCAGCTGAAACTGGCTTACGACTTTCATTGATCAAGACTTAAGATATACTTCATTTTCATAATGAAATCATGAGGATGCTGTTTTGTAACTACACTAACTTAATGCCTTTGCTTCTAATTTTGAACGCTTCCTAAACTCTGTCAGATTTTTGTCTTTCCATCAGATGATTAACTATAATTAGGTTATGAATATTCAGTGCTCCCAAAGGGAGTTTTGCTCTCAGTGCTGTGTTCACCTTTTCTGACTTTATCCTGTGCAGGGACAGACCCTGGCAATTCTGTCCACTTTGCATAAGTTCCCTTTACAGTCATGGCAACAAAAATAGTCACTGGGTTACAGTTTTTCAGACATAATTTAGGGAAAAAATAAAACCCAAACCCTTCATCTGAGAAACACAGCACCCTAGACAACACTTTTTCTCTTGACTCCACCTTCAGTGAGTACGGTTTCCTTGCTAGATGCAGCAGTGTAGGTGTCTGTATTTGGTGAAGTAAATGCCATCTTCTCTGTCTTCTTGTTGCTTCAAGCCCTTCAAGCAGTGTGGAAACCAGTACCTTCTGGAGGGTGAAAACATCTTGCAATTTAAATCCTAGTTGAAAACAAAAAAAAAACCCAAAACAGCACCCTAGATGACCTACTTCATTGACAAAAATAAATTTGAGTGCCTTTTAGTTATATTGGTATTTCAAACTGAAAAGAGAAAAGAAGACTGAACATACTTTGTTTTCACTTGGATCTCTGTAACAGAGAAGTGTGATTTAGCTGGGGCTAAATGCAGTCCTTGAAATCATTGAAATCATTGAAATCCCACTGAAGTTTGCAGGCTGTCCTACATGTGCTGCTCACTGGCAGCATGGAACACAGCCTGGTTCTCAGGTGCTGGCAGGAGTTTGCAGAAATAACAATCAGAAAAAATATATTTTATACCAAAAGAAGTAATTGAAAGACCACTGCCCTACCTTAAATTAGATGTCTGTTTAGAGATTAAAACCATTTTTTGCCAGCAGCACTAGAAAAATGTGCTTTACCTTTTTCTTTAATTTTTAGCATATGCTTCCTCTTTCATTGTTTGCCTACTTTTTCTGTCCTAATAATTGAATTGACAGTTTGCTTGCTTGCTTGCTTTCATCACCTTCTCTTTAATGTTGGTTATAGTATTTTAAAGAGACTCAAAGAAATGTTTGATTTGTTTTGAAGGTACCTTTTTACTTCCATTTATTCTGTGAAAAAAATAATTTCCATAGGGCGGGGTTTTGTTTACTTTGGTTTTTTTTGTGGGGAGAGGGTAGTTAGGTATTTTGGGGGTTTTCATTTTCTGGTAGTTTTATTCATGAACAATAGACTAGAATTGTTGTTTTAGAGCAGGTCTTTTCTCGGTGGGTTAGCTGTGCCTAAGTTCTCCCATGGAAAAGATCAGAAACACACATTTTATACTTGGTTTGCTGGTATCTTGATTTTACTGATAGCTTGATCAAAATCAATTACTGCAAATCTTACTTAGTTTAATGCTAAAAATAGAAGCTAAAAAAAAAAAAAAATCCCCAAACCACCTAAATATTACACATCTAAAATCTTTTTGGCTTCTCATATTATAGTTGACTTGTCATACTCAGCTGAATTTGTATTTTCAGTGTCAAAGAGTTGTGTTCTGTAAGCTGATTGTGCAGAATCTAGATATCTCTAGTACATGTGTCACAACGGAAGATGTTTTCACATTGTGTCATCATAGTTGCCCCTTTTGGGACAGATGAGAAATTTATTCTACTCTTTAATAGTTGACTGATTGCTAATTTAACTTTTTCATTACTTTCTCTTTCTTCCCCTCCTTGCTCTTTTCATGCTCTCTTTTTTTTCTGTGAGCAGATGGTAGAGACAGCTTTGGATAAAAAGAAAAAAAATTCAGAATATGGATATTTATACTTGGTTTCACATGATTTGTAAATAAATGATGCAAAAGCTGAAGACATAATTTACAAAATTCTAAACATCCCAACAGGAGTGAGACAAGAATACAAATTAAATCAAATATTGTAGGCCAATAGATGGTGCTGTTCCATAGAAATGCATAGGACACTTGAAGGTCAAAATTGGAGCTGTTGAGCAAACACATTTTGCTTTACAGGCATCTCAGTCATGCAAGATGTGAATGTGATCTGGATGTATGCAGCTCTTTTTAAATCTCCCCAAATTGTTAAATATTTGAACTATTTTCCTCTGCAAATACACCAACAGGACAATATAACTTAACTCCTATGTATGTATTCAGTAATCAAGCCATGTGAAAAACAAATCTGCACATTTTGAATTGAATAGTATAAAGATTTCCTTAAATAAGAAACAAGGATTATTTTGAAGTTTCTGTGCATGGTCACTCTTTTATTCAAAAGACAGAGATTGGTTCCACTTGTTCAACAGCAGTATTTTTTCCAAATATTTTAAGAAAATTATTGCTACTTTCAATCATGTCACTGAAAGTAGCACCTGGATAGTGCTGTGAGCAGCATTTTTTATTAGCTGATCACTTGACAAAAGGTCTTTTGTTTCAGTAGATCACTACAGACATTTAAGCACTAGAAATTTGTTTAAAAATGGTGGAATTCCTCTTTTGTTGAAAATTTATGCTGGGACTAGGAGCCATGTACTCTTGTACTCATCCCATCTTTCTGCACTAATTTTTTTATGCTACAATGCATATATTAACATGTACTAAGCACTTTATTGAGAGTTGATTTGAAATAGGGAATATTTTTTCTTTCTCTGTGAGATGTCATAATTATAGTGTAATCTGTAATAACCTCCTTTCTCAGTCTGGTTACTTATTAGCCTGCAGTTGGATGTATGCCATTTAAGAGAAATAAAATTGTGTTTGGTATTTTTAATTCTTCATTCTCTTGTGTTTCTAGGAGTGGTTTGCTGTTTATGTTGAGCTTAATCAGCAGATAGCAGCTCTTCTAAATGCAGGGGATGAGGAGGACCTTGTGGAATTGAAAGCATTGCAGCAACAGCTGAGTGATGTGTGTTACAGGCAGGCCAGTCAGCTGGAATTCAGGCAGAACCTATTACAAGCAGCACTTGAATTCCACAGTGTTGCCCAGGATGTAAGTGTTTCTTTGTAATTGTTCACAGGCTCACCTGTCAATAATTAGTGCCTTAGTATTGTAAATGTTGGATACATTGGTAAAAAATTCGGAGAGATAAGGGGAAATAAAATGTCACTTGGAAAATGCTGTAAGTCATCATTTATTGTAATTGAAACACTGAGAAAATTGCTTCCCCCTTTTTTAGGAGCGAAGTACTTTGTAATATGTCTTACATTTCAGTAGTGTTTGAAATAAAGTTACTAGTTGAAAAGTAAAAATTTTTGGCCCTCTATTTTTTTTTTTTGATTGGAGGCATATGCATTAATTGGACTGGAATTTGGTGTACTTTTCATAGGTTTGTGGGATTTTTTAATGGCATATTCCTTTCCTATACTTTTCTTAAAAACAAGTAGAATCTTGGCTTCCTAGTCTCCCACCATTTAGGGATGTATGCTCTTGGAATTCTACAAGGCAGATGGGTTGTTTATCTTCCATCTTGACTCTTATTTCCTGTAACGGCAAAAAGAAGTTTAAAAACGACAACTTTCCAAACTTTTAGAAGATTCTAGACTCAACCACATGAAGCTCAAACTTCTTTTTAAATATCAGCATGTATGTTGTTCTTACATTTTAGTTGTCTCAGCAATTGGATGGTTTACTAGGAATGTTGTGTGTGGATGTAGCACCAGCAGATGGAGCATCAATTCAACAAACATTAAAACTACTGGAAGAGAAATTGAAAAGTGTTGGTAAGCAAGATATTTCTGCACTATAGATAAGCACATTCTAATGAATGCATTACAGGGCAAATAAACAGTAATCCCTTTTTAAAAATCACGAAGAAGCAGGGAAAAAATTCTTATCACTTGTGATTTCTCATTATGTAATATCCCACTGAGCTACTTTGGGCTGGTTTATGCCATCTACTATATAGTAGTTCTGTCTGGAGAAATGGTCTGAAACCGTTTTCTTTTAAATGTTTTACATCTCATATATATATTTGTTATATGCCATTATCATGCATTTCATCTGTAAACAAGCTTCTTTCCCGCATTAATCTTCCTTGGTGTCTTGGGATTATAGTGCTTAGATGATCTTTATGTCTCCAGATCTGACCCCTTGATGATTAAGATTTTATCCACTCAGTTTTAGAATGCTTGTACCGAGTGTTTTGCAGTAGCTTTGAATGCATGTGTTAAATGGCACACTGAAGGTTGTTACACTATGAAGCATATGGAGTTGATTATTTTAGTTGGAAGGGATCTACAGCAATCAGCTTGTTCAATAAGTTGTGGGAGAAAGAGCTGCAAAGCAAGATCATTTATGGTAGAAGTAGTTATGATTGGAATATAACAGTTTGGTGCATAAATGAGATATTCCTTTAGGAAAACAGATAGTGAGCTGCCAAATAATAGATGTAACAGCAGATTCTGAGGGTTGGCAAATTTCAGTGCAGAAAATTGTATCAGCCATATCAGATGTATTATAAAGTAGTAACTTCTGCCAGCAATAGAAGAACATTTAGGCTGTAACTGCTTAGCAGTAATAAATATTTTAGGAATTGTGTAACTGTGTGGATGAAAGACATTAATTAGCAATGTATGTGCTGAGAAGCTGATTCACTGTCAACTTTTATTCCTTTTCTTGTTATCTGCTAGGACATAAAATAGCAAAGCCTTAGTTCTTTGTTAATATAGACAAATGCTCACTCAGACATGAGCTGGAAAGGGCAGTGGAAAACATAGTAATGCCCTTTTCATTTTCCAGGTTCCAGTCTTCATCCCTGTATGATTCTGTTGCATTTTATCTCTCTCCACTGAGGAAAAAAAAACCCACCAAATTTATGAGTAACCATTGCCCTTTTTTTTTCCTTTTTCTTGTTAGACTTAGGCTTGCAAGGCTTGCGTGAGAAAGGTCAAAGTCTTCTTGATCAGATATCTAACCAGGCATCATGGGCCTATGGGAAAGATGTGACCATTGAAAACAAAGAAAATGTGGACCATATTCAAGGAGTAATGGAAGATATGCAGCTTAGGAAACAAAGGTAAGAACAATAATTCTAGTCATAAGGTTTTTGTATGTTAACAGGTCACTTTATATATAATTCTGTTTCTTTTCAAGAGAACGTTTTGTTTTATCTTCAGTTAAGGGATGTAATACAACTGTAATTTATATTTGTAGTGTATTTGAATGGGACAGAAAATTCCCTGACTAATCTGTTGTAGTGTATTCCTAAAAACAAGCACCTTTTGTGTTTTGGTACTGGATGGAGTATTTGAATGCTTTCCTGTACTTATAAATGCTCAAAAATGATACATTCCTTTTATATGGAGTTATGAAAATATGCAAGAGGCATCTTTTTATATATGTTAGCATTTTGTGATGGAGGTATAATACGACTACAGTAGTGGTGATGGCTGTAAAATTACCTATTAAACAGATCTGTTTATCTCCTTTTTTCACAAGCTCTATCCTTTGAGTATGGTATTTTCATTCCTGAGGATAGTAAGACAAATGAGATGGTGTTGGAGGGGACGGGATACAAAATGGAGGCACAGAGCTGAGTTTTCAAAGTGCGGGGTTTTGTGGATTTTAGAAAATTATAGAGTGGGGGATGAAGTTGCAGTTGAGAAAAATGTTGGAGTGAGTTGAATTTTTAAGAAGGATGGATTTTGCCATCATCCTCTTCCTCCAAAATTTGATTGTCTTTAATTAAAGATGTTGTAGAACTGGATTGTCTGTTGTACTGCATTTTTTGTTCTCCTCAAGAATGTAAAAGAATGAGATGCTATTTGCCAGTGTTGTTGCTGGAACCCCTGAGACAGTGTAATGCTGTCCATAGAAAGGGCCTGAAGTTCGAGGCCATTGGCTGAGCAAAAAGGTGCCTCTAGGCAACAGCAAGGTCTGGTGAGCATCAAATTGCCCATTTTACAAATTAATTCTACTATTCATAAGTTGTTTTCTTAGGGAGCTTAGAGTAAGAAACCATGTGTTTTGGTAATGCGTAGAGAAAATATTGTTTTAAGTATGCCCTCTGAATCCTATTAACCTAAGCAGCACTTGTGTTTAGAGGACCAGCTGCAAAAAGCTACAGAGGACATGTCACTGTGCAATAAAATGGCAGCTGGAATTCCATACTGAGAAAGGAGATGTACGTACAGGAAGGAAAGACTTTATATACACAGCAATGGACTCTGAATCAGCTATGAACTCAAAGATAAAAGTTGGAAAACTTGCAAAAACTGCTTTAGTGTTCAATCATACAGGGAAAAACAAGTAGAATGCTAAGAATTGTTAGGAAAGGTATAAAAAACTGAAATGTCATTGTGTCACTGTATAGATTGGTAGTCCATTTCTGTTTTGTGTTATGCAATTCTGGTCCCTATTCTCAGAAGGGTTACAGAATTGTGGAAAGTCAAGTAGAGGACTAAAATGTCAATAAAATTTCCAGACAAAGGTATGAAGCAGCTTTTAGATGGTGAATGATTGAACAAGGTTCTTTAGCCTAGATGAGAGAAAAGGTATAAGGACTAAGTATCTCTCAGTAGCATGTAATAGTATTTTTCCCAACATTTAATTTTTTTTTTTTTCCAAGTTCTGTTGAACATTTCCTGTTATTTACATACACATATGTTGTAATGTTTATTTTAGGGACATTTTGCTGCTCTATTTATGCTTTTGGAACCCATAAACTGCTTTCCTGCATTATTAGAGCAGCTGATTTCCTTTCTGTAAGCATTACAGGACATATAACAAAACACAGCATGCTAACAAACTGTTCTTTGGAAGTGCTAATGTTTGTAACCAGTTTGGAAAAAATCATGCACACAGTCTTTTGCGTTTGCTTATAAAGCTGACTGTTGTTGACATTAGTAATTCCATTTGCACTGAACAGAAGCATGAGTCTTGCTGTCTACTTAGTAGGTTCTGAAATTGAAGTGGAAAGCATTCTGCTAAATGTATTAGCTTAACTTCCACTGTGGAAAGAGAAGAATTTTCAATACTTTTTTTTGAATTCTGGAGAAAGAACCACAAACTGTGCTCAGTTTAGAACAAGATAATTATGTTAGTTTTTATATCAATTAGATTTTGAAATGCTTCCTGACAAGTACAGCAAAGGACATCATTTGGATATTACCATCTTTCTTTGGCTAAAAAGAAAAACAGAAAAATTTATTATCTTTTAAACAGTCCTCACTGTATTCATCAAGAAAACATTGCCCCCAACAAAGAGTACAATTTAGTATTATGCCAGGTTGAAGCCAACTTTCATCTAAATTTTAGTAGGATAAAGTCTGTCTTAGCCACATGAGCCTCTGTGTGGCAGAGCTTTCCAGTGCAGCAAGGTAAGGAATCTGCAATGCTGCAGCAAGACCTTGTAGCTGTCTCTGGTGTTAGTGCCTCCAGCTTAGCCATATCAGGAATCTTGAGGATCATGATTTTGGTGACTTGTAGTAACTTAGTTGTAGTAACTTGTGCTCAGTTCTCTTTATGGCACATTTCTTATTGTTCTATGAGGCATTATGTATTTTTGCCAAGCTAAGCAGCTTTGATCACTTTTTCATGAATACTTGTATTTTAATGTTTCTCACTTGAAAACGTTGTCAAATTCAGAGTTTTGTGTCTGCTGTACCTGTGTGGGTGAGTCTTTCTGTGCTGCTGTTTCAGGTGTGAGGATATGGTGGATGTGCGGCGACTGAAGATGCTTCAGATGGTGCAGTTATTTAAATGTGAAGAGGATGCTGCTCAGGTATGCTAGTAACTCTAGAATTTCATCATTCTGGTCTGTGTAGTCTACTGGTTAAATTTATGGGGGCTGGTGGTTTTACAGTATTTTTTTTTTGTGTCATTCAAATGTAGTTTTATTAATGGAATATATACAGTGAAAATAAAGGCTATAGCAATGTCTGAACACAGTATATGCGGTGATTGCGTGCATGATCTATCAGCTTGTGATACCTCATTTAACTTCTTTTATTTATCAAAAAACATCTGCTAGTACTGAAGCTACATCACCTTTCTGGAATAAAAATAAAATCTGGAATTAAAGTCTTTTGGCTTGTTTTTAAGGCGGTAGAATGGTTAAGTGAACTGTTGGATGCTCTGCTGAAGACACACATCCGATTGGGAGATGATGCTCAAGAAACGAAAGTTTTACTGGAGAAACATCGAAAATTTGTTGATGTTGCACAGGTGAAATATATTATTTTCTTTAGCAACATGGGGTTTGTGCAGTTTCAGATCATCTGCTAAATAGAATCAATATCTGTATGGACAGTCATTGAACAGCTGTCACTGGTTTTCCTGGTTTTCCTCAATGCTTGAATGAAGAAATTGATTGCTGAAATTGCTGATGGGCCTAATGAGATACTGCAGTTCCATCAAGAGCAGCAATACTGCAGTTTATTACCTTAGTTAACCTTCACATAGGCAATGCAAACAACCAAAGTTCATTGGCTTTTGTGAAAGACATATTTCAAACAGTCTTTAAACTTTTGACAAGCTGGGCCTTTTTCAGGTGCTTTGTCAGTCATTTACTGCTTTAAGGAGTGTCTAATTAGGACTTGTTAATTAACAGATGTGATGTTTTCTAATTCCACCTGTTACAGTGGAACTGGTTTTCTCTTTCAATGAATAAGAGTTGATGATGACAGGAGGATCATTCACTGTTAGAGTGATGTTCCTCAGTGCACCTGGGTGCTGGGCAGCCACAGGTGTGATGACAGTGAAGTCAGTGAGACAGTCGCCTCAGCAGTGGATATCAAGTATCCCTTGTAAGATCCAAACAGCTATTCAGAATTTGCAGGAAGCTCTTTTCTTTTGCCAGTATGAACACTAGGCAGTAGGGGAAATTTGATTTTTTTTTTTTTTTAAGAGTGAAAGCACTGTTTGGTCATTACAATTTTATTTATACTTCATCAGCATTTTCTAGTAGACCAGATTAGTTCAATGAACTTTGTGAACCTAAAACTTCCATAAACTTGTCTGCAGTTGCTTTAAGATGCTATTTTGCTGCCAAGTTAAGT
This sequence comes from Acanthiza pusilla, assembly GCA_036630365.1. Classification (NCBI taxonomy): domain Eukaryota; kingdom Metazoa; phylum Chordata; class Aves; order Passeriformes; family Acanthizidae; genus Acanthiza; species Acanthiza pusilla. Next base: position 13,331,971 of record JAXCHO010000019.1, read on the forward strand.
TCAGAGTTTTTACATGGACTTTCTTTCTCATCCCCTCCAATTTTTAGAGTACTTATGATTATGGGAGACAGTTGCTGCAGGCGACCGTTGTGCTATGCCAGTCCTTGCGATGCACTTCGAGGTCCTCAGGGGACACGCTCCCAAGACTGAACAGAGTGTGGAAACAGTTTACAGTGACTTCTGAGGAAAGAGTGCGCCGGCTGGAAACAGCTGTTGCATTTCATTCAACTGCTGAAAAGGTGAGTGTTGTGTTTTTTAAGAAAATTTTCTTACCTGAGTTTAAGCAAACAAAATATAAGAAAAATGAAGTTGCCAATGTGTATATTTACCCTTTCTACATATTAAAAAAAAAAAAAAAGGCAGAAAGAAGAATTCAAGTATATTTTTCCAACCATTCACTTCAGTACTTAATGTAAGAATTATTCATATACCTGTATTGATATAAGGCCTGCGTAACAAAAAGGAGAACAGTCTTCTTCAAATGGGAACTCTGATGTTGATCATAAAGAATTTCTTTGTGTCTTTTAGACTGTAATTTCTAAAAGCCAGGAACACTTTGTGCAAGGTATGATACAAAGCTACCAGGTCATTTAAGTTCTTGGGAGAGTTAAAGGTGTATTGCCCTTTAAGCTGTGTGCATTTTGGGTGGGATAACCTTCTCACAAACTGTAAATGAGGGCAGCTCTCACCCCTTTAGTTTCCACACATGCTGTCTTGTTCCATCTTGTATTTTGCACCCGGGGGGTTTGAACGTGTTTTCTTCTCCTTGAACACACCTCTGCCTTGGTATGGTTTTCAAACTCCTATAACCCAGTGTCTCACTGCTGCACCCAGTCAGGTGATGTGAGAAGCCACAGGGAGGATGAGCAGTCAGCAACAATGGGATGAGGAATAGTTGCTTTTCAGTAACAGCTTGCTGAAGGGGGAAAATGTTGACAGTCTTCAAATGCTTGAATTTGAGACACTGTCCTTTAATATGTAGATCATGAAGGGTAGGGCCTTGTCCACGGTTGTCCTTTCTGTGAAGTGATGTGTTTTAAAAAAGCAGTGTATGTATCTCAAATATTGACATTAAAGTTGCATGTAACTGCAAAAAAATCCCCAATCTTGCACATGGTAAAATGAATTCATTCTGTCATTGAAAGAGAGCATAGATTCAAAGTTGATTCATATGCTCCTTGGTTTTATTCATTTCTTATTTGTATTAGTGGAAGATACTTTGAATTTGCAGGCACTGGGAGTTGATGGAGGTTTGCAAAAGCAGAAATGTATGCTTCAGATATCTGATACCAACTTAAATTTCAGTGCTTTATAAACTAAAAGAAGTATAATATCTCAATCTGTATTATGAGCATTCTTTCATTATTGCAGTAATTGCTGGGTTTAGGCAGTCTTAAGTTTAAAGAAAAGTAAATTAATGGCTGAGAAAACCATGCTCTTGTTCAAAAACATAGTTCTTCTTTCACTCTCAGGCATATATTAATGAGTCTGTGTGGAAAATAGACTGTTAATATCCATGCTGCTTTGGAAAAAAGCAAGTGGCAGAGGGAGAGGTGGAAGAAAATATGGCACTGAGTAATAGTATTGAGTCACAATCCCATCTGGAAAACCTGTGTTCAGACTTTTCTAGTCTTACCGGTTCTGTGCCAGAGGTGCATTTTGTGGATTTTTGAAACATCATGTAAGGGGCTCTTCATTAACCATGCTTTTCCACTTTATATGACTGTTCAATGATGTAGGTTACTATTTTTATGCATTTTGGATTTGTTGCAGGAATATTGTCTAGGAAGACTACAGTGGTGGCCCTGAACTATCTTCTTCATGGACCTTAATCAATATTTTCTTTTCTTGAATTATATGAATATGTTAGTTGGTCTCATGTAAACGTGGTAGTGAAAATGCAAAAAGAACATTCACTCTGCCAGTTAATGGCATTTAAAAAACTACATGCTATCCCTTGTGTACTTTATTCTGTATTTTCTTACTTTTTTAAAAACAGATTTTGCAGGAATGTCCAGAGCAGCCTGAAGCTTTTAATGAAATGGAGCAATTTGATGAAATTGAAGCGGTTGGGAAATCGCTGTTGGACAGACTAACAGTGCCTGTAGTTTATCCTGATGGGTAAGTAGAACATTTTTCGAATGCCTTTGGAATAATGCTTTTGGTGGCATTTTACAATAGTCTCATATGCAGAAGAATCCTGAGGGCTTACTGCTGAAATTGAAAAAGTGAGCACACTTTTTTTGTAAAGTTTGAAATTGGACCTGCCTGCTTTCTGTGAAAAGATGGGAAAGAATTTTTAATGAGTATTAGTGTGCTGCCATTTTAAAATAGTGACTTCTCCCCAGTGAATAATTATTAGATTTATGCAGACTTTGCACACCAGTATATTGTGCAGAAGTAACAGAAGAATGACCAGTCCAATCTCTTCTCCCTAAAAAAAGATACCAGATGAGAATTACGGGATTTTGATTTATTTATTTGCAATTCTATCTATCTGAAGTCTTAAAGCCAGTATGTTGAAGATAAATTTACATTTGATTAATTTGGTAAACAAAACAGTGCTTCCCTCGAGAGCTATTCGTACTACTTTTAAATTGGTAGTTCTCTTGAGCTACAAAGACAAATTGAATTTGGAATCTCAGCCGTAATAAAACTCAGTTCTCTGCATTTAATAAAATAGATATGACTATTGTTATGCTGAGCTTGTAGTTAACTTCTACATGAGTTACAGCCAAGCCATGGAACAAGTCTCTGGTGTGTAGGATGCCACACCATGATGATAAAGGTCTAAAATCAGTATTTTGAATTAGAGGCTGAAATCATATGATATAGTATCAGACAACTGCATTAAGAGTTACTTGAAATTTATCTGAAAAATACAGTGGCAGGAAGCTGGTTATGAAAATGTATTGTCATCTTATTTCCAAAATATCATATTTGTTTTGCAGCGTAGGTCCTTCAGTAAGGAGTGGTAATCATGAAGATGGACCCAGGACTGAATTAGTAGTGATTTTTAGTGTTCTTTCAATAGTGTATTTGAAAATAGTGGGAGATTTTATAGCAGTGAAATACAAACAAACCAAAACCAAAACAAAACCAACAAAACAACCCCCCCCAAAAACCACAAAACAACAAAAGAAACCAAAACAAACAAACAAAAAAAAAAGGCCAAAAAGACCCCAAAAAAGCCAAAAGAAAAAACAAACAAAAAACCAACCCAGAACCAGATCAAGAAGTTTTGTTGAAGTATTTTTGTGTAACTTCTGTATAGCAGATTTTAGTGACCTGATGAAAGTAGCAACTGTTGAATCCTTTACATTATTTCTGACCCCTTTGGCATTTCAGTAGTTTTGCATATCCCCCTTCACAAAAATCATATCATTATTGTACTATATCTCAGGACCCCCTGCTCATCATCCTAGGCATTCTGGTTTTGCAGTGTTTAACAAACAATTTGCAAAGGGTTTGCCTGTTGTTAAAAATAATTTTAGAAATTTAAGAATATGCAAAATGTCATAAATGCTTGGGAGCATTTTCATCAGCTTGTTCACCTCTTCAGACTTCTGCCAGTATCTTTTTGGAAGTTCAGGTCACTGTTCCCTGCCCTACTCGTGGCTTCTACTCGGTATCAGGAAATGCTGGGATCCATCTGCACTTACACAGTCTGACCAGTTAACTCCTCAAATGAGTTATTCCTGTGTAGAATAACTTTCCTGTCCACTTAGACCTGTCTGGAAGTCCTTTGTCCTACTGCCATTTCCAAAGTTTACAGCTTCTCTGCTTTGTAACTAGATTTAATACCTGTTCCTGGGAAGCTCATATTCTTTTCAAATCCTCCCTTTGCTGACAGCAACCATAGTTAGTGGTTTCCCTAATATTTCAGCTGTTCTTTGTTGTATTTGAATTACACAGCCTTGTGTTCTTTTCAGTTTAAGAGGTAGATGGCATAATTTGACAGCATGTGCCTGACTCAGCATGTGAAGAGTCCTTTAATAATGCAGCAGTTTATAGCCTCAGAGTTCATGTACAGACAGGTAGCATAGATTGTCACAGTATGCAAAATTGTCAGACTGACTTGGGGGAGAGCCAGAGAAGGGAAGTAAAAAATAGTGTTGGGAAGTATCTCGTTGCACTTGCAGAACAGTGCCTTGCTGTTCAAGTCCCTGAATGGTTTGGTTTGGAAGGAACATTTAAGATCATCCAGTTCCAACCCCCCTGCCATGGGCAGGGACACCTTCCACTAGACCGGGTTGCTCAAAGCCCCATCCAGCCTGGCCTTGAACACTTCCAGGGATGGGGCACAGCCACAGCTTCTCTGGGCACTGTTCCAGTGTCACACCATCCTCGAGCTTCTGTTGAGAGTGTCTTTTTGGATATGAAAGACCCACTGAGTATTTGTATAATATCATCAAAATTTGCTGTCAAATCTTGTCACTAAGTCTCCAAAGACATTTTTAAAGGTGGCTTTTAAATGAAAAGAGGAAAAAGGGGCTATTTTTCTTATCTGCTTTTTGTTACCTACTGCAATTAACAGTTGTGTTCATGTACTGTCTTGGTTTTCACTGATTATTTCTTATAATTTGGGTCTTTTTTAGGTCTGAGCAGTACTTTGGGAGCCCAAGTGATATGGCTTCTGCAGCAGAACACATTAGAGAGAAGATGAAGTTAGTTAGCCTGAAAAAGCAGCAGCTGAAACAACCAGAAGCCACTACCCCAGAGAGCTAATACTGACCTTGTCTATGAATTTATAACAGGACTCCAGTTTGTAATCCAGCATGTTGTTTGCATATTACAGAATTTGGCATAATATATTAAAATGCGTTTCACAGCCGTTACGAGTCTCATCTTTTTTTCAAAGTAAATGTTCTCAGCATCTTAATACTGTACATCTATCAAGCCATAATTATTTAACATGCTATGAAACCATAGACTCCAAGTATCTTATGAAAAGGAACTGTAAACTTTGCACTGAAATTTGCTGTAAAGCTTTATCTGACCTGTCAGCTGCTTCTTAGTTAGACAGCTGATGCAAGCTTTGAGTGGTGCTAATTAAAGTGTTAGAAGTTCCATATTATGAACTCTAGTTCTTTGCTTCCCCCATGCCCAGGTGATGTAGTGATTTTAGGCTGTATGGAAAGTTCCTGCAGTGTAGACTGTGGTAAATCTTAAATTTTAATTTGAAATACTTTTAAAAAAAAATCATTTTTATTGTGCCAGTATGCAACCTGCCCATCAAATCTTTGATATATCAAATCCATTAAACAGATGTTTTCCTATTTGTATTGATAATGTATTAAAAGCTGTTTGTGCTTAATAAAAATCATCTTTTTAAAATCTAAGATGAATTTGTTCTGGTCTGTGTCTCCAAATATTGTTTATGTTATATTTTTGTGATAAATGGTAGTAAAAATAATTACTCCCCCAATATATTTAGAAAGTCTGTATAATTTTTGTTACTAAATACATTGTACCTATAAGGGAACTGCTATTGAACTATTATTGATAGGTGTAAAATTCCATGGTTTTTTTCCTTTCTTTCTGATAGCAGTACTTGCACAAAAATAAGAAGGTATTTGTGTAAGTCAGTGTTACATTAATAATAGTTTTGTTCCCGTGTAAGACTGGCATTTGTCTCCTGTGCTGTATTTCCAAGTCTATTGTTTCCCTTTGAGTGGAGAATCCTGAATAATGTGAGTATCCCTGTTGGTACCTTTGCAGTTAAAGGTTTTCATGAAATTAACATGAGGTTCATAAACAACTTAAAACCCTGAGATTAGTAATAAAATGAAATTTATTCAGAGAAGGGAACTGGATTGAAACAAAGTGAGCTGTGTGAGTAGCTTGGTTAACTTCTTAATCTTCAGGATGAAATCTGGATAAATTATATTTTTGCAAGGTGATGTGGTATCTGAGCATTTTACAATACTGTGTGTGAAGCAAACAGCTGTATGTCTAAGAACTTAGTTCTTTGTTTGCACTATACTTTGCTCCTAGTAAAGATAATGTTGTCTGCCTACAAGCATTGTTATTATTCTTCAGATTTTCCTGGTGGATCTGTCATTCAAATATTGTATTTACCTATTTGTCTTAGTTTTCTGCATTTTCTCCAGAGGAAAGTGATGTTTCAAATAAAGCCACTTCTCTATTTAAAAAACAGTAATTCCAAATTAATGGCTTACCTGTAAATTCAGTGATAAAGGTGTTTATCTTCTTAGGGTATTTTGGCAGAGGAAATACATTTTTTTAATGCACTGGATGCAATGGTAGAATATTACATTAATATTAGTTTAAAACTAACTGAAGTTTTACAGACCTCATTTATAAAGAGACTTTTGATATAATCTTCTCAAATTCAATTTAGATGCTCAGTTGCATGTGAGAAAGCTGATGTTATTATATTTGGAGGTTATAAATTCATTTAGAAAGTACCCAAGCATGAAAAGTATGCATATATTTAATATAAAGTGCAAATACAAAGTAAATTAATATAGTCATTAATAAGCACCATGTCTCCAGTTCTGCAGCATTTGTAAATTGAATCTACTTACAGTAAATAATGGTCTACAGTATAAAATCTCATTAAAATATTAGAGTAAGCAAGTGTTACAAACACTTAATATTGTTTTCAGGTTTTTATTTTATTTTATTTTGGGGGGGTTTAAATTTTTATTTTTTTTAAATTTTGGGTGCTTTTTAATTTCTTTTTTTACTTTGTTTAGCGGCTTGATACTGTATGCAAACGCAGGGCAGTATCAGAAGCTCCTTACTCATTCCTGTGACAGCTGCATGCACAACTTGGACCTGATGACTGCTCACCCCAGTAACCCTGATGTTAATTTTGGCACAGTGTGTGTAGTCCAATCTTGATGCTGCTCTTATCTGCCATTTGACATTCCTAGGGGCCAGGGGATCCTGACTTTCACCCTGTTGACTCTGATTGAGTCTCCAGTACAGCATCTTGGGCTGTGCCAGCTTTTGCTCTATCTCTTCTCTCTCCCCCTTCCTCTGGAATTCCTTGCCTTAGGGAAATGAAGTGTCTGGCAAAGTGCTGTGTACCATCACTTTGCCATTTGCCCACTTTCTATGTATCAGGAATGACGGCAAGCAGCTTTCTAATTTGTGTTGCATGAGAGTCTGCCAGATACTTCAAATCCTATGAACTCTGAGACTTCCTGTCTTACTGAAACAATGGAATAAACATCATCTGTTAGTACTGCTATTGAATGTAATTGATTGAGAGAGGGATTTTTGTGCTGGTCTTCACTCTTAATCTATCCTCTATGGTTGTACTTGCTACTGAACCTTTAAAAATAGCCTTAAATAGCACACAAAGTCAATGAGATATAGACTTGCTAAAAAGCAAAAAACTCTGTGCTCAAGTAATCTATTCTTGCTCCTTTGTGTATTTACTACCATGAACGGTAGCGAGGGCTCTACTTGTGGCTCTTGCTCTGCCTTTTTCGATTGCAAAATCAGTTCAAACAATGGAGTTCCAAAAGATGTAAATACGTTTGGGGGGTTTTAAATAGAAAACACCTGCAGTGCAGGATACAGAGCTGCTGGATGTGAGATGGGGAGATACCCACAGAAAGGAAAGGATAGATTGTGAGGACTATAATTGTTACACCCCTCGGTACATTACAGCTAATGACTTGGAAGTGATGGAGTCAATCCTGTTCATGGCAATGAAATGAATGCCAAGATTTTCTGTGTTCCTGTTCACCAAGCGTGGATGAATTTGAAATATTTCAAAATACAATAAGTATTTTGTTACTCTTGCTGGTAATGTAATCCTGAGTGTGCTTTTTGTGACAGGGAATGGAAAGGTGATCAACTTGGTAAGTGCCATCCCTTTTTCCCAGGGCATCAGTTGCACAGACTGACAGCCAGAGAAAAGGCTTAAACCTTTTATTACAGAAGGTGTGTGGACTGGTGTACTTGTTTCCATAAAAATGTGTGGTGCTGTTTACTGTTCATATTGTATTTAGTAGGATTAATGGGGCTACATTTTTCTCAAAAAAAAAAAGCAGATTTGGACCATGAACGCTTCTATAGCTTTGTGAGTGTGACTGATACAATGTTTAAATAAAGCTACTCTGGAGGTGCAGCAGTGGGTGGAGAAGGGCTGTGTGCAGAGCAGGATCGTATAGCACTTCTTATTCCATCATGCTAGCCAAGGATATCAGTGCCAGCTGACAAAAGGATAAGGGGCACTTTTTTTTTTCCCATCACAGTAAAAAAATAAGTGTCAGTAGGTCACAATCACAAAGCAAGGTTGTCATGGGCTTTCTGCAACAGTAATGACATGTAATGGTGTTATAATAACCTCTAGTTTCCTGAATTCTTTCTACAGGATAATTTTAATCTGTTTAAGGAGATTAGTAAGAAGGACGAAGAAGGGAATCTTTTGGAGCTACAGATGAAATTCTGTAATAGCACATTGTGAGCTCTGAAGTTAAAATGCTGAGAAATGCATGAAAGCAAAGATTTGGTGATTCCTAACTTCTGAAGTCAATCCTTCATATCTCTACAGATTCCTGTATTGGTAAATGGGAAGGCAGGACTGTAAAAATGCTATGTTAAATTTCTGTTCCAGTGTAAAGAAAATAATCAGAATATTGATCTAAACAAAATAAGAACACATGCATATGTAATAGCTGCAAAAATACCTGAATGCAAACTGCAGGAACTGTTTGAATATCTAGCATTTGCATAACATTGTCCTGACAAGGTAATTAATTAATGATCTCTTTGGATAGGTATCTGTTGTGTTTTCCAGGTTTGTGGAAAAGTGATACACTGTGAAATAAGATAAAAAGGCGAATAGTCAAGCAGTTACACTACTTGTGGTTCCAGCTTGCGCAGTCATTTTCAGTCTCAGTGCATTGAGTCTTCTGTGGTGTGTCATTTCCACAATTTCCTGATGTGTAACAGTGCAAGCAATTGCAGAGTTCCTTCTATGGAATCAAAATCAGATGTTAGGAAAATAATCTGGAATATCACTTTAAAATTACTGATTTCCACATTCATCCCACTTTTATTTCCTCAAGTTAAATAGGGGAGGGAATCGTAGTACAGATGCCTGTCAAGACTGCATCTTAATTGAAAATTCTATTAAAAATCTAATTGCATGCAAGAATATGGAGTCAAGGAGTACTCCAAGATGTTTTTCATCTGATGCTCAATGGAGGTAGTTTTGTTGTGAAGATCTGCTGTGGGAAAATACAGGTAAGACTAAATAACCACACAAAAAGGAGATTGATTTCCCACTTCTACTAAATCCCTTTATACAGATCACTGCAGAAACTTGTGGGAATACATCTGATTCTGTGAAATTGGAAGACAACATATCAAAGATCAGATATCAAAACAGACATTTGTGTGAGTAAGATTTTAGTTACGTTGATGAATGAATAGAAACGATATATTAAGAAGCTTTTGGTATATATAATAAGACACTAATTAAACACTTAAGCTCAAAATAACAATCAAAATTAATGTAACAGCTTTTTCTTTTCCTCTCAATTGACTTTAGTTTACATAGGTCTCTATTGGGTCTCTATTACAGAAAAAAATATGGGAATGTAATACAGAGACAAGAGGATGCTGAGTCAGGAGATAAATGCCTCTTTTGAAAAGATGCTTTCTTAAAATTTCATATGTGCTGAGGAAGTATATTGGAAAACATTAAAAAGAGGAGTGAAAATCCCCGTTTTTAATTTAAGTTCAATTGGAAAAGTTCAGCTAATTTTCCAGATACTAGTGATATTTACATTTTATAGGCCAGAGAGCAAAGAGCAGGACCAAAATTTCTGACTTTTGAAGCGTGAAGAAAAGCAAAGGAACTTTATTTGATATAATTTTGGAATACATTGAGAGAAGGTTAAGTGGAAATGGTTGTGTTAGCAGATAATTTACATTCTTTTCATTGCAGACAAACCACAGGTTTTTAAATAATAATGCTGTTTCATTGGCAGTTTAATGACAGCATTGAAACATCAAATGTGTTGTGACTACTGAATGCCAAGGAGACACTACCTTTTTGTGCACAGGTAACTAACAGACAAAATGTGCTTGAAAGTAAGTGTGCTTAAAAGCTCAATTTAAAATTGTTATGCATTTTTAAAATAATTCTACAATTTTAAATAGATATTTTTACATATTAGGAAGCCTTTTAGCTTTTCCACCAACAGCTAGCTGATAATTGCTATCAGACACCACTGATGCAAGGTCCTGTTGGGAAACCTCTTAATGCACACTGGATTTGTATGTGAAAGGGGGAATACCACAAGCTATGTTAAATAGCCTATTGATTTACTATGCTCATGCATCGGTGCTTAAAATGTTTGAGTGGACCTAATGTAACCATCCCTACTTTCTAATACTCATCATGTAAAGCCCTGTCTTTGAGAAGGCTGATTTAACTGCAGCTTTTGTGTCAAACTTCTATAGCAAACCATGGCACTGACTGTTCATGGCCCAGATGACTCTGAGTGCTTTTCCCATCCTGCTAAAACATGGTGTCCACTTATGACATGGAAATACACTTGGCTCTTCTGAGGATCCCGATGTTCCAAATCCCAGTGTTGTCTGCTCTGCTTCAATCAGAAGGCAACATATGTTAAGGATTAGAAGATATTGAAAATGAGGTTTGCTGGTAGCTGTAGGTCCTAGAACACACAGCAAGTTGCTGGGCAGCTCTGTGTAGATGTGTATTTGTGCTTGGAAAAAGATTGTGACAGCTCATAGTAGAACAGCCCTGAGACTTCAGTGAAGTCCTCAGAGTTGCTGGCTGCATTTGAATGAATATAAATGCTTAGAGGTTGGGCCTTAGAAATTTTTGTTAAGACCTTTCCTAGATATTACACCAAATGTTAATTCTAATAATCTAGAAGATTATGAAAATAAAGTGGAGAGGGAAGCTTATCTTAGCTGTAAGAACAAACTTTTGGAGGAACTAACAGACCTGTTACTTGAGACATATCAGAATGAAGCATGAACAAATACCTATCAAAACCCTGATTTTAATTTGTTAATGTTCTCCATTTTGGCAGGAGCAGTCAATGTGTTAATTTCAGAGGTGTAATTTTGAGACGTGGTTCACTATGTTATGCTTCGTTTGCAGTGCATGAGAATGAGTTGCCATCTCAGTTTTGGGGTTTCTGCTTCCCATGTTCATTTTCCCAGCATGAGTTGCAGATGCACAGGGTGACAACACATTCCCACTGTCACTGCTGAATTTCCAGGCATGCCTGGATTGCTCATGATTCCTGTGCCTCACAGGACAAGAGGCTGTGGAGTTCCAGTTGCCTGTTGAACTCCTGTAGGATATTTCTCTCAAAAACTATGCCAAAATTCATGTGTGGTAAGTGTCTTTTAACATTCCATTCTGCTCTTAAGGTTTTTAGACTACTAGGAAAGAGAGTAGCTTTTCATGGAGTCTCGGCCATTTTCCCAGGCAAGCCTTACAGCATGGTTACTTGATATTTAATATGATTGTGTGATACGAGTCTGCCTTTTAGAGACTTGGGAACAAGCCACATTCTAAACTGGTACTAAGGGCAGCCTGTTCTTTTTCTCAGCCCTGTATACAGCTCTGCATGCCTCTATTGGATGGTAGATAACTGCAGGCTGGGCTCAGCAGGGTGAGCATTGTGCAATGTACTCTACACATCTGAGTGCTACTCCACATATCTGTGGTGATGATGTGAACCTGATGCCCACTGTCTGCTTTATATCACTCAGTGCCTCTCAGAGCATGGCCTTCCTCCTCTCCAAGGCTAATGTATCCAAAGGAACATAGTAATGTGGTTAGGTGTAAGCCAGGGTTTATATTAGTGCTTTGCTGGAAACGGCATCAAAAGGCTGCAGTGAGACACATGTTCAATGAGCCCTGTTGGCTTTTTATTTCCACTCATCGCATGTGGCCCATTTGTTAGGTGGCTGCTGTTTGCAGGCATCATTTCATGGTGCATTGCCTCTGCAGAGCCAGCCATACATGAAGGTGCCAGGGCATTTGCTCCTGCAGGTGGCAGAAATGTGAACTCTTTGAGTGCTTTCTGCTATTCACTGTTAGCTGTTTCCTCTTCTCTTTGTCTTCTGGATTTTATCAGAGGTGTGTCCAAATGTCTATGCCACTAAACTATCTTCTTCAGCAGCAACTTCATCAAAGACTTTGCAAGTGACCCAACAGACATTTTAAACAGTTTCTTCATTGTTTCCAAAGAAGTATTTACTTCTGGGATGGAATGGTTGGTGCTGACAGTGTGTGTTGGGAGGGGGTGACAGCTGCATTCCCGGCTTCACAGGGTTGCTAGAAAGGAAACCTCATCAATATTCAGGAGTGGTGAGATGTTATAGTCGTGAAAATCATGCACGCACATGGAGAATATAAAAAGCACAGCTGAAATAATTTTCATCTTAGAACACTGAGATGATGGGTTTTTTCTTATCTGTAGTAGTGAGGCCTCTGAAGAGCAGTAGTAAGCAAAAAAGAAAGGAGGGAAAACCATTTGGTGAATGGTGTAAGTGTTTCACATACAATGACAACATTTATAAAAATCTTTTGGTTTCAATAGGTGGCCTTTAATATTGTGGAAGATCAAGCTCATTCTTTGAAGTCAGCTAATCAAACACCCTGCAAAAAGAAGAAATATTCACACAGTGAGAAAGACTAACTTAGAGAAAGGAGTTTAATTACAGGATATTTACCAAATATCAGATCAAGTGGAAAAAAAAATATATGCAGCCCATGAAGTACTCCTGCATGGCATTTTTATCCCAGGAACACTGAAAGCAAGGCTCTGAAACACAGTTACCCCAGATCTTGCTACATTGACAAGGGAAGACTCAAGGTACATCATCTGTCTCTCCTTCTGAAAAGACTTACCTGTAATGACAGCAAGACAGAGAGGACTCCTCAAAAGTTTCTGTTAATTTAGGCCAAATTCTAGGATTCCTCATTAAAATGTGGATTTCAGCTCTCTCCTGGAATTCCTTATGTTGGATTCAAGCTCCGTGAGCTAAAAAATGGAGGCAGTGAAATAGTTAAAAAATAAATTTTCTCTTGAATAGCTAAAGAAGTAGCCCACAATAATTGTATAACTGTAAAAAAAATTTCAGCAACAGCAGATTAGAAGACAGGATCAGACTGGAACAATTCCTACCGCACAACAGTGACCTAATGATTCTCCTGTAAACCTTCTATAAAAATGTGAGTACATTTTTAATACAGCTAGTCAAAACCTCAACCTGGAAGTTACTTTGCATTTTAAGAGTTTTACCTCAGCCCCCCAGCAATGCTATTGTTGTCAGTGAGTGCACAGTACTGCTCTCAGGCCATAACATCAGGCAAGTGATGCCTGAGAATGTAACCCACAGGGCTCTGCTTCCTGAATCCTAATACTGAAATTGTGTTAAAGTTAAAAACAAAGCAAGAACTTCTGTGCAATTTAAAAAATGCAAGAAGTTTACTGTTGTACTTGATTTGGTATTTCCTCTCCTCTCTTCCTCAATCCCATTATATATGAGGGCCCCAAGTGCAGTTTTGTTTCTGGCTGCAAATTTCAACTATAGTGCTTGCGTGCCTTTTGTCTCCACAATGTGATACCATCACATCTTGTATCCAGGATACCATTAAACCTCAATTTTTGTCCTTTTTTCAAACAAAGATTATGATTACTGTCCCAGGCAAGCCTATATTCAAGTGCGACATTTCAGGTAATTAAGCAATGAGAATCCTTAATCAAGGAGCTGACTGCAGGGTTTGCTAGAGGTCTGATACTTTAGAAGCAGACAGTTTGAGAAATCAGAAAAAGTGGTCCAAAGTAAATTATTCTGCAATTCACAGGAAAATACTTTTGTCCTGGCAGAACGGTTCTGGACATGTGGCAAAGCAAGGGAATGCAGCATTGCAGCCTCGCGTTTAAAGAACCTGAAGAGACTGTCTGATGGGAATGCACCGCCGAGGTGGGCCTTCAGATCCTGGGATCACTGTAAGGGAGATTCCAAAGGATGGTAAGACAGGAAAAGGCTGTGGGCAGCCTAGACCTTGATAAGTTACAGCTGTGCCCCCAAACAAGAGAAATAAACAACCTTATACGGGAACCAAGCAGAAAGGGCCCGTGCGGAGAGTTTGCTAACTAACAGTAAGTAACAAGGAACACCTGTAAGGTAACAAGGATCACCTGGTATGGGTGTGGAAAAAGAGGGTATATAAAGGCTGTACCATGGGGTAATAAACAGTTGATGCTTGCCACCACTTGGAGTGTCAACCTTTTTGTCCACTGTCACCCAAGGAGTGTGCACCTTCCAGAGCTGATCCATGGTCCTTGTCCCTGGAATCTGTAGACAAATCCACCAAGGGTATGCTGACAACCATGACTACAGCCAGGTAAAGGTGGTGATAGTCTACACATATCTCTGGGGAGCTGAGGCTGCTGGTGATATTACAGCACTGGGTGCAGTAAAAGTGGTGACTGGTGTGAAAAGTGACACCTATCTCTGGCTTGATAGCATGGGCTGCTATGCCTTTGAAATCAATTCCTTCAGGACCTTGACCTGTGACAGAAATCTCTCTGTAGCAGCTCCCTGTTCAGCTGCATGTGCCCAGGTCCTGCTCTGTGCAGGATACCCAGTGCTGGTGCTCAAGGGAGCCAAATGTGCCAAACACCAAATAAATACAGCTCTCTCTCTATGGACTTATGGTCCTAGTCCATAGACTATTTGCTCCTCTCATGGAGAAAGACATGAGAACACCTTGGATTCCTGCATATTTGTGTGTGGGGAGGGAATAATTCCTGGAACTGTAGAGGTCCAGCTGTGAGGACACTCTGGAGCAGCAAGGATGGCCAGACTGATGGCCGTCATGAGGCTGAGGGACATTGCCACTCCCTGAGTAGTGTTTCAAACAAAAGCTGAAGCTTGCATGATAAAAACGAGAGCTGTTCATCTCCCCTTTTTGCTGTCACTTCTTCCCCAAGGAAATAGATGAAGACTCTCATCCCTACCCCATCCACCCAAGCAGCATAGAGCAGTTGGAGATGGCAACTTTTCAGTAACCAAGACCTATGGAACAGGTTCAAACCCTCAGAAGAAGGGAGGAAAAAACCCCACTCTTCTGGTTCTGGAAGAAGAAATCAAAAGTACCCAGCTGTGACACAGAAAAAGGTGATGCTGTTCTAATGATATGATATGACATCAGCCTGCATTCAATTTCCCATGTCAAGAGCTTTATTTCATAGTAGACCACAAAAAAAGCTATTCTACAAGTACCAGAAAAAATCACTTTGGGGCTATATTTTCTTAAATTTTCCCACTAGGATAAGCATGCATTAATTCCAGATGATCCCCCCACAGGATGACACAATGGTGTCCTGTAGCACACGCTGTCCTGCCGGCAGCTTGCTCAGCGTGGTGTCACTTGGAAGCAGCATGAGGGACGCTGATCTGTGTAACATCTCGGTTTCTGTCCCTGGAACCTCTCCTATTGCAGGTGCCCATCTGCTACTGCAGGCAGCAGCACTCAGACCCAATGCAGACTGAGCTCCCAGAACGAGGAACAGATCAGCTACTCCTGGTGATTGTACAGCAGCAGGAGTTTTTGCTATGGATGATAAACAATGGTTCTGAAACATGCAAATCCGTCTTCACTGCTCTTCAGTGCTAAACAGTACCGAGCAGGAGGAAAAGAGTTTTGGTTTGTGTTTTTAAATTGTAGGCAATGCTTCCTACATTTATGTGGGACTTCAATTCTGAAGTGTTATTTGCTAACCTTTGTAGAGAGAAGGGCCCCTTAGAGCAGGGAGGGAGTATCCTCCTGCCCTGTAGTCAGGCTCCTGATACATTGGGTGTGTCAGAGTGAGCGCCCGTTTGTTTAAGAGAGCTGCAGGCAAATAAACTGGGGTGGGTGGGGCTGGAATTCCAAGAGTTCCTCTCCTAAGTGTGTGACATAATTCAGTGCTTACCTGAAGTGGACAGGCAGGGCCTTGTATGTGATCTGTGCTCGAGTTATTAAGACCTGGAAGAGGGAAATATGTGACCAGAAAGCACAGAGGAATCCTCAGCAGTGTCAGCCTTCAAGAAGCAGTTATACAGGATGGACTTATCTTTTTAAAACAAAACAAAGCATGCTATTTATAACCCCCTCTGATAAATGACTTTTTAAAAATAGATTCTAAAGCCTCATGGTTCTCTAACAGCTAAAATTCAACTCCCCTCCTGAATATTTCTTTTCTGGATAAATATGAGAGGTGTAAAGTCATGTTCTATTAGAAGTGTGTCTGTGTAACATATTTGTGTATTCGTTCTAAATTTAGCTTTCTGAAAGTTGTGTTCATGTAACTCAACTTTTCCAAACCATAGCAACAACATGGCTTTTGTGTTTTGGTGTGGTTTGTGTGATTGTATCTATTTAATTAGTCCCCTGTTAACTAAAAGGCTCATACTGATCTTGCATCACTGCTGGCTGGTTGCACTTCATGGGTTTAAGCAGAGACTTCTCAGTCTTAAAGATGGGCCTAAGAGCCCTCCTTGAACTCTGTTTGAACAGTCTGAACAGTATGATTTTTACCTATTTTTATTTCACAAGTTTGATACATACATCTGTATTTATGTACAAAAATTGAAAAGAATTAAAGTGAAATAGTCTCTTAATACAACTGAATTGCAAATGTAAGTTAAACAGAGGAATTAGGGCGTGGGGCAAAGGTGCCCCTGTAATAAATTACCTTTGTTAATGGTAGTTTGTAACTGCCCTAAGAATTAGATGTGGATTACAATCTGCATCCTAATCTTTCCAGAGAGAAAGAGTAGCCTGTCTCTCGTCTATATTTGGTGCAGGGTGCATACTCCACTGTGCTAACACACCACATCAGGAAGGAATTTCAAATGCTCCCAAGGAATTTAGTAACAAAAGTCCTGCTGGCTTTCCTTTCATGCATGGGCAAGGGAACATAGTAATCCTGTGTAATAAACTGTTCTCTTGCTGCTGCTGCTGCTGCGGCTGCTGCTGCTGGAGCCTGAGCCACGGACTAATGAACCCTCTGATGTCCCTTCGCCCTCCCGACAGAGCTGGGTACCCTGGGCCACCGTCTGGGCTGACAACCTTTCAGCTGGGCTGACTCGAGCATGTGCCACCTGTGAGCTGCTGGAACGCCTTCACGTTTGCCTTCACCAGAGCAGAGCTCCAGAGGCTGTGAGGCATTTGTTTTGGACAGCCCCCAGCGAGACAGAAATGCTGAGCTTCGCCAGGGGTGCCGATGGGGTAAGTCTGTTCTCTGCTGATTCTGTGGAAATTGGAGTGGAGAGCCTCCCTGCCATTTCTGCGGTAAACTTAAGATATGCTGATGTCTTCACCTGGAACGTGAGAGAGAATAAGACATCATCCCTTTACAACTCACACTTGTGAATAGTTTTCTGTTTTGTTTATTTTTTTTTTTACCCCATTCAACAGTTAAAATTTGCAGTGTTTATATTTTGCCATTATGTTTACAATCGAATGTCTTCAAGTCGCTGCTTTCTTATGTCTTCTCTGTAGCTGTCACTTTGAGGAAAGGTGTAAATCCAGCTTGTATTTTTTATTGTCTGTGACAGCAAAATCAAATTCAACTTGCTAAGAATACGATAGCAAGTAACTAACATCTTTGGATTTGGAGAAGTCTATTCAGATGACTTGAGTTTGAGGTACAGCTGTTAATCACTCAGAGCTGTCAATGGCTTCAGAATTATTGCCAGGGCCTGTGCTCCCCTCTCTTTCTCTTCCTTTCCTCAAAGTGCTCTTTATCCTCTCCCTCCAGTTTATTGTATGAAACCACCTCCAGCTTATCTGCAAGTAAAGAGTCTAAAGAAATGTTTGGGGGTTTTTTGCATAAGGTTATGTTTAACAAGGAAAGAAACTTCTTTCTGAAAGCAATAATGTGTTAACCCATTCTCAGAACAAGAAATTGGTTTTGCTGCAGGGGTTCTTAGACAATCCAACAACTCCGTTTTTTATGCTGCCCATCTTGAATCATGTGCTAAGACAACAATATATGAAGAAAGCAGATTAGATGAGCACATTACTATCAAGCTTAGTTTATGAATTCTGTATTTATGGAATATACAAATATTTCACAAATGGGTGAAACTCTTCTAGAATTCCAGCCTAGCGAATAAAAATGTAAGCAGTCCCTATGTGCTGCATACCTCTTTATCTTGTATATAAACTAGTAAAGAACAGGAAGACAATTTTTAAAATAACAGATGCTAGAAAGAATGGTGTTTTTTTATATAACACTTAGAATCTGGAGTTCTAAATTTAAAGGTTATGTGAGCTTTCTTAAAATTAATCTGGAGGCTGAAGTGTCTTAACATTTGGTTGGTAACTGTAGTTAATTCTGGTGGATCTTTTCTATTGTTTAATAAATAGTACAGATTTAGGTACTATTTTTACAGGTTCTAGGTACAAATAGCATGTATACTTTGTGGAAATCCTCTAAGATCCATAAAGAGGGACACAGGGAAGAGAATGCTTCAGGATGAAAGAGTGGGACATGATAAATTGGTGACCAGTGGACTGAAATGTTTCAGCTGTCATTGCTCCCCACGTTTGTTTACTGTATGGGGTTTTTAAAGTGTTGTTGTCCTTGGAAGCAAACAAATAGTGATTTTTGCTGCTACCATTGCACTGAACTAGCTGTGTTAAGCTGTTTTCTGGTTTCTTGATCCCTGATGCTCTGCTGGTTTTACAGTAAGCAGTGTTCTATTTTCTTTCACAGAGACATGTTCATCATGACAGGGATAACCCAGGGTATCTTTGCTTTTGGTATTTTCTCTGCTTTGTGTGATGATGTTTTTTAGGTAGCTTTTTCTTTCCATGCTGATTTCTTAGTGTGGTATGAACTGTCTTCAGGTCTAGTGATGAAGGAGAAAGTGCAGAAAGGTTTTTGGAAAGGTGATGCACAGGAGGAACGGGAATATAGAAGCTGTAATTCTTCACTGTACTTTGATGTTTTAAAGTAAAATTAATCTGGAACTACTGTTTCTGGAATTGAAACCATATTCCAGGCAATATGGATTATAATTGTTCTTGAAACTTTTTGCTGAGGGAGGCAGGGTGTCTTTTACTGCCGGGCACTTTTTCACAGCTGTTTCCTAGACCTTTACTGAGACTTTTGTGCTTTCTCTTTCCAAGGTGGCAAGGACAGGACAAGCTCCTTTTAGGGCCAGTAGGGTCCTGGGCTGCTTTAGAGTCACCTATTCTTAAATTCCTGGGCTCTCAACTGACAGAGACATGCCTTCTGCCTGTGCTGCAGCTCTTACCTGCCTGAAGCTCTTGTCATTTACCCTGGCTGGCCTTTTCCCTCCCTCTTGCCCTGATCTGTGCCCAGCTTCTGTTAGTGCTGTCCTCTGGCCCTCAGTAAAAGAGGAATGTCTGCAAGGGCCATGGTTCACTTCTGTTTTCTGTCAGCCTTCTCTCCAGAGCAGCTCTCTGCAAGGAAACTTCTTTCCATCTCAGTGTTAAGAGAGAGATGATATTCCAGGTTACTGTTCCCCACAGGTTGTCCATGAACTGTCTGTCCTCTGGGAGGAGGACCCTCTGTTTCCTGCCGTTCTCCCCTGATTGCTGCCAGGGTGGTTTTTATCATTCTTGGTCTGGGGTTTTAGGAATACTTGGTTAGAATTTCAACCCTAGAAACTTACTTAACCAGTTGTAGAGCAAAGAGAAGTCTCTTCCAGGAGAAATACCTAGCTCCTGCTCAACCCTCATGCTCAGTGTGACCTCCATGGCTGTTTCATGAACCTTGGGGGCTTGCAAGACTGCTTGCTTTCATTCTCTCATTCCTGGTTATACCTGGAAATGGTCACTGCTCAAAAGGAAAGATGGTAGGAAGCAGTAAAAAGCAACAAGCACAGACTTGGAGAGGACTGATGTACTTGTCCCTCTTTCGGGGGGGCTGTGGAAGCAGTATTTACACATCTTTTTGTAAGCCCCATGAAGCCCATCAGTGTGAAGTATGCTCCCTTCCCTTTTCTGTGTGAGCCTGTCCTCCCAGGTGTGAGATACGGCAGAAAGAGGAGACCCACCGGATTTACAAGCTGGTCAAAGTGAAGGACCTTGTGTCTTTGAGGCTTCAGGGAGTGAACTTCGTCTCTCCCAGAGGCATTTTCATAGTATTCCAGTAGCTCCAAAGCTCTCAAGAGAATGAAACTTATCTCCAAGAAAGGTTCTTTTTCTACATATCCAAATCAAAATTGTGATTAGCACACTTTGCTTGCTACACATGAGAAAAACCTGTGGATAGGACACCCTACATGTTGAAAATTAAGTGAATTTTATCACATTTACCTCTCAAATCCTTTTTATGTACTGTTGTTTCATATAATACATTACATTATTTGTACTAGAGAGACTTGATCTTTTCTTCTCTTTTCCTCAGATTTTTTCCTTTGTTGTTTCCTTATTTCCTGTGACCAGCTGGTGAATGTTCCTTTCTTCTTGTCATTCTTACTCTCTTCCTTCACACAGCAGTAGCAAAGGGAAAATATTTCCATCTCCTGACACAAATAGCCTGCCTTTTTCTGGCTGCTACCAGGATTTTTGTTTGTTACAGACAGAGGAACAGACAGGTAAGTAAACAAGACAGAGAAAGGCATGCTTGTTAAATTTTATTCCCTTGGACACAGCTGAAATGGCTCATCATGCAATGCAAAAATCCTCTTTTTTTTCTCCCAGGGTTGTGCTCTAAGCTATGTTTTGATTCCTTGATACTTTTTCTCTGCCTGCTACTCTGATGTTTCCCTGTCTCTATCTTATATGCTTAGCATAAGACACATAAATGCAATATACATGCATTTGTTATTAGATGTTCTGAACTGCTTGTCTCAGTTGTTGCCAAATTTGCTTATACTCAACTTCCTGAGTGTGGCATTTTTCCCTTATTTCCAGCTGTCAGCACTGTGAAAAATGATACCTCATTTAACTTGAGTGAAAACCAGCTCTTGTGTCTGGCTACCCTAGGGAGATGATGGATTGGCCCAACTTGTGCCATGAAAAAATACACTTAGAATGTGCTTCTGAGAGAACAAAAACTCAAGGACATAAAACCAAAATTGGTTTCTAACTCCTTTTGTAAGAGGAAAAAGAGGTCTGACTGGTTCTTCCTAACTAGTTTTTGCAACAGCCAAGTGTTGTTTGTCCTCAGTCCCGTCTGCAGGGTGAAAAATCCAAAATTGCTTGTCCTCTGGTATGGTTTTTTTGAAAGCTCAAGTATCTAGCAGGTTTTGTAGAATAGATCTATCTTTCATTCAAACCAGAATAGGGCTCTCTTATGTTTAAACTTTGAAATTTTCTTTAGGACTCTGTCTCCCAGGTTTTGTGTTGGGATTAAATATCAAACATTTTTTTCTGCCATGCCTATTGCAGGAATACATACAAGTCTCAAGAAGATCCATCCAATGGTTCAGTGGCAGGGTCCCTGAGCCTTTTACAGGTGCTACCAAGAGTTTCAGAAAACTATGAGATATTTGTCCCTTTATTGGCAGCTTGAGGTTCATGGTTTTGTTTTGGCCCAAGGGATGGATTTTGCTTTGCCAAACCCATTTTGTTTAGCACAAACATCTCTAAAGGGATTCTTCGTTTCCCATTTGAAACTCGTGGTTTGAAGGCAGTGCGCAGAGTAAGATTATAATCTGCCAATAATTGAAGGGGGGGACACACGAACAAACAAAAAGAAAAATCCCACCTTGACACACCTATTAAAATTTCCTGTAACTACCTTAAGTTTCTTCTAGTCCAAATTATTTTAGGGTTTGCTTCCAGATCTTGGTTCCATTGCAGATGTGCATGTTCTTGTTTATAATTAGCAAATCTAGTTTATATAAAAATGTATTTAAATGTTATGTATTTTTAAACAAACCACACAAGCAGATGCTTAGGGGAGACTTGTGCATGTAGTTTCTTGGGTGGAATAGTTTTTCCAGAGTGACCTGCAAGCCTAAACACCAGTGTCACTTTCTCAGCTGTTCTGTGGAAGGAAACCCAGCAGCTGCTGTCCATAGTGTGGGCTACTTGTGGCATGCTCTGGACTAATGGCAATAAAATTAATATGCCAAACCAATACTGTAATCTAAATGTGTCTAATAATTCCCCACACTGAATTTAAGCAGCTAATAGAGAGGTATTCCTTATGCTCATTTAGAACAAAATGAAGACTGTAGAAACAATATAAGATTAAATTGAAAAGCAGGTAAATTATCTTAATCTTAGACAGGAATAAAATATTGCTTAGGAATTCAAAGTATTTTGTTTCCTTCTCTGATTGTTATGGTCACTGTACCTTTAATTATTTTTGGATTAAAAGTTCCCTGTTTTCACTTAGCATTTGACTTATGTACACATGCTCATCCTGTTTAAATACTTTGATGCAGCAGAAGAATCATGTTGAACATATATATTCAGTAACTAGTAAGCGAGAAAGTATTTTATTTGTTTAATGTGAAAATGTAGATTTGGTGCTTGCATGTTTGAAACCTCATAACACTGGGTTTGTCTGTATAGAGTCAATGGTAATTTTTTTCTAGCTGTTTTAATTTGAGAATTTTTTCATTTGGTTAGCTGGTGTCAGGCGATGTCTGTGGAAGAAGCCCTTCACACTTCTGATGGTGACAAAAAAGAACAGGCAGCTTAATGCTACCAAACTAGGGGTGTGTCAAATCTCTCTCAAGAATGATAAACTCAATGGAGTTGGCTATTTTTAACCTCCTGTTCTTTCCTTTTGGCAGACTAATCAGTGTTAGCTGAGCTGTTTCGCTGAATGAATCCAAGCGGCTCTGGTGCTTTCTGAAAGGAAGAGTGGACCCTGAAAGAGCATTTCAACCCTGCTTTAATATATGAAGTCTCATTGTGAAGCACGATGTCAGAGGAAGGCAGCTCGGAGCAGAAGCCTTCTACAACAACAGTGAGCTCCGTCGCTGTGCAGGCTGGGGATGCCAGCATTGTCATAGCTGTGCTCAAGGTAAGGCACCGACTGCTGCCCCGTCTGTCCTTGTTCTGCCACTCCGTGATTAATGCTGCTTTTAAATATCCCGGGCAAATGAGTAGCTAGCATAAAATGATACAGTAAGGTCATTTAACTGGTCAATATCTAATAGAGATTTCTTGGAAGTTAAAACTTGTTTCTGTTTGCAATCGCTGTTTGTGGCTTTTGGGTTGTTGGGGATTTTTTTCAAATAGAATAAATAATTTGGTCAAAATATGTAGGCTCTTAGAGGGAAGGAATTCCTCTTACTTGCTAAAAAGAAATAAATTAAGAGTGCCACAAATGTGTTAATAAGCATGATTATTGTAGCTGGGACTCCTTGAGTTATTTTAACCTGTACTCAGTAATAACACATTAAGTGGTCCTACAAACAGGACAGATGAGGTATTTTCGGGGTGGAAAAAAAGGTCTAAACCTGATAATGAGTAGTTATTTTTGAAAGCTGTGGATTTATAGTCACACCTGTTTTACTAAAGCCTTTGTGTGGATATAGCTCTGCTTATAAGCACCTAAAGGCCTGTTTTGTGAACTGGAATCCACACCAAGTTTGCATGAAATCGGGCATTGGGAGTAAAGCTGGGTGCTAGTAATGAATCCTAGCTGGAATTTATTGGCAGTTCGATTTTTCATTCTCCAGGCAACTTGGAAAAAGTGCTTGCCTCAGTCCCTAGAGTTTGTCTGCAATGCAGAGTAAGGTGATAACGAGCTGAGTTGTCACCTACCTCAGGTGGTTATTCAGGATGGCTTACCTTAGCTGTGGGAAGGCTTTTTTCAGACCAGTTTTCACCTTTCCTGTGAGGTGCTCTGCTGCTTAAGGGGAGTAATTTCATGGCAATGAGACTCAAGTTTAGGGCCAAATCATTTATTTTTCCTCTCTGCACTGTGGAGCCATGCTAGCTTCCACTGGCACCATGGCTTCGGTCCTTATCACCATCCTTTGGCTCCTGTTCCAAAGGCTGTTAAGTGTCCCTGCTGCTACCTGTGCAATCTCTTGCTTTATGTATTCAGTATAGAGGTATGCTGGACCTATGTGATAGAAATAAGATTGAGGGCCATGGTTTTTGCATATGCTGCAATATATTTGTAGCTTCTAACTTGGCTATCAGTGTCATCTTCAGCTGAAAGGGGAGATGTGGGAGAAAAATTTTTGGCTTATTGTGGTAATTTTACTCTTCATGGGCAAAACCAATATCATAACCCCCTCTGGATAATACTAGTCTGGGATTTTGTTACCTATTTCAAATGAAGTTTATTCTGTATTCTGTATGTCTTTATTTGTAATTATGGTCCCTGTTCTCCTGTGACCATGGAAAGTAACGTGTGAGCTGAGATTCTGTGTGAGTAAATAAATGAAGCTGGTGTTTTCTGAAGGCTGCAATTGTTTACTTATTACAGTGTGGAAAATGGGTGAAGCTTCAGCTGGCTGAATCAACACCAAATATATTAGAAATCGGCAGCAATCAGGATGAGACAAAAAAACTTCTTCAAGATCATGAATTCCTCCTATCTAAGCTGAAGGTAAGATGTGATAAGACCACAAAATATCCCTCAAGTCATTATGGTTCAGGTACCACAGGTGATGTAGCTGCTCATGCCTCCTATTGCAAGGTAGTGGTTAGGTGAAATTCCACGCAGAAAAAAGTGTTTTCAGCCTTTGTCAGTGTAGCAGATTTTCAATGGTTCTTATGGGTTCCCTCAATATTCTATCATTCTCTGGAAGTTAGGCTTCTTCACCAGAAAAATGCGCTTCTGACAGCAGCAGTAAGGACAGGTTCTTTTCCACTTTATATATCAGTGTCAAGTCAAGTGAAAAAATCCTATAGCCTGCAGTAAGTGCTAAATATAATGGAATGTCAATTCGTATTGTTAATTCTCTAATGTTGTGAAAAATTTGATTATTTTATAACAGCTGTGAATACAAGCAAGCTCCTTGAAAGTCTGATGTAGATATTCCATGAACATTTCTATTCAATGTTAATAGATGTAAGTTGCAGTAGGAGTGATACTGGAAGATTAAAAGAGCATGTCTGATCTAGGAAGATTTTAGCTAAGTAACAGTCCTAAAATCAGATTTTGGCATTATTGAGAGCAGATTATATGAACAGTGGCATTTGGACACTGAGTGACAGGCTTGCATGAAATAACTGAATTATTTTAAATGTAGGTGTTTGACACCTACAGACCAGACAGAGAAGTCTGAAGGCACCTAAAAGAAATTTTGTTGTAATAGGGCAGGTTGACTTATGTATATATATATATATATATATATATATATACACAAAAATAAATTCCTCTAACATCTTTGAAGCTGTCCACAGTAATTTATTTAATTTTTGGGAGGAATACATAAACTTTAGATCTGAAAGAGCAAACATGATTTGGATAAGACCAAGCATTTGATTTAATGTTTGATTTAATTACCAGTGACTATGTGCTTCCCCAATCATTAAAAATCTCCAATATGTATGAGGTAGTTTAATATGGTCTATAGACAATGCAGCTAATCCATGCATAGTGTGGTTTCTGAAGAGTATGAGGAATAAAATTACAGAAAAAACCCACCAAACACCCAAAACCCACCAAAATACTCACCCAAACACCAGAGAGAGGTGGTTTTGCTCTCTTTATTTATGTGTCTCATCTTTATTGCCACCTGGCCCCTCTTGGAACAAGCTGCTGTGTCCTGTTTGAACAATTCAGGATTAGCTGAGTTTTTACACAATGATGAGAGGAAGAAACTGATTCTTTTTCTCCTAATTTTCAAAAGTAAATATTAAACAGTGGAAAAAGAAAACAGTAATTCCTATCTTTGGAAGAAAACCAAAGTTTCAAGTAACATTCTACTATCAAGTCAAATCAGATCAGGAAATTTATTATGCATAAATTGTTAAAGAATGTTTGTCATCCAAAAACATTGGGAAAAAATACTCATGATTCCATGTGTTATACCTGTGGTCTTTGCAAAATTCAGCATTGATTAATGAATATTCTATAAAAGGATTAAGTTCAAAATGACTACTTTTTCCTCAATAATATAAGAGCTGTAATAATAAGGGACTGCAATGTCATTATAATTCTTCCTGGTTGTGCATTTTTTCAGCCATGACCCTTTGTGACTTACAGTAAGCTGTTAACACTTGTCGGTAATTATTTAGTCTTAAGTCACTAAATCCATTTATCAAAAGTTTTTCCAAGATTGAGTCTCAGTTTTTGAATTATTGTTTATAGTAATTTTTTTCCACTTAGCCTTTGATAATGAATTATGCATTAGCTATGTGAAGATGGACAAGAGCCAGCTTTGTTTTCCTATTTTTTTTTTACCGTTGTATTAAAAAAAAGGATTATAAATCCTGGCAGATACCAATACTTGATACACACATGCTTAACTTTTTGAGTAGTCTAATCAAAATCAAAATTAAACTTTTGTGCAGGTCAGGAAAAATTGTTGAAAGAGTAATGATTTGATCATGAGAGTAGTCCTGCTTAAGGGATAAGTTAAATGATTTATACTAAATACATCTTTGGAATCAGTAGAAATTAACCTATTGACTTTTAGAAGATAATTTATTGTATAGTTGACCGTTCTGGCATTATCCCATGTTGTTCTATAAATTTGTTCTAGGTTTTGATCACCCTTTTGCTTTTCAGCTTCATTATTCTCATCCCAGAGTATTTATCGCTAGTTATAATCAAAATATTCAGGCCAAATTCTTTTGTCAGTGTAATATGCTGACGATTCACCGGTGTAAATGAGGACAAATTTTGGCACAGTGACCAGTGATCAGTTTACAGTACTTCTGATGCTAGAGGGAAAGGAATGTAATCCAGCTCAGTATTTCAGGGAATTGGTTTTGACTTAGAGATGTTAATGGGGTTAAAAAAGCCCAAGCAACCAGTTTGACACTCAGTAAGGCATATGGTGCTGTAAAGAGTAATTGAAATAGAATTGTTGAAAGAGGAAACAGTGATTTCTAGAACATTTTTAAAGTTCTTTTAATGTTCAGAATTATTGTGATAAAAACTGGTGTGTGTTCTTCAGGGCCTTAGGGAAAAACATATCCAAAATACTTTAGATAGAATATAATCATATTCATTACTGGTTTATATAGGTCCATTAAATTTGGGAATTGGGAACACCCTACTACTTACATAAGAAGCAGAGTACAACTTTTGAAAGGGGCCCCATTTCAAATGTTTATGGATTAGGAAACAGATGCGTTATTATTAATAGAGTTGAAAGAATAAATGTTGAACAGGAAAGATTAAAACTGAGACTAAACAGAGAACATGTACACAGTGTTTACATGCAGTTAAAATGCCCCTCAGTACTCTCACCTAATATGTTCTGATTCTAGATTAGTATATTCTGTTTTGCTGTATCAGACCATATCAGCAGTACTAGTTTTGCTGAAACCATCAACTTCTGTGATTTCATTCTCTTTCCCAGTATCTGCCTTATCCTTCTTTAGGTGACTTTCAGCAGGTTTATATGTTTGGGAGCTATGAATATATGTATCTGAACATTTGGATGTCTCAATCTTCACAAGTGAAAAAAAGAAAGTGAGAAAAATTAAAACCATAAAACATGAGACAAAACTTGCAGGAGTTAAGGTTATATAGGTTGCACTTGGCATGGACATTTCTCTGCCTTTGCTCTGTTGTTTGCAGCAGAAGCCCTCCCTGGAGATAACGTGAAGTCTTGGTGTTTTAATCTCCCCATATTCAAACTCACTGGATGATTTTGAGGGGAGGGGAAAAAAAAAAGCAAAACAAAACCAAGACTGTGTGGGTGTGGCTGTAACAATGTTAAAATTCCCAATAAGGCATTCTTGCTTTGCTTCCAAAGTTCTGGTTTTTGTCATGAGAGGGACTGTGGCAGAACCACTACGAAACAGAAGCAAATATAGCCCATAAACGTAGGTTTAAAACCATCATTGCTATTAATTTGCCTCATGAACCTGAAGATTGCTCATAATTATTTTATTTACTTCAATTCACAGAGGATAAATTGCAAAATAGTAATTTATATGCTAATAGCCAAGAAAAACAGATTAGAAAATTACATTCTTTAAAAAGTGGTAATATAATACACTCATTTTTGCATTTGATGTCTTTAAAATAAACCTTCCAGTTATTATAAGTAAACATACTTTCAAAAAGATTACTTTTCAGTAATTTTGTTATGGAAGAAATTATTTGTTAACATTTTCTGAATTATTGGCAATTAACTGTTGGGGGGCCCAACAGTACAATTAGCACTGAAGTTCAGCAGCATTTTTGTCAAAGCAGAGCTCATTTTTGCAAGTGATTTGAGCAAACAACAAAAAAATAATAAGGTAAAATGTAATAATACTTTTTTTCAATGTTAGTTCAGCTCACTCAACAATTTCAATATTTGCATGAACAAAATTCCTACCAAAATGGTATTTGTCTCAAAGTAGCTTTATGACTATTTTCTGGGCTTCAAGTTAGAAACTGTGTTTTATAATTTCTGAAGTACCTTTTAGCTAATTAACTAAAGGTTAATTTTAGCAGTGTCTCAGTGCTAATAGAATGGGAGGGTAGTTTACACCTCTGAAAATTCCAAGTTACTGAGTCAGTGTACAGCACTTAGAAAAGGCAGAAGATAATTTCCCCATGTCATTCCTTCCTCTTTTTACAGAAGGAAAAGTACCCAAAGAATGGACTGTGAACACCTTAATACAAAAGCCATACTATCCAACACAGCTTACATAAAAGGCGTTTTTGGACCTTCAGCTATTTGTATTCTGTCTTTGCTATAATATCAGAGGCAAATATACCCTGAGAAGGAGTGGGGGGAGAGGTGTGGCTGCACAACAGCTGCACTGCCAGGCAGGAGCATTCCTGCTGGGATTGGATCCACCCAGGAGCCTTGCAGTCAGTCTGAACCAGAACATTGCTCTCTTTCAGCTACCAGGGTTATTTTTTTGGTATAGTGGAATTATATATACGTATATCTACATATGCATATACATATACACATATATATATTTTAAAAATTATACATATTATATATATATACAAATATGCATATTATATTTATAATTATACATATTATATGTATCTATATTATATATATCTATATATAATTATACATAATATATGTATTATATCTATATATCTCTCTATATATTTCACAGAAATTGAAATTGGTCTGCTGTTTTTAAAGCAATGCTTTTCTGATGTGGTTTTACTGGCAGCAACAGAACTTGCATGTTTCCACAAGCTCCTCTTTATATTTTTTAATGTATTATTTGAGAAATCAACTGAAAAGTGAAACATGAGATTCCAAAAATGTTTGAAGTAATTTTAAGTCTTTACTGGAATGCTTTATTAAGTTAATTCAGTTGATAAAAACTTCATTAAAATTCAGGTTTCTGTGAAATATTTTGTTTTCCATAAGTCATCATTTTTCAATGAAAACATCCATTTTTCCCTCTTACTAAGTTTACATCTAGATCAAGAGATACAAGTTAGAAAAAAGAAATACCAAGTAGATATCAGGAAAAAAAAATGCTTGACCATGAAAATTATTACATTCTGGAGCACGTTGTACAGAAAAATTCTGGAATTCCAATGTTAGGGATATTTAAGATTTTATGGGATAATTCCTTGAGTACCTAGAGCATAGGGTGAGACAGATGACCTGAAGAGTCCTGTCCAAATTATTCCATGATTCTGTGTTGCTAAAAAGTTCATATTTCAAAGATAAAAAAGTAGAAAACCAGTAATATCAGTCTACTTCATTTCAAAATAAACTATTCCCATGCGTAGTATATAGAAAGTAAAATAGTGGAGGATAATTATTTGAAAAGTTCACAGTAACTAGTGGCTTTGACAGTTGTGGGAAGCATAATTTTAAACTCAAGGCAATAAAACCTTATTATCGCTCTGAAGATCATCTTAGGTATTTGAACTCTTTCTCAGAAAAAGTGTAGTTTCCTGTAAAATATTTATCTTTTTTTATTTTATTATTCTGTCTTCTCAAAATGCAACTTTTACTGTTGCTGGGGAAACAGACATGACAACTCTTTTGATACTGTATTAGGTTTTTTTGTAGTATTAGAAAAGTGATCTGAAGACAATAAAATACACATCTGTTTTAAATGACTGAACCATATTCAATACATGCTAAAGAAAAAATCAAGTCTGTATGTTAAAATTTCTGTTAATCGTTTCTGAATACTGAAAGGCTATTACACATGAACACTTTCCTAATTCTTTTTTTTTATAACTTTATGCACACTAGTTTTGCATTTCATTAAATGCAGCAGTTTAGTTTCCTTTAAATTTCTAATTTTCTTTGCTTGGGCTTGAATTCATCTCAGAGCAACTGAATTTTAAAAAATGCATGAAGCATGACTGATAGTTTTCAAAAGTGATTCCAGTTTTGTCTGTGTCTTAGGGATTATTTGCCTTGCAGCTAATCAATTGCTAGAAAACAGCCTGCCTGTCAGGGACAAATGTTAATTAACAACCTGTTCAGAAAAAAAGGCTTCTAGAAGAAGCAAATCTACTTCTGGGGCCTATACCATTTGTGTAGCATTCATCTTGTGCAGTTAGGAAAGATTTAGCATTTCAAATGTCTTTTAAATATGTTGAAGCTGATGTAATATTGGGATAAAAGCATACCTAATTTTATTTCAACATATGAAATAGTCAGCTCTGTAAGAAGCTACTCTTTGCCAAGAAATTCCAAGTGGAACTACCTCAGATATCACCTGGTTTTCTACAGTATATTCAGAACAGCTGCGAAAGTGATCTGATCATTTTGGTAAAATTAAGCTTCTAATGACAAGCAGATTGTGAGTAAAGTTCTGAAAACATTTTATCTTTTTTTTTTTTTTTTTTTTTAAATGTCAGCATTATCATGACTGCCACTGCTTCTCATTAATTAATATCAGATTAATATTAAGATGTTGAGTTAGTAAAGAGACTATCAATATCCCATATACTCATTTAATTCCTGTTATATTAGTTACAGAGCCAGTCTAGGATGTTAATAAAATCTCATGTTGGATAATTAATGAATGCCACTACTTTCACAGAGTTGTTGTGCAGGTAACAATTTTATGCCTTATCAAGAAAGAAACATCATAAAGGCTTCTCTTAGTGCTTTACTGTATCAACTTTTTATCCAGTAGTATAAAAATAGCTGTTTAATTTGCCTAATAAAAATTTCTTTTCAAATTATATATTCATGTGGTAGCACCTCTAATAACAAAAAATGTGGCACTTCATTAATTCATGCTCATGATAAAACCCAAGATGGGGGTTGGGAAGGACACAGAACAAACGCTAACCAATTTTTCTGACACACTAAAGATTTGTAACATAAGCTGGAAATGGGCCAGCAGTTATATTTGTTGTGATGAGATTAATAATGAGGATGAAACACAGAAGAATTATTTTGACAATAGAACATTATTATTTAGTGGACGGCTTGAGCAATGCAGCAAGCTGAACTTAAAACTTTATACAGCTTATGTGGGGTTTTTTAAGAATAAATGCTTATGTTCACACCACTCCTGTCTGGATTGCGCTTCAGTCATCAGAAACGTATGAGTAAATTACCTTACAAACTTCTAATGCCCACTGATGTAACATGATGACATATGAAAGAGGATTCAAAATATCCG
Source organism: Acanthiza pusilla (assembly GCA_036630365.1). Lineage (NCBI taxonomy): Eukaryota > Metazoa > Chordata > Aves > Passeriformes > Acanthizidae > Acanthiza > Acanthiza pusilla. The sequence continues at coordinate 13,363,652 of JAXCHO010000019.1, forward strand.
CGTTGCTACCACTTTCATGAAGTCAGAGCTGTGTTCATGGAGAGGTAAACACATTGGAATCTAAATATTAGAGATAAAATAGTAAATTCTCTTAACTCTTGTTTTTACATGAATTTTATAAAAACGTTGTCTCTTAAGTGCAGATGAAATTCAGAAGCCTGCTATGAAACATGCAGAAATAGCTACACTCCTATCCCTGGGAACTGGAAATAAAGTAGGAGTAGGAGGCTTGTGGCTAGTTTATTAGACCCACTGTAGAAGTATCCTGACACCAGTATCAGCATGGTGTTTTGGATTTTGTTTACAGATTTCTAATACTTGTTTTGGTTCTGTTCCCTATTTTTCCTTCTCAGGCTTTGGAGGACAAGGTGTGGGACCTGCTGCATGAAGCAGACAAGGTTGCAGAGGAGAACAAAGAGAAGAGTCAGGTTTATGATGCCATGGCAGAGACCCTTGGGGATGCATGGGCAGCCCTCATCATTATGTTAGAGAAGCGACAGGCACTTCTGGAACTTACTTCAGTCTTCTTTGAAAATGCTCTGGAGGTTTGTATTTAAATTAAATAACTGTTAATTTGAAGCCACCCTCATTTTGCAGGTTCTCTGTCCACTGTAATTTCACTGTGTTATTTGTCATTCATTGTATTCCTAAAGGTTGAGGCAAACAGGAAAATTAAAATCTTGGGATGCATCCTTCCTTTGCCACCTTTTGGATAGTGCACATGAAGCTGGACAGAAAACCACAGAGATTTTAGGAATTTTTCAATCATGATGTCTCCAAAATTTGTACTTGACAGAAAATACCAGTGAAAAGTGAAACTGGACCAAAACCTAAAATATGTATTTCAGTGGATATGGACATTCTGCAGAGTATCTTTTACTCCTTACGATTAAAATAATTTACCATTTAAAGAACTAAATTCTCAGATGCCTTCGCTAATGCATGCTGATGATTGGCCACAGAAGGTTTTACACCAGCAGATCCACAAAGCTATTGCAATTAAATAAAGCAAACATTAGTCTAACTTGACAGTCTTTTACCTGAGACTGTGATGGATAGAGGGACACAAAAGAGCAACTGTGTGGTCCCTGTTTACTCATTTCTCTGTATCTCTTATCCTAATATCACTGATTCACACAGGGAGCTCAAGAAGAGAGGGATTCCATACCCTGCAGGTGTGTGCCCACCCTGTGTAGCCTCGTGATCAGCTGTCCCTGCATCCTGGAACTTGAAGAGTTTGATAATTCTCCCTGATAATTTTGTTTCTTTAGTACCCCAGTGCCACCTGTAAGTTACAGAAGCAACCATGGGACTACTAACTGCCCTAAGTCCAAGATCAACAATATACTAATTATTGTGTCTTGATAATGTGTATTATACACAGAAATAAGATTTGGCGTAAGGCTTTCTAGGAAAGATGATTCACAAAGTGGCAAACTGTAATTATAGATTAGGTCAACTAAAATCCTTCCATCAATCAGCACTCAAAGGAAAAAACAGCACAGAAAGTGCATAGAGGGCACAAAGCATCTGCATCTGACAGTCACTAAAAATGCCTTTCTCCAGGGATTTACAAATTCTCATGAACTTTGCCAATAATACAAAGATTATGGTGTAGTTATGCAAAACAAAATTATACTGTTCTTCTCCCTATCCTTTGTTTTCTTAATGTAGTTTGCTGTTAAAATTGACCAAGTTGAAGATTTCCTGAAAAATGCTCAAGAGTTTGACACGATTGACTCTTTGCGAGAACTTCTTCTGCAGCAAGAGCATCATACAAAAGGTACAAACAGTATTCCATGCCTGAGAGCATGTGGTGATGCACTTCTTGAAAAAGACATTTTACTCTTTCTGTGCATATTAAAAAAAAAAAAAAATCTTATAACAAATATGAAAATGTTCTATTTGGAAAAATATAACAGTGAGATAGCTTTTTAGCAGACTTCTTGAAAGATATGGAACTCCTGGTTTCACGCTAGTGCTGCTTCTACCTTTATTTCTGCAGAGCAGGCAGTGGTGAGTTTGTACTCTGCTTTCAAGGCACTTCAGGTCAGGTGAGCTGCTAAGAAACCAAACTGACTTTTAGTGCTGATTTGCAAGCAAGTTTTAAAACCATCCTTTTTTTTTTTCAAGGGACAGTTCATTCGAGTCATCAGAGCTACCAATGAATTAGCATTTTTCTATGGAAAAATTTCCAGCAGAAAATTTCCAATCAGCTTTAGTAGCAAGCCCCCTACAAAGCCCTACACTCTCTTGGGAGTGACCAAGGGAGGAGTTTGCCCTCTGCTTTCCTTTGCCCAAGACTGGGGTTTGCAGCAGAAGTGGTTAAGTTAGGGTGGGAACTGTGAGATAGAGGTGGCAGCTCACCAGCTTCAGAATCTTTTTGCCTACGATTTTTTCTTGCATTTTGCTTCTGCCTTTGAGGAATGCAGTTGTGTTTCATTTCCCCATTGAATTGTCTGACCTGTTCGAAGAGGTCCTGTGGCTAGGACTGTAACACTCTTGAAAAAAAGCTGCTCTCTTCCCTTCTGCAACATTCCTCTCCAAAATGTTTCTTCCACATGAATTCTTCTTCTATATTCAAGCTTCCATGTGAAGCACTTTCTACCATATTGTGGTACATTCAAAACAGAAAGGGAAAAAATGTTTAGAATGAATCTCATTGTGTAGCTGCTTCAGATACCTTTGCAATTCTACATGGTTCTGCATTTTTTATAACTCTTAAGACTCCACCTTTGTCATTTTAATCAAATTTTGCTATATGATTACTAGCACTTGGCAAAATATCAATTATATTATTTATTATTCATTAGTGGAGGACTAGCTAAAATATTTTTTAGCTACTTTGAACACTAGGTATTCTTCCTGAGAAGCTGAATAGAGAATTGAACTCAGATAACTCTGATGTGGGGTTTGGGTCTTCCAAATTGGTCTTCATGGGAGCAAAGTGCTCACTGCATACCAATTTAAACTTGAAGTATCTGGCAGAAATTCACTGCTGAAAAGCAGGTCTGTAACTGTAAGGATCAGATAAATTGGTTTGCCACAGAAAGGCTGCTTCGATGGCAATATGCCTTTCCTCAGATGGAGGAAAGTGGCTGTTACTGGTTGACTTCTTATTCTACCTTAACCATATCAAAATTGGAAAGCTGATAATGAGCTATATGATAAAAAACAGTGTTTATATTGCTTTCTGCAAGAAGGATGCTATTTACCCACTCCAAAGTAAGGTGGCTGGCCTGCCTCTTCCCTAGGTGTTCTACATGAAAGGTGGGGATTTAGGGTGATTTGCCTTGAATTACCAGTACTTGTACTCAGCTGGGAAAAGTTTCAGGGGGGATTGCTTCTTCTTGTTGCTTTGCTTGAAGTTCCTGGCAAACATTCCTTTCTTTATACTTTTCTTCATGTCTATATTGCCTCTTATATTGCCTCGTCTCCCTTTCTTCCTCATTCCATACCTAAAAAATTTCCCTTTCCATTTGGCATATTTAGAAATACTGATCATTGTTTATTCAATAAATTGTGAACTATGTGACTTTAAGGAGCTGGAACATAGACAGACACGTGACTAATAGGTCATTAAAGTGGACTAGTCCACTGAATTTTAACCCTGAATGTAACTAGGTAAAAATTATAGAAAGAAGGTAGGAGTTCCTGATACCCCTGATTTATTTATAACACCACCCAGGCATGAGAACACTTTTTTTTTTCCCCCCTTCTTTTTTTTTTTTTTTTTTTTTAAGCACCTGTGAGGGACATAAAGACCTAAACTTAGCTTGCATCACTAGTGTAAAACTATAGAGGTTACTGACCCACACAGGAAGTAGGGTAGCAAATAGCACTTCAGTTTACCCAAGGATTGGGAAACCATCAAAAAGAGCTCAGTTTTGTGAAAAGAATAATACTTCTGGATTTTGTCTTGATGTCTCGCAGTACACCATTATATGTGTGTGTATATATGTTTGTGTATACACCATTATACCTTTGTCGGTTTATATAAGAGCTGTCCAAATTGAAATATCTCAGTTTATATGCACCTTCTAAAGTAAGCATTTATGTTCATGCACTGAATGCAAATACATTGTGCTCATGTATGCAAATAGATAGTTTGACAAATACTTGAGTAATATTTGAAATATGCTACTAGAATCACAAAGAACGTCAGGGTTTTTCTTCCTGATGAAATTCTGTTCTTTCAGAACTTCTTAAGAAGTCATTCGCCCTTTTAAACAAAAGCCAAGACCTAACTCAATTCATTGAAGAATTCAAATGTGAGGGGCCAAACGCAAACCCGGAGCTGATTCAAGGAGCCCACAGCAGCTGCTTGAAAATTGACAATCTCCTTGAAATGCTCCAGGACAGGAGACGGCAGCTGGACAAATTCCTTAGGCATCAGCGCCAAGGACTGGAGCAGGTTCTGCAGATTTGTTTGTGGCACCAACAAGAGAACCAGGTAAGGCATGTACTGTCAAGGGACACTACAGTAAAAAAAACACCTGGCAACTCTTTTACAGTACAAACAGAAAAGGGGCTTAAATATATTTATTAGGCCAATATTTCTGGGCCACTTCTGTTTGAGGAAATCCTAACTTTTGAGTGTTTGACTGATGTTAATGGGAGTTCAGGGGATACAGAGAAAGCAGAGTACTGGAGACAAGCTCTGCTGTATGAGATCTAAGAGTGGGTTTTTGCTCTTTTATTGCTTCTGTTTTGCTAGGCACAACTGTGTAGTCTAGAAGGATGCACAATCTGTGGGTTGTTTATCCCTTATTGCCAGGTTATGAAACACTAAAAATGCAGCATCTCCCTTTGATCTCTAACTAGAATGTGATGATCTGATAGTCATGATTGTAACATGTTTCTTTTTCAGAATTTTCAATGTGTGAAAGCATATTTATTTTGCATATTTTCCTTTATGGAAGTGTCAGCATCATGTTTTCTGAGATCTCTGTCATTAATGAAAATCAAAGGCAGATTGGCCTATTTCATGCATAATTAGTTATCTCTGGAAGAAGAAAGTAATTAATCCAGTCAATAACTATTGTAAATGAAAGATAAAATCTGATTCTTGAAAAACAGGAGTGATTTTAAAATTCAGCCAATCAAGGAAAACCACTGTCTTCTTCAAACGGCTGTATTAACCTTGTCTCCTTTCCCATCCCTTCAGCAAAATCAGTGAAAGTGATTCTGTGATTCTGTTTCTTTCTTAAAAAGCATTAAAATATTCTCACCTAGTCCTTCAGAGCTAAGGTAGCACAATGAAATCACTCAGAGATATTAGCTGCAGTGGAAACCAACAGATTAAACTCACTGTAATGGAAAGGAATATTGCCAAATGGTAAAGGGGTGAACACTTTGCTATCACAGGGTTAAAAATTACTTTTTCCTCTGACTAGCATTACGGAAATACTGTCTTGTTTTGCTAAACAGATACATGATAAAAATTCCCTAATTTACAGAGAAATTTTTATTTCCCTTTTAGCACAGTTTTTATTGTCCACTCCCCTTATTTGTATTTTGATGAACCCATAGTAAATGTTCTGTGAAAACGTGCTTCCAGGAAAAATGTTTCAGCCAGTAAGTACACATCTGGAGGATATGCTCGAGAAATGAAGGCTCAGTAGTAAAATAATTTCCTTATTTTCCTAGCTCTATTAGACTCATGAGAAAATATGAACTTTTTTTTATTTGTAACTGAAAATATTTCCAACACATTTTAAAGGTTCTTTAATTTTTTAGAATTGTTTACATTTATTAAAATGATTTTACATGATCAGATTTAACAAAAAAATTTCTCTAACTAGGCTATTAAAATCTGTAGTGCCTAGAGTACAAAAAGTCTTAGTATGCTGCATATGATCTAAGTATAGTGGTGATTTTCCAGACTGGGAAGATTGGAGGAAGTCCTCTTGATACCAATAACTAATTTTTGATACCATTTTAAAATGCGAAGCTTCACTCAGGAATTCTTGCCATGTGTTGTTTACAAAGAAAATGAGAGGTACCCACTATGAATCAAGCAGATATAAATACAAATAATTCTGTGGAATTTAGAAGATGTACTGGTCTACTGCATATGTTTGCTGCATACACTTTCTGAAGAAGTTAATAAGATGTAATAAATATTTAGAGCTACATAAGATGATTCCACACAATAGTATCCCAGTAGCTTAACTGTGTTTTTCAAGCCAGGGATGGAGAGGTTCTATTAGTTCAGGTGTACTCAGATTTGTAGTCTTTTACTGTATGCAAAAAGATTTTTAAAATTTGCTGTATTTCAAGGGAGAATGTACAATACCTTTATTGTGTCAAAAAATGTGCACTTATTCTATGCATGCCTATAACTTGATTTTTCTTTTACTGTATTAATTTTCAATGTGGTCATACTGGATTAATACATTTTTGTTTATTTTTTCCATGTACATTCCACTATGTGTTTGTTTTGGCATTAATCCTTTCTTTCTGCATTTTTATAACACCAATGCAAACATTTAAATAAAAGCATGAACATTAGGAATGAAAAATAAAAGGAATGAAAATGAGAGCATTTTTTAAATGAAACTGCCTTGTACATTTTTAAAAAATGGACAATAACTTCTCAAAATTTTCACTGAGTTCTTTTTGTTATTTAATTAGGTAACATCTTGGTATATGAAAAACATCAGAGATTACATTCAGAAGGAAAACTTAGGCTCATCGCTGCTGGAAAATGAAGAGTTACTTCAGGAGCTTGAAGAAATGGAAGTCAAAGTGAGAGTAAGAAATACCATAATTGGTTGGGGAAGCAACTTTAAGAATGAGTAGCAAGATATGAACTTTGGCATTGAACAAGCACATATAAGAGTAGATATTTTCAAGATGTATAGGAGATATATATCTCTATATGTCTAAATTATTTTAGTAATTTTACCTTTTCAATGCAAGACATACATGTTTCTTAGATTTTTTTCATTTAAAATTTTTAAAGCTATTGATAAGTTGAAAGAAGAATAATTCTTGATGTTGTTTATTTGGTTTTTCAGTTAAGTTATCAAGTTCCATACTGGTAATTTACATGTTAAATCCTGTGGTGAATAATAAAGAGAAGCAATTTTATTCAAATATTACCAAATTTTAATGTTCATAAAGGATTTCAGCCCCAGCCATTTCACCATAACTAATTGTCAGTGAACTGAGTACATGATTGGAAGAGGTATTTGCTCAGTTATTTCTTGTGACTAAAGGTAATAGAAAATGCTATTTTCATTGTTAATACCTGTTTTTGAGAGAATAAATCTGTTACTGCCACTCATAAAAGCAAGATGAGATGAAAGAAAATCTTGCTATAAGAAGAAAATATCTTTGTGTGAAATGAATTGGCTGTATTTAGAACCTTTTTTAGGTATCTCAATTGTGCTGTCATCAGGTGAGTGCTGTTTCTGGGTCAGTATCTCTCCCAATGATACCATTTTCGTGCAATTGAATTTGGGTAACCCGGATGACCAAGGAGGCCTTTTTCATCCAAAAACTATTCCAGTAGAAGTAAATGCCTTTTAAAAGGTTATTCTGTTGATAGTAACAGGCTTATGATTGTTCACAGATCTGTTTCCTTGTAAGCTTTGTAGTTAAATGTCACGTTTGCCTGTTTGCATAATTAACAGTTAACTGCTTCAAGGCTGTCATGTAAACAGAATCCAATAATATTCCTAATGCTTCTCCCAGCAGCATGTCAGAAAACACTTTTTTTTTTTGTTTAGGGAAGATGAGTATGTAAAGATAAATTCTTCTGAAGAGACCTTTGGCACAACAAAAACAGATAACCCAGTAAATAAGTTAGCTGGGTGTTTTCAGAGAGAGAGACACCCTCAAAAATAGAGGTGACTTAAAGCATTGCTTAATTTTAGCCAAATAATCATTAATCTTCCCCACATTTCATTTTCACAGGGTATTCTTGTAATCTGCTGTCTGAGTTAGAAATTAGAGTGTAAGTGCAGAAAGGAGAGCAATATGCATTTTAATTTCATATAATAATCATTTTCATGGTTGAGTATCTAGAAACTAACTTATAATAGTAACACTTATTATTACAGTTTCAGCTAACATTTCTTCTCCCATACATTATGGAATAGATCATTCATATAATTTTATTTTATTGCCTTTTTTAAAATGAGGTCATTTAAAAATGTTTAGCATTAACCATTTTTGTTACATATCTATGTGATTTAGAACATCTTGTCTGTAGCCTTCTGCTGTTCTTACTAGCAGCATGTTCTAGCAGAGGGAAATTAAATTCTTGAAGGGGATGCTACTGAGCACATTGGCTTTGCTTACGATGTGCAGAACAGAGGCCAGGTTGAAACTCCATGCTGCAAATATAATTGACAGAACTGTGAGTTATGGGGCTTTGTGCATCAGTTTTTGCAGCACTGAACTGTGGATGTTGAAAACAGAGTGAAGGAGGAACCTGTTCTAGAGTAGTGTAAATAACTCTTTTCAAGCAACATTTCTCATGAGTACTGCAGCTCAGAGCAAAATGTTTCTGTGCACGCAGTAGCCACGCAGAGCAAGTTTGAGTGTTCTCACGGGGAGTGAGAGTGGAAAGTTCCAATGCCTGAAGTGTTTCACACAACGTGTTTACTTACATGTATTGTTGCACTAAGTTGGCCAGGAGAAATGGTTTCTTAAATTGTTCATAGGCCAGCCTGAGAAGGATTTACAGGCTTAGCATCTTATTATGGGACTGGGCTGAGAGGAGAAAGGAGAATGATCTAATATTATTATGGTCTCAAGCTGAACTTCACCTTGCTAAGAGGTAAACCCCCTGAAAACGTTGTCACTAGCTTGAAAAATTATCAAGACCAAAAATAAACCCAAGAAATCATAATTGGGTGAAGAAGCCCTCGACACTCACAAACTTTAAAAGGATACTCTTGCCCCCAGTCCTGCAAGGACTTTCCCAGCTCCACCCACTCCCTTGCCACCAAGATTTGAGGAATTTATGTTTCAATAAGGATTTCTGCTGGCACTGATTACCTGCCTGCTGTTACATTTCTCTGTGCATTGGCGGTGCTTGACATGGTAAAAAAGAGCTGCTAGCACCACTTTGTGGCCAAATCATTTTTAACATATCTCAGCAATTTTCTGGGGGGTGACAGACTTTGAGTTACTTTTCCCTCTTTCTGCGTGTTGATTTCATCAGCTCACTGTCAAATACACTGCCACAGCCATTCACTGAGCTTCCCAAAAGACACATCCCATGGTGATTGTCATAGCAGCTCACAACCCCGTGTGGTTGTGTTACTGCACCATATCTCATTTGTAATTTGAGGGAATAATGTGATTATATTGGTGGTTATACTGCAATGTAGTTCCTGAAGGTGAAAACCTCTGGTGTATTCACAAGGAGTAAATTACCAATGTATGCAATGAATCAAAGGCAGATTTGGGGCTCAGAAAAAGTTCAGTTGTGAACATTTTTGCATATGAGGCAATAAGCTAATTCATCACATATTCTAAAAAATATATTTCTATTTAGTTTTGTATTTAATTTTATACTTATATTTATATGTTTATACTTTTATATTTAATTTATTTATGGCTTAAATGCTGCTTTATCTAATGTATGGATCATAATCTGAAGTCAAATATATGTGCTTCAGAGTTTTCTAAGCTTAACCCTAGAATATTCCAGTGAAAAAACTTTTATACAACTTCTCAGGTTTTAATTCAAAGTTAGAGTTTTTAAGTCAGAAAGGTTTATTGCATAGACAAAAAAAGTCCATTTACCCCACAATAATTTTTTAATAACAAGATACATTTTTAGGTATTTCTGCATTTTTTCCACATACTTGTGCTGAGTATTATAAAAGGCAGAAAATTTTCAAGACTTTAACTTGAAACTACAATATTTTTATTTCATCAGTTTTAACACTCTTGAAAAATACGTGTTTAATCAAGGAACCTTGAAAGAACTCATTTTCCTTGACAAATGGACTAGTGAAAGCAAGTTTTTAAAAGACTTACTAGTGTGAGGAAAAGAATAGTGGCAAGAGCTAAGGAGACACATTCAACCTGTCTTTAATATGTTGGAGGAATTCACAAGCATCTCCCAATAAATTGAAAAGTCAATGTAATAGTAGGTTGTGTGCTCCTTTCAAGGAAAATGGGTAAAAATGTGTTAGTGCTGATAGGCAGACTGTTGTGAATGTAGCAGGGTGAAGTCTGAAGAGCAGAATAAACGAACAAAAAAATTTCTACTGAGTTTTTATGTCTTGTTGATGGAAAGCCTAGGCTTCTTATGTGTAGAAACATTTCCTTTTAAATAGAAAGCTGAAAATGAAATTGTCAGTAGCTGTTTTATAGAAAATTTAACCAAGTTTGGGAAATGTTCAAACAGGATAGCAAATGAGTCTAACCAAATTTAATACCTTCAGAGAGTATGTAGGGTTGTAATGTTTGTGGAAGGTTTTAAACTGTAAATTGCTATAATAAATTGGGGTTTTGAGCTTGTCTGGAAATTTAGAGAAGCACCTTGCCTCAATATAACCAAGGCAGAGTTTAACACCTGCTTTAAGATCACCTAAAAGCTGCTATTGGGCATCTTGTACCAAACACGTTTATAAATTTTGTTGCAATGAAATACTCTCACAGGGAATAATTTCACCATAAGTTGAGTAATTTCTTATAATTAGTGTCGCCTGTTGTAATAAAGATTTAAACGTTGTAATACACTGGAACAATTCAGAACTTTTGTCTCTACATATACGTTTCTAAACTAATTATGGGCAGTTTTCTTTCCACTTGCATTAACATGTGCATTTTTCATTATTGCATAAAATATTGTTTTTAATTATGATACAAATAGAACATAATAGCAAAATGAGGATTCACATATTCAACTGCACTTTCTTTGCCTTTTTTGTGGTGAATTATTATTAGTTCCAGTTAAAAGCTCCCAACTTCAGGGTTGTTTTCTAATTATCATTGACACCTATATGTTTTAATGTAAGTAAAATTTCTATTAAAATCTGACCGTGCAATTCACACCAGTAATTCCAGCTGCAAGCGTTGGAAGTTGACAGTGTTATGGCGCTGATATAATTGGTAAGCAGGTCAGTTAAGCTTTGTGTATAGGGACACCTCCTTACTATTTTTTCCCCACAAGATAAATTCTTCAGGTAGAACGGAACAAATGCTGCACAGCAGACTGTTATTATCCCTAAAATCCTCACTCCTGCTTAATATTGCTTAGGACAGAGAGACAAAGATAGGATTTTGTGAAAGGGGAATTGTGCATTACATAATACACTGCAGGGTTTCACTTAATTAAAAGTGCAGGCTGAAGATTATTGCAGGCAGTTGTCAGTAATGGTCATTATTTTAATTTGAAAAAGAAATTTTAAAAATTAGAAATATTTTGCTATAGCTGTTTCTCGGTAATAGACAAAATGAAAATAAAATTGTCCAGGATTAATCTTTTTTGATTTTAGCAGGAAGCAGAGAGTACCCAATTCAAGTCCTCAAGATATACGGGGTATTTTTTTTTTTTTTTTAGTGTTTTCTTGAGAAATTGAGTAATTTCATTGCAGGATGTTCTAAACCAGCATAGAAGGAAATACAATGGGCAGTATTTGGCCTCCAGGTTCTTGTTTGGGGAAGAGACAAACCTGAAACATCTCTGGGAAGGTTTTTCCTACAGGGTGCCTACAGGAAAGAAGAGTTAAAATGAGTGGGACAAGTTTGCATCTTTGCAGGAAAACAGTGAAGGTTTATTGAAGCACAACCAGAACACATCTTTCTTTTTCAAAATGAAACAAAGCTAGGTTTGTTGAAAGATGTGGAATTAGTTTTCTTATTAAAGCCCTTAAAGTCTGATTGAAATATTTTCAGACTATTGAAATCTATTATGCTCTTTAAAAAAAAATACTATAATGAAAGTTAAAAGCAAAAGTATATTTAATATGAAAAAGGCTAAATAAAACATAAATGCAGATCTATAGATTTTTACATTTGCTTAGGCTTTCCATGGCAGAAAGGTAAGAGTGTTCACCACATTGGAGAAATTACTTACAAATCTAGCAGGATTGTTTTCATTTTCCTTTTCCTATTCATCATGTTTTCATGATGAAGGGTTATGCTGCGCTGCACAAAAAAAAAAGAGTAACAATCAAATCTGTAATCTGAGACATTTCTACTGGTTCAGTAAAGGTGTTATCAGTCTTTTTATGTTTAAAATCATGAAGCCTTTTAAAAAAATTTTCCTCCACAAAAAGCTCACTTAGTACCTAAATAATCTCTAATATCCATTTTAATTCGTTTTAATTTAATGCAAATTTGCATGTTAAAGTCTTGGCTAGCATCTCTTTTATAATTTTAATTGTGTGTAATTTTTTAATTGGCTTCACTAAAATTTTTGTCTCTTGTTATAGCTTGCAACAGTTAGTACCATAGACTAATTTACACTGAAAAGTTCATCACTTAATATACCTTGGCAGTCGTATTTTTGAGTGAGATGAAAGGTATTTTTAGATAAATCATAGCTTTGGGTCTATCATGTTCAAGACAAGAACATACAGGTGTGGTCTGAATGCATTTTCCGTGTTCAGGTGTGGTTTTCATTGACCTGTGAGTAGTGACAGATCTTTTTCCTGACTTGCTCAAGCTGTTCTAGAACACAGGAAGGAAAGTAGTCCTTTCCATTGGAATTGCCGTGTACTATTCAAGCTTGTTGGGCAATGGATATGTTGGGAATTCTGGGCTACCTCTCAGTTGTTAGCTGTTGAACCAGACCCGACAGGGAGGGTTCTGACATTGGGTTTCAACGTTGTCAAAACAATGAACAATGTGAGATAAAGAATGCACAGACCCACAGAGACCAAAATAGGTCTTCCACTGCTTACTGTGTACACTGCAGAGAAGGATAAAGCAGTGAGGGATTTAGAATTGCTGCTGTGTGTGAAGGATCTATGAAAGTTTACGTCTTTTGGGAGAACTTCCAAAACCTGCAACTTTCACTAGAAATATTTACACTAAAAAGAAATGACAAATGTGAAGCCCATGTTTTAAGCAGGCTGAAGATAAAGAGCCTACCCTGTATTTTTGTTGTGCCATACGTGTACTTCAGAGTGTTTTAATGAAAAAAATCTTACTTAAAAATATTTTTATGATTGCTTTACTAGACATTTGATACAAACCCATGGAATCAAGTGCTAAATTAATTGCAAAAATGTTCCCCTATTATTTAATCAATTACCAGAAAAAGGGGAGGGAATGTATTACCTAAGGCAAGGGAAATTGCAGAGTAGTACCAGACTCTCCTTTTGCTTTGAACAGTATAATGAGGCACCCATTTTAACTGTTGACCAAGTTGACAAGCAGTGATAAAGTACACTACGTAATAGTTTTACTATTTTGTTGTTTTCTCTATAAAAACACAGAAATAAAGAAGAAGCAACAAAAGTAATCACAGGTGAAATGGTATTTTTCTCTTGACTCTTCAAGTAAAGATCATTTCCTTTTGGGCCATTAAGTCTGATACATCTTTCAGTACCTCTTTACAACCGAAAGATGATAGGCAGACTGAATAGTGTAATAGCACTCATCACAGGAATACGCAGGGAGTAAAAGTTTTCTAGATGAAGGTTTAATCCCTGTTTGCCACGAGAGTGTGTCTTACCAGGAGGATTCTTGTCTTTATGTTATCCAGACCATTTTCCCCAGCATACACCTCAGTAACTGCTGCTTCTGCCTGTGAATCTCTGTCAAAGAATGTAGAATGCCACTGCTGAAAACTCTTAAACTCTCAGCATTAAACCGTGATTTGCTGAGAAGCCCCTCCTTGTAGAAATACTGTTTTAAATCATCATAGCTTTTAGGCTTATAACAATACACATTTTCCAAGACATATGTTATTACCATGCAGTACATTACTTTTCTATGTGTAATTGATTAAATGAGATTTTTCCCATTAGGAATGGAATTCCACTGTGGAACAACTGGAAGGTGAAGCATTTAGGATCTTGCTTTCAGAGGACTACACAGAAAAAGAACATCTCAAGCTTTCAAATCAGAAAATCTGTCTGTTGCAAGAAGAAGTGTGCTTCCATATGGAAGAAAGGAAAGCCCTGCTGCAAGAGGCCAATGACTTTTTTCATGCTGCTGGCGAGGTTGGTAAGAAGCCAAGTCCATAATAATAACCTGATTATAAAACTGTTAGTGTGCTCTTGAAGGCTAGTGTATGTGGGATTAAGCAAACAGTTGGCAAACAATTTGAAGTGGAAAATAAAAAAATCCAGTTACTCTTTTTATATGACTTTTTGCCTCAAACTTCTATCCAAAATGGCAAATCTATTAAAAAAATTCTTTTTTTCTTTCCTTTAAGTATATTGGGAAAGATGTTTGGCTTCTGTAATAAGGTATTTGGGAAATATTTATTTGCCAGAAATGGGGCTTTAATATCAAGGGCTTTGCCATGATGGCTTTAAGTTGTATGATGGTACAGGAACTTCTCTGCAATACTCAAACTCTTGCAAACTATTATGGATACTGGAATCAATGTCTATACTTGCAATGATCTCCACAGGGGCTAATTATAATCGGTATTATTAGTAGTGCAATCCTTTTTCCACAATCCTTCAGTTAGAAGTCTATTTAGAAAAGTTTGTATTTTAAGGTGTCCAAAGAACTCATGGTATCTTTGTATTTTTTTTCCAGGCAGATTTTTTTAGATTGTTTATAGAAGTTTTAAAACCAGATAATTTCCAAGGATAGCTCCAACAACAGAAATATTGCTAACATATACTTTTTTCTTTTCATTCAGGTACTTGATGGTCTTGAAAGTATAGAGAATTACCATCAAATCTCTATTTCAGAAGGCTTACATTTGCCTCTCCTGACACTGAAGTACAAGGAATTGCAGGAAGCAATTCAAGGTTGCACAGCAACTACCATGCAAAAGGGACGAACATTAGTTAATAAAGCAGAATGTCACAGGTATTCCCTCCATTTTTGCATATCTGCTGCATTTCTCAATATCTTTATAACTTGAGTAATTAGAATCAATTTGCGTTTAAAGCCAACGTAATTTACTAAGTAGGTATGTGTTTAAAGACTCAGTGCTTCATCCATAATTCTCTGGTGGTATTTACATGAAGCAATCTCTTCAAAATTTTTAGGAATGCTACTTGTAGGAGAGGTGTCAAACAATGAAATTGGTATAGTAGGGCAAAATTCAGAAGCAATGGTTTAGTTAACATTTTGAAAAAGTAAATTTGTGTGAACAGCGATTAAAAGATAGTTATGAGCACTCCCTGCTGCCCAGTGCACTCCTTTTAGACCTTTTTGAAAGCCAGAATTGCACCAATTATAATGTGAATTTATGCAAGATAAAGATACAGATGTTAAGCCCTGGGCAGAAAATATGGAAATTTCTTCACATTTTAGTAGTTTTAATTAATAAAAAATATGCTTCTTTCTTCCAGAGCTTTTGTTAATTACAGTGATCGTGCACTTCACGTGGGATTTTTACAGTGATGTAAAGCATGACTTAGCTTAGAATCAGTCCTAGTGGCTTAATATCTCCTACTTTTCAGGTCTTAGTGGGAGGCTGCTGCAAAAAAGTGAAGATTGTTTGTACTTACGAGTTCTGCTTCAAAGACTGAGCAGATGACTATGGCTGATGGTTTTTTACTGGTCAGCTTAGCTCTAACTTTCCTTTTTATGCTTATGTCCTTAATTATTAATCATATATCAACACAACAACTGAAAGCATACATAAGATTTTAATCTCCTAATCTTGCAAAAAATTTCCTCCAGAAGTCCTTCACCTGTCACTCCAGATGTAATTGTCTTGAACCTAGCAATGGGATGAAATTGAAAATTCAAATAGAAAGTTGTTTTGGAAACACAATGTTTTTACAGTTGTTGTTTCCGCTCCCTAATATTGAAATGAAATATAATGGAGATGGATTTTCCTCGATGAAACTTTGATTCATAAACCAGCCATAATTCCAGAATGCATGCTGCTTTAGGACTTAATTTTCTGCACACATTGCCTCAACAGAAGCAGCTGTTGTGTTTCAAAATGTCTGCACAACATTAATTAATGTTAGGAACACTAAAGACCTTATTAGAGAATGAATCTCTAAAATGACAAGTCCTTAATTTTCTTTCTCCCTTATTGAGAGTTTTAAAAAAATGTTTAAACCATCCAAGACGTCGGGGGATATTAAGATAACATGCTAAAAAGAATGGGATTAATTTTTCAAAAGAACCCTATTAGTAATTTCTTACAAAATTCAGTAAAACCAAGTAATGCTACGGGCATATCTCCTGTATACCAAAGCGTTGCTCAGGTTTTTCTATAAATAAATAGAGGTTAGATTTCTGCTTAGAAGACACTAGAATTTTTTAAAAAGCAAAGCTTTACGTCTAAAGCAGCAGTGATTTAGAGAGGGAAGGTGAAACCTGTAGGCAATCCAACTAGAAATGTGTTTTGCTGCTTCTAAAGAGCAGTGAAAAAACCCACAATCTCTCTGGGCAACTCGTTCTATTGCTTAAGCAAGCACTCTTCTTGTGAAACTCTTTTCCTACACCTATCCAAAGTTTCTCTTGCTGCAGCTTGTGAGCATTTTGTCTTGTCCTTTTGCTGTACCTCTCTGAAAAGGCTCTGATTGTATCTTTGTATGTAACATCTTACTTTCAAATCTTCCTGAGGTGTGTTTCAACCTTATACTAAATGACAGAAGAAATAAATGAAGATGCCAAAAATATTCATATTGAAAGAGGAATAGATGGTAGAAAAGTGACAGAGAAAAATTCTTGTAAATCTAGAATGCTTCACAATTAAAATATTTGTAAAAGTTATTTTTGAGCTCTCATTTTTAAATTAAAACCAGCTAGAAAAACGGGAACAAAAATTAGTATGTATTAATTATTAAAAGAAAAAGCAGTAAATTTTACCTACTAAGAAAGTCCTTGTTACTTTGCCAGCCAATTAACATGCCTATGAGTGCAAGGACTGTATTTTACTTCTGTTATAAATACATTGTATTAAATCAAAACAAATCAATGATACTTTCAGAAGTTTTATTGAGATGTAGGTTATCCTTTGCAAAAACTGTATATCTTCTTCTTTTATTGCTTTTTTAAAAGGAGTAATGCTAGTAGTTGTTTTTAAATATACCTCTTTTTAAGGAGTACTGAAATAGAGGAATGAAATTTTTAGAATTTAAGATTAAAACTAAGAGGTTGCTAATTTTTCAAAGGGTAATCTACAAAATTTGAAATCACCTACTCCCAAAAAAGGACTTAAAATTTGGGTTCTCTTTGTGTCAAATTCTTGGACCAAATTTAAACAGAAATTGATAAGTTAACACAACACTTATTATTGGTGTAGACTTTTCTTTGAGTTTGCAGAATTTAACTCTCTGAGCCTTATTTGAAGATAATACTAGAGGACAAAATAGGAAACCTGGAATAAGCACCTGTATTAACATAAATTTCTGATGAAACTAAAGCAATGAAAAAACTTATTTTGAACATGTCTGTTTTACAAAGATTCTTACGATGAATAAATTTAAGTAGTGAATAACTTAGTATGTGTGTTGGGGGGGTTAATACCAAAACTTCAGTTCTTAATTGTATGAGATAACTCCTTTACAATCTAAAGTGGACTTTCTCAAGTATTCAGATTCTAAATTACTTCCCTGATATTATGGTTTAAGTTAAAAGGTAAGCCATTGTTCCGTGAACTGGTGGGGTTTTTTCTCCCTTAAAACAACACCTTTAAGGAAAGGTTGACTCAGAATGTGTATGACATTATTTTTTCAGCTACTGTAAAAACACTGAAATATTTGAGAGGCCAGAAAAAACATTCTTTTTAAAGCAGAACTGGTATGCTTTATATTTTTTCTTTCTTTTTAAGCTCTTCTATTTGTCGTTTCAGTTTTTAGATGTTCTAACTAAAGTGAGAAGTGAAATGAGCTATTTCTCGGTGAAACAGGCTTTGCGTCTTGTGAGAATTAATGTCTCTGTCTTGTGAATCGACCTTAGGCACTGTCAACAAATTATTTCTTTGGAAATTTCATTCCTGTGTTTTACTAATTATCCATTTTATTTGGATTCATTTTAATATTTCTCTTAGTTATTTTTCTTTTAACGGTAACAGTTTAAAAGTCATAAGTTACTCATCATACAAATTAACAGAAAAAGTGTTGGTCTTTTAAAAAAAATCATAATCATCCTCTATGTTGAGCAAAAAATGAGAAATATACAAGAGTTCTACTTTCCCATTTTAGCTCTTGGGTGGCAGGAATTCAGAAAATGATGGAATATATTCAAAAGAAAGTAGATCAATTAAACACCCAGCATACAGATTATAAAGAATTTTCTTTGAAGAAACAAGATTGGACTGCCTCACTTGAAGATCATCTGAATAAGGTACATCACAGAATCACAGAATGTTTTGGGTTGAAAGGCACCTTAAAGAACATCTCATTCCAACCCCTCTGCCATGGGCAGGGACACCTTCCACCAGCCCAGGTTGCTCAGAGCCCCATCCAACTTGGCCTGGAACACTTGCAGGGATGGGGCATCCACAGCTTCTCTGGGCAACCTGTGCCAGTGCCTCACCCACCCTCATGGTGAAGCATTCCTTCCTTGTATCTAACCTAGACCTGCCTTGTTTCAGTTTGAAGCCATTACCCCCTGTTCTGTCACTCCGAGTGACTCTCCAGCTTTCTTACAGGCCCCTTTACAGATTGGAAGGGTCTCCTACAAAGCCTTCTCAAAGTCTTCTGTCCTCCAGGCTGAACAATCGCAGCTCTCTCAGCCCATGTCATCACAGAGGTGCTCCAGCACTCTGATCATCTTTGTGATGAGTATTGTCACCATCAGAGCACATCTTCTTAAAGCACTCAATAGCATTCTTAATGCATTCATGAACAGTGCATTCTGTTTCCATAATTCAGCTATAGTGAATATTAAAGTTGAATCAAATAAGTTTGCTAGAGAGACCACAGATCTAGTCTGAAGGCTGAATGCTCTTATCAACACAAAGGAACCTAAAGCTATTCTGAAAAATTCAGCTGTTTCCATGAGAACATTTTACCAGTGATGTTCAATTAAGCATGGATTTGCTAGGATAATGAACTATTATAATTTGTTCTTTTGGAAGAGAAGTGAGCAATCAGCCCTGTGACCTGTAGGCAGGCTTCCTCTGCTGCTTCTGTCTTCTGTTTCATTTGGCTGAAGATAAAAGTGTGGCAAAATTGAGGGTTAATAAGCGTGGTGACTGAGCCACAGCAGATTTTCAGTAAATCTGAAGGAGACTAGATTCTGTTCACTATAAAAATTCCTTTTGTTAATTAAGGTATTGATGCATCCAGAACATGACAAACCTTCTTTAAATGGTTGATTGTCATATAGTATTACAGACCTTTTTAATGGCTTGTCAGAGGTGGAATGGCCAAATGGCTCCTAAATAAGTTTCCATGTGTAAATTCAAATAAAAATAGTACAGTCTTTTAGCAAGGTTCATATGAAGAAACCAAGAGCATAGACCAGAAAACTAAATTTAGTGACTGAATAATTAAGTCTACAATCTGATATTTTGTATTTGCATGATGTTTATAATGAACTATTCTCAATCAAGTGTGAATTCAATTTGCTACATATAGGTCCCTTTCTATACCATTTATGTGCATAGAAATGATGTCACTATCATGTTGTGAACCTTAAGCTAAAAGTTAAATCATGTAGGTAATTTTCACTTAAAATGTAGATCTCAAGTTGAACATGAGGTCCCAATCTGCAGTTTTTCCTAGTTGCATTCCTAGCCTTGCATTAGAGAACATCTTGTAGATTTGTGTCATAACCTGATTATTCAGTGCAGTGAAGAGTGCTTATTGTTTGAACCCCAATTAGCAGCCACTTCTTACGAAGAATGTTACATGTGAATTCACATGTCTAATTGTAACTATGTGTGTTATGTCTGACATCATCTGCCTGTGCTCTTCATAATCTGTTTTGTTATCATAGTGCATATAGAATACCTTACTGAGAGTGGAAGGGAATTCTGTACATTTATCTGCACAAAAATAGCTCTCTTGCCTTGTCAGAGAAGCTTTAAATGTACTTTCTGAAAAAGAACTGGGGCAGAATCAAAATATTTCTGCCAGGACTATAATATCTAGGTTATAATGCAGTTGTGCCATTTTGAAATCAGAAGCCTCAGATATTTAAAGGAAAGCACTGTCAACAAAATGAGAGCAAACAGGAAAGGGTTTTGATCACACCTATTGAAGAAATAGTCGTTTTCTTCCTTTATGTTTTAAATCCTCACTTTCTCTGACTATATATGATATTAAAGCACAAGTTTTACCTTTTCTTCAATTCTTCTCTCCATCCCAGCATTTGGGGCTGAGGGGGGTGTGGGGGGTGTGTGAGTGAGCAGCTGTGTGGTATTAGTTGTTGTTTGAGTTTAAACCGCAACATTATGCCCAGAAACAAATGCTAAGCACCAACAGACAAGCGTAACCTCATTTTTTTTTTCTGTACAAAGTGATATTTTATACTGGTTTTATAATGTCTACTTATATAAATTAACCATGTGAATAATACTTTCAAATAAAGGTGTCGCAGTCAATTAAAAAACTCACCCCGATGCTTGCAGTTGGGATGGAGATTAGTTCGTATTTGTGTGAGTCAGAAAGAGTTTTGAACAAACACCTTGAACTGGCTAAACAAACAAAGGTAAGAAAACTTTCAATAATGTTAAGTGCTTTTAGAAACAAATGTTTTCTGAATGTAATTCTAAGTAAGATGAGGGGCTGGGAGTTTCTTGTAAAGAAAAGCTCTATGGTTGGTTTTAAAACTGTAGTCAATGAACAAGCCCCAGACAACATAAGTCAGTCCTTATATCAATGATTTTCCCCATTGTCTCTGTCTCAGTGTGTGATTTGTTACTGCCTCAAGATCCTCATACCAACTCTTGATAGGAAGACTCTTCAAACATGGATCGCTGCTGCTTCGTGGGGCACCAGGTTTAATAATTGTCTAGACAGCCAGAGTCAGAGAAAAACCTTCTTGTAGTTTATTACGCCAAATAAAAGGGATGAACTGCCATAAAAGAAAAAAAGGAGTTCCAATTTAGAGAACCTGTGAAGGGGCTGTGAAGATCTCCATGGGTGATGTTGGGAGTGCAGCGATTTTGTGAGAGCCCTGCAGCTGTCAGCTCTGTAACACACATGGAGCTGTTTCTAAGGCACATCCAGGGCTTTCCCAAGTCCCTTAGCAGCACTGCAGGATCTAAAGTGGGTTAAAACCACTTGAATCCCTCCCGCAGCCTTGACATAAGTGCATATTTCAGCCTAAGCTGTGTGTATTTTAGGAGTATCCTATGTATTTTCAGTACTTCAAAGTCCGTTGCTCCGGGAGAGCTCTTTTCTGTTTCAGGCAACAGCTTATGGGGCCCAAGAGATGGGTCTGTACAGTGCCCGTGGAAATAAAATTCACTTTAAAACAATTCTGGAGAGCACATAGTAACAATATAAACGCAGCAGATGAGCAAGAACATGTTTTTGTTCCTCAAGACTTTACAATAGTTTTAAGTGTCTTTTCTGCCAAATTTTTGCATGCCAGGGTGTTACTTTTGTTTGCTGCAGTGCTAACTTTGCCCTGACAGATTATATACCTCTTCTAATTATTCTTTCTGGGGATTGTGATATGCTAGCTTTCAAAATAGCTATTTTAATAACTACATATATCATTTTTAGGAAAGAAATTTCTGTGATATAGTGTCCATTATGAGCTCTTCTTCAAACAAATAATTGAATTATACATCAGAAGGCAAACCTAATGAAAATTAGCAATGTGATATCAATACTCGGAAGTCCTTACTGGTCATTATACATATCTTTTTATGCTTCTACCCTCAAAGGAAACTTCATGTGAACTGAAAGCAGCTGAGGGAATCATCAAAGACATGGAAGAGTTGGAACCTGAGCAGGTGGCAGCTTTTTCTAGCAGAGCTGACTTTTTGAATAGAGAACTGAAAAAAATAGAAAAAAATATTACTTCAAAGCTAGAAATTCTAGAAACTTATGTGGCCTTTTTAAAGTCAGCCATAGAGGTATGGATTATTTATTCATTCTCTGACCAGACTGGAAAAATCTTATAATTGAAAAATGTGCTTCTGTTGTAATTGCTTTTAATTTTTCTCCTCTGCACATGTGCACTCTCATTATATACATGATAAAAATGCTTCCATATATGTACTCTGAATATTAAATTTACTGATTTGCTTCATATAACTTTTAAAAATGTCACATGATTATGTTCATAGAGATCCTTATTGCTGTCTTGCTCTACTTCCATTGATGTGCTAATTCATATGATTGGATTTAGAAATTAAATAAAAACCAGCTCTAGTTCAAATCATAATCAATTCAATACCAACATAATTTTGGTAGCTGTGCTAATGGTGTCTAGGACAGTTAATTTTCATTTTGATTTGGATTCCATTTTAAGGTTCTGTAATATGGCAGCTGTTCTTTAATATTTAGAAAGAAACTGAGGATGGAATTGAACCTAACAGATAAAATTAACCATAGTATTTATTTATTGCATGATAAACTACAAAAAATGTATTACATCTCTTTCTGATTATTAACTTCAGTTACTTCATATTGAGCAGATTAGTGGAAATCAGTGCATTGATATATTTGTACAGAAAATCTATGTAATGATATGTGACAGAAATTGAGCAAACTGCTGCCACCTGTCTGCTTGCCATCTACTGGTTCACAAATTATTTCAAAGTATTTTATTATTTGGTGTTTGTAAAGATTTTAGTGGCTCATAAATCTTAAAATCAGGAGAAGGTTCAGAGGGTGCTATTCAAATTTATCATATTTGTATAACTTCTGACTTAACGGCTCAGGTTTTGATTTGTTTTTTGATATTTATTTAATGTCTTTCTATAGGTGAATGATGATATTAAAAATCTGAAGGAATTCTATAATTCAAAACCACTACCGACAAACCGGGAGGCTGAAAATAAAATTGCGATGGAGTCAGCAAATACTCAGTGGCAAAAGACTATAAAGAAGACTTTTTCCACCCAAAATTTGGGTTGCTATTTTCTTGATTTAGTAAATGTGGTGAGCATAATCTGATAAACCATATTGAATATTTTATATTTGCCTGTGATGAGGTCCAATCCTAGTTCTATGCCTGATGGATTTTGATTCCTCCAGTACCTCGTTTCAAAGGGGCTAATGCTGAGAGATACTTTTAGAGTATGAAAGTATTATTTGAGTGCTTATGGCATTAGAAGTAACATAAAAAGTTTTGTGGTTTGCAATGACAGGGCCCTTAATGGCCCAGTCCATTCATACGAATATAATATGCACTCATATCTGTTTTGTTCATGTTGGAAAGCAGCATATATGCAAGTACAGTATTAAGTTTATTTTATTTCCACTAGAAGGCAGGCAGTCTTTACTGACTGAGTGTGTGAATTCTTCTAGAGAAATGGATGTTAGAGCTACTTCCTTGCAGTTAATTTTTCCTGGTGTCTTTACATTCTGTGCTGGGTTCAGCTACACTGCTCAGGCATCCCTGTCTAATTTTCCAACAACACTTCTTGGGATGATAATTTGAGACGAGCAATCATTCCCTGAGCTGCACCTCCTGAAGTAATCCCAATTAATGGAGACAGCCTGGACACCCAGCTGTTCTTTCTGCTTTTATAGGACAGACTAGGGAGCAATTACACATCTGGTTGAGAAGGGGGAGGTGGTATTGACAAACTGCAGCACAAAGGTGAGCTGGAAAAACCTACGGAGGGAGGGAAAGTGCTCAGGCTGTGAGTGTGGCTGAAGGGTGTGTCCCAGCTGGACGCAGCCAAGCACAGTTAAGACAATCAGAGTAACGGCAAAGTCACTCAAAGTCTTGGCATATCTTCAGATATTATCTCCCTAAACACCTGGAAGTGTGTTGTCACCGTATTTTCTGCTACCCTGTTCCCATTTCATATTCCCAGGTTGTAGTTTTTAAGTATCTGGAAGATATGGATTATACAAATAATTTACAAAAACAACTTCTCTTAGAAACAAAAACAAAAACAAACAAAAAAATTAAATGGGAAAATCAGAAACAGCGTTACCCAGTTTTCAGGTATTTCTTGTAGGGGATCTGTTGAAAAGAGGTAAAAATACAAAATATTCAAATACTAAACACTTTAGCCCTCCATGCTTCGGTGCTACTTTGTTTATCAACACAAATAGGTGGTCCTTTCTTCCCCTACTTTGTTTTCCAGTTGTTATTTATTCTCCAAAAGGCAATTTTGGGTAGTTCTGTTTATTCAGAAAATATTTTATTTTGCCTGAGTGTGAGACAGCCATCAGATGGCAATAATTCAGTCATTACTGACCTGCTCTATGTTTTAAACTCCAACTTTAGTCATGTCCTCAGTTTATCAATTCTGTCAATCTGTGCCTATTTCTAGGCAATATTAAGAGAAATGTGTATTTAAAAGCATCGGATTTTTTTTAAAGTTACACTAGAATAGATGGGGTTTTATTAAGCTTTGTTTAAAATTATGAGGTTTTAATTGTATTTTATAAAAACGTGTGTGAAAAAAATTGTCTGTTTATTCGCCAGGTAAATGAGAGTTTAATATTAGAAGTAGAAAAATCTATTAAAGTAACAGAAGATATCATTTTTAATCTGAATAAAGAAAGGAAAGAGCTGACCAATCTTTGGGCAATCTGGAATTTTAAAATTACTCAAGTGAAACCCATCAAGCAACAGTGCCAGATATTTAAAGAACAACTAAAAATCGTAAGTAAAATAGCTTGCAACAAAGCAACTGTGGCAAATATTTCTAGATCGTTATTAGTTTGTCTGTGACTCTCTCATCAGCTATTGTAGGTATCATTTAAGGATGATCAGTAAGGTACAACACTTGTCCATAGTCTGTTTTCTGTTATGCCAGTCAGTCATCAGGAAAGATGAAATGTTTTTGATCTTTCTCCCCTTACTCAAATCTGTACAAGTCCAAGTCTCCACTTCAAATTCTAAGTTTTAATGAAGTTTAATCAATGCTTTAACAACAGTGATTTTTTTTTTTTCCTTTTTAAAAGCACCATTTTTTGGTGACTGAACAGTTGATAAACTAAACTGTGTCCTAATATTTACCAAACTCAAGTCCAACCAGGTTCATAGAGAAAGAGGATTGAAACCTTCTTGGCCCAGGGAGCGTGGGCAGTGCTCCTCAAACACTAGCTGGGCTGGCAGCAGAACCAGAAGTTTGTAGCTGCTGTTTCTCTGGTGCAGTTTATCAGTACAGCAGCACATCTGTTATCACAGAAATTGTGAGTGTCGGGGTCCTGCATTCTTGGTCTCTGAATCATTTTTTCATGCTGTCTTAAAGATATCTTATCACCCTTGTCCCTCAGGAGGTTTGTGACAGACAGGCTTTGCTGGCAGCATTTCAGTGTCTGGTTTAAGGGAGGATCTTGTTGCCAATTTAGATTTGACTTTAAATTTGGGGGGGGGGGGTTATTTATTGAAGTTAGAAATGCCGAACTTTTTTATTTTCTTTTAGACTACCCGTGGATTAGAGATTCTTCAAGAGGCCCTCCAGCTTGCAGCACCAGTTGACCTCGGAAGTGACCTTTTAATTGTTTTGGAACTACAGAAAAACCTTAATCAAATGAAACCACACTGTCAGGTGAGAAACCAAGCTCCGTCTGGGGTTGGAGCATTTTATGTTTTGCATCAGTTTTCCAGGAGGAAGTGTTTGTGTGTGTTTCTAAGGCAGGGGATAAGATCTTTTGCCTTCAGCATCCAGAGAATGTCTCACGCAGTGTTAGCTGTGCATTAAAGTGACACACAAGGGGTGGTGGAAGGACACGGAGAGCATCAGCTTCACGCTTTGGAATTTGGAGCTGGTCAGAGGCTGGAGTACATCACTTTCTACCTCCTGTGAATACTGTCTCTGAGTTTCAGCAATTCACTCTGCCATTGCCCTGTAATTATGTGCAACTTGTTTTCGTGCAAAGCTGTTTCTGGGTGATAGCTGAGATTTGCCCTAGCAAAAAGCACAGAATGTAGTTTTTTAAAGTGCATGGCATTGACTTTTCCCTAAGGAAATTTACCATTATAGAGTAATTATTTCTTCAAATGTAAATGAAAAACTGCAATTATATTTGTGCGAACTGAGTAACTTCTCTGATTTTTGTTAGCAACTGAATGCTGAGCTTGAGTACCTGATAAAATTATTGGAATTGCCAAGCCAGAAAGGATTTCCTGTGAAAGAGAATTCTGAGAGAATAAGTGAGCTTATTCATTTCCATCGAACAGTAAAGGATGCAATGTTAGAATATGATGAGATTTTCAGCAAGACAGTCAAATTCCATCACATTAAAGAAGAAGTGAGTATAGTATTTTAAAATATACATTCTTCCCATTGTAGTTAAACTCGCTGTGGTTTTGGTTCCTGTTGTCTTTCTTTTCTTTCTTTCTCCCCAAAGAAATAACATTAATCAGCCTGGTGATCATAACTAAAATCTTGGATCTAAAACTGCGTGAATTAGTAGAATTTAAAACTCAAATCTGACCAATATTAATTACTTAAACCCACCTCAAAAAAGTTTAGGTGGACCAGGAAGAAATCGTAAGTGATTTTAAACAAATACTGATTTTTGGTTTTGTATATTTCAGCTGGAATGTCTGTCAAAATCAGGAGAACTGGATATTCCTGAAATATGTGGGGACCCTGAAAATGTGCACCAGGCTAAAGCCTACCTTGTGAATTCTCAGGAGAAACATGCACATATTAGACAGCTATATAATCTACTCATTGCCCAGGGAGTGGATATCTTGTCTGCAGTGCAGCAACCTGTGAGTATAAGCAGAATGATTTGTGAAATCAAGAATAAGTGTGAAAGATTATTGGAGTTATCTGGCTGAATTTTAGATGTGCAAAAATGTATTACTAGTCTGAGAAAAATAAAGAGAGAGCTTTAAGGAAATTCATCTTAAAATATCAATGCATAAAAAGAAAAAACCAAAACTATAATTTTCTTCAGTATTTTTGTGAAGTTCAAGGCCCCAGCGGCTATTTCTTGGATCTCTGCATTACAATCCTGCTACTTTTTAAAGATTGCTTTGCAGATTTATTCTCCTATAAAGAAAGCATAACAGAAGAAGAAAAAAGGAAATATAATAACGGTGTTACCTTATTAGTGGATTCAAGACTGATTTGCATGACAAGATGAATATTGTTTTAGAAAGGAATTACTTATTCAGGGAAGAATATTCATTGCCCTGTATTCATTCACTTCCTAAGAAAGCAAGATTTTCCTTATGATTTGGCTAGATTATTCCTATTGGCAGGCTGCTCTTCAGACACCATAAGTTGATTGATGGCAGAAAGGAGCTGTTCCCCACGTGGCAAGAAGACTAGAGTAGGTCACTTCCTCGTTGCTCAGAGAAGACACCATGTTTAGTTGTGACCTTGACCCAAAACTACTCCCCAGACTCCTCATGACTGAAACTGCTGTGCTTGCTGACCTTGCAGGGGAGGTTTAATAGTTCACTCCAGCCCATTGTTGCTGACTCTGCACATTCTGCCTCAGTGATTTTTGTTTTGGATTAGTTAAATCAATACATTTCTCGAGACTGATAAAATTCTTTCTCTTTCCTCGTTAGAATTGCTTGAATGTTTCTGTAAAGAATCTGAAGCAAGAACTCGCTAGGTTTGAGTGTGACAGCATAAACTGGAGCTCCCGAGCTGAGCAGTATGAGGAAGAAGTGTCACAGTATTTCCATCACTGCACCGCTCAAGAGGATATAAATGAGGTAAACGGGGTGAAGTCCCAACACACTGAATGTTAAAAGAGCTGTTGTGTTCTATGATACACATTCCGGTTTACCATTCCACTGAATCCTTCGTATGTGTACAGAAAACCAGACTTTGATTTTAGCAGCAGCCTTGGATCCACGCAACAGCAATGGTAATCCATGGTCAGTGGCTCTGCTCTTCAGGGTCCTATCAAAAGCTGGGCTGGCAATAAAATGCTTCCACTGTACCAAGAGGACTGGAAATAGAGCAGCTATGTTTTCTTTGGCTTTCAGCTCAGTCAGCTTCATCTGAAACACGAGTCTTCATATGTTTTCCTTATGAAGCTAAAGTTTCAAAGAAAAGTAGAATTTATACGTATTGCATTTGACCAGCTGTTGGAAAGAACTTTCAGTATTTTAATGAAAAGTTCAGAATAATCTAGCACTAATATTTTTTCAGAAACACAAGGTATGATACTTTCAAAACTGCTAGGTGGAAAGGAAATGTCCATTGGCACAAGAGATTAGGATTTAGCATTATGAAATTTAGGAATAATTACTCAGTTAATATGGTTATCAACTTAACATCTTGGTAGGCCAAATAAAAATTCATTCACAAATTAGAAGGTTGAATTCATTAGATCTCTCCACAAAAATTAATTTAGAAAAAACTTTTCAAAAATTAACTTTCCCAGAGTGATCCATTAAAATAAGAGGCTGATGGGCTCTATACTTGATGTTCTGTAGATTGTACTTCTCTGCATCTGTGAAGTACAGAAACTGGCTTCTGAGCTGGAAGGATTTCACATTAATGTTCCCTGTAGAGTGGAATATAGGGAGTAAAAATACAGGACACTGAAAGTTATATTTTCTTATTTTTCTTTGGCTAAGTAAATCTGTGCCAAAGTAAAGACAGACTGTATTTTCTGAAAATCACCAAAGAAGAGGTGACTGAGATTTTTGTCCCAACTATTTTAAATGAGAAAATTATTGTCTGGGTTTTCTTTGCTTTTAAAAATTATTTTGTGTGTTTGTGAAAAGTATCCATTCCCACAAAAAGAGAATTTGAAATTGAAAAAGCATTTGCATCAAAAAAGGTTTCTTTGAATATGAGTTACACTTCTGGTTATAAGCTGAGTGTGTTTCATGTTGGTTTTCTGTAACTCCCTGTCTGATGGTATGAGGGAATAGGAAGAACAGGTGGTTAAGAGAAGAGGCAGAAGGAACCATGCTGTAGAAGAGAATGAAAGCATGAAGCATCTAAACAAAAATCGCATTATACTTCACAGTGTCTTGGCAGAATCAGAATATTTGACATTTGAAATATAAAGTGTTCTAGGTTTTTGCTGAAAACCCCGCAATCTGGCTGAAGAAAAGGAGTCTGTTTGTTAGGCTGGCCATATTCAAAGACACACTGTTAAATAAATGAGTCTCTTGTTTCTGTCCTTTGGCCCTTGGATTACATAAAGAGGGAAAGAGAATGTGACTCCCTTCTAAGAAAAATTATTTTTCTATTTTTATTGCTTGTTAGACTATGAGGGAAAGCAGGAGGTAGAAGAAAAAGCCAATCTTCTGTCCCTCAAATTTACATTAAAGGTCACATAAGCAGTGGGCTGCTCACCACATGCCCTAATACAGCCAAATGTACCTTTTGTCTTCTGATAGTTATTGGATACTCTCTGCAAAAGTAATTGCATAGCAATTACAGTGTTAATTATTGGGGGTTTTTATTTTATTATTCAGTTTCACTTGGGAAAGCCATGTTGTTTGGGTAAGTTAAAACCTGTCTTCCCCAAACCTAATTAAATCTTGAACATAAGTTAACTGGAATATATTAATTTGGCATGTGGATATGTTTTTCTTTCGATTCCTTTTCTATTACAGGTTAGCATAGAAGATGAAGGTGTTACTTATACAAATATTTGGCTAAAGTACCTGTATATGCATTAATATGTTGCCATTTTCTTCTTCCTTTTTGTTTTTAAATTAAGTATCTATAACTAATTGTGTTTGGGGATCAAGAAACCGGACACCAGACTACTTCAAGAATATTATTTATGAGTGTTTCCTCCAGTATTTTAAATTCTGTCAGTTTCATCATCAGGAATTGATTATTGCTTGTATGTAGCAGACCTGTCTGAACTAACAATTTATTTACTATCTACTGTGTCTAAGCAAATAAATATTTCATGTGCCAGCAGCAAGCAGCAGCTGTTCATGGCTGTCACATAGTAAACAGCCAACCAGATAATTTAGTAGTGATTTACCAGTTTACAGAGTAAAATTTAAGTTGACTGAAAATATTTTGGATTCTGCAGTAAATATTTACATTAATTTATGTTTGGTGTGATTAAGTGTGTAAATACAGCATGTGAAATAGGGCTTTGGTGTTTAGGACTCAGTGTGTTTGAAGAGATACTTAGAGGACATAGTTCCCTGTGTTTGTAACACATTGGTGTTTCTATAAGAAACAAGTAAACAAATACTGAAATTTATAGCCAAGAATCTATAGCATGGCTGTTTTGAAACAGTCTTGGAGGACAGAATAGTAAAATGCATGCCTTTCCTGTGCCTCCTCTAATTTAAAGAGAATTTGAAAAGGCAAAAAGAAATATTATGTCCTCTACATCTTTGAAAAGTATAAGGAAAGCTCATATCATCTTTGAGATCGGTATTTGCCAGTTTGGGCTTCTTGCTTCATGAGCCAGTTTGGGTAGCAGCCTCTGAAGGGCTGCAGCTCCACTGCGTGACCCTGCAGTGACTCGTGAGCTCATCCCCAGGTACACTGATCCCCTGGATGTAGTAATGCTGTGCTGGATCTGCTTGTGGGATTATCAGTGACACACTTAATTACACACGATAGCTTTTGCAATGGAAAAGCCTTTTCTTTAGGGATGACTTTAAAAATGGCATTTGTGTGTGTCTGCATAAAACTCACAACAGAAGAGCAGCAGATCCTGAAGCAGGTTCACAGCTCTTCCCAGTCATGTCATCTCTTCTTCACCATGTCATTGTTTATACACTTATGGAAAGATATGACTGGAAATATGGATTTTAAGCATAAATGTTAATAAGATGTCCTTATTCAGAAGTCAGTAGGAACCGATATGCAGTCACATTTCTCCCCTTTTAATTGATTTTGGTTGTTGTCCCAGGAACATAGTTATTAATCACATGAACAGCACCTTTTTTCTCTTTCCACTTTTTGTTTGACTGTTTCTTAATCTTTGTCATTTTGAAGATCTGTTTTCAGCAACCTGCTTTCATGGGGTGTTTTGATTATTGATGCTACTAAAATTTTGAATATGAATAGAAAGGGAAAGGTAAGGGATTAACAAAACATAGAAGTTTCTTTGTGAGTGGTTCACACAGGAATCAAAGCGTTTATTGGAATGGTACTGTTAACAAAAACATGTTTAAAGCATCTTTTTAGCTTGATTTTTCCATTTATTTTCTGGTCCTGTGATAAATTGAAGCAATTGCTACTTAAACCCTCTCCTCCACCCTCATTCTCCACCCATGACAGGGCAACTATAGTTAGGAGCAGCTGCCTGGTTAAAGACCATGACACAATAGACAAGGTACAGAGTTCCACTAAAGCAATGGCCTGATGTCACTGGAGCATATTTGGGTGCATAGTTCCTTTAGTATTTCTCATTTAGTCTTGCTGAACTGAGATATGTTTAGATTTCTAATAAGTGGCAGTTATGCACTGTCCTTGGTACAATTGCTGACGATAGCAGGAGCTGTGCACATGCAGGCTGAGTACAAGTCAGAGCTGAATCTGGGCTTTCCACTGGGGCTGAAAGAGAAGAGTGACAGCAGCTGCAGACCTTTGACACACGAGCCATCATATCTGAAACAAGGAGATCTGATTTCACATACTGCTGTGAGGAGAGCCTCTGGCCTTTTAAATTATCACTACTACTCTGTATGTGTACTAGCCAGTGTAATAAACTAAAATAAACTCCTCTTCATCTTTTCTTTCCCACAAAATTGAAGCAAGCAAATAAGACTCTTGTGTTCTGAAAAAAAAAAAAAATTGTTCTGCAGAAGTGATTATATTAACAGGGCTTTTAGACAAGACTGTATTATTCTGTGTACTTGGGTGGGATAAAGAGCTTAAACTAATTGGAGATCACAGGGCCAGTGATAGAATTCCCTTCCTTTCCATTACACTGAGTGAGCACCATCTGTTTATTCACTGCCGAAATAATGTGGCAACATCCCACTAGACAAAATGAAAATGAAAAATGTATCCCTTGATGGATTAACATCAGTATATAATAATAATAATAATAATAATAAAGATTGATTGTTAGCTGTTCCAATAACAGTAGCTGCAAAATAAGCCTTCATTACTCCCTGGATTCTTTGGCAGGAAGGAGAAGGGGGGCAGGGCAAAGTCTGTAGGACATTTTAATATTAAAAAAGACTCAAATACATATTTAGATATCAAATTGTGGATGTGACCTGAACTTGTTAACACTAATTAAACAAGTTTTTTCATTTGTTTGTCTGGAGTAACAGATTCTAAAGCCTTAGAACATCTTCATTTCTTTATATCAGTGTCTTTAAATAAATATAACTTTACATAATTTATTTTTCATTATCCTAAAAGCAAAATATTATTGACCTAAAGGATCTGAAATTTTAAAAATCAGTATTTTGGTCATTTTTATATTCTTCCATTTCAAATTTTATTAATTACTTACAAATAATTTGAAAATGGGATAATGGAATTGCAAGGTAATTAAAATAGTACTGATTTAAGCAGGTTTTTTACTTGTCTGATTCTTGTATCTCTTGCTTAAAGAGATTAAAAAGTAACAGTAATATCTGAAAGGATTTTTTAAAGTTGTAAATAAAATTGGAAGTTGCGTAACTTTCAAAGAAAAAACATACAGAAAACTATGCTTGAAAAATTCATAGTCCTTTAACAATAATTTATCTGAATGGTTTTGATATGCTTATTTATGTAAAATTAAATTAAAAAGTGACTTTTTTTTTTTTTTTTGCACTAGCACAGTGTATAAAATTAAGCCCACATGTAACTTCAGAAGCAGGACTTTTGAAAAAGGGATAGTAAATGGGATGATACACCAACAGAAAGACCAACCTGACATAAAGTAAATGTTGTATTGTAGGAGAAAGGTTCTATGAGTGAAAACAAATCTAATTGCCCAGGCCCAGTAAAGCTATGGGGTTTTGGAAACTAAGTATGGGTATACATTTACATGGCTACCATTTCTACCCAATGGGCTAATGTGAAGGGCATCTACCTCTAGTTAAAATCAGTGGAAGCTCCTGGACAGGATTTTTCATAGATTGTCTGAGCAATGATCTCATCCCTTGTCCCAATCCTTTTTTTGCCCCAGTCTTTCTGGAAACAGTACTCTGCATTGTGAATGCAAAAATGTTGATTTAGCAAGATTAGAAGTTTCCATCATTGTAAAGAAATTCTGAGGAATTTAGGATGCTATGTGAGATGGCCTAGTATTACTAATTTCTGTATTAAATTTTCAGCATTCAAATTGTCCATTAAACAGCTCTTGAAAAATCCTAAATTGATGTGTACTGATTTCTTCTTTTTACTAACAAATATGCTTACTCTGTTGCAGCTCAGAGAATCATTTAAGGATCTCAAAAAGAAATTCAACAATTTGAAGTTTAACTATATGAAGAAAAGTGAAAAAGCTCGAAATATGAAAGTACTTAAAATACAGATTCAGCAAGTTGATACATATGCAGAGAAAATACAGGTAATATAAATTCCAGGCTTAATAAAGGCTTCACTAGTTGCATTGCTTGGCCTATGCCAAGCACATAAAAAAATTTACTGTGCACTTCCTTCTTACTCAGAACTATATCCTTCACCTCTGTCATTGACTGAGACATTTTTCATCGTTCTGTTCCTGTTATTCTTCCACTTACTTCAGTGAAATTATCTCATTTCCTGACTTCACTTGTTTTATCCTCCATTATTATTCTGTTCAATCTTTCATTCTTCTTGCCTCTGTTGCTTCACAATACGTATGACCTGGTCTTTCTTCTCCTTGGAAACAACCCTAAAATAATTATCTCTTGCATCAAGCTGATTTCTTGTCTTTCTCATTTCGTCATCTAAGGTGAACCTTTTTCTTCAGAACCTTCAGCTGTGTTCATTGCCTGGGGTTGGTCCGTGCTCATTTGCTCCTTACAGCCCTGCTAGCCTCACCCATTTTTTGGATTCACCAGAAACTCTTCCTTCAATGACCTTTTTAGCTGCAAGTCATGCATGACCATGTTTTATTACTACAGATATTTGTTTATTTTTAAGCTGAAAAAAATTGACTCCATTATAGCTTCAAGAAATATAATTTGTATCAATTTTAATCAGCACTGCGGAGGCTCTCCAGTTTCCTTTGCGTTTTGAAAGAGCAGCTTGGAAATTTTAAAACACAGGACAATTAATATGTTTTTAGGATTTTCCCCTGCTTTTTTATATTCAATTTCTAAAAATAGATACTTTTCATTGCGGTATTTAACATTGCTATGTCTTTTAAACAGATTCTTAAAAAGAAGATGGATAATTTAGAGAAGAAAGTCATTGACCCTTTTGCAGATGAACCTAATGCTAAAGTTAGAGTTCTCTTGGGCTCAATCAGTGACTTACAAAAACAGCTGAATGATTTTAACATCGTTGTGGAAGACTACAAGCAAAATCTGGATCTCACGGAGCATCTGCAACAGATGATGAAAGAGGTACAAGTAAACCTGAGATCCCCACTGTGGCTGTAAAAATTACCCAGGACAGGGATAGATAAAAGTGCTTTAACTGCCTCAAGGTTAACCTGTACCTTCTGAAAGTAACAAATAGATAATTTTTTAAAAAATTATTATTTCTTTCCAGATTTTGTGGTGAAAGGGGGGAAATAAATGTGCGGTGTGACCATACTCATGCAGCTGGGCTCTCCACCCTCCAGATGACTTTCCTTGTCATTCAGCATGTCTCTGACCATACTTATAAGCTCATTTTCTCTAAGTAAGCTCTGAGACAACACAGAAAGTGCCACAAAGTTCTCTTTGACGGCTGTCAAACTATGAGAGGCAGGTTATCACAGCACTGACTGTGGTTTATGTAATAATTAATGTAAAATACTCAGTTCCTTAACAGAAGGATATCCTTTTTTTGTAGACTAAATTGTTAAATATATCTATAACTTTTTTCTGAACGGCAGTCTGTCTTATTGGACACTTTCATAACTTTATTTTAATGTGTTTAAGGACTGTCTCATGCATTGTCTTTTTTAAAATAAAAAAATTTTGTGACAGTATTGTAACAGTATTTTCCCTCTGCCTGTATTGTGTTGGTGCTCTTGCCATGGGGCAAGCTCATTTCGGTCATCACTGTTTATTTTTAGAAATAACATTTTTCTTATCTCCAAAGGGATCTAAGTGCGTGACAAATTGCTTTAATGATGAATCACAATAATAAATTTCTGTTTAAAGAGATGCTTCCAGTGTCCAGTGACCTGATCAATTGCATATACAATGAGCAAAGCAGTTTGTTACTATTTGTTGAACATTTACATTTTCAAACTCCCCACTTACTTAACAGAAATAAATTGTTTCCTAGAGCTAAAATTTAGGGCTACTTTTTAAAATTTTTTTTTTTACTCAGTGTGAAGTACCACATTTTACTCCCAAGTTTTCTTTCAGCAAATAGGCATAGTCTTAAATGCTGCTGTCAACAGTGGCTAGAAATTGTGATTATTAGCTACTTCTTGTAATGATGCAATATTGATGATTCTGAGTGAACAACAGATTCTGTCCTGTTTTGAGTATTGTTAATCAAAGATGTTTATTATGGGTATGTTCCAAAGCTCATTCTTGTCAGTAGAAAGACTGCTGGCAACTTTAGTGGCTGCTGTGACCAAAACTCCTGTTTGATACTATGTTACATCTAAAGAACCCTTCTGCCCTTACACAGCTATAGCAGAGGCCATAATATGAAGTTTTTGAAATTAGTCAATTGATATACAAGGGAGAAAGAACTCAGAAATAAAACATGTTTGTGCAGAACCATTAACTAATAACCTCACCATGCTTGTAACATGAGCAAGGGCCTAGTGTTTAATGAAAATTTAACAGCTATTAATACTTGAAGCACCTTTAGCAGTGAACAAATGTTTTTTCAGGTTAAATTAGTCAGAATATTTAAGACATTCTATATGCCATTGATTATGGAAAGTCTAAGAATAATCCAGTGTATTCTACAACAGCGTGAACTGCAGATGGCCATGCATTATAATGCAGTTTTTTATCCCTCAGTGTCAATTTTGGTTTGAAGATGTGAGTGCAACAGTGATTAGAGTTGGCAACTATTCTGCAGAATGCAAAACAAGAGAAGCAATAGAGACTCTCCATAAGCAATTCAATAAGTTTCTTGAACCTACAGTGCCTGAACAAGAAGGAAAAATTCAGCAGATTATGGACCTTGCTAAACGGTTATATGGTGAGGAGATATCTGGTAATGTACTGTGGGGACAAAATACACAAACTTGGGGTGGAAGTAAGCAGATTCCTAGATTTGTTCATTTAAGAAGAAAATCCCATTAATTTTAAAAAATAAATGTTGTTTTAAAATATTGATTAGAAGGGGTGAAGGATTTCAGAACAAATATTTACAGAAAATAAAAACATGAAAGTGCTCAGAAGTCTGGTATTTACTTAGTTTTCTGTATACAGCCTGAGTTCACCTTGAAATCAAAATGTCCTTATAATACTCATGAGCTTGGAGTTAAGACTTCATGGCTTAAGCTCTCTCATAACAGGCAAGCCTTTGAAGTCACAGGATATTATAATGATATACCTCGGTGCTGAATTAATTTTTTACATTAATACTGTGAATAACTGGTAGGATTTGATTCCCAAATTTTTATTAGAAAATAGTGTAGATTGCTATTTAGATACTGTATTTGCAATTGTACTGATTTAGAACATTGTTGACCAAAACAAAATGAAAGTCAAAAAATCTCATATTTTGCTTTTTTCCCCCACTTTTAGTTTTTTATATACTTATTAAAGTTATCTTCTCTAAAGATAAAGGTGACCATCCAAACGTGCAGGAATCTTGTGTAGCCTATCAATTCAAGTAGTAAAGCTGAAAAAATTTCCAGAGTCAAACTGGGCTTTTAAATTTAGATCAGATCACTTCTTTTTTCTTCTCTCTCTTTTTAAATTTTTTTTAAAGCCTTCTCAATATTTTAAACATTCCTATCTGCAGGAAAGGAGATGACAGAATGGATTTTTGACAACAGCTGATTAAGAACACCAGGAGAAAGAAGTTGCTTGGTGTTCTTTGAGTCATTACATGGGAAAAAGCTCCTCCATCCTGCCTTTCTTTTGTATTTCTTATAACAGAGATCTAAGTGCCTCCTAGGTGTGTAATATGGCAACTAGTTTAGGAGAGACACTTTATGAGGTCAGCATCTTTTAAAGTAGTATTACTAACCAAAGAGAAAAGCTGCAGAAACTGTGAGGATTCATCTCAAGCAAGCAGTAAGAGGTGGGAAAGCACATAACTGGGAATCACAGAATTCCTCCAGCAAAACAAAACACAGAAAAATGTAATTGTAGTACGTTGGGGTTACAAAGTGCACTGATTGTTGCACATCTGTTTGCAGCATTTTTGTCTACTTTCACACTGTTTTCCTTTGTAGGTATTGAAGAAGGAAAAAAGTATGTCGAAAAAACTGTATTAAAGTATAAAGAAATCATGAATTCTGTTGATGGATTGTGTAGATCTCTGAGAGAACTGAAGGAGATAAAGGTATTGAAACTGGAGAATTATTGCCTCTGCATTGATTTGTCAGGCTGAATCAGAGTCTAAAACAGTGCTTTTAACTGAGGATCATCTATGGCAATATGAAATACTTCTTAATTTTTCACTTTTCTGTTACCTTAGGTAATGATTTTCATGAATCAAATAAGTGCTACTTGTTTGGGCACTAAATATTTCTTCTAAGTTTCTTTTTCTTTGCTTCTGTCAGAACTGTTACTCCTTTTAAGAAACCTTTAGGGGAAAATGTCAAATTTTCTTTAAGTACCTAGACAAATACTTTTTTTTCCCCTACATATTTCTTCTTCCTTTAGTATTGAAATTTAGGTAACTGCTAGATCGACAAAATGCCAAACAACCTACCGTGTCTCCCTCTTGGAAAAGACATCCTGAAAAACAAGTAGTGTTAAAGCCAAAGCAATTTGAGTTAGAAAAGCCTTGCTTTTACATAAAAATTAAAGAGAACAACAACATTTTTAGTTTCATGTTCTGATAAACTGTTTTAGGTGTAATTAAGTATAACATATTAACTGAGGAGAAATTGTGGAAAACAGCAGATAGGGGTAGACAATGAAGACTCTGTCTTTGCTTGTCCAAGAATGAATTAACTGGGTTTTGCTGCATTTTTTTTTTTTTTGGCCATAAGCAACTTATACCTGCGCTGATGACAGCTTTTACATAGGATTTCACTTTGGTTTTTACTCTGTTGTACAGAGCATAAGTCAGCATATAGCTAAAAATTACTACCTTCTATTGTGTGTAAACTTAATTTTTTCTTCACATGGCAGAAAGTTGAGTTTTCTGAAGAGTTGATTACTGTTAAAAAAGTAGAAAGAAATGGTCAAGAAGCATGTGAGACTGTTAAAGAAGTGGAGCAAAAGCAGCAGGTTAGTTCGATTATTTGGGGTTTTCAATAACTAGAGCTTTGTTTCTTAAAAGGCTTTGTGTATTGCTAGAAAGCGTCTTGCTTTTCAGTCTTGAAGGCTCCATTTGGGTGGGAGTTGTCAGTGTAGTCTTGGTCAATTCTTTTTCACTTATTTTCAGTTACCCTTTTTCCTTCTATCCAATCCATATATTCTTCCTTATGAATTTTTGGGTTTTTAGCATTTTTTACATGTCTGTATATCTCCTTTATTTTCCAAAATAATGTTCCTTTCTTAACGTTTTTGCCAATTTTCCTTTGGTCCTATTGCCACTGTATTCTTAAGGTAGATGTCCTCTCTGTGACCATTCCTCCTTCTTGAAAAAAAGAGTACATTCTGCTCTCTCCTTTAAAAATAAAACTTGAGGGAATATAGGACATAATAGCAGAGACTAGTATTCCCAGAGCTCTAGACTTCCTATGATGCTTCAATACAATTTATGAAAGTATTTGATTTGTGAGTAATGTTCTATGAGAGAAACCTCATAGCTCAGAATTTGAACTAAATAAAGGTGGAAATTTTGATTATTTGTTGAATCATTAAGGTCTTAATCAGGAAAAAAGTGGGGGTTTCAAACATTTTTCTTTCAGATGGTATCAGGTGAATTCCTTGCAAATTCAGAAAGCATTGCAGAGAAGAGAAGCAATACTCTGTCTCCTACATGCACTAAACAGGTATGTATTGTTCGTATTAATTTACTTCTAATCAGATTGATGGGCATCCTTGTGTACTCTCAAGGGAATTCCACTCCTTAATTTGCTATGTCTCAAATAGTCCCCAAAAGAGGACTATTGTTATAGATTGGTAAGCTTTGATTATATCCTCATTTACAGTATTACCAAAAACCTGAAAAAACAAACACATTGATTCAGTTTAACAGCAGAGTTAGTAACAGGAACCAGAGCAACAATGAGGGAACACAACTGCAGCTGTGATCAGTTCAGCAGGACATCGTGGCAAAGATAATTTGCTGTAATGTTGGTATAACACTATAGAAGAAATAACAGAACTCACTATCAAATTATCGTCTTTGCCCTCATCTCAAAACACTTATGTTCCATTTCAGTTGCCTAAATTTTCTGCATCAGAGATCATAAATAATACAAAATAGGGACTGCATGCATGTTGAGGACAATGCACAAAAGGAGATTAGATAAGGGAAGACTGAGTATGCATTTAGAGTGATAAAAGTCCAAATAGACAAACGTGTTTTATTCATGGATATACAATAAAAGAATATGAAAGTTTCCAAATTATCAATGAATAAATGAAATCTTCAAAATATAGGCAAAGCAAAACCAGACCTATATTTTATGAGATTAATTACTTTAGTTTAAAAAATATTTTGAAGGCTTGGGATCCTGGGCATAAATGTAAATAATTTGCTGTGTAAAATAGTCTGGCAAATTGGAGTGGGTGGTAATGTATTTAGGTCCTTAGAAATGTAGGATCCATGGGTAACTGTTTTAGAGATCTAAAAATTCCATTTTCCAAGCTGATAACATAGACAAGTACTACAAAATTTTAAACTGTGCTGTTTTGTAGAAATTCAACTAATGATACCATTCCCTTCAGTTCAATACAAAATATCCTGTAATCTGCTGATGAGCCAAAATCAAACCTAATTAATTTTCTTACCCCCATTCCAAGTCAGTGGGAGTTTCAGCACTGACTTGGAGCCCAGATTTCACTCAAAATTTTGTGCCTGTTCCAAAGAGTGTCCCTCAGGAGAATCACCTCAGCAGATGTCCACAGCTCTATTTTGCTAAGCCAGAGCTTTGCCAGTCCTCATCAGAGTCTCAGCTGCCAAGGAGAGAAGGCAAGGGTATGCGAAACAGCAAATATCATATGAGAATTGTGGCAGCTCTGATGCCTCTACCCTTTTCATCACTCCATACTTCACTTAAAGAAGCAGCAGGTTCTTCTCGCTAGGGCTCTGTATCGTGGGCCAGCAATCTCTAATTTTGTCTGTGCTGCTGCAAGCTACATTTGCAATATTAATTTGTTTCAAATACAGCCCTCGTAAAAGTGTACTAGACCTTCTTACGGCACATTGATCCTCCTGCTTTTTTGGTGCCATGCTGCCAAAGCCTATCTGGCAGCTTACCCTCTCATGGCTCACATGTCATCTTTCCATGGCATTTTCCCCAGGGTCATTTTCCATCTCTTCGGGGGTCACAGTTCACCAGAGGATGCTTGTGGGAAGCACTTTTACAGTGAAACTTGAACTTTGTCTTACAGCTGAACTGAATTGTTTAGTAAAATAGGCACAGTAAAATCCCAATCTTCTTCCAGTTATTTTTTCATAGAACTGGCATGAATCATGTCGCTTTGTAATAATGACTGCAATAACTTGGAAAAGCATCTATAGCAAAACTAACATATCTAAAGGACCAGGACACATATGAGGTTCTATTACTTATATATATATATATATATATATATATACACACACACACATATGTATGTATTTTTAAAATTTTGTGAAATAATTATTAGATTGTATTTAGAACGGTAGAACAAAAAGAAAACCAAAACAAATGTACCACCACACTTTTGTACTGGATACGGCCAAAGAGACCTGTTTTGGAAAGCAATGGCATCCAGGGTGTCACCCAATTTATTTGAGTGGGCAGCTCACAGGTGATAGAAACATTGCTTACTAGATTGCATATTTTTGTATAGAATTCAGCAATGAGAGTAGCTTAAGAAAACATTATAAGCACCCTTGCTGAGAGCCTTTGCACAAATGAAATCAATCTGAATATGTGAGTACATTGATAAAAAATCAAGAGGCAGAGAAGTAATTAACAAATCAGTTAACATCTTCTATGCTTTGTGATTAAAATTAATGCACTTATGCCTCACCCAGTTCCCTTTGGAACATGATGAGAGGGTTTAGTTGGGTTTTTTTTTTCTGGATCCAAGTAAACATAAAAATAATTTTAACACTGCTTTTTTGAAAATGTTTGTCAGGGTCTTGGAACAGCTGGCAAAATAAAAAAAAAAAAAATATAAAATGCTTGGAAAATGTTATAGAAATATTAGTTTAATTGTTTAACCCTTGAACATGACTGACAACTCTTTTTTTCAAAGAAACAAGTCCAGCAACTTGGTTATTATTGTATTTTGTCACTGTGTAACTGTTTCCTATTTAGATGTAATTAGGCCACCTCCTTCTCCTCCACCTTCCCCTTGCAAATGCTCATGTAAACAGAACCTACAGGAAATCCACAGGTTGCCTTTTGTTTGTAGAAAGGTACTTTTTGTTTCATTGTTACTGTTATAGTAAATGCTTATACATAGGTATAATATCTTCTAGAATCTATTTGAACAATTTGAAATTCCAGTAAACTGCTGCAACATTTTCTGACAAATTTTTTCCCCCCATTTCTTTCCACTTCTCAGAATACATCAAGCTTAATTAGAAGAAACATTGTTGCTAGATTCTGCATGAGAAGGAGATGTATTGAATGATAACTCTTTCTTTGTTTTTCTTTTTCTTCTTTCCTTTCCTTCTTTCCCCTCCTAATTTGAGGAGAGGAATATATTGGCTGATATTTCAGTTATCTGTCCAGCTGGTG
Source organism: Acanthiza pusilla (assembly GCA_036630365.1). Classification (NCBI taxonomy): domain Eukaryota; kingdom Metazoa; phylum Chordata; class Aves; order Passeriformes; family Acanthizidae; genus Acanthiza; species Acanthiza pusilla. Next base: position 13,405,810 of record JAXCHO010000019.1, read on the forward strand.
AGGATCTTGTTTCACAGGATACAGAGCTGTCATCTTCAGCCAAAGAGGATAGTTTACAGACTGAATTCCTGGCAGAAGAAATACCCTCCGGAGATGAATATGAGTGTATATCACCTGATGATATCTCTTTGCCACCGCTTTCTGAGACACCAGAGTCCAACCTCTTACATTCTGAAACAGAGCTGGATGAGCAGTGCTGCTGTAGTTCTCATAGTCTGCATGTCAGCTCCTACAGCTTGCAAATGCAGAAAACCACCAGTACGATAAAACTGGTGGAAGCATCTGACCTCTTAACAAATTCTGCTTTTACTGATGCTACAAATAATAGAACAGAAAGCCAATCAGATCACTTTGAAAAGTTTTGTGTCTCTTTAACAAATGCTGGGCCAAAAGTCAGAGCAGTATCTCCTTTGATTTGCAGCTCACAAGGAGTATCTGAAACTAGCACTGCTTCCTGCCCTATAAAAACCAAACCGGTAGATAGCATGATGAGTGAAGTGAGCAAAACACGTTTACAGCACCCTGAACTTCATAAAAGCATGGCAGAAACACAAGAACAATTGCATGCCCTGAATAACTGCACTAAAGCCCGGGACAGGCTGCATGCTTTGCCTGATGCATTCTCAGGTCTCGTGTTTCAATCAGACGCCACCAGAAGCTGTCAGAGGCAGATGGTTACCCGAGAAGAGATTAAAAGTTCTTCAGAAAAGAACAGCATGGCCAGCCTAACTGGACAGGCGCCTAACTTCTCCCAGCTTCTGTCTAACAAAACCGTCATGGAAGGTTCTCCGGTAACTTTGGAAGTAGAAGTAACAGGATTCCCAGAGCCTACACTGACATGGTGGGTAGCTTGTGATGAGAAGTAGTAAATAGGCCTAGTAGTGAGCCACCATGAACCTCCTATAACCAAATCAATTAATCTTATAATTAATAATCCTTTCTACTCCACACCTCTGCATGATTTCCACCTTCAAAATTGTTTTTGACAATTAACCAACTTGAAATAATCTCTCCGTACCAAATTTTAGCAATGATAGTATCAAACTACTGCAAGCATGTCCAGTGTTTTTTAAGCAAAAGCATAATACAGTTTTCATGTTCTGGAATATGGCATTCTGTTTGTTCAATGCCTTCTTAAAATAATTGCACCCTTCAGATTTACCATAAATAAATTCACCTGCATTTTCCCAGGCTTTGGGCATTAGGTATGGACAGACACATAGATGTGCATGCACACTGACATATTTATACAGTCATTATATAGAGAGAAAGACACTTTTACACATATGTGAAAATCAGTTTTCAAAACCAAGACAGGTTGTAAGCTGAAAAACCCCACCTAAATATCTACATTAACAGAATCAGTTTGATGTCATTTATTGGTGTGCATGGTCTATCTCTTTGCTAATTGCTATGTGTCTATTTAGATTTCTTTGTATTGGATTTGTGAGAAATACAGATGATGTAGTATGAACATCTAAACTCTAAAAATTCCCTGCCAAAAGGAATAGGGACTGAAAGAGGGGCAGGATTTCAAGATTTTTGTCATAGTTCTATATGTTGTGGTGTGTATTCCTCCAATTTTACCTCATTTGTCTTTTCTCCACTTATTCCATTAGTCTTTCACAATGGAGGCCTTTCTTTTAGTGTATTAAAATTCATTGTGCCTCTTACTGGAAAAAAATTGATGTTAATATTGTTATTGCACATTTAAAGAATTAAACTGTAAGTTTTTGTTAAACTGAAATTTTTTCAGTGGCGCTGAGAAAAATACTGGACATTGCAACCTTGGTGCTATACTTTGTTGGTATCAATAAAGTTATCTTGTTTTAAATAGCAGTGTTGTACAGATTGAGGAGTATTATTGATGAAACAAGATGCTCATCTTGTAAGAAAACACTAATTTAATTTGAAAAGATAATACACTGTTGATATATTGTCTTTCAAAAAGGTAACATATAACGAATAATTTTGCAAATTAGAAATTCATGAAAACAGAAAGAAAATGGGTTTTTAAATTAAAAATTCATCAATAACATGTATTTTGTACTGGTGTAGAAATTTTTTGGATATACATATGGAAAAATATATTGGTGTTTCTGTTAGGTTAAATGTAGCCTGTGCTGAAACCTCATGAGGCGAGGAGAGCCAGAATTTTCTCTGTTTTCCATTTTCAAATCTGGAGTCACTACCAATACACAGTGACAGATCCTCAAATGTTAGAATATGACCCCAGTTCCCTGAAGTAACTCCTGATGCATTGTTCCATCCTGTTTGATGATGTGAGCTAGGTAAATGTTAAGTGGGCTGAGATGGAGGAAGGCTTTTGATTGTCTTTTATACTGAAGATACAGGTTTAGAAAGTTTGTTTGTTGAGTCTTTAGGGCCTATTTGTTAATTGGATGTGTATTGGCTCAAGACCTTATTAGCAACAGTATTTCAGTGCAAAACCAAGGGCCCAGGCCATCATGTTACCTCTAATACTGCAGTAAGATAGTTGTGACTTGTCCATTGAACACCATTTTCAGAACCACATTTTCTACAGTTAAGAGTATATTATCCAGTGATTTGCGTTGTTTAACTGTTCATACATATTAACAGATTGAATCTGAGGAATGAGAGCACAGCAGTGTTCTCTATCCCTTGCTGTTACTGTAGCCTTACTGAGATTGTCTGAATTTGCAAAGTTCTGTGTGGCTTACAGTGATATGACTCTGACTTGAAAACTGACTCTCTGCTCCAGGTACAAGAAGGGCCAGAAACTGACTGCAGATGAGCACTTAAAGCTTTTACAAAAGGAGACAAAGCATGCTTTGTTCATTCAGAAGGTGTGTGATAAAGATGCTGGCCTCTATGTTGTTCGGGCTAAAAATTTGAACGGCACTGTCTCATCAAGTGCCATTCTTCACGTGAAAGGTAACAGGCCACCTATTGCAAGAATAGACTGGATAACGCTGTGTGTCATCTATATTAGCATATCACTAATATACTGGCTATTCACAAAATAAGTACAATATTGACTGCACCGGACTTAATCATCACATGTTGAATTTATTTTCTTACACTGCATTTTCACAATATGTATCAAACCACTTTTATGACAAAATGGATATATTGTTTCCTTCTTTATTGCCAGTATTATGTGCTTGTTTTACTTTCTTGCAGTGATGTTGAGATAAAAACTTACGAAGATTTTTCTAGAATCTGAGGCTGAACTTTGCTTTCTGAAAATGTAGGCATTGCAAAGCATTGGAAATGGTTTTAATGGTTGTAGGATTTAAATGTCAATATAGACCCAGGTAGAGTTCTCAGATTAATGTATATTTTATGATATGTCTTTTCTTGAGATGTGTGGTGGGGGTGTGGAGGGTGTTGGAATTTATTTAAAACATAGAATGTATTTTTTCCAGGCACATGTTTTTTTGTATGCTTACAAAAAAAAATATTTTTGGGACAAAGCTTCTTAGTAAAGGTGTCATACCACTCATGATTGAACTAACATAGATCAGATTTAAATCTGTCCCAGCCCAGCATATAGTCTCCTCAAAGGAAAGCTGCTGTAGTTCCAATAGAGCTGTGATTGTGCTCCAGAACTGACCCAGCACCACCAGGATCTGTTCGAGTGGCACCGAGTACATGATGGAACAAACGTTTACAAAATTAAACATTCCAACACACCAGTCTGCTTAGATGCCTGTGATACCTTCTCTGCCTTCTTATGAAATTGAAGATACAAATATTTTTAATAATCCTCTAAATTTTTAATATAAGACAAGAAAGTTAATGATTTGTGAAGTGAGCATTTGCACAGGTTTAAAATTTTTAACACACTGATTTCAAACAGAATCAACCAAATTGGGGAAATATTCAAAAGTATATTCAGATTTTAAAAAAAGAAAAATGTGTCAAACAGAATTTACTTCAAAGTAAATCCAAACCAATATTTTGTTTAAATATTTCATAACCATGATGTAACTGTGCCAGTGGAAGACTCAATTTATAAATCCTCAAATATAACTTCATTCTTTATCCTCAGTATTTGTTGTGTTGACAAAGAGCTACGTGATTTTTCCTGCATCTTTTGATTGCCAGCTTTCATGTTGCAATGGTATTGCTGTGGAAAATTTTTGGAGAGGAAATACTTACCTTCGCTTGCATAATTTGCTGGAATTAAGAAAGCCTTTTATTGTGTAGCATGCTATGAAAAAGAATATATATTGCAATTGCTGAGGGTCAGATATTTTGTCCCAGTGACTGCAACTTTTTTAAAATTCCTGTAACTTTGAAAAAGGAGAAGGTCTCAGGATGATATAACCTCACAGCAATACAAGAGGGAGCAGCAGGAAGAAGTGGTGAGCAGACGGGGGAGCAAAGTAAGTTCTGACTCACTTGGTATTACCCTTAATGAACCACTTTATAAGATCAGTCATCTCTCAGAAATGTAGATTCGTAAGAATTTTCTCAGGTATCAATTTCACCTGTTTTCCTACTGTGTATTTTCCATTTCACAATAAAGGTAATTTAGATCTTAATAAACCATTGTAGAAGTATTTAATACCTTTGTTCATTTGTTTGTTAAAACTTTCCTCTGAGAATTTGAACATTTCTATGAATTTTTTGTAAACAAAAGTTGATTTTGTGAGTGTGGTATTGCATCTACTTTCAATTAGCATTAGTTTTAAATGCACGGTTTTTAATGGGTGTGTGGATATCAGCTACTATTTTAATTGCTGCAAGAAGCAAGATTTCAAAAAGAGTGATTAGAGACACAGAATGCACAGCAGGAAACTGAAAGTCTCCTGGATTTAATGGTTTGCTTTATAAACAAAGACATAATCAACACTGATTACTGCTGTGCTGGCAGTCTGGGTTTAAATACCCTTTATTTAAGGACTCAAATGAATATTCAAAAACAATTTGCTGGAAAATTCCTGCTGTTTTCTATTTAGATAATCTAAAAAAAAAAAAAAAAAAAGAAAGGGAGTGACAATGTTGCGGTCTCATGATGCACTAATAATTCTTGGAAGGAAAAAAACGATTACTTCTGTTGCAGCAATATTTTTAGTATAATGCTTCCCCCTCTCAGGTTTTTTTTTAATAGTTTATACTATGCATGCTTTACCTCCTCCTCCTTTTAGCCATACTGTAGAGCAGGGAATACACCCAGGTGCTTTGTATTGCTCTGGTTCTTTCTTGGTTTACAATGCTAATTTCCCCTCATCACAGTCACAGTTTTGAGCCTATAGTGACTTCAAGATCCAAAATGTTTACATCTTCCCGATGGCTCCCTTAGAGAGAAGATTTGTGCCTCAGTCCCACCATCCCTATAAGAAAGACATTAGGCATAATAACCAACCTACTGTCCCTTCCTCCTTCCCCACATGCAGACACCTGTAAGAAAATGGTGCAGGATATTGCCTGACTGCACGATGCTGAGTCGTGGGAAGGGGTGTTAACACAAGGCGCCTAAATTTGGAGGGGGAAAGGGATTAATTATTTTCATTTTTCAAGAGAAGCAGCCTGTGTGAGGTGGCAGGTTTGAGTCAGTAGGCAAAGGGAGGCTGAGTCCTTACCCAGATGGGATCAGATGTGGCTGGAGCTGCAATGGAGAAGGTGACTTCCTCTCAAATGACTGGTAAGGTATGCTTACTTCTGCACCTTTCTCTGGAGACTTTTCTAGGGTAAAGGGATAATCTTTGTGTGTGTATTATCTTCTGTGGTCCAGAGGAACTGTGTCTTGAAAAACTACTGCCAAGATTTTGAAGAGGTTCCACATGGTACTGCAGGAGACTGGAGCTCTGGATTATGGGTATTTCAGATCAACTGGGTCATGAGACCTACTTAATATTTCTAGTAAAGGAATCCTTCCATTTGTGTCAGGAGCTTGACTGAGACAAAACATCTAATGAATAAAGTGCAGTGTTAATGTAAAGTGATGCTGAGCAAATCCAGAGTCTCTAAGCAGCATGGGGGGAATCTGCCTAGCCTAAATTTATAGAGAAGACTGTGGAAGTTCATATAATTGCTAATATCACATTTCAAGACACCAGAGATTGGAAATTACATGCTTAGGGTAAACAGATTAACAATAAAGGTGAAGCAATTTAATTTAAAAAATGGCTGTTAAAACCAACTTGGCTTGACCTGTACTAGCTGTGTGTGAGGGAGCTGAGGCAGGGGTGAAAGCTGTGTGACAGAGAGCTGCAGGTGTTCTTTCCGTCCGCAGTTTTCGCCTTGCTCCAGGTTGATGATTTTTCAGTGCTTATTCATCATTTGCAGCATAGCTCTACTGGTTCCTACAAGTAACTCATGGAATATGGAATATTTGAATAAATTATTGTCTGAGGCCATAAGAGTGGTATTTCAGAACCACTGACTATCTGATTTTTTTTTCTCACAATGGAGGAATGAATCTGTTCTTTCTAACCTTTGTGGTTCATGGGATGTCCAGCCAGGATATCATTTGCAATTAACAAGTTGTCTTCTGAGTTTTTGTTATGGTATCACTGAAAAATCACTGGTTAAGTATTACCATCCATTCTATTTTGAAGGCTGCTGTCAGAAGATTAAATCTTTTCCAGCAGACTTTGTTCCCTGTTGAGGTCAAGCCTGTGCCTGAAGGAGTTGTAGGAGCTGTCACTTCATGGTTTTATTTGCACATAATTTTGGCTTTGCTCTTTGTTTTCATGTTCTGCAGTCTTATTGATACAAAGTCAAGATGGGGTCTGATTGATGATTATCACTATCACCATTCCACTCAGATTTTTCAGATTTTTTTTTTTTTTTTTTTTTTAATGGTACAAAACCGTTCTGGTATGAGATGCATCATGACTTCACAAGGTAATCCAAACTGCACAAGTAATGGAATCCAGCCAAAATTACCACAAGGAGTGGCTGAAGCCCACTTAGTGTTTTCCACTGCAATACAAGCTAATCATGCTCTGTTTGTGAGCTATTGCTAGCTGCCTGCAAAGAGTAGGCAGGGGTGTAAGCTTGGTTCTCTTGCTTGACGTGAAGCTGGAGATCTCAAATTTCTGTTCTTCAGGTGCATGCAGTGCAATGGGACTGGCAGCTTGCACATGCTAACTTTCAACAGCTGGGAACTGGGCTGTTTGAGTTGCTCTGGCTGGCTAATACAGAGGTCACACAAGGTTAGCACAAGTATGGGAGAGTAAAATTTATACTTTTCTGCTTTTTGTCGTGGCCCCAGTCCTAAAATATATATGAAGAATAGAAAAGCAGCTAAGCTTGGAAGGTTACTGCAACTAAGAGCTCACCTAAGAAGTGAATTTATTAATACAGTGGTCAAAATGTCTGCCTCCCAATGCCAGCAGGCCCACATTTGGAAAAAAATAGGCCTTGGCTCAATATATTTGTGTTTAGAAGTTGATGGACGCTGGTGTGAGATAAGTTGGTTTTTGCTTCATAATAGCATAAAGAAAAAGTTTTCATCTTTATACAGTGGAGTAATGGTGGCATGGCAGTTTCAAACTCTGTCATTTAACACACATTTCAGTAACTTTCTGTTTCTGAGAAGGCCAGTGATAACTTTTGTTAAATATTATGGAAACATGGTACAATTTATATTAAAGAGGAGGGATTACAAATTCTTTATTGTAATATGGATGCAAAAGGCTCATTTTTTTGTAGTATATGTCTTTGTGTGTTCTCCTCTGTGTTAACATCTTCTGCTTTGTATTCCTTGCGTCGAGAATACTTAGTCTGAATTCTGAGGTGGTCTTTTTTTTACTGTACCCCTGTAGGTGGAATGTAAGTGGAACCTCAGGTAGTAGTGGAGTGATTCAGTAAATCCAGCTTTGCAGCTCATTACATTACAAGCCACAGAAAGGAATGCTTTTATCCAATACAAACTGATGCTGATGATGAAAATTTCTTCCATTTCGATGGGTTAATTTGTATTGATCAGTCCTTGTAGTGGCTCAGGTGTCATCTGTCCTTCCACAGTTGGCATGAAGCTAGCACAAAATCAATCTCATGTGTTTTGGGTATTTGCAATAGAAAAGCAATTATTTGCCCATCCTTCATCTGAACCAAATTTGTACTGGATGATGTGGTAGTACATGGTTTCAGTATTAATGATTGTCAAAAAAATGGTGTGATTGAAGTGGTAGAGAGTCCTCATTCTGTCCTTCATTTCTGTTGCAGATACAGATAATTGGGTTTTTTTATCTTTTCAAGCCCTTTTTTTTTTTTTTTAATACTAAAAAAATATGGGGGGAAAAGTGAAGAAAGCATGATGCACAACAATCCACTAAAGGATAAAATTTGCTCTCATGGCTTTGTCACTTTAAATTTGTGTGGAATATTTACTCTTCTGCCTTCACTGAAACAATAATTCACATAGACTTGCCTAATACCTTACCAAACAACATGATTCTTTAGAATTTCCATGGAACTAAAATCACTATGCTGATGCATGAAATTATTGGGTGCTTAATATCCATGGTTTTTAACAAACTTTTTTTTAGATAAACAATATATGCCTACTAACTGTCTTGCAAAAAAGTTATCCTGAGTTCCAGGCATCACTAAAGGCTCTCTTTGTCCTTCAATGTGATGAACTTTACAAGAACAGGTTTTTTTCTTCGATTGCTTTAGTGGTGTCTTTTAAAACACAGTGAATACTGATTTGATTAATTTATTTTTTTCAGTACAAGGAAAACAGCCAAACTTCACACAAAAGTTTGGACATAGAACTCTGCAAGAGGGAGAAGATTTAATCCTGCATTGCACTGTACATGGAAAGCCCAAACCCCATGTGTGCTGGACAAAGGATGATATCCAAGTGGTATCTGGAGATATCAGGGTATGTTCTAATGTTGTTGAATTTTTTCTTGGGAGAAAGGTAATTTATATTGCTTTATGCTACTAATTATCTCCTACGTGCATTCTCTTGTTTTACAGATTGAGAAATTAGGAGATACCTATTACCTTTTAAAAAGAAATGTGGTCCTTGCTGATACTGGGAAATATATCTGTGTTGCCAGCAATGAGATTGGACAGGCACACTGTTCTGCTTTCATAACGGTGACAGGTGATTCCTCCTGCCAGTTGCATGCTTTTGGCACCTTGTTCCAAATTACATGAGCAACTTGTTTCCACTAATGTATTTTTTTTTTTTCTTTTTTCCTTTTTTTTTCCCCCAGAGAAAAATAAACCCCCCAAAACTTCCAGTACAACTCAGGCTAAACCAGAATGGGAAGAGGGATACTTTTCAGAAGTGAGTGTCACCACAGCTGAGCTGGGAGAAGCCCAGGGCGCTCCATGTGAGGGAGATGAAAGGCCAATGGCTGAGCATATTCCAGTAAGGTAACTTGCATCTCACTCCATGCTACCACTTGTACTGCTGCAATAACTGTAAGGATCTTAATTTACAAAGCACACAACAAACACTCTTCCTAATCTGTGAATTTTGGGGTAATGTACATTATGTGTGTAATATGTGACTGCCTTTTTCACTTAATTCTTCATCGAAAGATACGTAATTTTTAGATGAAAGACCTTGTAATACAATAGACAATTGAGTCTGTGCAAGGTATTTACATTTTGTGAAATATTTTTTTTAAATCTCAGCATCTTAATCTAGATGTTCATATAAGATTGAAGAGCTCAAAGATACAAAGTATTCCAGAAGTCCAAATTGATGGAGCTACATGAAATTTCAGTAACAGAATATATAAATAGATAAATTTTTTTACTAGGCAAATCTTATTCAGAAGAATAAGTAGCAGTCCTAATAAGACAGGAAGAGCCATTGTTCATGAATTCATTGAAGATAACAATTCTTTCCACTGTGCAATTTCAGATTAAATAAATGAGATACATGAAGTCACTAGTCCCTGTGGTGGCTTTTAGCACCAGATAAAATCTTGCCTCATGAATTTAGGCTCTGGTTTAAAAGAAATAGCAGTTTCATTTTGTCTGTAAGATCTTGAGGTTTGTCTATCTAGATGTAGAGCAACATATAAACATAAAGGAAAGTTGTCGCCTGTGTTGATTCAAAAGCTTAGTCCTTTTCCATGTGAGCTGCCTGCACACTTTGCTTCACATCCAGCTGACGAAGCACTGATCCCACATATTTTGTTTGTTGTTTTTTTCCATACTGCTGAGATATGGCAAGTATTCCTAAGTAAAAAAAGACATGCAAGATCATAATAATTTTACTTAAGGCACGTAGAGGATTCAGTGTGATTAAAACATGTGGGCCATACAGAAAGGTCAGATTTATCTTAATTTTTTTCTCTTATCTTCTGTTATTTATAGCTAAAGTGTATTACGGTCAGTAAGACGAGATTTGGAATATTTTATGTTCACTCTGTAATCACTGTTTATTTGATCTCTAACCTTTTATTTTCTCAAAACCACGAAGAACTGTCTATGCCGCCATTAAAAATATGGGCAATAATAACTGACCTTTTTTAAATAGGTTTAAAGAGAAACTCTGGTTTCAAGGAGTGTATCTTGAACTTGAGAGGCCACAAGAGATTAACTTCAATTTGAGATGTGATCCCATTTTTCTGCCTGATGCAGTGGAACAGAAGATGGACTGAATTGCAAGATGCCTGATTCCTGAGCATGTTTGTGTTTGCTGTGTCCATTAGTAGGTATTGGCCATGGGTGAGGAGCAGATGAATTTTGGGTGCTATCCAATATATACCTCGATTAAAATTTGTATTTTGTTTCTTTACAAATAAATCATTATTAAAATTCACCTGTGTGCAGCATTTATTAGATTTATGTCTATAAATGATTTATAGAGTTATAAATCATTTACAGTGATTTATAATTTCTTGCGGGTTTGCTCTGGATTGTTGGACAAATCTAACATAAGATGATGATGGAGAAAAGAAATATTCACCTTCAAAATTACAGATCTCCTTGGTGATTCACTAGTACCCACTATTGAATTCTACAAATTCCATCAGTGGTATTAATTCCATCAATAGGTCTTCCCACTAGCTAATATAGAGAATTAGGATTTAAAACAAAATGAGCTTATAACTACAGAATTCTTCAGTTTATTAAATAGAGTGTTAATTGCTAGATTTCTAACCCTTTGAGACGTTTTTTGGCGGCCAGGCACCAAAAGGAGTGGTTACTAATATTAGCAAACCTTGTCTAATGCTTGCTTAGTAGCAAGAATATCTTCAGGGCAGAGAAAGTTTCTAAGGCAGCATAATGGAGAAGTATTCCACTGCAATGCTTCGCTTTCAGGACTAGATTAGTGTGACAATACAGTCCATTTCCAGCTGGTGCAAGTCATTGCAGTTCAAAGGAGTGGACTATGAAATGATACTTGCTCTAGTTTCAAAGCACATTTTTAGTTTAGCCAAGGACTCTTCAATAATAGAATTCCTCAAGAACCACAGGATCTGTTCAGGGTATTAAAAAACCCTGAAATTGAATTGAATCTTCTCAATTGTAGGGCAGTCTTTAGCATGATGAAGTCTTAGTCTACATCTCTTGAATTCAGAGTTTAGGTGTCTTTTTCCATTCACTGCAAAGCTTCTTGTAGAGAAAGATGAGGACTTTTGTAGTGTCATCCATTTGTAGCATTGAACAGGTGGTTCAGAAAAAGCTCCCTTTTGGATGGCTGCTTGCCTGCCACAACATCGAACAAAACAGTCGCATTATCAAATAACATTTCTTCAGCTTGATCTGTCTGATTCAGATTTTCAAAGTCCTACCTTGCAAATGATTCCTGCTATTCAGATTTCTGCTTCAGAGCACTCTCAATGGCTTGGCCAACACCACAGATGCACACGGATCCATATGTACTGTGCAATTCCCTGTGGTCCAACATTCTGTCATTTTCTGCAGGCACATTGATTAGACCTGCTCTGGTTTTGCATGCCACAGCAGGGCACTCACACTTCTCACCAGGAGCAGATAGGGATTTAAGCAGTGCAGCATTTTTGTGCTTCATCCAAGTCGATGTCATCTGTGCAAAATTGGCACTGAAATACCATATTTAAGAATTGCTTAAATCATAATATCAAAACATTAAACACTTTTCTCCAACAGGATGCAGGTTGGATGGCAGGAACTTAAATTTATCTCCAAGTTAAAGTACAGGCAAAGAGAGAGGAAATGAGCTGAAAAAAAATATCATGTACATGTCTTCACCTGATCACATAAATCACTTGCTTGACGTGATGGAAAAGTCAGTGGCATGCTGCCTGCAGAAGAGTCACAAGGCTATGTATATGTGCACATAAATATAGTAGCTGCAGACTGAGGTACTTGCTCTGCATATTTACCCCTGTATCTCCCACAAACAGCTTTTTCCAGAGTGGAATGAAGACAAGTGTCAAACATCTTATGGATCCTATGCAATTACCTTTCCCAACTAAGCCCCTCATTTTATGCATTATTTTGATTTAAAGATGTCACAGAAAATACTGTGTTTCTAACTGCACTCAAGTTCAGAGGGCTGACAAAGTACATAGCAGATGTCCATCCCCTCCTTCCCCTCAAATTATAAATCCCCTAAAATTAATGTTCTCAGCTGTAATCTGTTAGTATGGCATGTACGATTTCCTATTTACAAATTCATTGTGTAAAAACGAAAGTGTATAATTTAGTGCTTGTTGGTCTTAGATGCTCATCAAATTTAAAGTATTGGGTTATTTTTGCTTTGCCTTGTGAGAAAAACTTTAATGTTTGAGGCTTTTTTCCTCTTGATCACAAAACAAAACTCAGGAAAAATAGCATCAGTGCTTCTCTAAATAACACATGGGGCAAACCAGAAATCTATATATCTGTTCTTATGGTTTTCTTACCAATTGTAGAATGTGTTTTTAATAAATAAATAAAAGCCAATGAGGCACACAGCTATTGCTCCAAGTGTTCCCAGAGAATGGATCCCTCGTGAAAAATGGTAAGTGTGTTTGTTTCTATTCATTTTACAAATTGTAGATGTCCATAGATTTACTAAAAGCTTTCAAAAACTGACAAAATATATTAACATATTAAATTCTAAGGACTGTCTCAATGTTAGATAAAACTTATCCCCCAGTACAATGATGTTAATTACTATTCTGCGTAAGGAAATGGAACATTTAATGAATGTATTCTTTACTCAGGGGCTGGGTTTTGTCAGTAGGGCCTGCTTTCTAAGGTGAAGTGCTGAGAAGGTAAAAGTTTTTCTTTCTTCCTTGTTTCACATATGTAAATGTGTGAAGATGATACATAAAGAAATAATATACAAACTTTTCAAAAACTTTTTAAAAATTACATCTGTAAATCTCCTTCTTAGATATTTCTGAGGAGATGATATAAGTGACTCCTATCAACATGAAATTAGGAATAAGGACTCTGATAATCTGCAGTTTCCAGTAGGTTTCCATATGAAAAAGATAAAGGAATTTCAAAACTTGCTTAGTGCTTTAGTTATGTTTTCTACTTTGGAAGTAGCTGACAGTGCCTTCTTCAGTAACAATTTTTTGCAAGCAAGTTTTAGTTTGCATGTAAAAAGGTTAATGTATCTTCCATATTCAATTACAGTGGCTCAGGTAAGAGTAAGCACCTGAAAATGCAGGTAAATTTCAGGTAAGCACCTGAAAATGCAGCATCCTTTCAGAAGCCAGCTGCAGCAGAAAAACATGGATATTCCCATGAATATAATTCAGTTTATAGCCTGTATTTAAGGGTCTAAGGGTTTTGTTTCCAAGTACTGTTTGTAGTATTAGCAGGGAAAGAGGACTTGATAGAGGTGGTGGAAACGTGTTTTCATTTCAAGTCAGGATTCAGTGGTTTAACAGTAAAGAATTTTTTAGTTATTTCTAAGTTTAAAGGAAGAAAGTGTGTGGGAGAAGGGAAAGTAATTTTTTTTTTAAGTGTACTTGGAAGACAGGAAATTCAGCAAGAATATAATATATAAATATATTTTGGGTTCTGATTTGTCAGTTCTATAGGGATTTATGATAGCATTTTATCAGTGAGAAGTTTCATGTAAAGTGACCAAATTATTTATTTCATGACTCCTTTGGTTCACATAGTTGATTGGAGGACAGAATAAAATGAAAATGGAAAATGAATGGAGATATGATAGTTATTGTATAGGAAAGAACGGGACAATGAAGTAACAGAGAGAGCAAAAACAGAAGTAGAGAAGGAAATGGGAAAGGTACTAATTCTTTCTACACAGTTTGCAAAATAGCATGGGATAGACTAAGGGACCAGGAAAGAAAGCAGAATTTATGCTACATTGGCTGTGCAGCCTCAGCAGAGAACGCTGGTAGTACAACACTACTACTGTTTGACAAATAATGAAGAAAAGCAATGATTGTGAATTTTTTAGAAAAGTGTTAGGAAATTCCGCTCAAAAAAGCACAGTAGAAACTTGCTTAGGTGGCAGTTTAAAATTTTAAGTGCTCAGGAAAGAATGAATTTTGTCTTTAAGCTCTTCGTAGAGTCTTCAGCTTTCAAGGCATCTTCATGTGGGCCTATTAAAGCAGCTCCACTGATCAAGTCAGCTACACAGTAAGACTGAAGTCATCCTTCTGATTTTTCTTGCGGGTACACTATGTGGCACTAAACACATAGAAATCACGTGATATAAATGTAACAGAAGGAATGCTGGATAAATAACTCATATTTTCTTGGGAACACAAGATAATGTTCCACTGTTCAATTTCATTTCTGCAATCAAAGCAAAAAATTGAGAAGGTACAAAGTTTTGCTGGAATGGAAACAGAGGATTAAAAGCAAATGTAAAAGTTTAAAAAAAAAGGAACTTGTTTTTTAAAATACAATGTATTTGGTGTAAGTATTTGAATGCAGGAAATTTTTTCCTTGTAACTATTATTGTTTTCAGTCATTGTTGACTTGATGCAAATAGAAATAGATGAACTTCTGAACATCTCGTAACTTCAAAAGTGATAGGTTTTATATTTTCGTCATTTAAAAATTATCACACATTCATAAACTTTTTAATTTTTTATTTGATTTAGACAACATCATTAAGCTGACTGCATTTATTAAGTTTGCAAATACTAGCCTGTGTTTTTCTTCAGGTTTGATTTTTCACTGACTAAGTGTTTGACTAAAAAGACAAACAACTGTCTGCTAATTTAGCAGGTCTCTATTTAGAAATAGAAAATTTATACCCTTTACACAAGTTTCTTTGGACATTTCATGTCTTTTAGTACAAGCTAGCTTGACCTCCCCCTCATTGCATAGAGCTGCATTTGCTGTCATACTAAGTGTTGTACAGAGCGATTAGGCTCTCTGAAATCTATTTGCAGCAAGAAATTCAAAATGAGTCCCAGCACTCTCAGTGTCAGCTGTGCTGAGGGTTCAGGGGGTGCCAGTGTAGGGACTGCTCCTCCAGGCTGTGCTGCTGTTGATGCTGCACCATGCCAAGGGCAGCCGTGACATTACCACCCTATGGGATGCATAAATTAAAGGGCAGAGCAAATTTCTGAAGTTATTTTATGAGATCACAGCAATGTGTCATTTCTTATTTCTTTCAGCTCTGCAAACTGTAGCGTTAAGATTCCTTTTCAGGAACCACAGCAGTGAAATTCTTTCTTTGGCGTTTTCTGCCTCTCTTGCTGGAGGTTTCCTTCAGGTTATTTTCAAACACAAGTGCAGGTGATAGCACAAAACTCCAATCTGTGTTTACTTATCTAGGTGTTCTCAAGGAGGTCCTTTTCGATATGGGAATTGGTAACCGCAGACTGAAGTCCTCCATTTACCAAACCTGCTAAGCACATGCTTGATTTCAAGTGATCAATTTTAAGTAAGTAGACTTATGAGCCAGTTATGTGCTTATAGAGTTTGCTAGATAGGCAGGAATAGAAACAGGCCAATGAGGTGGTGTGGTAAAACACCTCCCATTCCAGCCATAAACAAGAGCAGTCTTCTGTCTCTGATGTCCGTTTCAGAAGCAACCACTCTAATGGCACAATTAGCTGTGTAGTGACAAGGCTGGGCTGGTGGAAGTTCACAAACCAATATGCCCTTCCATGGTCTGTGGTCTGCACAAAGCCTACACAGCTCTAGAAGAGAGCTGTTAGACCTAAAAGCTTTTTTAAAAATGACAGTATTGGTCTGTGTCAATTTACTTTCACAAAATTTATATTTCTACACATTGCCTGCTACTGTTTGTTAAGCTTAAGTGCTTGGAACATCCAACAGAAAAATTGTGAAGGAAACAAAAACAACCCTAGAACACCAAATCTATATATTACCAAACACTATTTTGGAATTCCAAGTTATAGAAAAAAATAGTTTAAACAGTGTATTCTAATAGTGTGCAGCCACTTGTCTGAGTTCAGCTTACTTATTTAGTCTGGTGATTGACACATGCATTTGGTGTGGCTTCTTGGATGTTTTATAATGAAAGAAAGTAAGACTGAATCTCACTGATACGGTAACTTCTGCTGCTAAAATGCCTCTTTATTGCTTTCTTTGACTTAGGAAATCTGCAATGGCTTGTAACTGCACTTTATAAACTAAATGGAATTGTAAATCCAAAGCTTTGGAAGGGCTGAGGTTTCCTCAGTGAATCCCTTTTGTGCCTCCAAAATTAGCATTGTCAATCAGAACCAACAGGTGGTGTACGGTTACGGAGAGTGAATCCCCTCTCACAGGATACTTTCTGTAAGGAAACCAATCAGAACTGGCACTGGCATGATGAGGCAGACCTGTCAGCAGAGCTGGGGTATATAAAGCGAAACAACTATGTTAGCACTTCTGAGCAGTCGTGCATTCCCCGCCTCGCCTCGGGTGTAGGGATTGCAAAAAACAAAACTACACTGTCAAGACTGTGTAGTTTTGTTTTTATGATTAGAGGCTCTACAATTCTCATGCTGGGATTGTCTAAAAAAATCTTACTCTGGATAAGGACGTCGTTCAAGAAGATTTCGTTGGGCTTAGCCCACTCCTGCAGGCACTTTGAGAGATCAGGTTAGTAGCATGCTTCTGCTGGTGTAACAAGTGTTTTATCATTCATTAATAATCCTGATACAATCTATTATTTATAAATTTGCTCACAGGGGGATATAGGTTTCAGAGTATAGACATAAAACACTTAAATTCTCTGTCAAGATTATATCCTTAATTTCTGGAGTAAGCCTGGATGACTTTCAGCAAAAAGGTTTTTTCCAGTGTATTTCATTGCTGAAGGCTACATAAATTAAGGTTTTGAAAGTGCATGGAAACATGTGCTTAACTTAAAAACTCCCTTCTGTTGGGAGTGTTCAAGGTTATGCTACTGAGAGATAAACTGAGAAGCTCCAAGAATAGCTCTGATAAAATGCACATGGTATCAGCTAAGCGCTGATGACTTTTTAAGGGAAACAACTGCTAAGGTATCAGTTACACGGCAGCTCTGGAACACTTGTCTGCTGTCAGTCAGAGCTGCAAAGGTTATTTCTGGAACATGACATTTTAGATGCATACTTTCAATTCTAATTATACAAGAAGCCTTATAAGATCAGATCTTCATTACCAGAATTTGCTTGGACAATGAAATATATAAACTTTGTGGGGACTCAATGACAATTCTACTTAATTAAAATATTTGTGGTCTCTTTTGCAGTCAGGAAACTATGTATATATATATATATATAAGCTTTCATATAGTTTAATTGTATTGTAAAATTATTTGCATTTATTTTAACTGAGGCTGAAAATCCCAATACAATATCCAGTTCTGCCCTTATGAACTTATTGCATATATGCATTAGGCCCTGATTTCTATGAAAACTCATGTAATGAAGAATTTTCACCCCCGTGAGAGGTAGAATAAATTTGACTCATAGTGAAAGAAACTTCACTTTCTCATTTTTAATTTAAGCTTGGGACTGCCCCAAAATCATGCACAAAATCCAAAGTAAACTGAAGTAAATATGTAAGATTAGCTTGAAAAATTGTGGGGTTAACCCTTGTTTATGAAGACCTGATATGCTCAGTGGAATTTTTTAATGAGAAAAAAATTTAACTTTAATAGATGTATGATAATATTTAGAAGATAATAGCTACATTTTTTAAAACTGCACAAGTCAACATCAGCAAATAAATAGGTTGTGCAAATATGAAATATTGACACAGAAGCTTTTCTAGTGGCAGTGTGCTATTTCAAAGTAGGATCTTGTGGCATAGCAAGAGAAAGCAAACTTTCTTTCAGATTTCGCATGGCTTTGCAGTTGTTCAAGCCATCAGTGTCAGTGGCTACCTTATATCCTAGCTCACATTTCGAAGGTGGCTGTCTTCCCATATTCAAAATTCCACTGAGATACTCTCTAAGAAAGAGGAGAAATTTATCTGCATCTTTAATGCCAATATGCTTCTGTAAAGTGAATTTATTCACTACTTACAGAGTGGTTTAAAAATAGAACTTCTTGGCATTTTGTTAATAATTAAGATAAATACATTGTAGACCTTCACATTTTTTTCACTTGCTACTTGGTGACCTAATTGTCTTCTCATTGCAGAATGCAAATATTTTGCATTAAAAAAAAAATTTAAAAATTATACAGGGAAATTATTTTCTCATCAGATAAGTTAACAGACAAAGTGAGGCTGGATGACCTGTGGAAGGTCACACAGTAAGTCAAGCAGAATTTTGTCTGCTGCTGCATACTTGCAATGCCAATGCACAGCTCCACTAAATATAATGGTTTCCCATCCAACTCAGCCAAGCATGCTCCAAGAGTAATTTTCTATACAACTTTGTCAAAACCCACAGTCTTTACATTTCGCCAGGTTGTTCTGATTTAAAACTGAGAAGAGTAAATTGTTCAGAGAATAATTACAAATATTCTTAAAATCTTGCAAGGAGTGTGTGCATATAATAACATTTTCAGCACTGATATCTAATTACAGGGTTTTTTTTGCTTGCAGAGTGCCTGTAAAGATGACGACAAAAGCACCAACATTTACACAGCCGTTACAAAGTGTTGTGGCACTGGAGGGTAGTGCCGCAACCTTTGAGGCTCATATTAGTGGTAAGGTTTTGATTCATTCTTCCAAGATTTATTACTTTTTATCACTAATTTATTTTCTAATGTTTATGCTAAGAAAAATATTAACAGTTTTCATAGATCATAATCAGATATGAATGGGTAAAGGTGAGTGCTGAAATATGGATATATATCCCTATTTCAAATATTTGCAAGCATACTGCAGAAGCTTACATGGCTGCCAAGCAGTAGCCAATTGTCCTGCCATGCCACTGGTGTCTGACTCTCATGCATGCTAGAACCACCAAAATTGGAGGAAAATACCTTTAAATGCCTATACCTAAAAATACATGCTGTGCTAATAAGGGAACTTCATGTGGCTGTGGAAAGAATAATCTCATCTGGATGATGACTTGGGACACATGGACAGATTAGAAGTCACGGTGCAAAACGCAGGGTTTATGCTAGTTCTTCCAAGACCTGCTACTAAGTTTTGCTCTAAGCTGTCTTTCTACTCTCTGTGCCCTTAAGTTTACTTAATTCCAGAGTTATAGGAGAGGGATCAGAAGGACAAATTCTAGGCCCACCTGGCCACTGAAGAGGGTAGAAAACCCTGGTGTGCTAAATAATAGATGTGTATGGTGATCATGATGGTAGCACAAGGATTAATATAATTTGTCTATGTGATTTAAAGATGGCACACAATTGAAAAGATAGTTTATATATTCATACAGTCCACATACTTCTAAAACAGCCTGTCTTGTGCAAAACCCCATGCAACCCCCTGAGATAATGTTACCAGGGAACCAACACCCTGTTCTAAGTGCCTGACCTCGGCAGTGACTAAGGAGAAATGACATGTGTTCCTGCTGGTGGAATTATATTGTCTTACAGGCATTAGCAAAGTGATGATCCACATACCATAAAGCACTACTCAGATGCTCTGTGACAGGTGCAAACACATGATCTGTGCTACCATAAAGATCTCTGACATCTATGGTCCATGTATTTCATCCCTTGGTCCCTTTGCATAACACTAGCTCACACAAGGTGCTTGAACGTGTCCTGCAGCCTACACCCATGATATTTTTTCATGCCATATTCTATTATTTGGCCCTTATGCTTCAGTTAGTTGCCCTGATTTTTTCTTCTCGCTTCCACACTGTAAATTTTCTGTGAAAAGTTTTTTCCAGTGATGATTATAGTACTTACTATTATCATTAATATATAAATATATAATCAGAAAAAGTTAGGATGCTAATATTGAGACTCAATATGTGATTTTGGCTAATTTCACTTGTCTGATGCTATGTGGTACTTGGGAGGGGAACTTGATTTTTTACTAAGTGAAGATACAGCAGTTTTTCTAATAGCATATGCCATATTTGTATGTTAGCCTCAAATATCTCGTGAGTTAACCTCTTGTTAGTTTTTTTCACATTGTGAGATTCTGGTATAGCTTTCCTGCCCAAGGTTGAAAGATCTGACAGTGGCTTGGCATTTAGTTTTTCTACAGGCTAAAAAATAGGAAAGGTTTTTTACTATAACTAATTTCATAAATAAAGGGCTACAGAGCTTTATTCTGCTGTAATATCTGCCCTTTCTTCCTGTCATGAATTACTGGGCCTTTGAAATTCAGAATTTTTGTCTATCTCTAACAACACTGCTCTTTTATATACTAGTCAAATATGAATACAGAGCCACAGTTCAAATGTGAGGAGCTCAGTTAATCTAAGGGTATCAAGAAGAGCTTAGCAACCACCTGAGATGCAATTTTGCTGTGTGTAAATTAGAGCAAATGAATTGTGCTGTTTCATTAGACTGTGAATTAAGTGTCGCATTACGAAGGGCTGATATCAGATGAATGTACCCAGCATGTAAAAGAAAGCACAGAGCACACAAACCCTGTTATTAAAAGCAGCAAATACCAGAGCAGCCAGGACATCGTCACAGCAGGAGTCCTGCTGGGTCACCAGTGACTGAGGAGTCATGAGACAAGAAAGTCAGAAGTGTTGCTGGCAATAGAACTTTGCCAATGCTCATGTCTCCACAGTACTGATCAAGTTTGAATTTTTCATAGAGAACTGGCCTGTACCCTGCTTACCTTTCTTTGAACTGATATTTTCAGGTGTTGCCCAGTGCAAGGCAGCCTTTACATAGTGCTCATTGTTGAAAGCAGCACACAGATCATACACAAGTTGGCAGTCCCTCTCACATCATTGTCAAGAGAATCTTATTGAATTCAATTACTTAAGCTGTGAATTTGAGGCATTTTGGCTTGATTTTCTTCTTTTTGGCATTAAAGTTCAAAAAACAGTTTTAAAATGAAAAAAAAAAAAAGATTGTCCTAATAATTAATAGTCAAATCATAGTGTCATTTAGACATGTAGAACTAAACACCTACTCCATATAGAGCAGGCACCTATAGCTGTTATCTAAGATAAATCTTACCTATCTCTGTGACATGGGACCAGCAGAGCACTAGTGAATTTGTGGAGTTGAGGTTTTAATACAAACTTGGGCTCAGTTTTCCAAAATGGATTCAAACTTTGGATCCCTTGTAGACAGCAGTTTGAGACATCAAAATAGACTCCATTTAAAAAATGCAGACCTTTTGCTACCTGTCATGGAAACTCCCATGTTTGCTAATCATCATATAATACCACTGCAAGAAAATAGAACTTTTGACAGTGTTTCAAGAAATTCACTATTGAGGACATGTTTTTGGGGGGTTGCCTAGCTTAAAACATTTTTAAACTAATTTTCACAAACAATGAAGAAACATAGCTCTGAGTGAAATCACTGGGGTCTGCGGTATACTGTATAATAATGCCCAAGTTGCCCTACACAAATAGCACAAAATTAATGATACCATCCCATCAAGACTGTTTGATAACTTCCATCTGTGAAATTAACAATGCTTAAATGTACTTTTACCCTTTTGGTTTTTAATCCTCCCTAAAACTGTCCACATTCTCTTTCTGTGTATGACTTTCTGTTTTACATTTATCTAAATATCAGTGGTTTACTGTATGGTTTTAAACTTTCCTAACCTTGTCTGATGGGACTGCAGTCAAGCAGTAAAATTTTCAGTCTACATATCTCAGCTTCTCTTTCACTTTATTCTCATACAGTCATTTTCCTGGCACATTAAAATCCCTACTAATTTATACAGTTTATAGGCAGGATACTGCAGAAAGGAAGCAGAATTCTGTGCACCTGGGGCTTTCCAAACCACAGAGATTAGAACTGGGAAAATGAATTCATCTGTAAATGCAGTCTCAGATCTCATTCCTGAGCCCCTGTGCAAGTGCAACTGGTGATTTGTGTTGAGAGGGGATGTACGTGAAGTGAATTTGCAGGGATTTTAATTTTGAACAAATTAGGTTCTAGGACTACAAAAACCAAATTGAACTGGGTCTGTGTCTTTAAATTACCTTTTCTCCTTATGTGGCTCTTATAAAAATGTTACTTGTTCATCAAATGGATTTAAGTTGCTCTATGAATTTGGCTGAGTAGAACACTGGGAAGAGAATTTCCACAGGGAATCTAAAATCACCATTTAAAACCAAAAATCAGCTGTAGGTATAACTGAAACTTTTCTGACCAGAAGACTCTTGTTGACAACTGATGACCCTGATAACAAATGAACAGCTGATTCCAGATGACTGCTGTTGATCAAACTCAGAAAATTCCAGAAAAAGAAATCAAAACCCCCAAAACTTTGATAGCATTTTAAAGTCTACAGCAGTCACCTTTTCTGTCACTTCATTTTCTAAAGCCACAGTAGTGTCAGAACAAACGCTTAACTTGGTTGGAAGTGCTGATCTTTACCTTGTCTCCAAACTATTGGACAGGATAAATATGTTAGCAATAAGCAATGTTACTTAGAAACTAACAAATGCATTTTAAAAATACCTCACATTAGTTAATTCATCCCCCTCATGATTTTGATGAACTTCTATTCCTTAACAGGATTGCCAAACACTACAGTTCTCTCATTATTCAAGTGGCTTCCTCAACACAGGAGCCAGTGCAGCTGCACTATTGCTCTGTGCATTTTAGAGACATTTCTAAAATTAAATTCCTTTGCCACTGTGCCATGGGACATATATCCATACCTATGGCATTATGTTCCACTGTAACAGTGTATACATGAGTGTGTATTCTGGTAATTTTTCATATCTGCCATTTCATAATGTCTTAATCCCCATTTGTCTTCCTTTCTCCATAGGTTTCCCAGTTCCTGAGGTGAACTGGTATCGGGATGGCCAGGTTCTCTCTGCTGCAACGCTGCCCGGTGTGCAGATCTCGTTTAGTGATGGCCGCGCTAAACTGGTGATCCCCACCGTGACGGAAGCCAACAGCGGGAGATACACTGTCCAAGCCACCAATGGATCTGGGCAAGCGACTAGTACTGCTGAGCTGCTTGTCACAGGTACCCGCTAGAGCCAGAGAAGAGTCACACATCACGAAAATAGTTCACATTTCAAGCACACGATCAGCAGAA
Source organism: Acanthiza pusilla (assembly GCA_036630365.1). NCBI lineage: Eukaryota > Metazoa > Chordata > Aves > Passeriformes > Acanthizidae > Acanthiza > Acanthiza pusilla. Next base: position 13,429,252 of record JAXCHO010000019.1, read on the forward strand.
GAATAGCAAATCACATTCCTTTTCCTAAAGCAGTCTAGAATTCAGCATGTGTTCTCACCAGCAACGTCTAATGGTGCCCTTTGCGTTTTAACTGTATAAAGTTTAATCTTCATCTTACAAGTTTTATTCATAATTACAAGCTTCTGGCTTAGCCCTGTATACCTCTGCTCCTGTGGTGTGTCATACTGACTTCACCGAAATTGCTCATAAAAGGAAAGATAAAGTTCTGCAGGATGGAGCCATTAATGTTATCTAATGGTGTCAGTGATACTTAACAGAATAAGTCACATGAAGGGCCAGACCAAGAGACCATGCTTAATGCATATGGTTATAAACAATGCATCTGTAATTCTAGAAACATTTGCAATCATAGGAATAATCAGAAATATCAGAAATTTTAAATGCTTGAATAAAATTAAGGGTATTTGCACTTTGGCATATCAACTCCTAGTGTTTTGAATGTTTCAGAAGGTACTAACTGTCAGTAGCATGTGAAAAATAAATAGACCTCATGTACTTCTAGTAATGAAAACATCTAGTACATACAGGTATTTTTAACAAGCATCACTGTTTTTCTATTTACTTCCCCAATAAAAATGCAGCTGGAACAGCACCACCAAACTTCTCACAACGACTACAGAGCATGACTGCAAGACAAGGAAGTCAAGTTCGACTTGACGTGAGAGTGACTGGAATCCCTACACCTGTGGTGAAGTTCTATCGGGATGGAGTAGAAATCAAAAGCTCCCCCGATTTTAAAATTTTACAAGAAGGAGACCTTTACAGCTTAATAATTGCAGAAGCATACCCTGAAGACTCCGGCACCTATTCAGTAAATGCCACAAATAATGTGGGACGTGCTACTTCAACAGCTGAATTGCTAATTCAAGGTAACAGAGCTGAAGTTGCAGGGAGTGAAAGAGCATTAATTCCAGTGGTGCAATATGCACCACTTGATTGCAGTTATATCAACAAATTAATTTATAACTTCATTCTCAAGAGTTATGAACTTGCTGTGAAAAAAGCAGTGTCTGAGATTTTTGTCTGAGATTTAAAAGGACATTTTCTACAGAATAGATCTTATTTAAGTTGAGGGTACAGTAGAGAGAAAAAAGTATGGGACAGTTTGAGTTGCTCTCATTTGTTCTCTCAAAGTTTTATTTGTAAGCTGGCTTTGATAGCATGGATGTATTAGACTGCATGTACATGGCCTTGTAAATGAGGCTGGTAAGGATGAAGACAGCCCTTAAAGAATTGTAGCAGCGAATCATGCTACCCAGAGCAGTCTTGCTTGGATTTCACCTCAGTCACACTTAGAGACTCTGTAATCCATTTAGATCGAGGACTGATATGAAGAATCTACAGTGAATGTATTTTGTTTTGCTTTGTTTAAGTTTTTTCTAATGACTTGGTAATGCAGGAATATTTTTTCAACAGTTTTCACAATTATCTGTCTATAGACACTGAAGGCAAAACAGATGGTTGCTTAATTATTTTTCTGCTGCATACATAAATTTTTATATAATTGGAGTTGACCATTAATTTATTTCTCCAACTGTTTATTGACTGTTGCCATATGCAATTCTTCTGACCACGTTTTCTCTTCCAAAAGGCGAGGAAGAAGCCGTTCCTGCTAAAAAGACAAAGACAATTGTTTCGACTGCTCAGATTTCACAAACAAGACAAGCCAGAATTGAAAAGGTATAATTTTCAAAAACAAACCAGGTATGGCTAAAATGTGGAAGATTATTTCCACAGTACCTCACCCTGGTTTTCTTTTTCTTGTTTTTCATTGTAGAAGACTGAAACCCACTTTGATGCCAGATCTCTTACAAGTGTTGAAATGATTATAGAAGGTGCAACCGCCCAACAGCTCCCACACAAGGCACCTCCACGAATGCCTCCTAGACCTACATCAAAATCACCGACCCCAACCCCTGCTGCAAAAGCACAAATGGCACGACAGCAATCACCATCACCCGTTAGACAATCACCATCACCTGTAAGACATGTCAGAGCACCAACACCCTCACCAGTAAGGTAAAATTACCGTTCTTTAAAAAAATATTGCTTTTGGAATCACTTTCACATACAGCAGTAATGCTATAGAATGAGAGCATAGTATAAAATGAAACAATGCACTGAATTAATACTGACTGAATTTATTCTGGTGGCAAGCTGTAATGTGCTATATTTGCCACTGCTATAGAAGTGTGTGCCTCCTTTGTAGACTCCTATAGTCTACTACTTCTGTAGTCCCCTATTGTAGCAAATCCCATTTGATTGCTCCACACAGAGCCAAAGCAGCACTCACAGATCCATTTAATGATGAAAGAGGAAAAAGTGGAGCAGTTGGCCCTTGATTAGTTTAGATGAACAGAGAAAAGAACAACGGCACTGATAAGTGGCAAACAGAATGAAAGCACATGTGATACATTTTGAGCTCATATTCCATGTGTGTGTTGGTAATGACTACAGAAATAATGTTTTGAAGGTAGGCAAGCCAAATATGATTTTGGAAAAATGAAGTTTAGCTCTGCTGTGCAGAGGATCTAGAGAGGGAAAATGAGTGTTTTGGAGAGCAGGGCTCGTGGTCGGGGAGACCCCACGAGGTCTGTGCTGGGAGGCAGGTAAAGAGAAGAGCGTTTTCAAAGTCCTGCAGTCTCAGCATCCTGAAGCACCAGCACCATGGACGGAATGTCTCCAAGCTGAGTGTTCAGAAGAGCCCCATTTAAGCTGCCAGAGCTGGGTGTGCTGGTGAACTCTGCCCCACTGAGGATAACTTGCAAGGACAAGAACAAATGGGTCGATAGCAACCAGCAGTAACTAACAAACTGCATACCTGAGAAAAGAGTTCAATAGTGCCATCTACAGCCCATATGGAACTAGAAGCTTGTCCTCCCTTGCTAATCAGACCCCTTTCAGACATACAACACATTAGAAAAAAGGTCTAAAAATTAATATGATGATGCTGCCCCCTACTGCTGCTATTTGTTAACGTTCCCTGGGAAATACAGAAAAAAATTCCACTCAAAGAAATTCTAAGTTGGAAAGCCTGTTTAAGAATTTTGGAGAACACTTTTGAACTGTCTACAAGGATTAGGATAGAATTCTTGGAATATCAAAATTCAGAAACTAGCCCTTTCCAAGTGGATAACAATTATTGCGGCAGAGATTAGTAAATGAAAGTGTGGGGGAAAATACAGGCACTGATAAGAAACTTGCGTGGGCTATCAGTGCATATATGGATGACACATGAAAACAAGAGATAGCACAGGAGTATGCACAGTTGTTTTAGCAGGTGGTTGCCACATGATATTTTTATAAAGACTGGTTGCATTAATAATTTTTTCTCTCTACAGAGATTGGACCATGAATATATTATGTAGTATTTACAGCCTGTGAGCCTTTTATGTTATTTCTTTTATGAGAATTGGGATAGAGCAAATGCAAAGTCATGATGTATTTTTATATTTAAAATATATTTGCTTGAGTGAAATTTCTTTTACCACTTGCTCTTACTTTTTTTTTTAAATTAGGCTACGAAAAAGACATGTTACAGTTATGAGAATGACAAAAACACACATTAGGCATAATGTGAAAAACAAGTTAATGTAATTTACAAGTGGAACCTCTCAAAAACTTATCTTAAAATCAAATTATACATTACTGAAGATAGCCTAAATGGAGACTTAGTTCAAGTTCAGGCTGAAGTTTATACAGTTATCACTCTGTAGCAGTAGAACAATGATATTAATACTCTATTTATTTCAATAGGTCAGTTTCTCCTGCTGGGAGGGTCTCCACCTCACCCATCAGACCAGTGAAATCTCCGTCTCCAATCCGCAAACCATATGTAGTGACACCAGCTGGGGCTGATGTCCTTCCTCCTTGGAAGCAGGAAGGATACACTGCAACCACGGAAACTCAGATGAGGGAAACAAGAGTATCCACAAGCACTACCCAAGTGACTGAAGAGAGATGGGAGGGGAGATATGGGGTCCAAGAACAAGTCACCGTCACTGGCGCTACTGCTGGCGAGGTGGCCGCTGGTGCCAGAGAGGTAAAGCCTATTTTTTTAAAAAAAACACCTTGTTTCCTTTATGTGGGGTCTCACTGCTGCTGGATAGATCTGCTAAATGGAATCTGAGAGGCTGTGTGTAAAAATGTGTGCATCTGCTGCTGAGAGAGTTCTGCCGCAGACATGGAAATGCTTCTTTGCAGCATTCTGTCTCTGTACTTGTTTTGTGCTTGTTCTGAATGGATGCAAAATGTGAAAAAATGTCTTTTGATGTGACTAATATAGGTGAGAAAGGACAGTGAAAAAACAGCAGCTATTGCTACGGTTGTTGCTGCTGTGGATCAAGCCATGGTGAGAGAACCAGCTCCAGGTGTTGTAGAGCAAACTGCTCAAAGGACAGCAATGACTGCAGTCCACGTTCAGCCTGTTCATGAGCAGGTAGAGACAGAGCACAGACATTCTATGATTTCCCTCTTACCCCTCCATCCAACATGCAAACAAGGCATGATTCACTGTGAGGAATTAACAAGATATTACCCAGTGCACTGCAAAAGCATGCATACTCATCTAGAACCTCGAGACTGTAAAGGAATGTTCAGGTGCACTTATGTCATTGCATTCCATCATAACAGGATTGAACTAATTATTCTTTTTAAGTTTAAGAATGCTTTCTCTAAAAGTGATCCTCTATTCTCTCTTCTCATTTATTCTCTAACATTATTCTTACAATGATGAAATTTTTTCTCTAATATCTCATTTTTAATTTCCCCACTAGGAATTAAACAATTCTCCCTTAGTATTTTTCCTTCACTTGCTTTCCTCTCTTATTTTATCTTCTCCTCTTATTTTGATGATGAATTTTTTAAAGTGAATGTTAAGGCTTTGGTTTTTTTTGTTTGTTGCTATAAAAATCAGATGAAAAAGGAGGCAATGGTAGTAGTTACCACTGATAAAGCCACAAAACAAACAATGATATCAAGAACTAGAGAAGGAATTGTCACTTCACAAGAACAAAGGCACATCTCTCCTGAAAAGGTGAATACAGATTTTGCCTATGATTTTCATGTCCTACCTTGTTCAAAAATCTGATATATCATTCAAAAGACAAGCCTCTGGACAAGACAAATGAGATGCTGTTATTATTTTTCCTTTTTATATATGTCCACTCTTCCAGTTTACAGTGCTATAATTTTCCTGTCTCTTCTCTGTGATGACTTTCTTTCCTTTTTTATTTCACTTTCATTATTTGTACCGAAGAATGTGATAGATAAAGTTGCAAAACATTAACCTGGAAGAACCTCTTTTTTCTCATATATTATATGGTAATTTACTAGATGGTATTCTTGTTCATTTAAAATATTGACATGTAGAAATCAGCTCTTAAATTTTCTTGGGGTGGGGGGGTGTTTATGATTTTGTCTCTAAGCTTGCCATTTGTAGCCTGCTTTGTTTGTTGGCAGCACAGTTGGTCAGAAAAAAGGAGGAAAAACTCATTCTGCATTAAAATAAATTTTGAAAATACTGATTAGTGATTTGAATTTGGATTATTTTAGCACGTTTTATCAGACAAACGTGATTTACTGGAAGACCAGCTTTTATAGTGAAATTTACATTTGCATTTTAGTTGAAATGTAGAGGAAGAAAGTGTAACCTATATTTAAAGCACTGAGAAAAAGAAATCTACCTGGGCATTACATCTGAACTTGGAATTTGAATTCCTGTCAAACTAAAAGTTTCCTAAAACTTATTTTTAACATCCTACACTTTCTCAAAGTGATTATAATGCAGGACAGTTTTTCTCTGAGCCATTTTTTAAGTACTGCTTTCTGTAGCAAAGCAAGCATTTGTGGAATGTTTTATTCTTTTTATGTTAAATGTTTTATACAGAGTCCTTGTTCATGTTGTTATTGTTGTTTCCAGACTAAATGATTTCAAAATACAGAGACTGGCATCTTTGCTCCCTTTAATTTCTATGCTCTTTTCCAAATATATTGCAAATCACATACCTTATATTTTAAAATAATATATAATTTTAAGTTCTTTATTTGTAAATGTCCAGGTGAGAAAAGAACCAGAGAAAACTCCAGTACCCACAGTAATAATTGCCACAGACAAAGCCAAAGAACAAGAAAGAATAATGAAAGCTAGAGAAGAAGTGACCAGACATGAGCAAGTGCACGTTGCTCATGAACAGGTAAACAAATGTTACAATATTTAGTTCATTCTGATACTCTGATTTATATAACTTCCTTCTTCATCAAATGTGTTACATAACTGTACCGTCCTTTTTTATGAAGAGAAGATTATTAAGCAAAAACTTTATAAAGCAAGGTATTCCAGAGACAGGCCCCACATCGCAGGTCCAGTTCTGCTGACCCAAAGCAGCTCAGTGCAGCTGCCCTTCTTACAGGTCCTTTGAGCATTAGGGCTTTCAGTGCCACAGTACACAGAATTTCATCTGATGCTTAATGACCAATCTTATCTCTGAAGATAGATTTTTGAATATAAATTTTAAAGGTTATTTTTCACTATATGATATGTTGTGTGGGGTATGATTTAATGCAGCTGATACTTTTGTGAGGTCTGAATACATTTGTTAGATCATATTGTGGAACCACTCGACTGATGGGAGTGGCTAATAACTCAATAATACTAATTTCTATGCAAGCAGTTTCTACAAAACTAGGAAGTACATTTTTTTTTTTTCATTCACATAAATATTAATGCAATATATTAATGACTTTGCACGAACTTCTCTCAGCTAGCATATAGGGTGGGCTATAACTTGGTTACAAAGGTATTGCTCCAATACTGAAGTCATGTTTCTCAGTTATTGATATACATTTAGAAACATTACCCTGCTTTCCAGAAAAGTTGTGTAATCTTGACAACCAGTATAATCAATTATTTTTCTTTACCATAAAAAATAGATAAGAAAGGAAGAAATGAAACCTTCTGTACCTAAGGTAGTAATTACTACTGGTAAACCTAAAGCACCGGTCATAATATCGAAAAGTAAAGAAAGAGTTGCCACCAGACAAGAACAAGTGAGCATAACTCATGGAAAGGTGAATAGCAGTTATAACCATATTTGGGTTTTATCCTTTCTTCTTTACAAACTTTGCGTTTTCCTCAAAAAGTACTAACTATACATTTCCAGTGCATTTTTTCTAAGATTATTCCTCTTACAAACTTTTAGACCTATTGCTAATTAGACTAAATGATTTCATCTTGGTCTTCTTCTCCTGTTTTCATTAACAGGATGCTCATAATTATCTTTTGACTGACCTTTGGTATGGACTGACTTACTCCTGAAATGCATTTTAACTTTTTTTTTTTTTTAAATAATTTCTTTTATTTAAATAGGTACAAGGTTATATGTATACCTATCAGTATACATATAATACAGAGTCGTGTGCAGTGCACAAGGATCTAACCCTTCAACTCTTCTTCCCTGTTCCCATTTCAAAATGTTTTCTCATTGTTTAAATATCTTTCAAGACTGAATGTAACTGAAACTCTTATTTATGCTATAAAAACTAGATCAAAAAGGAAGCTGAGAAAATTGCTGTAGTTCCAAATATAATTGCCATTGCTAAAACCAAAGCACCAGTCACAGCGTCCAGAACTGGAGAAGTTACAGCCAATGCACTGTTACAATTTGGTTTATCTGCAAATCTCACCTTTAAGAGCTCCTTTGGTACAACAGAATGCTCTCAAATTAATTCCTGAGAACATACCCATTAAGTGGGATGATTATTAAGTGGAAGAGTCAGTATCATTAAGTTTCTAACGATAAAGAGGTTTATATCCCACTCTGCTAGGAAATATCACACTTCAGGCTATAGTCTGATTTCTCTGAGATGGTCTCCTCTCTGCCAATGGTTTTTAAGTAATGTTTACTTGGTCAAATTTCTGACTCTGCAATCTTTTTTTCTACCGGATTTTTCCCTGTAACTTTATGGTTGTCAGATGAAAGAATTTCTCTTTATTAAGGTTTGAATTGTACTTTGTACAATACAAAGTTTAACAGCCGTTCAGGTCTGTCCAGTTTGTTACTTATAACAATCAGACACTTGTTGGCACTGCTTTGTTCCCATAGCACAGTAGGAAAGATCTACAATACAACCAGGAACTCGTATATGTGGAAGAGTAGCAGAGTTGCCAACAGCTGTTATTTAAAATCTATCTACCTACAGTGTAGTACATCCATAAAATACTTTCATATAATATAAATCAATGAGTGAAACATATAAAACTCACTCAGAGGAGTCAGACTGCTAAGTGATTTCAGTCCCTTGTTAGATGATGTAAATTTAGGGACAAATTCAAGTCAGTATAAAAATATTATTTTTAAATTAATAGTGGTACTGAATAAGAGGTCCCTGTTACCTAAGCACTACTTTAATAAGAAAATAAAGTCTCTGTAAATGATCATATTTTGGCCTCACCTAAGTAATTTTGGTTTAAGCTGATAATGATTTAAAATCAGTATGAAAACATCTATTAGGTTTTTTTTCCCATTTACAAGGCACACATATCATATGCTCTGTTGCTACATCCCAATCAGTCATGGCAGTAATAGTAAACACTAGTAGTAGTCACGCTATTATCTACTGTTGGCTGACTGGACAGAAGTTTGGGTCCTGATAACACAGAAGCTGACAGTTTTTATGAGTTATTAGAAATGAATAGGAGTCCTGATACAAAAGCATTATTTCAAAATTATCAGACGTCTCAGTCTCCCTTCATTTATAAAATCTTTTAAAATAGATCAGTACTGAATTAACAGATACACCTACTGTAAAACCTTTTTTTGGGTCTGTCTCTTAATAAATACATTCACATCAGATGTTAAATGTATTTTTTACATTTACAAGAGTTATATGGATCTGATGAGTATACTTTAAAACTACGTGTGCATTTACATACCTGCATACTCTTAGACAAGCAGCCACAAATGTGTCTGTGAAGTATTAAAATTGGGCTTGCAGACAAATATTGATATGTATAAAACACAGAAGCAGAGATAACACTTAGAGAACATATATGCATTTGAATCTACTGATTCTTAAGTGTATTTACAGGTGCACATTTTGATCTTTTCATCATTACTTTTGCATAACTATACACCCTCTCTTTGAAACATGCTGAGCATTATAACTATTTGTCACATAGGCAAGTTTTCAATATAATGACGAATATGTGTATAAATTCTGCCAATGTTATTTGTAGACTGAAGCTGGAAAAAAGGCTGAAGCTGTAGCTACAGTCGTCGCAGCAGTTGATCAGGCACGTGTTCGATCACCCTGGCAGCCAGAACAAGCAGATGAAGCTTATGTGAAGCAGAAAACTTTGGAATATGGTTATAAGGAGCACACTGTAACAGACCATGTTTCTGAGGCCCCAGCAGAACGTCACGTTGTCACTAAAGAAGTTAAGACGGTGTATGTTCCTCCTGAGAAACACATCTCAGCTCCTGAAAAGCAGGAAGTTCATATATCAAAAGAGGTTAGACTCAGTTTACATTACATTCTTTTCCACAAACTATGTCCTAGTGAAATCTGTTTCACTGTTTAAAGAATAGCACCACTTTCAACAACTTCTTGCATTACTTTGTGTAGATAAAAAGAACAACAGAATTTGAGAAAACAATTCATGTTGAACCCCCGAGGCCTCGCACACCAAGTCCTCACTTCACAGTCTCCAGAGTCGCTGTTCCTAAACCAGATCACACATATGAGGTAAGCTGAAGCTGTACCCGGGAGGAGCAGCATGCTCATTTTCAATAGCCAGTGGGTCACCCATTCCTCTTGGCTTCTCCTCCCGCACTCCAGTGTGGTGCTTTCCAAGAGGAGGAGTTGCATGCTCCTCACAGTTATTTTTGTTGGCTTGTTTGACTAATTAAGAACACTGCTGTAAACAGACAAATGAATTGCTAAAACACAATTTGTTGTTATTATCAGTTACTTAGTTAATATTGTAAACTGTTCGAGGATGCAGCTTCAGTACTTCATGACATATCGTGAAATTGTAGATATTTGTTTTGCAAGCTGTTTTGTAAAGACCAGAATATCCCTCTTTAGTCTTATTATGTGTATCAGTTCACTTGCACACTGCTTTTTTCTTCCTTGCTGATTAATACATACTAACATAATTTTTAAATAGAAGAAATCCAGACTAACTGCATAATACAATACCATGCATTTTTAATGTTATTCTTTCCATTCTTCTGTTTGACTCCTTTACACAATATTAAAATTTCCCAGCTAATTAATTTTCTTGTTCAAGCCTACTTTCTCTCTTCACCTAGAATTTAAGAATTATTTTCCCCTCAAACAAAATTAAAATATTATAAATATTTATAAATATTTATAATACATATATAAAATATTTTATGAAATATTTATGTCTTTTTTAGAAAGTTATTTCACCTATAATAAGATTTTGAAATCTCCAGTTATTTTAATCACTGAAAGTTATATAATTAATAGTATTCTTTATTGCAGTATTAGACTGATTAAATGGAAATCTAAGGCCTCAAGCGATGAAAAAGAGAGAACATTTCTAGTACTGTATTTAAGAGCTTCTTGATCATTTAAAGATCAAATTCTAAAGTGAAAAAGAAACCATATAAGTGTTAGATCAAAAATAATACATGGATATTATATCTCCGGTATTCCACTACTCCAACCTAAAAGTAATAACCTTTTTTTATACATAGCTTTTGCAGTGTTAAAACCAATTAATAAGGCAGCAACTGCTGCGTAGCCAATCTGCTCAAGAAATATACTCCCTCCTTTGAAAATAAGACAACAACAAAGCTGTAACTCTTTCTCTTCTATTCCTTAGGTTTCAATAGCTGGATCTGCCATGGCTACTCTGGAGAAGGAGTTATCAGCTACTTCTGCCGCTCAAAAGATCACCAAGCCTGTGAAACCACCTCAGCTAAAGCCTCATGAAGTCAGGGTCAAAGCGGAGCCAGTTGCCCCTCCACAGTTTCCCTTTGCAGAGGCTGCTGAGACATATAAAAGTCACTATGATGTTGAGACTAAAAAAGAGATAGGCATTACACGTGAAGCAGTGCGTACAGAACACTTGATGATGCATAAAGAAGCTGAACCAAAGGTATGTTTTTAAGCAAATTTCTGTCCCATTGACTGACTTTCATCTTAAAAATATAGAAAAGCCTCGCTTTCTTGTTGTTTCCTTGTATCACTTTTCCACTTCTAAATTATTATGCTGCCTTTTATCTTTTCAGTGTTTTACATAAATCCTTCTAAGGACCTAATATTCACCTATGACATGCAAAAAGTTCATATTACCTGATTTATTTTCTTATTTAAATTATGCTGTTTATGTCCTTGACTGTTAGGCGTTCATTAATTTTCCTCTAAACAACCTAGGTGACAGAAACTGCCAGAGTTCCTGTGCCTGCAGAAATCCCTGCTACTCCACCCACCTTAGTCTCAGTAAGTAATTTTTATGGAATTTAGGGGAGCTTCACTAGATTTTCATCCATTCTATTTTCTGAGTTGTACTGCTGAAAACTTGACCATTAAAAGTTTGCTTTATCTAACCTTTTAAACTTTGTATTAGATTTAATCAGCCATATAATTTATCTCTGATACAACCTTTTCTTGATGTCTTTTATGGTAGCGATTCTTCACAATTATGTCATATATTAGGTTGGCCTATCTGCATAAATGTGAACCTATGTTTTCATTTGTTCATAACAGTAATGTTCAGAGAGCCTAAAGTCCAGTTTCTAATACTTCCCTTTAGAAAATGCCTTTTTTCCCCTCCATACATTGCTTTATAGAACGCAGTTTTGAACTAGGCATTAAATTTTCCATTCAAATAGGTTTTAGATATTTAAGTATCTGTTTAGTACTGAATATGTACACTGACTGTGATACTTATTTTTTGTCATATAGGGCCTCAAAAATAAGACTGTGACTGAAGGTGAGTCTGTCACTTTGGAGTGCCATATATCCGGTCATCCCCAGCCTACAGTGACATGGTACAGGGAAGACTACAAAATCGAGAGCTCAATGGACTTCCAGATCACTTTCAAAGCAGGGCTTGCTCGCCTTGTCATTCGTGAAGCCTTTGCAGAGGACAGTGGAAGATTTACCTGCACTGCTACCAATCAGGCTGGGAGTGTCAGCACTTCTTGCCACTTACATGTGAAAGGTAAGTATGTTTATAGAATCATAGAATTGTTTAAGTTGGAAAAGACCTTTAAGAGGCTTGATTTCAACCATTAACCCAAAACTGCCAAGTCCACTGCTAAACCATGTTCCCAAGTGCCACATCTATGTGTCTTTCAAACACCTCCAGGGTGGAGGTGGTATTTAAAAGTCAGCCCCAGGTGGCTCCTGGGCAACCTGCTCCAGTCTTTGATTATCCTTGATAACCTTTTCAGTGACAGGATTCCTAATATTCAAATTAAACCTCCCTTGATGCAACTCAAGGACAGTCCCTCTTGTCATTGTAGGAAGTTAATAATTTTGTTAACTGTATATCGCTTGTAATGGACCTTAGACATTTAAAACATTAAGGCTTGATTTGTATTCCAGGGTTATTAGGTAAAAGGGCTGTAAGAATATGAGGAAAAGGCCAATAATGGGCCAAAAATGGGAGACTCTTAACTTGATTCCTCAGTGGAATTAGCTAGCCCTCTGAGCCAACTAACTACTCACTCTTTTTATGTCAACTCATTGCTTAAAGCCTATTAAGGTATTTTAAAATCCACTATATAAAATTTGCCTTGTAGTTACTGAAGAAATTGAGACTCGAGAAACCATTTCTGAGAAGGCTGTTACAGAAGAGAAACGGTAAAGTTACTTTTCTAAACAGACTGCTCCTACTGCAGTCGTTAGGTTCTTGCACTCTGTTCTATGAGAGCTTCAGACATCAGCTCACTTACCTGCCCTGAAATCTTATTTCAGCTATGTGGAGACAAAGGACATTGTAATGGAAGATGTCTCTGCTGCAGCAGAGGAAGTATCAGGAGAACCCATACCTCCTTTCTTCATAAGAAAACCCATGGTGCATAAATTAATTGAAGGTGGGAGCATTATTTTTGAATGCCAAGTAGGGGGCAACCCAAAGCCACATGTCTACTGGAAAAAAGGCGGAGTTCCTCTAACGACTGGCTACAGGTACTTTGAATACAATGCAAAACTATCTTAACATAATTTATATGAATATTTAATTGGCAATGTCATATTTTTTCTTCCCTTACTTATGCTGAGCTAAATAACATACCCTGATTTCTGTGAAATTTTCATTTTTTAAATGTAAAAGTTATAAGATCATGTCTCAAGTGTGATTTTAAAAGGTTGTTAAGTTTTAAAACAGAAATATTCAAAAGACTGTAAAATGGGATATGCTACTTATAAACAAATCAGGAAGAATTTTGAATTTGTATTATTCTGTCTGTGCACTGTTTCTGTTCTGTCTATTAAGTGTTGTCTGTAGAAAGCAACATCCTTTCTAGGCGAGAAAAAAATTTACAATTGTAGCACTCTTGAAACAATCATGCTATGATGACCCATACTAGGAAAAACTGTGTGCACACAGAATATACCATGATATTGTGGCTGATAACTAGATCTCTGATATTTCAGTACTGGTGTTTGGATCCCATGTATTTAGTAACAGCAAAAGGAAAACAGACCAGTACTCTAGTTTTGGCGTGGTCATTTTTCATACTCTGCTCTGGAGATTCATTCAGTAAGAACTGCCTGCAAAAGTTTCTCTTTTTGTGCCTTGTACAAGGTGTAGTGTTTCTCATTAACTGTAACCAAAAGCAAGTTCACTAAAAAGTCTATCCATAATTATAGAGACTTTGTACTTTCATTTTTCCTATAGATACAAAGTGAGTTACAAAAAAGAAACCGGGGAATGCAAACTTGAAATTTCCATGACTTTTGCCGACGACGCCGGAGAATACACCATTGTCATTCGTAATAACCTTGGAGAAGCTTCTGCAACGGTCTCCTTACTAGAAGAAGGTATTTTAGATTACAGAAATGGGAACACTATTTCTTAACTTCAAAATGGGAAAAATACTTTAAATTCTTTGCAGCTAAGTTTATTCAGTTTGAAAAACATAAAGGGAGATCTGGTGGCTCTGTTTCTGCAATACAGAATATCTGACATTAGGTCCGTGAAGGACTTTATTCTTTCCTAGAATGTGTAGCTATAGGAACCTTCCTCTGTTGACATGCATGTTCATGGCAAGACAAGACATTCAAAGAGTGATGTGGGAAAAGAAGGTGAATCAATTAATAGGTTGTTGTCTTAAAGAGAAAGAAACTAGTTTAGTTTTTTATTTGTCCTGTAAAAATGTGCAAAAATTTTCAGGAGACAGAGTAATGAAGGAGACAGTGATAAAAATGTAAAACAATCTCTGCAGATGCTTCCACTTTGAAAGCTGGGAAGCCTATATAGTACAGGAAGACTTCTACCTGTTTATAAAGCTCATCTTAATACATCAGTCCTTGCATTTTATTGCTGTTTGTATTTATTGGCAAAACAGATAGAAAATCTGCTTGAATCACCAAAAACAGTAAAATGATTTTATACTTGTTTTCTCCGTTCAATCCAATGAAAATAAAAAAATTTACCAAAATTAATATGTTTTTAATTCTTAGCTGATTACGATGCCTACATAAAATCGCAACAAGAAATGATGTACCAAACTCAAATGACTGCATACGTACAGGAACCTAAAGTGGCTGAGGTAGCCCCACCTATTTCCTATGGTGACTTTGAAAAAGAGTATGAAAAAGAACAAGCTCTAATTAAGAAGAAAATGGCAAAAGATACAGTGATGGTCAGAACTTTTGTAGAAGATGAGGTACGTCTACCACTCCATACTAATTTTGTATACTGACATTTTACCATAAAAATAATTTATTTGCAAGGTCATTATTTGACACAGAAAACTAACGGTCTTGCTTTTCTGTATAGGAATTCCATATTTCTTCTTTCGAAGAAAGACTTATCAAGGAAATTGAACTCAGAATTATTAAGACTACTTTACATGAACTTCTCGAAGAAGATGGAGAGGAGATGATGGTTGATATTTCTGAATCTGAAGCTGTAGAAGCAGGATTCGATTTAAGATTAAAGAATTACAGAACCTTTGAAGGGACAGGAGTTACCTTCCATTGCAAGACATCTGGATATCCATTGCCAAAGGTACCCCAAATCTGTATATTTTTTATAAATCATTTGATGTGCTACTTGAAAAAGACCCTTAACATCTCATTGTCAGACATTCTAGAGTCCACATAGAAAACAGAAACTCACAAAGGAAATCCAGTCTTCTGATTTGATATCAAGCTGAATTTTCCTTTTGTCCCTTAACAGAATAGAGTTAGGTTGGTTAGCCAGTTCAGAGGTAGGTTGGATTTACCAGTTAAGTTGGCCTTGCTTCTGAGTATCTCTGAGATGGCCCATGCCAGTGGGGAACACAGTAGCAGTCCAGTCTACATTACTTTGCTTGTCATCAAAATGGGCTTTATATCTGTTTTTAGCTCGAAAACTTGTGTTTCAGGTTACTATGTAAACATGTTACTTTAGTCTAACCCATTTCAAGTAAAAACATTAATGTTTAACACATACACAATGATGTTTTTCCCATGAAAAACTGGAAGTTGCAATGTCTTGTATGTATGAGTCATTACTGGATCTTTGTCTTTAGGAGAGTTGACACAGCAGTCTTCTGTTTCTTTCCATCCAGGTTGCATGGTACAAAGATGGTAAACGTATAAGGCATGGAGAGCGCTACCACATGGAACTTCTGCAAGATGGCAGCGCCAGTCTGCGTTTGCCTGTTGTTTTGCCTGAAGATGAAGGAATTTATACTGTCTTTGCCAGCAATATGAAAGGAAATGCCATTTGCTCAGCAAAACTTTATGTTGAGCCAGTTGCACCTACAGCAACTCCAGGTTATATGCCAGGACCTGAAGTTATGAGAAGATATAGGTAAGTACACAATAATACAATTTTTCAAGGCTTCAATCTGCTGTGATAGGCAGTCCAAAATCTCATTACATGGCAGTTAAACTGCTAAAGCTATTGGAGTTTGCATACCTCTAGAAAAGTTCTAAATGCTGTTTTCCTGACTCATATTGATTTGTGTGCTAACCCTTTGTCTGATTTTCCCTTTTAATGAGCAATGCAGTTCCCAGAGTACAATAACTCACATGCATTTCCAGCCACAATATTAGATTTACAACCTCAATAACCATATTTCTTTGTTAAAGTACTCATGTTTTGGAAAAAATATCTCCTGTGCTTGGAGTTTTAGTGAGGTATGCAAATATTATTTCCTGTCCTCGAAATAGCCTCGAAATTTCTATGACAGAAAAAATTAAGCATTGCCATGTACTGTGTTCAGTCTCCATACACATACACACCCATGCACAAATGTGCACAGGTTTATATCCATAGCTGTGCACTATCCAAAACCCCAAAATTTCCTCGCCTGTAGTATATCCTAACTATTCAGCTCTGCAAACTCTTGTCAAAAAACTAAAGAAAATTGGCTACAAATAAAAACTAATTTTGTCCCAATTTCTTAAATAGATAAATTGGCCAACCTCTTTAAAATAAATAATGAGAAAGGCAAAAGTTGAAAGCTGTTTATCATGTCAGTCCACTGCTATATGACATTGTCACACACATCTGACTTTTCTTTTCCTTCCAGGTCTATCTCTCCACGATCTCCAAGCCGGTCTCCTGCCCGCAGTTCTCCTTCTCGTTCTCCTGCTCGCAGATTAGAAGAAACTGATGAAGGGCAACTAGAGAGACTATATAAGCCAGTTTTTGTGCTGAAACCTACATCATTTAAATGTTCACAGGGGCAGACAGCAAGATTTGACTTAAAAGTTGTTGGCAGACCTATGCCAGAGACATACTGGTTCCATAATGGTACATCAGCCTCATTTTCATCAATAATCTTTTTAAAAGCCTTTTATGTCTCATTGAGACTCATTGTTTTGATTGCAACTGTTTTCTTTTCATGTGTATCTGCAGGTCAACAAGTGATTAATGACTTCACCCATAAAATCACTATTAAAGAAGATGGCACCCAGTCATTGATCATTGTTCCTGCAATGCCTGAGGACTCTGGAGAATGGGCTGTCATTGCTCAGAACAGGGCAGGCAAAGCTTCAGTCTCAATGACACTGACTGTAGAAGGTATCTTCTGTACATGTTATTTTTAGCAGTCTAATGAGTGTTTCTTATTAAAAACCATGGCTATGTCATCTCCTCTCGTGATAATGTAACCTTGCTCTTTCAGCTAAGGAAGACCTCGTCAGACCACACTTTGTGGAAAGGTTGAGAAATGTCAGTGTGAAGGAGGGCTCTAGACTGGAGATGGCAGTGAAAGCTACTGGTAACCCTAACCCTGACATTGTATGGCTCAAGAACAGTGACATCATTGTGCCTCATAAATACCCTAAAATAAAGTAAGAATTTTTATTAGATTTAAATTTATTTTATTTAAATTTAATTTAAATTTTATTTTATTTTATTTTAAATATTAAGTAGTTAATAATCACAATCCTGCAAAATGTCTCCTACACTTTCACAGAACGGATTCACTAAGGGCATTTACATTGTAGCAAGGATTAGGGATATGAAAGTTGTAGTAGGATTCACTCCATTTTTTCCCAGCTTGTGTTTTCATATAGTTTCCTATTCTGCAAAGTCAATGCTTTTACAACAGAGATTTAGTGAACTTTCCTCCATTTCTGATTTTGAAGATCTCTGCAGGCAAAACGGCCACTGAATTAAAGACTGGTTTTTATTATCTGTTTGATTCTTAGGCACTGCACTCCCAAACATGAATAAATATAAACAATAGCTCTATTACCTCCAGGGATTTGCCTTTGAAGGCTTTGACCTAATTTAGAAGAAGGGCAAAAATGAATGACAAGGAAGGGAAAAATAGTTAATTTTTTTTCCTGTATTTCAGGATTGAGGGAACTAAAGGGGCAGCTGCCCTTAAAATTGAATCTACTGCCAGACAAGATGCTGCCTGGTATACTGCTACTGCTATCAATAAAGCTGGGAGGGACACTACCCGCTGCAAAGTAAATGTTGAAGTTGAACATACAGAACCTGAACCAGAAAGGAAATTAATAATTCCAAAAGGAACTTACAAAGCCAAGGAGATTGCAGCACCAGAGTTAGAACCTCTCCATCTGCGTTATGGTCAAGAGCAATGGGAGGAAGGAGATCTCTATGACAAAGAAAAGCAACAGAAACCATTTTTTAAGAAGAAGCTCACATCTGTAAGGCTCAAACAATTTGGACCAGCACACTTTGAATGCAGGCTTACACCAATTGGTGACCCAACCATGGTGGTGGAGTGGTTGCATGATGGCAAACCCTTGGAAGCAGCTAACAGACTCCGCATGATCAATGAGTTTGGGTACTGTAGCCTGGACTATGGCGTAGCCTATTCCAGAGACAGTGGAGTGATCACTTGCAGAGCAACTAACAAATATGGTACAGACCATACATCTGCTACTCTGATCGTGAAGGATGAGAAAAGCCTTGTGGAAGAATCCCAGTTGCCAGAAGGCAAAAGGGGACTCCAGCGAATTGAAGAGTTAGAAAGGATGGCCCATGAGGGTGCTCTACCTGCAGTTGCACTGGACCAAAAGGAAAAGCAAAAGCCAGAAATCGTTTTGGTTCCTGAACCTGCAAGAGTCCTTGAAGGTGAAACAGCACGATTCCGCTGCCGTGTGACTGGCTATCCTATGCCCAAGGTCAACTGGTACCTCAATGGACAGCTCATCCGTAAAAGCAAAAGGTTTAGACTCCGTTATGATGGAATCTACTACCTGGATATTGTGGACTGCAAATCATATGACACAGGAGAGGTGAGAGTCACTGCAGAGAATCCAGAAGGCTTTATTGAACATAAGGTGAAACTTGAGATCCAGCAGAGGGAAGACTTCAGATCTGTTCTTCGTCGTGCTCCTGAACCTAAACATGAGCCTGTACTTACAGAACCTGGAAAACTTCTCTTTGAGGTACAGAAGGTAGACAAACCTGCAGAGGCAACAACAAAAGAAGTGGTGAAGCTGAAAAGGGCTGAAAGAATCACACATGAAAAGCTTTCAGAGGAATCTGAAGAGTTGCGTAGTAAATTCAAACGTAGGACAGAAGAGGGCTACTATGAAGCCATTACGGCTGTGGAACTTAAATCTCGCAAAAAAGATGAATCATATGAAGAAATGTTAAAAAAGACAAAAGAAGAACTTCTTCACTGGACCAAAGAGATCCCAGAGGAAGAGAAGAAAGAACTTCTTCCTGAAGGCAAAATTACCATTCCAACATTCAAACCAGAGAAGGTGGAGCTTAGTCCAAGTATGGAGGCTCCCAAGATATTTGAACGAATTCAAAGCCAGACTGTAGCCCAAGGAACAGACGTACACTTCCGTGTGAGAGTGGTGGGAAAACCAGATCCTGAATGCCAGTGGTTCAAAAATGGTGTACAGATCGAAAGGACTGATCGTGTGTATTGGTACTGGCCTGAAGATAATGTTTGCGAATTAGTTATCAGAGATGTGACTTCTGATGATTCTGCCAGCATCATGGTGAAAGCAGTCAATATAGCTGGTGAAACCTCTAGCCACGCTTTCCTGTTAGTACAAGGTAATTTCAATTCTCTTACTCCTCCTACTGCTCATCATAATGTGTTAAGTCTGTTTGATCAGTGCATTGTTAATCCTTATATATTGTTTTGCAGCCAAGCAATCAATCAGCTTCACCCAGAAGTTACAAGATGTTGTTGCTAAAGCAAGAGACTCCATGGCAACCTTTGAATGTGAAACATCAGAACCCTTTGTCAAAGTGAAATGGTTTAAGGATGGAATTGAGATTCATTCAGGAGATAAGTACAGAATGCACTCAGACAGAAAGGCTCACTTTCTTTCTGTATTAACAATTGATGTGTCTGATGCTGACGACTACAGCTGCACACTGGTAGAAGATGAATCAGTAAAAACTACTGCAAAGCTCACAGTTGAAGGTAAGAAGCATGCAGCTCAGTACCATGCAATACACTCAGCTTCAGAATGAAATCAAACTATTTAAGCACCCTAAGAAAAGTTAAGCTGCTTTCACACTTTCAGGATCCAGTATGAAAGTTTGGAGATGTATTTATGTAAAATAATTACTCTCTCTCTCTGCATATATGTATGTATATTCCCTTAGATTAATTTAAAAATAGGTTTTTTCTTCAGGAGTATCTAATCAAGCTTATTCACAAATGTAATTCTTTTTGTCTTTAGGTGCTGCAGTTGAGTTTCTTAAAGAACTTGAGGATATTGAAGTGCCAGAGTCCTTCTCAGGTGAACTTGAATGTGAAGTTTTCCCAGAAGACGTGGAGGGGAAATGGTATCATGGTGATGTTGAACTCACTTCTAATCTTAAATACGTGATTGCATCCCGCCGTGGTCGTCAAATCCTCACTATTAAAGATGTTAATAAAGATGATCAAGGAGAGTATAGTTTTGCTGTTGGTGACAAAAGGACTCACTGCAAACTGAAGATGAAGCGTAAGCATTTCTAATACTTATATTGTCTACATGTTATAGATTTTCTATATTATGACATGTATTATATCTATATCATTGTATCCCATAATGCTTTAATGTTCAATATTCTGCCTCTTATAAGTATTAATTAGCTTCACTTGATTCCACAGCTCGTCCCATGGCAATTCTTCAAGGACTTACTGATCAAAAAGTCTGTGAGGGAGATATTGTGCAACTTGAAGTTAAAGTCTCCCTAGAAAATGCAGAAGGTGTCTGGATGAAAGATGGCCAAGAAATTCAATCAAGTGACCGCATTCACATCGTGTTGGATAAGCAGTCGCATATGTTGCTCATAGAAGATGCCACAAAGGAAGATAGTGGATCTTACTCTTTTAGTGTTCCTGATCTTGAACTGTCAACCACTGGGCAGATCACAGTGTACAGTAAGTCACGATGATGATTTTGAGGGTGTGCTTGATTTTTGGTTCCTTTAGGATTACTTTTTAAAGGCATGTTTTTTCTCATGATGAATATTTTTCTAACTTGCAGGTGTAGAAATAGTGGTGCCTCTAAAAGATATTCATGTAGTTGAAGGAACAAAAGCCATCCTTGAATGCAAAGTTTCAGCACCTGATGTGTCTTCCTCCAAATGGTACCTGAATGATAATCAAATAAAGCCTGATGAACGTGTACAAGCTGTATGTAAAGGCAATAAACAGAGGCTAGTGCTCACCAGAGCCCATGCATCAGATGAAGGACGTTACAAGCTATTGGTTGGCAAAGTTGAAACAAGCTGCAATGTCACAGTTGAAGGTAGGTGCCTTTTAGGATATACAGTTCTTTGAGAAATAATTTCTTTAAAAACAAAACTGCGGAAACAACTAACAAATGTGCAATTTATTCTTTTTATAGAAATCGAGATTATTAGAGGTCTTCATGACATCACCTGCACTGAAACACAGAATGTGTCCTTTGAGGTCGAGCTCTCCCATTCAGGAATTGATGTAATTTGGCATTTCAAAGGCCAGCAGATAAAGGCTGGTCCCAAATATAAAATTGAAGCACATGGCAAAATATATAAATTGACAGTGGTGAAGATGATGAAAGATGATGAAGGAGAATATGTGTTTTATGCTGGAGAAAAGAAAACATCTGGGAAGCTTATAGTAGCAGGTTAGTAGGGTTAAAGTCCAAGGTTTTTATTTCAATGTGATTTAAAAACTGCCTAATGTACTGTAGTTCATACTTGTAGAATTGTGCTCTTTCAGTGGAAGGGTTTTTGTCTTTATCTTTTTTCTTTAATGTTCTCTTTGCCCTTCCCCTTATCTTTTGTGATTAGTATAATTTGAATTCTCAAGGCCCTTAAGTAAGTGTTAATATATTTCTCTAGATCGGAACCATAGTATGAAATGTGGGGTTATGCTTTTGATGTAATTAATGTAAAAAGGAGGGGGGTTTGTCCTGAGTGCTCTCAATATACCTGTGTTGATGACAAAAACAAAAAAAAAGAGGGTAACTAGGATAGAATTAATAAATATCTTTTCATAATGGTCAGGCGATATTCTATTCTTGATTTTTCACAGAGCTCAGAATGACTGAGGGCATGCTGCAAATTAGGTCAAAGAATTCCAGCATTTGCTTTTAATTTCTGTATGGGGGAAAGCTGAACAGCCACACAAAAAACCAATGTGCTTTTTCCTCCCCACAGGCGGTGCCATTTCAAAGCCTCTCAGTGACCTGACTGTGGCTGAATCCCAAATAGCTGTTTTTGAGTGTGAGGTGGCAAATCCTGAATCAGAGGGCCAGTGGCTACAGAATGGTAGACCATTAGCTACGACAGATCAGTACCGTACTGAATCTGACGGTGTAAAGAGAAGGTTTATTATCCCTGCGACAAAGCTGGAGGATATGGGTGAATATAGCTATGAAATAGCAAGCTCAAAGACATCCGCCAAGCTGAAGGTCGAAGGTCAGTATTTTTTATAACTAACTGATGTCTTTAAGACTTATTCCACCATCACTCTCTATGTCTTGGACCAGGTCTTAGATACAAGCAAAATAAAATAAATCAAATCAAATAAAAAAGCCAAACAAACAAAACCCCAAGCCTAACCGACAATAACAACAAAACCCCAAACAAACAAAACCCCAAGCCTAGCCCACAATAACAACAAAACCCCAAACAAGCAAATCCACAACCAACCCACACAACAAACAAAAACCCAAAAACCCCAGAAACCAAAGGTTTTTCATGGATGCCACAAGTAAACGTTCCTTGTGTTCCCCGAACACCACTTTGCTGGAATCTGTATAAATTAATATATGCATAAAACGAAGCACCATTATTCAGTTTTATTAAAATTATTCCATTTACTATAGGCTTTAATTTTGATCTGTTTGTCAAGTTTTTTTTCTCTTTTTTCCCTTTTTTTCCCCTAGCTGTTAAGATAAAGAAAACACTAAAGAACTTGACTGTGACAGAATCACAGGAGGCAGTTTTCAGTGTAGAACTGACCCACCCTGATGTGAAAGGAGCTCTATGGATTAAAAATGGTGTTGAACTTCAATCAAGTGACAAATATGAAATTACAGTGAAAGGAACAGTTCACACACTGAGAATCAAAAACTGTGCTGTCACAGATGAGTCTGTTTACAGCTTTAAACTTGGAAAAATAGGAGCAAATGCCAGACTTCATGTGGAAAGTAAGTCTGTCTGGTTTGAATATTTGCTGTGTAATGTGTGTTTTGAAATTCGAATCATACACAGTGCTGAATATTGCTAACTTTTTTCCTCAAGCTGTCAAGATCATCAAAAAGCCAAAGGATGTGACTGCTTTGGAAAATGCTGTTGTTTCATTTGAACTGAGTGTTTCCCATGACACTGTACCAGTCCGGTGGTTCCATAAAAATATTGAGCTTAAACAAAGTGATAAATACAAGATGATCTCTCAAAGGAAAGTTCACAAGCTTATGCTGCATAACATATCTCCTGATGATGCTGGAGAATACACAGCTCTTGTTGGGCAAATTGAGTGCAAAGCGAAGCTGTTTGTGGAAAGTAAGTATTCTAAGTTTGTAAGAAAGTAATTATATTAATTGTAACATCCAATACTGAGCGACTCAATCTGACACTTCATAGCCTGCTACCCTTGGTTTTTGCAGTCTTCCAAAAATACTAACTTTTAGAAAATTCTCTCTTTTCTTTTTTCCCTCCTTTTAGGCATACATATCACAAAGACCATGAAAAATATTGAGATCCCTGAGACCAAAACTGCCTCCTTTGAGTGTGAAGTTTCTCATTTCAATGTGCCTGCTGTCTGGTTGAAAAACGGTGTGGAGATTGAAATGAGTGAAAAGTTCAAAATAGTTGTCCAGGGGAAACTCCATCAGCTCAATATCATGAACACAAGCAGTGAAGACTCTGCAGAATACACATTTGTCTGTGGAAATGATAGAGTCAGCGCAACCCTGACTGTAAAACGTATGTAAAAATTAAATTTACCAGAATATTTTACAGTTACCAATAATAAGTTTCTGTTAACACATGGACTTAATGAAATTCTGACAAAACCAGCACAGTTGTAGAGGTGTTTTTTAATAATGCTGAACAGTCTCAATTGCATTATTTAAAGATATTTAGAAGCAGTGAACTTGAACATTGGAGCCTGCATTCTTCTCTTTAGGCCAACATGTCTAAATGCCAGGTCACCATAGGAGACAGAATTTGGACTCCTATGTCATTCAGTAGTTGTGAGAGATTGAACTGTAATTAAAGGACATGATTGTAACTAAAGGACACAAAACCTACCTTTTCATATTTCCAATATTGTCTTTAAAAAGTTGAAACATCTCTAATCTGGTTAGCATGCATTTAAAATAAAGTAAAACAGAATGCAAAAAAAGCAAACCATGTCCATTTCTTTCCTTTTAGCCATCCTAATTACCTCCATGCTAGAAGACATCAATGCTGAAGAGAAAGACACAATAACATTTGAAGTTACTGTTAATTATGAAGGTATCTCATACAAATGGCTAAAGAATGGCGTAGAAATAAAATCGACTGACAAATGCCAGATACGAACAAAGAAGCTTACACACTCCCTCTCCATAAGGAATGTGCATTTTGGGGATGCTGCAGAATATACTTTTGTTGCTGGAAAAGCAGCTTCATCAGCCACTTTATATGTGGAAGGTATTTGCTCTCTTGATTTGTATATTTAGTGACTTCTAGTGGCTTAGTGCATCATAGTATTCATTCTACTTTCTTCTGCCCTAGCTCGTCACATTGAATTTAGGAAGCACATTAAGGATATCAAAGTGGTGGAGAAGAAGAGGGCTATTTTTGAATGTGAAATTTCAGAACCTGACATTCAGGTCCAGTGGATGAAGGATGGGCAAGAACTCCAGATTGGCGATAGGTAAATGATTGCTTCTACACTACATTAACTTCTGTTATGTGTTTTCCCCCTGGAAATAACTAGTTCATTTTCTTTTCTGATGTACTTAGGATGAAAGTTCAGAGAGAGAAATATGTCCATCGTCTCATCATTCCTTCCACAAGGATGTCTGATGCTGGTCAGTACACTGTAGTAGCAGGTGGAAACACATCCAGTGCCAATTTGATAGTGGAAGGTCGTGACATTCGTATCAGAAGTGCCCAAAATGATATTCAGGTAAGACCTATACAGATGAATAAATATTTCACAACTTTGTCACTCAAAGAATAATGCAAGGGAAGAGCAACAATATCTAACCAGCACAAAAAACTGTAATCGTAAGGTCAGAACCTTCACCTAGGATACTGGAAAATGAAACTATAGGAAAAACCAATATATTTTCTATTGTCTATTCTACTTGTTCAAAGGTCATTGAGAGACAAAGAGCTGAAATTGAATTTGAAGTCAATGAAGATGACATTGAACCACAGTGGTACAAGGATGGTATTGAGATCAACTTCCAGTATGAGGAAAGATACAAGTATGTGGTGGAAAGGAGAGTTCATCGAATGAGCATCTTTGAAACCACTTACTCTGATGCTGGAGAATATACCTTTGTTGCCGGACGGAATAGGAGTTCTGTTATGCTTTATGTGAATGGTACGTGGCCCCATAACCAATGTTTTGACTGTGTTTATTATTCAATGGTTTTCTGATTTTTATATAGCTTCTCTGGAATTCTAATTCTTGAAAGGCAAAAAAAAATCAAAGAGGTCATCTGGAATACTACCAAATTCCTCATGTACATGGATGTTTCTTGTTCTACTGAAGTAGCTGGCTAGTGGATGAAAACACCATAGCAGTTTTTTTCCCACTCTATTTACTTAGACTGGAAAATTCTCAAGTCTAAATAAAACTAGTTTGTCCATTTGGACAAATATGCCTTTCCAGACTGATCAACCTAACAATTCTTGGACACATTTGGCTAGAATACACTTATACCAATGCAGCTAATTATGTTAAGGCACTTGCTGCTAGATCATTCGCCCTGTATCAAGGAAAAGGGCAGACTTTAGTGGGGACCCAAGAATAGGAATAATAAGGGGAGTTTGTTTGTTTGTTTAATTCTTTGCAAATAGCTTTGAATCACTAATAAAATAAATAATGAGATTTCTCTCTCCTCCTTTCTCCTCTCTCTCTTTGCCACCTCTCTTCCCCCCAATTTTCAGCTCCAGAGCCGCCCCAGATTATTCGGGAGCTGGAGCCGACTACTGTGGAGTCTGGCAAACCTGCCCGCTTTTGTGCTATTGTATCAGGCAAACCCCAGCCCAAAATTTCCTGGTACAAAGACGATCAACAGCTTTCTCCAGGTTTCAAGTGCAAATTTCTTCATGATGCACAAGAATATACTCTCTTGCTGATCGAAACTTTCCCTGAAGATGAAGCAGTGTACACCTGTGAAGCAAAAAATGACTATGGAGTAGCTACAACTTCAGCTTCGCTTTCAGTGGAAAGTGAGTTTCCCATGCTCATAACAATGTTCACGAAATGAAATTTTCATTCTTCATATTTAAAAATTACTTCTTTCTTTTATTCTTTAGTCCCTGAAGTTGTTTCTCCTGAGCTAGAAATGCCAGTGTATCCACCTGCTGTCATAATACCACTACGTGATACTGTCACATCTGAGGGACATTCTGCTTGTTTTCAGTGCAGAGTTACTGGGACAGGTGGGTTTAATGAAATCCTGTACATCTTTCCATCTCTCCGAACTTTTCATCTTGAACTCAGAAAAAAATTCCTCAATATATGTGCTTGGATCAGTCTTCCCCTAGAAGTACAGTTATTTGATGTACACACAGAGCCAAGTGTTACTGACAATTTTCACTTAAGCAAGTCAAAGGTGTCAGCAAACATGAAAGTCATAAACATATCAGGTGTTTCTAAAAATAAGATCTGTTTTACAAAATTTGTCTTTGGAAACTTCTCAGCATTTCAAATGCTAACTGATGTTGGAAAACTATGTTAGTGAGTAAAATGTAGAGTTTCATGGGGGGAAAAGCATTATCATGTTAAATGAACATGACGAAGTTTCTGAACACACACTGCAACGTGCATTTATTACACTAACTGACTGAAACTGTGACTCAACCTTTCTCCTAATATTTCTATCACTCTGCAAACACTAAACTGTGGTTACTTTCTTCTTCCTAGCATATCACCCTACAATTAAAACATCTTTTTCCTTAACACACATTCAAATAAAGCTACCTTTCTGCACTTGGCAAATGGCATTGAGTATGACTACTAATAAAATATTCACATAGTGAACTGCAGAGTAAGATCCAGTTCAGAACCCAAAGAATTTACAATTATTTAAAGATAAACAAAAACTGCAAATTTAAAAAATAATCCTGAGTGACAGCTCCATAAAAATTCATATAAAATCGGTTATATACACACATATGCAAACATATATAATTTTGAAACAAAACTCCAAGGTTTTTTTTTTAAAAAGCTTTACAACTAATCTGATTCTGCTTTAGAAGTGCTGCTAAAACTCAGAAAATATGTTGGAATGATCGACCCCCCTTTTGTGCAATTCACACTCGTGTAACTCTTTTTAATAGAACTGTGTTATGTGAATGTGGAAGCTGCATTTACAGCACAGAATATAAGGATCCTTTCATCTAGGTCACCCTCCATAGAATCACTTAGGTTGGAAAGACCTCAAAGATCATCAGGTCCAAGTTAAGCCAGAACTGCCAAGTCCAGAAATAAACCATGTTCCTGAGTGCCACACCTACATGGCTTTTAAATGCCTCCAGGGACTGACTCCACCCCTTCGCTGGGCAGCCTGTTCCAATGCTTCACAAGCCCTGCAATGAAGAAACTTTTCCTATTGAAAATTTCCTTTATTGAATATTCTATCCAAATGGATTTGCATATCTCTTACGTGTGTTGGAAAAACCTTTTCTATTAGGTTAGGTAACATATGATTACAAATACAGTTGTTTAAAGGTACACATTGTGCAACAGACTATTGAAAACACTCTTCTGATAACAGTAATAGCACACTATTTGAGTAAAAAAACATGATTCATGACATAATATAGTGGCAGGTGGAGAGAAAAGGCTGAAGTCTGCTTCAATTCTCTCTTAAATATACAAGAATCTATACAAGTAATACAACATTTTATATAGGAATATATAAATCTTTCCTGAGAAATATGACAGGTAATATTTGCAACAAAAAGAGGCAAGGTGCTGTGCTAAGCAAAAGAATGTTCTGTTTTAATTTCTTGACTAGATCAAGCTAGAGATTTTATAGCCTGTTTAATTGTGAAATTGTAGCAAAACCACATTTTAAAAAAAGATACCCTGATTTTAGTAGTAGCAAATTTTTTACACTAAAAGAGGTAAGGAAGAATTATTTTTACTCTGTAATGTATCAGCACCAGAATCAATTTTCCCATACAAATATTTCCAATGCACAAATCAAAATCTAAAGCAACAAGTCACTTTCTACTCATCATACCTTACCAGAATAATACGAGCAAGGCACACTTAAAGTTAGATACTTGAGTTTAAGATTTATGACAGATATAAATATAAAAATAGTGTTTACTTCTAGTACAATAGCATAACATTCACCTATTTTTTTTCCTTTCTTTCACCTGAGCAGACCTGAAAGTCTCTTGGTACAGCAAAGAGAAGGAGATCAAGCCATCACGCTTTTTTAGAATGACTCAGTTTGAAGACACTTACCAGCTGGAGATTGCTGAAGCTTATCCAGAGGACGAAGGAATCTATACCTTTGTGGCGAGTAATTCTGTAGGCCAAGTGACAAGCACTGCTACCTTGAAGTTAGAAGGTACACTGAGAAATTAAAAAAGTTGTATTGTTCAGGTCATGTTCCAATAATCATCTTAATATATGCTGATAATTATATGTGAGTTGATGTCTGTCATGTTGTCTTCTAACTCAATTAATTGCTACCATTTGCAATATCCACAGCATACATTTATGTCTCCAAAATACGTCATGAACAGAAAAATGGATTTCACAATTTTTTAATGTTCCATGCCTCCTCCTGCTTTTCATTTACTCCAGTCTTAGAATCTGTCATGCACCAAAGATGATAAAAACCTTCTTTCTAATGGAAGTTTTTTGCTTACACATTCTTTGATTTGCCTGTGAAGACAATCTAGTATGAGTTTATAATTTACTTTGAAAGTGTTGAAAAAATCTTAAATTGAGGTATGTAGCAGGTACTCAGGCAACTGAAAAGAAATAGATTACATTCATATGAATTGATGAAATATTGATCAAAGTTTTAGAGCAGAAATATTGTTTGGAGAATTTGCTGTTCTATACTGTCCTTGATATTATTTAACCATAAATATTTTGTTTTCTTTTTGCTATATATTTTTAAATGATGAATGAAAATAATTCATGCTGTTAAGTTGCAAGTCAGAGAAAGAATGAGAGAGAATCTTGAATGAGAGAGAAAATTTATTGTAGTGTAGGGTAAGAAATTAAAAGTTGGCATGCTTCTTTTCAGGATTTAAAAAGGTTGAAGAAGTTACATCAGAGTCCCCTTGGCATGTTTCTTCATCTGTTTCACTTAAGGAGGAGTCTATTGGCCAAAGGCCCACCTTTATCCAGCCTATTTCAAGCTGCAGGGTGTGCAGCGGGGAATCAGTCAGATTTCAAGCTAGAGTCTTTGGCAGGCCCAAACCAAAAATCCAGTGGTTTCATAACCAACAACTCATGTTGCCAAAAAAAGACTTAGTTTTCCACTTTGATGAGTCTACAGGCACAGCTATACTGATAATAGTAGATGCTTTCTTAGAGCATGCTGGCCAATACTCTTGCAAGGCAAGAAATAGTGCTGGAGAAACAACTTGTACAGCTACACTTACAGTGACTGCAGAAGGTAAAGCCCCATTTTCACTTCAAAGGGATTCAATTTGTTGTATACCACACTTTTATGCTGTTACTAATTTTTCCCTTGTTTCACACCTTTTCTTTCCCAGCTAACGTTAATAATACCCTCAGTAACCCAACCACTCTCATTTCTTGTCTTTAAGTTGTAACATTTGGAAATTTTCAGATTTCTGTCTCTATATAGGTCAAAGAATAGAAATGGTTTAATGAAGGCATTCAGATTTTTCAAACAAGTGATTTCATGGTCTTTATAGCAGTGACAGAGGTATTTTGCACTATTCTGTAGAAAAAAAAAAAAAAGATAAAAAAAGAAAATACCTCTTTTAAAAGTGGCTTGAGTTTCCAATTCTAAAATGGACCACTTTGGTGAAAGAAGAGACAAGCACCGAGTATGAGCTGCATGACTAGCTTAGGCATCACTTGTCGTTCATACATCTGAATGGATAACTTCTGTGTCAACAGAATAATACATCTGGCATGCTGTGTTTTCGAATGAAGATCATTCATTTTCATCCTTCATGCTGTTTGATTTTGTTCAGAGCATAGCCCAGTAAAGTTCTTTAGATACTAATGTTGATGTTTTTGTTACTTGATTACACAGTGCAAGCCCTAGATAGGCAAAGTTCTGGGAAAGATGTAAAAGAGTCTATCCGGTCACAGGCTCTATCAGAACTTCATGTTTCTCCTCTCACAAAGAAGAACACTGAAATTTATCAAAAAGAATTTAAATCAGTGCAACAACCATCACAGGAATTGTGTGTACAGGTTTTTGAAAGCGTATCAGAAAGTTTGACCATGAAGGCTACATCAATCGAAGAAATGAAAGCCATGCACACAACAGTCCTTTCCCAAACATCTCAGAGCACCCAAGTCTCTATGACCACCTCTCAGGAAATGAGAGATGTCCCTCCAAAGATTCTCTTGCAACTCAGAGACCTAACCGTGAAATGTGGTGACACTGCTCAGTTCATATGCGCCTTAGAAAATGAATTCTATGAGTTTCTTTGGGCCCATGAAGGTGAAAAGATAAAATTGTCTGAAAAACTGAAGATATCACAAAATGGAAATGTTCTTCTGCTCACAATCCTAAATGCCCAGCTGAGAGATCAAGGACTGTACAGTTGTACTGTGTATAATGACTATGGAGGGACAACAACTTCTGCAATACTAACAGTCAAAGGTGGTTATCTGACTTTTAACATTATCACTTACCTTTTGCGGCTTCATTATAACTGCCTAGAGCTCACTTACATTTCCTTTATTATCAGTATTTAATTGAGAAAGCTCTAGTAATAATGCTCTGGGGTTTTTCCTCCACATTTAGAGCTCTATTCATAAAGGATGTACAGTATTGGGAAGTTGGTATTGTAATTTTGTGCCTCTTCCCATAAAATCACAGATGTCTCAGGCTTTTTATTCCTCATGTCCTTCGTGATATGCAGTGAGATGTAAAGGAAGACAGGCTTGTTGGAATTTTCATATTTTGTTGATTCCTGAAGCTGGAGTTTAAGGAAGAAAAGAATGTCAGATGCAATGTTGAATTAGATACCAGGTAGTTTCAAACTCCAGCATGTTTCCAATAAATTCAGGATTCCAATTCGAAAGTTGGCAATATAAGTTAATGTAACTGAAAGGATTAATTGGCGCAAGTATTGTATTACTGCAATAATGAACTGTCTTCTACCTTTCACTCTTCCTAATATATAAGTATTTATTTTTTGCTAGAACTCTTTCCACCTCTTCCTGACATCAACATATTAAAATGTTAGTAGTTGTTACCACCAGTGAAGGCCCAAAAATGTATTACCACCACATGTGCCAGTATTTCTGAAGAGTTCGAAGGAATCAAGACCATAAAACTAAGACGAATAATGAGAAAGGCATTGACCCTGTTGATTTGGCTTATAATTATTTAAATTTCTTTCTTCACTATAGAGCTGTGAAAAGCACTTTACATAATCTTCTGCTGCTACTTTCCAAATTAAGGCTCTAAATTAGAAGCAAAGATGCACTTTTTTTAGTCATTGTGAGTCAAGCCTTGGTCCCATGAATGTCTCACAAGTTTAAATGGTACCTAGAATTAGCCAAACAGGAATAGAGCTCTTAAATGTGCAATCACTCATGTTTAATAGCATTGTTTTAGCACTAATTCATGACATATTCTATCAATACTAATTACTGGGGTTTCCCCCCCAAGTATATTTTTTATTCCTGCAAAATATCTGACCTAACCCTTTTCCTAACTTTATTCTTACCTAGCAAAAGAAGCACAAGCCAAAGCAGTAACAAAAATTACTCTTGAATCAGATACTAAAAGCTTTAAAGCAGCCAAAGATTGTCAGTTTAAAGCACCTGAAGTTAAGCAAGAACCTTTGAAGAAAACCTCGAGCTTGTTTATATCTACATCCCAAAGACCATACGAAACTGAGAAGCAAAGAAACAGAGTATACTATCCTGATGTTGTGCCATGTGAAGACATCACAGAAACTGACGCCAAAGCACCAGAGTTTCTTGAAACTCTGCCTTCAGAAACCACTGTAAAAGAAGGAGATGATGTGTTTCTCTTTTGCATAATGAAAGGTGTGCCCACACCTTGCGTAGTCTGGCTGTGCAATCAGCTGATAGTTGAGGAGTCTGCACTGTGCTCCATAAAACACGATGGGCCACTGTGCAGTTTAAGATTGTTGAAAGTTGGTCAGAACCACAAGGGTATATACAAGTGCAGAATAGTTAATCCTGCAGGAGAAGCCGAGTGCAGCACCCATCTGAAAGTGACAGGTTGGCAACTGCATGTTCCTTCCAAGTATCAATTCCTCATGCATAGTATCATTGCATTTCAGTATATTCATTCCCTAGGAGATGATAAAGAACTAGAACTATCTCATTAGTCTGTGGATTGTTGAATGTTTTCTTCAGGGATTTATGGCATGATAAAGGCATGTTGCTTCAGAAACTTCCCCCCACCCTGCAAAAAGAAAGCAAATCTTATAGAAAAATGTACAATACAAACAAGTTTGAAAATATTTGATTACTCTGTTCTCAAAATTTATCAAGTGTTTGAATTGTTGGCATGCATTTATGTGTGTGTATGTACATGTGAATTTATGTGTATTTGCAAAATAGATTGGATTTTGTTACTATATAAAGTGTTGATTGCCACATTTAGCAACTATAGCTCAAAAATCTTTGTCTTTTTTATTCTAGCTCCTGAAAAAATCGTTC
Source organism: Acanthiza pusilla (assembly GCA_036630365.1). Taxonomy (NCBI): domain Eukaryota; kingdom Metazoa; phylum Chordata; class Aves; order Passeriformes; family Acanthizidae; genus Acanthiza; species Acanthiza pusilla. Next base: position 13,462,455 of record JAXCHO010000019.1, read on the forward strand.
ATGAGAAGCTAGAGGAAGAGGTTGAAATGGAAGTGAAAGGTACAATCACCAATGAGAATAATTAGTAACAGTAATTAGTAATGTTGTGAAAAGCTTTTATCAGCTTCCATGAAGTGTCTGATGGGGAAAGACACACTTTAAAGCATATTGGAACATGTTGCATGTTTGTTTTGATATGCAAAGGGTTACCTGCATTATAAGGTTATATAAGTTTTAAAATATGTTTAAAACTTCAAATTTATAATTGTGCAACCATATTTTAAACTTTTACTTCATGCTTTGCAGCTGTTCACAGAGCTCTTATTTGTTCAATTTCCTTTTGAATGCATGGAATAGTTTACTTCAGAAGGAAGTTATACAAATCTTAATTGTATTACTTTTAAACAAGTTAGCAGCCTAACATTAATCAGTTCAATGGACACTATTGAATGAATAGATGAAATATACTAGAGAGCATTTGTTGTTTAGGTTATGTGAAAGCTACACATTCCCATTGATTCCTTGCACTTTTTTTTTACATACATTAATTCATCATTATACATCTCTTACCCTGGCTTGCAGATAGCATACGTGGTTCATGTTGCTTGCTTTTTTCCCCCGTGCATAACACTGTGAAGTTAGTGGCTGTATTAGTTCGAATAAACGCCTTCTCATTTCATGTTACTTACTTAAAAAAAAAAATTATTTCAAAATTTTTTTCAATTGTTTGAACATATCTACAAACAGAGGGGTCAGAAAGGGCGTTTATTCTACTGTCTGCAAGTCAGGTAAGATTTTCTTCTTTGCCACCCAAAGACACACAGCTTTTCCAGGCAACAAAAATATTCACGCAGAAGAACATGTTATTTTGAAATTCTTTTTTTGCTTGTTCAAGAAGAAATTTCCACAGTCTGAAGAAAGAACAGACAACGAACGATTTTCGTGTCAATCTTTAAAACAGAGCAAGGCGTTGCGTTTATTCGAACAAATATGGTGAGTGAATTACTTTTTTTTCCTGGGTGTGTGATGAAATCTGTTGCATGCCCATTTTTTATTTCAATACATTGCTCCTTTTTTACAACCAGACGGCAGACAGAGTGTGGCATGTGCTAACCCAGTCTCCTTCTCTTGCAGAGCGGCGCAGCGCGGCGGGCTTCGCGGGACGCGGCACGGCGGCGGTGCTGGCTTGCCCCCAGAACCGCAAACCCATCTTCACACAGGGCCTCAAGTGCAGCTCTGTCTTGGAGGGGGACCCCGCGCTGTTCCAGTGCCAGCTGGTGGCGCGGCCAGCCCCGCACATGGCCTGGTTCCACAACAACCGGCTGGTGCTGCAGGACTGCCGCAAGGTGATCCGCACCGAGAGCTCGGAGCACACGCACCGCGCCAGCCTGGAGCTGCGGGACGTGCGGGAGCGCGATGCCGGCAGCTACCGCGTGTTCGCCATCAACAGCGAGGGCTCGGCCGAGTCCAGCGCCTCGCTGCTGGTGGCACGCCGCGGGGAGCAGCGGGGCCCGGGCTCGGCCCGGCAGGGCTGGGAGTGCCTGCTGCAGCAGCGGCGGGAGGAGCGGCTGCGGGTGGTGCTGCGCTGCACCGGCTCGCCCTTTGACAAGGGCCAGGAGCCCGAGCCTGGCGACCTCTCGGCTGCCCGGGCCAGGGTGCGAACCATCCGCTTCCAGAGCCTGCCGCTGGCCGGGCGTCGCCACCCGGAGCTGGCAGGCAGCCGGGGGCACAGGGGCATGGTGGCTGATGCTGAGGAGCTGCTGGAGGAGGAGATCCGCTGGAAGCTGCAGAAGCTGCGGGAGGCAAAGAGGGCAGCGCTGAAAAAGAAGCAGGAATCCCTCGTGTCCCTGCCCCAGGAGGGCCCTCCTGAGAAGCCCAGCCCTCCTAGGGTGGCTGCCACAATGGTTGTTGGCCCAAAGCCCGTCACAGTGCAGGTAGTGAAGCAATACTCCGGGCCCACGGCCATGGGGGAGAGATGGCAGGTGACAGGTGGGTTCCTGGAGCCCTGCCCACCCCTCTTTGTCCAGGAGGTCAGGTCCCAGGAAACTGTCGAGGGACAAAAATGTACTTTCTCCTGCCTCTTCCATGGCCGCCCACAGCCCACTGTCACTTGGTACAACAATTCCAAGCCTGTGGGACGCATCCAGGGCACTGCTGTTTACACCACAGAGTGCCGCTCCATGCTGACCTTCCCGTCTGTGCTCCCACAGCATGGTGGCACTGTCACCTGTGTGATCTTCAACCCACTGGGCACGGTCAGCACCTCAGCTGTACTCCATGTGAGGCGGCGAATGCCAGCCTATAAGTACGCAAAGAAGGAAAAGGAGGAAGTGAAAAAGGAGAAGAAGGAAGAGGAGGAGAAGGTGAAGGTGGAAGAAAGGGAGAAAGAGAAGAAAGAAGAGGAGAAAGTGAAGAAGGAGAAAGAAGTTGGTCTGGCCTTTGCAATAGAGAAGGGACTGCCAAGAGCAGTTCCAGTCTCAGACTTGCTGTCGTTGCCTGTGGAAATCAAAATCACTGCCCCCACTCCAACACCAGAGCAAGACACAGAGATGAGGGAGACCCCACGACTCTCTCCAGAACAGGCTGCTTCCACCATAAAGCACAAATTTAAATTTTCATTCGATATGGGAAATGAACCACCCCAAATGGTGAGAGAAGCCCCAGCATTTATTCACTGCCATGAAGGAGAGGAAGTGATGTTGGAGTGTGCTGTGTCTGGGCAGCCCCCACCTGCTGTGACCTGGTCCTTGAATGGCCAGAGCCTCTCTGCGAGTGAGAGGCTGAGGTTTGAAGAAGGCAAGAATGGCATGCACCGCTTACACCTTCAAGAGGTCTCTGTCACAGACGCTGGACGATATTGCTGTGTGGCCACAAATGTGGCTGGAACAGCACAGACTGCCTCTGAGCTCACAGTGAAGCCCAGGGCACCCATATTGGATAGCAGGGATGGAGGCACAGAGGAGCTGCCTGCCATGGACCATGGTCTGCACCTCCAAGGCCTCAGCATGCTTAGGAAGGGTGAAGAGGAACAAATCACATGCCCCAAGGAGGAGGAAGCCCTACCCTGGTCCCTGAGGTTGTCTCCACCTCCTGCTGAGCAGTTGGAAGAGTGTGAGGAAACTCCTCACTTCAGGGAAAGTGAGATGAAGGAAACAATGGTGCTGGATATCACAGAAGTTTATAGAAGCCAAGAAATAGGCAATGCAGAAAAAAGTGTGAGTTATACAGATGGCATTTCTGAGATGAGGCAGCACAGGGGAAAAGATGTCTTTGAGGAACACAGCTTTGGAATTGATACCACTGAATTGCATGCTACCATATCCAGGGAAGGATGTGAACTGGTGGCCAAGGACTCAGGTCACTTTTCTGAGGAGCTGGAGCCTGAAGGAGGGAAGGTGCTACCACATACCGATAGTCTGTCCTGGGACATCTTGAAGTCACCATTCACAGAAGTGCAAGGGCAAACACATGTCTCTGAGCAGTCTGCTCTGCCAAAGGAGGGTCAGGATTTATCTTTTATGGAAGTGCAAGGGCAAACACATGTCTATGAGCAGTCTGCTCTGCCAGAGGAGGGTCAGGATTTATCTTTTATGGAAGTGCAAGGGCAAGCACATGTCTCTGAGCAGTCTGCTCTGGCAAGGGAGGGTCGGGATCTATTTTTTATGGAAGTGCAAGGGCAAACACATGTCTCTGAGCAGTCTGCTGTGGCAAAGGAGAGTCAGGATTTATCTTTTATGGAAGTGCAAGGGCAAACATGGGCACCTGAGCAGTCTGCTCTGGCAAAAGGTGGTCAGGATTTATCATTTATGGAAGTGCAAGGGGAAACACATGTCTCTGAGCAGTCTACTCTGGCAAAGGATGGTCTGGACTTATCATTTATGGAAGTGCAAGGGCAAACACATGTCTCTGAGCAGTCTGCTTTGGCAAAGGAGGCTCAGGATTTATCATTTACAGAAGTGCAAGGGCAAATACATGCCCCTGAGCAGTCTGCTTTGGCAAGGGAGGGTAAGGATGCACAGTTTTTCATTCCTATATCACCTGTGGTGCGAGAGGGAAGGGATGTCTGCACAGAGCACGATGCCCCTGCCTGGGAGGCAATGACTCCTGATGTGCCTCTTGTGGAAGAGCCAAGTGTGCCCCATGTGCAGGACCACATTGCAAGCACCCCCACAAAGGAGGAGTTTGGCTTTTATGAATTCTATGCAGGAGAGCAACAGGAGGAACAGGGCAAGGGGCAAGAGAGATCAGTTGATATTGAACAGGACATTAAAGCTGATGATCATCTTCATAAAGAAGAAATCATTGATTATGGTAATACCACACACTGGGAAACGCACAGTGACAGGAAAATGCTGCAAGAAATGGAGTCTGATGCATGCAACCCTTCTTTGGATCTAATCCTCACTCCTGGCATAGAAAACTCAGGTCAGAGTTTTACTGAGGAAGCTGAGGTTCATCTGGAAGAAGTGCATTTCAGAGAGCAGCTGTTGCCATCTGAGGCTGAGACTGAGATCACATTTGATCTGAAGAAGCTTGTGGAGCCTTTCCCAGCTGTGGAGACTGTGCACACAGAGCAGGCACAGCCCCCCACACCTCTGGAAAGTGTGGAGGTAAGAGTCACTGGGCTCGTCTCCCCTGTGCACCAACAGGATGTGCTTGAGGAAGGGATGTCTCTGAGTGAGGAGCTGCGTCACAGCTACAGGATGCAGCAGGAGGAGGTTAATGCCCAGGAAGAGGAGCAGCCAAGAGAAATCACAACAGCTGATTTAGAAATTCCTAATGGGGACCTTGGCAGCATCATGATAGCTGCTGAAGAGAAACCTTCTGCTGAAGAGGAACCTTCTGCTGAAGAAATTCAGGAGTCAGAGGTGAGCATCTGTGGAGAGGACTCACTTGAGGAAAAAATTCCTGGTTTTCTGGTGGAGTCCACAACAGATTTCCAAAGAGGAATTCAGGAAACCCATGTGTGGGAGAGTGGAGAACGACTGGACATCACAGACTCCCAGAGTGACAGCTTCATTTTGGACTTGAAGAAAGCTGCACACGAAAAGAAACCCCAGGCTGGGCATCAGGCTGAGGAAGATGGTGGTTCTGGGATAAAAAAGGACTTTGAGCCCAGAACGAGCAGCTTCACCTGTGAGACAGAAAGCACAGATTCCCCTGAGGAGATGCTCAGAGACATCCAACAGGAACCAAACACAACCAAGGGCTTCTCTTTTGGGAAAATCATACTTGGGTTAGTAATGGGTGATCCTGTGACACAGAAAAAGCAAAGGAAGGAGTCTTGGGACAAGAAGAGAACTCCCACTGAGGAAGCCTCTGAAAATAGCCTGGATGGAGAAGAAATGTGGGAGGATACTTCTGCAGGTCTGGAGCCCAGTGCTGTTCAAATCTCAGAGCTGGAGCCTGATTCGTCCCTAGCCAATTATTTAAGATCCACTGGGATATATGAAACTCCAGCTCTCAAAGGGGCAGTTCAGAAGGAGCAGCAAGAAACTATCACTTCACTGGAAGTGGAGGAGGTTACCTTCAGCATGGTTTATGATTATTACAACAACCATCAGGAATATGCCCGGCCCTTCTCTCCTGAGTCAGAAATGTCTATAGAGCTGGAGACTGGGAGCAGAGAGGAGTCGCCTGATTCAGACCGCTTCTACACACCTCCCTCCTCAGTGGAAATCTTTGAAACTGCTTCATCAGCATCCTACCACACGCCGCTGAGCACACCCGAGCGCTACTCCACCCCATCTGAGGGCTCAGGGTACAGCACACCGCCTGAGCGCTACTCCACCCCGTCCGAGGGCTCGGTGTACAGCATGGCCCCTGAGCGATACTCCACACCTTCCGAGTGTTCAAAATGCAACACGCCCTCAGAGCTGTATTTCACACCCTTTGAGGGAACCTACTCTCCATCAGGGGACAGCACACCACCTGAACGCTACCGGACTCCCACTGGGGAGTATAAGGATGCCCTGACCATGCTCCCCCACTGTGAGAGGAGGCATCAGCCTCTGGACCAGCCCCAGGCAAACGGGTTTATGACGCCCTGTGAAGCCCTGGAGCCATCAGGCAGGGACATGCCACCTGCATTCCTCAGGCCATTGAGCACAAGGAGATTGTATGAGGGCAGCACGCTGACATTTGTGGCTGAGGTGGTGGGTGTGCCCAAGCCAGGAGTGAAGTGGTATCACAATAAGTCTCTGTTGGAACTGGATGAGAGAGTGCGAATGGAGAAGGATGGGGACATATGTGTTCTGGAAATCACTAATGTCCAGAAATCCGATGAAGGACAGTATCTGTGCCACGCAGTGAACATTGTTGGGGAAGCTAAAAGTATTGCACAGGTGGAAGTTTTGCCTGAAGATGGACGGTCACTGGCATTGCCACCCCCTGTCACCCACCAGCATGTTATACACTTCGACCTGGAGCCAAATACGTCTTCAAGGTCCCCTTCACCACAGGAAATCCTCCTGGAAGTGGAGCTGGATGAAAATGAAGTGAAAGAGTTTGAGAAGCAGGTCAAAATCATAACCAGCCCTGAGTTTAGCCCAGACAAGAAGAGCATGGTGGTTTCCCTAGATGTCCTTCCACTTGCCTTGTTAGAACAAGCTGCAGGCTTGGCAACAGGGCAGCATGAGGATGTAAAAATTGATTTCCAAGTGACTGAAATGCCTCCACGCTTCGCCGTGCCCATTACAGATACCAAGGTGACAGAAGGCTTGGATGCAGTTTTTGAGTGTGTTGTAACAGGTACTCCTGTCCCAGTAGTTCAGTGGTTCAAGGGCGACACCTGTGTGACAGCTGGCACAGGGAAGTATGTTGTGAGTCAGAAGGAAGGACTTCACAGTCTGAAGGTCCAAGCTGTAGGACCTTCTGACAGTGGCTGGTATCACTGTCAGGCAAGGAATAGGCTGGGAGAAGCAAAGTGCAAAGGCACCCTTGTGGTCATGGCTCAGCCGGAAGCAAATGCAGTGAGCAGTGAGACAGGCACAGGCTGTGAACCACACAGGTCCCAGAAGTGTGACTTGCTTTTGAGTAAGTCTGTGAGTCCAGGTGACCAGTCAGAAATAGAGCTGGAGTTTGAGTTTGAGCCGCATGGAGATGACTCAGAAAAAGCGATCCGACTGCTCGCAGTGACTCAACAAGAGCAGGAGGTGGAAGGGGAGAAGTGTGTCAACATTAATTTTGATGTGTTTGCGGAGCCATCCCAAGAGGAACGGGTTGAGTTTAGGGCAGAGGACTCCGAGAGCTGCAGCTTTGAGTTCCAGGTCACAGAAGCTCCTCCCAGATTTACGAGGCTCATTTCTGACTACAGCACATTTGTAGGAGCCTCAGCGTGCTTCCAGTGTCTTGTGACTGGTTCCCCCCGTCCAAGTGTCTGCTGGTACAAGGATGGGGTGCTGTTGGAAGGGGATAGGTACTGTGCACAGGAGGAGCAGAACGGCTTGCACAGCCTTACTATTGAAAACCTGGTCCAAAGTGACAGAGGACAGTACAAATGTGTAGCTACTAACAGGGCAGGAACTGCTGAGACTTGTGCTGTGTTAACGTTGTACTAAATTTCCATAATTTATTTCAGAGTCTGTCTGTGTTCTTATGATATTGTTCACTGCAGATAAAAATGCAACACTCATTTTAGGGGCATTGTTTTTCATCTCTGTAAGGGTGAAAACCACTCTGTGGGCATATTTGTGTCTCACTTAGATTTGCCTTCTTTGGGGAATATAAGTGAGATTTAATCCATGCATAGATTTTGTGCACACTTTCTGCACTGAGGGATATTTCAGACTACTTCTACGCTCTTTATTCATTCTTGTAAAGATATTTTAATTGACACTCATTTGCGTAGGACTGATCTTTTGTATAATGTACATATACCTGTGTGTCTGTAACAGTGCAATCACTATTGTTTTATGTAGTCTAGAAATCACCTGAAAACGTAGACACCACTTTTTTCTTGTAACCTAGAGGTATGGAACACTAGCTTATGCTTGCTGTTTAGTTTGGGTATAGTTCTGTTAAAGAACTGCTTTAATTGGTATTCCCCCTTCTCACAATGTCGTGTCAGAATGTGATTCAAATCCTGTTAGCGGTTTCTATCACTGCAAAATTCTTACATCCATGGGCCTCATTCTACTCATTCATGGAATTAAATTCCTTTTTTAAGTCAATGAAATTATGCTGTTGCAAAGAAAAGCAGAGCAATGGGGAAAAAATGAAAATTTTGCATTAGTAGAGACTGGATAGGATTTTTTTCTCTATTACCAAGTAATAATCATGAAAGCATATTTTGTACTGTATTTTTAGGAGTTAAAGGGAAAGGAGAGAGGGAGCATAATAATAAAAAATCAATTATGTTACTGTAAATTCATTAAAATAATTTTGGTTGTCCCAGTATTCCAGTGTAATTCATAAAAAATGCATAGTAGTAAAAAAGTGAGATATTTTTATGCAGTATTCTTGTTTCACATTAGAACTACATCTCTACATATTCCTTTTTTCTTTTTTTTTTAATTAATAACAGTTAAGTGTGCTATGGGTCAAGATGACCAGAAATAAGTGAAATACATTCAGTTGTTATCTGTGGCATTTTCTCAGCACAGGAGATTTTTACATTAATGTTCTCAATGTGAATATATATTTTTATATTTAAAGTAATGCTGATATTTAGGAGGAATCAGCAGTAGCTGACATAATTAAATCAGAATTAAATCTGTGTTACATAAGCAATGATAAATTGATTAAGAAAATCTGTTCAGTAGAGGAAAGTTATTAATTAATGTTCATCAGAAACTAAATAACTCTCTAGTGCGCATACCAGCTTTCCAGTCACCTATATGTCAAGGTGAGATCTTGAGTTCAAGATCCCTAAGCAAAAATTAGTTTTAGTTTGTTTACCTGTTAATGAGATTCTTTGAGTTATTTACAAATTGCTGTCAGTTGCCTTGCAGACAGCTTCAAGCAGAGTGGTGATTTTAAGCATAAAAACTATTTCTATAGTATGTTCAGTTATGTTCATGCAATTTCTTATTTTTGAGTTTGATGTGTCCTCACACTGAGAGTAGCATGCCTCAAAAAATTGATAATCTTCTAAGACTGTCCCATCACTCACCTGGGATAGTAATTTTTGATCAAAAGATTCACCTTGCCCAATTGTGTTGCCTGATATAAACTTAAAGTCATGACTGGCAAGTTCTAATGAGCCAGTACCCAGGCAAAATGACTGAAGTGTTTAGGCTAATGCAAATGTGTCGCTTCAGTTTCTTCTGAGTCATGACCCCTTGATAAATATTTAAGATTTGTATGTTAATAGGCAGAGGTAATTGTGATTTCTCATAGATAATGGTGGTAGGAAAGAGAGGCATGACTGTCTGACCCAATGTTGTGCTGGGAAAGAATTACTCCATGATGTGTCCTTAATCCATTCCTTGTGTAGATGTGTAGCCCTCACTGATTCGTTAGACAGCAGAGGTCCTTGGGGAAATCGGCATGAATTGTCTGATGTTCTGTGTCAGCTGTGACACGAAGGGCCTTTTAGTTCCAGACGTCAGAGGCCCATTGATTAGGTCCTGCGCAATTGTGATGTGTGTTAATTTTGCATGTAAATCTGAATATTTTTAGCAGAAAGAGGCCCATTGAACTTGGTTTTGAAGCCATAAGCCAAACAGATCCAAGTTCATATTCCCATCTGAAATATATGGCTAAGCATCTTTATCCATGTAGTGGTGTTTGTGGTTTATGTAAATTTATAAATCTTGGTTTAAGTTTCATACATTAGCCAGGAGCACCTGGTTCACCTAAGCTACAATTATTAAATCTGGAATAATCCTAGGTTTGAATGAACTTAGTCTGGAGCAACTGGTATACCTTGACTATCTCTTTTCAAAATTTTGTGTTTTTATAGGAATCAAATGTTCACAATTTTATTTTCAGATTTAATGTTGTCTTCATTTCTACAAAACAAGTACCTAAAAAAAGAATGAATTACGTCTGTTTGTCATCAATGTGTATTGAATGTTAACATGTATGGTTAATTTGTGAAATAAATATGAAATTATTTAAGTCCCTCGCTTCTTGTACTTTTTTCATTTTACAAACATATCTAAAATATGAAGAAGTATCTGTGTAGTTCTCAAATATCCAGGAACACACAAAAGTGCATTAATTTTTGCCACACTCCTGTGTATAAAGCATTCTTGTGTGTAAACATGGGTTTCACTCTGCAATTTTTATAATTTTTATTTTTATATTTTATTGACCCAATTCTGCCACCCCTTCTCAAATTTACTTGCATAATTTTTTAGTTTTAACAAGGTTGGTAAGTAATAATGAAGGACTGCTGTACACTTTTTTTTTTTTTTACTTAAGCTTCTCTTCTCTGTAGTTAATCATTGCATGCACTGTGCTCTGTCAAGACTAATAATTACTAAAACCAATGAGAAAGAATTGGGTGACAGTCTGTTCTTTTTTATATTTGTTGTTGGAGTGCAGCAAAAATGAATATCTCTCAGTAAGTTTTAAAATTGAAGGCACTCTAACTGAGAAGCTTATCAAGCTTCACCATTAGAGTGCCTAGAGACATTAATCCGCTCACACTTCTATTATTTTTTAAAAACTCTTATATCTTTCCTGGATCAAATACTGTGGGCCTTGTCTGAGAAAACTTGACTCAATGAGGACAACAGTATTTGATTTCCAAAGGTTTTCCTTGCATTGTGTTGTTCATGAATTGTTCTATTCCTGGAGGTCCCAGGTTTCACTGATGTTTCTGTTGTCAGACATCTGCAGAGAATGGCACGTTCTTGACCTCTGTTTCCTCCCATTTTTAAACTACTATTGGAACTAGAGTGGTCCAATGCATATATAAGTTCACAAAGGCAAGGAAAAGAAAAATCTTAATAAGTGTTCTGTTCTCTTTTTTTCTAATGTTGTGGAAGTTTTAATATGCCGTGTCTTGACAGGGAGGAGTTCAAAAGCAGAGATTTAAATCAATTATATTAAATCAAGGGTTTAGACTTGTGATGTTCATAATAATGATGCTGTAAACTTAAGAGTCTAATGACAAAACCAGGACAAAGTTGTTAGAGTAGAGGTAATGTTTTTGGTGTGTTAGACAAAAGATAGAGTTTAAGGAGATAGACTATGCATCAGAAGAAAGGTTAGTGTGCTGAAAAGATTATGGGTCTTTTGATTGTTTGGGGTGTGTTTTTTTTTCAATCCTAATTGTGGCATTCTGCTTTTTATTAGGGTTTTGAATTAAATCAGGGCCTTAGCACTATTTTGGTCTACTTGTTTGCATAGGTGTACATACAAATATGTATGACACATACAACTTTAATTACATCTGTGAAATGCATCAATGTTGCTTGATTGTTACCAGCACAGTGCACCCTGGAGGGGTATGCCTAACCCATACTGTGGTGTCAGGTTTAAGGACACACCCGTCCTGATCCCAACAGGAAATTCGTAAGGAACCTGACAACACAGCATGTAGTGCTGGTTTTGGCAGGTGTGACAGCAAGAGGAAAGCACGGACCTTGTGTTCACTGCTAGCTGCTGTATAGTATTGAGAAAGCCCCCAGCTATAGAAAAATAGTTGCCCTAACACTGTGTATTGCTATCTATGAGTGTTCTCATAAATATTCTAGTAAAACTAAACAATTTTTTTCTATACAGACATCACTAGGTCTCTTATTGCCTCTTCTGAGGAAGGAAGAAATGAAGGCTACAGCAGCGGCCTTCAGTTGCCTGATAGAGAGAAAACACTTGAATTTGAGCCTGGAAAACCAGTTTATTCCAGCAAAACAAAGATGAAAATGGAGGAAGAGGGCAAAGCCCCTGTTTTCCTCAAACAGGTCTCAGATGTTGATGTCTGGCAGGGAGACGTAGCTAGGCTCTCTGTTACTGTTACTGGCAGCCCCACACCCAAAATCCGGTGGTTTTTCAACAGCACGAAGCTAACTCCGTCCATGGACTGTAAATTAGTATTTGCTGGCAATGACCACAGCCTCATCCTCCCGTACACAGGTGTGCAGGACGAGGGTGAGTACACGTGCGTGGCCAGCAATGAGCACGGCGAGGCCAGCTGCAGCGCCCAGCTCCGGGTGCGCCAGAAGAAGCCAGGGTTCCCTAGCTTTGCCAGGGAGCCGGACAGCATGCAGGGCCCAGCGGGCTTCACGGCAGTCTTTGAGTACACGGTGGTGGGGAAGCCGTGCCCCAGTGTGCTGTGGTTCAAGGGGAGCCAGCAGCTCTGCCCCGATGCGCGTCACTCCATCGCTCAGCACCCTGACGGCTCGGGCTCGCTGACGGTGTGGGACTGCACGGAGGAGGACACCGGGCTCTACACCTGCAGGGCCACCAGTGCCCTGGGCGAGGCCGCATGCTCTGCTGAGCTCCTCGTGCTGCCCCAGCAGCGTGCTGTGTGCAGGCAGAGCCCAGCCCTGCAGCACTCGGCAGTGGCAGAGGACCAAAGCCCCCTGGTCTGTGAGGAGGCTGCTGAGCTTCCTGCAATGGAAAAAGCACTCAGTCTTGAGGCCAGGATGGAGCCTTCAGCCCTCTTTCAGCTCCAGATGAGCCAGGCAGTGTACATGCTGCCCAGGGAGGACATCTTGCCTGGCCTGCCACCAACCTGTCTGGCAGCGCAGAGTGTTGAAGAGATGCACACCCAGGTGGCCACAACAAAAGAGAGCAGTGGGCTTCTGGCAGAGCCTCTGGAAACCCTCCCTGCTGGCCCCCAGGGTGTGGTGCCTGCAGCAGTGATGGAGACACAACTGCCAGGCTGCCTTGGGACTGTAGCTGCACCGGCATTCATGGCCAAAGAGAAAATCATCCCCAAGGCAGCAGAGCAACTGGCTGCTCTGAAGACAGAGGCTTCCCAAACCCTTCTGCAGGTGTCAAGCACCACTGAGAGCTGTGCCATGGATGGTGACCAAATCCAGATCCTTGAGGGCTTTCAGGTAGCGCAAGGTGAGCTGAAGGCTGAACCCAGATTTCTCTCTGAATTGGCCTTCACTGGCGGTCAAGCTGTCTCCCTGGAGCACATTTCTTTCCTGGAAACAGTGAAGGAAGATTTTGCTGCAAGAGTACATGAGGGACAGGCTGTGAGATTTCCCTTGCTCCTGGCAGAAAACCGGTCCATGGAGGAAGAACATGTTGATCTTTCCAAGCCACTTAAGCAGTGGCAAAGGGCAGAGAGACAATCCCATGAAACAGTGTACTCTGACCAGCTCCAGCCAAGCCAAGTCCTCAACGAGGACAGTGAGCTCACTGCTCTGGCTCCCCAGAGCTGCAACTTGGACATAAAGTCTCAAATCATAAGTGCACTGAAAACTGCAGTGGTAAGTGAGAAAAACTTCTTGCTTTCAGAATGGTTGGCTGATAAAGAAAATGTTGAAGTACAGGCAATAAACATCACCAGGGAGAATAAACATACCTTGTGCACCTATGTTGTGACCACAGGAGGATGCAGTCCCACAGAAATCCAAGTCTCCTTGGGAGAAGTCAGCCTTCAGACAGCTGACCAGGAAACAGTCTTAAGGGAGGTTTTCTATTCTCTTCTTTGGGAAGATAAATGTCTCCTGACAGGTGAAAAATCCAAAGCATTGCCATTCCATGCTAGTCCGCTTCTTTCAGAAAAATCCTGTGAGGAAAACTTTGAGCTGGAGCCACAGCAGGCTGAGAGGACTATGGAGGCAGAAATACCACTGGAGCAACCTTTGTCTGCACAAGTAATCAACACTGTGACTGAGCATGGTCAAATCAAGGACGTGGTTGCAGCTGTAGCCATTGCTGATTTAGCCTCTGCAGATCTTCTTATTCAGACACCTACAGAAATACTGAAAAGAAAAGAGAAAAGGGAAGAAATGTGTGAGGAAGAGGGCACAGAGGGTCTGGAAAATAGAGCTGGAAAGCTAGAGGATGATCTGGGCAAAGAAAGTTATCCCATCATACACAGCAAACTGGTTGACACTGTTGTGGAGGAAGAGGAGAGTGTCAGGCTGGTGTCTGTCATAACAAATGTCAGGGAGGTGAACTGGTACTTTGAGGGTAAACTGGTCTCTTCAGGCAACAAATTCAAGTGTTTGCAAGATCAGGATACGTACACACTAGTAATAAGCAAAGTGTGCGGGGAGATTCACCAAGGAGAGTACACCTGTGAGGCGCTGAATCAAGGTGGAAAAAGAGCAACAGCAGCAAAACTCACAGTTGTTAAAAGAGGTTGGATTATGGGGATAAAAATAATCTTTTTAATGCACTGCTCTACTAATTAACCTCCCCTACTATGTGTATCTTTGGATAGAGATACAATATTAATACCATCATGCCACTAATCAGAGGGCTCCCTTTCTCTCTGGACTGATAGTCTCCTTTTACCGCATTGCAAGGCCTCTCACTTCCATTACCCCAGCCTTTGGTCAGGAACTTCATTGTTTCATTGCACTAGCATGGTCAGGACAAAGCTGTATCTCAATCCTGTCCACTTCTCCTATTGCTCCCTGAGAAGTGGACCTGCTCTTCCCATTTTCCTCACTGCTGCACCCTCTCTCACTCGTTAGAGTCATTGCGCAGATTCACCACAATTTCTCGTTCACACCGTAATTTGTCACAACTCCAGGATAGTTTACTATATGTTTATGTCCTATTGCTATTGTGCATTGCTATTTCACTTTGTTTTTCCAGTATCACCGCTGTTTCCTGATGTCATTATGCACTGTAGGACTGTCTGTCCACTGAGTCTAGTACTGCTTTCATTTCTTACAGGCATTTTTTCTTTTACAGTCACTTTATGTGAATTGCAAGTATGTCACCTTTTCTTTTTCTTTTCAGTCAGTTAATCACTTAATTTCAGAATGTCAGCAGGCAAGGTTTTGAGTTATTCTCAACTTCTAATTTCAGTTGCTCCGATCCTGAGGAGAAGGCTCGAACCCCTGGAGGTGGCTGTAAATCATGTGGCCAAGTTTACCTGTGAGGTGGAGATGGCTCCCAATGTCAAGTTCCAGTGGTACAAAGCCGGACGAGAGATATACGATGGGGACAAATATTCCATTCGCACCTCCAACTACCTCTCCACACTGGAGATCCCGAGGCCTCAAGTTGTTGACTGTGGAGAATATAGCTGTAAGGCTTCCAACCAGCATGGCAGTGTAAGCTCCACAGCTGTTTTGACAGTAACTGGTAAGTACAGTACAGTACTTGCAAGCACTTCTCCTTTTCCATGAAATATCTTGGTGTATTGTAATGCCTTCACTGTTATACTCACATGTTTATGGTAGGGTTCTTGGTTGCAATTATAATACATAATCCATACCTAATTTTGGCAGGCACAAGCATAGAAAAGGAATAAGTTTTGTGAATGCTGCTTTTAGGTGCTTTCTGTACAAAGAAAAGGGAATCAGTGTGAAAAGTTCCAGAGGCAAAGAAAGAAGCGGGATAGAGAGCAGGAAAAAACAGCATGGCATTGCTTTGTGAATGCATTCTTGAAGAAGGTTTATTTAACTTCCAGACAACAAGAACCAGTTGTAAATCTGATTTCTTGGTGTAATAGTCACTGTGCGATTATCCTAGCACCCTAAATTTACCGTGCAACTATACTTGCGACGCAGGTTATGCAGCTCTGCATACCTGAATATCTTTGTGCTGTGGCCAAAGGGGAGCTCTGTGCCTGGGGAAATAGATCTTCTTAAACAAACAAAAAGTTTAAAGGGTTTCAATTTGCAAACTTTTTGTCTATTGAGAGCTATGCAATGCTTTTTTATTTTCTTAAATTAAAAACAAAAAAAGAACCCTCCATATTTTGGGTGTTGCTTGTATGATGACTTTTTTACTCTGACTTTTCTCTTTGTGGGAGGAGTCCTTTTGTGGTCTTTGCTAATTGCTAGGTGGTACAGACTAGAAAAAGATGCACGAACTGTGAAATGCATGCAAACTTGCTCATCTTGAGAGAACAGTGTGCAAACATGTCAGTCTTGGGGGAGGAAGTTCTGGCTTTTAGTTTATTTTCCTTTAGTCCATACATTGCTCCAGAGATTCAAAACACCTTCAAGCTCTGGAGCAATACGTAGACCAAAGAAGTACAAAACCAAAAGCCAAAATTTATCATCTTTAACACCTCTTATCTCCTTCACTGCTGTTTTCTTTTGCTTAAGAGTGTCCAGTGGCAAGCTGGCCTCTCTTGCTCTCTGTCCCTAGCAAATGTAGCTCTGTTCCTCACCTCTTGATAACATTGAACCCCTTTGTTTTGCAGAGGCATTTCCGCCAACGTTTCTTACCAGACCTGAATCTATCACTACTTTTGTTGGCAAAAGTGCCAAGTTCCTGTGTACTGTTTCGGGCACTCCAGTCATCGATGTCACCTGGCAGAAAGATGGAACAACTATTTCACCTTCAGACCACCATAAGATCTCCAAAGTGGAAAATAAACATATTTTAGAAATTTCCCTTCTTACCACTAGTGACAGAGGGGTTTACACTTGCAAAGCTTCCAACAAGTTTGGGGCTGATATTTGCCAGACTGAAATGGTCATTATAGACAAGCCCCACTTCATTAAAGATTTGCAGTCAGTACAGTCAGCGGTTAATAAAAAGATACGCCTTGAATGTCAGGTAGATGAAGACAGAAAAGTAACTGTAGGGTGGACAAAGGATGGAAACAAAATCCCTCCAGGCAAAGATTATAAGATTTACTTTGAAGACAAAATAGCCTCACTTGAGATTCCTCTGGCTAAGCTCAAGGATTCAGGCCACTATGTGTGCACTGCTTCAAATGAGGCAGGAAGCAGCTCCTCTTCTGCCAGCGTCACAGTCAGAGGTAAGACAGCTTTGTGCCCCCTTTGCCTTTCATCTTCTTGGGTTCCCCATTTCTTCTTTTACAGGCAAAAGACTTCTTTGGGTTGAAATTACACTGTGAATTCTTCTCACACCTGGTCCATTCCCCTTAAACTCTTTTACCCTGCTGCCTTACAGTGCACCATGTGTTACTTCAATATTTCTTTCACCAGAGAAAATCAAGAGTTGCTCCTGCATGCAGGGGAGAGATGGACAAAGTGGGAAAGCAAAACCACAGAAGCTGCAGCTCAGCAAAGATTATGCTGATCTCTTGTGAAGTCATATTTTGTTCTTGCTCTAGGAAGCAATATTTCAAAGCTTTGTATTTCAGCTTTTATTTCCTTTATCCCTTTTCCTTTTCCCTTTCCTTCCCCTTTCCTCTTCCATTTCCCCCTTTTTACCATCTCTTCCCCTCTCCTCCCTTTTCTTCCCATTTTCAGAACCACCATCCTTTGTGAAGAAGGTCGATCCATCTTACTTACTGACCCCAGGTGACTCTGCACGCCTTCAATGCCAAATCAAAGGGTCTCCTGAAATCCAGGTTACTTGGTTCAAGAACAATAAGGAAATCCATGAAAGTAACACACACAGGATGTCCTTTGTCAATTCTGTGGCTGTGTTAGATATTTTGGAAATGAAAGTTGATGACACCGGGACCTACTCATGTGAAGCTGTCAATGAGGTTGGAAGTGACAGCTGCACCACTGAAGTGGTTGTCAAAGGTCTGTCCTTCTTGCTGCTGCCAGTCACATTCTTGAGGAAAAAATCTTTCTTCCTTTTTTCTTTTTGGCATGGTTGACTAATTCTTTCTTACTGCTTTTATAGAGCCTCCGTCTTTCGTCCGAACACTTGAACCTGCAGAGCTAGTGAAGGGTACAAACCCCATTCTTCAGTGTGAGGTTGCTGGCACTGGACCCTTTGAGATTAGCTGGTACAAAGACAAGAAGCAAATTCGCAGTAGTAAAAAATACAGGCTGACCTCTCAGAAGGCTGTTATTTCTTTGGAGGTGTCCTCATTTAACAGTGCAGATGTCGGTGAATATGAGTGTGTGATAGCTAATGAAGTCGGGAAGTGCATGTGCAGTGCCACATACATCTTGAAAGGTCAGTGGGAGAGAGAAAACTCCGCTTACTGAAGAGATTGGCAAAAACCTCTTATTTCATAAAATGTCTTTTCTTTGGATTTGTGGGAGGCTCGAGAGACTGGGGAGGGGGAATATCTTCTCATAAAATTTTGTGTGTGTCTTGAGTCTTATCTGGAATCGAACCTGTGAATTTGAAGAACATTGAGATTAAAGGGCCATTAGGTCCCAGCTGGAGAATGCAGTTCTCCAAGTTGCCTTCTCTTTTGCTGAATTACAATGTGTGCTGCACATACTGTCTTACAAAACTGTCTTTAAGTAGCAGATTTTATGTGATGATGAAGTAGCAGATGAGTATGTTTTTCTTGTCTCTCTTCTTTGAACTAGAACCACCATCTTTTGTTAAAAAAATCGAAAATGTCACAGCTCTGGCTGGAGATAGTGTTACGTTACAGGCGGTGGTGAAAGGGTCAGAGCCTATTTCTGTGATGTGGATGAAGGGCAAAGACATTATTAAAGATGATAACAATGTGAGAGTGACATTTGATCATGGTCTAGCAACGCTGCAAATTTCCGGTGTCCAGCTGAGCTCTGGTGGCAAATACACCTGTGTGGCTGAGAATGATGCAGGAAGTCAGTCCTGCTTTGGTGAACTAGCAGTGAAAGGTCAGTGGAGAAGTGCTATGGTCCCTGCAGTCTCCCACCTGACAGGAGAAGCAATTTCCTTTTGTCCTTAACACCAGTTCTTTAATTCTGTTATAGAACCTGCCAAAATAATTGAAAAAGCTGAAATGATCCAGGTTACAGCAGGGGAACCAGCTATTTTGGAGTACACTGTCACAGGCACTCCAGAGCTGAAAACCAAGTGGTTCAAAGATGGAAAGCCACTACCTGCCAGCAAAAAATATAGGATCAGCTTCAAAAATAACGTTGCCCAGCTCAAGTTTTATGCCACTGAAATGCAGGACAGTGGTGAATACACCTTTGAGATATCCAATGATGTGGGCATCAGCTCTTGCACTACCAGCTTCACTGTGCTAGGTTGGTACTGCCTCTTTGCAAAGAGCCTGTTGCTCTGCTCTGTGCCCAGCAGAGCCAGAAGCAGAACAGCACACCTGTTTGGCTCACGTGTTTGTTTCTGTCATCTTTTTCACTCCCAACAGATCGCACTCTCCCTCCCTTCTTTACTAAACCACTGAAGAATATTGATAGCATCATTAGCACCTCATGCCGCCTAGACTGCAAAATTTCAGGCTCTCTTCCAATGACTGTCTCATGGTTTAAGCAGGACACTGAGATCACTTCAAGTGCCAAGTACACAGTACACTTTGAAGAAGGCTCAGCATCTTTGGAAATAAAACACCTAGATGCAAGTGACGCTGGGGTCTACATTTGCAGAGCCACAAACTCTGCTGGTAGCAAAGAGAGCAGTAGCACTTTGTTTATAAAAGGTTTGGCAATTTGTTTCACTTCTCTTGGAATTTTGCTTGTGATCATATTTTCTTTCCCAAAATGCAGCCCTCTCTTACGCTTGACAATTTTTTCCTTTCAATGCAATCTAGAGCCACCCAGCTTCACTGTAGAACCTGAGTCTCAAGATGTTCTGCCTGCATCAACTGTACATTTCAAAGGCACTTTTAAAGGCACAACACCACTGACAGTGAAATGGTTTAAAGGTGATACTGAGCTGGTGACAGGAGGCGCCTGCTACATCATGACAGAAGCATTAGCAAGTTACTTGGAGCTTTACGCAGTCAAACCAACAGACTCTGGAAAATACACCTGCAAAGTCTCCAATGTAGCTGGTTCAGTAACAAGCAGTGCAAACTTGTTTGTGAAAGGTTTGCCTTCTTCCTCTTATGTAAAATTCTAGCTGCTGGATTAATCCAGCAGCACTCTTTCCTGTGTTCTTTGTCCTGAACACTCTTCTTAAATCCACAGAACCTGCTGCCTTCAAGGAGAAGCTGGAGCCAACCCATCTGGTAAAGAAAGGTGGATATGCTGAGCTGACCTGTGAAGTCACTGGCACTCCTGAGATTAAAATCACGTGGTTCAAGGATGATAGAGAGCTAAAAGAGAGTGACAAATACAGGATCTCTTTTACAAAATCTTTGGCAATACTCCACATTTCAGAAGTTGATACTGAAGACAGTGGGGAATACATTTGTGAAGCCAGAAATGATGCTGGAAAAGATATTTGCAGTAGTGTTGTTACAGTCAAAGGTGTGTGTGACATCCAGCCACACAGTTTATATCTTTGAGCTCAGTACAGTGTTACCGGCTTCAAAAGTATGATTAATGCAAATTGCACTTTCTTTTTTGCACTGTAGAGTCACCTTATTTTAGCAAGGAATTTCAATCCATGGAAGTCCTGAAGGATTCTGATGTGGTTTTGGAGTGTGAGGTGCTTGGCACGCCTCCCTTTGAAGTGTTTTGGGTGAAAGATGATAAACCCGTGCGGAGCAGTAAGAAGCACAGAATAAGCATTGAGAAATCTTTGATTAGCCTTCACGTTTTCAGGTTTGATGCTTCTGATGTTGGCGAGTATGAGTGTAGAGTAACAAACGATGTTGGGAGCTGCCTCTGCCGTTCAGAGGTCACGCTGAAAGGTTAGTAGTGCAAGGTGCAGAACACCAACAGTATGCTCTTATCCCAGTGTGGTTTCTGTGCCACACTGTTACGCACCACACCTGTACTTACATAACTGCTTTCTTCCTGCCAGAGCCTCCGCAGTTTCTGAAGAAGATAGAAAACATTAGCTCCCTTCGAGGGGGCACAGTTGTGTTTCAGGCTGCTATTAAAGGCTCCTTGCCCATCACTGTGTCCTGGTTAAAAGACAATGATGAAGTGATTGAAGACAACAATATCAAAATGACCTTTGTGAACAATGTTGCCACTCTTATGGTGAGATCTATTGAGCTAAAACATGATGGGAAATATTTCTGTCAGGCTAAAAACGAGGCAGGAATTCAGAGGTGTTCTGCTCTGTTGACTGTCAAAGGTTGGTCTTACCCTGAGGGCTTGCAATAATCTTAGACAGTTCCCTTGTGATTTTTGCAGATGCCCTTAACACTCTGTCTCCTTATTTACAACAGAACCTGCTACAATTGTGGACAAGGCTGTGTCAATAGATGTGACTGAGGGAGACCCAGCAACCTTGCAGTGTAAATTTTCAGGAACAAAACCTATTACAGCCAAATGGTTCAAGGATGGCAAGGAACTGACATTGGGCCCAAAATATAAGATCAGTGTCACAGATACCGTCTCAGTCTTAAAGGTGCTCTATGCAGAAAAGAAAGATAGTGGAGAATATGTTTTTGAGGTTCACAATGACGTTGGGAGCAGTAGCTGCTCTGCCAGCATTAACGTCCTAGGTGTGTATGGGCTTTCTCTTATTATTGCTTTTAGATACAAAATCTTTGCCCCTGAGCTGACATCTGCCACAATCACAGCTGAATTTCATATTTTGTCTTTTTACTCTGTCTTGGATAGATCTCATTATACCACCTAAATTCACAAAAAAACTCAAGAAAATGGACAGCATTAAGGGATCTTTTGTCCACCTGGAGTGCATAGTGTCTGGTTCACATCCTATCAGTATCCAGTGGTACAAGGATGGCCAAGAAATAACAGCGAGTGAAAAGCACAAATACTCTTTCCATGATAATACTGCATTTCTGGAAATAAATCAACTGGAAGGCACGGACAGTGGCTCTTACACTTGTGAAGCAACAAATAAAGCAGGAAGCAACCAATGCAGTGGGTTCCTAACAGTCAAAGGTTCGAGTTCCTTCTTTGTCTTGTATTAGGCCTCTCATTCATAATTTTGGATTTCCCCATCTCAGAGTAATCCTCTTTCTTCTTTTTTGCATGTTATAGAACCACCATATTTTGTGGAAAAACCCCAATCTCAAGAGGTTGTGCCCAATGCTAGGGTTCAGTTCAAAGCACTGGTGAAAGGGTCTACTCCTCTGCAGATAAAGTGGTTTAAAGACAGCCAGGAGCTCCTGTCTGGAGCCAGTCGATCTGTCTGGAAGGATGACAATTCTAGTGTTCTGGAGCTCTTCTCAGCTAGGACATCTGATTCTGGGAACTACACTTGTCAGATAAGCAATGATGTGGGGACTGCAACCTGCAAAGCAACTCTGTTTGTAAAAGGTGTGCAACCCAATCCTCTAATTTTTTTGGTTCTGATTTTTCTGTGTAGTTTTGGTGGGAGGGGGAGGAAAATTTTTAGCTTTTTTTTTTCTTTAAATTCTTGGCTTTTTTTATATTGGGTATTATGAAGCCTCAACTTCTCTGTCCATCTTCTAGAGCCTCCCAGATTTATTCAGATGCCAACATCTGTAGTAGCTTTACGTGAAGGACAGTCCACCACTTTTGAGTGCCAGGTAGTAGGCACGCCGGAGATCCACATTACATGGTACCTGGATGGGAATGAAGTGACTGACCAAGCTAAGTACGGCATCTCCTTCGTAGATGGTTTAGCCACTTTGAAAGTCACTCAAGCCAGAGTGGCAGATAGTGGGATTTATGTTTGTGAAGCCCGCAATGATGCAGGTAGTGAGAGCTGCAGCGTCGAGCTGAAAGTAAAAGGTTGGTTTTGAACATCTTGTCATCTTTGAGATGTATCTGGGGTGAGGAAGAAGAAGATACTTCTTCTCCCCTCAAAACTATATAAGGTTACTATCGACCTTCCCCTCATTGTTCTTTGTAGAGCCTCCAACCTTTGTTCGGGAGTTGAAGCCCACCGAGGTAGTGAAGGGTTCAGAGGCCACCCTAGAGTGTGAGGTGACTGGTACCCCTCCATTTGAGGTGAAGTGGCTGAAGAACAATAAGGAGATGTTCAGCAGCAAGAAATATGCCATCTCCACCAAAGAATCAGTATTTACTCTTAATGTGACTAACTGTGACATCTCAGATGTTGGTGACTATCAGTGTATTATATCAAATGAAGGTGGGAGCTGTTCTTGCAGCACAAGACTCGGCTTAAAAGGTTAGTTCTCTAGGAAGTAAACCTCAAACATTATATGCGTCAGCTAAAGTGTAGTGACTGGGATTACTTTATATGATCTCTCTTTCTCCTCTTCCCTTTCCACAACTTCTTTACTGAATGACAAACAACGCTCACACCACAGAACCACCATCCTTCGTCAAGAAGCTGGAGAACGTCACTAGCATTTTGAAAGGCGATGCATTCTTTCAGTGCGTTGTAGCAGGTGCTCAACCCTTATCTGTGTCATGGATAAAAGATGAGAAAATACTAGAAGATGATGAGCACCACCACATTACCTTCGAGAACAATGTGGCCACGCTGAAGCTTGCTAACGTTGACCTCAGCCACAGAGGGAGATATACCTGTCAGGCAAAAAATGAATCTGGCATGGAGAAGTGCTTTGCTTTGCTTTTTGTACAAGGTGTGTACAAGGTGTAAGCTTGGTGAGTACTTGGAAAGGCAGTTCCCTATCTATGTAGCTAACTGCTATAATTTTTATACTCTTTATATCTCAGAGCCCGCACAGATCATAGAAAAGGCTAAATCACTTAAAGTTACTGAAAAAGACCCTGTAACTTTGGAGTGTACTGTGGCTGGAACACCAGAGCTCCGAATAAGATGGTACAAAGATGGCAAGCAGCTCCTGCCCAGTAGATACTACACAATGAGCTTTGAAAACAATGTGGCCAGTTTCAGGATCGAGCCTGTGTCCAAGGAGGATAGTGGTACATACAGTTTTAAGGTCGAAAATGACTTCGGAAGTAGCACCTGTGAAGCCGTTCTGACTGTGCTAGGTTTGTATTGACATGGCAAATTTGCCAACCCATCAGGGAGGGAATGAAAAAATTATCTACATGAAAGATAAGCAAGAAGTTAACCAGTGCGTTTTTGCTATTTTTTGTGTTGGGCAGATCAATCCATTCCTCCAGTGTTTATCAAAAAGCTAACCAAAAAGGATACCATTCTGGGGTCTTCTATCCAAATGGAGTGCAAAGTCTCTGGGTCACTCCCCATTACTGCAAAATGGTTTAAAGATGGAAAAGAGATAACTGACAGTGCAAAATACAGAAGCCTGTGCCATGAGAACACTATGTCACTCGAGATTGCTAATCTAGAGCTGGCAGACAGTGCAAATTATACATGCAGTGTCTCTAATGTTGCTGGAAACGATTCTTGCAGTGCTGTCCTGACTGTGAAAGGTTTGAAACTCTTTTACTACTTCTTATCCATGATAAATGCTGGGAATATACCTTAAATCTTATGCTAACCTAACACTCTTATACATCTTAATACCGAAAACTTAGTCTCCATGCTTGCCTCACTGATTTTCTTCATTCTTAGATATTTCTGATGTAACTGAGTACGTCTTTTTCTTAAAAACTGCAGAGCCACCAAGCTTCTTAGTAAAACCTGAAAGCCAGCAAGCCATACCAGATTCCACAGTGGAGTTTAAGGCCACACTAAAAGGAACACCACCCTTCACAGTAAAGTGGTTCAAAGAAGACTTAGAGCTTGTATCTGGTCCAACTTGTTTCATTGGGATCGAAGGTTCAGCTGGGTTCTTAACCCTCTATTCGGTGGATTCTTCTAGGAGTGGGCACTACACTTGCCACGTTTCAAATGACGTTGGCAGTGATTCTTGCAGTACAACACTGATGGTAACAGGTGTGCACTCTTTCTTGTTGTCTTGCTGTCTTTCTGTCTCTTTCTTCTCTTTCCTTTTTGCCAAGCCCACCTGGGTGATCTTCGATACACTGCCAAGTGAATTCCCTACCCTGTGTTTGCAACCCACAGTTGTTTGGCTCTTTTCCCTCCTTTTTTCTCTCCAGTATTAATTCAGACCTTCCTGACCCCACTTTCTTTTGGTTTTTTAGAACCACCCAAGTTTGCTAAGAAGCTAGAGGCAACAAAAGTAGTCAAGCAGGGTGACTCAGCCCGGCTTGAGTGCAAAGTAAGTGGATCTCCAGAGATGAAAGTAGTGTGGTTCAGAAATGACCATGAAATTGTTGCCAGTGAAAAATTCCGGACGTCATTCATTGACTCTGTGGCCGTGCTTGAAATGAATCATCTCAGCACTGAGGAGAGCGGTGACTACATCTGTGAAGCTCACAACCCTGCCGGCAAGGCCAGCTGTAGCACCAAAGTCACAGTGAAAGGTTAGCTGTCCTCTTGTTCTCTGACTCCATCTTTATTTTTCCCTTGTGGTTGTATCCCTTAGAAATACACAGGAGCATGAGGTTAATTCTTATTTCAGGTCTGCCTTGTTCTTCCTGTCATGTTTGTTTCTTGATGCCCCCTCATCCTCTCTGCCAGTGTCTACACAAGAGAGAGATTATGTTCTTAATGCGGATGAGTCCTAAGCTCGTTGTTCCCCAGTTCTATGTTTTAATATCAAGGACAGTTCATAGTGTGAATTGCTCTATCAGTGAGCTGAAATATGAAGAGAAAGAACAGACACAAACTGACTAGTGGCAGTTTAACACCTGGATGGGAGGTTACTACTAACTAAATGAGACCTATACCCTCTTTGCCAAAGGTCACCTCTCTGTTTACCTTTTCCACAGGGGAGTTAAGGGCTCTGACTGCTCCCCTTTGTGCAAGTTCATTTCATATTGTGCCCAGAAAACGAGGGAAGTCTTGCCCATTTTGTAGATATTCTCAGCAGTCTCATGTTTCAAAAGCTGGTATCAGTAGACTGTTTGTTAATCAAACAGCTTCAGACTACTCTCTAAATGTTCCTTTCTTCCCTTGTTAGAGCCACCTGTCTTTAGCAGAAAGCCTTCTCCAGTAGACATTGTCAAAGGATCTGAGGTTAGCCTGGAATGTGAGATTTCAGGAACACCTCCATTTGACGTTGCCTGGTACAAAGACAGGAGACAAATCCGCAGTAGTAAGAAATACAAGGTTACAGCCAAAAACTACCATACGAGTGTTCGCATTCTTAACGTCGAAGCTGCAGATGTTGGTGAATATCAGTGCAAAGCACAGAACGACGTAGGAAGTGACACTTGTGTTTGCACTGTGAAGCTGAAAGGTAAAGTACTGGTACATGTGTCTTCTGCAGAGCTGCCCATGGCACTGCATTGCTCTTCTTTGCAGAAACACTGTGAGTATTTACTATAACTGCATATTTCTTCTTCAGAACCACCAAAATTCTTGACTAAAATAAACAGCGTGACTGTTGTGGTTGGTGAACCAGTAGAGTTACAAGCAAAAGTGGAGGGCTCCCAGCCAATTTCTGTGCAGTGGCTTAAAGACAAAGAGGAAATTATCAGAGAAAGTGAGAACACGAGGATCACATTTATGGAAAATATTGCAACTTTACAATTTGTGCGCACAGAGACAAGCAGTGCTGGAAAATACACCTGTCAGATCAGAAATGATGCTGGAAGTCGCGAGTGTATGGCTACCTTGACTATTCTAGGTTGGTAAAAAGTACAAATTCACGAAAGTGTTTTTTTTTTTTAAATTAGAAAGTTGGCTATTTAGTGAAGGTTGTATACTTTGCTTATGCCTCTGACTTCAAAACAATCAAAATAGAGAATCCTTCTCTCCCCAACAAGCAGAAGGCAGGTTCCATATTTCCAGCTGTCCAAGGACAGGGGTGAAAGAACCACTCTGTGACTGTATTTCTGTCATGTCTTCTGCTCGTGCCTGCTTGAAGAGGGAGATTAAAATATTTTAGATTTCAAATTAAAATATAATTTAAAATTTAAATATTTTTACTTAATTTTGGAAAGCATCTGAAATTTGCCGTTTAGGATAGCAGAAAGGATGGAAAAAACAGCTGTAAAAAACTCCACGCCCCAACAAATCAAAGTTTCCTTAGCATCAAATGTGTAAACCCCGTCTCATAGTGCTCTAATATTTGTAGCTAGTACTAATCAAGTCCTGTTTTAACTGTGTATGTTACCCATCTCTCCTTCCAGAGCCTGCAGTCATTGTAGAGAAAGCAGAGCCAATGAAAGTTACTATAGGAGATGCCTGTACTTTGGAGTGCAAAGTAGCAGGCACACCACAACTTTCCACTGGGTGGTTCAAGGATGGCAAAGAGCTGACCAGCAGCCAAAAATACAAAATCACTTTCATCAATAATGTATCTACGCTTAAAATTATGGATGCAGAAAAGGAAGATGGTGGATTGTATACTTTTGCAGTGCAAAACGACGTGGGGAAAAGCAGTTGCACAGCATCGGTTGATGTTTTAGGTTGGTTGGGTGGCTTGTCTTCTATCTTTTATAAAAGCTTTTGTTTGGTCATATTCTCAGTCCTTTCTTCCATTCCTTTGCTCATTTTCTCTCTAACCATGGTTTTATTATGTTTTCTTATGCAGATCGAATCATTCCTCCTTCTTTCACAAGAAAACTAAAGGAAACCCCTGGTGTTCTGGGTTCCTCAGCACTGCTGGAATGTAAAGTGTCAGGTTCACCTCCTATTTCTGTTGTCTGGTTCCAAAATGGACTTAAGCTAGTCAGTGGAGAGAAACATCAAATCTCCTTTTCAGATAACCTATGTATTTTAGAAGTTAATTCACTGACCCACTCAGATACTGGCACTTACACCTGCAAAGCTACCAACACGGCTGGCTCAGATGAATGCAGTGCTGTATTGACTGTGCAAGGTGTGTATATGGTGGTCAGGAAGCTCTCCAAGCTATTCTTTTCTCTTTCTCTCTTGAAATAATCTGTGGTCTTATGTAAATATTCTTGGGGACAATTATTGACAGAAAAATAAAGATTTTGCTCTTTCTCATCAGTAGATGTGTGGAAATACCAGAGCTATGCTGCAGCAAGTTGCCTTTATCAATCTTTTTTCTTTTGTGTATTTAGAGCCACCTTCTTTTGAGAGGACACCAGAGCCTCTGGACGTATTGCCAGGCACAAGTATCACTTTCACATGTGTTGTCAGAGGAACCCCTCCTTTTAAGGTCAACTGGTTTAGAGGGGCCAATGAACTTGTGCCTGGGGACAATTGCAATATCTACTTGGAAGAGTCTGTTGTGGAGCTTGAGTTATTTGATGTAACTCCTCCCCAAAGCGGAGAGTACACTTGTTTAGTGACTAATGATGCTGGCAGGGCAAATTGTACAACACATCTTACAGTAAAAGGTTTGTAAAGATGATGTCTCTCTATTTATCTTATTGTTTCCTTCTCTCTGTTTGGCATGTTGTACTCAACATTTGTGACTTACCTTTCATTAGAGCCAGCTGTCTTTGTGAAGAAACTGAGTGATCAGTTTGTGGAGCCTGGTAAGCCGATCATCCTAGAGGGCACTTACACAGGCAGCCTGCCCATCTCTGTGACATGGAAGAAGAATGGCCACACCATTGCACAATCTCAGAAGTGTAGCATCACCACCACAGAGAAATCCTGCATCCTGGAAATAATTGACAGCACCAAAGATGATGCAGGAGAATACACCTGCCATGTTGAAAATGAGGCAGGAAGAGATGTTTGTGAGGCTGTAGTCTCTACCCTAGGTGTGTGCTCCCTTTGCTTCTTTTCCTTGCCTTTTTTTCAAGTGTATGCTTTCCAAAGCCTGGCACTATAATAAACCTGTCTAATCGCTTCTCTTTTTTAGAACCTCCCTACTTTGTTACGCACTTGGAACCTCTTGAGGTGTCAGTTGGGTCTTACACAACATTGCAATGCCAGGTTGCTGGAACACCAGAAATTACTGTGTCTTGGTACAAAGGTGATACAAAACTCAGGTCAACTCCTGAGTATAAAGTGTTCTTTAAAGACAATGTTGCTACACTTATTTTCAACAAGGTGGCTAGCAACGACAGTGGAGAATATATCTGCAAGGCAGAGAACAGTGTAGGAACGGCATCTACAAAGGCTCTCTTAACAGTTCAAGGTGATGATTTTATATTAGCTTGCTAAAACTCTTTTTCTCTTGCAAAACGATAAAAAAATTTTTTCCTGGGGTGTATTTATCCTTTACTTGCTTTCTTCCAGAGCGTAAACAACCACCTTCCTTTGCAAGAATATTAAAGGACCTGGAGCACCCTGCTGGTTTACCCCTTAAGCTTATGTGTCGGCTCAATGGCTCAGAGCCCATTACTGTCACCTGGCACAAAGATGGTGTGCTGATAAAGGATGACCACAATGTGCACACATCCTTTGTAGATAACGTTGCAGTGCTGCAACTGGTGCGAACAGAGATGAATCATACTGGTCAATACTCCTGCACAGCCACCAATTCTGCAGGCACTGCCACCTCAAGTGCCAGGCTCACAGTGGCAGGTGTGTTGGCTTACAAAACTTTTGCTTGGATTGCAGGTTCCTCCCTCTTAATTCATGCATGCAATGGTATCTCTGTGTTGGATTAGCTTTTTTGTGAGGTATGAGTATTACATGGTTTTTTTGTGTTTCTAGAACCCAAGCAAGCACCTGTCTTTGACATCAAACCAGAATCTATTGATGTGCCTTTTGGAGAAAGTGCTGACTTTGAATGTCATGTTACGGGAGCCCAGCCAATACAAATAACATGGTCCAAGGATGGTCGGGAGATCCGAACTGGAGGAAATTTCAACATCACATTCACAGCCAACACAGCTCACCTTCGAGTGCTCAGAGTGGGTAAAGGAGACTCTGGCCAATATACTTGCCAAGCTAGTAATGAAGCTGGGAAAGACTTTTGCTCAGCCCAACTCAGTGTCAAAGGTATTAAGTCACATTTGTTTGTGTGTTTTCTTTTTCTTGAGTAAAGAGATCTCTTTGTCTTTGATCTTCTACCATTTCTAGTTTAGAAATATAAAGTAGCTTTCCACACCACAATGGTGTGGAAAAAAATAAAACCATGAAATGACCTTCTCCCATCATACTGTGTAACAGCAGAAGTCTTGTGTGCCTGCAAAATCTCCGAGGAGAAAGGTCCCTGTGTGAACCTGTTTGTATGGAGAGTTGCACTCACACTGCTTTTTACTTTAATAGCTAAACTACAGTCACTGAGGTTGTCACTCACAGCAATTGATATATGGAAAACGATGATTAGTAAATGCATCTCTACCTTGCATTTCTTGGCTTGCGGTGGTGACTCTTTTGAATTTGCTAAAGATTTCATTTGGAGTTCTGAATTGTTGATTTAATCTAGACTATGAATCACATAATTTCTTCCTACAGAAATGTACTTTAATGATGTGTAAACAAGTGAAACTATGCCTACCGTGTTTCTGTTGCTCCCAGGGATGAAGAGCTTGTCAAATCTTTCATGCTGGCCTGGGAACAGCAAAATTTCGCTTGGGTGGAGCAACCAACCTTTGTATATTTTTTACAGCTTCAATTGTCTGATGCAGCAGGGTCCAAAGTTGGCAGAATGTAGTTTAGTTGTTGTCTTTGCCTTCTTTTCTTCATCTTGCGTATTTTCTTGAGAGGACGCTCTGGTTGGGGTTGCAGCCAACTTCTGTAACAATTTTACTTTTTTGCCGTAGTACTCTTGTGCCTCCCAGAACTCTTGCTCAGCAGTGTAGATTTCACACGGCCAACAGGTATGCTGTCAGTGTCTACATATTTATTCTCTTCTGCAGAACCTCCCAAGTTCGTCAAGAAGCCTGAAGCTTTGCGGTTTGTGAAGCAGGGGGACACAGTTCAACTTGAGTGTACAATCAGTGGCACACCAGACATAATAATTGTTTGGTACAAAAATGATCAGGCACTCCAGGCAAGCAGCAGGCTGCACATGTCCTTTGTAGACTCCGTGGCGATGCTGACCATCTCAGGTGCCAGCACTGAAGACGCAGGGGATTACATCTGTGAAGCCCAAAACTCTGCCGGCACAGCCAGCTGCAGCACTTCAGTCACGGTGAAAGGTTAGCACACGGCTCCGCACTCCAGAATCCCTGGCTGCCAGGCCTGCTCCCAGCTGCATGTCCCACTGCTGCTGGCTGCTGGGCCAGGCTCTCTCCAGCTGCTCTTGCCTCTAAATGCTCTTAAGCGGCAGAGACCAGGCAGGGAGCAGTGGTGGGTGTTCAGCACTGTGCAGTCATTCCCTTGCCTCCCCATTTAAGTAAATTGCAGGCTGAACAAGGCAAGCTTTTCAAATCACAAAGGAAGCATGGACTAGATGGAGCACCAGCCATGGTGAGGGAGCTGGGAATATTTTCAGCCATCCCTCTGCCTCCTCTTTATACACAGGAATGAAATTTAAGACGGAAGAGGAGGCTGTGTAGCTGAGCTTCACTGATTGTAGCTTTCATGACTAGAAAGAGCAAGGGGGAAGCTGGAATGTGACCCTGGAGTGCAGGGACAGTGGCTTTTGGGGAAGTACACTGAGCACTGACTCCAAACAGGTGCAGAAGTATCACATTTTCTGCCCTTTGGACTCTTGAGTGCTGGGATTTTTTAGAGGTGAGGCCACATATTTAAAAGCTAAATATGTGTTTACAATATAAGCGTAGGCTCCCTTCCTGAATATGTTGCCTCCTGCTACTATCCAGAAAGTCACCCAGAGAAGCAGGCTCACACATGATGATGTGATTCTTTTTTTATAGAACCACCTGTTTTTAGCAAGGTGCCAAGCCCTGTGGACACTCTTAAAGGCTCAGACGTTATCCTTCAGTGCGAGATAGCAGGGACCCCACCCTTTGAGGTGGCTTGGTTCAAGGACCGGAGGCAGGTCAGGAGCAGCAAGAAGTTCAAGGTGACAGCAAAACACTCCATTGCCAGTCTTCATATTCTCAATCTGGAATCTCAAGACACTGGAGAATATCAATGCAAAGCTATGAATGAGGTGGGAAGCGACACTTGCACCTGCCCAGTGAAATTCAAAGGTTTGTATGTTAGAGGATCAACATCACTGCCCTCTTTTCTTGATCTCCTGGGTGTCGCTCTTCCAAGCAAGCACGTATGATTAACTGTCCTCTGCCTCCTTGTTTTTGCCATCAGAACCTCCACGTTTTGCCAAGAAGCTGAGTGACACTGCAATCTTCATCGGGGAGCCAACAGCCCTGCAGGCAGTAGTGGAAGGATCCCCACCAATTTCTGTTGTCTGGCTTAAGGATAAGGGTGAAGTAATTAGGGAAAGTGAAAATGTTCAAATGTGGTTTATGGACAACATTGCAACTCTCGAGATTGCCAGTGCAGTGGGAACTGATGTTGGAAAGTACATCTGTCAGATCAAAAACGATGCTGGCATGCGGGAGTGCTCTGCCTTTTTACAGGTCCTAGGTGGGTATAGCCTGTTCCACTACAGGTGCTGTGTCTCGCAGCTTGCACAGTTGGCTCCTCCAGCCTTTGTCTTCTGTTTACACACTGTGCTCACTTGTTTGTGGGTAGATTTCCCTGTAACACACAGACCCCTCCCTTCCTATTTCAGAACCTGCAGTCATCTTAGAGAAGACCGAGCCGATCACAGTAATGGCTGGCAACCCTTTTACCTTGGAGTGCAAAGTAGGAGGAACACCTGAGCTTATCACTAAGTGGTACAAAGATGGCAGAGAACTAAAGAGTGACCGCAAATACCAAATTACCTTTTTCAACAATATATCCACTTTGAAAGTGTTTTCTGCAGACAGGGGAGACAGGGGCTTGTATACTTTTGAGGTGCACAATGAAGTGGGGGACAGCAGCTGCACTTCTTCAGTTGATGTTTCAGGTCAGCTCTGTGTCTTTGTTGTTCACACTTGTCTTTAAAGAAAACTTTTAATTTTTTTTCCCTTTTCTTTCCACTGAAAGAAACCTTGACACTTCTCTTCTTGTTCTTCTGCCCTGTCATACTTAGATCGCCTTGTTCCTCCTTCATTCTCAAGAAAACTAAAGGAAACAAATGGGGTGCTGGGATCCTCTGTGCTGCTGGAGTGCAAAGTGTCTGGCACAGCCCCCATATCTGTGTCCTGGTTTCAAGATGGGAATGAGATTGTTAGTGGAGAAAAACATGAAATCTCATTCTTGGATAATGTTTGTGCTTTGAAGTTGAATGCCCTGGATGTCACAGATACAGGGTCATATACATGTGTGGCAGCCAATGTGGCTGGATCTGATGAATGCAGTGCCTCCTTGACTGTACAAGGTCAGTGGAAGGATGCTGCCGTACCTTCAACAAAATTCTTCTTCTCTCTTCTCTTTCTTTTCTCTGGTTTCCCATGGTTTCTTTTTCATGTTTTGTTTTATTTGGGGTTTTTTTTCCCATGGTTTCTTCTTTTTTTGACTCAAACCTACTCATTTTCCTCCCCATGGAGACCTTCCTATTAACATCTTTCTCCCTCTTTCATTTCCTTCTATGATCCTTAGAACCACCTTCTTTTGTGAAGACACCTGATCCCCAGGAAGTTTTGCCTGGATCAAATGTGACATTCGCCAGCTACATCAAGGGCAGTACTCCCTTCAAAGTGACCTGGTTCCGAGGCATCAGGGAGCTGGTGCCAGACAGCAACTGCTCCATCTCTCTCAGTGAGTCTGTGGCGCAGCTGCAGCTCTACAACGTGGAGCCAGGCCACAGCGGGGACTATGCCTGCGTGGTCACAAATGATGCTGGCAGTGCCTCATGTACAACACAGCTCTTTGTGAAAGGTGTGTTTGTCTGTGTGCATGAACACACAGTTGTCTTCATTCACTCTCTGCCTGCAGCTCTTCCACATCTGTCCCTCTTACTATTGATTTATACCTCCCCACAGAGCCTGCAGTCTTTGTGAAGAAATTGAGTGATTTCAGTGTGGAGCAGGGGAAGTCCATTGTGCTGGAAAGCAGCTACGCTGGCACCCCTCCCATCTCTGTCACCTGGAAAAGAAATGGCGTGCCCATTTCTCAGTCTCCACGCTGCACTGTTACAGCTACTGAAAAATCTGGCATTCTTGAAATCTTCAACAGCACAAAGACCGATGAAGGGGAATATACCTGTGAGGTGGCAAATGAGGCTGGTGGGGATATTTGCCACAGCCTTGTATCCATCTTAGGTATCCATCACCCCTGATCCCCCTAATGCACCCCAGTGATGCTCTACCTCTGCTCACCATGCTCTCTCCTTCCCTAGAACCACCCTATTTTGTCACACACCTGGACCGTGTGGAGGTGAAGGTTGGCGAGCCCTTGACCTTAAAATGCCAGATTGGCGGTTCACCAGAAATCAAGGTGTCCTGGTACAAAGATGACACCAAGCTCAGATCAACACAGGCTTACAAAATGCACTTCAAGAACAATGTGGCAACGCTGGCGTTCTCCGCTATAGAGGATAGCAACATTGGAGAATATATCTGCAAAGCAGAAAATAGCATCGGCATTGCTACCTCCACAGCTTTGCTTGTTGTTAAAGGTGAAGGGCCAAGGGCCACTCTTTTCTGGGGTAGTTTGTAGGAACTCTTGGTCGTCTACAGAAAGGGGGTTTTATTAATTTCAAAGATAATTAATTCTAGCTTGGCTTCCTACTGATAGTGGTGATTATTATTGTTTTGCAGAACTTCAACTTCCCCCTACATTCACCAGAAAACTGAAAGATATTCAGGAGGTGGTTGGTGCCCCAGTGACCTTTGACTGCCGCATAACTGGCTCAGAGCCTATCCAGGTGTCTTGGTACAAGGATGGGGCTCTCTTAAGCGACACTGATAACATGCAATCAGCCTTCTTTAATAACGTTGCGACTTTACAGATCTTGGAAACTAGTATGGATTACTGTGGCCAGTATACTTGCTCAGCCCAAAATGCTCTGGGGACTGCCTCTTCCAGTGCCAAACTTCTCCTCACAGGTTTGTAGCTCACACTGTAAAGAAAATCTTTTTTATGTCTTTTATTTCTCCACTCTTTCCCACTCTATCCATTGTATGGTGGCCAGGGACAATGGGCATGGCGTGGTGAGGCAGGCTTGGTGGTGAGCTCTGCCATGCTTTCCTCTTTGCAGAACACCTAAAACCTCCCTTCTTTGACATCAAGCCGGTATCTATCGATGTGGCACTGGGGGAAAGCGCAACCTTTAAGTGCCACGTGACTGGTTCTGCTCCCATGAGGATTACTTGGACCAGAGACAACAGAGAGATTCGTCCAGGTGGCAACTACAAAATGACGCTGGTGGAAAACACGGCCAGTTTGACAGTCCTAAAAGTTGGTAAAGGGGATGCTGGACTCTACACATGCACTGCCAGCAACAGTGTCGGAAAGGACGCATGCGCAGCTCAGCTGGCTGTACAAGGTATTGCTGCAGGCTTTAGTGTTTATGAGGTTTTCTTTGCAAGGCAGACACCCTGAAATCACAGTCCTGGACGCAGATTTGTGTGCGACTAACAATCTTTACAAGAGGCTACACTGAGATGTCTTATTTCACTTAAATATTATTGTAATACTTAAATACTTGCTCATGTTTCTTCTGATGTGTTATAGTATATGCTTTTTCTTATCAAAGGGATTCTTCCATTGAAACATTAACTCTCACTTATTACTCAGTTGTGCCTTTATGAATGGTCCCATTGGCCAGCAAAACCTCTTCCTAAAGTCTTTCTCCAGCAGTGACAGTCATTAGGTTGCCCAGCGAGTGAAAGGAAACTCAAAGAAATTCAGTTTACTTATGAGGCTTAAAAGTATTTTTACTGCATTTGCAGTTCCTGCAAATAGTTTTGCTCTTGCACGGAGTGAAAACATGAAAAAATTCTCTTCTAAACAGCAAAACTGGGGGATCTGAGAGCAGACTTGGTGTCAAATATCCATTCCACCCAACACTTCTCCACTTCACATAGTGTGTGGATCTAAAAGTGAAATCTAAATTTATGCATGTCTCAGACTGTCTTGGTACAATTTCCTCAGTGTAGGTGGGAACATATTTATAGCTGTTCCGGATATTTCAATCTTACTGATTTTATAAAAAAAAAGGAATATAACATACACTGCTTAGACTATGCCTGAGTTAAAAGGTCCCTGCTGCTTTAGCACTTTCTTTCTTTTTTCCCCCCTCTTTCCTCTGTATGAATTTGGGGGGGGGGAGATATTTCTACCTTAAATCCTTCTACTCTCCAAGACAAATAACCAAATAACACAGGAAGCTGAACTAATAGTAGCAACATTTTGTATTAATTACTTGTCAAATCTGTATTATATATTACTTGTCAAAACTTTATATATCTCAAGTATATTGCAGCCATAAGCATTTTTCTTGGTGGGGGTGGGAAGAGTGTGTAAGGCTGAATTACCTGGATTCAGTAACAAGTAGGAATGCCGTATTATGTAGCTTGACTAACACAATGCATTGAAAGATTGCAGCAAGAAACCAAATCTCTTTAAAAGATCTAAAGCTTCTTTCCACCACAATCATAATTCTGTTTATTATTAACTATATTATTGCTGATAGCTTTATTTAAACAGTTATCATTCATAAAACTATCCCAGCTGACCTTTCTTATTTTCTTACTCTTCAAATCTTTATTTGTAAAATCCTGAGGAGTTTTTCCAGTATTATTTTATTTTTTGATCTTGAATTTACTGACACTCCCTTGAGTCCTTTAGAATTTGTACAGTTTCCCCTGGAATGTAAAATTAGTGATGTTCATTGTTTTCAGCCAATTTCTATAGAACTTGAAAGGGCAATCTCTTTGGGTGCATTGATTTGCATGTGTTTAATTTGAGGATATGCCATCTCACTTCTATGACATGCAGCCTTTTGTTTGTAGAATTAAGATCTTTCATTTAATTGACATTGAAAACCTCACAGCTTTTTATTAACTTTCTCACTCTAACATCTAATGTTCCCAATCTGTAGTTTTAATAATTGCTTTATGTTCTAGAAATGCTTTACATTCTAAATATATACCTTACTAATGTGTATGTCCTCATTTTTTGAAAGGAGTGGAATCAGAGTGTGACTACTCAGCAACTGTTAGTATGCAGAGGGGTAATCAACTCCTTCTCAACCAAGAATCCTGATGTTAACAAACCATCATTTCTATTTTCAGAAACCCAGGAAGTTTTGTTTCTAACAACACAGGATGTTCTGCAACTGTCCCACAGGTTGAAATAATTCACAATAAATTAGATATTCTTCCTACACTTTACAGACAGTCACACAAAGAGGCACTTCATCCTGTTTTGCAGAGATTTGTTTGTTGTGCCCACATTACCACCGCTTGGTTTGAGTAGTTATATCTTTGATCTATGAGCATTCAGTCTTGTGATTCTAATCATCCAGATCATACTTTTGATGAAAAGTATCAAACTTCCACTCCTTTCCTCTCCTTATGGAACAAAATGTAACCACCTGTTTTACTTTTCAGTCACAGGACATTTAACACCAATTTCTGTAGTACCAGCCATCTCATAATTCTCATCAGCGTGGTTATTTCTAAGATCTTTTGTTTGCTACCCAAGCGCCTTAACTTATTCCTTATGTGCAACTTTTTGTTTGTATTTGCATTAAATGTCTGAGGGGTTATAATGCAGATGCATTTACTGACTTTAATTATATATATTTATTATATTATATTATATTATATTATATTATATTATATTATATTATATTATATTATATTATACTATATTATATTATATTATATTATATTATATTATATTATATTATATTATATTATATATACTATTTAAATATATTAATTAGAAATCACAGAATATAAAGAAGTTGCTGTAATACTCAAATGCTTTTAATAATAATGCTTGGCTGAACAGTTGGATTCTTGCATTTCTGTCAGGCATTTTTATTACTCATATTACAAGAGGATATTTCATAAAGAAAACCTCATATTTCAACTATTCTGTAGTGAATACATAGTGAATACATAGTGAATACAAGGAGAGGTGCAGTGGGTGAATAAAGTAAGGAAAAAGTTAGTAAATGCATATAGAAAACTTGTTTCCTTCTTAATCTGGATTTTGGAGCAATTTAAAATAATCTAAAAATTTTATAGTAATTGCAAAATCAGATTTTTTGCTTAAATCCCTAAATCCCTAAAGTTTGTGGTTTATTATTACATACCTCCCTGCTTTTTCAAACAATTAGTGCAATTTAAAGCATCACCTCCACTTTTTGGCTTTCCAGAACCACCAAGGTTTATTAAGAAACTAGACTCCTCAAAACTTGTGAAAGAGCATGATTCCACAACATATGAATGCAAAATAGGTGGATCTCCAGAAATCAAAGTCACCTGGTTCAAAGGTGAAACTGAAATCCATCCCAGTGAAAAATACAGAATGTCCTTTGTGGATTCAGTGGCCATCATTGAAATGCATAACCTCAGTGTTGAAGACAGCGGCGACTACACTTGTGAAGCTCAGAACGCAGCAGGCAGTGCGAGCACCAGCACCACGCTGAGAGTGAAAGGTCAGAACCTCAGCACTTACCTTCCCTTTCTAACTGTGAGAGTCCTCCTTTGGGAAAAGCGCTTAAGCCCCACTTTCTTTTGTCGGAGAGGCCAAAACCTGTCTGACTAAATGGCAAACCTCTTCTCTGTTTCTGGTCTTTGTGGCAAATCTTCTTATCTTTTGTTTTGTATTTAACATCCGAAGAGTTACTTGAATCTTTTGTCCTCTTTAATTTCTTTTGCTGAAATAACACATATGATAACTCTTTTTTCTTTTTTCCAGCACCCCCCATTTTTACCAAGAAGCCCCATCCAGTCGAGACCTTGAAAGGGTCTGATATTCACCTGGAGTGTGAGCTTCAGGGTACTCCTCCATTCCAGATTTCCTGGTATAAAGACAAACGAGAAATTCGGAGCAGCAAGAAGTATAAAGTCATGTCTGAGAACTACATAGCTAGTCTTCACATTCTTAGTGTGGATACTGCAGATGTTGGTGAATATCACTGTAAGGCTGTAAATGATGTGGGGAGTGACTCCTGCATTGGCTCTGTAACACTAAGAGGTTTGTACAAAGATTGGCATCTTCCTGACATTTCTTTGTTCCTGCCATTCTTCTCCTACTTTTCCGCTCCTGGCAGGTTTTCTTACTGTTAAATATCTTCTCTTAAATAGCACCACCAACCTTTGTGAAGAAGCTGAGTGATCTCACTGTCGTGGTTGGGGAGTCGATTGAACTGCAGGCTGCAGTACAAGGATCACAGCCCATTTCTGTTCTGTGGTTAAAAGACAAAGGGGAAATCATCAGAGAAAGTGATAATCTTTGGATCTCCTATTCAGAAAACATTGCAACTATGCGGATTGGAAATGCAGAACCAACCAATGCTGGGAAATACATTTGTCAGATAAAAAATGATGCTGGAGTTCAGGAATGCTTTGCCATGCTGAAAGTGCTAGGTCGGTAGCACAAGATAAAAAACACAATGTGTTTTAGGATGCTTTAACATTTAAATTTAAACCTAACAATAACTATTGCACTGTTTTAAACTTTTTTCTGACTTGCATTTCATTGCAGAACCTGCAGTCATTGTAGAGAAGCCAGGCCCAGTCAAAGTTACAGCTGGAGACTCTTGTACTCTGGAATGCACAGTAGATGGCACACCAGAGCTTACTGCTAGGTGGTTTAAGGATGGTAGTGAACTGTCCACTGACCATAAATATAAAATCAGTTTCTTCAACAAAGTATCTGGGCTTAAGATCCTCAATGCAACACTAGAAGACAGTGGAGAATATACTTTTGAGGTGAAAAACAGTGTTGGTAAAAGCAGCTGCACAGCTTCAGTGCACGTTTCAGGTTAGTTGACTATGCTTTTTGAGTCACATCTGATCCTTTAGTTCCTTTACAAAGCCTTCAGATAGCAAAGTGGTTATTGTGATTGGCAGCCTAAGAGACTTGTATAATCTTAGGAGTACTTGGCATGCCACTTTGACAGGCACCAAGAACAGATGCCTACCTAAACTCCGAGGGGCAGGAATTATTGAAAGGATTTTATTTCTTCATCTTAAATCTACATGTCATCTTGGGCAGCTGGTGTAATATTGTTGCTTATGAAAAAGAACAGTGAAAATAAAGGGTGTTCCTCAAAGATTATGAATGAAAGTTCCAGCATATCCTTAACCATTAACTAATTTTCAATTACTTAGGTGTAATTTCAAAGTTTCAAATACTTAGGTGTGTCAGAGTAGATTGCCAAGGCAGACACAGCAAAAGAAAGGTCACTAATTTTATTATGCGTGGAGAACTTCCTGCATTTTAAGAACCCTGTATGATAATTTTTATTTTTATTTTTAAACAAATGCAGATCGTATTATACCTCCTTCTTTCACAAGAAAACTGAAAGAAACATATGGTCAACTGGGTTCTTCTGCTGTGCTGGAGTGCAAAGTTTATGGGTCACCACCTATTCAGGTTTCCTGGTTTCATGATGGACAAGAGATTACCAGTGGAGAGAAGTATCAGGCTACTCTTACAGACAATACCTGTTCTCTGAAAGTGAATGGACTTCAGGAGTCTGATATGGGAACTTATACGTGCACAGCTACTAATGTAGCTGGGTCTGATGAATGCAGCGCATTTTTGAGTGTTAGAGGTCAGTATCAGTAAGAAGCCAGAGTCAGAGGGCCCAAATTTATTTTCAGAAAGATTTCCTTTCTTCTTTGTTGCGTATTTCTGATACTGTGATCTTCAAAAGTAGTTCAAATGTACTTCTTCTCTGTTTTATTTGCGTGCTTAGAACCACCATCTTTTGTGAAGAAACCTGAAGCACTGGATGTTTTATCTGGGGCAAACATAACCTTTACTAGTATCATAAAAGGTTCCCCTCCACTGGAAGTTAAATGGTTCAGAGGCAGTGTTGAGCTAGTACCAGGACCCAGATGCAATATCACCTTGCAAGATTCAGTTGCAGAACTGGAGCTGTTCGATGTACATCCACTTGAGAGTGGAGACTACACCTGCCAGGTCTCTAACGAGGCAGGGAAAATTTCTTGCACGACACATCTTTTTGTCAAAGGTTTGTCCAGACTACTGCTTCTTATGCTTCTAAAGATGATCTCTTGGCTTTAGTTAATTTGTTTTCTTCTTGTTGTTCATTATAGAACCAGCCAGATTTGTGAAGAAGGTGAATGATTTAAGTGTAGAAAAAGGGAAAAATTTAATCTTGGAATGCACATACACCGGTACTCCACCGATTTCAGTGACATGGAAGAAAAATGGAGTGAAAATAACACACTCTGAAAAATGTAGCATCACCACTACAGAAACATCTGCCATACTGGAAATCCCTAGCAGCAAACTAGAAGATCAGGGGCAATATTCTTGTCATATTGAAAATGATTCTGGGAAAGATAATTGTCACGGTACAATCACAATACTAGGTGCGTCAAGCCAGCATCACTTCAGCAAGTGTTACTTGAACTATTAATGGTCATCACACAATATCTTTTCATGCTAATGGTGTGTCTTTGTCCTCCAGAACCGCCTTACTTCGTTACACCCTTGGAGCCAGTGCAGGTGACTGTTGGGGATTCTGCATCCTTACAGTGCCAAGTTGCTGGAACACCAGAAATGATTGTGTCATGGTACAAAGGCGATACAAAGCTGAGAGGAACTGCTACTGTGAAAATGCACTTTAAGAACCAAATTGCTACTCTGGTTTTCAGCCAGGTAGACAGTAGTGACAGTGGGGAGTACATCTGCAAAGTAGAAAACAGTGTTGGGGAGGCCTCTTCATCATCTTTGCTTACAGTTCAAGGTGATTATTTCAGTTTTTAATATAGGAAAATGGCTTATTTTTCTTAAATATGCTCTGCTATTTTGGAAAACAACAGTTGCCTCTTCCTTGTAATACACTTTACTGTTTCTTGATGTGTGCGATACCCTGTGGCACTCTCTTCTGCTATCAAAGGCCTGCCAGTAAAGCTAATCGAAATATGGCACTTATTGACCACAGCTCTTCTGTTACAGACTTCTGTCTCTTCCTTCCCTGTTCAGGATATTGCTTTGATTGTTTCCAGTATTAGCAGTCCAGAGGCTCACTGGGTCTAAATGAGAGCGGAACAATCACCTCTTTTCCTGCAACCACATGCGCAGGGCTCTTGAGCAAAGTACACCATGCTCTACAGT
Source organism: Acanthiza pusilla (assembly GCA_036630365.1). Lineage (NCBI taxonomy): Eukaryota > Metazoa > Chordata > Aves > Passeriformes > Acanthizidae > Acanthiza > Acanthiza pusilla. The sequence goes on from JAXCHO010000019.1 coordinate 13,504,245, forward strand.
ATATTAGGCAGTGATTATTGTCGAGTACAGCAGTAGGTGCATGTCTTTTGAAAGACCTCACTGTGCAATACTTGCTTTCTTACAGAGCGTAAACTTCCTCCTTCTTTTACACGAAAATTGAGAGACGTTCATGAAACTGTTGGCTTGCCAGTTGTGTTTGATTGCGGCATTGCCGGCTCAGAACCCATTGAAGTATCTTGGTTTAAAGACGGCGTGCGCGTGAAAGAGGACTACAATGTTCACACGTCCTTTGTAGATAACGTAGCCACTCTCCAGATTTTGAAGACAGATAGGAGCCTTATTGGGCAATACACCTGCACAGCTGTCAATGCTATCGGGACTGCTTCTTCTAGTGGCAGGCTTGTCCTTACAGGTTGGTGGGCTGAAATATTTAATGGAAATGGCTTAAAACTAAGTTTTGCTTTATGTATGGGTTTAATATTGTACAAGAGATTCTTATTTCACAGACTTTTAATGCAAATTTAGATTTCTGAGTGATGGGTTTTTATTTCTTTCGCTCTTCAGAAGGGAAAACTCCTCCATTCTTTGACATCCCACTTACACCTGTGGATGGCATTATTGGAGAAAGTGCTGATTTTGAGTGTCATGTTTCTGGAACACAGCCTATTAGAGTCACTTGGGCAAAAGATAATCAAGAAATTAAAACAGGAAGAAACTATCAGATCAGTTATGTAGACAACACAGCCCATTTGACCATCTTGAGAGTTGACAGGGGAGATTCTGGAACATATACATGCTATGCTACCAATGAAGTTGGAAAGGACTCTTGCACAGCTCAACTTGCTGTTAAAGGTACTGAATAGCTAATGTGTTGCGTTTACATTTTTCTTCCTTCAATTATAAAGGAAGTTGGCCTCATAACTAAGTTGGCAAGATAACTTTGAGAAAACTTTTGAGATGTAGCTGAGAGTACCTATCTGGAGATATCTATGCGTCTTTTAAGGGAATTAGGAAGGCTCACTAACAAAAATGGGAAGAAAATTTCTTTGGCCTACTTTCTTAATACGATCTGGCCTATTTCTTTCTTGAGAACTCGACCAAACTTTTGAGGTTTTTAAAATGGTATATGACTTAAATCAGAGTAAGAGAATTTTTTTTCAATCAGGAAGATCCACTGTGACAGTGACTGTAAGGGCAAGACTCCTGCTGTTTATCTTAGCATAACTCCACTTTAAAAATCTATCAGTTCAAATGAGAGTAAATATCAATTCAATTCTCCAATGTTCAAATTTTTCTTGAAACATTGTCTTTAGAATTATTCATCTCAAGATAGATTCATGGAATTTATGTTCTTTTTTTTACAGAACGAAAAACTCCACCTACTTTTACTAAGAAACTGTCTGAAGCAGTAGAAGAAACAGAAGGGAATGAACTTAAACTTGAGGGTCGTGTTTCTGGCTCTCAGCCTCTGACTGTTGCTTGGTATAAAAACAATCAGGAAGTCCATTCAAGTGCTCGCTGCGAAATATCTTTCAAAAACAATGCCTTGCTTTTGCATATAAAGGCCGTAGAGCAATCAGATGCTGGTTTATATACCTGTAAAGTGTCCAATGAAGCAGGAAGCATGTTGAGTACATCTTCTGTTGTTATCAGAGGTTGGTTGAAGTCTTAGTTTTGTTTGCTTCTTGCTTTTCTTTGTTTTATTAACTGCAAGTATGTAGCTTCTCTCTTATGAGTTGGTTTTACTCACCTTAACAGCAGCAATTTGTCCAGAGATGGACACAAAATCGAGAAATTATTTTATTTTTCTGATTAGAGCAAAACATTATTTTTTTCAAGGAGAAGCTTCTTTTTCACTATTTTTTATGACTGATTTAAAGTGAACATTGAAATCTTTGGGACATTTCTGTTGAATTTTTGCTCATTCTCTTTCTGTGGATTAACAGGGGCTTTGTGCAATGAAATCTAAGCTTTTACACTAGTGACACAATGTTGTGGTGGCATGACACTTCATCATAATAGTTTTGCAGGAAACTGCAGGTTTATTTCTTTAAAGATTTTTACATAATTTTTCAGCCTACTGGTGCTTTAGTTCTCATACTGGTTTTTTGCCTGTAAAGCTCCTGCTAAGGGGATAAAGATATTTCTTGCACGGTTATTTAAGAAACATGCTGTCATGCTCTCTCGATATTTATTCCCCTTTCTAAAATTATGATTGACATTCTCAGGCTTCTGTTTATCCTCCTCCATTCCTTGCCATCGCCTTCTTATGAATCACATGTATCTTTCTCTCTCTTATATTCTTGATCATACTTTCCTGAGTATTCACCCAAGCATTTTCATATTCCAGAACCTAAAAAGCCTCCAGTTTTTGACCAGCCTCTTCAGCCAGCAGCAGCAGAGGAAGGTGATACCATACAGCTTAGCTGTCATGTCCAGGGATCACAGCCGATCCGGATTCAGTGGCTGAAGGCAGGAAGAGAAATAAGAGCTTCAGACAGATGCAACTTCAGCTTTGTTAATGGAGTAGCTCTTCTAGAGCTTGCTGCAGTTACCAAATCAGATTCAGGAGAATATGTATGCAAAGCTTCAAATGCAGCTGGCACTGATACTTGCAAATCTAAAGTGACAGTTAAAGGTACAGTAACGTGAAGAAAATAAGTCATGTCATGAAAACGTCAACCCAAACTCTATCCCACTTTGTTTTCTGTGGAACAAAAAAGTTAATAATCTAATAATAAACGATTACTTACTTTTAGTTCTTTGTGAAACTGTAGAATCTGGTTAAACAGGCTATATAACAATAATATATATATTGATAGTGACATAAATGGTGAGAGATCAGTGTCAAATCAATAGCATATTCTTACCAAAGAGGTTAAGCATTTATTTTCTAAATTTGAACACCAAATTTAAGAAAAATGCAACCTAAATGGGTGAAAATACTTGGACATGCATGTTTTATGGAAAGCATCTGAAAAGTGGTGTTTATTAAAGGAAAATTCAGAAGGAATTTGATAGAGAATATGGCCTTAAAAGGTAATTGTTTCAAGAATGTTACAGCTCTAGGGCATTTTGACCTTTTAGCTGAAAGTAAATAGAGTCTAAATATGAGTCCTTCCATGTAGATCTTGCTTTATCATTGCATAAAGGACACAAGGGTCCAGAAACATGTACAAACTGTCTCTTTTTCATTACATGGGTAGCCACTAGGCTAAAGACTATGTATAAGAAAAACAAGAGAATTTAACAGATCACTGATAAAAAAATGCAAGTAACTCTCAGGGCACAATATCCAGAAATAGACTGAAAAAAGAATATCTCACTGAAAACTGAACCATTTTAAAAATGAGGTTTTTTATTTGCATATCCATCTATGAATTTATATCTATGGAGAGTATAAATGGCCTAACTGAAGTAAATGAACAGCACAATATGGCCCATTGTGAACAGTTTCATCTGGAAAGTAAAGTAAAAGTTGGTTAGAACAATATTAAAATATTTTGCATTTTCACCTCTTGCATAGCAATTTGTTCCATCCCAGGAATTAATTTCTTTTTCACAATTCCTTCAGAAGCATCATCACACACGAACATAAACTATGACGCGAAGCCATCTGTTATAACTGTCTGACTCTGTTTTTTTAGAAAAACCGGCAGCTGCTCCAGCAGCTAAGAAAGCAGAAGTGGAAGGCAAACTTTATTTTGTGTCAGAGCCTCAGAGTATTAAAGTCATGGAAAGTAAGAACCCTTTTCAAAACAATACATTGTCTATTTGCCTACACCTTTTGTTTGAGATGATGTCCCACTGTCATAAACAACTGGAAAGACTTAGCTTCCTCATTTGCATCTTTCTGCAGAGACTGTTGCAACATTTATTGCAAAAGTTGGTGGAGATCCAATCCCAAATGTTAAGTGGATGAAGGGAAAATGGAGGCAACTCAACCAGGGAGGCCGCATTATAATCCAGCAGAGAGGAGATGAAGCCAAACTAGAAATAAAGGACACGATAAAAACTGATTCTGGCATGTACAAATGTGTAGCTTTTAACCAACATGGTGAAATTGAGAGGAGTGTAAACCTGCAAGTTGAAGAAAGACAGAAAGAAGTTGTAGAAGGGGATCTCAGGGCAAAACTAAAAAGGTATATTGACAGTTTTTATAGATTAATTTACTATAAACACAGAAGGAACTTTTTTTATTATACATCTCAGAACAAGATATAATTTTAAAATATTCGTTAAAGAGGAATAACTGTACTAAAATTAGAAGCACTTGACTAGACTAAGCTAAAGGATTCCACTGCCCAGGGCAGCTCTAAGCTGATTCAATATTTCATTAAGCAGCTTTCTGGGAATGAAATGCTGTATAGTTAACTTCTGTTATTGATTTGAATAGCACTCCAACAAAAAGAAAAGAAGAGGAAGAGCAACCTATTGATATCTTGGAACTTCTCAAAAATGTAGATCCCAAAGAATATGAGAAATACGCTCGCATGTATGGAATTACAGATTTCCGTGGCCTTCTGCAAGCCTTTGAGTTACTAAAGCAAACCCAAGCAGAAGAAAGCCATAGACTGGTAAGATACTGTGTGCCTGCAGCATTGGCTCTCTTAGGAGGAATATGTTTCCCTTGAACAGACACGATGCCCACACTCAGAAATTATGACGTGTGACTGGTTACTCTTTAGATCTTTTACTGACAGTTCTCAATTTCTTGCATGCTCAAATCCAAGAAGAACAAATGGGCCTTTTGGATTAAGTAGGTTCTGTCTTCATAACTTGACAGCAATCTTAGAATGGGAAGATATGCTAGTTACAGTACAGTTACATAAAATTTGATGTAGGAATGAATTCTGTGTTGGATAAACATGACAGCTTGACATTTAGTATCCTTTAATCTTTGAGTATATTCTGCATTTTTATAGGAAATTGAGCTCACAGAAAAAGCTCAAAGGGAAGATCAGGAGTTTGATGAACTTGTAGCTTTCATTCAGCAACGACTCACACAAACAGAGGTAAAACATTTTTGGACTGATTTATGAAATATTTGAACCCATAACAGGGAGCTTGAAATTAATTTAAACTAATATTTTCCAGCCTATTACTCTGATCAGAGACATTGAAAATCAGACGGTTTTAGCAGATGAGGATGCTGTCTTTGAATGTGAGATTAAAATTAACTATCCAGAAATTAAACTTTCATGGTACAAGGGAACCCAGAAACTGGACTCCAATGACAAATATGAAATTAGTATTGAAGGTGATCGCCACATACTGAGAATTAGAAACTGCCAGCCTGAAGATCAGGGAAATTTCAGAATAGTGTGTGGACCACACATTGCCAGTGCCAGGCTAACTGTGATTGGTAAGTGTATTTCTGAAGTATGTATTTGAATTAGTTTATACTTTATTTGTTCAGCTCTCTGATCTCTGCTAAAATGTATGTTTTAACATGCTAATAGAACCTGCAGTTGAGCGGCATCTTCATGACACTACCTTCAAGGAAGGAAAAACATGCACACTGACTTGCCAGTTCTCTATCCCAAATGCCAAGTCTCAGTGGTATAGAAATGGGAGACCCATTAAGATAGGAGGGAGATATTCAACACAAGTCTCTGACAAAGTGCACAAACTCATCATCAAGGATGTTAGAACAGAAGACGAGGGACAGTACACCTGCAAGCTCGACAGTCTAGAAACTTCGGCAGATCTGGCCATTGAAGGTTTGTAAAGATATAGAATCTCTTTGTTACAATAGTGATAGACAGTTTCTGGATGTTTCTTACCAGAACAAATGAAAATAAAAACAGTTTCTGAAAGACAGATTCCCAAACTTGGAAATGGACTAAATAAGAAATTTTACCGTCCTTTCTCTTTGAACAATATGTGACATAGTTGTGTAACCTAGTATTCTTGACTAAACCATCATTAATAATGTGCCTCAGCCCACAAACAATCTGAGTCATACTAGCTTCTATTTTCTTTGGGACTCTTCCATTTTCCTTGGACTTTTTCTTAATTATTCTTTATCTTTAGTTTCTTCACTGGCGTCTCTTACAAAATATATCTGCGCAGCAATCTTGTTATAGTTGTACTCTTACATCTTCTAATCTTCTTTCTTATACATAAAACTTCATAAAAGACAGGATCCCTTTTTCTTACTCTACTTTTTCAAGATCTATTGCTATTATCTCCTTAAGATTCAGCTATCATGATGACAACAATGAGAAAGAATTAGATAAAGTAAATGCCACGGTGGCACATAACAATTGATATATTTTTTGTTTCTAAAACAGCGGAACCAATTCAGTTCACGAAGAGCATACAGAACATTGTTGTGAGTGAACACCAGTCTGCAACCTTCGAGTGCGAGGTGTCTTTTGATGATGCAGTTGTGACATGGTACAAAGGCCCCACCGAACTGAGAGAGAGTCCCAAGTACAGCTTCAGAAGTGAAGGTCGTTGTCATTACATGACTATTCACAATGTTAATGCAGAAGATGAAGGTAAAAATGCGTGGAACTTTTGTGCTAGTGACATTTTTTATCTGTTCTTTTTGTCTGGTTTTAAATGATAAAAGAATATAAATATCGACATTCTTGGCTGCTGCAGGTGTGTATTCTGTAATTGCTCGTCTTGAACCAAGAGGAGAAGCGAGAAGCACTGCAGAGCTCTATCTGGTAACCAAAGGTTAGCAAATTTTCTAAACAAATTTGTGATTGTAGCCATGTGCAAATTTCTTTGTTTGAAACATTATTCTGGAAAAATCAATCGTCCTAAAAGAAATCTAATATTCCTTTACAGAAATGAAACTGGAGTTGAAGCCACCAGGTAAAGTTCTCAAGCAAGACTGGCACAAGATCATGTCTATATTCTCTCACAGAATTAAAGCATAGCTCTGCTTTTTTTATTATTTGCAAATCTTGTATTCCTGGTTAGAGTAAGTAAAATCTACATCCTGAAAAAATGTTCCTCATCCACAGACATGTGAAACTATTATTCTCAGAAATAGTGGCAACGAATACTGAGATAAATCCATAATCAGTGGCATTAACAGGGACCCTGTTTTGTACAATATGGAATGCCACATTCTCCAAAATATTGAAGTTTATTTTGGTTTGAATTACTAAGGAATAGAACAGTGAAGATGTACCAATTAGCTTTTCTCTGTGCAACTGAAAAAAATAACCAAGGAAACAAAATAGGTAACAATCATCTCCTTGTGATACGTAATGATCTTCTTTTTTGAATGTTCTTAAGAGCCTATTCCAAATGTTCCAAAAATTATTTAGAAATAAAACATAGCGTTGTATGGTCTGGACAGACTGAAAGGTCAATACAATTAGTTATCTATTGGTTGGCTAGCTCATACTTGAGAGCAAACTACAGTCCTTGTATGTTACGAAAAGAAAGATTAAAGCACCATCAACACCAAATGTTCTTGAGGAGAGCATATTGAATTTTTTTATTAGCAGTATTTATTAAGTCAATTAAACGTTTTGATTTTCTAGATGTTCCTGATGCCAAGGTTGCCGTTCCGCCTCAAAAACCAGCTGAAGGTAGGGTAACAAACCATACTTGTTCCAAATCTTCACTGAAGCAGAAGGCCAGTTAACGAGCAGTTCTAGTTAATTGTCCCTGTGAGCAAGACTTGACTTGGATAGGTTTCTTTGCTGTGTGGAAGGTGAAAACTCTACACAGGTAGTGGCAGGAACTAATTTAATCCTCTTAAAAGAAGTCCTTTCCATCATGTTTTCCTATCCATTCATTTGATCTTCCTTTTATTTCCGTCTTTGATTTTTTTTCTTTTTTCATTTTCACCTATTCTTTTTGCCACAAAAAATCTTTTAAACAAAATATCTTAATTACTGCCTTTAAAAAAAATATTCTTTTAAAGCCATACAGTGGGTTTCATGTTTACTGCAAACAGTCTCTCCCCAGCCTCTGGTTTTGGACCACAGACTACAAATATTATTTATACTTCTGTTATACCCAGTAGCTTACTATATACCTCAGCAGTTTAAACTTCTTGAGTTTATTTCCAGGACAATTTGGTAAATGCTTGCAGTGGTAGCAAGAGGGGAAAGATTTGATATTTAGATGAATTGCCATCAGCAAAGACAGGAGAGTGATGGCAGCAATGAAAGTAAAGCTGAGGACATTCGGGGTTCAAATAAATGTAGACTGGGGATTCCCACTCAAAATATATTTATTCGGCTCCTCTAAACTGACAGAATAAGCACCATGTTTGCTTTTATTCTGCAGCTGCAGTAAAGTCATATAATCTCTTTTCCCAAACTGGGATTTTTCTTCATTTACAAGGAAATATCAAACTTAAATTTTGTTCTAAATATCTCATTTTTCCTACAAGCTGTCCCTATTCCCATTCTTCTGCCTCTTGTTCCACCTCCAGAAGAGAAAAAGCCAGGTAAAAGTCCTTACAATATTTGACCAGTGTGTTTATGTTTTCTTACGACATTTGGCTTTTGGATTTTTGGTTTTTTGGCTTTTTAGAGGTTCTTAATGTTTTTTAATTGAAATTTTTAAATATATTATTTTAAAGCTGAGAAAAAGGTTCCATTAAAGAAAGTCCCCCAAAAGGTGGTTAAAAAAGGTCCTGAAGAAGTCCGACCACCTAAAGGTAACTTCTTTTCTTTTTTTCTTTTTTTCTTTTTTCCTTCTTTTTTTTTTTTTTTTTTTTTAATTTTTTTTAAACTTTTTAAATAAGAGTAAAATGACCTTGTGGAAACAAGGTGTTTTGTTTTGAACTAACTTGAATCAATCGCAAATGTTTGATTTTTGTCTTTATGTTAAAAACACACATTTTAAATCCAAGCTGATTGTGACAGCTTAAAAAACAGTCTCTTCTTTAAACCATCTGTGAGGGTGAAATAATTTCATTAAATGTGAATATCTAATATGCCTTGCAAATTCCAGTCTATGAGATGAATAATCAATTTATTTATTTTAAGTTCCTGAGGTGGTACCAGAGAAGCCCAAAGAGATCAAAATAACATCCATGGCAAGGAGAGAAGAGATACATGAAGAAAAGAAAATACATGAAATGCCCAAAGAAATTTATGAAGAATGGGAAGAAGATTATGGCGAAGACCATGACTATTATGTCAAGGAAGAAGGCTATGATGAAGGGGAAGAGGAATGGGAAGAATCTTATGAGAAAAGAGAAGTGACTTATGAAGAAAAAAGAATAATTCATGAAGAAGGTATTTGAATTATCATGTCATTTGATCTCCTTTCTCATATTTATTATTAAGGCCCCAACATTTTGAACCAGGGAGCATTTTTTCTGTTTTTGTTAAAATATCTGGAACTGTAACATGCTGACATATTTTAAGTGACATTTGATGATAAGACAAGGTAATACAAGGTATGAATGCAGATAGGAATTTTACCTTCATTGCCAATGGACTTGGCAGGTCTTTAAAACCTGATATGAGTTAGTAGTTAGTAGCAAGGATATGTGTCATTTTGAGTTGCTTGGATATTACTTCTGTAATTTTTAAGTGTTCTAGATAAACTTGACTTACTTAAATGTTTCAGACATTTACTGATTGATGATAATGGCTGTGTTTTGCAATTTCTTGCATGCCATAACTGTCTTGGGGATTAGTAACATGTATGCCTCTATGAATAACATTTGGCTCTGATGAGAAACCATCAAACTTGGAAATACGCAAAACATGTTACTGCAACAATTGGATCTCTAAAACTCTCAGTGTGTTTTTAAAATTCATAAAATTAAAGTGGCATAACTAATACCTTTCTGTCTACAGAGCTTTTAGACAACATATTTTTTATCACTAAGTGATGTTATTGTTTTTTCTGTGACTAAAGTTCCTAAGAAACCTGTGCCCGAGCGAAAACCAGCAGCAATCACAGCTGAAAAGAAGGAAAAGAAGGAAGTAACTGTTCAAAAAGGTATGACTTTCCCACAAAACTAACAGGAACATGCAGATTAAGATCTCTTCATGCATCTCCTTTAAACTGAATGGTGCTGGTTATTCCCATTTCCTTGGAAAGAAAAAATTCTCTTTATGTTGGACAGGGAGATGAGCAAGGGTCATGGCAACCCTTTCTCCTCTCCCTCCTCATATTTCTGAGCTCTCTGCTCAATGGTGGTTGAATCAAAACAAGAATTGATGACAAAATCAAACTGAGCTTCATTTATCCTTCCTCTCCCTGTATATTAGCCTTGGGCATGGGTGTAACTTTTAATTTGATAAATCTGCCCTTCTGGGAAGTGCTCTCCATTTATATCCCTGCGTATCTCTCGGGGAGGGTGGGCCTCATTGCCACCACTGTTCACCACCAGTAAACAATGCGCTGAACAGTGCACACAATGCACAAGGTTTATAACATTCTGAACAAAGAAAAGGGCCAGTTCTATCTGGTTTGTGTCCAGAAAATAATTTGCAAGATTACTTAAACAATAAATCTATCTGAATTGCTTCCAGTTGTCAAGAAACCTGTTGATGAAAAAGTGGAGATAACCACCCAGAGGGTTGCAGAAGAAAAAGTCAAACGGGCTGAGGGTAACTACTGTTTAGTTATCTTAATGTAATTTTTCCGTGAAAGTTGTGGCTTTTGTTACTTAGCTGATCTGCATATGCTTTGTCTTTACTTAACACGGTCTGATCAATTTTTCAGTCTTTGAAACATCTAATAAAGCTTCCACTGAATTCTTTAAAAAGAAGATTAAAAACTTTTTAGGGGTAAATACTAAATGCAAATATTAACGACCAATGCTTTAAGAAAGGAAGTGTGTATAAAACTGCACTGGATGAAATAATGTGTTTCGCTCTAAGATAAAAATGTGAAATCCCTATCTTGCTTAGATTTACATCTTGACCCATCTACCAAGATGCCTTGTTTAATTCTTTGGTTATAAAACAAAGATGCACCCTTATTCTCTTAGCAGTTACTTCCTTTTGTATAGCATTTCCCATTCTGCAGCAGGATTCTCTCAGCTGCAATACAGTAAGTGTCAGGAAATGACCTGTGTGCTAAATGCCCTGAGCTACCCAGCGCCTTTAGAATGTAGTAATAAAAAGAAACACATTCCTTATGTTGCTTTGTGTGATTCCAAGAAGCCTGACTTCACTGCTGAGTTAGATTATTTGTCTTGTTTGCTGTATTTTCAGCATCACTGGTAGACTTATTTTGATCTCTTTGCTAAATATTTGACTAACTAACAAAATTCTGGTGCCAACAGTTACCAAGAAAGTTCTTCCACCAAAACCTACACCAATGGTCGTTGAGGAGAAAGTTATGAAAAAGGAAGGTACAGATCAGCATTTTGAATTGCATCTTACATTTTTTTCAGCACCCTATGTGTTTCTCTGCTTCTTTTGACTATGTGGGCCTGTGTGTATGTGTCTGGACCTATAGCAGTAGTCATGCTATGACTACTCTCAGTGTTTAATTAGTATGTCTACCATGCTTTTGTTTTTCATAGAGTCTGTTTTTAACATATTTGTGGATAGCCTTTTGCTTCTTGTTTAGAGAGCCTACAAGTTACTGCAGTGTGACAGCTTTTTCTTCATCTCTTCTGCGTGCTGGCCTATCCTTACATAAAAAGCATAATTGTGTCTTGTGCCCAGAAGTATCTTTGAAGAACCACTTTTAGAATTCTGATGGACTATTTCCAAAAGCCTGTGCATGCATTTGTTTCAAATGTTTGGATTAAAGGTGTCTGTGTCTTCAGTCTTTAACAAATACTAAATATTATCCTTGTGTGATTGTTTTGTGTTCAGTATTTTAGAATATGAATACTGACTGTCTAAATATGTCTAAGACTTTAATGTGCAATACAAATAAAGATTTGATAAAAACTCACATGCTACATTACCACTAACGTGGATCTAGAATATTAAATACTAAAACAAAATCCTATCTTTAAAGTACCAACAGTAGAAACATGGACTGTTTCAGAAGAAAAGATGTCAGTTTCTGTCCACAAAGAAGAAGAGTATTCATATGTTACAGGTATGTACAAAACCAAAAGTCTGTGCACCCAAATCAAAACAATCAGTCAATCCTACTACACTTTCTTTTGATCTATTTTTATGTATGGCAAGTTACATATTTAGACACATCGTATATTTGTCTTTCGGTATGCCTTGCTTTTTTGTTCATTGTGTTATGTAGCTTTAGTTTTATTTAGCTTAATAGATGGAAACATTTCAACTATTTTATCTTAATATTGTTTAAATACTTTTCTTTGAAGAGCCAACAAAACGTGAAAAAACAGTTGAAGAAAGATTCTTTGAAGCTGTTTACCCGATTGAAGGTAGTTTGATTAAGGATGGGAGTCTAATCAATATTTGTTTGTTTGTTTGTTTGTTTTAATTTGAATCAAAATTCAATGTGAGATTTGCATATGTGGTTCATTTTCTGTATTAAATTTTTTTACATATTAACATGGATATTGTTGATGATTGTGTACTGGACACGCATAATATCTTCTCAAAGTTTTTCAGATTTAGTATGGACACTGATATTTCCTTTCTCAACATTTAATATCTCTAAAATTCCTATTGTAGCACATGAGGAAGTTGAGGAGGAGGAAGAAGTTGTTTCTACAGAACTGGAGATCTCTCATGTTGAAGGTGAATAAAGTCTTTGCATCGACCTGTGCTCCGTTTTTCTGAACTTTCACATTATCTGTCTTTAACACTGATTACCAAAAGATAGCATATCAGAACCGAGACCTCTCAATTTCTCTATGGCTCTGCTATCAAACATTCAAGTCCTACTGCATTTCTAAATCTTATTCTTCCTCATCACTGCTTTAAATAATTCTTTTAATGGCTTTTTGTGAGATGGGTTGTTGTATCTGATAAAACACAGTAGTTTTTGACATACAGTGTTTGCTTATACACCATGTTAAGAGTAGCCTACTGTGGTTTACCAGTTATTTTAATTGTTTCCTAAATGATCATCACCTATCTCTTTAAAGTGCCTGAGATACCAAAGAGGCGTGTTCCAGAAGAGAGAAAGCCTGTTCCCATCCCTAAACCAGAAGCTCCACCAGCTAAAGGTATTTCTACTGCTCTGGCAAAAAAAGAAAGAAGCAAAACCCAAACAAATTTTCTTTCTTTGTATTATTTTTCATGTTTTCTTGAATATATTTAGGAACTTTCTCTCTGTGTGTCTTTGTTTTTGCACTATCTCCATATGCATTATTTGATTTTGCATTGTCGCCATTGCACAATTTCGCTTTTTCAATTGTGCTTTAACTTAGCTTACAGCTTGACTTTGTCTCAGCTTGGACCCTTCTCTTTCTTATCAATCTTGTGCTTATCATTCGTATTTAAGTTGTGTGGCTTTTTTGCAGACAAGTGTAGGGTGTTTTTACTTCAAGAGAGTCCATGAAAGGTGCTAGGGCAGTGATTTTAACATTGGAGTTTTATACTGTGTCATAGTGTCTGTCCTGTACAGTCCACATTTGTCCAAAGGCTATACATTGTATTGTGTTGGTGGCAGTGCTCAGCTCCCTGTCCAGGCCGTGTGTTCATTGTATAAAACAATCTTGGATTACTCAAATCTGGATAAGTGTTCCAAAAACTAAAGATCTCTTACTTTAACAATGTTTCCCAAAGTGCCTGAAGTCCCTAAGAAACCTGTTCCAGAAAAGAAAGTTGCTGTGGCTAAAAAGGAGGTGGCTCCCCCAGCAAAAGGTACAGCATCTTTTGAAAGTGGGCTCTAACCAGTTCTGTGCTATTGTCCTCTTTTCCTAACTTCTCTTATGTTCTCAACACAAGCATATGATAAATGTAATCTGTGTGTTACGCTGGATGTCTGTTCTCATCTAAGACATTCAAACGCCTTAGAAAGATTACTTACATGAGTTTTAATACCTTTAGAGTTTTTAAAGGGCCTAGAGAAACTGTGCCTGAAGAAAAAGTACATGTTCCTGTTCCCAAAGGAGAATATCTGCATGCCAAAGATATACTTACTGATGGAGTGTACATTACCTGTTGAGTTTTATTTTCCTGTTAGTCTGTATGTAAGCATGTTTGTGTTAAAATTAATATTTTATGTGCAATTCTCTGTGCATCCGCGCAAGTTTTTAAGACCAGGTAATATATTTGAGCAGCTCTTTCTTCAGTTAAGAACTCAGTCTTAAACTGTTTGATAGTCTTGCAGCAACTGGTTTGATTTTGGTTTTTATCAAACATATGTTGCTTTTGTCATATCTCTTTCTATGTTAAGTGTATGAATGTGCTATGTGGTGTGTCTTGATTTCTTCTAAATGGATTAATAAAATCTATAATTCTTAAAAAAATCTTTGAAATTTAGAATTCAGTTATGTTATATTTATTTTTTTTAAGTGCCAGAAGTTCCTAAGAAAGCTCCCCCAGAGAAAAAAGTTGCTGTTCCAAAAAGAGAGGAAGCTCCAACACCTAAAGGTACACTTAAAAAATAATGTTCTTTTCTTATTATCTTAAGCATCTTGTTTATGTCAAATTTTGGGTTTGCTAAATTTTGGGTTGCTAAATTAATCCAGTTTTACTTGTACTTCAGCTATATTAGATATGTATCTTTTGTGTCAGTTTTGTCTATAGGTGTGCTATAGATTTTTTCTTAAAACACTTGTTAATTTTAGCTAATGATACTATAATCAATATCTTTGAAGTGCCAGAAGTACCTAAGAAACCGGCTCCAGAAGAAAAAATAGTAGAAGCTCCCCCTGCAAAAGGTACAATATAACTCATTTTAATATAATTTATTGTAGTCTTTAGAATATTGCATTTATCTCAACTTGCTCAACTGTCATGTTTGGTAAGCAAAACATGTCCATGTGTAATCTTTTTCAACAACACATTTCTCTTACATAATGCATTTGCCAGTTTTTACTTCAGAGAGTTCTAAAATAAATACTCTTTTTAAGTGCCTGCAGTTCCTAAGAAACCTACCCCTAAAGAAAAAGTATCTCCTGCTGTTCCTAAAAAAATTGAGGCTCCTCCAGCTAAAGGTATGCTTTCCAACAGAATACAAGAAAGCGCTATTTCTCAGCATCTGTTTATATGTTCTGTACTGTTATTAGTCCTTGATTTGTGCTTCCCCTGTGAGTTCTGCTGTTCTCATTTAGACAATGAGTCACTACAGTGTGTTGTATCTCTCATGCAATACTTATATATTATTCTTTCTAAACATTGAGTCTCTGTTATATGTTATGTGCTCAGTACCCTTAAGCAATTCTTTGGAAACTTAGATTTAGCATTTTGAAACTATGCTTTCACAATGGAATTGGAAAAGCATACACTTAATATCATTATCTTTCAAAGTGCCTGAAGTGCAGAAGAAAGCCACTTTTGAAGAAAGAGTACTTATCACAGAAGAAAGAATATCTGTTGCCATTCCAGAGGAAATCCCATTACCTGAAGGTACATTATAGACAGACAATAGTGAGAAACTTGTGCTGTGTCTACAAGTCTCTTGTTCTAATGTCAAGATCAAAATACACAAAAAAATTTCTGACACTTATCTTGTATGAGTTTTGTGTTGAACTTCAGGCAGTTAAAAGCCTCCCAAGTGCCATTTACAACTTCAGTTTTGAATGTCAGGATCCCACCACATGGACAGGAATGGAAACTCTACTGCTGAATACAAAGGTCTTCAGATCAGGGTCTCATAAAATTGCAGTAGCAAATACAGATGTACTGTTTAGTTTAGATTCCACAAATTAGGGCTATAACCAACCATTTGTCATAATCTCTACAAATCTCTCTGTAGCTCAGAAGAGAGGATACTTCTTCCCTCTGCAGTGTCAGCTTCTCACCAGCTTTCAGTTCATATTCTCATGTTCAGAGAAGATTGAGATCAGTTCTTTTAAGTTAGTATAATTCCACATAGTATCTGCTTCAAGATAATCCAAATCAGCATTTTGTCTGTTTTTATATCCCATTTATAAATACCCAGTCAAGACAATTTACACTTTCCTTTAAAAAACATAAATTAATTTTTGGAAGCAAATTTGGAACATGTCTATCTAAAACATGAACTTGCAAATGCATATTTCTATGGATACCCGCAGTGTTAATTTCTGTTTGTCTCCTGCAAATGAACCTTTTCTCTGGAACTAACTGATGTTTCCCCGATACAGTCACATTTGTAGATGTGCACATGCCAGGCTTTCCTTTCAGACCTTGACCTATCCATCACATCTTGTTCCTTTCCTCACTTTCATATGGTTGGGTCAAGGAGCAACCTCTAATTCTTTGACTCTTGCTTCCTCCACCAGAGTTGTTGTGGTGGGGGGATTTGGGGAGCTGAGACATTCTAATGAAATGACAGTTGACCAGTGAATGACATTAGACACAACAACACACAATAGGGCACATGGGGCATGGACAAACCACATAATTTAGGGCAAATCATATATATGTATGTGCACAGCACTTTGTGTACTGTATGTATATCCATCATTCTCATAGAGAATTCTAAGAATTGGTCTTCATCATTTTCTATCAATCCCTCCCTCACTCCACCTATCCATCCAGCAAAAATACTAAAACAAATAATTTTCCTTAAAGAACCAACAGTTGAAGAATGGTCTGAAGAAGAAAGAGAGGAAGTATCTGTTTCCATTCACAGAGAAGAGATTTCTGAAGGTATGACAGCAATTCAGGAATACTAGGCAAAAGCAAAAGTAATTTTTGGTCTACCCCAATTAGACAGTTTGGATTAGTATCTGCTTTATTCATAAGGAAAAAATTACTACTATATAAATATGGTCTGTAACTTATAAATTTTAATTTTAATATCTACTACTTCTATTACTTGCTTTTGAAAAGTATAGTAGCTAATCCTGTTTCAATACAGTGAAAATAATAAGCTATCTCTTCGATAGTGAGCTCTATCAGGCCTTCTTTTCATTTACAAAATCCTCTGTTGAAAGTTCTTCTTCCATCAGGTTGCTTGAATGAAGTAAATGTTCTTCAGAATATCATGGTGCACTTGGGTTCCTCAGACAATTTCATTGTAAAATGACTATATTGTTTCCACCTGTAAATTTAATGGTGGTAACATAATTCTCTGAAGGACAGTAACACTGTCCGACTCAATTTCTATGAGAAGTGACACCACGGAAAGATTTTTCCAGGGACATCTTTAGTCATGGAATTTTCTCGGTATTTGGGGAATAAGATCTCCCAAAATGGACACATTTCAACATTACTGAGTAGTGAACAGAGGAATGGACTGAGCATTTTCAAATTCCACATGAATACAAGATGAGAGCTCAGTCTCTGTTCCATTTAACTGCTTGGAGAGTTTCCATTGGCCTCAGAGGAAGCAGGATGGCTTGAATGTAGATTTTGTCATCCCAGAGGTGTCTATTAATAAAGCACACTGTTTATTCTTGTCCTACAAATATTTTGTTGCTTACCAGGGCCATACAGACAGTAATATATGTCAAATACTTAAACTTAGGTATCTTTATATTTTACTCTTTTCAAAAGTGACTGAAGAAGAGTCTTACTACATAGAGGAGACGGTCACTGTTCCAAAAAGAGAGGAAGCCCCACCCGCAAAAGGTATATGTTCATTTCACTACAAGATATGAGTTGTTTCATCATTCTTAACATTATATTTCCACTATACATTTATGTCTGGTTTTGGCTTCTTTGTATGTGTTTGTGCTATAGTGATACTACTGCTCTATATAAAACTGTGAATTGTAATTTTTTTAAGCGCCTGAGAAATACAGGAGAGCTGTCCCCGAGCCAAAAGTCCCAGCTGCTCGTAAGGAAGCTCCAGGAGTTAAAGGTATAAACCAGTTCCTCAACTGGTTGATGTATCTTCAAAGGGTTTACGTTTGCCTTATTGTTGTACGTTTGTCTTGCTTGTACATGTTGACATGAATGGTGTCTTCTCACACTGATGAATGCTGTCTTCTCACAGTGATGAATGCTGTCTCAAATTCCATCTTGTACTTTGAAAGTTATTGTTTGTGTCAATTCAGTAAGACACATCGTGTAGTAGGGAATTGCAAATATTATACTTTAATATTCTTTCTCATCTTCCTTCTCATCTTACTCGTTTTTCTAAAGTTCCTGAAGTTCATAAGAAAGCAGTTCCTAAAGAGAAAGTACCTGTTCCTGTGCCTAAAAAAATGGTGGCCCCACCAGCAAAAGGTATATCAGTGTTTCTTTCCCGTTGCAAAAAAAATGCATTTTGTCCGCATTCCATCTTTAACATATGTGCCTGTGTTGGGGACTGTATTGTTGATACAATATATATCTCCCATATCAAATTTCTTCAGTGTTAAACATGTATTTATGTCCGTTTGTCTACAATGACACCTGTGACCTGTGCTGTCTTGATGAGGTTTATATGTTGTTATTTACATGTTATTTCATCTTTTATCTTAAACCTGTTGATGAAATCAAACAAATTTTCTAAAGTTGCACAATCTTTTTTAAGAACCTGCAGAAGAACTGGTGCCCACTTTTGAGGCAGAATTTGAAGAACCTCCAACAACCAAAGGTAAATAGAATATTATTGTGATGAAGATTTTTTTAGTTTGGTCTTGCAGTATTTGTGTTTAGGCATTAATAGAGTTTTGTTTGTTAATGTCTGTAATGTCTTTGAGGGGATCTCCTCTTTCTTTTGAGCCTTTACTCATTTTTGTACAAATATGCTCTTCTGCAGCATCTTATTTTTATTGCTGTTGAAGTTCACTTAGCACTTTATTTTAAACAATCAGAATAAGTAAAAGAAACATATCTGCATTTCAAATATTGCAATTAAATATTCTTGCACATTATTTTTAAGTGACTGAAGTGCACAGGAAAATTATCACAGAAGAAAAGGTTGCAGTTGCTAAAAAAGAAGTGGCTCCACCAAAGAAAGGTATATAATTTTTCAGTTACACAAGAAAAGTCTTTTTTCAGAATAGTGGTTTGTATTTATGTCTAGTTATCTAACACAAACTGTAATGTTCAATGTTTGCTGTCTTTTTTTCTTTTTTTCTTACTTGAAGAAATGTCAAGTCTCTGATTTGTGTTTTGTCATCTGATTATATTCTACTGTTATCAGTTATGTTATACTGTGATTAGTTTAACATCTTTTACAATAAACTTTTTTTTTTTTAAAAAATGCTAGCAGTGCCCAAGAAGCCTGTGCCAGAAGACAAAGTACCTGTTCCAATTCCACAGAAAGTGGCAGCTCCACCAGCTAAAGGTATACAAGTCCTTTTGAAAGTAGAGATGGCTTCTAAGTGTCAGACATCCATGTACATCATACTCACAGTCTGCCTGGTTAATCAAATCTGTCTCTCTGGATTTGATTATAAATGAAAAGGGCCTTTGTCTTCTCCCCTGCAAAATAATGCAGAGAGTGACAGAGAATAGTCATACACCTTCACTCCATGCATTTTTTTTGCTAGTATTTAACTTCATTGATCACTCTGGATGCTTAAATGTTTCGCAAAGTTGAGTGACAATACTTACTCAGTGAAAAAAAAATTGAATATGTTTAGAAAATAAATTATCTATGTTTTATAGTATTGTTAATATTCAGTGAAGTGTTTCAAATTTACTAATATGTCCTCTGTTTCTGTGCTTTTCTTGTGTTTGAAAAGTGATTTTATGTACCTGTATGTGTGGTGTTCTGTGGTTTAATTGCGTTTCTCAAGAGTCTAGAGACAAAGTATTTACCTCTTACTTTCATCTCAGTCTTTCCATCTTACTTCATGATATGTGGATATTCTGTTTGATTTTTATTTGTTTTGGTCTATATATCTATTACTCTAATGTTAGATATATTATTTTAGTAGATATTATTTGTATGTCTCGTGATTGTTGCTTTTAATGTATTTCTTTTACATAGTGTGCTATTTGCTCCTAATTGTTTGTCCATAATTCTTTCGTATGAACTTCAGAATGTGTGTGATTTCTTTTAGAAGTTAGTATTCTTACAATTACTATCTTTAAAGTGCCAGAAGCACAGAGGAAAACTGCCAGAGAAGAAAGAGTGTCCATTGCTGTTCAAAAGAGAAAAGTGTCTCCACCACCAGAAGGTAGTCCTGGCCATGGGTTAATCTATGAACAGATTGTCCTCATGTAATACTCCCAGAGCTTCAGGCCTATTGGTCTGGAACATCTCCTGAGGTTCAGATTTGTAATTACAGAATCATTTAAGTTGGACAAGATGCTTAAGATCGTTGAGCCCAACCACTAACCTTACATTACCAAGTCCATCACTATGATCCTCGATAGTCCCAGGAGAACTTTTACAGAGTCTTTGAGAAACACCAGAGACATTTTTCCCAATTACTCTGGGTGTGGGTGGTGTCAGGAAATAATAGTAATTTTTCCAGGAAACTTCAAATGGGATATTTATTATTGTACATTATATTACACCAAAGAAAAAAAATTAATGTTAGACTCTGTCTTTGAAGTACCAACAGAAGAAGAACACTGGGCTATGTCAGAGGAAGTATCCATTTCTCTCCACACAGAAAAGGAGATTTCATACACAGGTATGAAGGCTAAAAAGATTCTGTGTCCAAAGTTACATCTTGTCACCTAGTAAAAAAAAGAGAGACAGAGAGAGAACAAAACAAAATTTTATGTCCTTTGATATTGCCAGTTTATCATGAAAGTGAAGCTTGTAGAATAACACAGGACATATTTCATACCCACAAAATGTTTAATTCTTTCCTTGTGACTTACTGCTGTTTTCACAATGAAAGCCAAACAATTTCATTAGGTCCTCCTTTTCAAATCTTGCCACCTCTCTGACCTTTGGGGGGAAACAGGAGACAGTCTTTGCTTTCATTTAAATTAACATGCTCTTCTGTTCTGAAAGGAAAGATGGTCCTTTCCTGTTTTTAAAGAACAGGTTAAAGAAAACAACTTTAGCTCTGCTGTTGCCTACATGGCTGAGACACTTAACACAATCCAATGTAATGATCTACCTGCTCAACAGTCTACAGCCTTTAAAGAAAATTCATTGCTCTTTCACTTTTGAAGACTATCAATTGATTTGTGAAAAATTACCCACAAGATGCCTCACTACTTTTAGACCTGATATTTTTGATAAACACATTATCATGTTCATATCATGAAAGACTAACACAATCAAACCAGTGTGAAGTTAAATAATCTATTTAGTCTCTAAAGAAGGGGGGACAAGCATACTAAGAGCGTGATAAAAGGTGATCTTTGGTTCTCTGTACAGCAGGTGTAATATTCCATGTGGTCTGGAAAGAAAAGGGTCAAAGCAGAAGGACATTAAATGCAGCAGTTTTCAGATAGGGTACCAAACAAAGGTGTTTCAGCTGGAAAAAAGGAATCCAAGGGACCCTGAGCTTTCTGAAAAGGGCACTCATGCACAATGCATGAGTTTTTGTTAGCAAATCCACCAAAGTACCAGTTCCAATCAGTTTTAGTTTAAGATTTCAAACATAGATGTACCTGGCATTTATAATTAAATATCAAGGACTCTGCCAGAAAATACTTAAGCAGCTAAAGAGTCTTCTCATTGCCCCAAAAATAACACCAAGCATCAAGACTTGTGACACCCACTCATCTATGCTCACTGTAGCTTGTCATAAATAAAGCTTCTAGAAATTATCAAATCTGTCACTGAAAGAACAGATTCCATCTCTTAAGGTCAGAAAATATCTCAAATCTGTTAAGAAAGTGCCACTGTTGTTCTCTAACTTGGCAAGTCTGCCAGATCTTAAAACAAGGTAATTTTCTATGCAGTCTCCAGTTGTATTGGTCAAACATTTTCCAAGACACCTGCCTCAGAAGACAAAACCCATGCACTTCCGTCAAAGAGAATATGTTGCTTAAACATATCAAGCATTCTTTCCTAAATAAATCTGAAAAACTGAACATATCCTCATCTTAATCTTTTGGAAATGCTCCTGCTTTTACAAGGAATGGCTCCTTGCCATGTCAGAACAAACAAGTCACTTCATAAAGTAATTGACAGAAGAGGGAAAACACCTTCCTCACTGAGCAAGTCATTCTTTTGCTTTTAATTAGACCAGAGCTCTTATTTGTTGTTAGTCACTCTCAAAGTTTTTCTCCATGTGTTCCTTCTCTTTAATCTAGAGTTTCCTATGTAAATCTTTTGTTGTCGGTGAATGACAACTCTTGATCTCTTCCTGAGGTAGTACAAAGTGCCACTGCTGTGGAGAGGAGCTGTTACAAAGAACAATGAGATTTATTGATTTTCTAATTGGATGGCTTTGGATTTTGAGTTCTGCCCATCAACAAGCTTAACTGTACTGTTGACAGCAGTGGATCAAGCAGGAATCATATTAGTGCTTGTATTGGCATCTTGAAAAGTTTATTGTTTCTTAATTGAAAAGCAGCCTAATGAGTTCCCTAGATACATGTCCAGTGACAATAAGCATGTGTGTCTTTTACATGTCAGCCATGTGTTTGTAAGATATCTTTTTCTGTTTCTTGACAAGAATATTTTTGCTTTTGAACAACATACATCTAAAAATTCTTAAATGTAATTATACTGTATCTTTTAAGTGCCTGATGTACCAGAGAGGGCTATCATTGAAGAAAGAGTACCAATTTATCCTCCTAAAAAAATGGCAAGACCACCAGCCAAAGGTATACTGGATAGAGTGTTGAAATATGGTATAAATGTTTTTTGTGTCTTATACGTTCCATGTACAGTGAGTACTGATTTGTTTTCTGTGGAATGTTCTTCCTTTGGTTAATTCTTAGTTAAGAGTGCCTTTTGATCCTTGTTATTAGTAAGATCTGTGTGCTAAGTTTTAAGGTTCTTTTAATTGGTATCTTTTTAAGTGCCTGAAGTACGCAAGACAGTTGTCCGAAAAGAAAAAGCATACATTGAAGTTCCTCAGTATGAAGAGGAAGAAGAGATTCCAAAATACGAGGAGGAAGACACCACCAGATATGAGCAGGAGGTAATCCATTACAAGGAAGAAGTTCGCCATTATGAAGAAGTTAGTCACTATGAGGAAGAAGCTCCTCAGTATGAAGAGGAAGAGGTTCCTCAGTATGAAGAGGAAGAAGTTGTCCATTATGAAGAAGAAGCTGCTTATTATGGAGAGGAAGTTGCTGAATATGAGGAGGAAGAGCCACAGGTTCCTCAGTATGAAGAGAAGCCTCCCCTACCAGCTAGAGGTATACTTTACCTTTAGGGTTTGTGTGAGAAAAAGTAGTATCTTTTCATTCTGTGAAAATACCAGTTTTGTTTTAAAATGTTGCAGTGTGCTTTGCAGTGTGCATTTTTAAAATATGTTTATTGATTATTATATAGTGCAGCAAACATGTGATAGCTGTATGTCTACTCTTTACTACTACCTCCGTAAATTCAAATATTCCATGTCACACATGTTAATTCGTCTTTCATATGAACTCTGTATAACCCAGTAAGAAAATTTAACAGAGCTTTATTTTATCCTCATCTGGGGTCCAATTTTGCTGTCAGACTGTTCTTGAAATACTTTAAAAATGCTTATATAAAGTCTGCAATCATAGGCGAAAAATATATTTCTCTAGAAAATAGCTAAGGTACTTGAAAATAAGTGATTTAGGAGCACAAGTCAGACTGAATTCTTCTCAGAAATTTTAGGAAGCCGTATGGTTGATGTTTATTTATGTCTTGGAGGGAATAATACATTTTCATAAAAAAGAAAGGCACAAAAGTTTTATTAAATATCCATATTTAAATACCCTTAGTTTCAGGTGTTTTCCTTAGGACTAATTTTTGTGGTATAGGTATAAATTTTCTACATTGTTAGTACAGGATGAACAAAATATTCACTACTTAGGAAAACTATATCATGCCTAGGTCTTGGTAATAAAGCCTTTCTGCATCATAATATAAAGACACAGATCATGTATATCCAATTTTCCAACAGTCATCTAAAAGTATACTTTCCAGTCCTGATCCAAATCATTCCATAGTGTCTTTTTCCATCAAAGAAGTTCAGAATTTCTTTTGACTTCTTAAGGAAAGTCAAAACTGTATCTAACATCGTTTGCAATAGAAATTTTGTCACAAACATGAGCATATTTTTCTTAGTTGAGAAAAGATGAGGCTGTACACTACAAAAGCCAGGTTAATCCTGAGCAAGAAGATTAGTGTTGGCTGAAATTTCCTTTTACTATATCATAGTAGCTAAGTTTAATTCATATGTGCTCCAAACTTTCTTCAGTATGCTCAGAGCCAGTGGGATTATTCTCCTGTCACTGTAATATTTATATGGACATTTCTGTGAAAAAAAAGTTTAGATACGTTTTAGCAGAAACCTTTGCCTCACTGCAGTTAAAGTCTGTTGATTTCAGAAGAGTAAAGGGTTTTTTTTAAACATTTCCTTTGCCAAAAAATTGTGGTATAAACTGTTGGGTACTTATAATGTGTCTACAGTTCTGTACTTTAAGTCAGTTGATAAACTACATGTGCTTGGGTTTTTTTGCATGTAGAAAGCTCCTGGAAATTTTTCAGGAAGAAAATGCAGTCAGCAATTTATATTTAATACATATAAAACAATATGATCAGATGCAACCTATTACATGCCTGACAACATTGGGAACATAGTTCTAGGGGAAAATATATAAAAGTAGTAAAAACATTAAATATTTAACACAGCAATTCAAAAATTGTTTATTACAATGCTTGTAATAAGCATCCAGAAATTGGAGAAAAAATAAAACTCTGTTTTTGCAAATTTGCCACCATAACATTTTATAATTGTTTTTAATAGCTGGTTCAAAAAAGTCAAACTCTGTCTTAATCTTCTGATCGGCAAAAAAGCCCTTGAAGTTAAAAATATTTTTATTGATGGCCTCAATGGCTGAGCAGGGAGAATGGATGTAATAGCAGCTAATAGGATGTGTTTGCTGTTTGTCTTAATGATGAAACCCTGTAGATCATAGATGTATGTTTTTAGTATGTATTTGTGATTGCAAATTGCTTGCACTTTATGTTCCTGTTATGAAAGTAAATCCTAAAACATTAATGGTATCTTTCAAGTGCCTGAGGTTCCCAAGAAGCCTGTTCCAGAGGAAAAAACTATTCTGAAGAAAAAAGAACCTCCTCCAGCAAAAGGTATATATAATCTCTTTATGTGAGAAGACATCCTCTGAATAGCTAATTCACATTATTTTTAAAATGCCTTAATTGCTTATTACTTTTTTCTGTTCTTTTTGGAGAGGGGTCTTCATATAAAATATTTGTGTTGCTGTCTTTTTTGTTTCATTTCTGTTGTGAGTAGTTTGTGGTTTATTTTTTTAACCAAAATGATGTTTTTGAAGTGCCCGAGGTGCCAAAGAAACCTGTACCTGAAAGGAAAGTCCAAGTGCCGAAGAAGGAAGCTCCACCCGCTCAAGGTATATGCACTTGTAATTATCTGTGATCAGAAAGATCTTCTAGCATTTATTTATCTTCTCACTTGTGTTAAAAACTAGGATAGAAAAAAAATTGCTATTCTTAAGAACTGTGGTTCTTTTTGTTTGTGTTTAATTGTTTTATGTGACTGGTTTGTATGTCACCTTTTTTAGATTCTCATGCCAAACTCAATTTTTAATAATATCTTACTAAGTTCCAGAAGTGCCAAAGAAACCTGTGCCAGAAGAGAAGGTTCCTGTTCCGGTACCAAAAAAGAAGGACGTTCCACCAGCCAAAGGTATATGACTTCATATAGCTCTTAACAGAATGTTTTATAAAAACAAATATTTTAAAAGTCAGTCTTTGTTCATACGTGACATAGAGTGAAGAACACTTTCTATTCTTGACAGTTCTTTGTCATCCAACTTTATTGACTCATATTAATGTTCTTTACCTTATGGTTCAAAAATTAAATTCTTAAGCTACAATAATATGTTTTCAAGTGCCTGAAGCACCAAAGAAACCTGTGCCAGAAGAGAAGGTGCATGTCCCAGTGCCTAAAAAAGTGGAAGAGCATCCACCAGCCAAAGGTACACCACTTTCTGGTTCAACTGTGTGATTCTACTTCTGTTTCTTCATCTTTAGAAGAAGATTGTTACTACCAGTAACAATCCCTTTCTTCAGCCTAATGTGTTTGAGGCATGCCCTGAGCTGTTTCATCAGGGCACTGCTGTGTCTGTGTCTGTCAGTCATGGGTGCTACGCTTATTCTATGCTTCAAAAATGTCTTTTTGTTTCATATTGTCTCCGTCTTTTGGATCTTACATATCTAAATCACTTTAAAGGTCTTGCTGTTTCAAAAACAGATGCTCCAAAAGATAAAAAATTTACCCAAACAGCCAGACTTCCCCCTTAGCCTTACTACACCAGTTTGTAGTTCTGTAGTCTCTGTATGTTTGTAAGTTTACATCTGTGCATAAATCTGTGGATAAAATCAATGTTAACTTTCACACACAACTAGATTTTACCATATTTGTGTAGTTATCTTAATATCAGATATAGTTATCCTTTTACTATGTTTTATGTTACATTGAAAATTAATTCCCTAAACAAAAATGTCTTTAAAGTGCCTGAAGCACCCAAGAAGGTTCCAGAAAAGGCAGTACCTGTCCCTGTACACAAAAAGCCAGAACCTCCACCAGCCAAAGGTATCACTTCCTATACCTGAACATGTGGATGATGCTTGTTCTTGTTTGTTTGTTTATTTGTTTGTTTGCTTGTTATTAGAATTTAACTGAAGTATTGTGGCAGTGTGTGACAAATGTACTCACTAATTCACACTCTTTAGCTTCTATGCAAGCTGTGTCTAAGTTTTCTACAATTAAAAACTATCTTTAAGTGCCAGAAGCACCCAGGCGTCCCCGAGAAGAGGTACCTGTTTTTGTTCCTGAAGAAGAAGAGGAAAAGGTTCCAGAGATGCCAGCAAGAGGTACACCATTCCTTCTTGAAGATTATGAGAGCTTTGTTCAATTCATTAATAGATCTTCATCTCCAGTGATTGTTTTAAGCTTGATGTAAACCTCAATTAACCTTCTGAGAAGAGTTTTCTTCTTCTTCTCTTTGGTCTTTGTGACTTTGTTCTGTAGTTTTAATAGTTTTGATGCTATAAAAGCAATTACAAATTTCTTACCAAAACAATATCTTTAAAGTGCCAGAGGTGCCCAAGAGAGCTGTCCCAGAAGAAAAAGTACCTGTTGCAGTTCCTAAAGTAAAGAAAACTCCACCAACTAAAGGTATATCACATTGTGGTGTATGCAGGTAGTTCCTCTCCCTTTTATTTTCATATTTCAGTGGAACCTAATTTTAACATGCAATTTATACTCACATGAAGTCAGATCCTTGGTTTTAGCACCTGCTGCTTCCCTGTAGGGAGCAGCGCTGGGGCTCAGACAGGGCTTGTCTATTTTGTTATTCACTGCAGTGGGCTGAGAATCGCCTTGAATGATCCGCTTTTTTCCACTTTAAGTGATTACTATGAATGAAATAGCTCCCTGGGGTATTATCACCTAGAAATAATTTTAAAATTAATTTAAATTTTGTTTACACAAAACAGCTGAAATAAAAATTTATGGGTCTTTACCTGGAAATTCTTCGATTCAGGGAGATCACTCTTATATGTACCTTGAGAATAAGCTAGATTCTCAAGGGTTTTAGCTAAACTTATATAAAAATAACATCAATTTACAACTTATCATATGAATAACCAGATACTATACCCTAAATATGAAATTCAGAGTGTAGGCTGACTATTGCCAAGGCCATTGTTGGATGCCAAGCAGATTCTACCTCAGCAGCTGAGTATTTTCAGGAAACAAAAAAAACCAAATCAAACCAAACCAAACCTAACCAAAACACAGGCACAAACAAAAAAGAAAAATCAACACAAAAAACAACCAAAAAAACTAAACAAAAAACCCCAAAAAACAAACCAAAACAAACAAAAAACCAAAATAAAACAAAACAAAAAACAACAACAACAAAACCCCAAAACAAAACAAAACAAAAAAACCCAAAAAACAACAAAAAAATAAAAGAAAAGGAAAAAAAAGCAGATGCTGGAAGGTTTTTATGTAAAAAACCTAAATGCTAATAATCTTCTTGAACCTCTGGCTTGTAGTATATTTTGCTAATATTTTCTGTTTGCAATGACACTGTGGAATTACAAATTGGGCAAAAGAGCGATCTGTTTTCAGGGAGTGAAAAATACCCAATAGTTTCCCCTATTTTTATTTCTACTGTTACTTTAAAGTTGGTGTCCTTGTGTTTTATGTTATGGATTTTTCTTTGTGCTGTTGTGAAAGTAAAGTTCTTAAAATAATATCTTCAAAGTGCCTGAGGTTGCAAAGAAGGTTGTGACTGAAGAAAAGGTTCCCATTTTTGTTCCTGAGGAAGAAGAAGAGGAATTTATTCCAGAGGAGCCTGTACCAGAGAAAGGTACATGATCTTTTCTTGCAAGTCACTCATCACATCTTTTCTGTTCATTAAAATTCATCTTTATTTCTTGTTCTGACTTTTATGTAAATCTTAAATATGTTTGGGGGGAATTTGTGGTCTTGTTCTATGTTTTTATCTTGTTTCCATGTTTTTTCATGCTTTTTCTGCTCTGAAAGCAATTTTAACATGTGTTTGCAAAATAATATCTTTAAAGAACCAGAGATTCCTAAGAAACCTGTCCCAAAAGAAAAAATACCTGTACCCCCTCCTGAGAAAGTGGAGCTTCCTCCAGCAAAAGGTGCATAAATTAACAATGTGTTGTTATTCTCACTTCATGTCTCTGTTTCGTTTGTTATTTGTGTTAGCTTTGTGTCCCCGCTGCATTTCTGTTTTGAGATCTGAGTGTCTGTCAAAATCCCAGCACAAAAAATTCTCTAAAAGAGCTCACAAAAAGCTCTAAAATTATTTAACTTGCTCAACAAGTCTGTCTATGAATGTAAAGTGTCTTTTTAATTTCTGTTTTAATTTCTGTCTCATCTTTTAAAAATATATTCTGCAGATCAGTTCTTATTATGTCTCTTTGTATACGTTTTCTGTTCTCTTCCTCATACTACTGGTGAATGACATTCTTAAAATGTCTTTAAAGTGCCTGAGATGCCTAAGAAACCCATTCCTGAAGTGAAAGAAGCAGTTCCTAAAAAGGTGCCAGCCCCATCAGCCAAAGGTATTGCAGAATGTAAATGCTGTTATCCTTAACTGATAATATTCTTGATACAAGTTGAGTTTAGCAAGGGACGTTTTAGTACTTCTGTCCTGTACTGTATTTGTCACTGTACTGTTTGTTTGTAAGTCTCTGCTCTGTTCTTTGCAAACTTCTGGCTTTGCATCCCTTTAAAAATTGTGCAAAAGAACACTGAAGTTAGGTCTTATCTTTAAAGTACCCAAGATGCCTAAGAAGTTGACTCCTGAAGAAAAGGTGCTGGTTGCTCCTGCTGAAAAAGTGGAGGTTCCAGCTGCAAAAGGTATATGTACTGCTTATAATTAATAATTATGCTAGAAATACTCTTGAACTTCTTCTTTCTACCTTTTGTCTCTGTTGTACAAGATTTTTGTTTGAATTTATGTTAAAACTCTTAATTTTCAATGTTTGCCCTGTCAAACCATGAAGCTCTGTTCCTTGTGCTTTTTCACTTCCACTGCTGTAAGGTGATTTGGTGTTTTTAAATTCCTAAACAAAATCTGTATCTTTAAAGTCACCGAGGTGCGTAAAAGAGCTGTTGCAGAAGAGAAAGTGCCACCTGCTGTGCCCAAACCCAAAGAACCAACACCAGCTAAAGGTACAGATATATTTCTTCTTATTTCTCCCAAAAATTTTACCCATTCTAAAATCTTTTATGACACATATATTTTTTCAGAAGCATATTTTATAATTTAACGCAACTTATGCTTGTGGTTATCATGCACATTCTCTGTTCTTTGTCAATTATCTTGACTAACTGTAAAAAAATTATTAAATAATTGTCAGGTAGTAACAATAATACTGTTTCCTAAGTGCCTGAAGTATCCAAGAAAATTGTGCGGAAAGAAAAAGTCCCTGCTCCTGCTCCTGCACCTGTGGTGGAGAAGTATGAGTATGCATATGAAGAGTATGAGAAGTATGAGACATACGAAAGCATTGAAGAGTTTGGGAAGATTCAGGAAGCTGAAGAAATTGAGGCATATGAGGAACCCGAAGAACCTGAGGGATACAGGGAAATTCTGGAACAGGAATATGAAGCAGAAGCTGAGGAGCAAGATGTCTATGAAAAGTATGAGTTTGAGAAGGAAGAGATCTATGAGAAATATGAGGAGGTATATGAGGAGGCTTATGAAACTCAACCAGCTATAGGTAAATCAAGCCATGATTTCTTTGTTCTTCTAGTGTGTTAAGTTTTCCGTTACTGCTTAAGCCTCCTATGGGTGTTTATATTTTGCCTTGTCCGTAGTCCTATATGTGTCTGTTGCTGGTAATGATAAATCAATTTAAAGATTCTGTCCATCCTAGTCCTTCCTAAGGAATTCCCTTCAGCTTGAAATGGGAGAGTTCCCTACCTGACTGCCCAAGAGTGAGCTAATGTAGACATAACACAAGCAGAGAAAATGTTAATCATCTGGTGTAGCTCAGCTTCAACCTGAATTAATTTTTTTAATTGATATTTGAGACTTCTGTAACTTCTGAGTTACAAGGATATTAGAGCTCGTGTAGAACCTTCCTTCCCATCACTTAAATTTATGACCATAAGATCCCTCATACCAAACAGAAAGTGCATCTACACTGTACCAAAAAGATGTACACTGGTATTTCGTGTTTCATTACTCAAGAATTCTGAGGTGACTGCTCCCTTTCTTCTGCATAAATGATGAATGAATTCCTCTACAAATGAGTGATTGGTCTGCTTGCTGTCTTTATATCTGTTGTAATTCCTGATAAATAACTTACAATCCATAATGACATATCTTTTTAAAGTGCCTGAGTTGCCCAAAAGACCTCCGCCAGAAGAAAAAGTACCTGCTCTTAAAAAAGAAGCTCCACCAGCTAAAGGTACATCAACAATCAGATAAAATTGAAAACACAGCCTTCTGCATGGGTCTCTGAATCCCCAAATCCAGTAATTTACCTATTCTGATTTGACTGCTAGACTCTTAGCTTTCTTTCACAGTACTGTTAAAGACAAATTACTAAAAAAAGTATTTCTTTAACAAAACAAAAATCAAACAAATTACATCCTGGAGACAAAGGGAGTGAAGTTAGCACCTTAATTTAATTTTTGCCATCACAACAGAAGTGATATTTTAAAGCTAATAATTGAACCTCTAGTTTCCTGCAGAATCCTAAAACCTAGAACTTTCTTTAACCTAATGATGTGCTGGAGTGTGTGCAGTGTTAATAGGTGTTCTCTGTATCAGGCTTTACAAAACATAAGTGTCATGAACAGCAATTGTTAGTGAGTGCTAGAGAAGTTACGGTACTAGTCCAGAGTTCTGTAATTTTCTGTTCATAGCACTCAATTTGCCAGAAATTCATTTTGTGCTTTTATAGTTGTTCCTCATATGAATTGTCAGAATGAAATCAGTGGGAAAAGGTGGATTAGTTTGCTTGTTTGTTTTCACAGAGAAACTTGGAATTAGTTGATAGAAAATTGGAACCTCACCATATTCCCAGCTGCCATTAATTACAGCTGATAGTATATGAAACCTCATTGTTAAGGCTTATCCTCATCCCTAATCCAAAAGTTATCCAACAACAGCAGTGTTTTTATTTCACTGAATACTGGAACTTCAGCTATGTTAATCCAAGCAAAATAGTCCAGATAGGTGGCCTCTTTTCTTTTACATGTATATATGTAGTAGAGAAATATTTTTGTGTTTTGCTAGGTTTTCTGACTCTTTGCACTGTTTGCTTTTCGTTTAAATTCTATTCTTACATAATACTCACACTGCAAATGTTCTTAAAAAACACTACCAATGTCTTTAAAGTGCCAGCGGTGCCGAAGAAACCTGTTCCAAAAGAAAAAGCACCACCTGCTATTCCTAAAAAGGAAACGATTCCACCAGCTAAAGGTATACTTCCTCTTCATTGTCCTTGTGAACCATGAACTCTAATTTCAGTCTTTCGTCCTCATGATTTGTTGAGAAACATGTGAATATGTTTTATGTCCCCACAGTGTTTTTTTTCATCTGTTTGTCATTGAGTCTTTTTTGCCTGTTGGTTTCAAGTCATTTGTTCAAAACATGTTACAGTCACTTTAAAAAATGTGTGTTCTGTCATTAACCTGCACATGAAAATAGTTCAGAGAGAAATAATATTTTTATTTCTTCTAGAAAGGAATCTTTCAAGAATATATTTTTATATGTTATTCTTTTCTCTGATCTTCAAAATGAATATAAATGGTCTTTCAGGAAGGATTAAATAGTTTGATGTTTCAAGAATCCTCCTTGTTAGATTTGCTCTTCTTCTTTCTAACAATTTCAAGTAGCTTTGAAAGCCCTAAAAGTAAATTATATCTTAAAGGGCCAGATGTTCTCAAAAGAACAGTCCCTGAAGAAAAGAAACCTACACGTACACCTGAAATAGAAGCTCCACCAGTGAAAGGTAAAGGAGTCTTTGACAAGAGATTTTATGGAAAGGAAATATTTGTGCCATTTTTCCCAGCTAACATCATTAAAAATTGTCATGTTCTTTACACCATTGCAAGAGTACCCAGTCTCTAAGTGGCAATTCAATTCTCGGTGATAAATCCAAAATTCAGGGGCAAACATCTCAGACATGTACTAGACAGTAAATCATTGAATTATGAATGAAAATATGCTGAGGAGGTATTGTTCCTTACACCACCAGTATGTAAAGCTTAATTGCTTTTAGATTTATGATTTAGTTGTGAATGGTTTTGATACCAATACATGGGTCACAATATTGGTGAAGAAGAAATAGGGCAAGAGCCAGTAAGTTAAAGCTCTTAAAGCTGTTACACCAAAAAGAAGGAAGAGCATGACAATGGAGTAAGGAAAGCAAATGGCTTATACTCTTTCAGAGCAGAAACCATAAATTTCTTCACATAATACATTGTTCCAGAAAAACAATTCTAGAACTGTATCATATTTCATTCCTGAAAAGTTTCCAAAATTTCAAAAGGGCTTCGTTTTCTGGGTTTATTTCTGTTTGGGGTATTAAAAGTTGCAAATTACTTTGAAGTTACTAAAAGAAAACTAATATCTTTGAAGTTCCTGAGTTTCATAAGAGAGCTGTCCTTGAAGAGAAAGTACCCACCATTATCCCTAGAGAAGAGGAGCCTCCTTTTTATGAAGGTACATCAATGACACATCTACCAAACAGTAAATTACAGAGAATATATCATCATGCTCTAAATTAAGTAAAACATGAGGTATTTTCAATTCACTTTTAAAACTATTTAAAAGAAGCTTATAATCCATGTCTTTTACACTGTCTATGTCTCCAAATTTAAGAGTACTTCAGCATTTTTTTAAATCTTAATTGAAAATGTTAAACTAAACTTAAAAATTGAGTTTAGCATTTTAAAAATGCTGTACTTTTTTCCTCTATTAATGTGAAAAAGATACATAAATAAGAGAGAAAGTAAGTTTCTGATTCAGGAAGCACTTTAGTCACACTGGAGCAAAGAAATGAACTTAAGTAGGCAGTCATTTAAAAGCCATCCTGAGCAACACCTAATTTTTGAGCTGCAATGCAGATAGTTAAATCCAAATGAAGACTTTTGAAATTCAGTTACAAATTCTATCAAATACACAGAACTGAGAGTCTAGAAAATAAAATCAAATATTTTTGGAAACTTGTATTTTACTAATAGGGAATAGTTACTTCTAGCAGTAGTAAATAAATGATCAGGCTGAAATGAGATATTTAAATAACTTATGTTCAAACAACTCTTTGTCCATATGCATGTCTGCATGTTTTGATTTTGTCTTTCTGCTCTTGTTTTGCAATTAATATTAAAATATGTAAAACAAACTAATATCTTTAAAGAACCTGAAGTTTATGAAGAAGTTCCAATGGAAGAAAAGATGCCTTTTATTGCTCCTAGTGAACCAGAAGTTCCAGCAGCTAAAGGTAAACCAACTCTTCAAGCAATCTGTAAAGCAACACATTCCTGCAAATTATTCATCTTCATCATTCCATCTGTGTGCCAATCTGTTATTTAATGTTTTCATTCTAATCTTTCCTTGGATGCTATGTGTCTGTCATTGCTTCTTTGTAACTTACACCTTGTGTATTATAATGTCCTTTAAAAAATGTAATATCTTTGAAGTATCCGCAGTGACAAAGAAAACTGTCCCACTTAAGAAAATACCTGCTGCTGTACCTACAGAAGAAGCTCCTCCAGCTAAAGGTACATTACCTCCAAAATAACTTTCTCTAACCTCTTTTAAAAGTGAAATACCAAGTGAGAGACCCAGCTTGTTTGTTTTTCTTAAACAGCATAACCAGATGCTATAAACACTTTAGAGTTCTTATTTTTGTTTTTTATAAGCAGCTGCTTAAACAGATTGACACATTCTGCATCAAGAATTTAAAATTTAGAAAGACTAAATGAGACACAGAAATTTAGTAGAGAGGAGATTCAGGGATTAGCCAGGGATAAGCCTTATATTTTTTTGACTTCATGTCTCATGTTCTATTTTTCAAAATACTTTCCATGACAATCTATTAGAAAAACATCTAAAAGGTTGTGACAGAAGCTTACTTGCAAAAGGACTCTTTGTAGTCATATCAAGGGCTTAAAGAAAGTCAAGATTAAGGTACAACTTTAAATCAGGACAAAATACAAAGCCATAAATATTTTTAATAGCAACATAATTTTTTTATACTATTCCAGAACTAAAGAACACTATAGATGTTGGAAGCAAAATAATTAGTTAATTGAACTGGATTATTGCCTTGCTTTTATGGGTATTTTTTAAAATAAAAATACCCATATTATAAAAAATAAAACCCTTTATAGAGGCAAAAGTCCTTAAACACACACGTGCACACAAAAAAAACCCCACAAACAAACAAACAAAAACAGGAAAAGCAAGCAGACAAACACCCAAACATAAAAAAAACCTATTATCTTTTCAGAGGAGAGCATATTCAGGCCTGTAAGTGCTAGGAGTTAGAAAAATAACAGACTCCAGAAGGTGAAGTTGTTGAGTTATATTCACATCTTAATACCATATATTTTTCCTATTGTTCTAGTAGAATTTATTTTTCTTTTACAAAACTGTATAACTTATTTCATAGTGCAAATTTCTAAAATAAGCCAATATTTTTAAGTTCCTGAACTACGAAAGAAAGCTGTCCACAAAGAAAAAATACCTCCTGCTGTACCTAAAGAAGAACCTGCACACATTACAGGTATAAGAAATTTTAAGTGTGATTTGAAGGATATAAAATATGTTTTCATATATAAATTATTTTGAGAGCATTCTGTTTATCATGAGCTAGAGTTTACTTAACAGCTTTGGTTACTTGCAGCAGTAAAAAATTAATTAAAAGAAATATCACCTGTAGCTGTTCTTA
Source organism: Acanthiza pusilla (assembly GCA_036630365.1). NCBI lineage: Eukaryota > Metazoa > Chordata > Aves > Passeriformes > Acanthizidae > Acanthiza > Acanthiza pusilla. The sequence goes on from JAXCHO010000019.1 coordinate 13,539,636, forward strand.
AAATTAAGTGCTACTTGAGCTCAGTCCAAAGGGGGAAAAAAGTAAAGAAAAAGTGACAGAACTTAGATAGACAGGGCGTACCTCTGCACTTAGGTAGTAGCTCAGTTTAGGACGTATCACACATCTTTCTTCCGACAAACTGCAGAGGTCAGGTCAGGGTAGAATATGAGGAGTTTTTTCATCCCTTATTTGAAAGCATCCTAATTTTGCACATGGATATAGAACAGATCTGTACATCTTAAGAGAAGTTTGAATATTTGATTATATTGCTATTTATCGAATATGTTGTCTTCTTTTCTGAAGATAACCTAAGTTAATTTAAGTGTTTAAACTAATATCTTTCAAGTACACGAAGTTTATGAGGAGATTCACATAGAAGAAGAAATTTCTACTGTTCATAGAAAAGAGGAGGCTCCAGCACCTAGAGGTATATGACTTCTTCATCACCTCTTCCTGCAATTTGCTCAGTCTTGAACACCAGGAAAATTAATTTATTCATGTTTGTATTTTAGTCCTTGTTCAGCATAATTAATATTTGTGTTCATTTGTTCAGTACCTTGTTTATATGAAGAACTTGAGATTTTTTATTACTTGTCTTTCTCTCGTTAACGTGAACTAATATCTTTAAAGTGCCTGCAGTCATTAGGAAAGCTGTTCCAGAAGAAAAAGTACCTATTGCTAAGCCTAAAAAACCAGAACCTACTCCTGTGCCTAAAAGACCAGAATCTCCACCGGCTAAAGGTATTTTGAGAGCCTGGTAGAAATGAGGTCTTTTGCTGATTAACATCTTTACTTTTTTACTGTTTCTTACATAGTCTCTGATTTAGTTGTTCATGGTCCACGTGTCAGATTTGTGGCATTTGTATTGTATATGTCCTATTCTCTGTTTTCTGTTTCTCAAAATGTGTCTAAGTCATAAAATTGAAATCAAAATCAGTAAATATCTTTCAAGTGTCTGAATTGCCTAAGTACTCCTGAAGAAAAACTCTGCCTAAAAAGCCAGTAATTGCCAAAGGTATAGGTCAGCATATCCTTTCATTCTTTTTGTACAAGTTTCCTTGTCCAAGTCCCTTGTGCTGTTGTCAAAGCATTAAAAATTATTTGAGTTTATCTGTTTCTTCTACCCAAGAGTTACCCAGAAATTGAATCAGAAGTTAGTAAAAAAGACTAGAAATAAGGAAAGCTCTAGCTGAGTTAACACGTGAGATTTACAGAACAAACATTTTCACTTCATGGGTACAGCCTCAGAAATTCTATCAATACTCTAGCAAGAAGTACATATCCTTCTGTTTCACATTGCTCTTGTTAAACTTAGGGGTCAATTGATTTAATTTTCAATGGAAATAGAATTTGCACAGAAACCAGCTGTTACAATTCATTCAGGTATTTTAAAAGTCTGTCTGAACTAGCAGTTTGTGTGGCATTAAAAACTGCCAAGCCAATGGCAGCACAGCTTATCCCACCCTAGTCATCATCACATAGCACTGCCAAGCATCAGTGAAGAACTGTGTTATGTGTGACATTTAAAATTAATTTCACTGGAGTTCAACTTTTGCCATGACTTCTTCAGCTTGTTTTCATCTTTATGGGGAGCATAGTACATCTAAAACTGCATGACAAAAGATCCCAAGCAAATTCACTTCAAACTCATTCTTTGCCAGAGGGGTAGAACCATGAAGACTTCTCAAAAATGTAACTGTTGTCAAAGCATCTTAATACATCTACTTGTTTTGTCTTATGTCTCTCTATTGAATGTTTTATTTTTGTAATTTTTAAAACTACACTAATATCTTTAAAGTATACAAGGTACCTAAGAAAACAATAAATGTTGTTGTACCTAAAAAACCAAGAGTAACACCACCCACAGCTTACACATCAATAATATTGTCTTTCTGGGGAGATTTTTCTCTTGACCATTAGAGTTTATAGTAAAACTCATTTATCAAAATCTTAATACCATGTAATAGTATACAACATTTTTTGCATGACATCTCTCTTTTTATATCTTTCATTTCTTTGTGATATGCTTCTTGTGATACCCTTTCTTCTCTATAGAAAACTTATTTTAAATGCTTTAAATATTAAAAAATGAATGCTGTTTTCTTTAAAGTGCCAGAGGTGCCCAAGAAAATTCTGGAAGAGAAAGTGCCCACTGCTGTCCCTAAAAAACCAGAACCACCACCAACAAAAGGTATGTTGCACTACAGAAAACTAAATTAGGGAGAGAAAAACAACCTCTATCTTGATTTGCAGATTAGTTGATCGTTTGTTTGTGTTTTCCTGTTATTTTTACTTTCCGTGCCCATAGTTCTATATAGGTTACTGTTTTAAAAATTCTTCTCTTTTGAGTCATAGCCTGAAGTACCCAAGGAAGTAGATGCAGGACAAAATCTCAAAGTTGCTGTGTCTAAAAACCCAGAAGTTATACCAGCTAAAGATACTTGACAGTATGACGAAAGTACAGAATAAAAAAAAAAGAATTCTTTTCTTGTTTTAACAATACAGAAGACATTATTCAAGACCTCTGACCTCTGACCTTCTGTTTTCAAAGGTTTTTCAAGTTGGCAAATGTTTTGAGTGAAAAAAATAGATCTTTGTAGTTGGTTTTCACTAAGAGTGATCCGCTGGTATGCTTCAGTGTTGTTTATGAAATTCTGATAGTATGAAATTATTGATTTTTCTCTAGTGCTGGAGGTATCTAAGGAACTGCTCCCAGAAGAGGTTTCAGTTAAAGTATCAAAGAAACCAGAACATCCAGAGACTAAAAGTAATTGTATGCAAGGAAAGAAAACCCCTTAATTTACTAGGGTACCGTTTTAACATCGTGGTCATTTACTTTCACTAATAATGTATTTTAAAATACTTTTGTTATTTCAACTGTAGTTTTTGCATCTGTAATTCAGTGAGGCAGCACAGAGAATTTTCTGTAGGGAAAGGAAAAATTACATATTCACATCTGAAACCACTGATGCTTTTGATGTCCCTGAGATTTACTTTTTCCTAGTGTCTCAACACTGCAGACATATCTTCAAAATGTATATAAATAAAATTAATTGCTTTTTTTAAAGTGCCTGAGGTGCCCAAGAAAGTGATTACAGAAGAAAAAATACACATTGAAGTTCCTAAAAAACCGGAACCTCCACCACCCAAAGGTACATCTTCAATAGTAATAAGACTGAACACAAATTTTAATCTGTTTCTCTAAATATTATCTCTTTTTTTGTTTGTGTTAGCAGCTTTTTTATATACTGTAATATTTATAAGTGTTACAGACTATGTTGTCTTCATTTGTGAATAGCTCCCAGTAAGTAACAGTGGCTACTAACAGTGTGCATAAAGCAATATGCGAAAAATAGTTTATAAGGGTGGGCTTTTTTCTGATGCTGTGAGGTATTTTTTACCTTGGAGCTATTGTTGCCTGTTTAATTCCTGTTCTTCAAATTCCTGAAATTAAAACAAATAAATATCTTTAAAGAACCTGAAGTGCCGAAGAAAGTTGTTGCAGAAAAGAAAATCCCTGTGCATAAAATACAAGAACCTGCGGTTGTCCCAGAACCAGAGGCTGCACCTGAACCAGAACTTCCACCAAAGGAAGGTAAATCTCACACTAATAAAATAACAAAAGCAATGTTTTTCTCTTTTCTTTAACATTGTAATTATCCAAGACTTCTGTTTTCTGAAATTCTAAATTATGCTTGTTCTATTTATCTGCATATGTGTGTGAAACAGATATACATGGTTGTTTTCAAAAATAGTGGCAAATCTTGGATGTCTGAATTGCCTGTATGTCATACTTCAGTTTTTCTTACTATTTTCACATATTCTTACTATTCCACCTGCCTGAGTTCATTAAAACAACCACAGCTAATAACTAAAAAGTTATAATAGGAGAAGAAAAGAAAGTACCAATTCTAGTAGCTAAGAGCAGAAGATATCAATGTAACTGAAAAACCAGGAGCTCCACCAAGAAAAACTAGATGCCATCACTGCTATTTCTTGAAAGAATCTTCAGCTTATTGCCTGCAGTGCAATTAATATCTTCTGTCCTGTCCATTCTGTTGACAGTTATCATGGCTTTTACTTATATCTTGAGTTATACTATTAGTGCATGTCTGTATTTCCATATGGGAGCGTGAGTTTTGTGAGGAGGAGTGTGTGTGTACTCTTGAGAGAAAAGAGAGAAAAGCCAAAATGTCATATATTCATCATTTAAAAGGCCAGCATAAATGATCAATACCTGATATGTTTTTAACATCTTCATTACAACTGTCTTTTTATGTTTTACGGTTGACTTAATTTTGGTATGATTGTCAGTGCAGTTGTTAAATTTAGAACTAATATCTTTTATGTACATAAAGTGGCCAAGACAACTTTGCCAGAAAAGAAAGTTCCTGTTCCAGTTTCTCGAGAACCAAAGTCCATTGCAGGACACCCAAAACCAAGGCCTCAAGAGGTGGAACTGCAAGAAGCAGAAGTGACTGGACTGGCCCGAAAACAAAAGCCTGTAGCAGCAGTTCAAAAACTACAGCATGTTCTGACATCTGAGGAGCCTGAGACTATTTTGACACACCAAAAAACAAAATCTGTTGTGGCACCCCAAAAACCAGAGCATACTGTGGTGCCTGAGAAGCCAGAGTTTGTTGTGGTAGCTGAAGAAACCAAGCCTGATGCAGCATCCCAAAAACTAATACATGGTGTGATTCCCCCAAAACAGAAGCCCATTGTCGAATCCCAAGAACTAGAACATGTTGTAGTGCTTGAGAAACAGGAGGTTTTTGTGGTACATGAGGAACCCAAGACTGATGTAGAACCCCAAAAACTAAAACATGGTGTTATGCCCCCAAAACAGAAGCCTATTGCGGAGCCTCAAAAACCAAAGCGTGTTGTAGTGCCTAAGAAACAAGAATTTGTTGTGGTACCTGAGGAACCCAAGCCCGGTGTGGCATCCCAAAAACTAGAACATGGTGCGATGCCCCCAAAACAGGAGCCTGTTGTGGAATCCCTAGAACTAGGACATGTAGTGCTTGAGAAACAGGAGGTTTTTGTGGTAGCTGAGGAACCCAAGCCTGATGTAGAACCCCAAAAACTAAAATATGGTGTGATGTCCCCAAAAGAGATGTCCATTGTGGAAACCCGAGAACTAGGGCATGTAGTCCTTGAGAAACAGGAGGTTTTTGTGGTAGCTGAGGAATCCATGCCTGATGTAGAACCCCAAAAACTAAAATATGGTGTGATGCCCCCAAAAGAGAAGCCTGTTGTGGAGCCTCAAAAACCAAAGCGTGTTGTAGTGCCTGAGAAACAAGAATTTGTTGTGGCACCTGAGGAACCCAAGCCCGGTGTGGCATCCCAAAAACAAAAACATCGGGTGATGCCCTTAGAAAAGAAGCCCATTGTAGAGTCCCTAGAACTAGGACATGTAGTGCTTGAGAAACAGGAGGTTTTTGTGGTAGCTGAGGAACCCAAGCCTGATGTAGAACCCCAAAAACTAAAATATGGTGTGGTGCCCCCAAAAGAAATGTCCGTTGTGGAAACCCGAGAACTAGGACACGTAGTGCTTGAGAAACAGGAGGTTTTTGTGGTAGCTGAGGAACCCAAGCCTGATGTAGAACCCCAAAAACTAAAATATGGTGTGATGCCCCCAAAAGAGATGTCCGTTGTGGAATCCCGAGAACTAGGACACATTGTAGTGGTTGAGAAACAGGAGGTTTTTGTGGTAGCTGAGGAACCCAAGCCTGATGTGCCACCCCAAAAACTAAAACATGGTGTGATGCCCTCAAAACAAAAGCCCACTCTGGAATCCCAGAAACCAGAACCACGTGTGGCCCGTGAGGAATCTGAGCTCATAGTGCTCTCTCAGGAGTCAGAGACAGTTGAGTCAACCCAAAAATCAAAGCGAGTTGTGGTACCCCCCAAAACAAAACCTTCGGTGCTGCCTCAAAAACCAGAGTTTGCATCAGCTGAAGAAACAGACTTTGCTGCAGATTTCCAGAAGTCAACGCCTATTGCAATGTCCAGAAAATCAAAGCCTTTTGCACCAAAGCCTGACACGGTGTCTGAGGAACCAGAAACAGTTTTAGCACCCCAAAAACTAGAGCCTTCCACACCACTTCGAAAACCAAAGCCTGAGGTGGCATCCAAAGAAGCAGAGCTTGTTGTGGCACCAGAGGAACCACCACCAGCCAAGCTGGCTGAAAAGGAAGAGCATGTTGCTGCTAAAAAGCGAGTGGCTGCACAGCCTAAAGGTACCTCTTATGCATAGGATCTCTTTTCCTTCCCTTGAGTATGTTGTTTCACTGCTCATTTTAAAGCTTAATATACATAACTAATAGATACTAATATCTTCAAAGAACATGAAATGCCTGAAAAGCTGTACCAGAAAAGAAAATTCCTCTAGCTGTTCCTGAAAAATCAAAACCTCCATCAGTCAGAGCTACATGCTGTCACGAATACATGAAAATCACACTGAATCTTCTCTTAAGTATTATTTTAACCTCTTTTGTTCTGTCTTTTTTGATCTGTTTTTAATGATGCTTGCCTAACAAATCACACTGAGTATGAGTGTGTGCTAAATTGTTGCTTCAAAATCTGTGTGTTGTCCTCTGTGTTTCAGTCTCTGTATTTAATACTGAGTTTTATTGTAACTGTAAAATGAAATGTACTAATATCTTTGAAGTGCCTGAGATGACTGAGAGGACTGTTCCAGAGAAGAAAGTGCCCCCTGCTCTATCTAAAAAACCAGAAGCTTCACTTCCTAAAGGTACATGTCACCACTATTATCATCCTAAGGAAGGGTATTGTTTCCTTTTTAGGGTTTTTTTAAAATGAATCTCAGTTTAAATTGATCTTTCACTGTATACTCTAAATATACATACATATTTACAATATATCAAAAATTTGAGAGAGATGTCCCAAATATGAATTGCTGTGCAGGGGTGTGAAATGTTTCCTCAACAAATGTTTCCTCGAATTACTATAACAGGAAAAAGTTGTAAGCAACATCTAGTGATTAGAATGAAAGCCAGGAGATCATTAAGGGACAATATTAGAAGTTAAAGAAGGGAGAGAACATGCAAAGACAGAAAAAGAAAGGTGAAGCCGACCTGAAGGATTAAAAAATAGTGATAGTATCCAAGTGAGAAGTAAAAATATGACAATGACTGCCTAAACCAGCACAGAACACAGTCATTTATGAAACATGGCTGGTACAAAAATACACTAGGATTCCATAAATAAATCTCTGATCATCTAAGAAGCCAGATTTATTGTCTACATTCCCACCCTGACTGAGAAACAAAGACTACACACAGAGTTCCCATTTCCTGTAGGATGTATTGGACACCCTGCTCATTCCACAAGTTTGAAGCAAAGCACAGCTGATGACTGAATGTAACCAAACATCTTCTCAAAAAACACTGAGTGCATGTGCTACTGGTTGCCTTATTGTTACATGGACATCGGCAGTGCCCACAAAACTAAAATGCACTAATATCTTTGAAGTTCCCAAGGTGCCCAAGAAAGCTGTTGTGGAAGAGCCTATACCTGTAACTGTGCCAAAAAAGCCCGAGCCAGCAGCAGTTCGAGGTACCTGTCACTTTGTGCCTCTGTCTGAATGAGACTGTTCTTCCTGTCTTACATGTTATTTCTGATGTCTGTTGTTGTTCTGTTCATTTGTGATTTCCTGAAATTTCTACATTCTCTGCTGTGTAGAAATTCTACTACTAGAATGGGAAAGAGCTTTCTAATTTGCATTTTTAATGTAAATTTTTCTCTACCATTTTGCCAAGAATCTCAAGTAATAATTTTTTTTAATCAAAAGCATTTTTATGTAAACACAGTGTAAAAACTGACAAGCCTATCTTGCTGTGCAGTGGCAAATACCAGACACAGTCATGAGATAGCAATATTAAAATCAAACAGAAAAAAAAAACCAAACCCCACCAAATAACCTGGTCAGTCAAAATAAGCAGGAAAGACAGGTTTAATGGACTGTGAAGGAAATGTAGTTACTATGGGAAAAGAAAGTCCAGAGTACAAAGAGGAGCATACCTAGACCGGACAGTAGTATTTTAAGACTTAGGCATACAGATCTAGATCCCAAATAAGAAATACTCCAAACTTTTTACTGAATGCAGTACTTAAATGTGTGGTTGATCAGGATGGTCTGACATAACTCTCTTCTGACCATAGCTCATGGGGACCCAAGATTTTTGGTTCCTCAAATCTACAACTACATTGCATGTAATTATTACATACAAAACCACCGATCTTCTGTATTTGTGCATCACAATTCTGCATCACACTTGCTCGCTATGCAAGGGTCTCTTTTAACCTCGCCAAATGCAATGTCTAAATAGAGGATTACAGAAACACTGAAACATGAAAGTCCCACACACACACTGCAAAAGAACTGGAAAAAAAACAGAAGTTAAATAGGGGAGAGAGATAGTAATAATGATGGGATTTCTGTTCTCCACCCTGTCTGTGCCCAAATTGCTGAATGAAAAAGAGCAGCAGATTTATGAGGAATGGCAACAGATAAGTGCTGAAGCTGCTCCCAGAGAAAAGCCAGAGCCCAGCAGGGCTGAGAATGAAAGTCTCTCCTCCAAGGGAGGGAAAGCTCCTAAATACAGGGCAGGGCAGCCTAATTCACACCTCACCCTCAAGCCTTTGCACAGCCAAGAGTTCTGTCACAGAACCCACCTGGCATCACTGCTTTGTGCCTGTGCCATGTGGGGTTGGTGTTTGTGAGCGAGTGAGTGAGAGAGATGTGGGTGGATGCTGTGAGAGCACTTTGGTCATGTCGATGAGTGCATCTGCAGTGTACATGTCACTGTGCCTCCTCCTGCTCTGTGTACGAACTCACTGCTACTAATATCTTTGAAGCACCCGAGGTGCCCAGGAAGGCTGCTCGTGAGGAAAAACCACCTGTGCCCACTGCCAAAGCCCCAGAGCTGCCAGCACCCACAGGTACCTGTCTCATGGATAACTAAACAATGGAGATAGTTAATCTTCTTCTCCTCAGCCTTGTCCTGCCCTGTCCTGTGTGTGTTTCCTGGCTCAGACTGTGTGTGCTGGGGCAAGGGAGCTGTGTGCTGTGTGAGGGTTGGAGCTGCTGCTGTGATCTTGTGTGCCTGTGTCGCCCTGGCTGGTGTTCCTGCTTGGCAGATGTTCTCAACCTGTAAAATGAAATGCACTAATATCTTTGAAGTGCCCGAGATGCCAGAGGCTGAGGTTCTGGAAGAGGAGGAAGAAGAGGTGGCAGCACCCGAAGAGGTGGCAGCAGAGGCAGAAGTCTCTCCAGCTGAAGGTATAGGGTTGTGTTCTGAACAAGCCTGCCATGCCCTCCGCAGTGCTGCAGTACTCAGTGTTCTTTGCCCCTCTGCACTCTGTGGGGAGGGCTGAGAGCAGCATTTTGTCACTTTGAGTCTCTGTGTGCCTGTACTCCCCGGCAGGAGGGGTGGGGTTTTCCTGGAACGCCTCTCCTTTGCAGTGAGTCCCCCTAAAGCAAGAGTGATTAGCTGAAGGGAACTCCCTGGCAGTCTGTCAGGTGTTTGCTTTCCTGCTTTCCTGCTTGCTGTTTGCCTGTTTGCTGACCTTAAGCTCAGTGCAGTAAAAAGATCTAATATCTTTAAAGTGCCTGAAGTGACTGAGGAGGAAGAGGCAGAAGAGGAGGTGCCAGTGGTCACTCCCCCAAAGCCTGTGCCTGTGCCCAAGAAACCTGTGGCTGTGCCCAAGAAACCAGAACCTCCACAGGCTAAAGGTATATCTTCTGGAGAATCTTTTAGCGTACTGATTAATATTTTCATTTGTTATCCCTTCTTTTGTGTAAGATTCGTTATTTGTCCTCAACCCTTAGCCTGTGCTGTGCCTATCTTTGTGCATGACTAACCAGCCAGTCACTAGAGGAATCTTACAGTGCTTAGAAACATCTAAACTCTTTGACTGAGTGTTACGACCTTTCCTATTAATTTGACTGTGAAACTAAGAGGAAATAATATCTTTAAAGTGCTGAAGGTGCCCAAGAAAGCTGTCCCACAAGAAAAGACGCCTGTTGCAGTACCCAAACAGCCAGAACCACCACCAGCCAAAGGTACAGGTCACTCTTAGTATCATCATTGGAAAAAAAATTATGCTCTTCTGGACTTTAGTTAAACTGACTTTTTGATTATGACCTATCAGAGATAGGTGCCTAAGAAATATGAAATGGAATGTGCAGTGTCAAAAACATGGCAGAAAAACTAAGATTTCATTCCCTGAAAAATATCTCTAGCTTACTGAACGTTTTGTAAAGTTTAAGAATTAACATTTACTGAATGTCTAGTTTAAACATAGTAACATGCTGTTCTGAAGAAGATCCTGAGAATAAGTCTTAAGTTTAAAGAACAAAGCATTACATTTCTGAAATTTCTAATAGATGACAGCAGCAGAATAACTTCTCTACCTCTTTAAAAGTAAGGTAGTGCCAATGTACATGAGGAATTTTTACTAGCAAATGACTGGATATATCTAGTGATTATCTAATTAGCATATTAATAGAACATAAAAGAGAAGAGAGAAGTATAAATAGTATATATACTATAAGAGTAGAATTTAAATTACAGGATCTGTGGAACACAGATACTTAAACGGAGGTATAAGGAATGGAAATAATTTACAGGAAAAAAAATATGATAATGATAAATCAAATGCTACTTTCCTAAAACAAAAGTTACAATTACAAAGTAGTCGTGAATTATATATGGCTGATACACAAATGCACTAGGATTCCATAAATAAATCTCTGATCATCTAAGAAGCCAGATTTATTTTCTACATTCCCACCCTGACTGAGAAACAAAGACTACACACAGAGTTCCCATTTCCTGTAGGATGTATTGGACACCCTGCTCATTCCACAGGTTTGAAGCAAAGCACAGCTGATGACTGAATGTAACCAAACATCTTCTCAAAAAACACTGAGTGCATGTGCTACTGGTTGCCTTATTGTTACATGGACATCGGCAGTGCCCACAAAACTAAAATGCACTAATATCTTTGAAGTTCCCAAGGTGCCCAAGAAAGCTGTTGTGGAAGAGCCTATACCTGTAACTGTGCCAAAAAAGCCCGAGCCAGCAGCAGTTCGAGGTACCTGTCACTTTGTGCCTCAGTCTGAATGAGACTGTTCTTCCTGTCTTACATGTTATTTCTGATGTCTGTTGTTGTTCTGTTCATTTGTGATTTCCTGAAATATCTACATTCTCTCCTGTATATCAGTTAGGAATTTGATAATGTAGTATTTTGCATAAACTCAAATTATATTTTTAGTTTACTATATTGGTTTCTTACTCTGAATCAGAAGAAGCTAAAATGTTGTATTTTAACAATTGATCATAAGTTTTTCATGTGACTTCCCAAGTTTGTTATCTTAAATTGACAAGAGTCTACATGACTCTTCTGGCAGACTTGGGTAGTGTATATAATAGACATAAATCTTTTGAAATGAATAGCCTATTTCTAGCCAGCAATGCAAGCGTGCAGTAAGAAGTGACAGTATAGAAAGTTTTTAAAGAAATTGCTGACACTTTCAGGGTTTATAATAAAGAATCGTTATAAAATCCATTGCACCATACAGGCTGTGGAAGTTGTCACAGTGAAATGTAAATTGAAGCAAGAGAGTTAATTTGGACAAGAAATTAAGCCAAAAAAAAAGGATAAGCAAAGAATTGATATACATAAGGACATAAAAAAGTAGGGAAAAATTAGAAAAAGTCTGTTCCTCATCCTATCACTACCCAAATTGCTGAATGAAAAAGAGCAGCAGATTTATGAGGAATGGCAACAGATAAGTGCTGATGTTGCTCCCAGAGAAAAGCCAGAGCCCAGCAGGGCTGAGAATGAAAGTCTCTCCTCCAAGGGAGGGAAAGCTCCTAAATACAGGGCAGGGCAGCCTAATTCACACCTCACCCTCAAGCCTTTGCACAGCCAAGAGTTCTGTCACAGAACCCACCTGGCATCACTGCTTTGTGCCTGTGCCTTGTGGGGTTGGTGTTTGTGAGCGAGTGAGTGAGAGAGACGTGGGTGGATGCTGTGAGAGCACTTTGGTCATGTCGATGAGTGCATCTGCAGTGTACATGTCACTGTGCCTCCTCCTGCTCTGTGTACGAACTCACTGCTACTAATATCTTTGAAGCACCCGAGGTGCCCAGGAAGGCTGCTCGTGAGGAAAAACCACCTGTGCCCACTGCCAAAGCCCCAGAGCTGCCAGCACCCACAGGTACCTGTCTCATGGATAACTAAACAATGGAGATAGTTAATCTTCTTCTCCTCAGCCTTGTCCTGCCCTGTCCTGTGTGTGTTTCCTGGCTCAGACTGTGTGTGCTGGGGCAAGGGAGCTGTGTGCTGTGTGAGAGTTGGAGCTGCTGCTGTGATCTTGTGTGCCTGTGTCGCCCTGGCTGGTGTTCCTGCTTGGCAGATGTTCTCAACCTGTAAAATGAAATGCACTAATATCTTTGAAGTGCCCGAGATGCCAGAGGCTGAGGTTCTGGAAGAGGAGGAAGAAGAGGTGGCAGCACCCGAAGAGGTGGCAGCAGAGGCAGAAGTCTCTCCAGCTGAAGGTATAGGGTTGTGTTCTGAACAAGCCTGCCATGCCCTCCGCAGTGCTGCAGTACTCAGTGTTCTTTGCCCCTCTGCACTCTGTGGGGAGGGCTGAGAGCAGCATTTCTTCATTGTGTGCGTAACTTTTAGCTCATTCAAGTAAAAACAACTAATATCTTTAAAGTTCCTGAGGCGATTGAGGAGGAAGAGGCAGAAGAGGAGGTGCCAGTGGTCACTCCCCCAAAGCCTGTGGCTGTACCCAAGAAACCTGTGGCTGTGCCAAAGAAACCAGAACCTGTGGCTGTGCCCAAGAAACCTGTGGCTGTGCCCAAGAAACCTGTGGCTGTGCCCAAGAAACCAGAGCCTGTTGCTGTGCCAGAAGCACCAGAGCCTGTGCCCGTCCTTAGAAAACATACAGTTCCTGCAGTTAAAGGTACATACATCAGTGACTGAGCATCTCTTTATCTCTATTCTTTGAATTCTTTTTCCCTCGTTTCACTGATGTATGTAGTGCCAAATGAATAATCTGCCACTTAAAATTTATTATTCTTCATGTTTTGTATGCCCTGCTCTTTTTTAGTCATTGCCCTTTTCACTATTGTGTGTATATATGTGTCTTAATATTCACAAAAATGAAAATGTACTAATATCTTTAAAGCACCTGAAGTGCCAGAGGGAACTGTCCCAGAAGAGAAAGTGCCTCTTACAACACCTAAAAAGTCAGAATTAGAAAAACCAGAGCTTCCTCCAGCCAAAGGTATATATTGCCAGGAGGCATCTCCTGAGAAGAATTGTTTTCTATATCCTCTCTTTTCTTCGTTCATAACTGAGTCTATAAAATTTGTCAGTTGAATGGAGCCTACCTTGAGAAAGACTGGAGCACAGTCTTTCATGGTTATGGCCACTGTTACTGTGATTTTGTGTGTGTTATGTGTCTTTGTCTTTCTATGTTTCAAATGTACATTTATATACACGCAATTAAAAGAAACTTAATATTTTTTTAAGTGCCCAAGGTACCCGAGAAACCTGTCTCAGAGGAGAAAGCACCTGTTGCTATTCCTAAAATACCTGAATCACTACCAAGTGAAGGTTTGTGCCACCATAGATTTTACTCTAAGAACAATCCTGCACTCTGTTCTTCTAATTATTAGATTAAAAGTAGACATTTTCCTTTTTCTCCCCTTTTGATGTTTGTAAGTTTTTCACTTCATGTTTTAGATTACGCTAGTCAATATTTCATGTATCTGTTATTGTATTTCCATATTTGGAAGTAAAATATGTGCTTCTATACAGGATCTGTCTCTTTTTAAAATAATAGTAAATTCCCACTAAATTGGAATCTCTCAAAAGCTAATATTTATATTGCTGTTTGAATCTTAAATTAATCGAGAGCTCTGACGTTTTTATTCTTTCTTGTTACAATGATTCATCCACAAATTTGATGTTTAGTTTATATTTTATACATAAAAGAATTCTATCCTTCACACAATCTTGACTCATGCTTAGAAAGAAATTTTTCAAAATCTTGCATTAACTGCAAAGGTAACAGTTACTGAGCAATTACTTACCCTAATGTGTATGTGTCTGTGTCTATTGGAGTACATTTCTTTTTAGTTATATCTGTATAATTGTTCACGTGAAACAACCTTATAATTGAGAACTTACACCAGTTGTCAATATTCTTTAAAGAATATGAAATCATAAAGGAGATTGAGCCTGAAGAAGCAGAAGAAATTCCAGCTGTAGAAGTCGAAGAAGCTTTACCAGTTGAAGGTATACAAAATACTTCTCTAGAGGCTGCCAGACACATTTCTTTCATTATCATCATGTGCAGTTTTTTCCTTGCTCTCTCATTTTTCACACATATGCCTGTATGTCCTAGGTCACCTCTATGTTGTAAGTCTTTTTGTGATTCTTCGTTCATTGTGTTCTGGAAATTATTTCTGATCATTTAATTCTACGTACAACCTGAAGATTATTTCAAATGCTTTCATTTTGTTTCTTGTCTGCAAGAGTCTTCCCATCATTCAGTTTTCTGCCTTTGTTCTCATGTTATTAACATGCTTTTTAAGTCAACTTGGATATTTGTACTGTGTGCATGCTATGAGGCAATAACCTAGGGCTCTTCCATGCTCCCATGTAATTCAATGACATTTTTTCACTGGCTTCACTGGAAATGGACAATGGTGATCCTTAGGTTTGTACATTACTCTTCACATAACTACCATCATAGTAAATTTATTCTAAATCTACCTAATGTTATTTAAAGTGCCACCACCTGAAAAGAAGATCCCTGAAAAGCGAAAACCACTACCACCACCTGCTCCAAAAGAAGATATTAAACTGGCAAAAGATCTACTTAAAGGTATAATCATCTGAAGCCACAAATAATGGTGGAAACTCAAACGTAATCTTTTAAAATGATACTGATGAATCTTGAAAAGCATGCTTTTAAACTATCATTTTTTGTCTTTTTTCTTTCTAATATACTGTACGTTAAGGGTGCGCCTCACTAATGCTCAGTCCCTCATGATTTTTTATCAGCGTTATTCCAAGTTTACATGGGTTCTTTTCAATAGTTACAGGAAAAAAAACAATTTATTAAAACAATCCTAATCAAGTTAACACATTCTTCTATGCTTAACATAGTTCTTCTCTCTTTAACATATTCTTACAAATGAAAAGAATCCCCAGCAATAATTTGCTGGTTTTACTATATGAACATGGGTTTCAGATCAATTGTGCTTCCTACAGACCATCTGAGTTTTTCTAAACAGTTAATCAGCAAGAATCTTAACTTTGCGGCTTTTGTCCTTCTATTATATCAATATTATTAATGAGGTGTTTGGGTTTTGTAGAAAAAGCTCCTTTCTTTTTTTCTTGAGATAATGTGTGTTGTAAAATTCAAATAATTTTCTTTAAAGCTCCTGAAGCAAGGAAGAAAGCTGTGGCTGCAAAACCTGGTGAGCCTCCGAAATTGGAGCCCCCACCTGCTAAAGGTACCTTTCTAATATGAGGATCTTAATTTAAATAAACCTCTCGTGAGCCCAAAATTATAGTTCTCAGTATCTTCTTCTCTAATTTGCTCAAATATATAAAAAAGCTGTCTATGTTAGATTATGCTCAACAATGCACCCCCATCCTGGGTGTATATGTTTGTGTTATATTTATGTCCATTTTAATCGCTCATCACTCAATCCGTGAGATGCAAGACACAGAAATATAGAAGAGTAAGAGAGTTATTATGAGGTTTTGTAATCAATTATGTAGATGCTCACTTTGGTCTTCTGCTTAGTTAGAAATAAAAAATAAAATACTGTTTGAATGTATATACCATTGTTCCAACATACTTAGTTTATTATTTTTCTGAAATGTAATTTAGTTTTGTGAGGGGACAATTTCTAGAGATGGAAATGAATAACACACTGAGCAAGCCACTCACAAGTATGCCTTTATATTATTCATATGTACTGGAGTTTAAGATAAACTAAGCAGCTAAGCAGTGGACATTCCTTCTTAATGCTGTCCCAAGTTTGGACATTAAACTGGATCCTTATGAATATCGCAGACAGACAGCTCATATGAACAGATATGTAACGTAAGTCTGTAGTGAAAGAGGACAAGGAAATAAGAATGTTACTATGATGACTCTTCTTGAATATGTAACCTTTATAGTTTTCTCAAACCATACTTGTCTTCTGTTGATTTGTATGAAAATTTTCTCTTATGTATAAGCTTAGATGACAGCTGTATGCAGATTAGATAGAAAATATATTAAAACTATTGACTTCAATATCAACAATTTTACCTTTGATTTTAATATTCAGTAGTGGACTAGCATTTGATTTGTGTGTTTGGACAGACTAGTTGCTGGGTAGCTCTTACTACAGTTATGAACCTGTAATGAAATCTGGAATTATATTTTTTCAAGTGCCTGGACTTGTAAAGAAACCTCGCAGAGTAATTCCCGAGGCTACTCCTCCACCAAAAGAAGAAGTTGTTTTGAAAAGAGGTATAGTAAATTGGCTCTGCTTTAAAAACAACAGCATATTAACATTGTTCAGCATACACCCCTAAGAAAAATTGTTTTATGTATGTGGTATGGAAAATTACATGATCAAATACTATCTGATGTCTGTTTCTTGGGAAGAGCAGTTGTAGTTACAGGGATGAAGTGGGAGTAGCCTGAAACTCTCAGATCCAAAGGATTTGTTATGAAAACAGAGCAGAACATTGAAAATCTAGTTCTCTCTCTCTCTCTTCCATTTTCCTGATCTCTTGGTAGTAGAGTTGAGAGTTTTCCACTGTCTTCAGCTTCTGGACCCCTGTCTAGTGACAGTGTAAATGTAATGAAAGTTACATGTGCAGTCTATGTATTCTCTTTTATGGTTTTCTTAGCAGTACCACACAGATCTCAGAGCCCTGCGGTACTGTTGGACATCAGCCCCCCTTCCTGCAAAGTCTGGGCCATTCTGAATCGTTTTGTGCTCAACTGTTGCTTAGAAAAATGAAGCACTCATTCCAATTCTTTTTGAAATACCACAGAGGGATGATTCGTGCCTGTGTACCTTGCAGCCAACCTTCAAATTTCAGACAACATAATAAAATACAGATATTCCATTTTTCAAATTACATGTCCAAGATGGAGAACTGGGAGGACAAAAATAAGTGAAATAAATAAAATGGAAAACAGACATTATATGAATTTAAGCTTTCCAAATATAATACTTGAGAATTTAGTCTTATTCTCTCACTGAAGTCAATAGGAGTTTAATAATAGGAGTCCCTAAAAATCATCTTTAACTGCAGTTAATAATTCATCGTTACATATAGCAACTCATAATTTAAATAGGAGAATAAATGTATGATATTACCTGAAATTTTATTCTATCATAATCAGTTAACATTAAAATCTTTCCTCCCAGATGAACTGCTCTTAATAATAATGTCTTTTTTCCCTAGATGACTTGAATTTTAAAAAACTTTCAGAGTAGTATCTTGAATAGCTACACAAATCTTCCATTTCTATTGAGCTCTATATTTTATTTTCCTGTTTCTTTGTGATTGATGAGGTATTTTTAATCTTTGTCTTGTTCACTGTCTCATGCTTTTGTTTGCCTGTGCTTTAAAAACTGAGATTTCTTTTCTTTTGAAGTTCTTAAAAAGAAACCTGAAGAGGAAGAACCTAAACCAGAAAAAGAGCCTAAACCAGAAGTTAAACCAGTACCTACACCAATAGAAAAAACTAAGAAACCTGAAGGTACTAGATTACATTCAAATCTATTTGGAATTTATAATTTTTTTTGAATCTCAGTATTAAGTAGTATTTTCTTAAATACAGGAATGAAATTGAGATCTTAAAAAATGGCTTTCATTGACCTAATTGTGCAATTTAAATCTTAGCTGGAAGCACAACTGAGTTTGACATTCACACTTGGGTCTGAGTTCTACATTTTGGGATTGTTTCTCAATCTTCATTGTGTATAGGAAAGTGCTTCACAAATATTTTATAATACTGATAAAAATATCAATACAGCAAAACAGTTAATCCAAGCATTTTTTTAGGTAACATTTTACAAATATTTGTCCTTTTACCCATGTATGGTTTGTAATTTATTCAAATCTTACTTTAAGAAATAAATATTCCTAAACCTTATGAACATCTGAAACTGTTTACATGTAAAAACATTGAAAACTTTTAAATACATTTGAAGGTATTCTATTCAGGGATTTAAGGTGTTTCCATATATCTTACAAAATAAAAATATTATTTTAAAGTCCCAGAAGTTCCAACGAAGAAAACTGAGATACCTGCCATAAAAAAAGAGGAGAAACCTGTGCCTGAACCACCAAAAGGTACAGATGTGTGGTGCCCTTTTTCCTTATTGCATTCCTCATGCTATATTAACATAATGCATCACTGTCCTCCAGTCTGTCATGGCTACTGTGTCCTCATTAACCATTTTGCATTCTTCTGGATTTCTTGTCTTTATTCTTCAATGCTTGAAAAATTCATCTTTTTTCCATTGTTTCCAGTCTTGCTTTACAAGAGTTAATCTCAAGTTAATTTCTTGCTTTTTGGCCAAAGAAAATAGAAAACAATAAATTCTGTCTTCATTTAGCTCTCTGTGTGTTGTTACTCCTAACTTCTAATGCTCAATGTGTTTGCAAAAAATGTAAATTAACCTACTTGTAATTTCTGTGTTTGAAATGGCAGAAACTAAGCAAGCATCTGTCCCAGTTCCTGGGCCTGAACCTAAACCTGAAATAGGTAAGAATTCTTTAGTCGTGAATACTGCTGAAGCCTTTCTTGTGTGTCTTGTGTCTAATCCTTTCCATTCAGGGATTTCTTGCTAAAAGGGCACCTTGCTAAAAGATCACCAGGTCGGAAGGTGACTTCAAGGATGATCTGGTCCAACCTTTCTTGGCAAAAGCACAGTCTAGACAAGATGACTCAGCACCCTGTACACCTGAATCTTAAAAGTGTCCACACATTAAACAAAGGCCTTTAGTATTAATAAGACTAGAACTTTCATGCCATCTACAAAACATTTTGAAGAACATCAAACTTAAAGTAATGTATTAAAACTCTTTTTTTTTTACCCATACAGCTCTAAAATCTCCAAAACCTGCAGAAGCAGCACCCACTGTTACTGCTCCAGTGACAGCTCCAGTTGTTGGAAAGAAAGCAGGTATTTATGTGTATTCTATGCTGTTTATAAGGTTTTTCTCTCTGACGTACCTAAACACCTTCAGTATAAAAACAGTGAAGAGCTGTACAATAACTCATTCATTACCGGACGATTTGAGGTCATATTGAAAGATCTTGTTATTCTAGGTACTGTCACCTAATTTAACACAAAAACATCTCTGGTACACTATGGAGACCAGTCTGTGCTCTTTTGTCTGAATGGTAATACGTGTGTCTTTATTTGTTGTCCTGCTATGAAATTCATGTATTTTGTTGTTTTCTTGATGTTCCTTATGTCCTGATATATGTTTTGTGAATTGCACCTTGTATTTCCTATGTAGAAAAAGAGAAGTTGCCCATGTTTCTAAACAATTGTTGCATTGTTTGGTTTTCTGCTTTTGACTGGTCATTGAGGCCCTGAGGAAAAGTGGCACTGATGTTGAAGAGCTAGAATATTGCTGCTTTCATCTGCTGTGCTTAGGACCTTGGCACAATGCCTGCTGTGAAAAAAAAAGAACTGCAAAGGCTCCAGTTCCTCTGGAAAGCTCTGAGCATGTGGTCCACCAGTACAGCTGATGTACACTCTGCTTGTCCCCCATTCAAAGGGCCTTATGTTACAGTACAGCTCAGATCCTGGGCATTTGAGAAGCCACATCATGAATGTCACTTGGCCATTACCTGGTGATGTAACCTGCAGGGGCACAATTAACCTATTTTATGTCAGTGACCAAATGGCTGTCATTTTCTGCTACTTTTAACCTGGACTGGGTTTAAATTGGTGATCTAATTAGACAACACTAACAGTGGTTTACTTAGGTTTTCTGTTCATGTGTGCCATTCTTACCCTTCTTTTGTGATTATGTCGTAAATTTTCTGTTGTGTAGAGAAAAAGTGTTCTATGTTCATTTTATTTCAGGTATAGCTGCAAAACTTGTCTTAAAATATATTGTTCCTGATTCTTATTCTTATGGATTTTAACTCTCTAAATTACCTGTGAAACCTTTGTAGCTGCAGAAAAGCCTGATGCACCATCTGTACTAAAGCATAGAGATAAAATGCCCCCAGTGGAGGAAGAAAAGCCTGAGTCAGTTGTGTTAAAGAAGATTTCGGTTAAGAAAAACTTGCATGTAAAAGAGAAAGTAAGTCCTGAGGAGACAGTTCCGGCCATAGAGCCACTTGAGTATAAAATCTGCATGGAAACAGCTGATAGAATACTGAATTCAGAGACAGATCAACAGGAGAAAGTATCTCTTAAATATTTCATTCTGACTTCTGAAGAAGAGGAACTGGAAATGGCACCTGAAGATTCAGGGAAGACCACCCTTACAGGTGAGAAATTAGAAGTTGAAATGGATCACATTACTTACACAAAGGATAAATTACCACTACCTGATGAGGAACTGAAACTGATTTCTATAACATCGGAACATGTGGAAAGAGATTCTGGAGAAGAAAAGGAGGATGAAATTAAATTGCTTGCTTACAGGGAAGATGCCACAGAGAAAGTCTCTGAAAAGTTTAGTGTTCTTCATGAAGGAAAGATTCCTGACCATGAAAAGGAAGAAGAAATTGAATCAACTTGTGTACCTAAACCCAGAAAGCCATATCAGCCCAGGGATCAGAAAGGACTTTTAGGAAAAGAGAAAAAATCAAAAATAAGTTTGCAACCTGAAAAATTACCCATTAAGGATAAAGCTTCATTTGCACAGGATATCATAGAGGCAGGCATAGCTGAAACTCCTCAGCTTAGAAATGAAAATGAGAGAGGAGGTTTTATCCCAGAGAAATCTGAAGTTCCTCTTGGAGAATCCACAAAGGAGCATGGCATACAAAGTAAAATTCAGCGGACGAAGCATTCTGGTAGCGCCATAGCTGAAATTCCTGTAGATAAGATTCTTAAAAAAGAAGCAAAGAAAATGGAAGATATTCAAGATGATGAGAAAGATAATAATCAGGATTTTACCTCAGCAGAAGTACATTTCTTAGACCTGTCTGAGGAGGCTGAGCCAGGATTGAGAAAAGATGTTGACCTAGAACACTCCACTGAAGATGAGGAGATTCCCAGAGAAAAACCTCATGCAATTTTTAAACAATCTGTTCTTAAGTCAGAAGCTGTAGAAAAGACAGCAGGAGAAAAATACTCTGCAGAGAAAGAAGTTCATTATGAGGAGGGTTTAGGACCATCATTAACTGAGAAAGCACTAAGTGGTAAAAAAACAGGCAAGAAGATTATACCAGAGAAGGAAGAAAAAGCTATCTTCAGCAGTCACTTAAAAAAAGGCAAAATTAGACAGTCAAATGCCCCTGAAATGCTGCCTGTGGAAAAAGAATTTGATACAGTGATTACAGAAGGAATGGAAAGTGAAGTTTCCGTGGGAGAACATGAAAAGGGAGTCATATCTGAGTCAGTAAAGAAAGTTGCTATTCAGCCACCACGAAGTCAAGATGAGAAACAATTTCAAGAAGTTCATACCATTCTGGATGAACATAAAGAAACTCCAGCTCACAAAAGCAGAAAAGATAAAATTGAAGAAAAGAAATCTACAGAAGGTTTATCAGATGAAAAAACATCTCCTGAACATGGCATTGGAAAAAGCACATCTGGTACCACGAGAAAGGAGAAGGCAAAACTTTCAGACAAATTATCATTAAGCAAAGGGGTCCTTGCAAATGGAGAAGATACTGACTCCTTTGGCGTAGGTAAGATAATAACTTCCAAGAAAGCAGGAGAGAAAGAACACCAGAAATCAGAACCTGCTCACCTGACTGAGCAGGCCACTAGACTTCCGAGTGAAAATAAGAATTTGGATGCACCTGGGGAATCATGTGAAGTTCTGGATGTTCCTGCAAAGTCTCGTGCAAAGCGAGGTGAGGAAGACTGATGCCACATTCTTCCACGAAGTGCTTGTACCATTTGCTTCAGGAGAGAACCACCTGCCATTGTGTTTTGGTAACACCATTCACAATTCCATCAAGTCTGTCAGCTGGCTTCATTGGCATTCAGCCACTCTTGACGTGTTTGTCTTACCTGTCTGTTCATACTTCTGTGTGATCACTGTTCATTTTCTCAGTCGACTTCATAAATTGTTCTGTGTGCCATTATCTTAGGAATACTCACACATCTTTTCTAGTATTCATTTTTCCACCCACTGCAATAAAATCTGTCCTGCATTTCATTCATATCATTCTCTCATTAAATCTTTTATATTTCCTTCCACAAAAAGATAATGAGAAGCATCATAGCACAGGTAACATTTTCAAAAATATGAGATGATTCATCACAAATTAGGTTACTAACAGATCATCCCTCATTTGTAAAAGTACCACATTGTCCTGAAACATATATTTAATTGACACAATTCATATTTTTTTGGCCTTCATTAGTAAAAGTGTGTGCTTTTAAAAAGAAGAACTTATATAATTTTAATAGGTACTTAAACTGTTTTGGCTGACAGGTGAGTATTGATCAAGGGCCTAATCTTAAAACAAATGTCAGGGAATGTAAAGATTTTACAAATTTATGGGCAGGACAACCCATTAAGGAGCAAGGAGCTTCTAAGCTGCCTGTTAGTCCCTATTGCTGAATATGTCTTTCCCATTCTTCAATATATTGAACTTACCATTGAGATATGGACAGTATAAGTTCTATAATCATATAGATATATCCTTTCCTCCCATTTTACATGTAGGTAACTAAAGGAAGAAAAAATCTGATACGTAAAATAAATGCTTGTCTTAGTTTTAGTAAGTACGTTTATTTAACTACATTCCTAATAATATTACTGTTCTACTTCAGAGGCC
This sequence comes from Acanthiza pusilla, assembly GCA_036630365.1. Lineage (NCBI taxonomy): Eukaryota > Metazoa > Chordata > Aves > Passeriformes > Acanthizidae > Acanthiza > Acanthiza pusilla. The sequence goes on from JAXCHO010000019.1 coordinate 13,562,701, forward strand.
AAGCCACCAAAAGAAGAAGCTCCGAAGGGTATCAGTCCCGTCAAAGGTAGGATAGCACAAGCAATGCCTTGTCATGGTTTAACTCCAGCTGGCAATCAGGCCCCACACAGCAGCTCACTCATTTCCCTGTGGTGGGAGGGGGGAAAGAATAAGAAGGGTAAAAATGAGAAAAGTCATGGGTTGAGCAAGAGCAAAGCAAAATAAGGAATTCATTCACCACTTCCCGTGAGCAGGTGTTCACCCATATGCAGGACGGAGGGTTCCACCCCTTGAAGGGCAAATGTCATAACTCTGAATGCCCCCCCTCCTACCTTCTTCTTTCCCCTGCGTTATATACTGAGCATGACACTGAGCATATGGTGTGGGATATCACTTTGGTCAGTTGGGATCAGCTTTCCTTGCTGTATCTCCTCCCAATTTCTTGTGCACTCCCAGCCTACCCAGTGGTGGGGCGGTATGAGAAGCAGAAAAGGCCTTGACTCTGCATGCACCTCTCAGAAATCACAGAAACATCTCTGTATTATCAGTACTGCTTTCAATACTAATCCAAAACATAGCCCCACACTAGCTACTTAGGAGACTGTTAAATCTACCCCAACCAAAATTAGCACAGCCTACAATCAAAAGCAATTAATCAGGATTGGTTTATTTATTTCTAAATCTGAATTACAGCCAAGAAGACACCTTCACCAGCAGATGCAGAAAGAAGGAAACTCAGGCCAGGCAGCGGTGGTGAAAAACCTCCTGAAGAGCCTCCATTTACTTACCAGCTCAAGGCTGTGCCGCTGAAGTTTGTCAAGGAGATGAAAGATATAGTGCTAAAGGAAGCTGAGTCTGTTGGGTCTTCTGCAATCTTTGAAGTCCTTATTTCACCATCCACTGCAATTACCAGCTGGATGAAAGATGGAAGCAACATCCGAGAGAGCCCAAAGCACAAGTTTATTGCTGATGGCAAAGATAGGAAGCTGCATATTATTGATGTCCAGCTGTCCGATGCTGGTGAATATACCTGTGTATTACGACTGGGGAACAAAGAGAAGACCTCTACAGCCAAACTTATTGTTGAAGGTATTCCCTGTTTCAAATTTATCAACAATTTAGGCTAACTACTCCTCAAACTAGAACTGGTGCTTTGTAATTTTACAGTAGTTGGTAGATGCATTCTTTTGTTTCCCCTCGATCACTACACATATTATATAAGGTGTTTCTGCATCACATGTTCTATATATAGAAGAGATAAATCAAAATAATGTGTTTCCCACAGAACTCCCAGTGCGGTTTGTGAAAACACTTGAAGAAGAAGTCACTGTCGTTAAAACCCAGCCACTGTACTTGACGTGTGAGCTTAACAAAGAAAGAAATGTGGTCTGGAGAAAGGATGGTAAAATCATCAAAGCCAAGCCTGGGAAATTTGCTCTGGGTGTTATTGGTTTGTCACATTCCCTCACAGTCAATGATTCAGATGATGCTGATGCTGGCACTTACACTGTTACTGTGGAAGACTCGGACCTATCATGCTCATCTTGTGTTAAGGTAGTAGGTAAGCAACAAAATCATGTTCTTTTTGCTCTCTAGGGCATTTGGGTTGTTTCAAAATTAGGCAATCTTTTTTTCAGAGTCTTAAAATGTAAGTGGACAGGTAAGACTTTTACAGCTAAGATTTTTACAGCTATTAAAAGCTTGTTGTAATACAAAATCTGTCCATTCTATTTCTTCTTATGACACATCTATTTGTAATAAAAGTCTGCTAAGCTGTGTTCTTATGTAACTTTTTGTCATGCAGAAATTATAAGGGACTGGTTAGTAAAACCCATAAGAGACCAGCATGTCAAACCAAAAGGAACAGCTACTTTCAGCTGTGACATTGTCAAGGATACACCAAACATTAAATGGTTTAAAGGAGATGAGGAAATTCCTGCTGAACCCACTGACAAGACAGAAATCGTGAAAGAAGGAAATAAAATTTTCCTGAAAATCAAGAATGCTGGTCCTGCTGATGTTGGAGAATATGCAGTGGAAGTTGAAGGTCGAAGATACCCAGCTAAACTGACCCTTGGTGGTAAGGAAGCTTCTATTTGGATTATATTTAATAAGCTTGTAGGCCAATGTTAAATCTAAATAAACAAACAAAAGAGGTAACCTGACTTATTATAAAGCTCTCCACCAAAACTTGACCTAATCATATACATGTTCATATATGAATTCTAGAACGTGAAGTTGAACTTCTGAAGCCATTAGAGGATGTTACAGTTTATGAGAAAGAAACAGCAAACTTTGATACAGAAATATCTGAGGAAGATATTCCTGGTGAATGGAAGCTGAAAGGAGAAATCCTGAGACCTTCACCTGTAAGCATCCTTGAATTTTACAACACAATTTATTTAAATTACATACTGTGAACAGATTCCTTGAATCTTTATGGTAAGACCTACCATTGCTACTCAGTCCAAAATACATGATAAAAAAATACTGGTTCTCTAAGTAAAGATTATATCCTATAAAAGCTAAGTTTTGAAGGCATTCGTTTTCTTACGGTATTACAGCACATAATTCAAGCAACAATAGAAATGTCCTACATATATTGTAGGAATGATTTTGATATTCTGAAGAAGCGTGGACTGCTGAAGAAATACATTCAATTTTTTAATTATTGAATAAAAGTGTTAACTTTCCTTGAAAAGCAATTTCATTCATTCTACCCAACTCTTTATTGCGTGCACAATGTTTATTAAAATCCTTTTATTGAAAACACCTAGCAGTCAGGCATTGGCATTACGTTGGTATTTGTGTTTAACAAAGTCTATCATCTCTGCAGACGTGCGAAATCAAAGCTGAAGGAGGAAAACGCTTCCTCACCTTGCACAAAGTCAAGTTAGATCAAGCTGGCGAGGTCCTTTACCAGGCACTCAATGCCGTGACTACAGCTATCCTGACTGTGAAAGGTACGGTGCACCACGGAGCACGACCCCAGCTTAGACAGAGCTCATGTGGGGCACGTTACAAATGACGCATTGTATTTTGCTTCCAGAAATCGAATTGGACTTTGCTGTGCCCCTGAAAGATGTTACTGTTCCTGAGAAGCGCCAAGCAAGGTTTGAATGCGTCCTGACCAGAGAAGCCAATGTTATATGGTCCAAGGGCACTGATATACTGAAGATCGGAGAAAAGTTTGACATCATTGCAGATGGAAAGAAGCACATTCTTGTTATCAATGATTCGCAGTTTGATGATGAGGGAGAATACACTGCCGAAGTTGATGGCAAGAAGAGCACAGCAAGACTGTTTGTGGAAGGCAAGTATTGTCTCATGAAAGAAAGAATAAAAAAAAGGATAAAGAATGTGTCTTTTAGAACTACATTAGCCTTTTTTCTGATTGTATTTATGTGTCTGCATTACAGGTGTGAGGCTGAAGTTCATATCACCTCTAGAGGACCAAACAGTGAAGGAAGGGGAAACAGCTCACTTTCAGTTTGAGCTTTCTCATGAAGACATGCCTGTGAAATGGTTCAAAAATGACAAGAGACTTCACACAAGCAGAACAGTTTTAATTACTTCTGAAGGCAAAGTTCATAAACTAGAAATGAGGGAAGTAACACTTGATGATATCTCAGAAATAAAGGCCGTAGTCAAGGACTTGAGCACACAAGCCAACCTGAAAGTCTTAGGTAATTACATAAATAATTTAAAATGTGCTATATAATAAGTATTAAACATTTTTATAAGTAGGAAGTGACAAAATATTTACATTTTAGTAAGTGTACATAACCAATCTAACTTTACATATCCACTATGCTTTTTTAGAGGCCGATCCATATTTCACTGTGAAATTACAAGACTACAGTGCTGTAGAGAAAGATGACTTTACTCTGGAGTGTGAACTTAGCAAAGATGTGCCAGTAAAGTGGTACAAAGATGGTGAAGAACTAATAGCTTCCAACAGAATTTCCATAAAAACTGATGGCTTGCGCCGTATCCTGAAGATCAAGAAGGCTGCACAGAGTGATAAGGGTGTTTATGAGTGTGACTGTGGAACCGACAAGACAAGTGCCAATGTCAGCATTGAGTGTAAGTCATCATGTCTTTGCTAAGGGAAAGTACCAAAACCTTTGTAAACCAGTGTAGACAGACAGACACTCTCCACAGAGCAAGACCAAGTGTGTCCCTGTAGAAAGCATGCTGCTGTGACAAATGGCTAGAATATCTAGATTTAAAGTTATTAGAAGTGATTACAAGTGACAGTATATTTGATGTATATAAATGGCTGTTACAAAGACAGTGATGATCAGTTAGTCTCTCTGTCCAATTACAGTCAGGAAAAAAAGTCATTTTAGTTCACTCTAACAGGTATCTGGGTTAATTATTAGGAAAAATATTCTTACCTAGATTTTCAGACATATTGTAGAAGGAGGTTGTAGACTGCCAGCTTGAAGCTTTTTAGGAACAGGTTGGATAAACCCTTACTGGTCATAGCACTGGAATGCCCAAAAGAAGGAATAGGGAGAGAGTTGAGATCCTTTCCAGTATTACATTTCTACAGTATACAATTTGTCAGGAAACAGATGTAAGCTTTTGTTTTGGTTTTTTCTCAGCTCGCATAATTAAAGTGGAGCGCCCACTGTACGGAGTGGAAGTATTTGTTGGTGAAACAGCACGCTTTGAAGTCGAAATTTCTGAGCCTGATGTCCATCCTGTATGGAAGCTAAAGGGAGAAACCCTAACACCTTCACCTGTAAGGCTTCTTCTTTATTTTTAGACCATAATTTACAGTAGAAAAACATCTTTAATAATCATGTTTTCTTAGTGGTTTCTTAGAATATTCACATTTGGGATGGGATGTTTCTCTATCACCAGGACTGTGAAATCATTGAAGATGGGAAGAAGCATATTCTTGTCCTTCATAACTGCACACTTGACATGACTGGAGAAGTGTCTTTCCAAGCTGCCAATGCTAACAGTGCTGCTAATCTGAAAGTGAAAGGTACAGTCTGCACTTGGCCAACATTTCCACGTGTATTTCAGGGCACGAGAACAAATCTAGTGTCAAAAAGTACTGTATGAACTGATCTAAAAGAGCCCTTCTTTGATTTCAGAACTGCCTCTTATCTTTATCACTCCACTGAGTGATGTGAAGGTCTTTGAGAAGGATGAAGCTAAGTTTGAATGTGAGGTATCCAGAGAACCCAAGACTTTCCGCTGGTTGAAAGGAACAGAAGAGGTCACTCCTGATGAAAGATTTGAAATCATTTCAGACATAACAAAACATGCTCTGATTATAAAATCTGTGGCCTTTGAGGATGAAGTAAAATACACGTTTGAAGCTGAGGATAAAAGAACAAGTGCCAAGCTAATTATTGAAGGTTTGTTAGACTTTGTCTTTCTAGGAAAGTTTTGCATCATAGTACTTGACTAGTTTATATTAGTAACATTATTATTAATGGCATGTTATGTTGTTATAGGTATCCGCCTGAAATTCATTACTCCTCTCAAGGATGTAACGAAAAAGGAGCGAGAAACTGCAGAGTTCACTGTGGAACTCTCCCATGAAAATATCACTGTTGTCTGGTTCAAGAATGACCAACGATTACATACCAGCAAAGTGGTTTCAATGACAGATGATGGCAAATTCCATACACTGACAATCAAAGATCTTACTATTGATGATACTTCTCAGATTAAAGTGGAAGCTATGGGCAAATTCTCAGAAGCTAAACTCACTGTTCTTGGTAAGAATACCCAAAAGAATTTACCTGGTGTATATTATCACAAGAGTTTTATTATTAAAAAACAGTAATCAGAAAGTCTTGAGGTTGGCCTAAATCTAAATTATTATTTTGAAAACCTAACAATTTGTTTTTCTTCTTTAGGTCTCCATTTCCCTATTCACAAAGGATAATTGCAATAACTTTAAAATTTCATGCAAAGTTGCAAAGTTAGTTATTATGTACTTAAAACAGTGCTCTGGAACTCCTAGAGCATCAAAAGAATGTTGTCAGTAATATTAGTAATGCCCTGAATTGTTTCTTAGGTGTTTATTGTTTTCTTTTTTGTCAGAGAACTGTGGAAAAGGACTATATTTAATCCTTCTTGCAGGACATAATCAGGAAATGTGTTTTATGGTAGAAACTGGTTGTTCTTTCTAGAAGACTGGAACTTCAGATTGAAATATATCTTAACTTTTGCTTGCAGAGGGAGACCCTTACTTCACTGGGAAGCTGCAGGATTACACTGCTGTAGAGAAAGATGAAGTGATCTTACAATGTGAAATCAGCAAAGCAGATGCCCCAGTGAAATGGATGAAGGATGGCAATCCAATTACTGCATCAAAGAATGTTGTTATTAAGGCTGATGGTAAAAAGAGGATCCTTATTCTCAAGAAAGCTTTGAAGAAAGACATTGGACAGTACACTTGTGACTGTGGTACCGATCAAACGTCTGCTAAACTTGATATTGAAGGTATGGTTGTGTTAATGGGCTGCTCTGGAGAGATCTTTTGGGATCTGCTAGAGAATGAGGGAATCAATCATGTTTTTCTTCTCCAGACCGGGATATTGAGATTGTACGACCGCTGTACAGTGTGGAGGTGATTGAGACAGAGACTGCCCGTTTTGATATTGAAATCTCTGAGGAAGGTGTCCATGGCAATTGGAGGCTAAAAGGAGAGCCCCTGACTGAATCAGCTGTAAGCAAATATTTCAGGATACTTTTTATGTGTGTCTCAACATTTTGCAGGGAGGTGGGGTGTGAGGGAGAGGGTGACTGCAAAAACTAACTGTGATCTCTTTCTGCTTTCAGTAAGAGTCCCAGTTTTAAAAATAGTGGGGTTTTTAATTAATAACTTTTTTAATGTAGTACAAATGTAATCCAAAATAGCAAAATAATAAATGATTTTGCATAAAACAATACATTCTATATTGCTAAAAATACCTAAGAATTATGTATCCAAAGTGCAAAGTTCTAGTGGAATTCACTTAAACGTAATGACATTTAAAAATGCAGACTTTGGATCACATTCATTTGCCTGTGGGTTTTGAGTTATATTTGGGTTATATAGATCTAGATCATGTTTCCAAACTCTTTTTCATTTCTGTGACAGCTAAAATTTGCATAAAATGGTATAGGACTTAATCAAATATTCTTAATTCCTTGCTGGAAGGATCTGGGAAACAAAGAAACAATACAATCACAACTGGCAATAATTTGGCTTCTATGTAATGGTACAAATGTGAATAATACACAAAGATGGGAAGTTCCATGAAAATCAGTATCTGGATAAAAGAAGGAAAGATCTTCTCAAGGAAAGGTCACAGCACAAGCTTAGCAATTCCTAGTTCCCTTAGGGGAACAGGTCTCTGACTGGCCTACATACATATGAATATATTTGTATATTCAGTCAGCACACAAATGTGTTGCCTCTTTCCCTTTCTTTCCAAGAGGAAGTCATTAAGAAGAGGGTTTGAAAGGAAAGGCTTATGAATGAATGTTTGTAAGGTGTATTTCATGTGGCAGTGGGCCTAAGAGTTGTGAATAAAAGAAACAGATGTATGGTATGAGAAGTAGGGGCTCTTTCAGTGAGTAGTACAAAAAAGATACTGAAAAAGTTGTTTCAATTCTGCTTTTGCAGGAATGTGAAATCAAGGAGGAAGGAAAAAAGCACTATCTCACACTGTACAATGTACGCTTAGATCAAGCTGGTGGAGTAGATTTCCAAGCAGCAAATGCCAAGTCTGGTGCTCACCTTCGAGTGAAACGTAAGTGTCTATTAAACTGAAATTAATTGATTAATTAAGTGAAAACATGGTACTCATTGCCTCTTTGGAACACATGGAAGATCTCTATACTGTATTGAACCCACAGCAACCTTTCCAGAACAGCAACTCAGGGATTAGTTACTCAGGTTGTCTTAATTTTTTTTAATTAAGGAATGTCCTATGTGTTTTTAACCTTGTATATCATTTTTTCATATAGGAGAAGTAAAATTAAGGAGATGGCCTTGAAGGCTGTTTCATGGTCGGGCATCATATGCTGTTATGAAATCAAATATTGCAAGCCAAGGCTCTGCTGCATCAAAGGATCATGTTAGCCAGAGAGGATAGGATAACAGTGATATCTGGGGATAGAGTTGAGAGCGTGATGGACAGGGACAGACCACACGGCTGAAGACCACTTGTTTCCCACTCCAATCCCAGCCCTCGCTATTTTGGAAACACATGCCTTATCTAGCAACAGGCATGCGAGGCTTGGCAAGGAGACAGATGCACAGCAACTTTCCTGCTGACCTTGTTCAATTTAAAGAAACACGCTCTGCAAATAGGAAATTGTAGGTGACCAGCCCTCCCCTAAGAACACAGGGTGGCCTCTTCTATTTCGGGAATTTAAAGAGCAGCATTGCGATGTCTGGCTCTCTTGAGGGAAGCCACCATGGAGATTAGTACGTAAGGGCAGCAGCTCTCTCTTGGGTAGAAGTGACTAATCTAAAAATTATGTCTTCTCCTTACCAAGCTCGAGTAATTGGCTTGCTGAGACCCCTCAAGGATGTAACAGTGACAGCTGGGGAATCAGCAACCTTCGATTGCGAACTCTCTTATGAGGGAATCCCAGTAGAATGGTTCCTGAAAGGAAAGAAACTGGAGCCCAGTGATAAGGTAAAGAAACTCAACTTTACTTTTTCTCATGTTTCCTCCTCCTTCTTCTCCTTCAACTCTCTTCCCCCTCTTTATTTCTTATTTATTCTCTGCCAGTTGAAGTACTAAAGTGCAGCAATATTGTAGTGCTGCTGTGCAAATTGCTGAATCCTCCCTAAATCAGATGCAAGAGTTTGTTCCCAGAAATTCCAGTATTCTAGGATGCTGCAAGTATTTATCATACAAAGGGAAACTAAAGTTCCAAAATATCAATCATTACAACACTGATTCCTTTGCAGACTCAGCCACAGGGATACTGAATAATTTTTGCTCAGGTTACCTGTGGTTATAGTGAGAGGATTTTGCAAGGTGCAATCAGGAAAAGCCTTTTTTTCTCCTGAATGCTGAGTTGCAGTCCAATTCAACATATAAGGGGATTAAGAGGATTCAAATTCCATTTCAGGCATTTGTTCTGGCTCTCCAGATAACTCTCTGGGCAGATTTGCTTGTCAAGCACTTCTCACTAGCTATTTTTAACCCTTCATCAAGTGCTGGCTCTTAACTCTGAGATCTGAGCAGCCTGGAATGTAGTCAATTTAATGATTAAAGTTAATGGTAGGGAAAACAAATAAAGAAACATAAATTTATACATTAAGAAATGGAAATGGATATTACTGGTTGTAAGACTTTGTTTTTCACATACCAGGCCTAAAAAAATAAGGCAAATTAAAGTCGGAAACCTCAGACAAAGTAAACTTACAAGGCTTTGCATGACCTAGCAAAGTTTTAGAACCTGTAATAATGCTGCTAATAAAATTTTGTTACAGATTGCTATTTCTTTAAAATACAGTTTTTAACATAGTTTTTCAGGTTTAGCTAGATCTTTCTGAGCTTTAACTAATTTGCATAAATAAAAACTTTAATAAAATAAATAGAATCTAAAAATAGGAAAATCAAAACAGATCATGGTGATAAGGGACTCTATTACAGTATTTAAGGACAGATAAACAAAGTTGAAACAGCAGATGAATCATGAAATAAATCAAGGTAATTACTTCTGAGTTTCAGAATAAAAATGTGAAAAGCTATTGATCAGTGCAGTGGATTGATAGTTATTACTGCGTGGCAAGAAAAATATTATATGTCTGGTAATTATTTTGGTCTTTTCTGTCTGAGCTATCATTTTAATTTTAAAAAAATCAGATTTCATGCAGTTTCCATATACAGTCAAAACTGTCATTTGAACAGTTGAAATTTTATCAGGATGAAATTGAGTGCAAACCATATATTTACTTAATGCACCACTTTCTCCCCATTTAAAATAGCCTCTCGAAACACTTTTAAAACTCTCCTCAAGAATCAATCTAATTGTACAAGTGTTTCATTTTAGCTGTTGCCAATTCAAACCATTTTATTACCTCTGTGGCTGGCATTCAGCTGAACATGTATAACTTCTATTCATTGAAGTGAGGGTTTTTTATTATCTTTACTGTGATTGCAAAGTTGTTTCTGCAATAGATCATCACAGAACTTAATCCTTAAGGCAGAGTTTTTTACTAAGTTTTAATAATAGAAAATCAAATTGGCATTTCCAGAAAAGTGTACATGGGGGGTGCAAAACCTCTATATCTGCAAAAGCTTTTACTTTTTATGTAGCCAGCAGTAATACTAACTTTTCCCATAGATTTGCTGCCTTTTTTTTTTTTGTACTTAATAATACCTTTTCAAAATAGACATGATCTCAAGTCAGCCTAAAAATTCTCAGAGCACTTAGGATTGAGCTGTATCTAGTGTATACAAAAGGAAATTATCAAAATTTCACATAAAAGTGCACAACCACACTCCACAAATAATAAGTAGCATGCTATTTCATGGAATACTTCTTATATACTTGTTGTAGATGCTCACAAAGGGGTTTTTATGTATTTTGTAAGGTTGTGACCCGTGCTGAAGGGAGAGTTCACACACTTATTCTTAGAGACGTCAAGTTAACAGATGCAGGAGAGGTATCACTGACAGCAAAAGATTTCAGAACTCAAGCAAATCTTTTTGTGAAAGGTAAGTCAGTCATTTTAATTAGAACATAATCAGTATTAATGGTCCGTTCATGATTCAGCCTGGAAGACAATGCTAATATACACCATATATCACATTAATAGTATTGTATACAATATTGAACTGGTAGATAACTTTCCTGACTAAAAAAGCCACCTTCTTAAAAACTCTGCACCTCACAGAACAGCCGAACAAAGGGAAACACTGGAAATGTGTCAGATGTGGGAGATGGACCAGTTCATTAGAACTTCCAGGGCTTTACTTGGATATTCAACTGGCCTCAAGAGGACCCATGAATGCCAGCTTTTATGGCTCCCCATGGCTTCTTCTGTTCTTTTGAATATCCAGAAACCTGTGAGAGTGCAACTGCACCATCACTCAGGGGACATAACGTTGTCTTTGTACCCACTTGTATTGCTTGCAAGCTGTGTATCATTAAGAACTAAAAGAACTGCACAGAGTAATCCAGTAATTCAAGGAAAACTTGAAAAAAAAAAATCCCCAAACATTTTATAAGTTCACAGTGTAAATTTAGAGTTACTGAGGTCATATGGATATGGCTCAGCTAAAGGAATTGAGTTGCAAGGCGTTGTGATGATTTGTAAGTAAAAACCCCATGGACAAGGATAACATTCAGTCTAATCTTACAGCAGGCTGAAAATTAAGAAATTACCTGAATTAACAGAAGATGTCTGTGCATTAAAAATTAAAAAAGTTTTAAGAAACCTTTGGTGGGGGCATCCGAAAACCTTTTTAATTATTCAGTCAAGGAAAATTAGTAAACAGCATGGGACAGTTCTGTACAAGCAGATGACTGGCTATAATTTCAATCTTTTCTATCAAAAATACATCTGGTTTTTTTTAGAACCCCCAGTTGAATTTACGAAACCACTTGAGGACCAGACGGTTGAAGAGGAGGCCACTGCAGTACTGGAATGTGAAGTTTCCAGGGAAAATGCAAAAGTTAAATGGTTCAAAAATGGAGAAGAAATTCACAAATCAAAGAAATATGATATCATTTCTGATGGCAGGGTCAGAAAACTCATCATCCACGGCTGCACATTGGATGATGCAAAAACATATTCCTGCGATGCTAAGGATTTTAAGACATCGTGTTTCCTCAATGTGGAGCGTGAGTAATTCTCAGTTTACTACAAAATGTTTAGGTGACGTAACAGTAATACTCTAGTGTCTATGACTGGCAGTAATATCAATGTTGGCAATTTTTTACTTCTCTAGTGTAGACTTTCCTCTGCTAAAAATATTCTATTCTCTTACAGCTATTCGTGTCGAGTTCCTGAAACCCCTGACTGACCTTGAGGTTAAAGAAAAAGGAACTGCTCGGTTTGAATGTGAAATTTCTCGTCCAAATGTCAAGGTCAGTAATAACACTTTTTAGTCCGAGTAGCTCCTTCAGGTGGAGGGGATAATTTTTTTATATTGCTATAAAAGAACACACTGAAATCTATGATAAGCATGTTAGTAATAATAACCATGATAATTTGTTCTGAAACAGGTGAAGTGGTTTAAGGATGGCATGGAAATTAGAAAAGGCAAAAAGTATGACATAATTTCTAAAGGTGCAGAACACATTCTTGTTGTCAATAAATGTGTCTTTGATGATGAAGCTGAATATTCCTGTGAAGCAAAAACAGCTCGAACTTCCGGCCTACTCACAGTAATAGGTAAACACAGTGTTTTAGAATCGAATATGTGAACAATAAAAAATGTGAGAGTGGGGTTTCTTTATGAATGGCTTTAATCATCTTTCAAAATTGTTTTTGCAGAGGAAGAGGCTGTTTTCACAAAAAATCTTCCTGATCTTGAAGTATATGAAAATGACACTGTAAAATTGATCTGTGAAGTTTCAAAACCTAGTGCTGAAGTTACTTGGCTTAAAGGAGATGAAGAGGTGCCTGATGGTGGTAGATTTGAACACATTTCTGATGGTAGAAAGAGAATTCTTGTTATACATAATGCTCATCCTGAAGATGCTGACAGATACACTTGCAAGCTCCCAAGCTCTAGTACAACAGGAAAACTTACTGTGCATGGTAAGAGCACTACTTCGGTGGCTTTGTATCTTGGAAAAAAATAATAACATTAAAAACATTAAAAAATCAGTAATAATACACAACTTGGTTTATTCCATTCACAAGTAAAAAGTAAAATAAAGTATATATCTTCAAAAATGTTTTCTTTCAGAACTTGCAGCAGAATTTCTTACCAGACCACAAAATCTTGAGGTGCTTGAAGGAGAAAAAGCTGAATTTGTCTGTTCAGTATCCAAAGAAGCCATTACAGTGCAGTGGCTGAGGGGTGACACCGTCCTGGAACCTGGTGATAAGTATGACATCATTTCAGATGGCAAGAAGAGAACACTTGTGGTTAAAGACTCTGTTCTAGGAGATACAGGAATGTACACTGTCATGGTTGGTGAAGCTAAAGCTACAGCACACTTAGGCGTGATTGGTAAGCTTTATTTTATCAATGTCTAGGTTCATGTTTTGTTGCATTCTTTATACTACATGATGTCCTGTTTCTTCTGTTTTCTCAATTTCAGAAAAACTCAAGATTATAACTCCTCTTAAGGACCAAGAAGTTACTGAGTGTCAAGAAATTATCTTCAACTGTGAAGTCAACAAAGAAGGTGCCAAAGAGAAGTGGTACAAGAATGATGAGGCAATATTTGATAGTGCAAAGTACATTATTGTTCAGAAGGGTGTAGTCTACACTCTCAGAATCAGAGATGCAGAGATGAAAGATCAAGCTACCTACACCATCTCACTGACAAACCAGAGAGGTGAACACGTTAAAAGCTCTGCTGCCTTGAAAGTATTAGGTAAGTAACTTGCACTACATTAAAATTGTTTCATCATTTGCATTTATTTCATATAAGGATATAAAAACGATTGCTTTTTTGTCATAACAGAGGAGGATCTCAGAATTGTTGAGCCCCTTGAAGACATTGAGACCATGGAAAAGAAAACTGTCACATTCTGGTGCAAAGTCAATCGCCTTAATGCCACTCTCAAATGGACAAAGAATGGAGAAGAGATCACATTTGACAGGCGCATTTTGTACAAAATTGATAAATTCAAGCACTCACTGATCATTAAAGACTGTGGGTTTATAGATGAAGGAGAATACACTGTTAATGCTGGACAAGACAAGTCAGTCGCAGAGCTTCTCATCACAGAAGCACCAGCAGACTTCACTGAACATCTTCAGGACCAGACTGTCACTGAATTTGATGATGCTGTCTTTACATGTCAGCTTTCCAAAGAGAAAGTCAGTGTAAAATGGTACAGAAATGGAAGAGAAATCAAAGAAGGCAAAAAGTATGTACATTTTATAATGGCTCTGAATGTGCTTCTTTCACTTTATTGCTTTTTCTGGAAACTAAAATACTGCTTATTTTTCTCCCCTATAAAGATACCAGTTTGAAAAAGACGGAAATCTGCACAGATTAATCATAAAAGACTGTAGACTAGATGACGAGTGTGAATATTCCTGTGGAGTGGATGACAGGAGATCGAGGGCAAGACTTTTTGTTGAAGGTATGTATAAAATTGAATGGGATTTATTTTTACATTATTTAATAATAGTAGAAACAATAAACAAATAACACCAAATAAATTATCATTTATTTCAGAAATCCCTGTTGAGATTATTCGACCACCACAAGATATTTATGAAGCTCCTGGTGCAGATGTCATCTTCATGGCTGAATTGAACAAAGATGGTGTGGAGGTCAAGTGGTTGAGAAACAACATGATTATTATCCAAGGTGACAAACATCAGATGATGAGTGAAGGGAAGGTCCACAGGCTGCAGGTGTGCGACATAAAGCCCCGTGACCAAGGGGAATACAGATTTATCGCCAAGGATAAGGAAGCTAGAGCTAAGCTTGAATTAGCTGGTAAGTTGCTTGCTTTGTGCTTCTTTTATAAAATCTTAGATTGTTCAGTTCCTGTTTAAGTAAATTGATTTTTATTCTTTTGAAGAGTTTAACTAAAATGAATATACAGTCAGCCTGAGTAAAATGTTAAACTATTTGAAGTTTGTTTAACAAGTCTGTTAAACTATATGAATATTAATTTAGACAACAGTATTTTTTTTGTTATACCATCCTGATGCAGCTGTTGAGGAAAATATGTCACTTTTGAATGTGTATACCAAAGGGCACAATTAGAGCTTAAAGGAGCTTTAAGCTTTTCATTGTCACAAAAAAAAAATGAAAATTATTTGGCCTACTCATTTCAGTCATATAAGGCATTTAATTCCTAATTTGTCTATTTTACAGAATCAACCAATAAAATAATTAAATTAGTTCTCAAAAGGCAACTCCTTCTTTCCTGATTTTGTAGGAGGACACGGTACATAGCAACCAGCCTGAATTTCTTTCTCTGGAGCTGTCCAATGAGTATGTGAAGGATTTCCTTAGAATTTACACAGCAGCTCCTTTTACTTTTCTACATTAGCTTATTTTCTGACTGCACAAATGTATCATTTTAACATATAGATATATATATATATATAGGCAAGTACTGACTTTTCACATCCATCTTTCTTAGCTGCACCTAAAATCAAGACTGGTGATCAAAACCTTGTGGTTGATGTTGGAAAGCCTTTAACTATGACTGTCCCATATGATGCCTACCCAAGAGCAGAAGCTGAATGGTTGAAAGCAGGGGAAAGTCTGCCCACAACAACCGTTGACACAACAACTGACTGCACTACCTTCAAAATTTATGAAGCAAAGAAATCAGATAAGGGAAGGTACAAGGTTGTGCTTCGAAACAAACATGGCCAGGCAGAAGCATTCATCAATGTAGAGGTCATTGGTAAGTACTTAAAACCTTGCTTACAATTATTTACAGAATAAAAAGCCTTTATGGAGGGGGAAGCCCTCTGCTTCCTGTCATGGGGAAGCTGTAGATCATCTTGAGGTCCTCCAACCAGAGGGAAAAAAATTGCAATGCCCTAAAATATTGTCGTATCTTTAAATAGATGTTCCAGGTCCAGTTAGAAACTTGGAAGTCACTGAAACTTATGATGGTGAAGTTGGTCTCGCATGGCAAGAACCAGAAACTGATGGTGGAAGTAAAATCATAGGCTACGTCGTTGAAAGGCGTGATATCAAGCGTAAGACCTGGATCGTGGTCACAGATCGTGCTGAAAATTGTGAATACACTGTTACTGGACTTCAGAAAGGAGGAGTTGAGTACCTCTTCCGTGTCAGTGCACGCAACAGAGTGGGTACTGGCGAGCCAGTGGAAACAGACACACCTGTGGAAGCTAAGAGCAAATTTGGTGAGCAGAAGTTATGAAAAACTTGTGTTTGATAGTTGTGTAAAGGAAGCAGTACAAATTCTAACAATAGGTAAAACCTACATACCTCCTTTTTCCTTTTTCTTCCTAAAATAAAATGCAGATGTTCCTGGTCCTCCTCTAAATGTAGAAGTTAGTGATGTGAACAGGTTTGGAGCCACACTTAGCTGGGAACCACCTGAGTATGATGGAGGATCTCCAATTACTGGCTACGTTATTGAACTGCGTAACAGAGCTACCATCAGATGGGAGCCAGCTATGACCACAGGAGCTGATGAACTGTCAGCTGTCCTGACTGATGTTGTGGAAAACGAAGAATATTTCTTCAGAGTGAGAGCTCAAAACATGGTTGGAGTTGGCAAACCAAGCCCTGCTACACGTGCCGTAAAAATCATGGACCCGATTGGTAAGTATGCAAAGTGTGCATAATTATGATTGCATTGAGAGACAGAAGCATTTTGGGTATTATGTGTGCAGGAAAGTGCAATTGATGAATGTGTGTACTGAAAACACTATGTACAGTTTGATCGATTTTTCCTACTTTTGTCCTTCAAACATATCAGGACACACATTCATAACATACCGTTTGGTTTAATAAGAACTTCAAATATTTTTTTCTCTGAAGTTAGGATCCAACCTCTATTTAAAAAATTGGTTTAGAAAAAGCTATGCAAAGGCTTTAAAAACAGTACAGTAAGATATAAACAGTTAATTTGCAGAACCATGCTCCTTTATCTGTTGCACAAATGTATTTGTTTCAATTTTTTTTCAGAGAGACCAAGTCCTCCCATTAACCTTGAGCATTCAGATCAAACTAAGTCATCAGTTCAGCTCACATGGGAACCTCCTCTTGAAGATGGAGGAAGTCCAATTTTAGGCTATATTATTGAAAGGCAAGAGGAAGGAACAGACAAGTGGATCCGTTGCAACCCAAAACTAGTACCTGCTCTTACTTTTAAGGTATGCTGTTCTCTTCATTAACATGTAAAATGTGCAGTTCATCTTTAATATGAGTTAGTAAATGATTATTTGTGCTTCTTAGGTAACTGGATTGAAGCAAGGATCCAGTTATTACTACAGAGTCTCAGCCGAAAATGCAGCTGGTGTGTCTGACCCAGCAGAGGCTATTGGGCCAATAACTGCAGATGATACTTTTGGTAAGCCATATGCTATTTATTCAAAACAATTAATCAGATAAGGCACACAATTAAAATGCATCTTGTGGGTAATATCTATATTTTTCACCAGATAACTGGCACACCTTAGTCATCTGAGATTGTGAGCTATTTCTCCTCTGTTACGAATTCTGCAGATAATTATCTGTGTTATTAGATAGAGTCCTATTAGATTGCCTGAGGAGTAAGGCATGACCTCTGTCTCCTGGCCTAGCTTTGTGGAAGGTGAGAGGTAACAGAAGGAAAGAAAGGCAGAGAAGATGCCTAAAAAAAATAAAACAATACAAAGTTTTTACATTAAAGGGTAAATTAGATATCACACTTGGTAATACTAATTTCCCTTACCATCTCACATATTTCTAAAAAAACCCAAAACATGTAGCCAGAAGAGTTAGGGAGACATAAGACAAAGCTAGGTCTAGACAGGCTGAGATACAGTCAGAATCAGCCTCTCAACACAATTATCATTTGCTGTGTTCATAACATCTCAAAATAATTCATTAAATACATTTTCTATTTTTTCCAGTTGCACCTACAATGGACCTAAGTGCATTTAAGGATGGGCTGGAAGTTATTGTTCCAGAGCCAATCAAGATCCATGTTCCCATCACTGGGTACCCTGTGCCAACTGCCACATGGTCTTTTGGTGACCAAGTCTTAGAAGAGGGTGATCGTGTAAAAATGAAGACCACTGCCTCCTTTGCAGAACTTGTAATTACTCCGAGTGAGCGACCAGACAAGGGAATTTATTACTTAACATTAGAAAACCCTGTGTCATCTGTTTCAGGAGAAATTAATGTTAATGTCATCGGTAAGTGAACATGTATATATTTTAGTAATAACATTCCATATTTTTCTTGCCAAAATCTAATAAGCTTAATACTACATAATCTCACAATATCCAACCAAGTATATTTTTATATAACTAAAAACTAGAAATCCATCCTCAAAAAACCTCTTTTCTAGTTTTCAGTATGCAACTTTGTTGTTTAAAGAGGAATGACTCAACAGGACTAAGTCTTCTGGTAGATACATTACATGGAGGCAATCTATCAAACACTAATTACAAAATAATGCAATTTCTGTGACTTCTAGCTTGTCCAAGTGCACCAAGAGAACTCAATGTATTGGAAGTACTCAAGAGTACAGTGCAGCTCGCATGGGAACCTCCAGAAGATGATGGTGGAAGTCCAGTTACTGGCTATATAATTGAAAAACGTGAAGTCAGCCGGAAAACATGGAGCAAAGTAAGTTCATTCTTTCTCATTTAAATTTTTATTGCTGTATTATTTCCCCTTGTGCTACTGATTTTTGGGTCTTATTTTGGTAATCACTCTAGGGAAATTAATTTTAAAAACGTATTGGAACCTTTCTTCACTCTAGGTTATGGATCATATTGTTGACCAAGAGTTCACTGTACCTGACCTTGTCCAAGGGAAAGAATATTTATTCAGAGTTTCTGCATGCAACAAATGTGGCCCTGGAGAACCTGCATATATTGATGAACCTGTAAATATGTCAACACCAGCAAGTGAGTATATTGAAATGTTGCCTGATTTTCTTCAAAATAAGATGTAAAAATAATATATCTTCCTTAGACTGGTTTCTAAGACCCCTTATGTTTTTAATTTTTAATAGCGGTGCCCGACCCACCAGAAAATGTTAAATGGAGAAATCCAACATCGAAAGGAATCTTCCTAACATGGGAGCCTCCCAAATACGATGGTGGTGCCCGCATTAAGGGTTATCTGGTAGAAAAATCCCAACGTGGCACAGACAAATGGGAAGTCTGTGGGGAACCTGTTATTGAAACGAAGTAAGTAAATTGACACAGTAGATATATCATCTTAATTAGTTGTGCTGTTGTCACCACTCTAAATATTTGAATTTTAAATTTTTTTTTAACAGAATGGAAGTGACAAAGCTCAAAGAAGGAGAGTGGTATGCTTATCGGGTGAAGGCTTTGAACAGAATGGGGGCGAGCAAGCCAAGTAAGCCCACTGATGATATTCAGGCTGTTGATGCAAAAGGTAACTACTTCACTTGTTAAATCACCATAGTTTCTTTATTTTTGCCAGTCTCTGAAATATTGTTTCTATAACAACATTTTCATTCTCTCCTAAATCAGAGGCTCCAGAAATTTTCTTAGATGTGAAGCTTCTTGCTGGACTTACGGTGAAAGCCGGAACTAAAATTGAGCTGCCAGCTAAAGTAACTGGAAAGCCTGAGCCCCAGATTACTTGGACCAAGGCTGACAAAATTTTGAGACCTGACAACAGGATCACCATTGAAAGCCAGCCTAATCAGTCTACAGTCACTATTACAGACAGCAAGAGGAGTGACAGTGGAACCTATATTATAGAAGCTGTAAATTCCAGTGGACGTGCTACTGCTGTTGTTGAAGTTAATGTTCTCGGTATGCATGTATTTTATGTTTATATAAATCATTAGTAATGTACTGAGGTATGCAAGCAGAAGATTAACATTCACATCTTGTCCTCTACAGATAAACCTGGTCCACCAGCTGCGTTTGATGTATCAGAAATCACAAACGAATCCTGCCTTCTGACATGGAATCCTCCACGAGATGATGGGGGTTCTAAAATTACCAACTACGTCCTTGAGAAAAGAGCTACAGACAGTGAAATATGGGACAAGTTGTCATCAACTATTAAAGATACAAAATTCAGAGCTACCAATTTAACTCCTCATAAAGAATACGTGTTCCGAGTTAGTGCTGAGAACATGTATGGTGTTGGGGAGCCAGCACAGTGTAGCCCCATCATTGCCAAATACTCATTTGGTTAGTTAATTTAATGTTAAATTATTACAGTATTTTAACAGGGAGAAAAAAAAACAACTGCCTAATGGTTTTGGTTTTTGTTCGTTTGTTTTTTTAATTAATTTACACAGATCCACCAGGCCCTCCAACAGGTCTCAAGCCTATAGAGGTCACTAAAGATTCAGTCACTTTAACATGGAATGAACCAGATGAAGACGGTGGCAGCCCCATAACTGGCTATTGGGTTGAAAGATATGATCCTGAGCAGGATAAATGGATAAAATGCAACAAAATGCCAGTGAAAGATACAACATTCAAGTAAGACTATAGGCAGTTTAGGCTGAAATAAGTCACAGAGACATAAAAATATAACACTAGATTTTAAAATAAGTTTTATATTGTTCTTATTCTTTTTTTCCTAGTTTCCGTAAGTTTTGGTCCAACTGCCAGATGTGGCTTACTTTTTTAATTAGTTTTAAAGAGGAGTGTCTTTACAGAAGAATTAATCAAGTGTTGTTTTTTTTTTAATGTTATGCTTAATAGTTTCTGTACTAATTCATAAGATATTCTAAAATAGCAGACATGGCCATCTCAAGTATCAATTTACCAAATGCCTTAGTTTTTTCTCCTGATACTCTTATTAACTAAAAAATATGGAACATGCAAAAATCCAAGATAGTTCTCAAAACATTCATTTATGTCATGGTGCACCATTTTAGTGTTGACAATATGTGACATCATTAGCAGTAATTTGGGTATTTTCAGATTTTCCAAGCAATCTGTATGAAAAGTGGAGAGAATAATGTTTTAGAAATTAATCAGTGCTTGGGTTTGGTTTAATCAAACTTAATTTTTATTTCCAGAGTTAAAGGTCTTACAAATAAGAAGAAATATAAGTTCCGTGTCTTGGCAGAGAATCTTGCAGGACCTGGAAAACCAAGCAGAGAAACAGAGCCAATCTTAGTGAAAGATCCAATCGGTATAATAAACACATTTTTTAATGGTTTAATTTAGCAACAGCAACAAAAAAATTGTTTTCAATGACATAATTAATATTGGACTCTTGTCTAGATCCACCATGGCCTCCTGGAAAGCCAACTGTGAAAGATGTTGGCAAGACGTCACTAACCCTGAACTGGACAAAGCCAGAACACGATGGAGGGGCAAAGATTGAATCTTATGTCATTGAGCTGTTAAAGACTGGAACAGACGAATGGGTGAGAGTGGCTGAAGGCGTTCCCACAACTGAACACTTCCTCAAAGATCTCATGGAAAAACAAGAATATTCATTCCGTGTCAGAGCTGTGAACAAGGCTGGCGAAAGCGAGCCCAGTGAACCCAGTGACCCTGTGCTGTGCAAGGAGAGGCTCTGTGAGTATTGTTTCACAATGTGCTGCTACTGCAAATACACTGTCTCTGACTTTAAAAAAGCCCCATGCCTGCCTGTCTTTGTGGGCAGCAATTGAACTCTTAGAAGGCTGATGAAATGCTAAAATCCGCCCTGCTTCAGTTTGGGAAATACAAAGTTTTAATAGTTTTGATGTACTCCCTGTCTTCCAAGATGGTTAATGGGAATTGCAACATCCTGGTTTACCTTCTTTTTCTGTTTTGCAGATCCTCCTTCACCACCCCGCTGGCTTGAAGTTATTAATATTACTAAAAACACAGCAGATCTTAAGTGGACAGTACCAGAAAAAGATGGGGGTTCCCCAATTACCAACTACATTGTTGAAAAAAGAGATGTGAGGCGGAAAGGTTGGCAGACAGTTGATACCACAGTGAAAGACACGAAGTACACAGTCAGCCCACTGACTGAAGGCTCATTGTATGTGTTCCGTGTGGCTGCTGAAAATGCTGTTGGACAGAGTGACTACTGTGAAATTGAAGACTCAGTGCTTGCTAAAGATACTTTCAGTAAGTTTTGGCTCACTTACTGAGTGATCAGGAGCTCACATGTCATGAATTCTCAGTCTTCTAATGTGTGCCTTTTTTTTTTTTTTTTCCAGCAACCCCTGGGCCTCCATATGCCCTTACGATAGTTGAAGTGAAAAAAGGCCATGTTGATTTGAAATGGGAACCACCTAAAAATGATGGTGGCAGACCGATTCAAAGGTAAGGTAATTTTAAGTTTGTGTAGGTTCCTGTAGATGAACATCTTTTAATAAATGAAGATATTTCTCTCAAAATATTTAAATTTTAAATGGACACATGTTATATGAAGAAGAGGTGAAAGCAATGAAGGGTTTGATT
Organism: Acanthiza pusilla; assembly: GCA_036630365.1. Taxonomy (NCBI): domain Eukaryota; kingdom Metazoa; phylum Chordata; class Aves; order Passeriformes; family Acanthizidae; genus Acanthiza; species Acanthiza pusilla. The sequence goes on from JAXCHO010000019.1 coordinate 13,584,918, forward strand.
TTAAAATGTGGAAATTATGCAAATAAGATACCCAATGTGCATGAACAATGAATGTGTGTCCACATCCAGCATATAATAATAATGAACTATGTATAAAAAATTAAAATAAAATGCAGCCACAGTCTTCAATTCCTCCAGAATTGTAGCCACTTAGACTCACCTACCAAGTAATATGGTCGCATTTTCCTTCTGGCTTAGTTTCTCATTCGAACTGTTCACACTCAGCTAAATCTTTTCTGTTCATTTTCTTCTTTATAACACTTTTCAAACAGACTGTTTTACTCCTACCCAATCACAGTAAGCACATCTTGAACCAACAGACAACTACAGACATCTGCCAGAAGCAACAGAAGGCACTCAATTTGCATTACTTTACCATAGCCTGTCCTAAGCAGAATTCTGACTGCTGAGTAACAGTATCTACAAATACTCTCAATGGACTGAGTACTGGCATACTAACTGGCAAAGATACAAGTATAGCTTGGAGGTTCTTTTGCCTCTGCAGCTCTTTACAACCTGAGAACACAGTTCAGTTCAGCTCTAAAACACACAACACAATTCAAGAATTTACTTTCAGACCTGGGTCTGTCAGTGATGTCAGCCCTATGAGGGGCTGAGACCTACTAGGACTAAGTGGCTAATGTGTGAAGAAAAGTTCATTGAATCTATTACCCATGGTTCTCTTTACTCTTCCACTATCTAAAATATTTTAGTCTCTTTTCATCTATTGTCTTGAACAAGAAGTCGGAAGTGTTCCTATTTCAAGTGTCTGATCATATTTTCCCCAATCTATTCAGATATGTTATTGAGAAGAAAGAAAAGCTAGCCACTCGCTGGGTAAAAGCTGGGAAGACAGCTGGTCCAGATTGCAATTTCAGAGTGACAGATGTCATTGAAGGTACAGATGTACAGTTCCAGGTTCGTGCAGAAAATGAAGCTGGATGTGGTCATCCCAGTGAACCAACTGACCTAGTTCACATTGAAGATCCGACAAGTAAGTTGAAGACTAATACAGTGTATGAATTTTAGAAACAGTGTACTGTGTAGACCAGATATTCCAGGAGGAAAATCACACAATACTTTTCCATTTCTGCAGGCCCGCCTTCACCTCCTCAGGATTTACATGTCACAGATGCAGGCCGAAAGCACATTTGCATTGCATGGAAACCTCCTGAGAAGAATGGAGGAAGTCCTATTATTGGGTACAATGTTGAGATGTGTGAAGCAGGAACAGAAAAATGGATGCGAATCAATTCCCGTCCAATAAAAGATCTGAAATGTAAAGTGGACGAGGGTGTTGTTCCAGACAAGGAATATGTGCTGAGAGTCAGAGCTGTCAATGCTGTTGGAGCTAGTGAGCCATCAGACATCTCAGAAAAAGTTGTTGCCAAGGACCCAGACTGTAAGAATAGATTCCTCTTTCTTTTTTTTCCCCCCCACCAGATCTGCATAACTAAAAAAAGAATGGTGTCTGGCAGCTTTCTAATAGCACTGTGCTTACTTTTGCAGGTAATCCAACCATTGATCTGCAAACTCGTGACATTGTTGTTGTTAAAGGACAGAAACTAAGTATCCCTATACCCTTCAGAGCTGTTCCATCCCCAACTATAACATGGCACAAAGATGGCAAAGAGTTGAAAGCTGGTGACAGAACAACAATGAAGAGTGACTACACCTCTGCGTTGCTGGAAGTCATAGACAGTGTTCATGCTGATGCTGGTGTTTACACTATCACACTGGAGAACAAGCTGGCATCAACAACTGGTTCAGTCAATGTCAAAGTCATAGGTAACTACATTCTTCCATTCTGAGACGTATATCTTCACTTGGGCCCTGCAGCTGACAGAAGAAAGGATTAGAAAGATACTTTTTCTGCCAGGCAGGCAAATCACTTCAACTCAAACACACGTAGATTGCCATATAGGCATTAATGCTATGTAGTCCTGTGGAAAAACACTTTACCTCAAGTTGCTCTAACTATTCAGTGGATGCTCAAAGCCCAATTATTTTGAATAGTTAGCATATAAATATAAAACTGTTTTAAGAATTCTGACTATTTTTCACCTTTGGGAACATAAATTCATATATATGCTATGTAGTCCACATTTGTGGTCTTACTTTGCTTTCTGCAAAGTAAAGAAATGAAATACAATTTCATATTTATAACAATACGCTTTCATGTCTATTTAGTTAACTAATTTTTTCATTCTTATTTAAAACAGGTCCACCAGGACAGTGTAAAGATATTAAGGCAAGCGAAGTAACTAAGAATTCCTGCAAAGTATCCTGGGAACCTCCAGACTTTGATGGTGGTACTCCTATTTTGCATTATGTTCTGGAACGCAGGGAAGCAGGTCGTAAAACATACATACCAGTCATGTCTGGTGAAAACAAGCTTTCATGGCAAGTCAAAGATCTTATTCCAAACTGTGAATATTACTTCCGTGTTAAAGCTGTCAATAAGATTGGAGGAGGTGATTATCTTGAACTAAGAAACCCAATCATTGCAGAAGACCCAAAACGTAAGTTTGTCTTACTATTAAATAATCTAAAAAATTGAATTCTAAATAAAATCTTCATACTCTCTTTTCTCATATGATCCCTCTTTTGATCCACTCTTTCACAGAGCCCCCAGATCCACCTGTTGACCTTGAAGTCCATAATCCAACATCAAAATCAGTAACGCTTACGTGGAAACCACCCCTGTTTGATGGCGGAAGCAAGATTATGGGCTATATAATAGAAAAGCTCACTAAGGGCAAGGAGAGGTGGGAGAGATGCAATGACTATCTGGTCCCCTTACTAACTTACACAGTGAAAGGCCTTGAGGAAGGAAAGGAGTATCAGTTCCGTGTTCGTGCTGAGAATGCTGCTGGCATCAGTGAGCCTTCTCGGATTACTCCTTTTGTGAAAGCTGTGGATCCTATTGGTATGAATTGCTCATTTAATGATTTGTATTAATTGTCATACATCCTCAAACATATTGAACGATTATACGCTCCATTTGTCATTCCTTGTTATTACAGAGGCTCCAAAAGTCTTCCTTGCTGCAAACCTACAGTCTGGCCTTGAAGTGAAGAGAGGTGATGAGATCATACTTGAGGCACATATTTCAGGGTCACCCTATCCATCTATCACTTGGCTGAGGAATGATGAAGTTGTCAGACCAGAGGATATCAAAAAGAGAGTAACAGCACCTAAAAAGAAGAAGGGTGAAGCTGAGGAAGAGAAACCTTTCCAGCTTTCATTGCCAGAACGTATGAGTGTTGACAACCATAAGGAAGGAGAGTCTATACTATCAATTCGTGACTCCATCAGAGCTGACCATGGCACATTTACAATTAAAGTAGAAAACGATCATGGCGTTGCAAAAGCCTCATGTGAAGTCAATGTGTTGGGTATGTAAAGAATGTCCTCAAAATGCCTAGTTGTTCAGAGTATTAGGTCAGAAGTGCACAGGATGAGTACTCATGATTTTTCTTGGCTTACTAACAGATACACCTGGGCCTCCAGTCAACTTTGTGTTTGAAGATTTGAGGAAAAATTCTGTCATTTGCAAGTGGGAGCCTCCCCTTGATGATGGTGGAAGTGAAATCCTGAACTATGTGCTGGAAAAGAAAGACAATACAAAAGCTGATATGGGCTGGGTCACTGTCAGTTCAACACTCAGGCATTGCAAATTCCATGTAACAAAACTGATTGAAGGAAAAGAATATCTCTTCCGTGTATTTGCTGAAAATAGAGTTGGAGCAGGTCCACCATGTGTTTCAAAACCAATGACAGCTAAAGATCCTTTCTGTAAGTTTTAATTTTTAAAAACAACCTTTTCAGAAAACAAGTGTGAAACTAAACAGACTCTTAGAATACTCAGCCTTATCTATGTGAATGTTTCCTAGAAGAATCTTGAGCTATATCAGAATTATTGCACATTTTATATCATTGAAATACAGGGAAATATCGAAAATATTCTAATTTCAATAGTAAACACATGAGAGTGATGATCACTGTCATAAAACTTTACACTTAAAACACTTAACATCTGTATAGTGACATTCTCTGTGCTTAATAGACTCATATTCTAACCAAAATAGAGAATCATTGCAAATTTGATTACTGAGTGCTGTTAGGAATCAAAGGTTCTAAGAGAGCAGAAAAACTATGAATTACTTAAAATTAGTAATTCCGTATATCATAGTTCTCTCTTAGCTTTGAGTAAGCTCTGAAGAGACAGCGATGATAACAAAACCACCTTTTTATTTTTCAGCTCCACCAGATGCACCTAATAAGCCTGATGTGGAAGATGTAACCAGCAACAGTATGCTGGTTAAGTGGAATGAACCAAAAGACAATGGCAGCCCTATCATAGGATACTGGATTGAAAAACGTGAAATTAATAGTACTCACTGGGCTCGGGTCAACAGGAACCTTGTGAATGCTCTGGAAGTTAAAGTTGAAGGACTGTTGGAAGGTTTAACTTATATCTTTAGAGTATGTGCTGAAAATGCAGCTGGCCCTGGTAAATTTAGTCCACCATCAGACCCAAAAACTGCACAGGACCCAATAAGTAAGTGGTTTAGCAGGAGCTAATATAAAACAGTTGACAAGATAGAATTCATAGCCTTTAACTTTAATTTACACTTATTTATATATTTATTTATAGTGCCACCTGGTCCACCGATTCCAAGGATTGCTGATACAAGTGCAACTTCTATTGAGCTGGAATGGGAGCCTCCTGTGTATAATGGTGGTGGAGATATCACGGGTTACCATGTGTACAAACAGCTGGCGGGAGTGAATGAGTGGTCACGCTGTACTGCAAAACCCATTAAGGTCCTACAGTTTACTGTTGGAGAGGTCAGGGAAGGTGCAGACTACAAACTCCGTGTCACTGCGCTCAATGCGGCCGGAGAAGGACCACCTGGGGAAACTGAACCCGCAACAGTTGCAGAGCCTAAAGGTATTGTAATTGATTTATTTTTAAGAAATTCCTAGCTGCTTAAAAGGTGGGTTTGAATCCCTCCCTTCAACTAATGAACTATTTCTCTTTCTTCTACAGAGCCTCCAACTGTTGAGCTGGATGTTTCTGTGAAAGCAGGCATTCAGGTCATGGCTGGGCAGACTATAAAAATTCCTGCTACTGTGACAGGGCGTCCTATTCCCACCATTGCATGGACTCTGGAGGAGGGTGAATTAGACAAAGATAGAGTTGTTATTGAAAATGTTGGCACAAAATCTGAGTTAACCATTAAGAACGCAGTGAGAAAAGACCATGGAAGATATGTAATTACTGCTTCCAATAGCAGTGGTACAAAATCCGCAGGAACCAGAGTAGAAGTATTTGGTAAGAAAAGTATTTTCTCAAATTAAATAATCTTTTATTTGTGTCAGTATGAGCTTTAACTTATTTGTTTGATTTTATTTTTCAGATGTTCCTGGACCAGTCCTTGACCTTAAGCCAGTGGTCACAAACAGAAAGATGTGTTTGCTTAATTGGTCTGATCCTGAAGATGATGGTGGCAGTGAAATCACAGGCTTCATTGTTGAAAGGAAGGATGCCAAAATGCATACATGGAGACTAGCTGTAGACACAGACAGATCTAAATGTGATATTACGGGTCTAATTGAAGGGCAGGAATATAAATTCCGTGTTAGTGCCAAGAACAAATTTGGTACTGGCCCACCTGTTGAAATAGGACCCATTCTTGCAGTTGATCCATTAGGTAAGATGACTAATTTTACATGGTTTTTAAAAAGAAAAAAATTAACATCAGATTGATAAGACAATATTGTTGTCTTTCTTTCTATACAGAAAATGTGTTTATTTTTCAGCTACATGGGTAAGCATCTGCCCTAGATTCCTTACTTCAGTCAGATTTCTGAATCAGTTCTCTGAAGCTAATGTGGTTCTTTACATAGCAAAATACTGGTGCCTACTGAGACACTACTTGTTGCCTTTTTCCCCACATACATGAGAAACTTTATACTAGCCATAATTATACTCAGATTCTTTGCATGTGCAAACTATGGTTTTAGAAAGCCAGAGCTACTGCATTAGTATAATTTAAAATTCTCTGATTTTTAAACTTTTTTTAATTGTAATTTATCTGTGTTAATAGGTCCTCCAACTGCACCTGAGAGGTTCATGTACACCGAGAGGACGAAGTCATCCATTACACTTGATTGGAAGCCTCCACGCAGTGATGGTGGCAGTCCCATCTTAGGATATATTGTTGAGAAGAGGAGACATGATTCAAAAGATTATGAAAGAGTTAATGCAAGGCTCTGTCCAAAAACATCTCTTCTTGTTGAAAAACTCGATGAACTTCATATGTATGAATTCCGTGTCAAAGCTGTCAATGAGATTGGAGAAAGCGAGCCATCACTGCCCCTCAATGTGGTTATACAAGATGATGAAGGTATATCAGCTTTAAAGAAATCCATATAAATATCTTCAGAGCACTTCAAGGCGATTTCTCTGTTTCATCTCCATCTTCACTCTGACGCTTTTCTTCTTTTCAGTACCTCCAACTGTTACATTGCGTTTGGCTGTGAGAGGAGATACTATCAAAGTCAAGGCAGGAGAGCCAGTTAACATCCCTGCTGATGTAACTGGTCTGCCAATGCCAAAGATTGAATGGGACAAGAACGAAGTTTTAATTGACCAAACATCCAATGCACTTAAGATAACCAAGGAAGAAGTATCTAGAAGTGAGGCAAAAACCGAACTTAGCCTGCCTGCAGCAGTGAGGGAGGATAAAGGCACTTATACTGTGAGAGCTTCCAATCGTCTTGGCACTGCATTCCGTAATGTGCATGTCGAAGTGTATGGTAAGGATGCAATATTTTAATAAAATGGCAGCTAATAAAATGTCTTTGCCTTTTTTTAATGTAGTTCCATGCTCTATTGCTTTTATACAGATCGTCCTTCTCCACCAAGAAATCTTGCCGTTTCTGATATTAAAGCAGAATCATGCTATTTAACATGGGATGCACCTCTTGACAATGGTGGCAGTGAAATTACCCATTACATTATTGAAAAGCGTGATGCTAGTAAGAAGAAATCTGATTGGGAAGAAGTCTCCAAAGGCGCTGTTGAGAGAAGATATGGGGTAATTTATAAAATATCTTTATTATACACTTCAGTATGCATAAAAAATAACAATATTACATACCTAATGAAAACTGCTACTTGCATAGGCACCTGTGTTCATGCTCCATTTAGTCTCCACATTTACTGGATGAATGTTTCCCATCCATGTGTCTGTGTTATCCCTCATGTGACAAAACAAAAGAAATTTTTCACTTTCGCTACTTAACCTCAGCTGAGCTAGAGATAAGACACTTTCCTTTCCATTTTCCAGAATTACTCATTTTTTTACCAACTGCAAGAACAATTATGACATTTTTATTTATGTTTGGTCCTATGCACATGAAATAAGAGTATCCATGGGACATCACGTACAGCTGTGTAGTACATAAACATAGCTATGCCAGTGAGATTCCAAGAAAGAATTTAAAGTGAAAACCTCTGTATAACTCCAAATAAGTTGATTCTGAAAGTAGCCAAATATTGATTTAAATCCTCTTTTTCAGGTTTGGAATCTTGCAACAAATGAAAAGTACCAATTTAGGATTCGGGCTGTAAACAAATACGGAATAAGTGATGAATGCCTCTCAGAAAAAGTTGTTATTAAGGATCCCTATGGTCTTCCTGGACCTCCTGGAAAGCCAAAAATTTTAGATCGCACTAGATCATCTATGCTGGTGACTTGGGAGCCTCCTTTGGACAATGGTGGCAGCCCAATAACTGGCTATTGGTTGGAGAAGAGAGAGGTGGGAGGTGTCTACTGGGCACGTGTCAACAGGGCTCCAGTAACAAAACCATCAGTGAAAGGTCTAGAGCACAATGTGCTTCGTTTGGCTGAAGGTGTTGAATACCAGTTTAGAGTTATGGCTGAAAATCTTGCTGGAATTGGCCCTCCCAGTGAACCATCAGATCCAGCTTTAGCAGCAGATCCCATATGTAAGTATACTGTTTGTATGACTATGTTAAAGGACTGTATCACAGCAGAACAAAAAATGTGCTACTATTATTTTTCATTTATTAATGAAAATTAATTAATAATGATGTATTAATTTATTTATATTAATCAAAGACTTAATTTGCATTAAAGAGAATATACTGACACAAAGTTTTAAGAATAAGTAGCTTTAATTTAAAATTTTTACCTCTTTTATGTACCTAATACTGTGATTACACCAGTGTAGACATTGCCAAATAAATTTCAGTTCAGAATCACATTTTTATATTATTGTTTTACTTTATTTTTAAACAGTTCAATCTTTATGGCTTGTACCTTAAGTATCCCTTGACAATATAGGTAATATATGTAATTAGTATGCATGTTCTAGGATTATATACTCTATATATGGGTAAAGAAATGAAAATACCTGCATTCTTGTAGAAACTATCTAGAAAAATATAGGTGGACAGTAACACTCAGGTAATTTTTACTTGCTCTTGTTTTGCCAGTTGTGCCTGGTCCACCATCTTGCCCAGAGGTCAAAGACAAAACCAAATCATCTGTGGCACTTACATGGAAGCCTCCTCAAAAGGATGGTGGGAGTCCTATAAAAGGATATATTGTTGAAATGCAAGATGAAGGTAGTACTGAATGGAAGAAGGTGAATGAAGGAGACAAGCTCTTTCCTACTTGTGAATGTGTTATTCCCAACTTGAAAGAGCTCAGAAAATACCGATTTAGGGTGAAAGCTGTAAATGCTGCTGGAGAATCAGAACCAAGTCCTGCAACATCAGAAATACCTATCCAAGATATTCTAGGTAAGAGTTCTGAGAATTGATTTAGGTATTTGTATCTAAATGGCACTTACTGCTGTGAATGTTCAAAAAGAATGCCAAGCAAGCCAAAGTCAAAACAGAATAAGCAATTATACAACAATGTAGCAAAAGATTGACACAATTTTTGAAAGTGTCATGATACCATTACCAGGGAATGATCCATTAGAAAACTGATGAGCACCTATAGTCATACTAATGAAATACTGTTTATTTTATGAAGAATTCACAACAATTTTTTATATTTGTATACTTCCCAGTTTCCTTTTCACACACTGAGCCTTTCTCACATGAACATGCATTCCACATGTTTATGGGGGATCTCAGCTCAGTGATGATGGAAGTTTACTTTCAGTAGCTCTTAAAATTTATATATTTAAATATTTTTGCAGAGGAACCAGAAATCTTCCTTGATCTTGGAGCACAGGATTTGCTCTCTTGTCGTGCTGGCACAACAATTAAAATCCCAGCTGTTATCAAGGGTCGTCCAGTTCCAAAAACATTTTGGGAGTATGAAGGAAAAGCAAAAACAGCAGCAAAGGTTAGTAAAAATAATATCTTTTTTTCTACACCTGTTTCTAGACATTTAAACCTATTCCCTTTTATATTTATATTATTTCCCTTTGTTTATAGGAGGGAGGTCATAATGTACCTGAAGAAGCTCAGGTAAAGCAAGCAATTTTTTTAACCTCAGTATTGTTGCATTTTTGAAACATAAATATTCAAAGTTGTTCTATAACTTCTCTTTCTTCCTATAATACACAGGTGGAAGCAAGTGATACACGTTCAGAGGTTATCATCCCTGAGTGCAACAGAAGTCATTCTGGACGATACAGCATTACAGCAAAGAACAAAGCAGGACAGAAAACAGTGCATGTCAGAGTCAATGTGCTTGGTATGGCTTGCTTATATTGAAGTATCCAAATATTAGGGTTTAGTCTTATTTTTCTATGTACTTATGTAAAATTGTGTCTGTTGTGCTTTTATCTGAACAGATGTCCCTGGTCCACCAAAAGACCTGAAAGTAAGTGATATCACAAGAGGTAGCTGTAAACTCTCATGGAAGATGCCAGATGATGATGGTGGCGATAGAATCAGAGGCTATGTTATAGAGAAAAGAAATATTGATGGGAAGGCCTGGACTAAAGTCAATCCAAACTGTGGCAGTACTTCCTTTGTGGTACCTGATCTCATAACTGGCCAAGAGTATTTCTTCCGGGTACGTGCAGAAAACCGATTTGGAGTTGGCCCTCCTGCAGAAACCATCCAGCGGACCACAGCCAGGGATCCAATCCGTAAGTAAAATTAAAGTCAAATAAATCCTTTAAAACCAGATTGTACTGTATATTGGATTTATTCACACACCTGTTTTTGTTGTGAAGATCCTCCTGATCCACCTATTAAACTGAGGATTGGCCTTGTGACCAAGAACACAGTGAGTCTGACATGGAAACCACCAAAGAATGATGGTGGAGCTCCTGTTACACATTACATTGTTGAATGTCTCCGCTGGGATCGTACTGGAGAAGTGAAAGAGTCTTGGAAGCAATGCAACAGACGTGATGTGGAAGAGACAAAATTTACTGTAGAGGATCTTGTAGAAGGTGGAGAATATGAATTCAGAGTCAAAGCTGTAAATATAGCAGGTCCTAGCAGACCTTCAGCCACTGTTGGCCCACTCGTTGTCAAAGACCAAACATGTAAGTACTGACACTAGTAAATACAAAATCCATTTTAAAATTATGAAGTATTTTTGTATGCAATTTTTTCAATATTTTTTGTAGGTCCACCATCTATTGAGCTCAAAGAATTTATGGAGGTTGAAGAAGGAACAGATGTTAAAATTGTGGCCAAGATAAAGGGTGTACCCTTCCCCACATTAACATGGCTAAAAGCTTCTCCAAAGAAACCAGATGACAAATCACCAGTGGCGTATGACCAACACGTCAACAAGATTGTTGATGAAAATACTTGCACTTTATTGATCCAACAGTCTCGCAGAAATGATACAGGCTTATATACTATAACAGCTGAAAATAATCTGGGAACTGCTTCGAAGGAGATGCGGCTGAATGTTCTGGGTACGTATCAAGAACTCTTACAATTACATTAATTGATAGCATTTGTTTGATACTTGATTAATCCTTCTTTATTAAAATGTGTCTTTTAGGTCGTCCTGGACCTCCAGTGGGACCTATTAAATTTGAATCCATTTTGGCTGATAAAATGACAATATCCTGGCTTCCTCCGTTAGATGATGGTGGTTCTAAGATTACAAACTATGTTATAGAGAAAAAAGAAGCAAATAGGAAGACATGGGTAACTGTTACTAATGAGCCTAAGGAGTGCATATTCACTGTTCCCAAGCTGATGGAAGGCCATCAATATGTGTTCCGCATTATGGCACAAAACAAATATGGTATTGGAGAACCTTTGGATAGTGAGCCAGAAACAGCACGAAACCTTTTCAGTAAGTAGAAATAAGCTTTCAAGTGATGTCAGTTGTTTCCATATGCTGGTATGTGTACAGCATCTGTTAAAAACCTCTATTACTTCCTCTCTTCTTAAGTAAGTTTTCTAGAATGGTGTGAAGAGTTTTAGCAGTAGTACTTGGTTCTTAAAGATATGTGTAGTGCTTAAAAATATTCTTCTTCCTCCTTGTGTTGTATTAAAATACAATCTAAATATTATTTAGGCTTAAATATACAAATAAGTGTATTTTATCTGATAAGATTCAGGTTATTCTGTTGTATTTGAGACATTATTAAACTCATAGACAAGGAAGAGTCAATTTCCTGCCTTCAGTTTTGAAAGATAAATTAGATGGAGTAGCTCTGACATAGAAGGAATGTCAGACTGGCAAGAGAAAAGGGTTCTTAAAACATTAAATGTTAGGCTGGGCACTAAAATGAGGTAGTGATCCAGAAAGACCAGGAAAAAAAATTTATTTGAAAGAAAGGTATTTAATTTTTCACAGAATTATATGTACCTGAATAGGGGTGAGAAATTGAATGAGGGAAGAAATCTTGTGCAGATGGGTAACTACCTAGTGCAATGGTGACCATGTGAGTGCATAGCTCTTTTGCACTCCAGATATTTCCACTTATCTTTAACATTTTTTTTTACAAGCTACATGTGAATTTTTTTCCCTCAGCTGTCCCGGGACCTTGTGACAAGCCAACAGTTAGCAGCATAACACGTGACTCCATGACTGTAAACTGGGAAGAACCAGAGCACGATGGTGGCTCTCCTATTACTGGTTACTGGTTGGAGCGCAAAGAGACCACCGGAAAGAGATGGACCAGGGTTAACCGAGATCCTATCAAGCCCATGACACTGGGGGTTTCATACAAAGTCACAGGCCTTATTGAAGGCTCTGAATATCAGTTCCGTGTTTCAGCTATCAACGCGGCTGGTGTTGGCCCACCAAGCATGCCATCTGATCCAGCGCTTGCTAGAGATCCTATTGGTAACTATTTTAGATTTTTCTTTTCTAAATTTCAAAATATTCCACTAAGAACATGTAATGCATTGTTATGCTGTATGATGATATTTTTCAGCTCCACCTGGCCCTCCTATACCAAAAGTTACTGATTGGACAAAGTCTTCTGTAGACTTGGAGTGGACTCCACCACTAAAGGATGGTGGTTCTAGAGTCACTGGCTACATTGTTGAGTTTAAAGAGGAAGGAAAAGAAGAATGGGAACGGGTAGGTGGAAAACTGTGACAGAATCTGCACTTCTTCTCTCTGTGTCTATCAAAATTAATTGCTCCAGAAAAAAATACTTCCTTTACAAATATTTACTATGCAAGTTATTTTCTATAAGTTTGCTCCATAATTATTTTCATATGACTGAGCTTGCCCTTCCTCAATATTAAACTAACATTGCAATTTCTAGATGTAGAATTTTATAATTTTTATTTAAAGATGTGGGAAAATATGTAGGTAATTTGTCATAAAAAAACTGCAGAAGACCAAGTTAGAACCATCAGAAAAGTAATCCTCGCTGGTATCAGGTGGTTCCAAAGCATTTACAGCTACTATGTCTTTACATTTTCCTCATTTTTTCAATAGTGGATCACTGAAAATTTAACTGGTGCGCACCTTGGCTATTTTATATCACCATAAACATATGGGTGCGTTTTTAGTAAGACCTACATTTCCTACAGTGTTTCCATGTAAAGACACTTTATACTGGTTTTTGAAAAGAATAGAACAGAATTCCATCTTTTTGCTGCTCTCACTTATATGAGTTTATGTGTCCAAAAATACATGCAATTCTTATGAGACCAGACTACTGTAAGTGCTGTAACAACCTTCTATGTTACAATATGTTAGAAAAAGGATGAATCTTTAGAATAGCTTGTGTGTCCATGTCCTATATTTTTTAAAAATTTCTGAAGAATTCTGCATGGGCTAGATCCATGTATGCTTAATACTGTTGTGTGCTTGTAAATCTGAAATAATATTTAATGTAAGATTTGTTTCAACTCTGCAAAGAAATTGATGATATCTTGATGTTTGCTGATATTACAATGCTGATGTTACAATGTTTTTTTCAGGTAAAAGATAGAGAAATTAGAGGAACCAAGTTCGTTGTGACAGGATTAAAAGAAGGCTGCTTTTACAAATTTAGAGTTAGAGCAGTAAATGCTGCTGGCATCGGAGAGCCTGGAGAAGTTACAGACATTATTGAAATGAAAGACAGAATTGGTATTTGTCATTTTCATTTACATTTTTTGTACCTCTAAGTCAAAGTAAGAAAAAAAATTCATTGACTTTTTTTGTTCTCTTCCCTCAGTGGCTCCTGATATTAATTTGGATGCAAGTGTCAGGGACAGAATTGTTGTCCATGCGGGAGGAGTAATTCGGATCATAGCGTATGTCTCAGGAAAACCACCTCCAACAGTGAGTTGGAGCAGGGATGAGCAAGCTTTGCCAGAAGAAGCCAAAATTGAAGAAACAGCTATTAGTTCTTCTTTAGTCATCAAGAATTGCAAAAGGAGTCACCAGGGTTTATACACTCTTCTTGCTAAAAATGACGGTGGTGAGAGGAAGAAGACAATTATTGTGGACGTGCTAGGTAAATAGCAACTTCAGTGCTTGTGAACAAGTACAGTTTCACAAGATTCAGCGTGTATGCTTCAATACTCCATTTTTTCCTTTGCTTTCAGATGTGCCTGGCCCAGTTGGAATGCCACTCCTTACTGAGAATCTAACCAATGACTCTTGTAAATTGTCATGGTTTACTCCAGAAGATGATGGTGGTTCTCCTATTACCAACTATATAATTGAAAAACGCGAATCTGACCACAGAGCTTGGACTCCAGTGAGCTACACGGTTACAAGGCAGAATGCTACTGTTCAGGGACTCATTCAAGGGAAAGCCTACTTTTTCCGAATTGCAGCTGAGAATATAATTGGCATGGGTCCTTTCACAGAGACAACAAAAGAGATTCTCATTAGAGATCCAATAAGTAAGAATATTTTTGAGTTTGGATAACTGCCATATGAGGTTATTACACAGGAAAGTTCTGAATAGGCAGGAGAATGAATTTACCATATTTTTATTTTTTATTTCACAGCTGTTCCTGACCGTCCAGAAGACTTGGAAGTAAAAGCGGTTACCAAGAACTCTGTTACACTAACTTGGAACCCTCCAAAATATAATGGAGGCTCAGATATCACCATGTATGTTCTAGAGAGTCGTCTCATTGGAAAAGACAAATTCCACAAAGTTACAAAGGAGAAACTGCTTGATAGGAAATTCACTGTAGAAGGCTTGAAAGAGGGTGACACCTATGAGTATCGTGTGAGTGCTTGCAATATTGTGGGGCAAGGCAAGCCATCATTTTGCACTAAACCAATCACGTGCAAGGATGAACTTGGTATGTTTCTTTTTCATATTTCTTTTGAAAATAGTCATTATGTTTACTGATTCCTTACTTTTTTCATATTAATATTGCTGACATTTTTGGGCATTGTGTATTTTAATATTGTCTTTCAGCTCCTCCCACACTTGACCTTGACTTTAGAGACAAGCTTATTGTCCGAGTTGGTGAAGCTTTCAGCTTGACTGGACGTTACTCAGGCAAGCCTGCACCAAAGGTTACTTGGCTAAAGGATGATGCTGTTGTGAAAGAAGATGACCGAACAAAGATCAAGACCACTCCTACAACTCTTTGTTTGGGGATACTAAAATCTGTCCGTGAGGACTCAGGCAAATATTGTGTTACTGTGGAGAACAGCACAGGATCAAGAAAAGGATTTTGTCAAGTTAATGTTGTTGGTAGGTTTTACTGAACAACACTATTGTCTGTGATTTTTAGTGGTGATTAGAATTCACTGAATTTTATAGCATTTAAGTATTGAAATGTGTTCTTTATTACAATAATTTGATTTACTGCATTTTCACTTATACTGAGTAGCTGTTTATTAATTTTGAGCACATAATTAACTCTGGATTAGTTTATTCAGCATGAACATGCATTTAGAGACTGGCAACACAGTAGAAAATGTTAATCACCAAATACCTTATAAGCATTAAGAAATTAATTCTGGTGTGTCAAACATGTATTAAAGAGGAATAGCCCTGAAGTCTTGATTCCTTATTACAACTGTGATGTTAAGTTTCTATTTTTATACTATATTTGCTGTATTGACACTGTTTAATCTATGTTGTTTTGTGAAGATCATAAAAAGCATGGGTATGCTTTATTTTTTCTCAAACAGATCGCCCATCACCTCCAGTAGGCCCAGTTATATTTGATGAAGTCTTTAAAGATCATATGGTAGTTTCCTGGAAACCTCCATTAGATGATGGAGGCAGTGAAATTACAAATTACATAATTGAGAAGAAGGATACACACAAAGACTTGTGGATGCCTGTTACATCTGCCACGGTGAAGACAACATGCAAAATTCCTAAGCTGCTTGAAGGAAGAGAATATCAAATTCGAATTTATGCTGAAAATCTTTATGGCATAAGTGATCCTCTCATCTCTGATGAGATGAAAGCCAAGGACCGTTTCCGTATGTTTTTCATTTGTAATTTTATTTTGATACTCCAATCTTTATTCTGTTTATAATGCTCATACACTCTTCTTTTCTCCTCATCCCAGGTGTTCCTGACGCACCTGAGCAACCCATCATTAAGGATGTAACCAAAGACTCTGCATTAGTGGTTTGGAACAAACCATATGATGGAGGCAAGCCAATAACAAACTATATTGTGGAAAAGAAGGAAACAATGGCTACAAGATGGGTCAGAGTTACCAGAGACCCAATTTTCCCCGGTACAAAGTTCAAAGTACCTGATCTCCTCGAAGGCTGTGAATATGAATTCCGTGTTTCAGCAGAAAATGAAATTGGCGTTGGTGATCCTAGTCCACCATCAAAGCCAATCTTCGCTAGAGATCCGATTGGTAAAGTATCACATTTCATTTCTCAGTGAAATTTTAATGCACTTAGTTTCAGTTAGAAAATTATTCTAATAGTTTCTCTTTTTTCTCCCATTTCTTTTTTTTTCTTTTTTTAACAGCAAAACCAAGTCCACCTGTTAATCCAGAAGCAGTAGATAAAACTAAAAATTCAGTTGATTTAACTTGGCAACCACCACGCCATGATGGAAATGGCAAGATAATTGGCTACCTTATAGAGTATCAGAAAGTTGGAGATGAAGCATGGAAACAGGCTAATCTTACAGCAGATTCTTGTCCTGAAACAAAATACAAAGTCACTGGTCTTACTGAGGGATTAACCTATAAGTTCAGGGTCAAGGCAGTCAATGCAGCAGGTGAATCTGATCCAGCGCATGTTCCTGATCCGGTAGAAGTAAAGGACAGGCTTGGTGAGTTTAATAAAATCAGACAAGTTCACATAAGAACAGATTTAATTTTTCCTCATTTTGTAAAAACCTATCTTTTTGCTTCCAGAACCTCCTGAGTTAATACTTGATGCTAATATGGCCCGAGAACAGCATGTAAAAGCTGGAGATACCCTGAGACTTAGTGCTGTTATTAAAGGTGTTCCATTCCCAAAAGTTACTTGGAAGAAAGGAGAACATGAGGTGTCACCCAAAGCTGATATTGAGGTTACAGGAGTTGGCAGTAAGCTTGAAATCCGTAACACTGTCCATGAAGATGGTGGAATGTACTCCCTGACAGTTGAAAACCCGGCTGGTTCAAAGACTGTTTCAGTAAAAGTTGTGGTCTTAGGTAATCTTTTTGTGTTCCTTCCGTACAACATCTTTTTTCTCTATAATTGGAGATTAAGAAATAAAGGAATTTCTGAAAAATATCTATAAACCAAGTTATAAACTAAGTTTTATTTTTATACAAATATAAAAATATAGAAAAAGGACTAAAAATTACAGAAAATATAATTTATCTTGAAATTTACAAAATTTTTATAAGAAATGCTTTTGTTGCCAAATAAATAACAGTTTCCATTTTTATCAATGTTAGATAAGCCTGGTCCACCCAGAAATCTGAAAATCAGTGATGTTAGAAGCGACTCTTGCTATATCACTTGGATGGAACCAGAAGATGATGGTGGCTCTGTTATTACCAACTATGTGGTGGAGAGGAAAGATGTAGCTTCTGCACAGTGGGTAGCCATCTCATCATCCTCCAAGAAACGCAGTCATATGGCTAAATATCTCATGGAAGGCACTCAGTATCTCTTCCGAGTTGCAGCTGAGAATCAGTATGGTAGAGGTCCATATGTGGAAACACTTAAGCCTATCAAAGCTATAGATCCACTGCGTAAGTGTTTTTCAGTTATATGATTTGTTTTGTTCATATGGGATTTGGTAATTTCGAGGTTGTCCTGTTGGTATGAACATGATACACTGGTACCATAGATTTTTCATCCTAGTAACCATTTTGGTTTTGTATTTTAAAAGATCCTCCAGGGCCACCAAAGAATCTGCATCATGTAGATGTTGACAAGACTGAAGTTTCCCTTGCTTGGAATCGACCAGATCGTGATGGTGGTGCTGAGATAACTGGGTATTTGGTGGAGTATCAAGAAGAAGGCACCGATGAATGGATAAAGTTCCAGACAGTCCCTATGCTAGACTGTGTTGTTACAGGCCTACAGAAAGGAAAAATATACAAATTCCGTGTGAGAGCTCAAAACATTGTTGGTCTTGGCCTTCCAGATACAACTATACCAATAGAGTGTCAAGAAAAGCTAGGTAATTTTTGTTTTTTCACGATGTTTCACTGATTCTTTCTCTTTTTCTGTAAGCATTTGCCCTGAAAATATAATTTTGATTTTTCTCTGATTTCAGTACCTCCATCTGTGGACCTAGATGTAAAGTTAATTGAAGGTCTCGTTGTTAAAGCTGGCACTACAGTGCGCCTCCCAGCGATTATGAGAGGTGTGCCAGTTCCCACTGCAAAATGGGTTACTGATGACACCGAAATTAAACCAGATGGCAAATACAAGATTGAGACTGACAATTACTCAACTGTGCTTACTATCAAAGACTGTGTAAGAAAAGATACAGGAGAATATCTACTCACAGTATCTAATGCAGCTGGCAGCAAAACTGTGGCTCTACACCTTACAGTTTTGGATGTTCCAGGTCCACCAACTGGTCCTATTAATATTCTTGAAGTAACACCAGAATATATGGTTATTTCTTGGCGCCCTCCTA
This sequence comes from Acanthiza pusilla, assembly GCA_036630365.1. Taxonomy (NCBI): domain Eukaryota; kingdom Metazoa; phylum Chordata; class Aves; order Passeriformes; family Acanthizidae; genus Acanthiza; species Acanthiza pusilla. Next base: position 13,603,440 of record JAXCHO010000019.1, read on the forward strand.
AAGATGATGGTGGAAGTCCTATAATAAATTATATTGTTGAGAAACGTCAATCAAAGAAAGAAACATGGGGAGTGGTTAGCTCTGGAACAAGTCACACAAAAATTAAGGTTCCACGACTACAGAAAGGCTGTGAATATATTTTCCGCGTTCGCGCAGAAAATAAGATAGGCATTGGTGCACCCCTGGATTCAGAACCAACAGTTGCTAAACATATGTTTGATCCACCATCCCCACCTGGAAAACCAACTGTTTATGATATTACAGAAAATGCTGCAACAGTGTCTTGGACCCTACCAAAATCTGACGGTGGAACTCCAATAACTGGTTATATACTCGAACGTCGGGAAGCATCTGGTAAATGGGTGCGTGTCAATAAGACACCCATACTTGATATGAAATACAGAGTCACCGGTCTTTTTGAAGGCAACACCTACGAATTCAGAGTTTTTGCAGAAAACATGGTGGGCTTAAGCAAACCATCTCCAAGCTCTGATCCAATAAAAGCATCACGTCCTATCACTCCTCCTGGACCACCTATAAATCCAAAGTTGAAAGATAAAACTAAAGAATCAGCTGATCTTGTGTGGACAAAGCCCCTCAAGGATGGTGGTAGCCCAATTCTGGGATACATCGTGGAATGTCAGAAAACTGGAACTACACAGTGGAATAGGATTAATAAGGATGAACTCATTAGACAGTGTGCTTTCAGAGTACCTGGATTAATAGAAGGAAATGAATATAAGTTCCGAATAAAAGCTGTCAACATTGTGGGAGAGGGAGAACCAAGAGAACTACCAGAAACTGTGCTTGCAAAGGATATTCTTTCTCCTCCAGAAATAAGCCTAGATGTGACCTGCCGAGACTTAATTACTGTCCGAGTAGGTCAAACAATACGTATTACTGGTAAAGTAAAAGGCAGACCAGATCCTGAAATAACATGGTCTAAAGATGGCAAAGTACTAGTCCAAGAAAAGCATGTTGAAATACTTCATGATCTACCTAATGTTGAGCTGCAAGTGAAAGAAGCCAAAAGGTCTGATCATGGCAAATATATAATAGCAGCTAAGAACAGCTGTGGACAGGCTCAAGCTTTTGCTATTGTTAATGTACTTGACAGACCTGGACCATGTCAGAACCTGAAAATAAGCTATGTCACAAAAGACTCTTGTATGATTGCTTGGGAGAGTCCAGCAGATAATGGTGGCTCTGAAATTACAAATTACATAGTAGAATACCGTCAACCAAATCAGAGGGGATGGTCAATTGTCGCCTCTGATATTACTAAACGATTAGTAAAGGCAAATCTTATAGAGAACCGTGAATACTTCTTCAGAGTTTGTGCAGAGAACAAAATAGGTCCAGGTCCTTGCATTGAGACCAAGACTCCTATCCTTGCTATCAATCCTATTGACAAGCCTGGAGAGCCAGAAAATCTTCACATTGCAGAGAAGGGAAAGACATTTGTATATCTGAAATGGAGAAGGCCAGATTACGATGGTGGAAGTCCCAATTTAAGTTATCATGTTGAGAGAAAACTGAAAGATTCAGATGAATGGGAAAGAGTTCACAAAGGCAGCATTAAGGAAACACACTACATGGTAGATAGATGTATGGAAAATAAAACTTACCAATTCCGAGTTCAAACCAAGAATGAGGCTGGTGAAAGTAACTGGGTAAGAACAGCTGAAGTTGTTGTGAAGGAAGACCTTCAGAAACCAGTGCTGGATTTGAAGTTAAGTGGGGTTCTAACTGTGAAAGCAGGCGACACAATTAGAATTGAGGCTGGAGTCAGAGGAAAACCACAGCCTGAAGTTGTATGGACAAAAGACAAAGATGCCACAGATCTCACCAGGTCTCCAAGAGTCAGTATTGAAACAACTTCTGAGACATCTAAGCTTGTTCTCTCAAAATCAAGGCGTACTGATGGTGGGAAATACGTGATTACTGCAACTAATGCAGCTGGTAGCTTTGTAGCATATGCTACTGTTATTGTCTTGGATAAACCAGGTCCCGTACGCAACTTGAAAGTCACTGACATTTCAAGTGATAGATGTACTGTTACTTGGGATCCTCCAGAAGATGATGGTGGTTGTGAAATACAGAACTACATCCTGGAAAAATGTGAAAGCAAGCGTATGGTTTGGTCTACATTTTCTTCCTCTGTCCTAACAAACTATGCAAAAGTGACACGCCTCATTGAAGGTAATGAATATATATTCAGAGTGCGTGCAGAGAATAAAATGGGCACTGGTCCACCAACAGAAACACAACCAATTATTGCAAAAACAAAATATGATAGACCTGGACGCCCCGACCCTCCAGATGTCACAAGAGTTAGCAAAGAAGAGATGACTGTAGTTTGGAATCCACCAGAATATGATGGTGGCAAATCAATTACAGGATATATTTTAGAGAAGAAAGAGAAACGGTCACTAAGATGGGTTCCTGTTACTAAAACTCCAATCCCAGAGAGACGCAAGAAGGTTACTAATCTCTTCCCTGGTCATGAATACCAGTTCCGTGTCAGTGCTGAAAATGAAGTCGGACTTGGAGAACCAAGCTTGCCATCAAGACCTGTAATAGCCAAAGACCCAATAGGTAAAATACCATTGAATTTTTATGTATTATTTCCATGTTAGCATAACAGATTGGTAAATTGTACAGCTGTGTTCTGATCTGTAATTTTTACTGTCTTGCAGAACCACCTGGTCCTCCCACAAACTTGAGAGTGGTTGATAGCACAAAGACTTCCCTAACCCTTGGCTGGGGAAAACCAGTGTATGATGGTGGTGCTCCAATTATTGGATATGTTGTGGAAATGAGACCAAAAGTTGAGGGTGCTGATCCTGAAGCAGGATGGAAACGATGTAATGTTGCTGCTCAAGTTATTCATACAGAATTCACAGCCACCAGCCTGGATGAGAAACAATTATATGAGTTCAGGGTTTCTGCCCAAAACCAGGTTGGCCTTGGCCGACCAGCAGAATTGAAAGAAGCTGTGTCTCCCAAAGAAATTCTTGGTGAGTTTTCCCATCCTCTTTTGGGGTGTATACATACAACCTTTATTTGCTTTAGGCTTATTTTATTTTATGTGCAAAACTGCATTTTATTTCTTTTAATTTTGTCTTTCAGAACCTCCTGAGATTGAGTTGGATGCAAGCATGAGAAAGTTAGTCACAGTCAGAGCAGGATGCCCTATTAGACTTTTTGCCATTGTTAGGGGTCGCCCAGCACCAAAAGTCACCTGGAGGAGAATGGGTATTGATAATGTTATCAGAAAAGGACAGGTTGATCTGGTTGACACTATGGCCTTCTGTGTCATTCCCGATTCAACGCGTGATGACTCAGGCAAATATTCATTGACGCTTGTTAATGCAGCTGGAGAAAAGGCTGTATTTGTCAACGTCAGAGTTCTGGGTAAGTAATGAGAGAAATACTTTAAGACATTTTTATAACTATATTGAATGTTCATTGCAGAAATACTTATGGCCCCCAGGTGCAACAGTTTTTGAGCACAACTGTATCAGCTAACACTAACTCCTTCCAGCTTTTAGCCCCTTTTAATTTCAACTTACCAAAGAAGAAAACACTAATGTAAATTGAAATTTCTTTATAGATACTCCTGGACCTGTGTCAGACTTCAAGGTGTCAGATGTCACCAAAATGTCATGCCATCTTTCATGGGCACCCCCAGAGAATGATGGGGGTAGCCCAGTGACCCATTACATCCTACAGAAACGGGAGGCTGACAGGAAGACCTGGGCAACAGTCACAGCAGAACTAAAGAAAACTAGTTTCCAAATAGTGAACCTTGTACCTGGAAATGAATATTACTTTAGGGTAACAGCAGTTAATGAATATGGGTCAGGTGTCCCAAGTGACATACCAAAACCAGTTCTAGCATCAGATCCTCTAAGTGAGTATGCCTTTACGTGTATTTTATGTTTACCTTCATGTACGTTTTTGTTTGTTTTTCTCTAATTTTAGTAAGGCTTTGCAATTTTTGAGTTAGTGCTTCTATGTTGAACAATGCTGCTAACTACTCAAGGATAAACATAAGTATCTCTGTATCAGTTTCTTTCAAATAATATGATCAGTGAATATAGTACCTTTGAAATTTTTAAGAGTTTCGCTCTTTTCTATATTGTCCATGTTGAATTAGCATGGATAGCATCCAATATTCGAGTCAAAAAATCTTAGAAATTCAGTGTTTAATGTGTTTCTTTTTTTTTTCCCCAAAAGGTGAACCTGATCCACCAAGAAAACTTGAAGTTACTGAAATTACAAAGAATAGTGCTACTTTAGGCTGGCTGCCACCACTTCGTGATGGAGGCTCTAAAATTGATGGATACATTGTTAGCTACAAAGAGCATGATCAACCAGCAGATCGCTGGACAGAATATTCAGTTGTTAAAGATCTCTCCATTGTTGTAGCTGGTCTGAAAGAAGGAAAGAAGTACAACTTTAGAGTGGCAGCTAGAAATGCTGTAGGAGTAAGTTTGCCAATAGAAGCTACAGGAGAATATGAAATTAAAGAACAACTCAGTAAGTAACAATTTAAATACTACCTAATACTACTTTAATGATTAAATGAGCTAGATATACAGTTCTTTGAGACACAGAAAGACATTTGCTTTATAGAGTTATCTGGAGGATTGTGGTTAACTGTACTGAATATTTTGACAGGTCAGAAAAAAATGAGAGTTGACCACTAATTCAGAATTATTAAATCATTTTCCAGTTATGGTTTCAGTTGGAACCAGAAGATAAGAACTAGGGAGAAATAATAAATATCTTCACTGAAGTTTAAATGAAAGAGAAGAAGTGTCGGACTGGTAGTTTGGGAGATAAATGGGAAAGCAGGAGCTATTTTAATATGAGAGAAAATAGGCAGTTTATATTGTAAAGTTGGTTGAGACTATAAAACAAAAATCAGGGAGGACAGGTTGGCCTATTTAAGGTGGCAGGGTTCCTGAGGCCCAGGAAGATGTAGGGTAAGGGCAAGATGAGTAGAACCTTCTCAACTGGGGACATGGGACGAGAAAGAGAGAGGTACAGGAACAGGAGAATGAAAGCTAGCCAGTAGAAGGAAGTACGCCAAACATGCTGCCAGGAAAAATTTTTTTCTTCTGGAAAAAATTGATTTTGTGCAAAAGAAGAAGTAGGAGAAAAATAATTCAAGGATACAAAAAGATTGACTGTACAAGCAGGTTTATCTCAGTGAGAGCTGCAGTTTTCTTCTTCTTCATGTTTGCCTTGTAGAAAGTCAGCAGTAAGTGAGCAACAGGTTTCTGATAAAAAGAGGAATTTTATTTCATGCATTAATAGTGCACAAATCTCTACATAAATGTGTGTGAAGGTAATCCAAGATCATAAATATTCTCTTATAAACTGTACAATAATATAAAAGTAAGACAGGAATGGATATTGCCACCTGCAGAAACTGATGTTGTCCATAAGTGGAAACTAAATTCAAGATTTTTTAGTCATTCCTACAGGTGATTCCACTTAAGAGAGAAACAGAGAAATTTCACATGACAAAATAAGAAAAAGTAAATTAATATGTCACAGAAGTTTAATTTATTTGCATGTGTGTGATTGATTTTTTTTTTTTTTTTACAGTCCCACCTAAGATTCTGATGCCTGATCATGTTCACATTAAAGCTGGAAAGAAACTGAGAATTGAAGCTCATGTATATGGGAAGCCTCAGCCAGTCTGTAAATGGATGAAAGGAGATCAAGATGTAGTGACATCCAGTCGCCTTGCTGTGCATAAAGCAGAAAAGTCTTCTGTTCTTATCATTAAGGATGTGACTAGAAAAGATACTGATTTTTACACTCTTACTGCAGAAAATAGCTCTGGTACTGATAGTCAGAAGATCAAAGTGACAGTCATGGGTATGTTCCATTTGGTTGTTTTTCAGTCCAGCTTTATACAAAGCTGGTTTCAGTATATTCCAGTGGTTGCCATTTTCTTTCATCGCTTTTCTCTTAATGTACTTTTCTTTGTGCAGATAAACCAGGTCCGCCAGAGCCTCCATTTGATATTTCTGAAATAGATGCCGATGCTTGCACTCTTTCATGGCATATACCTCTTGAAGATGGTGGCAGCAACATCACAAACTATGTAGTTGAGAAATGTGATGTAAGCCGAGGAGACTGGGTAACAGCTTTATCTTCTGTCACAAAGACAAGCTGCAGAATTGGAAAACTGATTCCTGGAGAAGAGTATATGTTCCGCGTTCGTGCTGAAAATCGTTTTGGGATTTCTGAGCCACTTGCTTCTGGCAAGATGATCGCAAGGTTCCCATTTGGTATGGCAGTTTTTGATAGCAGCATTTCTCTATTTAGTCTTTCTACTAAGAAAACATACAATTGACATCTATCTTTGCATTTCTTTCTAGATGTTCCTAGTGAGCCAAAGAATGCACGTATTACCAAGGTCAATAAGGACTGCATTTTTGTTGCTTGGGATAGACCAGATAGCGATGGAGGCAGTCCAATTACTGGTTACCTCATTGAGCGCAAAGAAAGGAACAGTTTGCTGTGGGTGAAGGCTAACGACACAGCTGTGCGCTCCACAGAATACCCTTGTGTGGGCCTCATCGAAGGTCTTGAGTATACTTTCAGAATTTATGCATTGAACAGAGCTGGAGCAAGCAAACCTAGTAAACCAACTGAGTTTGTCACAGCAAGAGCACCAGTTGGTAAGCCAAACATTCCAATACTTTGCAACAGACTACTGGTTTTATGATCATTTTCAATATATCCGAAACTCATTATGATCTTCAGTTTGCCCTTCTGTTTATATTTTCATGTTTAATATGACAACTCTGAGTGCACTAAGTGTGCAGTAAATAGGATCCAGGAATATTAAAGCTTTTTTTTAATGTGTTAGCTCTTTTTTTGAAAAATATACTATAATATGTTTTTATTTGCCATAGATCCCCCTGGAAAACCTGAAGTTATTGATGTCACTAAGAGTACCGCATCACTGGTATGGACAAGACCAAAGCATGATGGTGGTAGCAAACTTATTGGCTACTTTGTGGAAGCTTGCAAATTACCTGGTGATAAGTGGGTTCGATGCAACACAACTCCACACCAAATACCCCTAGAAGAGTACACTGTGACTGGCTTGGAAGAAAATGCTCAGTACCAATTCAGAGCAATTGCCAAGACTGCAGTTAACATTAGCCGACCTTCAGAACCTTCTGATCCAGTGACCATTCATCCAGAAAATGGTAAGGAATGTAAAAGCATTTAATAACTCTGATAAGAGTCTGTGCATGTTGGGAACTAACACTCATGTGAAGAATGAGACATTTATCTCTTACTAGACTGATTAACTCTTGGACTCTTTCCTTTCAGTTCCTCCCAGAATAGAGTTGGATCTGTCTATGCAATCACAGCTTACAGTAAAAGCTGGAACTAATGTGCGTCTGGAGGCAAATGTGTATGGCAAACCAATGCCAACAATCACCTGGAAGAAAGAAGGAGAAGTTTTAAAGCCATCTGAAGGTGTTAAGATCACCACTAAGAGAAATCTTGCTACAGTTGAGTTGTTCAGTGTTAACAGGAAGCAGACAGGAGACTACACTATTACTGCTGAAAATGCAAGTGGATCAAAGTCAGCAACCATTAGGCTTAAAGTACTTGGTAAGCTAAAGACTGTCTGTTAATAAATACATTTATAATTAAATGGTATAGCAAGAGGTAGAACTATAACAATGTGATGTTAATTGTTCTAGATAAGCCTGGCCCACCAGCCTCCGTCAAAATCAAGCACATGTATGCAGATCGTGCAATGCTTTCTTGGGAGCCTCCTCTGGAAGATGGAGGTTCAGAAATTACCAACTACATTGTAGACAAGCGTGAAACAAGCAGACCTAACTGGGCCCAAGTCAGTGCCAATGTACCCATTACAAGCTGCACAGTGGAGAAACTGATTGAAGGACATGAGTATCAGTTCCGTATTTGTGCTGAAAACAAATATGGTGTTGGAGATCCTATCTTAACTGAACCAGCAGTTGCTAAGAATCCATATGGTAAGTGCTTTGTGGAATAGTTTCATTAGCTGCTGTTTTTTGTCTACACTTATGAACGTGAATGTAATTTTCAAATGAATCTCCACAGATGTACCCGGACCTTGTGATCCACCAGTAATTAGCAATGTAACGAAAGACTTTATGACTGTCAGCTGGAAGCCACCAGCTAGTGATGGTGGATCCCCAATAACTGGTTATATACTAGAGAAGCGTGAAACTAAGGCACTTAACTGGACAAAAGTAACCAGAAAGCCTGTCATTGAAAGAACTGTTAAAGCTACTGGACTCCAAGAAGGAACAGAATATGAATTCCGGGTGATAGCATTGAATAAGGCTGGACCTGGCAAGCCTAGCGCACCATCTAAAGCAGTGTATGCTCGTGATCCTCAATGTAAGCTAAAAGTCTCAGATGTTTTCCATTATTATTTCCAAATACCATCATGCAGCACTTGGTACGCTAACTTTATGTTATTTTAATTCCCAGATCCTCCTGGCCCACCTGCTTTCCCGAAAGTGGTTGATACTACTCGTAATTCGATAAGCCTGTCATGGAGCAAACCAGCATATGATGGAGGAAGCCCTATTATTGGTTATCTGGTGGAATCAAAAAGAGCTGACACAGACAACTGGGTCAGATGCAATCTACCGAAGAATTTACAGGCTACACAATTTGTGGTAACAGGGCTGATGGAAAATACAGAGTACCAGTTCCGTGTTTATGCTGTCAATAAGATTGGATACAGCGATCCAAGTGATGTTCCTGATAAACACACTGCCAAAGACATTTTAAGTATGTTCACTGAAAACAAATTGCCTTGTTGAATTTTGCTTTAATTAATGGGATGAGTTTCAAAGACACGCTTTGTCACAGGTCTCAGGTGCAGATTAGTTTGGAATATGTTTTTACTCAAAAAATGTGGGCTAAAAGTGGCTAATTTGGAAGAAAACGGGGCCGTAAGGACCAGAGTAGAATTTGGCTGGTGTCAGCCTCTGCCTCCTACTGGATCTTCAAGATGTTTTTCTTTTTCTATTCCTAAAATTAGAATTTTCAAATCTCTCATCTTTCTTAAAACTTTCAGTGATCTTCATATGTTCTAAATAATTTGAAGCCAAGATTGCTATTCTAAGCAGCTGTGTGACACTCTTTGATTGTATGACACTCCTTAAGAGTCGTGTTGGCTTTTGTATGCATTTTGCCGTACGGACAAAAGGATTGCTTCACAGAACTGTCTTAGTTCAAGAAAAGCAGTAGAGCCCAGGAGGCTCTGAAACTCCTTTGAATTCTAGAGAAACTAGGAGCCTTTTTAACAGAAATGGTATAAAGGCAGAAAAAAAAGGAGGTGAAATCAGTGCCCAAAAAAATGGCTTATTTGCAAATCACCTTCAAACAGGAGTCAGGACACTTGCTAACATCATCACAGGCATATGAAGTTGGGTAGTGTACTGAAATGCTAGTAAAAAGAGACTTCTTGTCACAGTGATTTTTGTGATAGTCTTAAAAATGATTATTTAATTACATGAGTTTTTCTGTTAAACGCAGTTCCACCTGAAGGAGAACTTGATGCAGAACTGAGGAAGGTCCTTGTGTTACGTGCTGGAGTCACAATGAGGCTTTACGTGCCAGTAAGAGGACGTCCTCCTCCTAAGATTTCATGGTCTAAAGTGGGTGCCAACCTAAGAGACAGACAAGGATTAGACATCAAGTCAACTGATTTTGATACCTTCCTGCGTTGTGAAAATGTAAATAAATATGATGCTGGAAAATACGTCCTCAGTCTGGAGAACAGCTGCGGCAAAAAGTCATACACTATTGTTGTTAAAGTTCTTGGTAAGTCTCAGGGCTTTCCCCGTTATAATATATTTGTTAACTTTTTAACTGATTTTTTAAATTGTGTTACTAAATCGAATATGGTGGTGTTGTGTTTATCCAGATACTCCAGGCCCACCCATTAACCTGGTTGTAAAGGAAGCATCTAAAGATTCTGCCTTCATTACATGGGAACCTCCTCTGGTAGATGGGGGCAGTCCAATCACAAATTATGTTGTTGAAAAACGTGATGCAGAAAGAAAATCATGGTCCACAGTAACAACAGAATGTCCAAAGACAAGCTACAGGATAACTAATTTAGAAGAAGGCAAATCTTACTTCTTCAGAGTTTTTGCTGAAAATGAATATGGTATTGGTGATCCTTGTGAAACTCGTGATGCTGTCAAAGCTTCTGGTAAGAAAAATTAATCCATTTCACCTATTTCTTAAATTCAAATAATTTTTATTTTTAGCATGAATGGACACTTACTATGTTTTTCTTCCTTCTAGAAACACCTGGGCCGGTTGTGGATCTAAAAGCTTCAGCTGTAACAAAATCCTCATGCAACTTGGTATGGAAGAAACCTATCAGTGATGGTGGAAGCCGTATTTCTGCATATATTGTTGAGGTCCTGATTGGTGATGATAAATGGCAAGAAGTCATGCGGGGAAAGAACCTCCATTTCTCAATGAGAGACTTAAAAGAAGGACAAGAATACACTTTTAGAGTGAGGGCCCAAAATGATGCTGGATATGGAACTCCATCAGAGATCACAATTGTAGCAAGAGATGATGTTGGTGAGAAGCAAGATCATTAATTCAATGCTTTACTTACCCAAATTACATTTTATGCATACTATCATTACTGTGTATATGTAGAAATAAGACACCTTTAAAACAGCATCTTAATTTTACTACAGTTTATGCATGGTGGAATAACTGGTTTCCTTCATTTTTTACAGCGGCCCCTGAGCTTGACTTAAGAGATCTACCTGATTTGTGCTATACAGCTAAAGAGGGTAGCAATTTCCGTCTTAAAATCCCTATAAAAGGCAAGCCTGTCCCAACTGTAACTTGGAAGAAGGACGAAGACCAGGCACTTACTGAGAGTGGAAGAGTTGCTTTTGAATCTACAGCAGTTAACACCACTCTTGTAGTACATGACTGCCAGAAAGCTGATGCTGGAAAGTACACAATAACTCTGAGGAATGTTGCTGGCAGCAAGGAAGGCACTATTTTTGTGAAAGTTGTTGGCAAACCTGGCATACCTACAGGTCCAGTGAAATTTGAAGAAGTCACAGCTGATGCCATAACCTTAAAGTGGGGCCCTCCAAAAGATGATGGTGGTTCAGAAATCACTAACTATGTTCTAGAGAAGAGAGATAATGTACACAATAAGTGGGTGACTTGTGCCTCTGCAGTCCAGAAAACCACATTTAGAGTTACAAGACTTCACGAAGGAAATGAATATACATTCAGGATCAGGGCTGAAAATAAATACGGAGTAGGGGAAGGTCTTAAATCAGAGCCTGTCATTGCAAAACATCCATTTGGTAAGTATCCATTATCATTTTTGAAATATAAAAATTTATTTAAGAGGGGATAATAATTTTTAACATTACTGCATTTTTTCAATATTTAGATGTCCCCGATGCTCCTCCACCTCCCAATATTGTTGCTGTTCACCATGAGTCTGTGGCTTTAAGTTGGACTGATCCCAGAAGAACTGGCGGCTCACCAATCACAGGTACATCCCTCAAAACCTCCATAGTATTTCAGTTCTTAATAGCTCTTTTTGTCTGTCAAACAGTAAGATAAAAGTAACCAGTGTTTATGTGCAAAATTGAGTGATTGATTGATTGATTGATTAATTGACTGATTTCACTGGTTTACTTCCTATTTAAAAAAAGAAGTAACTCAAGTGTTAGAAAAACACTGAGAAACAATATCTTTGCTCAGATCCAAAATATCTAGAGAAATGAAACAAACTGACCTGTATGTGACAATACTTGAGTCTATAAAATTAGCAATTTGCATTTACAAACATCTCATCATTGCAATTACATACATCTGTCATGTACATCCACATCCATTTCTTAATCTGGTTTTCATGTTCCTCTTGCACAATGCATATGCAATGTGCAATGCAAGCAGTATGATGTTTCACAATGCTCTGAGAAATTAAGGTTTCGAGAAACCACCCCACATTTTCATCTCATCACTTGTCTTCTAGGTTATCACATTGAAGTTAAAGAAAGAAATAGTCTTCTGTGGAAGAGAGCAAATACAACTCCAATAAGAATGAAAGATTTCAGAGTGACAGGGTTAACTGAAGGTCTGGAATATGAATTCAGAGTAATGGCAATCAATATAGCTGGAGTAGGTAAACCAAGTCTTCCATCTGAACCAGTTGTGGCACTTGATCCTATTGGTAAGTCATCAGCAGAATAAAAAGGAACATTCTGAAATTTGAAATAGCTCTTGTTTGACTGCAATTTATTGGGTTTTTTTCTAGATCCTCCTGGGAAACCTGAAGTTATCAATGTAACCAGGAACTCAGTAACACTCATTTGGACCGAACCAAAATATGATGGTGGACATAAATTAACTGGTTATATTGTTGAAAAGCGTGATTTACCTAAAAAGACTTGGATGAAAGCTAATCACGTGAATGTTCCAGACTGTGCATTTACTGTAACTGACCTTATTGAAGGCTCCAAATATGAGTTTAGAATTAGAGCAAAGAACACCGCTGGAGCTATCAGTCCTCCATCTGAATCCACAGGAACCATAATATGCAAGGATGAGTATGGTATGTAGATGGCATTGAAAAGGTAGAATTTTACTTGAATAATTAATACCAAATCTCTTTTGTTTCTTATCCCTGTGTTCTTGTGTAACAATCAGGATTTTTTGTCTTTGTTTTGACAGAGGCACCAAGCATTGTTCTGGATCCTACTTTGAAGGAAGGTTTAACAGTAAAAGCAGGAGACACCATCACACTGTCTGCTATTAGTATCCGTGGCAAACCACCTCCAACTTCAGCATGGTCAAAAGCTGGAAAAGATTTTAGACCTTCAGAGCTTGTGCATATTGAAACCAAACCAACTTCTTCTACTCTAAGTGTCAAATATGCAGCCAGAAAAGATTCTGGAGAATACACAATCACTGCAACCAATCCTTTTGGCACTAAGCAAGAGAGTGTACATGTGAAAGTTTTAGATATTCCAGGACCTCCAGGGCCTATTGAGATCAGCAATGTTTCAGCAGAAAAAGCAACTCTTACATGGACACCTCCTGCAGAAGATGGTGGATCACCAGTCAAATCATATGTTCTTGAAAAGAGAGAAACTAGTCGGCTACTCTGGACATTGGTCGCTGAAAACATTGAGAGCTGTAGGCATGTTGTTAGCAAGCTCATTCAGGGAAATGAATATGTTTTCCGTGTTTCAGCAGTAAATCAGTATGGCAAGGGTGAGCCAGTACAATCGGAGCCTGTTAAAATGGTGGATAGATTTGGTAAGTAGAACAAGCTAAGAGATTCCAGTGTGGTTTTATTAATTTCTAAAGACTTGGTATTTGGTTTAACTATACTTTTTTCTTCCTGAACAGGTCCTCCAGGCCCTCCTGGAAAACCAGAAGTAACAAATGTGACAAAAAATACTGTCACAGTTACCTGGAAAAGGCCAGCGGATGATGGTGGAAGTGAAATCACAGGTTATCATGTGGAGCGAAGAGAAAAGAAGGGTTTAAGATGGGTTAGAGCAACAAAGAAACCAGTTTCAGATCTAAGATGCAAAGTAACTGGTCTTCTGGAAGGAAACGAGTATGAATTCCGTGTCAGCGCAGAAAATAGAGCAGGAGTTGGACCACCAAGCGATACTTCAAACTCAGTCCTTTGCAAAGATGTTGCATGTCAGTACCATGCTTTTTCTTTTTGGGGGTGGGTGGGATGGGCAGGGAGCACTTTCAGAGAGCATAAAAATTACTTTTGCTGTGATGTAATGTTTTATCTTTTACTTTCTTTCCAGACCCACCAGGTCCTCCTTCCAATCCAAGAGTGACTGATACCACAAAGACAAGTGCATCTTTAGCTTGGGGCAAGCCTCACTATGATGGTGGCCTTGAAATCACTGGTTATATAGTAGAGCATCAGAAAGAAGGAGAAGATGAATGGGTGAAAGACACAATAGGGACTGCTTTAAGAATCACTCAGTTCGTTGTACCTCATCTGCAGACAGGGGCCAAGTATAATTTCAGAATCTCTGCCATGAATGCTGCAGGTGTCGGTGAAGCAGCAATAATTCCAAGTGTGGAAATCAAAGACCGAGAAGAGATTCCTGACTTTGAACTAGATGCTGAGCTAAGAAGAACGCTTGTTGTTAGAGCTGGATTAACTATCCGGATTTTTGTACCAATTAAAGGGCGTCCAACTCCAGAAGTTACATGGACAAAAGATGATGTTTCACTCAAAGGACGTGCCAGTATTGAAAATACCGACTCTTTTACACTCTTGATTGTCACAGAGTGCACCAGATACGATGCAGGAAAATATGTAATGACTCTTGAAAATGCTGCTGGTAAGAAGACTGGCTTTGTAAATGTAAAAGTCTTGGATACACCAGGTCCACCAATAAACCTTAAGCCTAGAGAAATAACCAAAGACAGCATCACTCTCCAATGGGATATGCCTCTGGTCGATGGAGGTTCACGTATAACAAACTACATTGTTGAGAAACGTGAATCAACACGGAAGGCATATTCAACAGTCACCACCAACTGCCAGAAGTGTTCCTTCAAGGTTCCTAATTTGGCTGAGGGGTCTGAATACTATTTCAGAGTACTGGCTGAAAATGAGTACGGTATTGGTGAACCAGCTGAAACTGCAGAACCAGTAAAAGCTTCTGAGGCCCCATCCCCACCTGAGAGCCTTAATATTATGGATATAACAAGGAACTCAGTTAGCCTAGCTTGGCCAAAACCAGAACACGATGGAGGCAGCAAGATCACTGGGTATGTAATTGAAGCACAGAGAAAAGGAACCAACCAGTGGGCACACATCACCACTGTAAAAACGCTGGACTGTGTGGTAAAGAATCTAACTGAAAATGAAGAGTATACTTTCCAGGTTATGGCAGTTAACAGTGCTGGAAGAAGTGCCCCAAGAGAAAGCAGACCAGTTATTATCAAGGAGCAAACAATGCTACCAGAGTTTGACCTGCGTTCTCTTTACCAGAAAACAGTCATTGCCAAAGCTGGTGACAATATCAAGATTGAAATCCCTGTACTTGGTCGCCCAAGGCCTACTGTGACTTGGAAGAAAGAAGACCAGATACTTAAGCAAACACAAAGGGTAAATTATGAAAATACTGCAACTGCAACTATACTGACCATCAATGAATGTGTTCGAAGTGATAGTGGTCAATACCCACTGTCAGCTAAAAATATTGTTGGAGAAGTTAGTGAAGTTATCACAGTTCAGGTTCATGACATTCCTGGACCACCTACTGGACCAATCAAATTTGAAGAAATTTCATGTGATTTCCTAACATTCTCGTGGGAGCCTCCTTTGAATGATGGTGGTGTACCAATAAGTAACTATGTTGTAGAAATGCGTCAGACTGACAGTACCACATGGACTGAATTGGCAACTACAGTGATACGCACTACATTTAAAGCTACTCGTCTTACTACTGGAGTGGAGTATCAGTTCCGCGTTAAAGCTCAAAACAGATATGGAGTTGGTCCAGCCATTACTTCAGAGTCTGTAGTTGCCAACTACCCATTTAAGGTACCTGGGCCTCCTGGCACTCCTCAGGTGATTGCAGTCACCAAAGAAACTATGACCATTAGCTGGAATGAGCCAGTTAGTGATGGTGGAAGCCCCATACTGGGATATCACATTGAAAGAAAGGAGCGAAACAGCATTGTTTGGCAGACTGTAAGTAAAATGTTGGTGTCAGGCAATATCTTTAAATCAACTGGACTTACAGATGGCATTGCATACGAATTCCGTGTAATAGCACAAAATCTGGCTGGGAAGAGTAAGCCAAGCAAGCCATCTGAACCTGTGTTTGCCTTGGACCCAATAGATCCACCTGGTAAGCCGATACCTCTGAACATTACGAGACATGCAGTTACACTGAAGTGGACTAAACCAGAATATAATGGAGGTTTTAAGATAACTGGCTACACTGTTGAAAAAAGAGACCTTCCTAATGGCCGTTGGCTGAAGGCTAATTTCAGCAATATCCTGGAGACTGAATTCACTGTAAGTGGTTTGACAGAAGATGCTGCCTATGAATTCCGTGTGATTGCTAGGAATGCTGGTGGAGCTGTTAGTCAGCCCTCAGAGCCATCAGATGCCATCACTTGTAGAGATGACATTGAAGCTCCAAGGATAAAAGTAGATGCTAAATACAAGGACACCATAGTGCTGAAAGCAGGTGAAGTTTTCAGACTTGAGGCTGATGTTTCAGGTCGTCCTCCACCAACTATGACATGGACAAAGGGAGAAAAAGAACTTGAAGGCACAGCAAAATTAGAAATAAAAATAGCAGATTTCTCTACCATTCTCATCAATAAAGATTCCTCAAGAAGAGATGGTGGTGCTTATACACTTACTGCAACAAACCCTGGTGGCTTTGCCAAGCATATCTTCAATGTTAAAGTTCTTGATAGACCTGGTCCCCCAGAAGGGCCTTTGGCTGTGTCTGAAGTCACTGCAGAAAAATGTGTACTGTCATGGCTACCTCCACTGGATGATGGAGGAGCAAAGATTGACCATTATGTGGTTGAAAAACGTGAAACAAGTAGATTGGCATGGACAGCTGTAGCCACAGAAGTTCCAGTGACTAAACTGAAGGTTACTAAACTGTTGAAGGGCAATGAGTACGTATTCCGAGTTATGGCTGTTAACAAATATGGAGTTGGTGAGCCTCTGGAATCAGAGCCCATTCTTGCAGTAAATCCATATGTTCCACCTGATCCACCTAAAACGCCTGAAGTCACAGCAATTACAAAGGACTCTATGGTTGTCTGTTGGGGCCATCCTGATTCTGATGGTGGTAGCCCAATAACTAACTATATTGTGGAACGTCGAGACAGGACTGGTCTACGGTGGGTGAAATGTAACAAAAGGGTTGTTACTGACTTACGCTATAAAGTGTCTGGACTGACAGAAGGCCATGAATATGAATACAGAGTCATGGCAGAAAATGCTGCTGGTGTCAGTGAGCCAAGCCCAACCAGTCCGTTCTATAAAGCCTGTGATACTGTCTTTAAGCCTGGTCCCCCAGGTAATCCTCGTGTTTTGGACAGCAGCAAGTCCTCAATTACAATAGCATGGAACAAACCAATATATGACGGTGGTTCAGAGATCACAGGTTACATGGTTGAGATTGCACTACCTGAGGAAGATGAATGGAAGATTGTAACTCCACCAATGGGTCTAAAGGCCACTTCTTTTACAATCACTGACTTGAAAGAAAATCAAGAGTATAAAATTCGGATATATGCTATGAACTCTGAAGGTCTTGGGGAGCCTGCTCTTGTTCCTGGCACTCCAAAAGCTGAAGAAAGAATGCTACCTCCAGAGATTGAACTTGATGCAGAACTACGTAAAGTTGTAACTATTAGAGCTTGCTGTACTCTAAGACTCTTTGTCCCAATTAAAGGAAGACCAGCACCTGAAGTAAAATGGACAAGAGAACATGGGGAATCTTTGGATAGAGCAACCATTGAATCAACAAGCTCTTATACTTTACTTGTTGTTGAAAACGTAAATAGATTTGATAGTGGCAAATACATACTGACAATTGAAAACAGCTCAGGTAGTAAGACAGCGTTTGTGAATGTCAGAGTTCTTGATACCCCAGGGGCACCTCAAGATTTGAAAATAAAAGAAGTTACAAAATCTTCAGTTACACTCACATGGGAGCCTCCTCTCATAGATGGTGGCTCTAAAATAAAAAATTACATCGTTGAAAAGCGTGAATCAACAAGAAAAGCTTATTCAACTGTTAATGCCAACTGCCACAAGACCAGCTGGAAAGTTGATTCGCTGCAAGAAGGCTGCAACTACTACTTCAGAGTCCTGGCTGAAAATGAGTATGGAATAGGCCTTCCAGTTGAAACTTCAGAATCCATAAAAGTATCAGAAAGACCACTTCCACCAGGAAAAATAACTTTGTTGGATGTGACAAGAAATAGCGTATCCTTATCTTGGGAAAAACCTGAACATGATGGTGGTAGCAGAATCCTGGGCTATATTGTAGAAATGCAAAGCAAAGGCAGTGAAAAGTGGTCAACCTGTGCTACAGTAAAAGTTACTGAAGCCACCATCACGGGATTGATCCAAGGTGAAGAATACACCTTCCGTGTTTCAGCTCAGAATGAGAAAGGCATCAGTGATCCTCGCCAGCTGGGTATACCAGTTGTTGCAAAAGATCTTGTGATCCCACCAGCTTTCAAGCTACTATTTACCACTTTCAGTGTTCTGGCAGGAGAGGACTTAAAGGTTGATGTTCCTTTTGTTGGTCGACCGAAACCAGCAGTGTTTTGGCATAAAGATAATGTGGCATTGAAGCAGACTACAAGAGTAAATGCAGAAAGCTCGGAAAACAACACAGTGTTAACAATAAAAGAAGCATGCAGAGAAGATGTGGGGGCGTATTTAGTTAAACTTACAAACTCTGCTGGTGAAGCAACTGAAACCCTAAATATTGTTGTCCTTGACAAACCAGGACCTCCAACTGGACC
Organism: Acanthiza pusilla; assembly: GCA_036630365.1. Taxonomy (NCBI): domain Eukaryota; kingdom Metazoa; phylum Chordata; class Aves; order Passeriformes; family Acanthizidae; genus Acanthiza; species Acanthiza pusilla. The sequence goes on from JAXCHO010000019.1 coordinate 13,622,055, forward strand.
AGTAAAAATAGATGAAGTAACAGCAGATAGTATTACCATTTCCTGGGAGCCACCCAAGTATGATGGTGGTAGCTCTATCAATAATTACATTGTAGAAAGAAGAGACACTTCCACCACAACTTGGCACATTGTGTCAGCTACTGTTGCAAGAACAACTATAAAAGCATGTCGTTTAAAGACTGGCTGTGAATATCAGTTCAGAATCGCAGCTGAGAACAGATATGGGAAGAGCACGTATCTCACCTCAGAGTCAATCGTAGCCCAATACCCATTTAAAGTTCCCGGTCCACCTGGAACTCCTTTTGTAACGAATGTCTCAAAGGACAGCATGGTGGTACAATGGCATGAACCAGTCAGTGATGGCGGTAGCAGGATCATTGGGTACCACTTGGAGCGCAAAGAGAGAAACAGCATTCTGTGGGCTAAACTGAACAAAACACCTATTCCAGATACCAAATTTAAGACAACTGGCCTTGAGGAAGGTCTTGAATATGAATTCAGAGTCTATGCAGAAAACATAGTGGGAATTGGAAAGGCAAGTAGAGGATCTGAATGCTATACTGCACGTGACCCGTGTGACCCTCCAGGCCGTCCAGAACCTATAATTGTCACAAGAAGCTCTGTAACACTTCAGTGGAAGAAACCTATATATGATGGTGGAAGTAAGATCACAGGCTACATTGTTGAAAAGAAGGAATTGCCTGATGGCCGCTGGATGAAAGCAAGCTTTACAAATGTCATTGATACTCAATTTGAAGTAACTGGTCTAGTTGAAAACCAGAGATATGAGTTTCGTGTTATTGCACGAAATGCTGCAGGCGTTTTCAGTGAACCATCTGAGAGCTCAGGGGCAATTACAGCAAGAGATGAAGTAGAACCACCTCAAATAAGTATGGATCCAAAATTCAGAGACACTATTGTAGTGCATGCTGGGGAGTCATTCAAGCTTGATGCTGATGTTCATGGCAAACCAATACCTTCCATTCAGTGGTTAAAAGGTGATCATGAGCTGACAAGCACTGCTCATATGGAAATAAAAAGTACTGATTTTGCAACAAGCCTTAGTGTGAAGGAAGCCACAAGAGTTGACAGTGGGCAGTATGTACTACTGGCAAAGAATGTCGCAGGTGAAAAGAAGGTTCCTGTTAACGTCAAAGTTCTTGATAGACCTGGACCACCAGAAGGACCTGTTGAGATTACAGGTGTTACAGCTGAAAAATGTACACTGTCATGGAAACCTCCACTACAAGATGGTGGTAGTGATATTTCACACTACGTTGTAGAAAAAAGGGAAACCAGTCGCTTGGTGTGGACCATCGTTGACTCAAATGTGCAAACCCTGAACTGCAAAGTTACAAAACTTCTAGAAGGAAATGAGTATGTTTTCCGCATCATGGCAGTAAATAAATACGGTGTCGGTGAACCCCTTGAGTCTGACCCAGTAGTCGCGAAGAACCCCTTTGTAGTGCCGCTTCCTCCAAAGGCTCCAGAAGTCACAGCAGTTACCAAGGATTCTATGATCGTTGTATGGGAAAGGCCAGCCTCAGATGGCGGCAGTGAAATCCTAGGCTATGTCCTTGAAAAACGCGATAAGGAAGGTATTCGCTGGACAAGATGTAACAAACGCCTGATAAGTGAACTGAGGTACAGAGTGACTGGTCTTATAGAAAATCATGATTATGAGTATAGAGTTTCAGCTGAAAATGCTGCTGGTCTTAGTGAACCAAGTCCACCTTCTACTTACTACAGAGCATGTGATCCTATTTTCAAGCCAGGCCCACCCAATAATCCTAAAGTTACAGATGTTACAAGATCTTCAGTTTTTCTTTCATGGGGCAAACCTATCTATGATGGTGGCTCTGAAATTCAGGGATACATTGTGGAAAAATGTGATGTAAGTGATGGAGAATGGGCCATTTGTACCCCTCCAACTGGAATTAAGAATACTCACATGGAAGTAGAAAAATTAGTGGAAAAACATGAGTACAAATTCCGCATATGTGCAGTTAACAAAGCGGGAGTTGGAGAGCATGCAGATGTTCCTGGTTCTGTTATTGTAGAAGAAAAGATGGAGGCACCAGACCTTGACCTGGACATGGAATTAAGGAAGATTGTAAATGTGAGGGCAGGAGGTTCCTTAAGACTGTTTGTTCCCATCAGAGGTCGTCCAACGCCTGAAGTAAAATGGGGTAAAGTGGATGGTGACATCAGAGAGGCAGCTATTATTGATACCACTAGTAGCTTTACTTCCCTTGTTCTAGACAATGTTAACAGATTTGATACTGGAAAATATACTCTGACTTTGGAAAACAGCAGTGGAACAAAGTCTGCCTTTGTGAGTGTAAGAGTGCTGGATACCCCAAGTGCACCTATTAATTTAAAAATCAGAGAGATCACTAAAGACTCTGTTTCACTTTCATGGGAGCCTCCTCTCTTGGACGGTGGAGCAAAAATAAAGAATTTCATTATTGAAAAGCGTGAAGCAACAAGAAAGGCATATGCAGCTGTTGTAACAAACTGCCACAAGACTTCATGGAAAGTAGATCAACTTCAGGAAGGCTGCTATTACTTCTTCAGAGTCTCTGCTGAGAATGAATATGGAATTGGCCTCCCTGCAGAAACCAGTGACCCAATTAAAGTTGCTGAAGTTCCACAGCCTCCTGGGAAAATAACAGTGGATGATGTCACAAGAAACAGTGTCTCGCTGAGCTGGGCAAAACCTGAACACGATGGCGGTAGCAAAATCATACAATATATTGTTGAAATGCAAGCAAAGGGTAGTGAGAAGTGGTCAGAGTGTGCTCGTGTTAAAACACTTGAAGCAGTTGTTACTAATCTAACTCAAGGGGAAGAATATCTTTTTAGAGTAATGGCTGTAAATGAAAAGGGCAAGAGTGATCCTAGAGCACTTGCAGTTCCAATAGTTGCCAAAGACCTGGTGATTGAACCTGATGTCAGACCTGCTTTCCACAGTTACAGTGTTCAGGTGGGACAGGATCTGAAAGTAGAAATACCGATTGCAGGTCGACCTAAACCAACTGTTACCTGGATAAAAGATGGCCAGCCATTAAGGCAGACAACAAGAGTCAATGTTAGCGACTCAGCTGATCTCACTATATTGAATCTTAAGGAAACTACCAAAGAAGACAGTGGCACTTACGAAATCACTGTGGCTAATGTTGTTGGGCAGAAGTCTGCCACTGTTGAAATTATTACTCTAGACAAACCTGACCCTCCAGTTGGGCCTGTGAAGTTTGATGAAGTAAGTGCAGAAAGTATTACCCTATCATGGAATCCACCAGCATACACAGGTGGCTGCCAAATCACCAACTATGTTGTTCACAAGAGAGATACAACAACTACTGTATGGGAAACTGTTTCAGCTACTGTTGCAAGAACTACACTGAAGGTGACTAAACTGAAAACTGGTTCAGAATACCAGTTCAGAATATTTGCTGAGAACAGGTATGGACAGAGTTTTGCACTGGAATCTGCACCAGTTGTAGCACAGTATCCCTACAAGGAACCAGGACCTCCTGGCACACCATTTGTGACAACAGTTACAAAAGACTCCATGGTTGTACAATGGCATGAACCAATAAATGATGGTGGCAGTAAAGTGCTGGGCTACCATCTTGAGAGAAAGGAGAAAAACAGCATTCTCTGGACTAAAGTAAACAAGACTATTATTCAGGACACAACTTTTAAGACAAATAACCTTGAAGAAGGAATTGAATATGAGTTTCGAGTTTCTGCAGAAAATATTGTTGGTGTAGGCAGAACAAGTAAAGTTTCTGAGTGCTATGTAGCTCGTGATCCATGTGACCCTCCAGGTCGCCCAGAAGCTATAATAATAAAGAGAAGTGCTATTACTCTACAGTGGACCAAACCAGAATACGATGGTGGAAGTAAGGTTACTGGTTATATTGTAGAGAAACGTGACTTACCAGATGGTCGCTGGATGAAAGCTAGCTTCACAAATATCATTGAAACTCAGTTCACTGTAACAGGACTTACTGAAGACCAAAGATATGAATTTAGAGTAATTGCAAAGAATGCTGCAGGTGCAATAAGTAAACCTTCTGACAGTACAGGACCAATAACAGCAAGGGACGAAGTTGAACTTCCACGAATTTCAATGGATCCGAAGTACAGAGAAACTATTGTTGTAAATGCTGGTGAAACATTCAGACTCGAGGCTGATGTTCATGGAAAGCCACTACCGACCATTAAGTGGTACAAAGGAGATAAAGAGCTGGAGGGTACTGCTAGATATGAAATAAAGAACACAGATTTCAGTGCATTAATAATTGTAAAAGATGCTATTAGAGTTGATGGTGGACAGTACATTCTAGAAGCCTCTAATGTTGCAGGAACTAAGACAGTAACAGTAAACGTAAAAGTCTTGGACAGGCCAGGACCTCCGGAGGGCCCGGTCCAAGTGACAGGAGTTACAGCTGAAAAATGTGCATTGGCATGGGGTCCTCCTCTTCATGATGGTGGCAGTGATATTTCTCATTACATTGTAGAGAAGAGAGAAACTAGCCGCTTGGCATGGACTGTGGTTTCTGCAGAGGTTTTACCCACAATGCTGAAAGTAACAAAGCTCTTGGAAGGAAATGAGTACGTTTTCCGTATCATGGCAGTTAACAAATATGGGGTTGGTGAGCCATTAGAATCTGTGCCAGTAATGATGAGAAATCCATTTGTGGTTCCTGGACCACCAAAGGCCTTGGAAATCACTAACATCACAAAGGATTCCATGACTGTCTGCTGGAGCCGGCCAGATAGTGACGGAGGTAGTGAAATCGTAGGTTACATTGTGGAAAAGAGAGACCGAGCAGGCATCAGATGGATAAAATGCAATAAACGCCGAATTACAGATTTGCGATTAAGAGTTACAGGATTAACAGAGGATCATGAATATGAATTCAGAGTTTCTGCTGAAAATGCTGCTGGAGTTGGTGAGCCAAGTCAAGTTTCTCCCTACTTTAAAGCTTGTGACCCAATGTTCAAACCTGGCCCACCTACAAATGCCCATGTTGTGGATACCACCAAAAGTTCAGTTGTACTTGGTTGGAGTAAACCTATTTATGATGGTGGTTGTGAAATCCAGGGATACATTGTAGAAATCTGTAAAGCAGATGAAGATGAATGGTCGCTTGTTACTCCACAGACAGGTATACGTGCCACTCGATTTGAGATCAAAAAGCTAACTGAGCACCAAGAATACAAACTACGAGTGTGTGCTCTCAACAAGATTGGTGTGGGAGAGCCTGCATCAGTTCCTGGTACGATTAAACCAGAAGACAAACTTGAAGCTCCAGAACTTGATATTGATTCAGAGCTAAGGAAAGGGATAGTGGTTAGGGCTGGTGGGTCTGCTAGGATTCACATACCATTCAGGGGACGACCAACACCAGACATCACATGGTCCCGAGAAGAAGGTGAATTCTCAGAAAAAGTCCAGATTGATAAAGGCATAAACTACACACAACTTTCAATTGACAACTGTGATAGAAATGATGCTGGAAAGTATATTCTTAAGTTAGAGAACAGCAGTGGTTCTAAATCTGCGTTTGTTATAGTAAAAGTCTTGGACACACCGGGACCCCCGCAAAACTTAGTGGTAAAGGATATAAAGAAGGATTCTGCTGTGTTGTCTTGGGAACCACCCATCATTGATGGTGGTGCAAAGGTAAAGAACTATGTAATAGACAAGCGTGAGTCAACCAGGAAGGCATTTGCAAATGTCAGTGCTAAGTGTGGCAAGACAAGTTTTAAAGTTGAAAATCTTACAGAAGGAGCAATTTATTACTTCAGAGTTATGGCTGAAAATGAATATGGAATTGGTGTTCCAGTTGAAACCAGGGATGCTGTCAAAGCCTCAGAGCCACCACTGCCTCCTGGAAAAGTAACACTCACTGATGTGACTCAGAGAAGTGCATCACTTACATGGGAAAAACCTGAACATGATGGAGGTAGCAGAATTTTGGGATACCTTGTTGAAATGTTGCCTAAAGGAACAGAAAAATGGAGTGTTGTTAGTGAGACCAAAACATGTAATGCAGAGGTATCTGGTTTGAGTCCAGGACAGGAATATCAATTCCGTGTAATTGCCTACAATGAAAAAGGCAAAAGTGATCCAAGAGCACTTGGAATTCCTGTGATAGCTAAAGACTTGACTATTGAGCCAAGTTTCAAACTGATGTTTAATACTTATAGTGTACAAGCTGGAGAAGATCTGAAGGTAGAAGTACCATTTATAGGCAGACCCAAACCTACTATTACTTGGACAAAAGATGATCAGCCACTGAAACAGACAACCAGATTAAATATTGAGAATACACCAACATCAACTATTTTACATATTAAAGAAAGCAACAAGGAGGACTTTGGTAAATATACAGTAACAGCAACAAACACAGCAGGTACAGCAACAGAGAACCTGAGCATAATTGTACTAGAAAAGCCTGGCCCACCACGAGGACCTGTCCGCTTTGATGAAGTTAGCTCGGACTATGTTGTTTTATCGTGGGATCCACCTGATTATACTGGTGGCTGTCAGATAAGCAACTATATAGTAGAAAAGCGTGACACAAGCACTACCACATGGAACATTGTGTCAGCAACTGTTGCAAGAACAACTATCAAAGCAACAAAACTCAAAACAGGTACTGAATACCAGTTCAGGATTTCTGCTGAAAATAGATATGGAAAGAGCTCTCCTTTGGCTTCTAAACCAATTGTTGTGCAATACCCCTACAAGGTGCCTGGACCACCTGGAACCCCATTTGTTACAGCAACATCCAAGGACCATATGATCGTACAATGGCATGAACCAGTTAATGATGGAGGAAGCAAAGTTCTTGGCTACCATCTTGAGCGTAAAGATAAAAACAGCATTCTTTGGACAAAACAGAACAAGTCACTTATTGTGGACACCAAATATAAAACAGATGGCCTTGAAGAAGGTCTTGAATATGAGTTCAGGGTTTCTGCTGAAAACATTGTTGGCATTGGCAAAGTCAGCAAAGTATCAGAACTGTATGTTGCCCGAGATCCTTGTGACCCACCTGGCCGCCCAGAGGCCATTGTTGTTACGAGAAGTAATATCACACTGAAGTGGAAAAAGCCAGAATATGATGGTGGAAGCAAAATAACTGGTTATATTGTAGAAAAGAAAGAACTGCCAGATGGCCGCTGGATGAAAGCCAGCTTTACAAATGTGTTGGAAACAGAATTTACAGTAAGTGGTCTTGTTGAAAACAATCGATATGAATTCAGAGTAATTGCAAGAAATGCAGCAGGTTGCTTGAGTGAACCATCTGAAAGTACAGGGCCTATTACTGCCAGAGATGAAATTGAAGCACCAGGAGCTTCACTGGATCCTAAATACAGAGATGTCATTGTTGTTCATGCTGGAGAAACCTTTGTTCTTGAAGCTGATATCCATGGCAAACCTATTCCTGATGTTACATGGTCAAAAGATGGTAAAGACCTTGAAGAAACAACTGCAAGAATGGAGATTAAATCTACCATTGAGAAAACAGTTCTCACTGTCAAAGACTGTATAAGAGTAGATGGAGGTCACTATACTCTTAACCTCAAAAATGTTGGGGGCACCAAGTCTATACCAATCACTGTAAAAGTGCTTGACAGACCAGGACCTCCAGAAGGACCTTTGAATGTTACAGGTGTCACTGCAGAAAAATGCTACTTGTCATGGTCTCCACCTTTACATGACGGTGGTTCTAATATCTCACATTATATCATTGAGAAGAGAGAGACAAGCAGGCTTTCATGGACACAGGTAGCAACGGATGTGCAGGCTCTTAACCACAAAGTAACCAAACTCCTTCCTGGCAATGAATACATTTTCCGTGTAATGGCAGTGAATAAATATGGAATTGGAGAGCCCTTGGAATCTGAACCGGTTGTGGCTCGTAATCCATACAAACCTCCTGGTCCTCCTTCAACACCTGAAGTTTCAGCAATCACAAAAGATTCTATGGTGGTAACATGGGGTCGCCCAGAAGACAATGGGGGAGCTGAAATTGAAGGTTATATACTTGAAAAACGAGACAAAGATGGTATCCGGTGGACCAAATGCAATAAGAAAAGGCTGACAGACTTGCGATTCAGAGTAACAGGTCTAACTGATGGGCATTTCTATGAATTCAGAGTGTCTGCTGAAAATGCTGCAGGGGTAGGGGAGCCCAGTGCGCCATCCATTTTCTATCGTGCTTGTGATGTATTATATCCACCAGGCCCACCTAGCAATCCAAAGGTTACAGATACTTCCAGGTCATCCGTTTCCCTTGCCTGGAGTAAGCCCATTTATGATGGCGGTGCTCCTGTTAAGGGATATGTAGTAGAAGTAAAAGAAGCTGCAGCTGATGAATGGACTACCTGCACCCCACCAACAGGCCTACAAGCTAAACAGTTCACCGTGACAAAACTAAAAGAGAACCAGGAGTATAACTTCCGCATCTGTGCCATCAACTCAGAGGGAGTAGGGGAACCTGCAACTATACCTGGTGCAGTCCTAGCAGAGGACAAGATTGAACCTCCTGAAATCGAGCTTGATGCAGATCTCAGAAAAGTAGTCACTGTACGTGCTAGTGGTACTTTACGCCTGTTTGTCACCATCAAAGGAAGACCAGAACCTGAAGTTAAATGGGAGAAAGCAGAAGGAACAATTAGTGAGCGAGCTCAGATTGAAGTCACCAGCTCCTACACAATGCTGGTCATTGACAATGTCAATAGATTTGACAGTGGCAGATACAATCTTACTTTAGAGAACAACAGTGGCAAAAAATCAGCTTTTGTTAATGTCAGAGTGCTTGATACACCTAGTGCACCTCTGAACCTGACAGTCAGGGAAGTGAAAAAAGATTTTGTAACATTAGCCTGGGAAGCACCACTTATTGATGGCGGAGCTAAAATTACCAACTATGTAGTTGAAAAGCGAGAATCCACAAGAAAGGCATATGCCACAGTTACAAGCAACTGTACTAAGAATTCCTTCAAGATTACTCAACTACAAGAAGGCTGTAGTTATTACTTCCGTGTTCTAGCTGTAAATGAGTATGGGGCTGGTTTACCAGCAGAAACTGCTGATCCTATTAAGGTGTCTGAACCACCTTCTCCACCTTCAAAGGTCATTCTTGTTGATGTGACTCGCAATTCTGCTTCAATTAAATGGGAAAAGCCAGAGAGTGATGGTGGTAGTAAAATTACTGGTTATGTAGTAGAAATGCAAACTAAAGGAAGTGTAAAATGGAGTGCATGCACACAGGTGAAAACACTGGAAGCAACAATAACAGGCTTAAGTATGGGAGAAGAGTACAGTTTCAGAGTGCTTGCTGTTAATGAAAAAGGAAAAAGTGATCCAAGAGAACTTGGTGTCCCAGTCATTGCAAAAGATATTGAAATCCAGCCATCTGTTGAGCTGCTTTTTAACACATTCACGGTGAAAGCTGGAGATGATCTTAAGATTGACATTCCATTCAGAGGGCGACCTCTTCCCACTGCTACCTGGAAGAAGGATGGGAATCCCTTAAAACAGACAACCAGGGTGAATGTTCAGACATCAAAGACTTTAACTTCACTGTCCATCAAGGAAGCTTCAAATGAAGATCTGGGACTTTATGAATTACATCTTTCAAATACTGCTGGATCAACAACAGCTTCTTTAACTGTAGTTGTCCTTGACAGGCCAGGACCACCAACTGATGTTAAAATTGATGAAGTTAGTGCTGATAGTGTAACTCTGTCTTGGAAACCTCCAGCATATGATGGTGGATGTCATATTAGCAATTACATTGTGGAGAAGAGAGATACTACCACAACAACATGGGAGGTAGTATCTGCAGCAGTTGCAAGAACATCAATTAAAGTATCTCGACTCACCACTGGATCTGAATATCAGTTCCGTGTTTGTGCAGAAAACCGCTACGGGAAAAGCACTTACACTAATTCTCCTTCTGTTGTGGCAGAGTATCCATTTAAGCCTCCGGGTCCACCTGGAACTCCTCGTGTGGCACATGCAACTAAATCTTTCATGATTGTAACTTGGCAGGTACCAGTTAATGATGGAGGCAGCGTAGTACTAGGATATCACCTTGAGCATAAAGAAAGAAGCAGCATTCTTTGGACAAAAGTCAACAAGAGCCTCATAACCGACACACAAATGAAAGTTACAGGTCTTGATGAAGGACTGATGTATGAATATCGTGTGTATGCAGAAAACATTGCTGGAATAGGCAAATGCAGTAAAGCATGTGAACCAGTTGCTGCAAGAGATCCATGTGATCCTCCTGGTCAACCAGAAGTTACTAATATTACAAGAACATCTGTATCACTGAAGTGGACTAAACCAGAATACGATGGTGGAGCTAAAGTAACAGGATATATTATTGAACGCAGAGAACTACCAGATGGTCGTTGGCTAAAATGTAATTTTACTAATGTGCAAGAAACATACTTTGATGTAGGTGGACTTACAGAAGACCAGCGCTATGAATTCCATGTGATTGCAAAGAATGCTGCTGGTCTCTTCAGTCAGCCATCTGAATCAACTGGACCTGTGACCGTAAAAGATGATGTAGAGGCTCCAAGAATTATGATGGATGCCAAATTCAGGGATGTTGTAGTTGTGAAAGCTGGAGAAGTGTTTAAAGTCAATGCTGATGTTGCAGGACGGCCAATACCAGTGATTTCATGGACAAAGGATGGCAAGGAGCTTGAAGGAAAAGCTAGAGTTGAAATAGTCTCAACAGATTTCACTACTGCAATAACCATTAAGGACTGTATCCGACGTGATTCAGGACAGTATGTACTAACATTACAGAATGTTGCAGGAACAAAATCTTTGGCAATTAATTGCAAAGTACTTGATAGACCTGGCCCACCTGCAGGTCCATTAGAAATAAATGGCCTTACTGCTGAAAAGTGCCATTTATCATGGGGACCCCCTCAAGAAAATGGCGGTGCAGATATTGATTATTATATTGTGGAAAAACGTGAGACCAGCAGAATTGCATGGACACTTTGTGAAGGAGAGCTTAAAACAACATCTTGTAAAGTGACAAAATTACTGAAGGGTAATGAGTATATTTTCAGAGTGATGGGAGTTAACAAATACGGCGTTGGTGAGCCCCTAGAAAGTGTTGCTGTCAAAGCCCTAGACCCATTTACAGTTCCAAGCCCACCTGCATCTCTAGAGATCACCAGTGTGAGCAAGGATTCAATAACTCTGTGCTGGGCAAGACCTGAGTCTGACGGAGGCAGTGAGATCTCTGGCTATGTAATTGAAAGGCGTGAGAAAACCAGCCTAAGATGGATTCGTGTAAACAAAAAGCCAGTTTATGATTTAAGAGTGAAGTCATCGGGTCTCCGTGAAGGATGTGAATATGAATTCCGGGTTTATGCAGAAAATGCTGCTGGCCTCAGTCTCCCAAGTGAAACCACACCATTGATTAAGGCAGAAGATCCAATCTTCTTGCCATCTCCCCCATCTAAACCTAAGATTATGGATTCTACAAGGTCGAATATCACAATTGGTTGGACAAAGCCACTGTTTGATGGAGGTGCTCCAGTAACAGGATACACAGTTGAATACAAGAAAACTGATGAAACTGACTGGACAACGGCTATTCAGAATTTAAGAGGCACAGAGTATACCATAACTGGATTGACATCAGGCTCTGAGTACGTTTTCAGAGTGAAATCCATTAACAAAATGGGTGTCAGTGAACCAAGTGATGTCTCAGAACCTCAGGTGGCAAAAGAAAGAGAGGAAGAACCTGCCTTTGATATTGACAGTGAAATGCGGAAGACTTTAATTGTAAAGGCTGGTGGATCGTTCACAATGACCGTTCCTTTCAGAGGCAAACCAGTCCCTAATGTAACATGGAACAAAGCAGACACTGATCTCCGTACACGTGCAAGCATTGACACTTCAAGTAATTGTACATCTCTGACTATTGAAAAAGCAACAAGAAATGATTCTGGAAAATACACATTAACATTGCAAAACATCCTGAACACTACCACCTTGACTTTAATAGTCAAAGTTCTTGATACTCCTGGCCCACCATCCAATATCGCAACAAAAGATGTAACTAAAGAATCTGCTGTGTTATCTTGGGATGTTCCTGAAAATGATGGTGGAGCACCGGTAAAGAACTATGTAATTGAAAAACGAGAAGCTAGCAAAAAAGCATGGGTCACTGTGACAAACAACTGTCATCGTTTGTCCTACAAAGTGACTGGTTTGCAAGAAGGTGCCATTTACTACTTCCGTGTCTCTGGAGAAAATGAATTTGGTGTTGGAGTGCCTTCTGAGACTAAAGAGGGAACAAAAATAACAGGTATGTTTTACTATGAAAAAAAATTTTAATACTTAAAATAATATGTGTTTAAAAGTGTTTACTTTAAAATAATATGAAAAATTTTCAATGTGCATACAGTAAAATAGGTCATTTTTTGTAAGTATATCTGTGGTTTCCCAAATGAAAAAGAGCTAAGTAATAGCTTGAATTTTAAATTCCCCTTGCACTTTACTTAAAATATTTCTAATATACAAATTTGTTTAAACACATTTTCTTGATCCACATTGTGTTCGTGTGTAATTGCTAATATAAAAAGTAAATACCTTCTGTATTGTTTAACCTGTTGTACTTTTTTTCTCAGAAAAACCCAGCCCACCAGAAAAGCTAGGAGTAACAAATGTCACAAAGGACAGTGTTTCTCTTTCATGGCTAAAACCAGAACATGATGGTGGAAGCAGAATTGTGAGCTACCTTGTTGAAGCTCTTGAGAAAGGACAACAAAAATGGGTTAAGTGCGCAGTTGTAAAGACAACCCATCATGTTGTCCATGGTCTTAAGGAGAACGTCGACTATTTCTTCAGGGTGTCTGCAGAAAACCAAGCTGGTTTAAGTGATCCTAAGGAACTACTGCTCCCTGTTACAGTTAAAGAACATTTAGGTATGCTTCCTGTCATGAGACAAAAGTTGACACACATTCAATTGCATTCATATTTTAACAGATAGACATTCTTTTAATGGTTTGAAAATGTTTTCTTTTTCAGAATCTCCTGAGATTGACATGAAGGGTTTCCCTCACAATACTGTATATGTTCGAGCAGGATCAAACCTAAAAGTTGAAATTCCAGTTTCTGGAAAACCAATGCCAAAGGTGACATTGTCTAGAGATGGTGTTGCACTGAAACCTACCATGAGATTTAACACAGAAACCACAGCAGAAAGTTTCATCATTAACCTTAAAGAAAGTGTGGCTGCTGATGCTGGCAGATATGACATTACTGCTGCAAACTCAAGTGGCACCACAAAATCATTTGTTAATGTTGTTGTGCTCGATAGACCTGGTCCTCCTGTTGGCCCGGTTGTCCTTAGCGATGTCACTGAAGAGAGCGTGACACTCAGATGGCAGCCACCAGCTTATGATGGTGGAAGTCAGGTTACCAACTATATTGTACTGAAAAGAGAAACAAGTACTGCTGCTTGGTCTGAAGTGTCTGCCACTGTTGCTAGAACTGTTATCAAAGTTATGAGGCTCACAACAGGAGAAGAATACCAATTCCGCATCAAAGCTGAGAACCGCTTTGGCATCAGTGATCACATCGACTCGCAGTGCGTGGTTGTCAAGCTTCCTTACAGTGAGTAACATGCTTCTCGTGGTATACATTGATGTTTTAACACTCTGATGTTGAAAATACAGTTTTGTTAACAATCACTTCTTTTTATATCATCAGCTACCCCAGGCCCTCCTTCTACGCCATGGGTCACTAATGTTACCCGAGAGACTATTACTGTTGGATGGCATGAACCAGTCACTAATGGTGGCAATGCTATCATTGGATATCACCTGGAAATGAAGGACAGAAATAGCATATTATGGCAGAAGGCTAACAAGACCCTTATTCGTACCACTCATTTCAAAGTCACCACAATCAGCGCTGGCCTTATCTATGAATTTAGAGTTTATGCAGAAAATGCAGCTGGCATTGGAAAAGCAAGCCGTGCTTCTGACCCAGTCCTTGCAATTGATGCTTGTGGTACGTACTCCCTAGAAAATAATGATGAAGCCCAACCGTTTTGTTTCCCCTGAGATAATTTTCTGTACAGTAAGCCAATATGCAAAATAGCTGCTAATCATTGGCAATATTCTTATGTTTCCTTCTGCAGAACCACCAAGAAATGTTCGTGCCTCAGATATTTCCAAGACGGCTATCACTCTCTCCTGGCAGAAGCCAGCATTTGACGGTGGTAGCAAAATCACTGGATACATCGTAGAAAAACGTGATCTTCCAGATGGCAGATGGACAAAAGCTAGCTTCACCAATGTTATTGAGACTCAGTTCACAGTATCTGGCCTGACACAGAATTCCAAGTATGAATTCCGGGTCTTTGCTAAGAATGCAGTTGGTTCCATTAGTAATCCTTCAGATGTTGTGGGTCCTATCACATGTGTTGATACATACGGTAAGTGTTTTGTAATGATATAATGGTACAGTTTTGGGGTACTAGGGTGATTAAAGGCCATGCTGTTTTCTAGACCCATGGTCTTTTAAATATGGAAGGCTAGTTTACAATTTACAGATTCAAGAAGCATGAATGACTGTGAGCATTTGGGCATGATTGTAAGGAACATCTTTGGCTATATCTGCATTTTTAAAGTCTTCTGGTATTTTTATTCTCTGAGAAACAGAAGTCTGCCCATGGCCCAAGTGGTTGTATTTACACATGCGATTGTTCTAACTTACTCTAGATTTATGATATAAGTTATAAATACTATCTTTACTTTGATCTCTATTTATCAAATACCTTTAACTCTTAGATTAAATAAGGTAGTAGTACTTGGGGATTTTATTAAATACAGGGCTACAATAATCATGTTTTTGACATTTTTTTCTTAAGGTGCACCTGAAATCGATGTGCCACCAGAATATACAGAAGTGGTGAAATACAAAGCAGGAACTGCAGTTAAGCTAAAACTAGGCATCTCTGGCAAGCCTATACCCACAATTGAATGGTTCAAAAATGGCAATGAGTTACTAACCAGTGCACTAATGTCTTTTGAAAACACAACAGAGTTTGCTTCTATTCTCATCAAGGATGCAAATCGACTCAACAGTGGCACCTATGAATTAAAATTGAAGAATGCCATGGGTTCAGCATCAGCCCATATTAGAGTGCAGATACTCGGTATGTTCTGAGATGTGATTGTATTTTACCGTTAAACAATAATTCAGTAGTGAATACTTAACATCTTCTTTCTTCTGCCTTCCACAGACAAGCCAGGACCCCCCAGTGGACCTATACAGTTTAAGACAGTCACTGCTGAAAAGATTACGTTAATGTGGGACCCACCAGCAGATGATGGTGGTGCACCCATAACACACTATGTCGTTGAAAAGCGGGAAACAAGTCGGGTTGTATGGTCTTTAATTTCTGAAAAACTGGAGGGATGTATCATAACTACAACAAAACTCATCAAAGGAAATGAATATGTGTTCCGTGTCCGTGGAGTGAACAAGTTTGGAATTGGTGATTCACTGGAATCTGAACCTGTTATAGCCAAAAATTCATTTGGTAAGAAATAAGTTCTATAGAATAACTTATGCAACTGAATTGTCTGTGTATTATTTGTAAGTAGTATTGATCTACTGACACATAATTTTTTACACAGTTGCACCTGGACCACCTAGTGTACCAGAAGTCACAAAGATAACCAAGAATTCCATGACTGTTGTCTGGAATAGGCCCACTGTTGATGGAGGCAGTGAAATATCAGGATATTTTCTTGAAAAACGTGACAAGAAGAGTCTGAGTTGGTTCAAGGTCTCTAAAGAAACCATTCGGGACACCAGAGAGAAAGTAACAGGTCTGACTGAAAACAATGAATATCATTTCCGAGTTTGTGCTGTCAATGCAGCTGGACCAGGTCCATTCTCTGATGCTTCTGACTTCTACAAGGCTGCAGATCCTGTTGGTAAGATTCAATGTGCAGTATTTCCAGTAGGTTGGAAATCAATGGAAAATGAGCAATTAGGGTGGGATTGTACCAATGTAACCAAGGGCAGATTTTCTTCCTCTCTACAATTAATTTGATTCTGACTGGTGTTTTTTTCGTTGTAAACTATCATGTACAGATAAGCCAGGCTCACCAACAAAGCTGAAAGTTGTGGATACAACCAAGACATCTGTTACCCTTGGCTGGATTAAACCTGCTTATGATGGAGGAAGTCCAATTACCCACTACGTGGTGGAGAAGAGGGAAGGGGAAGAGCAAGAATGGACTGTAGTCAGTACTAAGGGAGAAGTGAGAACAACTGAGTATGTTGTATCCCACCTTCAACCAAGTGTTAATTATTATTTCCGTGTGTCTGCTATGAATTGCGCTGGACAAGGAGAGCCTATTGAAATGATGGAACCCGTTCAAGCTAAAGATATTCTTGGTACTGTATTTTTTGTGATTTATTATTTTTCTGTGTGGTTTTTTTCAAACTATTTATTTTTCATTCCAAGTATGCATTATTAATTTTTATTTATTTCCACAGTGGCACCAGAAATTGATCTGGATGTTGCTCTCCGGACATCTATTGTTGCTAAAGCAGGTGAAGATGTGCAAATAATGATTCCATTCAAGGGAAGACCTCCTCCAACAGTCACATGGAGAAAGGGTGACAAGAATCTTGGAAGTGATGAAAGATATATGATCCAGAACACAGAATCATCTACACTACTCATTATTCCTCAAGTTACACGAAATGATACCGGAAAATATGTTCTTACAATTGAAAATGGAGTTGGAGAAGCAAAGTCATCATTTGTGAATGTAAAAGTACTTGACACACCTTCTGCATGCCAGAAGCTGCAGCTTAAGCATGTTTCTCGTGGCACAGTTACACTGGTATGGGAGCCACCTCTCATCAATGGTGGTTCTGAAATAACAAATTATGTTGTTGAAAAAAGAGATGCTACAAAGAGGGCCTGGTCAACTGTTACAACAAAGTGTTCTCATACCACCTTTAAACTAACTAACCTGTCAGAAAAGACTGCATTCTTTTTCCGTGTTCTTGCTGAAAATGAAATTGGTCTGGGTGAACCTTGTGAGACATCTGAACCAGTGAAAGCTGCAGACATACCTGGACCTGTAAAAGACCTAGCCATGAAAGACTCTACAAAGAATTCTGTTAAATTGCAGTGGAGCAAACCTGACTATGATGGTGGTAGCATTATATCAGACTATGTTATTGAAAAGAAACTAAAGGAAGAGAAAGAATGGACATATGCAGGCACAAGCAAGAGCTGTGAATTTGTAGCTGACAAACTTAAAGAGCTTTCTGTCATGGAATTCAGAGTCTTTGCTAAAAATGAAAAAGGCATGAGTGACTCTGTTACTGTTGGACCCATTACAGTGAAAGAACTTATAATAACACCTGAGGCTGACCTTTCTGATATTCCTGGAGGTCAGATTGCAGTAAGAATTGGACATAACCTGCACGTTGAATTGCCCTATAAAGGTAAACCTAATCCATCAATGAGCTGGCTCAAGGACAACCTCCCTCTTAAAGAAACAGAACATCTTCGTTTCAAGAAAACTGAAAACAAGATAAGCTTAAGTATCAAGAATGTGAAAAAGGAGCATGGTGGCAAATACACTTTAATTCTTGATAATGTAGTCTGCAGAAAGTCATTCACAATCACTGTAATCACTCTTGGTCCTCCATCTAGGCCCAAAGCACCTTTAAGAGTAGATGAAATCAAAGCAGATAGTGTAGTTTTGTCATGGGAAGCTCCTGAGGATGATGGGGGAGGAGAAATTACTGGCTACAGCATTGAGAAGAGAGAAACCTCACAAATGAACTGGAAGCTGGTGTGTTCAAGTGCTGCAAGAACAACCTTCAAAGTGCCGAACCTTGTTAAAGATACTGAATATCAGTTTAGAGTTCGTGCAGAAAACAGATACGGAGTGAGCCCACCTCTTGTCTCAGCAGATGTTGTGGCAAAGCATCAGTTTAGACCACCAGGTCCCCCAGGGAAGCCTGTTGTGTACAATGTAACTGCTGATGGAATGAGCATTTCTTGGGATGCTCCTGTTTATGACGGTGGTTCAGAGATCATTGGATACCACGTTGAAAAGAAGGAAAGAAACAGTATTTTGTGGCAGAAGGTTAACGTTGCATTAATATCTAACAGAGAATACAGGATTACTGGGCTGCTTGAGGGCCTGGATTACCAGTTCCAAGTGTATGCTGAAAACGCTGCAGGTCTCAGCCGAGCTAGTGAGCCAAGCAAATTTACTTTGGCAGTCTCTCCAGTGGGTAAGTGCATGATTAATCACTCATCCAAGAAAATTCTGTTCCTGTAGATTATGGTGAGCAGTAGTAAAAATAAATCCTCGTTATTTTCCTTTCAGACCCACCTGGTACTCCTGATTACATTGATGTCACTAGGGAAACCATCACCCTGAAATGGAACCCCCCGCTGCGTGACGGAGGCAGTAAGATTGTGGCTTACAGCATTGAGAAACGGCAAGGAGCTGCAGATCGTTGGCTCAGGTGTAACTTCACTGATGTCAGTGAATGCCAGTACACAGTCACAGGACTCAGTCCAGGTGACCGATACGAATTCAGAGTGCTCGCAAGAAATGCTGTTGGTACAATCAGCCCACCTTCGCAGTCTTCAGGCTATATCATGACCAGAGATGAAAATGGTAAGAATTATTTCTTACTACGCTTGCATTTGGGTGTTGAAGAGAGATAGAGTTTCTGGCTGTACTGATGGGATGTGGGAAGCCAAGGGGTGAAGAACGTGTGACTGAGGTGCTCCCAGTCAATTCAGAACATTTATGTTTGTAATCCAAGGTGGGAAGGTCTAAATTAAAGACCCAAATCTGGCAGACATACGTAATCAATTGCTGAAAAGCATGGCACTCTACATTTCTCTTGAAAAAGCAGCAGCAGCAAAGTTGGAAAGAAAGCATGGACTGTAATATTCTGATGCACTGAATAATCTCAAAATTAAAATGTGCCTCAAGTAGTTTGGCATACTATTAATGCCACATTTTAACAGTGCCTTTCACTTGTTACTAATATGATGGACTTATGGGTGCTTACAGGAAAAATAAGGTTATAATTCATATAATAACTGCTATTTAGAGAATTCAAAATAATTCTATATATCACAAACTTCTATAATTATTACATTTAGAAGAGTATCATAAAAAATTCTGAGCTATATGGAAATTTATTTATATTTTCCTTTTTTTAGTTGCTCCAACAATTGAATTTGGTGCTGAGCACTTTGAAGGCCTTACTGTTAAAGCTGGAGAGAGCATTAGACTTAAAGCTCTAATCAAAGGACGTCCAGTACCTAAAGTGACATGGTTTAAGGATGGTAAAGAGATTGAGAAACAAATGAATATAGAAATAACTACAGCTATTGGATACAGCACAATCTTCATTAGAGATGCTCTCCGGGAACATCGTGGAGTGTACACAGTAGAAGCCAAAAATGCATCAGGCACTAAACGAGAAGATATTACCATCAGAGTACAAGGTACTGCACCAAGCACTTTCAGCATGCTTTTATAAAAATAGTATTTTACTCGAAGTGTCAGCAAATTATAACTCTGAACCTTTAAAATTGCAGATGCACCAGGAAAAGTTGGTGGACCAATACGATTCACAAACATCACTGGAGAAAAAGTCACATTATGGTGGGAGCCTCCAGCTAATGATGGTTGTGCTTCTATTTCTCACTACATAATTGAAAAACGTGAAACCAGCAGGATTGCTTGGGCATTAGTTGAAGATAAATGTGAAGCTTGCAGCTATACGGCACTTAAATTAATTAAGGGCAATGAATATCAGTTCCGTGTCTCTGCAGTGAACAAATTTGGAGTTGGCAGACCATTGGAGTCTGATCCAGTTATCGCACAAATACCTTACAGTAAGTTTCTACCTCATTCTGCGCAAATATCCATGGAGTTACCATCTTGTCTTTCTAATGATGTTTTTCTTTTTTTTTAGCACTCCCTGATGCACCAGGAACTCCAGAGCCTACCAATGTAACAGGAGACAGTATCACACTCACATGGGCAAGACCAGAGTCAGATGGTGGAAGCGAGATAAATGAGTACATTCTTGAAAGGAGAGAAAAGAAGAGCATGCGCTGGGTTAAAGTATCCAGTAAGAGGCCCATCACTGAGAACAGATTCAGAGTAACTGGCCTTATTGAAGGCAATGAGTATGAGTTCCATGTCATGGCTGAAAATGCGGCAGGAGTTGGACCTCCAAGTGATGTTTCAAAGCTGATTAAATGCAGAGAACCAGTCAGCCCTCCAAGTGCTCCTAATGTTGTAAAGGTGACAGATACATCAAAGACTAGCGTAAGCTTAGAGTGGACAAAGCCAGTTTTCGATGGAGGCATGGAAATAATTGGGTACATCATTGAGATGTGCAAAGCTGATCTCGAAGCATGGCAGAAAGTCAATGCAGAGACTGTTATTGCTACTAAATATACCGTTGTTGATTTGGAGGCAGGAGAACACTATAAATTCAGAGTTAGTGCTGTCAATGGTGCTGGCAGAGGAGAAAGTTGTGAAGTTGCTGCTTCAGTCCAAACTGTGGACAGGCTTTGTGCACCTGAAATTGATATCGATGCAAACTTCAAGCAGACTCATATTGTAAGAGCAGGTGCAAGCATTCGTCTATTTATTGCCTTCTCTGGAAGGCCTGTCCCTACTGCTGTGTGGTCCAAAGCAGATGCTAATCTTAGTTTGCGTGCTGACATTCAAACAACTGATTCATTCAGCACATTGACTGTGGAGGAATGCAATAGAAATGACGCTGGCAAGTATGTCTTTACTGTGGAAAACAACAGTGGAAGCAAGTCTGTTACATTTACTGTCAAGGTTTTGGACACACCTGGTCCACCAGGTCCTATTACATTTAAAGATGTGACTCGAACATCTATTACTTTAATGTGGGATGCTCCTGTTCTGGATGGAGGTTCTCGTATCCACCACTACGTTGTGGAAAAACGTGAGGCAAGTCGTCGTAGCTGGCAAGTTGTGAATTCAAAATGCACTCGACAAATCTTTAAGGTCACAGATCTAGCAGAAGGTATGCCATATTACTACCGAGTATCAGCAGAAAATGAATATGGCGTAGGTGAACCCTGTGAATTAACAGAACCAGTTGTAGCCACAGAAGAACCTGCTCCACCTAAGAGATTAGATATTGTTGATACAACCAAATCTTCCGTAGTTTTAGCTTGGCTTAAACCTGATCATGATGGTGGTAGCCGTATTACTGGATACCTTCTTGAAATGAAACAAAAGGGATCTGACACCTGGACTGGAGCTGGACAAACCAAGCAACTTACTTTCACTGTTGAAGGCCTTGTGGAGAACACGGAATATGAGTTCCGGGTCAAGGCAAAGAATGATGCTGGCTACAGTGAGCCGAGAGAAGCTTTCTCTTCTGTTATTGTTAAGGAGCCACAGATTGAACCAACAGCAGATCTCAGTGACATAAGCAGACAGCTTATAACATGCAAGGCTGGAAGCACCTTTACTATTGATATACCAATCAGTGGGCGCCCAGCTCCAAAAGTGACATGGAAACTTGAGGAGATGAGGCTGAAGGAAACTGAAAGAGTGACCATCAAGACAACAAAAGACCGAACCACACTGACTGTAAAAGACAGTATGAGAGGTGACTCTGGTAAATACTACCTTACACTAGAGAACACTGCTGGTGTGAAAACATTTACTGTCACAGTGGTGGTCATAGGAAGGCCAGGTCCTGTCACTGGCCCAATTGAAATATCATCTGTATCTGCTGAGTCCTGTGTGTTGACCTGGAAAGAACCTGAAGATGATGGTGGCAGTGACATTACAAACTACATTGTAGAGAAACGTGAATCTGGCACAACAGCATGGCAGCTGGTAAATTCCAGTGTGAAACGCACACAGATCAAAGTCAGTCATCTCACAAAATATCAAGAGTACAGTTTCCGAGTAAGCTCAGAAAATAGATTTGGTGTCAGCAAGCCAGTTGAATCAAAAACAGTAGTTGCTGAGCATCCATTTGGTAAGTGAAACACTTCTCAAAATTTGTTATGTTCCTTTGACTGAGATAATTATAATTACTGACATTTTCCTCCCCATCTTTTTCATGTGTAGTCCCACCAAGCCCACCTTCAAGGCCAGAAGTCTATTCTGTGTCTGCAAGTGCCATGGCCATTCGCTGGGAGGAGCCCTATCATGATGGTGGCAGCAAAATCATTGGATATTGGGTGGAAAAGAAGGAGCGCAACACCATCCTTTGGGTGAAGGAGAATAAAGTACCATGCTGTGATTGCAACTACAAAGTCACAGGGTTGGTCGAAGGCCTAGAATATCAGTTCAGAACCTATGCTCTGAATGCTGCAGGTGTTAGCAAAGCTAGTGAAGCTTCCAGACCTGTAGTGGCTCAAAATCCAGTTGGTAAGTATTACTTTAAGAGTTACATTTTTAGTTAAGCTAAAATAGAATTGCATTTCTCATTTTTTCTGCTTTATTATTGCAGATCCACCAGGAAGACCAGAAGTAACAGATGTCACCAGATCTACCGTGTCACTGAGCTGGTCACCTCCACTTTATGATGGTGGAAGCAAAATTATCGGATATATTATCGAGCGTAAACCATATAACGAATCTGGTGATGGACGTTGGCTGAAATGCAATTATACCATTGTCTCAGAAAACTTTTTTACTGTGACAGCTCTTAGTGAAGATGAAGCCTATGAATTCCGTGTACTAGCGAAGAATGCTGCTGGTGTGATTAGCAAAGGATCCGAATCAACTGGTGCTGTCATTTGCAAAGATGAATACAGTAAGGAATATTTACTTGGAACAATTAAAAACATTATGTTCTATTTTTAGTACTGTCATGTAAATTTTTTCAAATCTCTCTTTCCAGCACCACCAAAGGCTGAACTGGATGCCAGACTGCAGGGAGAAGTTTTGAGCATTAGAGCTGGGTCAGATCTTGTTCTTGATGCAGCTGTTGGTGGAAAACCAGAACCGAAAGTCTTCTGGTCCAAAGGTGACAGGGAACTGGAGCTATGTGAAAAGATATCTCTGCAATACACCAGCAAACGAGCTATTGCAATTATCAAGTTCTGTGACAGAAGTGATAGTGGAAAATATACCCTAACAGTTAAAAATGCCAGTGGGATGAAACAAATTTCTGTTCTTGTCAAAGTGCTTGGTATGTATCTTGTGATCAGTATTAATACTTAGTATACTAAAAAAACCCCACAATCTTTTAAATAAGGATGAGATAGTTTTCCTTAGATGCTAATAACAATGCTTATTTTGATTCCTACACAGATTCACCAGGTCCATGTGCAGGTAAAATCACAATTAGCAGAGTAACAGAAGAGAAATGTACTCTGGCATGGAACATTCCTGAGGAAGATGGAGGTGCAGAAATCACTCACTATATCATAGAAAGGCGTGAAACCAGCAGGCTTCACTGGGTTATTGTTGAGGCTGAATGCCAGACTTTATCAACCGTGGTAACAAAACTTATTAAAAATAATGAATACATCTTCCGTGTGAGAGCTGTCAACAAATATGGACCAGGTGTTCCACTTGAAACAGAACCTGTGATTGCCAGGAATGCTTTCAGTGAGTATTGCTACCTTCCATTCTTCATCAGAATTTGTGTAATAATTCTCATGGATAAACAATGTTTTAAAAAATAAATTTCTTTTCACCTTTTAAAAAAATAGCTATTCCAACACAGCCTGGTACTCCTGAAGAAGTGGCTGTCGGCAAGGAACATATCATTATTCAGTGGTCGAAACCCGAGTCAGATGGTGGCAGTGAGATTAAGGACTATCTTGTAGACAAACGTGAAAAGAAAAGTCTGCGCTGGACACGAGTGAATAGAGATTACACCATTTATGATACCAGACTGAAAGTCACTGGTCTCATGGAAGGATGCCAGTACCAATTCCGTGTCACTGCAGTGAACGCTGCTGGAAACAGTGAACCTAGTGAAGCTTCACAATACATGTTATGTAAAGAACCATCATGTAAGTTATGATATTTGAAACCTATTTTAATACTTATTTATAATAATGGAGCATAAATTCACATTGACACTTCAACCAAGAAAGCCATGACCACATATAAACTCACTGAACTAGCTAGTATTGGAATAATTTTAAAACAGTTATAGTTCATCTTAAATGCATTTCCCAGGATTAACTGTCTGGAAATTGATTTTGACTGTAAAATGTTTTCTGCATCTATGTAAAATGCCTTTTCTTCTTTTTCAAAGATACTCCTGCATCACCTTCAGTTCCAAGAGTTGTGGATACTACAAAGCACAGCATAAGTTTAGCATGGTCAAAGCCCACATATGATGGTGGTGCTGACCTCTTAGGCTATGTTCTTGAAATGAAAGAAGAAGGTAGTGAACAGTGGTATCGACCACATACAACTGCCACTCTGAGGAATGCTGAATTCACCGTGACTGGTCTTAAAACAAACCAGAAATACCAATTCAGAGTTGCTGCAACAAATGTGAATGGCATGAGTGAATTTAGCGAATCATCAGCAGAAATAGAACCTGTGGAAAGAATAGGTAACTTGAAAACTTAATGTATATTTTAAGGAAACTATATTTTCCCTTAGAACTTCTATAAGATTAACTAATTCCATGTTTCTTATACCTTTCATCAGAAATACCTGAACTTGAGCTTGCTGATGAGCTGAAGAAGACAGTTACAGTCAGAGCTGGTGGTTCCCTGCGCTTAATGGTCTCTGTATCTGGCAGACCTGCTCCTGTAATCACATGGAGCAAGCAGGGCGTTGACCTTGTAAGTCGAGGTATTATTGATACAACAGACAGCTACACTCTGCTTATTGTGGATAAAGTTAATCGGTATGATGCTGGAAAATACATCATTGAGGCTGAAAATCAATCAGGAAAAAAATCTGCAACTATTTCTGTGAAAGTGTATGGTAAGTACTGCAACAATTGTATATGGGCATTACACCACTCTGCATGCTTATTGCTCAGAAATAAGTGTCATTTATTTCCAAAGGAAGTTTGAATTTCTAATAACATGAGAATGTTTGAGAAGTCAGAGAAACAGTCTAGTCCAAAGGAAAATACTTAATTTCTGGAGCTGTGCTAGTTTATAAATCAAATCCCAGCACTTTTGTTATATGCAGAAGAAGTCACTGACTATAAAATGAAAGGATCCAAAAGGGGAAAAAAAATGTTTGTTTGTTTGTTTGTTTCAGATACACCCGGTCCACCACCTTCAGTGAGGGTTAAGGAAGCATCAAAAGATTCTGTGACACTTACTTGGGACATTCCAGTCATTGACGGTGGAGCCCCAGTCAACAATTACATAATTGAGAAACGTGAAGCTTCCATGAGAGCTTACAAGACTGTCACCACCAAATGCAGCAAGACGTTTTATAGAGTTACTGGACTTCTAGAAGGAGCTTTGTATTATTTCAGAGTACTACCAGAAAATATTTACGGCATTGGTGAAGGCTGTGAAACATCTGATGCAGTATTGGTATCTGATGTCCCCATGGTGCCCCAAAAACTCGAAGTGATTGACACCACTAAATCAACTGTTACACTTGCCTGGGAGAAGCCACTGCATGATGGTGGCAGCAGATTGACTGGCTATGTTGTTGAGGCCAGCAAAGCTGGAACAGAAAGATGGTTGAAGGTCGTGACATTGAAGCCTACCGTCTATGAACATACCATTATTTCTCTCAATGAAGGTGAACAGTACTTGTTCAGGGTCAGAGCACAGAATCAGAAGGGCGTGTCGGAACCACGAGAGATTGTCACAGCAGTGACAGTTCAGGACCAAAAAGGTAGGTGTCTACTGTTGAAAATAATAGGGTCGAGCTTACACCAAATGCATGTGATATTTAAACGGGTATTAAAATTAAAATATCAATTATTTGCTTTTCTTAGTTCTACCAACAATTGACTTGACTGGAATACCTCAGAAGACAATCCATGTACCTGCTGGCAAGCCCATTGAATTAGCCATTCCAATTGAAGGACGACCACCTCCAACTGCATCTTGGTTCTTTTCTGGTTCTAAACTGAAAGAATCAGAACGCATCAAAATGGAGACAGTTGCCAAAATGGCTAAATTAACTGTGCGTGAGACCACCATACATGACACTGGGGAGTATACACTTGAACTGAAGAACACAACTGGAACTGTTACTGATACACTGAAAGTTATAATCCTTGGTAAGCATTCATGAAAATAACTGTCCATGATTTTTCTCCATTTCAATTTTTACATGAGAAATATGATTCCTTTTTTCCACCTGTTTTGTAAGTTGTTGGGTTTACTTTCCCCTAGACAAGCCTGGACCACCTGTTGGACCTATCAGAATTGATGAAGTTGATGCAAATTATGTAACCATCTCCTGGGAGCCACCTGAGCTGGATGGTGGAGCTGCCCTTAGCGGGTATGTGGTAGAACAGCGTGATGCTCACCGTCCTGGATGGCTGCCAGTTTCGGAATCAGTAACCAGGACAACATTTAAGTTCACCAGACTTGTTGAAGGTGCAGAATATGTGTTCCGTGTAGCTGCTACAAACCGCTTTGGAATCGGATCTTACCTGCAGTCTGAAATTATAGAATGCAAGAGCAGAATCCGTAAGTCTGAATTTTTGTTCATTCTCTACCTTTAAAATTAAAAAGATATGTTTAAATGGGTTTATATATCCACATATATACTGGATTTTTCTAGATGTTGTTACTTCCTTTCGCCAGATAAAATTGTACATTATGAGTCACAGTACTCTTGTTATTTTCCAAAGAAAAATTCCATCCATAAATCTCTACAGGTATTATAGATGTACTGCACAGAATGTGGATGGTAAATTTCAATTTTCTGCTCAGGTCTACCATTAGTCTTGAATAATAGCTTTAGCCCATTACAAAATCAGAAGTTTTTCACTGACCTGATTTGTAAAGTACTTAGATACCTGCTAATAAAAAGAGTTTGATAGGACATTGATATTACATTGTTATTCACAATATGTCACATATTACTAATATGTAAAGTCATTTGATGCTTTCTTCACTAATTCCATGTCATGCTTTTACAGGTATTCCTGGTCCTCCTGGCACTCCAGAAGTGTTTGATATCTCTCGAGATGGCATGACATTGACTTGGTATCCTCCAGAAGATGATGGTGACTCACAGATTACTGGTTATATTGTGGAACGCAAAGAAGTTAGAGCAGACAGATGGATCCGTGTAAATAAAGTTCCAGTCACCATGACTCGTTACCGTTCCACTGGGTTGGTTGAAGGATTAGAATATGAACACCGGGTCACAGCAATCAATGCCAGAGGCACTGGGAAACCCAGCCGTCCTTCCAAGTCTGCTGTTGCCAGAGATCCAATTGGTAAGTCATTTCCTACATAGGTTAAACACACTATCGTAGAAGGGAATGACACTAGTAAAATCTACTCTTTTTTTCTAATTTTGAAATTTATCTGGATGTATTAACAAATGAGATTCTGACTGGAGAAAGTGAAGAAAATATTAAAGAAAATCTTTCATTCTAAGTTTTCCTATATAAATTCACTATAGACTTATTACAGATCATAAATTGCAAGTTAGCATTTGTTTCATCCTTCAAATATTCATAAAAACAAATCCCACCTCCCTATCTGATCTTCTCTTCCAGCTCCTCCAGGTAAACCTCAGAATCCAAGAGTCACTGATACTACAAGAACATCAGTCTCCCTGGCTTGGAGCCCACCAGAAGATGAAGGTGGTTCTAAAGTTACAGGCTACTTAATTGAGATGCAGAAGGTTGATCAGTTTGAATGGACCAAATGCAATACTACACCGACCAAGATTCGTGAATACACCTTGACACATCTTCCCCAGGGTGCAGAGTACAGATTCCGTGTGCTAGCCTGTAATGCTGGTGGGCCAGGAGAACCTGCTGAAGTGCCAGGAACAGTCAAAATCACAGAAATGCTTGGTAAGACATTTCAAGTCTTAGCTCTTGTTGAAAGCTGTCCTAAAAAAAATTTTTGCCTGAAGCAGGTATGATATCATCTGTAGAAGGACATAGCATGACATGTTAATTTTGTTTACAGAATATCCTGACTATGAACTTGAAGAAAAATACCAAGAAGGTCTCATGGTGAGACAAGGAGGAGTAATCAGGCTTACAATACCCATTAAGGGTAAGCCCATCCCAGTATGCAAATGGACAAAAGAAGGACAGGACATCAGCAAGAGGGCCATGATTGCGACTTCTGAGACTCACACAGAACTTGTGATCAAAGACGCAGAAAGAGAAGATTCAGGCACCTATGATTTGGTACTTGAAAACAAATGCGGAAAGAAAGCTGTGTATATTAAAGTCAGAGTGATTGGCATTCCAAATCCACCAGAAGGACCGCTTGAATATGATGACATACAAGCTCGTTCTGTCAGAGTAAGCTGGAGACCTCCTACAGATGACGGTGGTGCAGATATCCTGGGTTACATCGTTGAGAGAAGAGAAGTACCAAAGACTGCCTGGTACACTGTTGACTCTAGAGTGAAAGGGACATCACTGGTGGTGAAAGGACTCAAAGAGAATGTGGAATATCACTTCCGTGTTTCTGCTGAAAACCACTTCGGTATTAGCAAATCTCTCAAATCTGAAGAACCAGCAGTACCAAAGACACCTCTAAGTAAGTTTTCTTTTAGATTTAAAAAAAAATTAGTTACTACATTATGATCTAAAAGTGCAATAATATATGCAGAAATTTTAATGCTATGTCACTGTTATTTCTATAATTTTTATTTTTATAATTATTAACAGATCCACCAGAGCCTCCAAACAACCCACCTGAAGTGCTTGATGTTACAAAGAGTTCTGTCAACTTGTCCTGGTCCAGACCTAAAGATGATGGTGGTTCTCGCGTAACTGGCTACTATATTGAACGTAAAGAGACATCTACAGAAAAATGGGTCCGGCATAATAAGACACAGATTACCACTACAATGTACACAGTCACAGGACTTGTTCCAGATGCTGAATATCAATTCCGTGTCGTTGCTCAAAATGACATTGGTGAAAGTGAAGCAAGTCCTGCTTCTGAACCAGTTGTATGCAAGGATCCATTCGGTAAGAAAATGTCTACATTAACAGATCTTCTGAAGAGCAACTTAATGACATTTAGAGAAAAATTGATTTTCTGTATCTATTTTACTTTTCAGACAAACCAAGCCAACCTGGAGAAATTGAGATCACTTCTATATTTAAGGACAGCATTACATTAGAATGGGAGCGACCTGAAAGTGATGGTGGCAAAGAGATCCTTGGCTATTGGGTTGAATATCGCCAGTCTGGAGAAAGCACGTGGAAAAAATGCAATAAAGAACTCATCAAGGACAGGCAGTTTACAGTAGGAGGTTTACTAGAGGCCACAGAATATGAGTTCCGTGTTTTTGCAGAAAATCAGACAGGCCTCAGCAGACCTCGAAGGACTGCTATGGCAGTGAAAACTAAATTAACATGTAAGCAAAAATATATTGTCACATTTGCTGTGATGTTGTTGTGATTTGCTGTGTCGTAAACCATGGTGCTGCATTGAATATGCTGCCTATTTGTTTTACATGATATTTGCTAACATGACTGTCCCAAGGGACAGTCTTTTAAGAGGAATAATTATAAATGAAAATTAATCTCCAGTAATATAGTAATAGAGAAAAATGTCATAGTAATCATCATTATTTTCTCACTTTTCTTTGTCGTAGCTGGAGAAGCACCTGCCATAAAGAAAGAAATGCAGGATGTTACAACTAAACTGGGTGAGGCAGCTCAGCTGACATGCCAGATTGTTGGGAGACCTTTGCCTGATATTAAATGGTACCGCTTCGGCAAAGAGCTGGTACAAAGTAGAAAATACAAAATGTCATCGGATGGACGCAATCACACACTGACAGTAATGACAGATGAACAGGAGGATGAAGGTCTCTACACTTGTATGGCTACCAATGATGTTGGAGAAATTGAAACTAGTGGCAAGCTGTTATTGCAGGCTCCTCCTCAGTTCCACCCTGGCTTCCCATTGAAAGAGAAATACTACGCAGGTGCAGGTGGCACCCTCCGCCTTCATGTTGTGTATATTGGCCGGCCAGTACCAGCAATAACTTGGTTCCATGGCAACAAACCCTTGAGAGGATCAGAAACAATTACTATTGAGAACACAGAACAGTATACTCATCTTGCTATTAAGAATGTCCAGCACAAGACTCATGCTGGGAAGTACAAAGTACAACTCAGTAACACATTTGGAACAGTTGACACTGTACTTAATGTGGAGATACAAGGTAATTAATTTTATTTTCAGTATTTTTGTGGAATATTTTCTCAAATATTGACTGGAAAAAGAAATAAAAATTTTGTGCTTTTTCTTGTACAGATAAACCAGATAAACCAGTAGGGCCAATTGTTATAGAGTCTATACTGAAGAATTCTGTGGTGATAAGCTGGAAACCACCAGAGGATGATGGAGGTGTTATGATTACCAATTACATCATTGAGAAACGTGAAGCCAAGGAAGGAGCAGAATGGCAACTTGTATCTTCAAGTATTTCAGGCACCACCTGTAGAATTGTTAACCTAACTGAAAACGCAGGCTATTACTTCCGTGTTTCTGCTCAGAATATATATGGCATTAGTGAAGCACTGGAGGTCTCATCAGTAGTTTTTATGAAGCCTCCATTTGGTAAGTGGAAACCAAAATATCAATGTCTGTATGCCCCCATGTTTTCGTTTAACCCCAGCCAGCAGCCAAGCCCCACAGCGTTCACTCACTGCCCCTCAGTGGCACTGGGGAGAGAATCGGAAGGGTAAATGCTGGAAAACTCTTGGGTTGGGATAAAGACAATTTAATAGGAAAAGCAAAACTGTGGGCACCAGCAAAGCAAAACAAGGAATCATTCACTGCTTCCCATGGGCAGGCAGGAGTTCAGCCATCTCCAGGAGAGCAGGGCTCCATCACACCTAACAGTGGCTTGGGAACACAAATGCCATCACTCCAAACGTCCCCTCCTTTCCCCATTCTGTATCTTAAGCATGGTGTCAGATGGTCTGGAATATTGCTCTGGTCAGTTTGGGTCACCTGTCCTGTCTGTTCTCCTCCCAGCCTCCCATGCACCCCCAGCCCCCTCCCCAGAGTGTCAGTACAAAAAGCAGAAAAGGCCTTGGCTCTGTGTAAGCTCTGCTCAGCAATAACAAAAACATCTCTGTATTATCAACTCTGTGTTCAGCACAAATCCAGAAAGGCCCATAGTAGCCATTGCAAAGAAAGTTAACTCTACCCCAGCCAAAACCAGCACACCCTGTAATTAATTAATAAGGCAAGCTTACTTCAGTTTTTGAACTTCATTATTCTTTACAGAAAAACCAGGACAACCCGGCCAGCCAGTAGCAAGTGCTGTCACAAAGGATTCTTGCGTTGTCTCATGGAAGCCACCTGCAAGTGATGGCGGTGCAAAGATTAGAACTTACTATCTTGAGAAGCGTGAGAAAAAACAAAACAAGTGGATTTCTGTAACAACAGATGAAATTCGTGAAACAGTCTACTCTGTGAAAGACCTTATTGAAGGTCTTGAATATGAGTTCCGTGTAAAATGTGAAAATCTTGGTGGTGAAAGTGAGTGGAGTGAGGTATCCCAACCAGTCGTTCCAAAATCTGATGTACCAATTAAAGCTCCACATTTCAAGGAAGAACTAAGGAATCTGAATGTGAAATTTCAAGCTAATGCCACATTTGTCTGCAAGGTCACTGGTCATCCTAAGCCAATTGTCAAGTGGTACAGACAGGGCAAAGAAATCATGCCAGATGGGGAAAAGATCAAGATACAGGAATTCAAGGGTGGATATTACCAGCTGATCATCACTAACGTAACAGATGATGATGCCACAGTATATCAAGTCCGAGCTACCAATCAAGGAGGATCTGTGTCTGGCACTGCCTCTCTGGATGTTGAAGGTGAATGAAGGGTCTTGATAAACATGACAAATTTGTTTTAATTTTGAATATTTAGACTATTGATGCTCTTCTCATGTGTGTTTGATCATGTTTTTTTTTTCTTCCTCTTTCTATTCCAGTTCCTGCAAAGATTCATTTGCCCAAAAACCTGGAAGGCATGGGAGCTGTTCATGCCCTCCGAGGGGAAGTGGTGAGCATCAAGATTCCATTCAGTGGCAAGCCACCCCCTGTGATCACATGGCAGAAGGGACAAGATCTCATCGATACTAATGGACACTACCAAGTGATTGTTACACGATCATTCACATCTCTTGTCTTCCCTAATGGTGTTGACAGAAAAGATGCAGGGTTTTACATTGTTTGTGCCAAAAACAGATTTGGAATCGATCAAAAAACAGTTGAATTAGATGTGGCTGATGTGCCCGATCCACCAAGAGGTCTGAAGGTAACAGACGTTTCAAGGGATTCAGTCAACTTAACCTGGAGTGAACCAGCTACTGATGGTGGAAGCAGGATCATAAACTACATTATTGAGAAACGTGCTACAACAGCAGAGCGATGGATCCGTGTGGCACAAGCTCGTGATACACGATACACGGTGGTGAACCTGTTTGGCAAGACCACCTACCAGTTCCGTGTGATTGCAGAGAACAAGTTTGGCCAAAGTCAGCCTTCTGAACCTACTGATCCAATTGTTACAAAGGAAGATAAAAGTAGAGTAATGAACTATGATGAAGAAGTTGATGAAACCAGGGAAATTACAGCAGCTAAAGCAGCTCACTATTCTACAAAGGAGCTCTATGACAAATATATGATTGCAGAAGAGCTTGGACGTGGGCAATTTGGTATTGCACACCGCTGTGTTGAGGCAGTTTCGAAAAAGACTTACTTGGCCAAGTTTGTCAAAGTAAAGGGTGCTGACCAAGTTTTGGTAAAGAAAGAAATTTCCATCCTAAACCTTGCTAGGCACCAAAATATCCTGTATCTTCATGAATCCTTTGAGAGCCTAGAAGAATTGGTCATGATCTTTGAATTCATTTCTGGGGTTGACATCTTTGAAAGAATCAGCACAGCTTCATTTGAACTTAATGAAAGAGAAATAGTAAATTATGTACGCCAGGTCTGTGATGCACTAGACTTTTTACATAGTCATAGCATTGGACATTTTGATATTAAACCAGACAATATTATTTACTTCACAAGAAGAAGCTCAGTAATTAAAATTATTGAATTTGGCCAAGCCAGACAGTTGAAGCCTGGAGACAGCTTTAGACTCCAGTTCACTTCTCCTGAATATTATGCGCCTGAAGTACATCACCATGATTTGGTCAGCACAGCTACTGACATGTGGTCAGTTGGTGCTCTAACATACATACTTCTCAGTGGTCTTAATCCTTTCATTGCTGAAACGAACCAACAAGTTATTGAAAATATTCTAAATGCTGAATACAGCTTCGAGGATGAAGCATTCAAAGATGTAAGCATCGAGGCCATGGACTTCATCGATCGCCTACTAGTAAAGGAAAGAAAATCTCGGATGACAGCTGCTGAAGCACTTAATCATGTGTGGCTAAAACAGCAGACAGAAAAGACCAGCACCAAAACCATTAAGACCTTGAGGCACAGGCGTTACTATCAAACTCTAGTAAAGAAGGAGTGGAACACTGTTGTGTCTGTTGCCCGCATTTCCTCTGGAGGCGCAATTAGATCACAGAAAGGCATAACGGTGGCTAAAGTTAAAGTTGCCCCAATAGACATTGGGCCTATTGCTGGGCAGATAAAGCATAATGTTGCAGAAGAAGGAGGGCATGCCAAATATGTATGTACGATTGAAAACTATGATGAGTCCACACAAGTCACATGGTACTTCGGTATGAGGCAATTGGAAAGCAATGAGAAGTATGAAATCAAATATGAAGATGGTGTGGCAACCATGTACGTCAAAGATGTTTCTAAATCAGATGATGGTACCTACAGATGCAAGGTAGTAAATGACTATGGTGAAGACAGCTCTTATGCAGAACTTTTTGTTAAAGGTGTGAGAGAAATTTCTGAGCACTATAGATGCAGAACTGTTAGAAAAGTGAAACGCCGGGTTGATACTATGAGACTATTAGAGCATCCCCCAGAATTTACCCTGCCTTTGTATAACCGCACTGCATATGTCGGAGAAAATGTCAGGTTTGGAGTAACTATAACAGTTCACCCAGAACCTCGCTTAACATGGTACAAATCCGGCCAGAAAATCAAACCTGGGGACGATGATAAGAAGTATACTTTTGAATCAGACAAGGGTCTTTATCAGCTTGTCATCAATAATGTCACTGAAGAGGATGACGCTGAATACAGTATTGTGGCACGTAATAAATATGGTGAAGACAGCTGCAAAGCTAAGCTGACTGTGATTCCGCATCCACCTCCAGCAGATGCCACACTCAGGCCAATGTTTAAAAGACTGCTGGCAAATGCTGAATGTCAAGAAGGCCAAAATGTCAGTTTTGAGATCAGGGTATCTGGTGTGCCAAAACCAACACTGACGTGGGAGAAAGATGGTCAACCTCTATCCTTTGGTCCCAACTTTGATATAATTCATGAAGGTTTAGATTATTATGCTTTGCATATCAGAGATACTTTACCAGAAGACAGTGGCTACTACAGAGTCACTGCTACAAACAGTGCTGGATCTACAAGCTGTCAGGCTTATCTAAAAGTTGAACGCTTGAAATACGTCAAGCGTGAGTACAAGACCGAAGAAGAGCGGGAGAAGCATGTACAAAGGCAAATTGACAAGACCTTACGAATGGCAGAAATCCTGTCTGGGGTTGAAGCTGTACCACTGACACAAACTGCGCAAGAGGCTCTCAGAGAAGCTGCTATCTTATATAAACCAGCTGTTAGCTCAAAGACCGTCAAAGGTGAATATGAAATTCAGAAAGAAGAAAAGAAAGAGAAGGAGGAAAGAAGACTTCGTATGCCATATGAGATCCCAGAGCCTCGCAAACATGTGCGCGCTGCTCTCGAGGAAGATCAGACTATTAAACACTTTGTGCCTCTGTCAGACATGAAGTGGTACAAGAGGCTGCGAGACCAGTATGAAATGCCAGGAAAACTGGAGAGGACTGTTCAGAAGCGCCAGAAACGCATACGTCTTTCCAGGTGGGAGCAATTCTATGTGATGCCACTGCCACGCATTACTGATCAGTACAAGCCTAAATGGCGCATACCAAAGCTGACACAAGATGATCTTGAGATTGTGAGACCAGCACGCCGGCGTAGCCCATCTCCAGAGTATGAATATTACTATAGACCAAGAAGGCGATCGCTTGGCGACTTGTCTGATGAGGAATTGCTCATGCCTATAGATGACTACTTAGCCATGAAGAGAACCGAAGAGGAAAGGCTGCGCCTTGAGGAAGAGCTGGAGTTGGGCTTTTCTGCTTCCCCACCAAGTAGGAGCCCGCCGCGCTTTGAACTGTCTGCCCTTCGGTATTCTACTGCAGCAGCACAGGTCACTTCAGAGGAGGAAAGAAAAAGAGAGCTGAGGTATTCAAGCTATCACATCCCAACTAAAGCTGAGACCAGTGCAAGCTATGCAGAGCTTCGTCAACGTCACGACAGGGCTGCCTACAGACAACCTAAACAAAAGCAAAGAATAATGGCTGAGAGGGAGGATGAAGAATTGCTCCGACCTGTTGGTGCTGATCAACGACTCTCTGAATACAAGAGTGAGCTCAAATATATGGCAGAGGAAGAAAAGAGTAGACTCAGGAGAAGGAGGGAAAGAGAAATAACTGAAATCACATCAGAAGAAGAAGAAGAAATAGAAATGGTGCAATATGCCCACAGGGAATTTTCACCTCCCTCTAGATTACTAAGGAGAAGAAGATCCCTTTCTCCAACTTACATTGAGTTAATGCGTCCTGTATCTGAATTAATTCGACCTCGCTCACGGCCTCCTGAAGAAAGTGAGAGAAGATCCCCAACACCAGAGAGAACTCGACCACGCTCACCTAGCCCAGTTTCGAGTGAAAGATCTCTCTCCCGGTTTGAGAGGATGGCGAGATTTGATATATTTTCTAGATATGAGTCCATGAAATCTGCTCTGAAAAGTCAAAAAACCATGGAAAGGAAATACGAAGTTCTGACTCAGCAGCCTTTCACCCTTGACCATGCTCCTCGCATTACCCTGAGAATGCGCTCACACCGGGTACCGTGTGGCCATAATACCAGGTTCATTCTAAATGTCCAATCGAAGCCAACTGCCGAAGTGAAGTGGTACCACAATGGCATTGAGCTCCAAGAGAGCAGCAAGATACACTTTACTAATACGAGTGGAGTGTTAACTCTGGAGATTCTCGACTGCCACATTGATGACAGCGGACAATACAGAGCTGTATGCACAAACTACAAAGGGGAATGCTCTGATTATGCAACGCTAGATGTTACTGGAGGAGATTACACTACATACTCTTCCCAGAGGAGAGATGAAGAAGTACCAAGGTCAATTTTACCTGACTTGACCAAAACAGAGGCATATGCAATCTCCTCATTTAAGAAAGCATCTGAAACAGAAGCAAGTTCCTCACTAAGAGAGGTAAAATCAGAAATGTCAGCAACAAGAGAATCACTTTTATCCTATGAACATTATGCTGCTTCTGAAGAAAAAGTCACTGCAGCTGAAGCAAGATCATTGGAAGAAAGGACTGTGCACAAAGCATTTAAAAGCACTCTGCCAGCAACAATCCTTACAAAGCCACGGTCAATCACAGTTTCTGAAGGGGAGACTGCAAGATTTTCCTGTGATGTTGATGGTGAACCAGCACCAACAATAACATGGCTCCATGCAGGTCAACCTATTGTTTCTTCAAGGCGCTTCCAAGTAACACGAACACAGTACAAGTCTACCTTTGAAATTTCTTCAGTCCAGACATCAGATGAAGGAAGTTACACTGTTGTGGTGGAAAACTCTGAAGGAAGACAGGAAGCACATTTTACTTTGACGATTCAAAGAACAAAAATTCCTGAAAAAGCAATTACATCGCCTCCAAGGATCAAATCTCCTGAGCCTCGTGTGAAGTCTCCAGAGCCAGTTAAGTCTCCTAAACGAGTGAAATCTCCTGAACCCATCAGCAGTCCCCCAAAAGCTAAGTCACCACCTGGAGACAAAACGGTACCAGCAGAAAAAGTACAATTACCAACTCCTTCTCCACCAAAGATAAAACAGCATCTGAAAGCAGAAGCTCTTGGAGATAAGGTAAAGTTATCCTGTGCAGTTGAAAGCAATGTTTTAAGTGTCAGAGAAGTGGCTTGGTACAAGGATGGTAAAAAACTAAAAGAAGACCATCATTTCAAGTTTCATTATGCAGCAGATGGTACTTATGAGCTCAAAATCCATGAGCTCATGGAATCTGATAAAGGAGAATACACCTGTGAAATTATTGGGGAAGGAGGTGTTTCGAAAACTAATTTCCAGTTTACCGGCCAAGTATTTAAAAATATCCATTCCCAGGTAAGAGGTGTATCTGAATCTCATAAAACAGTTCAGAAAGAAGAGGAGTCACTTACAGTTTCTACCCAGAAGAAATCAGTAGTGGCAACTGAAGAGAAATCTGCAGTTCAAGAAGTCATTAAAAAGTCAGTTGTTACGGAAGATGTCAAACAATTGAAAGCAGAAATTACAGCTTCTTCAACTAAAATGACAGTATCTGAAGGGCAGAAAGTGACATTGAAAGCCAACATTCCCGGTGCCTCTGAAGTAAAATGGGTGCTGAACGGAATGGAGCTGAGAAATTCAGATGATTACAGATATGGTGTTTCTGGAAGTGATCACACGCTAACTATCAAAAAGGCCACTAATAAGGATGAAGGCATACTCACCTGTGAGGGTAAAACTGTTGAAGGCATTATTAAATGCCAGTATGTTGTAACCCTTTCTAAAGAGCGCTCCAGTGAACCAGCATTCATCATGCAGCCCAAGTCTCAAAATGTCAATGAAGGACAAGATGTGTTGTTCACCTGTGAAGTTTCTGGGGATCCTTCTCCTGAAGTTGAGTGGTTAAAGAATAATCAACCTGTAAGTAATAATTTAATATATTTACTTGAAAATATATTTTTACTTGAAAAATTCAAAATTATTCATAAAATCAATCTTAATGAAACCATTTCTTTTTTCCTTCTTAGATTGCAGTTTCATCACACCTCAGAGTAACTCGCTCTAAAAATACATATTCTCTTGAGATTCGAAATGCAACAGTGAGTGACACTGGAAAATACACAGTCAAGGCAAAAAATTTCCATGGGCAGTGTTCTGCTACAGCATCTTTGACTGTACTCCGTAAGTTTGCTCTTTGGGTCTTGCGTTCAGAATAATCACAACATTTTGCTGTGGTATGTCTACTAAAATGACTTACAATAAAAGCCACTGGTAACACTGACTTAGGTATTTTAAGAAGTTCATATTTCTTTTGTATATTACATATACAGCCCTAAAACAGCATTAAGAAATCTTTTTAACATGCACAGAGGCGCTTGATTACATCAACAACTGCATGTAAAGAGAAAGCTTTGAGCATTCGTTCTAAGATGAGTATGTTAAGACCTTGGTGCTGGTAATTATTCCTTCCTCATTTACTAACAAAATCTGTTGCAATGAAACAAAATCATTCAACAGTTAAAATTTTTTGCGGCAACTTAACCGAACTGGGTTTAGTATTTTATTTGCTATACCATATCCCAGTTCCTAGCATCAAGGGGTGGCTGTGATTTGCTTGTATGACTGTGTTTGGGTTTAAAACAAAGCTGCAGTGACTGAGCTTTCCTGTTGCCCTTTATAGCTACACAACAATGCAGTGGAATACAGATTTTACTATTCTATCTTTGTAAGAACTTGAAAATATTTCACAGCTTCTACAAATATGAACTGAACACATGCAATTTTTTGGTGTCTAATTCTAATGGTTCTAATAAGAAACACTGTGTGATGGCCTGTTTTTTTCTTAAGTATGTATGCTTTTCCTTGAAGTCATACATACTGGTAAGTTCCATTGCCTGTTTTTTAATTTCTAAATTACTGCTTGTGATTTGATATTTTGAATCAAATGATTGTAAACAATTCTACACTCCACTGCAGTTTTCCATTGAAAGCAAGCTGTGCCATCTTCATTTTTGTAAAATTAACCATATAGAACTGCATGACTTTGTTCGTTAATGTGATGTTGTTGCTTTTTCCTTCTATGTTTGCAATGCTCCTCAGCTCTAGTTGAAGAACCTCCGAAAGAGGTAGTATTGAAGACCACTGGCGACGCAAGCATGCACGAAAGTTTTTCTTCTCAGTCTTTTCAAATGGCTTCTTCTAAACAAGAGGCTTCATTCAGCAGTTTCAGCAGTAGCAGCATGACTGAAATGAAATTTGAAAGCATGTCTGCCAAAAGCATGTCCTCCATGAAAGAATCCTTTGTAGAGATGAGCTCCAGCAGTATTATGGGGAAATCTAGCATGGCTCAACTGGAGAGTTCAACTAGTAAAATGCTTGTATCAGGTCTGAGAGGTGAGCATTACAATTATTGCTAGAGTTAGTGCTTCAGCAATCCTGAAGTAGTCCTCAGAGTAAAGCTGCTGCATGGCTTAGTGACAACAGACTAACTTGGTATTTCTTCTCCTGTTTTATAAAGGAGCACCACCCAAAATTGAAGCTCTCCCATCTGATATCAGCATTGATGAAGGAAAAGTTCTCACACTATCCTGTGCCTTTTCGGGTGAACCTGCTCCTGAAATAACATGGTACTGCAAAGGGAGAAAAATTTCCAGTCAGGACCAGCAAGGCAGATTCCACATCGAAACCAGTGAAGATCTAACCACCCTGATCATCATGGATGTCCAGAAGAACGACGGTGGACTTTACACTCTGAATTTAGGGAATGAATTTGGTTCCGATTCTGCCACTGTGAATATAAATATCCGATCACCTTAGAGAGCTTAATCTGTATTATTTACACTTGTCTTTTTACAAGTGATTCATATATGGACTGAAATATCTGATATGTAAATATAAAAAGAAAAATATTTTTTTACCTACCTGAACGAGACAAAGTCCAGCTATACATTATGACTTATAGTCATTATTGACCTAAGAATTTAAAACACTTTTTTCACTGACATGTACATACTGTATATAGCCGAAGTTAACGGTTATAAAGTTTTGTACCGTTTATTTTATGACATTTTGAAACGTAACTTTGGGAACTAACAGTTGGCAGGGGAAAGTTTCCTAGCAAACGACTACCCTGCTCAACATTTAACTAATTTTTGCGCCTCAACTCATTGTTGATGTCTAAGAATGCCTCAACAGGTAGAGAGGCTCCCTGTTGAAGATTACCTACACCTAAGACATGATACTGTGCATAGTATTTCATACGTGCACAAATATTTATGTTGAATCAGGAATGTAAGGCATTGGTGATGTTTGCAATTACCCTCCTGTAAGCATTGCTTTAATGTTT
The DNA here is from genome assembly GCA_036630365.1 of Acanthiza pusilla. Classification (NCBI taxonomy): domain Eukaryota; kingdom Metazoa; phylum Chordata; class Aves; order Passeriformes; family Acanthizidae; genus Acanthiza; species Acanthiza pusilla. Next base: position 13,662,661 of record JAXCHO010000019.1, read on the forward strand.
TACATTGGATCTGATTATGTCATAATTTCCATACCTGACTGACAATTTCTGGACAAAGTGCAAGCGGCCAGCACTTTGTTCACCCACTGTCTGTGTACTGTTTCTGACACATTGATTGCCTGAATAGCTTTTAAAAAAGTAACATCACCTGGCCATCCCCTTAATCAACAAAGCTATTTAGGTATTCAAGTGCAGCAGCAGTACCCCATCTCGGAGGTTCTTAGGGTGCAGTGATTGAGTTTGTGTGGTAGTATTAGACACCCAGTAGTCACTTCCAGGCAACTAAGCAAGGAACCACAGTTTGAAAACAAACTGTTGTTACAACATCAAATAACAGCCTGCACTTCAATTTGCTTTAGTTCTCCTAATGTAGTAATAGAGCTTGGTAGCTGTTGAACCTCCTTGAGATAGAATTGTTCATTTGAAATAAAGCATGCTTTCTGCACCATTAAGTCTGTGACTCCTTCTTTATTTATTATGCTGTTTTTACAGTTCCTGTACTATGCTACAGAGAGTTGCTGAAACAAAAGATGAGGTAGAAATGCAATTCTCCAATGTAAACCAGGTAGTAAACTGCTGACAGTACAGCCATCTATCAGAAACAGCCTGTCCACCAGCCAGCCTTGAAAAAAGTCACTTTAAAAAGAAATTTCATCATAGATTCTTCATTGACAAAGGTTAAATTCTAGCACATGCCTAAGCATTGTTCTGTTCTTATCCATGTTACTTCCAGGCTTTCCTCTACACCTTCTGTTTTTTTGGCAGCTGCAGCTAATAAAGACTAAATGACCCTAATTGCCTGGACCTACAAGTTGTCACCTCCCGCGGGTGATTAATCAATTCTTCATCCCGCAAGTCAGCTGACATATCTGTCATGGCAAAGCTCGTTTTTATATTTGGGGGTTGGGGTCAGGGGGTGTGTTATATATGGGAAAAAGAGTATCAAGGTCAAAGGAGCAAGTCTGCTTCTAGAATTCACTCTGTAGAAGAAGCTGGAGAGCAAATATACTCACAGAAATGTCACACTTCAGGAGCTATAAAATTCTCTTAAGTGGAGTAGGAGCATTAGGTAGCAAACATGATGCATCACTGTGACTGTCAGCGTACCACTACTGCTAAAAAAAAAAAAAAAAGACCCAAGTTCATCACAAATAGTAAAGCAGGTAGAATGTCTGAAAAACCTATTCCAGAAAGACTCACTATTGAAGGTTTTTTATAATTTCCTATAACCCTGTATATTACCAACCACTATCTATCCAAATGATGCAGGAAAGCTAAGAAATAGGGACAAAAAAAATTACTAAAGTAAAAAAGGATTTCAGAAGAGCTAAGCTCTGGGTCAGGACAAAATCCAAAGTTTTTCAAGTGATGGAACCAGGAAAATTTAGAAACAATCATAAATATGAAAGAGTTTAAGAGTGCATGGTATTTCTTCCTTAGGGAGGAAAGTAAATAAAGAATAAAAATGAAGTAAAAAAGGCTGTTTAAACCATTCAAAGAGGAAAGAAAAACAGAAAAGCTTCTAATTCCCATTTCTTTAGGTGTTTAAAAAAAATCCCAACCAACAAACTCAGTACAAGACACAAAAATGCACAGGTACAGTCTTGTTAAGCTAAAGAGTAACTTGTGTACACAGGCTAAAAATAAATGTAAAAATAAAACACTAAAAACACACTAGATGATTAATCATCTCAGCAGAAAGAAATAGTGCAGATTTAACCATAACCTCTGCATTTAACCATAACTATAACCTCTGCATTTAACCATAACCATTTAACCATCTGCAGATTTAACCATAACCTCTTCTTCACAAAGGCTACTGGAAACTCAATCATACATGGCCTCTACTGAGTCTCAAAACATTCAATGAAGAGAAAGCACACTGGCGAAGCAGTGTAAGCAAGTTCATCCCGACAGTACCTCTCTGGCCCAACTCTGCACAGCACTTAAGCAAGTACTTTAGGCAGATGAGTCATTCACATGTCTAAAAATAGGATTTAAAATACTTAGGGCTTTGCTGAAACACAGCTTGAATAGATAATGTTACAGGCCAACCAGCTGAGCCAGTGTTTTTCCACAGGACTGCTAAGCAAATGCTAACCTAGAGTGACATCGCTGAAGTCATAACCTGAAGCTTCAATATTCCATTTCACAGAATACATCCCTAAGAACAACATTTTTCAAGACAACAGATTAAGTAGTCTCTGGATGAAAACAAAAACAAAAACCAAATATTTCAAATTGCTTATTATATCCAGGTCCAATATTGGGATTTCTAACTGTACAAGCTGACATTTGCTCTCTTTAAAGATCAAATCTATTGTGCTATAGGACCAAGTTTACAAAAATGTCTTACCAGTGATATGGTGTATGAAGGCATTTGGCATTCATGATACCTGAGTGCTGATTCTTAAGGAAAAACTTTTTAACAAAGCTCTCTGAGCTGCCATATAAATCCTATTATAGAGCTATCCATTTTCTACTAACATTTTACATGTGGCAGCCTGCAAAAAGTAACCGTGATATTGAAGAGCCATAATAACAGTGAGAGATTCATTTTATTGCATTTTAGCTGGTTTTCACAGACATTTCCTTTATTCAGGTATTACAATCCTTTTAAAAGTATCTAATTTATACCAACAGGAAAAACAGCTACACTAGAACACTTAAACCAATAGGGGTAGAGCAAAACTCAAGTTTATGGTTTGTGAAAATAACCTTAACAAAAACAAATAGCTGTGATACCAATTTTTAAGTAAGGAATAATTTTTTTTTTTTTTACAGAAGCAACCTCTCAAGTATTCCTATTCCAAAGATTGCTTTGTCTGAGGGAAAAAAAGGTTTAAAGGTGAAGCCAAATTACTAAGTTGAAAGACATACACACATTAATTTACAGTACTTTTAAGCCCCTGAACATTGTAATCCCAGTATTCACAACTCTCCAAATCGTGTGCCTTACCATTAATGCTTTATAATGAAAGCTGGTAATTTCTAAGCATTCTACATCTAATTACCTGATATTAGAAACTTCAGAGATATAACTGAAGTTTATCATTTTTCACCTAAATATACATCCCATGCTTATATTCTTTAAGTGATGAATACTATTTAAAAATTTGAATTGGTTTCAGATTGATCTCTTCAGAAGCACATGACATCAAAACTAGAAATACCAACAACCTGTTGAGGTTCAGCTCTCATTCTGCACTAGAAAAATGATACAATCAAGCATTCCTGATAAGCTCTCCCCTAAACTTGGAAATGAAAAATGTAAGAGCATCCAGGTATTTTTTAGTCTAACTATGCATGGATCATTGTGATTCAGACAGATAATTTTCAGAAATTATTTCTTAGCCCCAGTTACCAAAAGTATGACAGGATATCATCTTCACTGATTTATCTGAATTACATTTTAGGATGTTTGGCAGAGTTATCTATAAAAAGGCTGATTTAACAGAAACGTATCACATATATATACATAAAGCTGAAATGATGGCTTTACGGACCTATAAAAACCCAAATCAGTGCTGCAGTAATTACATGCAAATTCTGCACTTGGATCTGATCACAACTTTTGTCTTGTGGCAGTATTCATAATTATTACTTACTACTACAGGCACTGATCAGTGTCACATTTTTTTGCACAATGTGAAGTCCAACCTCTTTTCTTCATAGCAGTTGAAAGCAGAAAAAGGTATCTGTCATTGTGACATGTACTTAACACTGCAGAAGCTGGCAGAAACCTCAGTGAAATTTCAAAAAGCAACTGTGACAGCACATGATTCAAGACAACACTCTTACTGTAGTATGTAGTTTACTTTTCTGAACATCTTTTTTAATACTTATTTTTACAATTGTCGTGTCATACAGAATACATTAAAGCAAACATTCAGAAAAAAATGTACAAGCATGTGTGTGGCTGATATGCATATGCCAGTTTGCATGAAAACTGACAGAACTGAGCACAAATGACAGCTCTGAGCTGGTATACACAAACCCCTTTTACAAACCATTCCATTCCACTTGAACCTGACATAATGGTTTATAAACTGGCATTTTATATATGGCCAACAGCTCATATGTTTTTCCTCAGCATTTGGACCTGTTTTGACTTAGATAAATCAACATTCCAAAAATTTATAAAGAAAGCTCCCATTCCCATCTGTTCTTTCCAGCCTGCTTCAAATTATTTATATACACAAAAGGAAGACTAGTTAAACCAAATTAAAGATCTGATTATAAAAACAGATTTTGGTATGTGCTTGAGTACAAAAAACCCTGTACATTTATTTAGCAATTGTGTAAATCAAGAACAGTAAATGGCTTCCTTAAAGTGCTCTACACCTAAGACTTTATAAACCAAGTTCATCCCTAAACAAACCCCCTAAAAATCCCCAAACACTTACAATGCTAACATTAACAACCTTCTGGGCCAAGGTGCTAGTAGGCACTATTATACTACATTACTCATTAATTATTAAGAGAGTCAGACTCTGACCTCACTTACACTTAATGCAAATTTACACTGATGTAACTGAGAGCAGAATCCATCTTCTGGTGTATACCATCCTCAAATGATATAAAGGAGTTGCAGAAACAGAAGCTCCCTTTTGTATAAATATGTCATAAATAAAACATGTATAGATACAAATATTCATTGCAACAGCAGCTTAGAACGGGTCTAACATTTCAGCTCGTTTCCATCATACTTTGCCAAAAACACATCTTAAGTAAGCAGAGTAAATCTTAACAGCACTGTATTAATTATTTGTGATGCTACACACCCCAGAAACAATTTATGCACATTTTGAAGCCTATAGTAGATCTTTAGACCTTTAGTAGTGAAAGTAGGTAGAAATTTTTGATGCAAAAAGAATAAATAAATAAAAACTATTAAATATCCCATGTTTGGTACAAATACTTCATATTAAGTTATTTTTATACATTTGTTTAGAAAAATACACTAAATATTTCTACGTTCATTGCCTAAAAATAAGGACTGGATTATGTATATCCTTGTGTTTTTATAGGCGGCAATATCAATTACCATCAAGCTGCTGGAGCAGAGCCACTAGTGCCCATTCCCACAGCCCTTACACTGGCAATAAAAAGCCAGTGTGGGGCTAATCACAGCTCCAGGTGGATGACCTGGTACAAATGACCAAGAGGCCCATGGCACAAGTTGCATTTTCTCAAAAAAAAATGAAAACTTTTTGCTGAAGTTTATAATGCATGTTTACCAATGTATCAGTCAGACTTCCACACTTTTTAAAAAGAGCTGCATTTACAAACGTGGATTCTTATCTGTTAAAGCCATCATTTGTTCCAAAAAATGCACATTCAAACTGTGAAATATTAGGAAAATACTCTTGCAAATAAACTATATAAAGATAAAATACACTTCAAAGATAGTATTTATGTTATTCTATAAAGTGCAGAGAAATCCTTCTAAAAAGGGAAATAACTACTTCCTATAACAACAGTATAATTACAGCAGCTTTTGCATAGCATTATTTATAGAAAATGTAATACTTTCAGTTGCTTCAGGAGGAACAGGATGAAAGAGTCTCTTCCAGTTCAGATCTTTCCTTTGACACGGATTTATTTTCTTCAGGAATGGTTGATGATACCAGATCTCCATTGACAGCACTTCTAGAACAATGAGCAGATCCTATGAAGAGATCAGAAAGTATTGAATTTTCAGCCCCCAAAAATATCATCCAATCTGTCAATTACTGTATTTGCTAAGTATTTCCTATACATAAGCAATCTGAAGAACTAGTCAAGTTAAAGCCTACCTGAGGAGAGTTATAATGGAGTCAAAATGCCAGCAAGTTTTAGAAGGAAAAACCACAGACGAACTGGCTACAGCAAGGCCATCTAATCAGGAGGGACTGATTTTGATCGTGATCTTTATTATTGGCAAGGCTGTGTGCCTTCAGAGCAGTGCTGTTCTCTTCAAAAGGCAGAGAGCCACTGAAATAAACCATCTTTCCACAATGCACTGGGCAAAAACAACTACCCCTGCCACTCACAGAGGTCAAAAAAAGAGAATTCCTTCTGTGACAGTATGCAGGTGGCAAACAGCAGTATTCCACATCACATCATTCATGTAATAGTCTATTAGGACAAATATCCCTTTTCTGGATATGTCTTAACTTTATCTTGCCAGAGTCCCATTGATTTCGATATAACTATTCCAGTTGCAAGATCCTTTGTAATATGGATGGAAGCCAGCACGAGTCAACCAGGTAATTTGTATAGTTTATACAAGTGCTCTGATTTATAAGATATATATATAAATCTGATATATAGGAATCTTATAAATAAAACCTTTTTCCTCATGCTAATATCAGCGCTAGAACAGCTGCTGTAAACAGGGAAATAAATTGTAGAGAAAGATACAAAGAAAACTCCCTCCCTTTCAAACTTACTCTGAGAATCTTCAGAAAGTGTATCACTGTAAGATTCTGTATCTGAGTATGTTCTTCTGCGCCGCTGAGAAAATCGGTGAAGAGATGAACCTGGTTCTTTCACAGAGTGATTAATCCTACACAGGAAATGAGATCTATTAGTAAGCAAAATCTGTAACAACCCACACAAATTTTATACACCTGAAATTTGAAGTAACTTTGGTGCTTAGATTAAATTGTGAGTATCAGTGCTTTTTACTATACTAGACTAAAAATGGCACAGTCAACAATCTTAATTCACAACTGCAAAGCCTGAAAATGGAAATAAAAATGAAGAAAATAATTTGAGAATCTGAAATACTGACTGAATACAAATGTTATTTCAGTCGTTTCATGCTCTAAGTTCATGAACTTGTCAAAATAAGCCATTTGCATAAAGCTTCTAGCATGATGAAATTTTGGTAGTGTATTAAAAACAGCAGCTGCCACAGACAGCTGATAATCCGCACCCTTTGTTTTCAAAATTAGACCAATTTACGATTTTTAATCTTTTTCCCCAAGCAAACAATTCTTCTCACATTTTCATTTTAATGCCAGCAAGTTCAGGGAGGTCTTCTGAGAAACAAGAAAAAAGCTTAATGAAATAGAAAATTACCTTTCTGAATAGCAAGGACCAGGGTGGCTAATGGAACGCTTCATCTAGGGGGAAAAAATTTCAAAGAACAAACAACACCAAAAATGTCACAAGCTACTCAGAAGAATGATTTGCATATCTACATTATTTTTTACTTTATTTACAGTCTTTACAAAGAGAGATGGCATTTTTTTTATAAAAAGCAACCACTCTTAGTTAAATCAGATTTTTAACTATATGATGTATGGATGCCATCAATATTAAATGTTTTAGAACATTCACATAGGAAATCGTTTACTACAAAAAGATGCTATCCTCCTTCCTATCTATGGAAATCATTCCCTCTTGCACCGAAGTTCCTCACAGAGCCATTGTTAATTGCTATGATATACAGAATCATTTGATTCCCCATACCCTGTCCTTCTAAGGGAATTAATCAATAATGAGTAGTTATGTAAGTAATATCTTTACCATTATATATTTTTTGTTAAATAAGGGCATGGTATATTAATACAAACATCTTGAATTATATACACTGAAACATATGCTATCTTCCTGAAGTGCTTCAAGCCACAAAGCACTTAAGCAGGAGGTGAAGTTATGTAATTTCTATGATCAGTGTACAGTCAGCACTCTAAAAAAACTAAACAGCTGAACTGAGGAAAAGTTAAACCTCATTCATTTATGACATACCTCATTACAGGGCCTGATGTGTATGATAAATTACTCTGATGATGTAAAGGCTAGCAAACAAATACTGGGAATGGAAAACTGATTTGTACTTGGGGGACTATTTATAACACAGGCAAAATTTCAACTGTGGACATCACAGCACATAGCAATATCATAGCATTCTGCCACTCCTCCCCCCAGTCCAACCACCAATATGACACTTAAAAAAGGACAGCATTTCAAAATGTCTAAACCATTTGAATAGGTGATGGTGACACAGGAGAAACCAAGGGATCAGGGTGAGGCAGCTGGAACATTTCTGGTTTAAACTTGGCATTAGCGATCTTCACACATTCTTCAAGTGTTGTGATAAATGTATTACATGTGGCACTAAGCAAGGAAGAGGCTTCATTCATGTTCTGAAAATAAATAAAAGCACAAGCATAAGAAAGAAAAAGAATTAAAACATGCAAATATAACTCTCCCCCACCACCCCTCCCAGACACATTCTCCTCATTACCACTAAGAACTGATATTTCCCATTTTAGTTAATCAAATGTACACCTTACCATGAGGCCAATTTAAGAAAACAAATGTGACAGCATTGCAATTTCTTTCTGACATCTGGGTTTCTTTAGGGTGCCAACCAACAATACCTTACTGCAAAGCTTGTCTCAGAGTGATTAAATGGTATCAGAAGATCATTCAGTGAAACAAATGAATTGCAGCAGAAGGTGTGAACAGTTTTATCATTCCAGAGCAAGGAGCTGCAGGTCTGTTTCACCTCCCTAAAGTGAAAACTTGCTCTGTTGTCATTAAGCATCAACCTCTGGCTTTGCACTAAATGGCCTACAACATTGTTCACATGCTGCTCAAGAGTGCAGAGAATGAAGTCACAAAAAATTTCCAGTGCTTTCATTCAAAAGCAGAAATATATTCTAGTATTGTACTTGGGCACATTCCGAGACAGATATCTACACTGCATGCTTCCAATGCCTGGAACACTAGGTTTCACTGATGAAAAGATGGAATACCCTCCTACGCAAGGAAGAATGGACAAACGAGATTGTTTCAACTACTTCAACTGAGATGCAAAACAAGACAAAATATTGTATTGCTCATATGACAGGTTTTCTGGCCTTTCAACCAAGTGGCTCAGAAACAAAATTGCTTCCTAAGGCCTGGCAAGATTACAGTTCCAGGTACTTTACACACAGAAAATCACTATTAGTACATGTACGCACAAGCATTAAAAATCAACATTAGGTTACGTCTCCCAATACCGGGGAGATGAAAAAGGCTTAAGACATCAACAGTAACTTGAGGTGTATTATATAATGAATTGAAAAGAAATTCTAGAATTCTGCACCTCAATGCTGGGAGGAGAGTGAGTCTCATCATGGTGAACAAATTCTTGTATTGTATGAACTTGCTGCATTAAAAGATCACAGTAGAGACGAAGTTCAGACATTTTGGTTTTAAGAGATTCATTGGTCTCACTTATTTCTATGAAAAAACATGGAAATATAAATTTATTGCATACAATGTACATACACATTGTAATTTTTAAGCACTTTTCATTTAAACATCAATTTAAAAATCTACTTAATCTTCCACTTAATTTTGAGGAAAACTGGATTCTGCAATGAATCAAGAATTACACTTGAAGCAGACAATACTTTTGGATAACTGATGCTAATTTAATTACTATTCTGAAAAGGCATATTGCCGGGAAATATAAAGTTAAAATCTTTCTTAGCTGCAATGTAATGTATAAAAAAATTACTGGATAAAATTTATGTCCACCAGACATATGGCTGGAAATGGTTACATTGAGCCATCCAAGAAAAATTATGGAAAAAAATTAGTTACCATAAAGAGTTACTAAAATGGCAGAAATTAAATGGCTTCATAACAGCTGCAAGCAATATGTTTGTTGTTGTGACAACAATATGTTGGTGGTATTTTAGCTTCTTAAGACACAAGAGGTCAACAGGGATGACTTCTAACTCTAACATTGAGAGGAAATTTACCATAGAGATGGCTAGAAATAATTACAATTTATATCAAAAGACAATAATACTGACTTTGTACCACAATATTTGCACTAGGATTATCTGAAAAAGTGATATATTCTAGGTAACACACATACCTTTTTCTTTTTTAGTTCTGGTATCTGCTAAACAGGCTTTTGCACTCCCCAGCGCTACCAGCCATCTTTGCCTTTCAGCTGCATTAACTGCTTTCATATAGAAATGCTGCTCCCCTGGGATGATTAGCTCCATTCTCGTGTTGTCTGTTGCATGAACTTGTGACAGAAGAGAAAAAAAAAAAGAAAATAAATAGTAATAACCTCAATTCAGTAACAATCGTTTATTAAGTATTGATCAAAATGTTTTAAAATGCTTATGATACTCCCACAGTAATAAAGTAAATCCCAATGCACCACTGCTAAACAAGGAAAAACCCAAAGCTGCTCAACTTTTCTCCCCACTTCCTCCACCAAAAGAAGGAGATAATAAGCAAAATTAATTGGAATGGAAAAAAAAATTTAAAAAGTGATCCTCCCCACTTTACATCACTGATTTCATCTACATTAATGAAACACTAACAAAAAAGGAGTTACCACATGAAAAATACTTGGTGGCCCATGTAAAATAAGTTCCACTTTTTAATATGAAAGTAACCACATCACAAGCTCAGTCACATGTGGGGATCTGGAAAAAAGTCAGTTAGCAGCAATGGGGAGCTAGAAAACAATCTTGCTATCAGCCAAGGAGGCTGACCTGCAGTCTAGAATACGCTAAAGACTAAACTCTTAATTTGGAACAAAAGTTCACTTACTATTTCAAATACCCATCATCTGTACATGTGGGCAGCTGCTAACAGTGACAAAGGTAAAAATTACTCAGGAAGCAAAAAGACTAAACACTTCTGGTTCATAAGAATCTCCACTTTTGGATCACTGTTGCTGCTCTTCTGGAAAACTACCTTTCATGATTCAGTCTCTATCCCTGGTCTCAAGAGGGAAAAGCAGTAAAACTAAACAATTAGCTGACGTAACTTCAAGCATGAATCCCATGCACATAACTATTAAAACCAAAAAGTAATATATGGCATGTTGTAAATCTCAAAACAGAGCTCTATTCATATTCATTACTATTTGTGAACTATGAAGCAGAGACACTGGACTAGTGATAAAGAAAAACAGAGGAAAAACTTGTGATCCAAAAATCTGTGATTGGGTGATCTTTTCTATTCCCATGGCAGCTAAAATTTCCTCAAGCAGAAATCTATTAATTCTTACCTTTTATTTCACACACAGCCATCTTTATACTTCCTTTGCTGCCTTTGCAAACGTCATCCTGGGAATCATAGTATGACAATATCCCATTGTCTAAAACAAACCACCGAGGCTGCCAACCTAGAGAGATCAAAAACATGAAAGACAAAGTTTAGTCTAATTCCTAAACTGTAAATCAAACTCATCTCTTTGGCTGTTAAAACTTTAATAAAGGACGCAAACATTAAATTATTCTTCTAACACACCAAAAAGTAAACAATCTGTGCAGTCTGAAGACCAGAGCCACTTTACAACCAGACTAGTGTTATATGGGTATTTTGCTACCATTCTTTTTGAGTGCAAGATCAGCATTACTTGTTTTCACTGTTTTCCATTCTAGAGAAAAATTAAATTTTAATTTAGCCACTAGGGAATCCTGTTTTGAAGGTAGTTAAATCACATACCTCTGAAAAACCATTCTCATTCAAGTATATTTTTCAGGCAGATTTTTCTAAGATTGTAGGAACTCATTTGTAAGATACAAATAAATGACCGATGCCATCAACTGCTATGTTTTTCACAATGCTTCAGCAACAATGACAAGCTCCTTTGCTGCTTGGTATCTACCGTTAATGACAAGTACTACAGCCTATTTTCAGCCACAAAAACAGATAGTATACAGATAGTGGAGTAACAAGGCAGATGGTAATAAAATTTAAACATTTCACTAATACGATTAGATTACTTTAAAAAAAATGCTGCCCTCCTACATTCTGGAAATTGTAGCCAATCCCTGACACACTACTGTTGAAATGCAAGAGCTGATGTTCTGTTAGCCAGCACAAGCCTAAGGCAGTGTTCTGAAGTTTGCTGTTTTAGAGGGCTCCTGCTCTCCGCAGAAGTTAGCTGCGTGCTGATAGAACAGTGTGTACAGCACTCACAGCTACTGTTGAGTATTTGCTTATTAAATAACAGACTTAAAACAGCAGCAAACACCACAAGATCTCTGTTCATTGCCTGTATCTGTTCATTGCCTGTATCCATTCATCATTCAGGTGAATGAAAGTGACACTTTCATTCTGTTTTGAAAACAACCTCATGCTCATTCATTCTCTCATAACCATTTTTCCTCTATGTGTTTTCCCTATAGTAATTGTGAAGAAGTGATGAAAATATCAAATATCTATTTAATTACAGCACAACTGCTCTCTTTTACCAGAAGGCCCATATCTGTGGACACATAATTGCTCTGAAAAATGCAAGATGCTCTGTGCACTTCCTTTCACAGTGCATCCGCACAATCCTTGCAACGTGGCCCACATTTTATAATCCCTCAGAACTGAGTTTCACACCACTCCACACTCAAAACCTGTGTATGCTGAAGCAGAACTGCACACACGAAGTGCTGAAGAACCAACGGGCAAAGAAGATACTGCCAAAGCAGTGTAACATGAGGCACGATTAAGCACGGCATTTGATCCAATGCTGATCTGCTTTGGAGAGACAATTAGTCCTATCACAGTGTCAGAGGAGAAATGTTTCACCTTGACAGCACCGCCTGCCCATTGCCTGCTCCAGAGGGAGACAGTGTCTATTACAGAAGAGGATCGGCCAAACAAAACCAGGCAAATGCTGGCATTTGGTGCACTCTTTGTCTGCAGAGCTTCTAAAAATGCATTTAATGAAACTAAAGTCCGTCATGTGCTTTCCAGGTTGCGATAAAAGAGCTCCCCGTCCTGCTGAGAGTCTGACTAACTCGGCAAGGCGCAATCCAGGTCGCGAGAGGCGCTGGGCAGAAGGCGAGAGCCGGGCACAGCCCGCCCGTGCGGCTGCCGGTGCGCAGGGCTCCGACCCGGCCCGGCCGCCCCCCTCCGGGCGACTGTGGGGAGCGCTGGCGGCCTCGGCCAGGCGCGGGCCCGGCCCAGCCCCGGAACCGGCTCCAGGCGACCGCCGCGCCAGCCGCTTCAGGGCCGCCTCCGGCGCCCGCGGCGCGACCGCTCGGCCGCTCGCCGGGGCTCGGCTCCGAGGACAAACGGCGGGCGATGTCTCAGCCAGCGCGTTACCGACAGCTCCGGCCGCCCACGGCACGCCGGGACCCCCCGAGGCAGCAGCAGCGGCGCATCATGGCCGAGGCGAGCCGAGGTGAGCCGAGCCCCAGCCCGAGCCCCAGCCTTCGCCACCGCCGCCACCCCCGGGCCCTGCCCGCCCCGCCTACCCGCTAGATAGTTGGTCCACTTGTACAGGACCCCCTCCATCGCTCAGAGCCCAGCGCCGGGCCGCATCCTCCTGCTCCGCCGCGGGGAACGGGCGGCCGCGGCCGCCGCGGGGATGTCGCTCCCCTCCCGGCCCCACCGCCGCCTCCCCCGCGCGGAGGCGGAGCCGCTCAGCTCAGGCGCGGCGGCCGCGGCGGCTCCGGCGGCGCCGCCCGCCCCGCGGGGCGCTCTGCATCCCCCATGCGCGCCCGGCCGCGCTCCGGCCCCGCCACCCCGCGGCTGCTTCCGACGTCCCTTTCACTTCCTGAGCGGAGAGGGCGGCCCGAAGAACCGCCCGCCCCGCGGCCGCTGCCTGGGCCGGGCTCGTCCCCGCCCCTCGGCGCGGCGGGGTCTGTGCCACGCCGGCGGCCGCCTCGGAGCGACATGGGCCGCGGGCTGACGGTGCTCCTGCTGCCGCTGGCGCTGCTGGCGGCCCCGGCGCGGGCCGAGGGCGGCCCGGCGGCGGCGGAGGAGGTTCAGATAGAGGTGCTGCACGTCCCCGAGGCTTGCAGCCCGAAGAGCAAGAAGGGCGACCTGCTGAATGCGCACTATGACGGATTCTTGGCCAGCGACGGATCGAAGTTTTACTGCAGGTGAGCCCCCGCGGCACCGGGTGGGAGGACGGGCGGTGGGCGCTGCCCGGCAGGGTACGTGGCACAGCCGGTCCGCTCCCCTTAAGCCGGATAAGCGGGACTCGGGGCGCTCCCGGCGTGGGCACAGCTCGGGGCCCGCACTGACCACATCAGCGGTAGTATTTTGTCCCCGTCTCAACCTTTACTTTTCCTCAGCCGAGTGTTGAAGGATGCAGAGTTTCCCTAGGGTCAAGAGGGAGCGCAGAGGCAAAAGATAGACGGCTTTGAGTCTGACGGCCGTGAAGGCGAAGAAAGGGAAGAATTTCGAGAGCCTGTAGCCCACATCTCGCATGGAGAACGACTTCGGCAGGGTGGAAAAAGTCCCCCATCATGTTGTCACTTGCCATGTAATATGTGCAGAAAAACTCGGTTTGGGAGGAGGAGCTCCTGGTAGGAATGCACACCGATAATTTTAGGCAGAAACTTGAATATAGCATGCGCTTCCACATAGTTGGCACTATGCAGCGCAGCCACATTATTACACTAGTGGTTTGGAGCCTTTTTCCTCTTCCCTGTTGCTGTTTCCCTTGATTCGTCATGCCGTCCGTTTTACCACAAAGTTATCATTTAGGCTTTTGCTCTTTCACTTTGCCCCACCCATCTATCCTCAGACAATAGCTTAGCTTATTACAAAGTCTTGATTCATTCCCCCCACTTCTGTAATTTAAGAATAAAATCAACAGAAGATAATTCTACATTTAACAGTACCATTTCACTTGCATTTCTTTGCCTGTTGAAGTGACTGGCTTTGGTACACAGTGTTGCTCTCTGGATCTTTTGCTCAGTTGCTGTTCGGTGTAGGGCCCGTACTGGGGATGCCTCTTATGACCAGAAGCTGCCTCAAGCATTGACGGTCTGACCTGGCCAGAGTGCTAGGTGAGCACACCATAATGTAGCCAACATTGCCAGCTTCCCCCAAAACACACCTGCATTCGCAGTCCCATCCCATCCCACAGTGATGTGAACTGCTGAAGACATTTTCACTTTCTAGTGCTCCCCACATTCCTCTTCCTGGAGCCTTCCTGCAGTGGCACCTTGTTTCTGGCATGCAGTGTACATGATCAGGAAGATCAGATGTTTTTGTAAGAAGTTAGAAAACAAGAGGGGTTTTTTTGTTGCTTAAAAAGGAGGTTTCCCCTTACACATACCAAGATTTGACCTTAAATGATAAATGTAGCAGAAAAAGTGTTTATACTTTGTATTCTTGCACTCTAAACATTCTCCTATGCTAATAATCTATGTTCTTACTGACTGCAACTTAAAGTTATATTTATGCTAAAAAAAATTAAATTTATTGTTACTAATATACAATTTTTTTTAATAGTCGGACACAAAATGAAGGTCATCCAAAATGGTTCGTTCTGGGTGTTGGACAAGTCATAAAAGGCTTAGATATTGCTATGATGAATATGTGTCCGGGAGAAAAACGAAAAGTGACAATTCCTCCATCATTAGCATATGGACAGCAAGGATACGGTAAAAAAGAAGTTTTAACACTAAACATTGTCTGTCTTCTCTTTTACCCTTTCAAACATACAGTATTGCAAATGTCTGTAAGAATTGGTGTTCCCATTTGGAGGCAGTGCAGCTGTGCAGCCCCAGTCCTGCTCATTGCTCTGCAGTTTAAGTAGTCCTGATCACAAACCCACACCCAGGCCTTGCAGTTTGCATAAGAACTCAGTACAGGCCATCCAATGCATTTTCCCAAGTATTGCCGTAATATGAAAAATTGGCAGCAAAAGTAAGATCTTCATGATCCATATCAGCATTATTGTGTTAATCTATTAAATTCCAGTCACATTTGGTTTTTCTTATTTGACTGCTACCTGTTTAGCCTTTTAATGACAATCTGCATCTTCTGAGTAAAAGGGAATATAATGCAGTGCAATTAGTCTAAGTAGAAATAATTTGCTTAAAATACTGCTTACGTTCTGAATAGTTAATGGCTCTCATCATCACATTACACAGTAATTACAACAGTGCAATGCATGAAATTTGATTTGAATATAAGCTAATTCAGTGTGCAGATTACTTAAAAAAAAAGTTCCAGTACAAGTTTTATGCAGTGTTTCAGCACTCAAATGTAGATAAATTCAGCTCTGACATGGGTATAGTAGTTTCGTGAAAGGGTAGCTCCTGTTCTATAATAATAATTTGGTAGTGATATGTCAGAATTCAGTGCATCAGTTCTGTCTTTAATAAAATTTCATAGAAAAAAGGAAAAACAGTAATGCAAATAAAACATGTTCTTTAATACTAGTGTTAACTGTTTGTTCCAGGTAGCACTTGAAGAAAGTAGTATTTTCCTACAGCACACCTGTCCTCTGTCTCAGCGTATTCCTGCATGCTGAGGAAGATGCCTGCCTAATCTTGAACTAGAAAAGATGCATGTGGCTTTCTAAATCTTTACATGTCTTTCCTTTGTTGGTATGTATACTTAACTACTGGCACGGAATTCTAGTATTCTATCTTTCTTTTGTAAGTGGTATTTAAATAATGATTTATATTCAGTATTTAAAATTTGTTCTTTTCTAAAGTGTGGAAGGTTAAAATCTTTTGCACTATGAAATCCATCATTTTTACTATGGCTATTCTAGATGTGTAGTGTAATAATTTTGTTTATCTTCTGTTTACAAACAGTATAGATTCTTTAGCTTTTCCTCAGTTTATGAAGGACGGGCACAAGCTCAAAATTCTGAGGTTACAATGTCATGCTCACTGGCTTTGGCAGCTTGCATGTTTACATTTTAATTTTACACTGCATGATTTCTTGATGCTCTTTTGGCACTGTTTTTAGACCTCATTGGTTTGTTGCTGTCTCTTTTCCGTTCCCTTTTTTTGCCAGATACTTAATACATGGACCTGTGTTTGTAGGCAGTGCTGGTTTTACATCAGGTGTCAGAAAACGCTTTAATCTGGGAAAAATTAATTCTAACAGCTGGGTTTTTTTTTAAATGCAGAGACCAGGCAAAGTATTCCAGTCATTTGGGGTTTCCGTGGGGTTTTTTTAGCAAATCAGATCACTTTCATTCTACTGCTTCCTTCTGAGATGTACACTTTAAACACTATTTTACGCCAAGTTCTTTTACCCTAGTCATACAAAGTAGGTAAAACATGATATTGTCTGCTTGTTTCTTCAGACAGAAAATATATATGAGCACTGGTCTATTGCTGTTACATTTTAAGTCAGACTGCAGCTGTTTATTAAAGACATACATCTTAGAATCAGTTTGTAAATAAGCCCTGTCATATGACAGGATGAGAAAGAATGAGAACTCTAGAAATACTTGTTTTTCATGATAACCATTCACTTAATCTCTGAAAGTACCTGAATTGATACATGCTACAGTTTTATTTCAGGCAAGTACATGATTAGCAAGTTTCTCTCAAAATCATTTATCTAATCAAACAATCTTCCTGTCTAGATATACAACATTTAAATTCAGGGTTTAATCTGAATATTAAACCAGCCTTTTTTAATAAAAAATGTTTTACATGTGAATTTATCATACATGTGATCTCTGCCCATAGTGTCTGATTTCTTAAATGCTTTATTTTTCTTTTATTCATAGCACAGGGCAAGATTCCACCCAATGCAACACTGATCTTTGAGATTGAACTTTATGCAGTAAATAAGGGACCTCGTAGTGTTGAAGCATTTAACCAAATAGACAAAGATGGTGACAAGAAACTCTCTGAACTTGAGGTAATATGATATAAATACTTTGAAATAAGTCATCTATAAAAGTATAGGGATGGCTGCATCAATTTTATCTTCACACGAGCTGCCTGCAGTTGATCATGTAAGGTTTCTGTGTTACACAAACTACACTGTGCAATGCTGAAATTTGCTTTAATACATTAATCAGCCTCAGACTTCCTGCAGGCAAACTGTAGATGTTTCTGCACTGGAATCACAATACATTACTTGTATACCCCCAGTGTCCTCGAAGATAGCTGTTGAGTACTGGCATAAAAGTCACAGTGGCTAGACTTTTTTCTTTTCTTCTAGATAAGCCAGTATTTGAAAGAAGAATTTGCAAGAGATGGCAAAAAACGTCATCCCTCAGCCCATGATGAAATCTTAGCTGATATATTTAAGAAGAATGACCATGATCGAGATGGCTTCATATCAGCAAAGGAGTACAATGTCTACCAGCATGATGAACTCTAAATACTTTTAAAAAACCTTCAACTGTTTTCAGGGCACTGAATTTTAAATAATAATACTTTGTCACAGATTTTTTTGTTTGTTTTTTTTTTAATAGTGGCATCTTTTTATATCTCTTAAGGTGACTGTAAAAATATTATTTTTAACATTCAGCTAATAAAATGTGTTAGATATTTCAAAAGAAAGAAATAAAATTGAAATACACCATGATCTAATATTAGTGGTTCCTACAATGGTCCAATCTACAGTATTGCTCAGTAATCATTTGCTGAAATACTTAGGAAAATAATTATTTCTGTTCTATTGAGCACACAAAAGTTACAGTAACCTTTGACATAGCTGGAACATAACTAATGAACACTTCTCAATCCCCTGTAAAATAAAAAGCGAAGGCAGAATCCTAGGAATATAACTCTCTTAGACCGCTGCAGGCACCTAGCCTAGCTTCTGGAGAAAAGGCCATTTGCAGCGATCAACTAAAAAAGGCCTTAAAATAGGTGAACTCTGTCTATGCAACAAAAATGTTTTTAAAGCAACTTAAAATAACACTTTTGATGTAATATTAACATAAAGAATTCGTTGTTGAAGAAAAAGCAGTATTTTAAGTGAGTTTTTAAACTTTGACTTAGTAAAATTATCAAGTTAGCTAGTTTATTCAGCAGCACCAAGTTAAAAATCTGCACTATCATTCATCTGAATGAGGTTGAAGGTGATGGGAGATACTATGTATAACCATAAGTAATTAGTTACTTGGGCATCATTGTGGTTTTCCTCACTGGAAAAATGCCAAGTAGCAATAGTTAATAGTACTTCTATCTCATTAACTGTTCTGCTTGAGCAGAACACATCATAGCACTTGCATAACATACTTCACTCTTCTCACCTGAAAAGCAGTGACTGTATTCATTTCAACATGTAATAAACAGCTGTACACAGTGCAAGTGGCAGCACAAGTGAAGCTTCCATATCTGGGCTATCCTTGAAATAATGTTGAAAGGTGTGAAAAGGTTTTTTGCTTTGCCAGTGTAAAACAGTGTGGTGAGAGGTTTAACAGCGCCCTGCCCCGCAGCATGCTCAGTCCCAGCCCTGGACACAGCTCTGATGTTCCAGTCCTCAACACACTCAGTTTCCTGAGGCTGTGGTGCACCTGTTTAAGACCTTCACCCTGAAGTCTTGTTGGAGTGTGTAGTTCCATTATTTTCATAAACTTCCAGAACATTTTCTACTAAGCAGGTTTTTTTTCTGAGCACATAAAGTCAAGAGCGGCTGTGACATAAAATCCAGCTGCAGCAGGTGCACTAGCTGGTACTTTTTAATAATCTAAACAAACTTGGTATACAGCAACAGCACCCTAATATGAAACTCCCATCCATAGTTTCAGCTGTTCCCTTTTGTTACTGAAACATTAGACTGAGCTAAGTTTTAGCATGTTTTTTAATCTGATACTTCAATTAAACATTCATGAGAACACTAAATTATTAACAAATATTCTCATTTACCCATCATGTCCCAGTGTAGAGAAAGACAACATTCTGGGGGTATAACAACAAGTTTGTGTAAACAACTTTTAAGTTTTAGCAATATATTTTGACAATGTGAAAATACAATTTAAAAGTATGTTTTTCATTACCATGATAATGAGAAGATTCTAGAGAAAACAGCAATGTCAGGGAATTTATGTGGGTATTTTAAAATAGAAGGTCATTGACTGTGAAGCAAAGAATTTGAAGATAACAGTATAATAAAATATTTTGCACTTTCACTGTTTTGCATTTCACAATTTGAGTCATATTTACTAACTGAAAAGTTTGTGGCACAGTTATGCCCATGTCTGTGACAGCAGGCACTTACCCAGACCAGTCACTTCATTCTCTTATGCCAGAGATCAAAACAGGGCACAGCATGCAGTCGTACATACTTTTGTCCATTAAAAGAACACTCCAGGCATCCATAGACTGTCTCCCTTTTAGAACTTCCCATTCCACAAAGGACACAGGGGCCTTTGGGGATGTTGTTATTAAGTAAATTAATTCGGATATGAGAACCGTCTCTGAGATAGCTTGTGGAGATATCAGTCATGCTCGCAGCTTTTTCATAATAATCTGCAAAAAGGTCCTCCAAGTAAGGATCGGAGTTAGCAACAATTTCCACTACTCCTTTGTCTGAAAAAGAATGCACAAGGAAAAGAAGCAATGATTTGATACTACATTATGAACTTGTTTAAAAAATGTGTCTAATTATAGAAATAACAACTGATTCACAAAACCATTCTAAGCATACCATATAGATGGCTTCCCATCAAAAACCCTGTGTGATGAAAAGTTTTCTTCAATGTCACTTAAGACACTGACAAAAGTCAGTATTGTTCGTATATGACCTATGTTATTACATTTTTAGAAATACACCTAAAAGATAGGCATGAGGCAGGCTTCTGAGAAATTGATGCGAAGTCAAATCACAGCTGTGTACTTCCCTGTTTCTACTTTTGCATTTCTAGTTTTATATTCTTAACATTGTAAATGCACTTTTTATTTCCTATTATTTACCAAAAAAATCCCACTAATACTTATTATGTTTAGAAAACTCGGAGGTCTCCTTTTTGACCTCCTAGCAGATTTCTGAGCATCCAGATATGCCAGGTAGGAACTACCTACCTTTTCCCTCTCTATTCAGTGACTGACTAGACAGAGTGAAGAACCTTTAGGCAGCTACAGCTACTGTGATGTATCATACCCACTGAAGATTTATTCCCCTAGTGTGGACTGGAGCAGCACTGAAGGCTTGGTCTATAAAAGTCCTTTGATTAAGAATGGGATACAGTGGAGCAAGGACACTGACACAGAGCAGCCTTTGGGACATGTTTACTGCTCAGCATTTATCTTCACACTCAGATCTGCAGATTTCCAAAGTACTTGGACCAAGGATTGTTACAAGTTTAAGAGCTTGGTCTAAAGTTGCATACAGGACTGTCAGTTTTGTTGGATGTTGTGTTCATATTAGAATGAAAAAAGAGAACTATGATGGTATCTTGGCCATGTTCCTGCCATGGGAACATAGTGCCTAAGGAGTACATTCAAATACTGCAGTTGATACTGTTTGGTATTTAAACTTACAGCTTTTGCCCTCAAATATTGCTATTATTATAGCACAAACAACACGAGCTGTAAATGGCAAACACATGAAATACATTCAATGTTAAGTCAGCTGTATAATTACTAAATACCAGTTTATCAACAGCCATAATTTTTATTTTAAGATCTCTACGTTTATGTTTAATGAACATCAATTCCATGGATGTCTTATTTCTGAGAGTCAGGTTCTCAGATGTAAATTTTAATAACTCTGTAATCATTTCAGTACACTAGAAACTGAGAGGTACATTTTCCATCAAATTTTTCTTCTTTAAACATTCATCTTGCACAGAAATTAAAGAAACAAAGATACACTTTTCATGCATTAAATAAGACAGTTGTATATAAATATCAAAAGTCATACTTCGATGAAACAAATTATTCTTTAACCTCCTTAATTTGGTTAGTGAAGATGATCCAGATTTCTCTCTTTCAAATCCTCCTTTTGAAATTGGAGTCACACAGAGTTCTGTAAAAATGAGAAGTTTTTAAAAGAACAAAATATAAAAGCCATAATTGCACAACAGTTTAATATGTTTTCTAATGAATAAAGTTAACAGTAATGAAATTTAGCTTTGCTAATGTTTTTAATGGCTAGTGCAACTTAATACAAGTTTGCACACAATAATAGCCCACAGAATCAAGTAAGACAGATTCAATGGGAGCTTTTCAATGTCGGTGGCTTTCAGTTAACATTATCAGAGCCTGTTTTGGTTCATACACAAATTATGGCCATGGTAAGGGATTAGGACAGTCAGTGTCATAGAAATGGAAGCCCTGCTTCTGAAGGACAAACATTTCTGTCATCTTACTTCAAAGTAGAAGTGAAGAATAATAAGCAAGGCTGTGAGTTCTGTACTCACCTTTTCCAATCCTGAATCAACTATTAAAACCTTTTTTAAAATAAAAATAAGTATCGGCCATGTTTCTACACATAACTTGAAAGAAAACCTTTAAAGTGAAATATAAGCCATGCAATTTTTAAAATTAGTTTCCAATTGCTTTGATTCTTTCCTCCTAAATATCTTCAGATATTTATGTGGTAGTGATGTATCAGACTGAAATTAAAGGCCCAACAGAAAAAAATGTTAGCTTAGTTTAGATGTTCTGTACATTTTTTCTTTACTTGTGTCTTCGTACTTGCCTATTTTATGCAAAACTGATCAGATAGACTCAGAAGCTTGTTCCTTACCAGCTAGAAATATAACTGAGTGGGACTTTTTGTTCCATGCAACTGCAGAATTAAAAAAAATACAAAGTCATACTAACTTGTAAAAAATGTTCCCAAGAACTATTTTCTAGCACCTACCTTGTTTATCTTTTCAAGCACTGTTTCTCTCAGAAAGTCAGAATACTTACGCACATCAAATGAAAGCATACCATTGTCTGGGATGAGGGCTTATGCATACCAAGAGCAATAAAAGAATTTTAAAAACTTAAATCATTATAAATAATAGCAGTAATGATGGTAATTCACATCACTTACCGAAATTACCATCCAAATGAATGTAGAGTTCAAATACACTAAAAGCAATAGTTGTATGTGCAGGAAAAACAATGGCTTTGTCCCGCCCTTTACAATTCTGATCTTCAATTATCTGAAACTGTAATTTAGAGAAGCATCAAAAGAAAAAAAGTTACAAATTTAAATGAATAAATAAACAAAATACTATCTTAACTGCATATATTGAGAATTATAATGCCAGGAGGAAACTTCAAAATTGAAGATCAAATTTCATAACTAAAGAATTTTCTATTAACAACTTTGCATTTTAATAAAGTTTGATAGAGAGTAATTTGCATCACTTACTGAAAATTACTTAGACGATTTATAAATACTAGTAAAGGGCAAATTGTAGGTTTAATTATTCAAACACATCAATGGGGAAGGGGGAGGAAGGGCAGACAGAGAGTTAAGATGCTGATCCTTGAAGGAAATAATAACCTGAAGTTCCAATGTGTTACAGAAGATGACCATAATAATGAAAGAAAGGTTATACATTTATTAGAAAGTCAAACTAAGTAGTAAATCCCACATTTTTGCTGAGGCTTTACCCCAAGCTCATTGTCTAGCCATACTTTCATGCATTTCCCTTCCCTCAGTCACATAAGCACTGCTAATAAAAGACCAACTTCTAAACCACTTTACATCAGTACAATAATATTGATTTACTTCAGATTTTTTCTGAGCTTACATTATAAAAATATAATCAAATCAAACCATAAAATTTATGAGTTTTTTTATGCTTGATCATTTAAGTTACAGAACTTTGTCGAACATATTTACCCTCATTGTCTCTCCACGCATTCCAGTATGGACAGTTAATGAGCACTGCCTTGTAGTTCGAATACTTTCCATGACCACACACAAAATTTCCATCCTACTTTTTCTTGATTGATGGACTAGACAATGATCAAAGTTTATTTTTCTAAAATCAAGAGGGAGGCAGGAAGGAAATTCAGACATAATTAGCAGTTTACAAAGCAGCTAAGTAACTTTAAATCAGTAAATAAATCACAATAATGTCTGTTTCATAGCAATAAAACAAATTACTAAGGAGATTTCTGGAAACTTAATATTGGTTTTCAGTGTTTGGGAACAGAAGCACTAAAAAGTTCGAGGAAAGGCAGTATTGTACAAATGTTAGAGAGGATATCTGGGACACCCCGGAAAATTCAAAGCTTGTCCATCTGTTTCTGTTTTTAGTGCCAATAACTGAGAAAAACTCCATAACACTTATAAACAATACTGAACAACCATTAAACAAGTGTTTGTAGAATTTCCACAAACAGTGGCAGTTAGGTCTATAACACTGAATTTTTTTTTTCAGGAGACTAGAACCTCTGTCCTCACCCCCAGTTATTAATGATAATGTTATTAATGATAATGTTATTAATGATAATGTTTGAAGGTTAGAAATAAACCAGGAAAAGGTAGGTACAGAGGGAGAGGTTACAGATCCAAACTGACGTGCACTTCCTGGTAAACAACAAGGTAACAGTATATATTTGCAAATGCCAAATGTTGCAGCATCATGCATAGTAAATAACTTACTGGGAAGCACTGCTGGGATTCACTGGGATGACATTATGACCAAGGGACAATCTTTGAAATATAACATAAAGAACTAGACCTAGAATTAGTCACATCATGTTTCTACATGTTTCACATTTGGGATAGCACCACAGGAACACCAGGTTCATTTTAAGTGTCCACAGCTCAGCAAGAATATTGGTAAAAGAATCTGGATTTAAAGAAAAGTCACAGAAGGTTATGAAGAATTCAAGTAGATAGACCTATTTTGCTTTTTGCAGAAAAAGCTGTGTAATAATTTCATAAAACCTCAAAGTACCTACAATGGCAATAATGTGTATGGCTCTCTAGCTCATCAAAGGCAAAGAAATGCTATTTCTGAATCCTGAATTGGGTAATGTCATCCAAAGTAAATTTCAAATTTTCAATACTATGGTATAACATGGATAGGAGTTTGGACGGACTCTTCCTCTCTGAATTTGGGTTTTTTTCTTCCTGAAAGATGCACCATAATTCAAAGAATTCAGAAAAATTGTACAGTCTGTACTATACAGAAGGTCATGTGTCTAATCCCAGTGATCCAACCTGATACCTTTGAAAAGATCAGATGGTGACTGCTACTGATTGACTAAAAATAATCAAAACCTAACCACTTCAAACTTCCAACATTAATTATATAAAATTTAATTATGGAAACAAAAATCAAATCATGGAATATAACCTTGTAGTAAGTTCTTTAAGTAATGTTGGGACTTCAACTTCATGTTTGGTCACTATGCCAAATGAAGCTTTAAAGGCAATAGAATCTGATCCAGCAATATCAAAACCAACATCATTCATTATCTGATTTCCTCTTCTACCATTAAGCGAAACATCTGATTTGTCTTCATAGTTCAGCAACTGGTAAGATGAGATACCTGAGGAAAAGAAGACAACCTTTGTGTGATGAAAAGTCTGAACACAGTATTTTCACATAGCAAAGACAGATGATACCATTCCTACCATGCTTAACCATTTTGATGTGAAATTCAGAGCTACACTGAGCACTTGTTTATTGGTGTTACTATTGATGATTGATGGGAAGAGCATATAGGAGCCCGAGGGTTTCTGTGCTTCTCTCTGGCAGAGTTGTGCCCATGTTCCTGGCTGTGATTAGAGCCATTTTCAAATTTCTGTGTTTATCATTGTTCTCCTCGAGTACTTTTACCTGTAACTATGATGTTGATACATATAAACTACACATGTGTTGTGCTCTGGCTTTAATGACAGAGGCTCTGAGACCCAAAATGTCTCAGTGGAGGCTACACAGAATATTAAAACTAGGTATAAAATGAAAGCCACTGTAAAAAAAGTATTAGGGAATTCTGAATTTTGTCTAGATGCCATACGCATACTCTCATGTTTCTTCATTTTTGCAATACATGAATGAGACAGGGTGTGCCAGTAATGTTAACTCTGCCTTTTACCTGACATGTCACATTTAGAAAGACTTACCACACTTTCCATGGATGCCTATTGATTCCAGGGGCTATGTCAACTTATTTTGAAGGAAAACAACAGATTAATTCTGATTTGAATGAAAGTTTGCATTCAGTTATTGTACAATCAAAAGGTAGGTACCAAAGCATTTCTATAAAAATATCTTTATCATATTAAATACATTTCCATTCACTAACAGAAAAAATACTAGAGTGCATTGGTCGCCAAATTAAAATGAACACAGGGATTAGATTTCCAAATACAGCTAAGAATCTGGGGTTTACTCCCTTTTTTTGTTTTTAATCCTTTGAAGCTTTGAGGATAAATTGACACTATGAAGTCACTTAGTATGAATGTTCTTTGTGTTTATGTTTAACCAAAGAAAAGTTCATATGTTTTTCATAATTCTAAAAGGATTACAAATGCTTGTCTTTGTCATATAAGAAAGGAAATTCAATTACAAACCTCTTTGCATACATTAAAGGACAATACTTCCTGCACGTGACATTTAACCTTTACAGAACAGACTAGCAAGTTTTGTGAGACTTTTTAATGAGATTTTTCATTTTTTTTTTTCATTCAGGACAAGCCAGCTGACATCTCCTGAATATAAGACATTGGATTACAATTTTTCTTACCATGCTTGTGTCCTGAAATTCCCTTTTGTAGGATCAAGCAGTATTTCTGTCTTCTTGTGCTAATACTAGTTTATCTTAGCAGAGTTTTTAACTAGTGCATTTGTTGTGCAATTAATATCATAAATGCTTTTGTCAATATTGACAATCTTTTCAAAAAAATAAAGCAATGAAATTGTTTTGAGAAAACAGAGCAGGTAGACATGAATTATGGTATTTTCAAAGGAATGTACAGGAAGATATAGGCAGTGTGGCTCAATCTTGCACCTCCTAATTCTCATAGAATTTCCTCAGAATTTTCATTATTGCATAGCAAAGGCTATTTTAAAAGAGTTAAGCTCTTTAAGTACACCAAAGAGATTGCAAACATGGAAAAAAATCTTATGAAAATCCAATTACATCAGTCAGATGTAATAGGTGTTGTCAAGTGCTCCTGCCTGTGCAGAGCCCAGTTCAGCACCATGGACTACCAGCATGAAACAGCTGCGGAATTGAGGCCATTCTTACACATTTAAAAGTGAGTATACCGAGAAAGGTGTACATTTCTAAACAAATTTTGTGTAGCAATTAATTAACATATATCAGTACATCCATCAGGAATTTGCGGTTTGTGAAAAAATGAGGCTTAACTGAATTTGGTTAATATTGGTTCAGTAAATAACAAGGCTTTTTAGTACAAATTTTTTTTTTTTTACTCTTTTTCCAGAAAGTCATTTTTTCCCTTTTTTCTTATCATTTTGATTTGTACTTTTTTTCTTAAATATTTATTATACGACTAAGCAACAAAAATGTTATTACCCATTTACTAGGGAAACATCATACTGCCTGCACAGTTTAAACTATGTTTACTGTTCCATATTTACTAGAAAGCATGCATGTTTCCACTTAGAAAAAACATAAAAATCTTACCTGCAGAAATCTCTTTCTCCCCTTGAAGAATGTCTTTTAATGTGAAAGGTGTTGAAGCAAATTTAGATTTTTTTGAAAGTGAACATTTCCTTTTTTTAATCACAAGGCTCAGAGGCTGGTATCTGTCAGCTTCACTGAGGCTGGGCACTGGAACTAGTCTTCCTCCATCACCAACCTGTTTAACAAAGTTTTTTGTTGCAGCAGCAAACATATTATGACATTAGTAATGATGATAATAAAAAGCTCTGTATCAAGTGTAGCTTCCAGACATCAAGCCCATGTTCAATTCTTTTTATATTGTTCTTGCAAACAAATTTACATCTTTAAAAAAAAAAAATCTATCGAACTGCTTTGTTTCAGATTGAATTATATTTCAGTTCAACAGCATTTAGCTACCGAACTTCTATGGTGTATTGCTTGAGACTTCTCTGAGAGACCTTCAGTTAAGCTCTCTAATTCTGCATGATGAATAATGAATTACCAGTGTAAACTGAGAGGGAAACGGTGCCCTTTTCTTGGCAGTTTAATGCCACTGTTTGAAATCAAAATTTACTGTCACAGAAACAGTAAACTAACTTGCATAACCCTTAGCTTCCCTTCAGGAGTTCTTGCTGTGCTGCTGTTCGCTGCGTCCTTGCTGCAGCTGAATTCTGCTGTTTTACCAACACCCAGCAAAGAGCCCAGGTACTCTGGGAGGCCACTGGAGTTACACCTGGATGAGCCCTGGCAGCTCTCTGAGACGGTGTTGGCTTTCACAGCAGTGGCGTCACCTGCCTGGGAGAGCTGTGCTGGCCTGAAGTGTAAGACCAGAGGTGGCTGGGGCAGGGGGAAACAGCAGTGGGTTTTCATTGTATTCATTCACTCATCCTCTATGGGCTTAGCTGTCTGGGACCCATGGGATGGGCTTGAGCTGCGCGTATTTAGCTCAGACTTCTGAGAAACTCGTTAAATTGTGAGAATTATTCAAGATAATAAAAGTAAAATTGCAGAAAGAGGTGATAGAGGAATGAGAAGCAACTCAAGGATCCAAGATATAAAGCACCAGTGTAAAAAAGACAGAAAATTGTAAAGAAAAAAGAGACAGTAGAGAGCACTGTGGAGGATCCATGAGAGAGGCAGAGGCAGCTGACCCACCCTCACATAAACAATGACTTGATTTTCTTGCAAGATTGATGAACACAGAACTGGCTAAACCTTGTAGCACTTCCACCAGAGACTCCCTTTGCAGTTACAGCAGGTAAAGCATCAGCCACAGGCTTGTAAAGCTACACTTCAGCAGGAATATTATCCTGGTTGCCAGGTAACAATTGGTTTGATGGTTTTTATTTCTGATGTGAAAGCATCTTAAGGACTGTTTTTATAATATGAACACTTATTTAATAACTTATCATTTGTCAATACTTCCATAAATATTTTTAAATGTTCAGAGTATCAGGAAGTCCAACAAAATGACAAAAAGAAGAGCATTACCTCAGCTATCTAAGATGAAAGGAAAGGCTGCTGGATCTTTCTGCTTACTCTAGAGGGTGCTGAAAAATCGAGTCAGGTTATATATAGACTTCGAATTGAAAGCATGTGAAAGGCTGCAATTAATTCTGGCTGAAATTCATATTACACTATCAGAAAAACCCTGTACGTATTTACTCAATCAAAACACATTAACAGAACTGAAAAGGTTTTAAAGGGAAGAAAAAGCCGAGGGAATTCTAAAATGAAAATTGCCCATGGATTCTTGACTTAGATTAATCCTGTATATATGTTTGACAGGATACTATTTTTCCTACAGATTATTAAGCCCAGCTGGCACTATTTATTCAACATGTATTTGTATTTTTCTTGCTCAGTGTGTGGTCATAGATCATACTCAATCTGATCTAGCTCTAATTTTGATAATGAATAGTTTCATTTGATATGTTTACGTGCTATTCCTGTTACTCTAACACCCTATAATCCACCATAAATGCTTCAGCAGATGTTTGTGTTGTCCTCGTGCCTCAGATCAGAGAACAGGAGTACAACTACATTAACATTGCCATGTCCTGAAAACATTCATTAATTTTGCACATCCAAGTGATGAAACTTAAGGTATTTCCTGGCTCCTCCAGCACTAGGCAATTTTGTACTTGACACACAAGTGTACTTAAAAATTCCAGCATTTCTGCAGCCCTGGCATGCTCTCATTTTGGGCAACCAATAAATGAAAAACATTTAATTTCCAAGTGGATAAGTTATGCCTGAGTCATCACCGGAATAAAAAATCTTGCCTTTTCTGGCCAAGTTGTGCAGATGAAAGTCCTTGCTCACATTTGGGCTCGAGGCTGTCCCTGGGGAGGATCTGAGCTGTAACATTCCTCTCCCCTCCACACATAAGGGCCCTGACAAGGCATCCCCTCTGCCTTTGCCACACACAACCCTTCACAGAAGAGCAAGAGGACTTTTCTAGCCTGATTATCTTCCCCTGGAGGGAAGAGCAAGATAGTTTATTTCCTATGCAAGATGAGTTCTGTTTTTTCAGAGTGGGTCTTAGCCATGGAGTAGCAACAGAGCAAGTATTAGCGATATATCGTTGATGATTTTACGCTTAAATACTGTATTTTTTTCCTTACATCATATTGATATGAACATGGAGATTTGAGATGTTTAAGAGTAAATTCTAGAGGACAGTCCTGCTCTATGCACAACATTGGAGAATGCAGAAGGTTTTCTGTAGTTACTAGGTAATTCCATAATGATTTTTAGTTTAGTATTAGATAGGCTACATTATCCCTTGCAGGAATGTTGGACACCTGTAACTACAGCATGTCTGAAGAGGCATTTATAAGCTGATCTAAGGTGGTGCAAACTAGAGATTTGTCCAAGGAACTAAAAACCATTTCATTGTTTTTAATCCAGATGTTTTAAACCATCTGTAACCTACATGAACTGATTTGATTTTAATTTGTTTCTTGTCACAGTTAACCATATAATAAGATTAGCGTAATTAAGCAGTCACTTGAAGGGAGAAAAGAAATCTTAAGTGTTAACTGACTTAGTTGGCGTTTCACTTGAAAGGATTAAACCCAAAATCTACACCAAATTATGCTGATAATTTGTTTAATATCTTCTCAGTGTACAAAAAGATGCCATCATTTGCCAGATCTCCTGGCAACTGAACAGGAGCAGGTCATGTACACTTCAAGTTCCCTTGAACTGTATTACATTTACCTACAGATTCTGCAAAAGAACAAGTGTAGGAATTTGACATATAAAAAACAGCAAAAGAAAATGCTACTGACAGAAATTACTCACAAAATTCCATAACTTTCTAGCATATGGCATAGTATTTTCCTGGAAAGACAGGATGTCTGCAATACAGATACTGTTATATTTCAGGAGGTAATAAAAATAATATTTTATGGGAGGTAACAAAAATTATGGGACAACCATTTTATGGGACAAAATACAGTCCTTATTACATACACACTTTTTGGTTTTTTCTAACAACCTAAGTGGGTTTCACAGCAGTTGACTTCTTTGTGTTGGTTTTTTTTTTTTAAGGTGGAATTTGTCTAGAGATCCTCATGTATGAGCAAAACCAGCCAGTTTAATACTATGACTTACAGAACTTCAGAGCTCCTGGGTCTGAAGACAGCACCACTGTCAGATTTGGTTTTTATATCGTTCAAATGCAGTGAAAACTCTAAATCAGCTCACGAATGCTATGCAGTATAGGGGAACAACTGAATTAGCCAAGGCATATTTTAATTTTTTGCAGAAGCCTAGTCCTAAAATATTCCCCACACTTTAAGTATGTTTTACTTCTCATGGAGTCAGATACTTTTGAATATTACACTACTATCTGTAGAATCATGAGAAAATTTTAATGAGCAGTTTCTAAAGGCATGTATTTTACTGGACCTCTATGCTTTATTTATATGGAACTTTTGTAAGTGAACAGTTAGTTTACAAATTAGAATGAACTTGGAAAAAAAATTTAAAAGTGAAGGAAACATTGTCATCCTTTTCTATACAGATATTTAAAATGTATAATTAGGGCTGTTCTAAATTATTTTCAAGGTCACTTTTAACAGTCCATTTGAAAGATACACAGAGTTGTTAATCACTATGATTTCTATATAATATTGTTTCTAATATGTATCTATATAATATTCAGGTTTACAGCTCAACTACTTCTATTCTCTGCCACAGAACAGACTGATAACATTGATAATATATCCCTAGTCAGGGCCACAAGGGCAGACAAGGGAGATCTCCTGCCAGGAGCTGTTATAGTGACACTTGCCCAGCAATCCAAATATTTAAAGTTGCACTGCACTGGAAGTGTCACAGCAGGGAAAGGCTACAAGATGTGAAGTCCAGCTGGCTTCTCTGTGTCTCTTGGTTGACACCAGCCCTCTTTCACCTTCAGACAAGCAACATCTGTCGACCTGATGAAAAGGGTATGTGTTGCACAGTTGGCTCTTTTGTACCACTTCACTGCCTTCTAATTAGAGCCATGTTGATTATAAAAGGAAACACAAGAGCAATTAAGGAATACAAATTCTGGTGACTGTTTTATATGCTCTTCCACAGACTAACCTTTCAAGTTCCAGACCTTCCTTCACAAATGTGCAGATTACTTAATCTGTGTTTCATGTGTCCATCTTTATGTGAAATATCCCAGTTGCTTCTTTGTAATTGTCGGAGTATTAATGGCAATATTTTTAATGGACAGATCAATGTGTTAGCTGTGAAGCCTTTACTAAAAAGAAATGCAAAAGTAGTCCTCCAGGGACAGATTTACCGAGATAGTATGTTTGCATTTACACTTACCTGTGAGTAGCAGCCACATCTTTCAGCTCTCAATCTGGCAACTGACAGCATCTCTTTGCTCACTAAGAAGATATTAAACAAATTACCAGCATAATAGGGTGCAAATTGTGGGCTTAATCTTTTCAACACCAGCTCAGTTTATCCAGTTAACACTTAAGATTTCTTTTCTCCCATCATCCTCCAGCTTTCATTTGTTACATAAACACTACTGCGTACCACAAAGCTACTTTCATCATGTAGCATTATTAGCTTGTGAAGACAAATCTGGAAAAAACAAGCCAGTGTGACCTAAAGTAGGGTTAATGCTTACTTTCCTTTGAAGGATGCTGCCCAAATGGCTAAATCCTTTGTATCCAGCATCTGCCAGTGGGTGTGTCTGTGAGAGAGGACAGCTTTGCAGGCTTGGCCATCCGCCTCTAGGAGGACGCAGAACTGCTGTGCCACTGTATCTGAAGAAAGGTTACAAAACAAACGATTTGTCTACTATGTTATAACCCACATTGTCCATGCTAAACTGTCTGATGGGTGCTGGTACAGTTATACCCATATAAAACTTCCTTTAGTCATAAACATATCTTGTTCCTTGCTTCTCCTTGTGTCTTAATCTGAGCAGTTGGACTGCTTTTACTTTTGGTGTTGACACCAACTGTTCTGTGATACTGGGCACTTCACTTCAGTCTGTGAAACCTACTGTATGTGGCCGTGCTAATATATCCCTTCCCAGGGAAGGATACTGCAATAACTGGTTGCTGTTGTTGTTGTTATTATTATTATTATGTACTCTCAGATCTTTGGACACAGACTATTTATAAACAGACAAAATTGACTCAGTGTTTGTAGGGCAAGAATTCAGCATCCTCTTTCATAATCGCCTCTGTGTTTTTTCATCCTGTTCATTTTCATGCTACAAGAATATGTTTTCCTCTAGTTTCTTAATTCATCCTTTTCACACATGTAGGCATAAGATAATACACTTGAGCAGTTTCCAGATACTAAACATTTTAGGAGACAGGTGACATAATGCTTGTCACCAGCCATAAAAAGTTTTATTGACTGATACTTTTATTCTAGGTGAGCTGATCAGCATTTAAGTGAGGTCAGCTTTTGAACTAGAACTAAAGAATGGGTGTGCTCTTGTGCTGTATCTCTTCAATTTCTTTGACTGCTAAATGCAATGCAAGGCCCTCAAAAATAACCGACTTAAAGAGGAACTTAAAAGATAATTGACACCTTAAATTTTATCAGCTCAAAAAAATAACCCAACATCCTTACCAGAACTTGTAGTCCACCTGCAGTTCAACAAGTATAACCTTTTGGGAATGTTCAATTATAATTTTCTCCTCCACTGACTTGTCAAAAAACCTGCTCAAGAAACCTAGGGTAGTTGTGAAATTTGAGCTAGTAATTAGTTTCTTTTCTTTACTGAAGGAAATGTAGCCAGACACTCTTCAGTGAGAAAAGCAACTACATATTTGGTTTTGCTTTGGAACTTATCCTTGTAATTACAAACATAATCTAATTTATTCTCATCACAGGAAAAAACATCTTCACAACAGATTCATGTCTGTAACATGGATTTATGCACACCTTTATTTTCCTGATATTTTAAAATATATCATTATTAATATGCACTTGGGATACAGATAAAGGATATACAACCTAACCTGTCTCTTATCTACTATAAATTAAATCTTAGACATAGCTCCCAGAAATAAAAATCACAGTCTAAATATAAGACATTTTATTTGCTGCCCTTGAGTAAAATTAGGCTCACCACTCAATCAAAATAGAGTACTTCCTCAGCTACCCCTGGTACATTGGGTTTGAATGACATTTCAGCTTAGTTTCTTTTAACCTGATTTAGCAATAACTACTTTCTGAAAAATAATTTTCCATGAAGTGCAGTGGTTTTTTAACATTTACACCAACTTAAATATTTAGTAGGATCATAACAACTTGAAGAACCATGTGGCTTGATATGTTGGCTGTGCAGAAATGCTATGCATCATCACATCAGAACAGATTTTTGTACCAGCAGTGAAACTTTCTGTGGGCAACTCCTTTAGCTGAGTCAGGATGAAATCCTGTCAATAGCTTCCCACACTGTCTCACTTCACCACACCACAGCGCCCACATGTTTGTGCTTACCAAGAAGCATCATCTGTCTCTTGCTTACATTAAATTTAAATATGTAATTTACTTTCATACCTAAAGTAATAGTTTTGATGCTAAATTAGTTAGATTGCTTGTGCTGCCTCACATGCCTCTTGCACTCTATTCCCAAAGGTTTGCTGTGCTGATTTTTAAAAAATCAATGAAGTAATGACATAGAACTTTTCGCATTTTACCGAAGCACAGTAACTCTGCTGAGTCATAGTCATCCAAAGCATTCAGAGGTAAAGGACAGAACTCAACTGCCCAAAGGTGAAAGCAGAGCTGAGTTTTGCTCCTAGGATGGTTTAACAGGGAACAAGCTCCTGTGTGCCTCCTGCCTCAGAGCATCAGTTTGGACAAGATGAGCACTCTGACACAAGAAAGAAAGCACTGCCATTCATGAAAAGAGCCTTTTCCCTTCCTTTGCAATTGCTTTCACTCAAGCAGCATTCCAGACTGTTTGAACACTTGTTCTTTTTACAATGCCAAGAAACAACAAAAACCTTAATTTCTCCTCCCACCCAAATCCTTATTTTTTATTATGCTTTCATTTTAAGGGCTGAACAGCTGACAAGAGCACATAATGGAAAAATCCCAAAATCCCACACACTGTTATTTTTCCAAGAGGCCAGACAGGGTGGGTGTCAAGTGATTTTTTTTTTTCTTTCATTTCCACTTTTTTCAAATCTATTAGAGAACATCAGGAACAATTTTTTCTACACCCTCTCACAAAACATGAGAAGCATACTGCAAGCTCCCTCTAATCATAAAGAACAAGCTGAAGTGAAAAAAACCAAAAACAAGAAAAGTCTCTTATCAGCTCTAGGATGAAGATATAACTAGAAATTGCTAAAAAGAAAATTACCTTCTTTCCAACTGTGGTTGGTAGCTCCTGACAGATTTAAAGGAACTGCACAGAGAATCACATGGGAAAAGTTTTATAAAAATATTCCTGCAGTGGGAAAAGGTTAGAAAGGTACAGAATGATGCTTTTGAAAAGCCACTGTTTCAGTGCTATTGCTGCCACTATCACCCACCTCTTCAAAATCAATTTGTACAATATATATTAAGAATTTTACAATTAATAGTCAATTCATCTAATTAGTTACAAATAGTTTATCCAAGAACCATTGCCCTCAAGTGTTTTTTATAGTAATAAATCAGAACACAGATGACAGCAGTTTAAACAGTGTACATTGAGATTTATTAGAACAAGCACTAATAGCAGCAGTGTACAGAGTGATGGAGACAATGTACTGTATGCACTGAACAATAGTAATTATACAATTGCACTTCTTCAGAGATCTATTAGAAAATGCTTTTCAGTAAACAGTTTCCCAAATCTAGCATTGTTTGGATTTGCCTCTGAGGAAAAAAAAAATACAAAAAATATGCTTTATCTTTTTTTTCTTTTTTTTTTTTTTTGGTAAGGCATTAGCAACATTCATTGGCAGGCTACACAAGTCATTTGTACATGCATTATCCAATTACATTGCAACAGGTAAAAGAGCATCATGTTTCCTCAAAAATTAGAATTGTTGTGTTATGTTTTGGACACAATATCCTGGAAAATCCGACTTAGTCTGAAGGAAACAGATGACGTCTTTTGTTACATTTTAGAGCACAACAAAAACTATAGCATAGCCAAATTCACTTTTTATTCCCTACCAGAAGCTGTAGGATCTCCTTCAGCTGGAGCTGGTATTATGGGTATCGTGTATACCACATACGTCACTGGAATAAAGTCTTAATTATTATTTCTTGCTTATTATTCCCCCCACTACCACCTCCCTGAATCATGTGGTGAAAGGATGCTCAACTGTAATCAATATTAACTACTGAATGAGCTTGGGTTTTATTGCATGAGAGGTAGTCAGTGTGAGGCCTCATCTGCTCTCTGGGTTACTACAACAGTACGCTCAAAACCAACCTACGAGTGCAAAGACACAGAATAAGTGTTGCAGCTGCATTACATGGAAACTTAAAACTGCTTTATTACTGCTCTTTTCTGGCTAGGTTTAATCTCAGAAGCAGCCAGAGAACTCAATATACCAAAGAAAGCAATTCTATGTATGTGCTGAAGCCGGGACGGAAAGAGGCACTTTCTCACATTCATCCTTTCTGGGGCTGAGATTGAGAGCGTGCTCTTAGTCAGCCACTCCTTCTCCACCGATCACAAAGATTAAACTACTTTTTTTGACTGGCATACAATGCTAGCAACCCTCAGCTCTGAGCTGGAACTATCCTGGGGAAAGTAGAGGGAAACAGGAATAGGAATTGCAAACATTCTTACTATTAAGCTTGCCAGAATGAGGCATATTATGATGAATTGTAATTGTTTTATTGTACTGTTCTTTATTCCAAATGTCATACCTAACTGAGCTTTGCAGAGACATGAATTTAACTTGTTTTTAAAAATGACAAGGTCCAGAATAAGGTTCCAAAATGCAAGAGTCAAAGGAAAGTCAAATATATTGCTCGGAGTGACAAGCAGTCAAACCAACTCTATTTCACACATTTTATCTTCCACAACACGGTGCACATGTCCAAAATTAAGCTTAAGGGCAACTAGTTGAATACCTAGGCTTGACTGCACATTAGGCCTACAGCTGAAATAGATTTGGGCAGCTCGATCATCCACTCACCTAGAAGCTCACTGAGTTTAATGGAGAATGGAGGACCAACAGCAGCTCAGCCTCTGTGCAGGGGCTCATTTGTTTAAGCATGTAGGAATTAGAAATCAGCTGCTACAAAGCCTGGGGTAAGCAGGTACATTGTTTTCCTAGGAATGTCATTGTTGAGCATTTTTATTTGAATTTAAGCATCTACATCTTTTAAACTGATTTAAATGAGAACTGTTTGCAACATTAATGCGAAGTACGCATTGATGCCTGTGCAACATCAGAGTCCAAGCAGATGGAGCAGAGAAAAAATCTGATGTGCGCTGCTGATTAACTCTTGCAGTGACATAAAAGTCTACAGATTTGGAATACACATATTGTATCCTTTCTGTATCGTTCCTCAGCTGCTGACTGTAAGCAATAAAACTGCTTTTACAGGCATAACCAGCTCATATTTGGAATCAGAATTAATAAGATATAAAGAAGAATCATCATGAAGACATCCCAAACTTGTGACTAGTCAAGCATAGATGAATGCATTTGCAGGAAATCAATCAAGAACAATTAACAATATTTTTTTAATGTTAAATTACTGAATGTACTATGGAGGACCAAATTTATGCTTTTAAAAACTGCCGTACTCTAGCTTATATAATTTTCACTACAAATATCTGCAAATATCTGCAAAATAAATTTTCTATTATTTAGAGTTATTTAGATATTAAGGTACTGATTTTTTTCCAGTATTCTATTCTTCGTCATCTCATTATGGAAGTCAACAGCAAACTTCTGAGTATAAAATTTGGAGTGCTGCATGTGAGGTTTAATACTAACGTACTCAAAAAACAATGCATTCTGCAACATTTGTGTAGCTCGGTACATAAATGCTTATCACAGTCTTTCCTTCCCTTAAGTAAATTTTTTCTATTGCTTTCAATCAACAGAAAAAAAATTATCTGGTGCATCTAAGAACTCAGACCCCTTCTCATTACAGTCTATTATTTCCCTTTGAAACAAACGCTATCTACCCACTACTCGAAAGTAGCACTGGCTCTGCCTCATACTTCTAAAAAGCAGCTTTTTGCCTTTAAATTCATCTTAAAACCCACAAAGCAAGTTTCTGTTTGCCTTTTTAGCTGACATAATAGCATAATCACAGTGAAAAGACTCTGAGGAACTCGTTTTACTGGTAAGCTACCCAAAGAGATGTACAAGGAATCAACAGAAATGGTTTGCTTTGCTTTGTTTTTTTCAGCACGAGCACAGGGATACAGGCAATCAGCAAAGAATGCTCTTTTAGCTGTTTAGGTTCTGACATTTTGGCCCACTGAAGAATTGGCGCAGGGCAATCTACCACCTGAAAGGTTGTTAAAAGCAAAGAAGCTCAGTAAGGCAGTATAAAAATGACAACTAATCTAAACCTTACTCTTCTAATGGCATTCTCAGAATCTGAGCAAGTAAAAATACTAACATTTACTACATTTCATACATGTGCGCATGGGATATAATCACACCAAAAAAAGTGTGGCATTATTCCCAATTTATATTAGCTTTGTGCAAAAGTGAGATAAAATACAGAATTCTTTGCTGTTGAAATACTGAGATATAATAAATCACCAGTTAATTATACAAAGAAAAGTAGATAAAGATCCAGAGAAGAGTCTTGCTACTGGTTACAACAAATAAAATATACATAATATCCTAGTACAGAACTATCATAACAATCTTTCTTGATACCAGAGTAGTTTAATTTTATGATGGCTTTTTACGTGCTAAATAAAAGTATCCACTTCAGACAATCTAGCAGTAACAGATAAAGACCAAGTAGTTTGCTATGCAATTCTGGGGAAAAAAATATTTCAGACATCAGATGCTGGCAGCTTGATTTCTTACTTATTTTACAATAAATAACAGAGACACAAATCCATATACAAAGAAGAATCCCACTGGAAAAGCCCACTGATATTAATTTTGGCTCAAGGGTGAAATTTTCATGGTCTACACTGAGAAGTGGATGTTTTGCATGACATGAACACCACTCTTCATGTCTGCAGAATTCCAAACATGGTTTACTCTTCAAAACTCAAACTTCACGTGATTAATTCTTAGTGTGGAAAGAATGTTTGAAAGTAAGTAGTCCAGAAATGATTAAAGAGGAACAAGAACAATGTCTTTGCTAATTAGAGAGAAAGCTTATTAAGGTAGAAGTTGTCATTTTGCATTTATGCCTACATACCAAAATACACTCATCAGCACTTATTTTTCTGCTCAGTCAGGTCTTCTGTGAGACTCCACGGAAAATAAGATTTATTGTGATTTGAATTTGTTATACTATATCTCAACTGCGAAAGAATACCAGTAGAACTTATTTCAAAAACCAAATAGACTTATTTTCTAACCTTAAATTGGAATGACAATTCCCAATGTCTACTTCAAGACAGGTGATAAAGTAATTTTAATGTATTTATTGTGATCCAGTCTCAAAATATGTTAGAAAATATTAAGCAAATACAAGGATAATAGAAGATCTCATCTGTATTTCTTCCACACAGTTAAAGAAGCTATGCTGAATTTTCCTTTCCCTGGAAAATACTGAGGATTGACTTTGTATTCATTGTTACTATAATATTGTTACTATAGTATTGTTACAATGTTACTATAATATTCCTTGTTCAGGTGACTATAACAAAAAAAAAAGGGAGAGCATTCAGCACAGGACTACAAGACAAGAAATCTCAGTTTGCAATCCTGACTCGAGGACTAATTATTCTTGGTGGACATGACAAACCAACCCTTGGGACACAAGCACAGTCCTAAAAAGAGATGCAATTTCAGAAAAAGAGGTTGCATGTGTGGCTACACTGGTTGGCACCAGCAGCAAGTACCTCACTGATTAACAGTTCTGGTTGAATATCTGCCACTGTGTGTGCTCAGCACATCATTTGGATTCTCAGAGAAGTTACCCACTCCTGAGTTTTTGAAGGAATTTCCTCACCTCTTCGCATTTTGCATGCCTAATATTCTGGGCCAGCAATATTATATACTAACATAAGATATCCTCTTTCATTAATGCAGACCACTAAAAGGAGCACTCAATATGAAAATACATTTTAGTATTTCACAGGAGACACCTGAATTGTTGCTCCAGGAGTACCAGTAAGAAGCTTTACCATGCTTCAATGAATTATTCATAGGTCAGGGAGAATATATTACACACTGCTGATTATATATTCAGACTATGCAACTCTCTTTGTCCATGTTACCTAGACACCTTCAGCCAAATGCTGGCTACAGCAATTTTTTTTATTTATAAAAAGAGAAAAAACTTCCCTTAGCCTTCAGCATTAATACTGAGCAAATGTCTCCAATCTTCCCTTTTTTCATGCTGCCATGGATCGGTGGAAAGAAAAATGGTATTAAGATAACCAGCCTGAAATGGATGCAGCAACTCCACTGACATTTTAATTCCTACAAGTTAGAAAATTTTCTGTTTTGTTACATCTCACACTGATGGAGTTTCTGTGACTTGTTTCACCATTCTGCATTGTTATCTCTCCCTTGCCTTTTTTTTCTGAGGTTTGACAAAGATTGCAAGGAAAGTTAAAAAAAAAAATTAAAGATGATGAGTTTATAATGCCACAAAATTTGACAAAGGAGGAGGTTGATATAAAACACAAGTACATCAACATCACTTTTTAAACTTGCAAGAAATGGTATAAAAATCCTTTTATAAAGATACTTTTCAGTTTAATGAAAGAAATATATAATTTACACCAAAGGAAACAAATAAACATGTTTTACCTACCCTAGTTTAAAGAGTAAATAATATATTTGCTTTTGTAAGCAGACTCCTTACAATATGTAATACAAAAATGAGACGAATTGCTGTAAATAAGCCATTTCTCTGACTTTACTGAGATTTGCAGCATTCTCCTGGGTGCCAGTCACTGTTCTAATGTGAATCTCCATAAGTTCTAATGGAGCTTATGGAGATACTCTCCCCAAGAATAATTAAACCTTCATTACTACAGTCTAGATTCTTTAATTAAAAAAAAAAAAAAACAACAAACAAAACCCCAAACCAAAATCCACCTTTCTTCATGAATACACTGACTGATATCAGAATTATCATAAAAGTAACCAGGAATGGTAAAGTAAAAGATTATACTTTTTATACTAAATATACCTCAAATTTATCAATATATGTATTGAAGAGTAAATCCAAGGTTTACACAGTTTTGATGACTGTTAATTAATGACAAACAGAAAGAAAAAACAAGGTAGTATTTTTCAGCCCCAGCAGCTGCCAAGGGAAGTGGTTATGACATAGCAAATTTTCTTAGTTTTCTAATGGGTCTGTAACACAAGGTTACCAGTGAGGCCATTTCAGTGTTTCTGATACACTTCTGTCAATATTAATCTTATTCCCCCAGGTAGGCCAAACTCTCTAACTTAACCCCTCCTATAATTTTAGCATATGAATACAAATACACTTTCAGGTGGATTTAATCTGAAAAACTCTCCTTTACTTACATTAGGCAGCTCCAGTATTACTAATGACATCTAAAAATGTTAATACCTCAGATTACAACTGCAGCCAGCACATGTTAAATAGCTACTGTTCTTTGTTGCACCAGACAATGTCTAAAATCCTGTGAAACAAGGAGACCACAAAAACCATCCCTATACTAATAGACCTTTGCTAGTGAAAGCAAGTTTTGAAAACTGAGAATTGGTATATTCAGCCCTC
This sequence comes from Acanthiza pusilla, assembly GCA_036630365.1. Taxonomy (NCBI): domain Eukaryota; kingdom Metazoa; phylum Chordata; class Aves; order Passeriformes; family Acanthizidae; genus Acanthiza; species Acanthiza pusilla. Next base: position 13,704,243 of record JAXCHO010000019.1, read on the forward strand.
TTGGTTATTGTGCAATTGTAAATGAACCTCTCCTCTCCTCCAGGGTATTTCTAAAGATTCAGATTTTTTTGAGGAGAAGCTCAGTGTCAGACGACAATTGTGCTGGGCTCCACTGGTGAGAAAATCACGTTCCCTCCATGAGGAACAGAGGACACGGCCCAGACGCAAGGTGCTCACCAGGTGCCCACGGGGGCAGCACCAGCCCTGGCTCCCAGTGTGCCTTAAGGTTTGTGTAATTTGTTTCCGTAAAGCACTGATTGTGTTCAGTAGGGAATTAAGGATAATACCTTTCACCACTGTGCCATGTACCCATCCTGCAGGACTTGACCTGTGCCTGGCATGTGCTACTCACACAAACCCCACAGACGCCACACAGGCTTATTCAGGGGCAGAAGTTCAAAATGAGAAAAAATAAGGGTCATATTATTTGTATGATGAAAAGACTATTATAGTGGGAATTGCACTTTTAAAGCCGAATACAAAAAAATTTATTTCATGCAACTTACATCTAAAATTAGAATGGGTGTCTAGATGACCTTTTAATCAGAGTGATACTTCATGAAAATCAACTTATATTCAAATTGTCTTTTCCTGTGAGATAAAAATTTCTAATATGCCAAAAAAATCTGCCATCTTGATAATACTGATCTAAAATAGGAAGGAAGCTATTTAAGTCTTTGTAAGACATCGCATTTGATGAAAATAGCTACTATTACCCTATCATATCTGAAGTACCAGAACAAGGAAGAAATTAAGGTACACTTTTAAAATATTAATAAAAAGTACAGCTCATTATTGTGAAACTAAAGCATAAGAATTTTGTATATTTATACAGAAATGTTTTGGGAAAACACAGGAGAAAAGCATATGTCTTTGAAGTGAAAGAACTTACATTACTTAAAAAGTTTTAAATGTCAAATGATTTACACTAATTTTCACCACCTACCAAGCTCATCGTAATTAAATCTACTGAGTTGGATAGTATTTTCCATGCATTCCAAGAGGAAATACTGCCTGGGTGAATGGAGTGAGTTGGGCTGAAAAGTGCCCGAGTCCCCAGGCCTGAAGGGCACTCACTGATCAATGGTTCCTGCCCTGCTGGCAGCCAGCAGTGAGCACAGCCTGCAGGGGTCAGTTCTGTGGCTGTGTCCATCAACATCTCACCAGTGACCTGGACAAGGACACAAGACCACATGAGAACGAGTTCACAGGTGACATGGCTTGAGGAGGATGAGATGGCACACCAAACGGCAAAGCTTCAACCAGAAGGACACTGCTCAGCTCGAGGACTGGGCCAGGAAACACTTCACAAAATTCAGCAGAAGTGGAAAAGTCTGCTCCTGAAGCAGAAAAATCCCCCGTGCTGGGAAGGGATGTCTGAGCAGCAGCCCTGCCAAAAGCCAGCAGGCACTTCCAGAAGGTGCCAGGCTGCAGAACAGCCAGTGGTGCACTCTCTTTGCAACGTGGGACACTCCATCCTGCACTACATGGGCAGGGGATGTGGAAAACTCACTGCTCCCTCTGACTCAATACTGTGAAATGTCACAGCAGGACTAAAAAATGTAATTTGGATAGAAGCCCTCAGACCCATCTTCTTGAGAAACAGCACAAAATATGCCATGATGTCTCCCAATGTTAGAGAAAAAATGCAAAAACAGATTTCGCACAGAATACAGAGAATTCTGTACTACAAGAAACTGCTTTATGGTACATCGGCTTAACTTTTTCATTTCTGATACAGACTGCAAATATCTTGCGTTGCATCATTTTGCATCTTCTCTACTAGGCTTCTCTAACAACCACTAGGCTTAGAAACTGCTATCAATAGAAAGATTTAGCATATCACAGATTTTCTAAATTTAAAAAAAGTCAGTGTTATTTTTCTTTCAAGGAGTGTTAAATAACCAATTGTAAAAAACAATTCAGCAATAGCATTTTCAGTGTCCACCAAGTTTCAGTTTGCGTTGCAAATAATGGCATTCACAGAGCACTCCCAGAATGCTGTAAAACCTCTTTCTGTATTTAAATTAAAATTTTGAGGACATGCAGTTCTGTACCTCTAAAGTACTTGCAGTCATACACACACAATACTTCCTAATATCACGGTGAACTGCACACAAAGACTGGAGCAAAAGATGGAAAATGTTTAATAGAGTTGGTTTTAAAGAAAATGACATAGAATAATTATTTGCTATTTTACACACAATGTGCCAATTCGATTCCTAGTGTAAGGTCATTAAAGCAAGTAGGATGATGTTAACAAAATATTATTTTAAAAAAACAACTTAGATATATATTCATTTTCTTATAATAACAATTGCAGAACTAAAATTAAGAATAAATCAGACTAGGTTCAACTAGGAAAGAAAACGGTAACATTCTTTGAATAACTTAAAATTTTCTTTGGAGGAAATACCTTTAATCTACACAGAGATTTTTATACTGAATTTTTATAAAAAATTCATGAGCAGTCACAATTCATAAAAAGTCTACTTAATATTTTCTGTAGGTTTTCATAGTTCTTCCTGATAACAGAATTGCGTGAAGAAATTGGAACTGATTAGTAGCTAGTTGCCCTGCTAGTTACTTTGCCATACAATAAATGGGGAGAACTAAATTAATATTAGATAACCAAAGCAATTTCAGTTGGGACCTGACTCTGGAAAAGGAGAAAGCAGGATGAGAGCTGGGCATGTGCAGTAATGCACTGAAAACTGTTCCAGCAGCTCTGCTGGCAGATCATATACCTATCTAGCAATTTTATTTTAGGTCTCAGGACTGGAATCAATCTTAAATAGAAAAATTTTATGCGTTGTATGGGCAGAAGAGAATACAGAGCCTATGCATGAAATCTAACCTATCATCAGTGGCAGGATGTATAACACATGCATAAATGGAAGACTAGATCATACCATATGGAATGTAGTTTTTATCTAATAAATTACTGGTTTTTCTTTTATTAAAATCTTCCCTCCTACTCTTTAATGTTTCAGAGGTTTTCAAATAGAAAGTGCCAAGTCTTCTCCCACTTATATTAACTGAGGCTTAGCAACACATAAGAGACTTTGTTTTTAATCAAAAAATATAGAACCACTTTATGAAAAAATGTAAAGTATAATTTTGCACAAAAGCTATTTTGGCAACACAAGTAGAAGTTGTTAGCTACAACACATGGGAGCCTCTGCCATGCTCTAAAACATAAATTTAGATAAGAGAAGTGGATGGGGAAAAACAGAGCCAGGAAAATAAACAGTGTGTGTGGCAGAAAACAGTTGCATTTACAGTACTATCCAGCTTCTGGAGAGAAGCCAGAGACCTTCCCATGAAATCTTTCTGTGCTTTTAACGCTGTTGCAAAGCTTCAGGGATTTCTAATTGTATAAACAGCTATGGGAAAATGAGATTCAATGCGAGGTCTATGTCCAGCCAGTACTAAAGTGATGACTGCATCTCAGCATCAGTCATTTTAGAATATGAACTTTCTGACCAACAATTCATAAGCATTCACCAATATTCAAATTCAACCAGCTAGCAGTTTCTTTTCAGTCTGATTATACAGTCAGTATCCCAAAGCTAAAGCATGTACAGTAGATCTCATACCTCTGAAATACAGTTAGATGTTTGGTTACCTTTTGATTTCAAATAATGCAGGTCTTCCAGTATTTATATTATGATAAAATTCTAGAGCTTTAAAAATCTGCCCTTCACACAAGCCTAAGCATAGATATTTTAAAATTACTTACTGTACATCTTCATATTTTGTTAAGGCATGAACAATGGCATATGAATGGGAACAGCTTCCAGAAAAGCATATCTTTTTGACAAAGGCCAGTCCAAGCACATCACACCAAAGGACTAACCTGAAGCCAGAAATGACAGTGTTGTGACCCAAGAGTTTTTAACAAAAATAGTTGAAACAAAATGGATTTTTTTTTCTCTTTTTCTTCCTTTTTTTTTAATTTAAATTGTATTACTCTTAATGTCTGTTTAAAGCACCGGTTGCAGTTTTGCGCTTACCACCTCTTCCGAGTGACTTTGGATAACTCATCTGCTTCTTTATTTCTGGATTTTCAGTGTATGAAACTTTAAAAGGTTTCCATTTCCTTTTTTTCCTTTTTTTTTCTTTTTTTTTTTTTCTTTTTTTGTTTTAATGGCTGCTGCAAAATTAGAAAGATCCAGAAGTGGTCAGGGGCCTGGTCTAATGCACTTTCAAAAGTCCATTATAAAGATGAATATAAATGCGTATGATATGGTTTTTCCGTAGACCCACAAACCACGCTTAGCTATAAGAAACATATTGTGCATAGTTATTTTTCTTCTTCAGAGTGATATGTTTACTAGGTCTACATTCTCAGTTTACCAGAGTACGGGAATGTCTACTTTACTAAAGCCAGGATCCTTTCGCAGTTCCCAGTAGGTTTCATTGGTAACCCAGGCTTCTCTTTGATTAGCGTCGATAACTTTTCTGTAGAAAGGGAGAAAGAAAAGTGTGGTAAGGAGGGGAAAGAAGTTTTGACCACAGATACTGCTCTTATGCAATATAAAATCAAATTCCACAACTCTCTGATCTAACCCAATATTAAATCAAATTTCATATTTCCAAAGGGCACAAGCATAGTCAGGAATTTAAAAGCAAAAATCAGCCTCTACATATAACAAAGTGGATGACAGAAAATAGCCAAGACTGAAAACCTGCTGTCTGATCTGTGTGAGCAGGTCTTAGAGCTAGATATAACCCTTTTGGCCACCACAGATTCTGATTATGTGAAGAGGATTATCCAATAGATGTAGCTTGCAGAATGTAAGCCCTTAACAATTTTTTTTTTTGTCTCCTCTGTATTTTGCTTACATTATGCTACAACTGCATCAAGCACATTTAGTCTTTTCACTTTTGATTCCCCATGCTAAACATCAGGCTACTTGGCATGACTACCCCTTGCTTCAGAAGAATGCTTAATTTAAAAACAATCACCTAAAAAAAACACCTCCACTCAAAAATAAATACATTTTTAGTGTATACATATACATTTACAAATACATGTTATAAAGATATATACACGTATGATGTTGTTTTCAGGCCACATGGTATTACTTGTCTATGCAATGGCTTAGAAAAAGTCCCTAGTTAAATCTTAGATCCTAAAATTATACTTCTATTCCACTTCAGTAGGAAGGCTTGTATAGCTGAGGCCCATTATGAGAAAATGATCATTCGATTATGAAGCTTAACTGTGAAAATTGCTTCAGAGAATTTGAAGGTATCAGGTATCTAATTATCTTTCTTAAAACTGTAACTTTCCAAGCTTTCATGATTAACAGACTACGTTGGTGGTAATTCTTGTAGAGCTTCATCCCGTTACACCACAGAAAACAGAGACTACTCAAATGAACAGACTCACTTAAAAAATTTGGGTACATATTCAATGCCATTTTCTTCCATGTACCGCCTCCGAGCTCTCTGGAGTTCCTCTATCCTTTGCTTCTCAGATGCTGCTGCTTCTACATTTCCTTCTTCCAGAAGCCTGTAGGAATAACAGCAGGCCCTATAGCAATCATGCAGTGTATAGTGCAAGGGATTTTCCAGCACGGATCATCACAAAAGACAGGCAGGAGCTGAGTGCTACCTGTGTTGTACTTTCAGATCCAGCCCGAGACACAACTCCCCAGTTACGTGCACCTGACCCACAGCCCGAGGCACAGGCTTTGCTCAGGAACTTCAGCGTATCACAAACACTGAGAGCCTGTGAACTGTGAATCTGGAGGGAATTAGCGTGGCTTCCATTCACAGCAGAAGTGCATGACATTTCAGAGCCTGTTTTCCAGTTTGCTGTGAAGAATCTGCCCCAAGGTTGCACTACAGCTCTACAAATTTGAGTGCAATACAGACTATCCTCTCTACTAGCCGAATCCTCCACAGCTTAGCTCAGACTGTAGTAAAGACACAGACAAAATTCAAGACTCAGCCAAACTCAGCCTTGAACCCATGAAATTTTAAATGTATAAATAAGCGTTCTTGCCTTTGATCTGGCCTGAATCGCGCATCTGTTGCAGGAAGAAGATCTTTCAGTAAAGGATCTAATTCATTGAGCTCGATGGCAAACCTTGTGAAGCCATAATAACGCTCATAATTGGTTGGCATGGAGCCTGAAAACATATGAAACAGAAAAAAAAAAAGCTTTCTAAGCTATTACTCTAAATATGCAAGAGATTCCTTTATTTAGAAACCTTTAACAGGAAAAAAAATTATTTTACTCTTACAATTAAAAAGCATCAAAAGCTATTCTCCAGGTGAAAAAAAATTCATTAAATATTAATTTCAACTGCTTATCCTGCAGAGATTGTAATTGCCTGTTAATAGATTCAAAACCTTCATGATCTTCCTTCCATTTTAAATAAAAGCTAAGATTTTCAAGTTAAAAACTGTTTCCCGTTCCCCAGAAAGTGGGCTTATCAAACACCTGTCTAAAACCAAACCTTAGCTGATATTTAGAGTTCATTTTGGAACTTAACACACACATGCAGACCCATTCAGCACTATGAGGAATCAGAACAGACATCAGAGAGAGCAGGTTGCAAAGTAGGGTTCAAAATACCATAAATACAGAGTAGGATTCAAAATACTATGAGTAATAATTCCTGGATAATGCAAGTGTGAAAGATACAGTTGCAAAGGATGACAAATTCAACATCAGTGCCTCTAAGCAAGCAGGAAGTTGAAATTAGAACCCAAAAGTCCCAGGTCTGAAGACCAATCCTTTAGGCTAATAAAGTATTAAGACAACTCAATAACCCCCTGCACGTTGAATCCAAACAAGTTACCCTGCTCTCTGTAAGAAGGCAGACAGGCCAGCCTGCATGCCCAATTTTTTTCTTAATTTTATTTTTCTGTTGAACCAAGCCCCCAGCACGTTTGACCAGGAGTCAGACTGAGAGGGAAAAGATTATGCCCTGTAAGAAGATTTCCATTTACCATTATTATAAAGTCATGTAAATTCTTGTTTATTTGCCTAGTCAGGAGTCTTAATTTCTCTAGTAGCATTTTGTGTATTTCAAATGAAGGCTAAAACAGCTTCACATGGTTTAGGTTTACCCTACAACACCTTCCAGAGTTTATTACAAGCTTCTTACCTGGCCTCCATATGCATTTGGCCGAAGGGGCAACCCCACAATAGAGACCTTCATGCCACTTTCCAAAAAGGCGATGAACCACCTTCCCTTCTTGATCTATCACAACGCCCTGGACCTCATTTACATTTGAATTCCAGTAGTTTACCTGCAAGTTTAACCAAGAATTACTAGTTCACACTGCTTTTCCAACAACCTGTTGTACCAATACACATAGTGAATGAACCTTGGCATGTGGCGCTGACTGTCCAAATGCTGTGTTGGAACAGCTCACCTGGAACTAAGAATACCAAAATTTGGAAATAATCTGGCCCTAATGCTAACTGATTTAGTATAGGAGAAATTGAATAATCTGCTATGTGGTTTTGGCATAAATTTAAATGATCTGCACATCTAGGAACTACATTGTCATTCACTAACCCAAATCCCACACAATTCTGCAAAAATGACATTTTGCCAGTCAGCGCCAGCTAACACTCCTCTTCCCATAGGAGGAAATACTGAAGATGCCTGTACTTGTATGGGAATCCTTTGATGGGTGCTGAATACTACCGTTTACAGCAGGGAAGACATTGAGCCAGTATTACTTGTTATTTGTTTCTTTCTGTTTCTCTTCTCTGTTTTGCTTTTCTTAGACACATTTATTTCTTACATCTTCATCCAAGAGCCAATTGCCCATTCTCAGATTATCGATCAAAACACAAATTTCAGATTTATGTTAACACCCCATTGCTAACACTGCAATGGTATCGATGTCTTTTGCTGCAATATGAAGATGATCTTATTTTTAGGGAAGATACTTGACAGTAATGTAGCCATATAGAGTTCTATTTTTATATATGGTCCTTGCCTGGCTATTAAAATACTATGAACCAAAGCAGTATTATGTAATCTAAAGAGATAAAATACTGACCAACAAATTCTAGTAAAAGGAGAAGTTAAATGGCATGGTAGTGTAGAGTGACTTTGTGTTTTCATTGTGGTAATATAAAAAAGAAATTGACATTTCATTTTTAATAAAAAACCAGCAACAGTACAGCACACAGCTGTATATAGCAATGCTATACACTGATATCAAATGTTCAGTGGGATAGAATCATACGAGTTGACATAGCCTTCTCATTTGACAATTTAAATTTTATAAATACTGATAAAATAAAAAAAAAATATAAAATGCGGAATGTGGACTTCAGGAATACTGAAGAAACAGCTTGATGTATCCTTCAATTACGCAGTTATATGAATATAAGATATACATTATCATCCATATGTTACCTTGACAAAAGTGAGTTTACAAATACAAACACTGCTTTTTGTGTTTCTGATAGTTATCTCTCCGTAGTGTTCTATCCATCTCCTTCCACTAAGAATATTATGTATGCAAGTAGTGACTTTGTTCCAGACATAGTAATCTCCATACCTAAGAACAGATTAAAAAGTAGTTGGTAGCATCCATTAATCATGATCATTACTGACAAAAAAGTAAAACACTGCTCCTTTATTGTAAATACAAACCATATTGCCCAAAAACATCTACACAGATGACAAAGTCCTGTATCTGTGTGCATTACTAATCCTCCTTAGGGGGAAGCTCACCTAAGCTCCAGTGAACCTCAAATAAAGACATTATGAACCACTGAAGCCCTGCATGGTATATTCACTCTCCTCAGAGCATAAAGTGCTTTGGCCGCAATTCCTACAGGGGCAGGACAGTGACCCACAGATCAACACAAGGCTGAATTGGGACTACAAGCAGAAAATGTAATTAAATCACAAATAGAACAAAATAAATATGAAAAGGAGATCAGGGAAATAAAGTAGGAAGCCAGGAGCACACTGGCATATCACCCCTTTCCCTCTGTAACAACTACCCAGTCAGAACATCTCTAACGTCAACCAAGAGAATAAAACCAGTGCAAAGCACGTTCTCCGTCAGAGCTTAGGGGAAAGCATTGGAACAGAAGACAAAGCTGCTCCAGAGTGCATTTACTTCCATTTCAGGAGACGGATAAAGAGGTGGAGTGATGCTATACTGTTGGAGGCAGAAAGAAAGGCTTGCTGCAATGTACAGGAGCAAGGACAACATGGCAAAAACAGACGACATATTTAAAGTACCCCCTCCTTGCATATTCTTAGGATTTAGTCTTACTGGTGGTGAAGCTACTGCTTCTCACTCCTCTGCCAGCATCTGAAGAACATACTTTGGCTTATCTACGTTTTGAAAAAAGACCTTTCATGATCACCAGTGGTTGTTCTGAGGGAACACTCAGCAGCATTGAGAGCCTTAGGGCAGCATGAGCTGCTGACAGTCCTGTTCTGAACAGCTCATCAGTACTGTCCATTTAAAACATTGGCTCTCTCTCCTGTACCATTTCTATCCCCCTCTCTCCACCACTTCTAGAGAGTTTGTATGTTTCCTCCAAAAACAAAAACAGATCTTCAGGTTCAAAAATGCTCCAGCAACCCCACCTGAACACAATGGAGAGATGAGAGCTAGGCACCAACTCTCAGTGGCACAACCCTTGTGATGTTTGCGTGCACTTCCCCCAACCCATTCACGAGGCAGCACAGACCAGAGTGCACCAAAGACTGAAAACAAGAGGGGAGCAGACTGAAAACAAGAGAAGACAGGACAGTAGCTTACTTTGGAAGAGTCACATTCAAGGTTCCAACTGGCAGAATTTCCATTGATTTCCCCCAGAATTTGTTTTTCCACCTGATATCTGAATATAATAGTGAAATATTTAAAAAACTGAAATGACAAAGGTCTCCCCCTTGCAGTGATCTGTGTGGCACATGAGACCATCTGTGCTAGACCACCCAATTCAAAACAGGGCAGTAGACGGTATGAATTTGCCATGAAAATACTTAAGAAAAAATACTAGAAAATTACATTAGGTCAGAAAAACTAAAGGTAAGTTTAATTACGAATCATGTCTGTGCTGCATTATTGTCAAACCTCTTGTGCAAACATTTCAATACAAATTAATGGCATATGCCAGTAGATATTTCAACTGTGTAAAAAGAACTGCTTGTGTTTGTAAGAAATAGTAATTAGTAAAAATAATTAGAATTAGTAAAATTAGAATTAGAAATAGTAAAAAGTAAAGACCTTTTAAACAGAAGAGTTTAAACAAGTTGCAAGTGACAGCGGAAGTTGTAACATGTCTGTTCACTATTAAGAATGAGAATTTGAAGTAAAAGGAATCAGATCATCAGTTTATAATATGTTACTTCAAAATAATAAGTACAGAATTTCTGAGTTAAGTTCCAAATGCAAAGTCCAGCTTGTAAAAAGTTTTTACTTGACAATAAAAAAGGAGTTATCTTTTGAATTAAAAAGTATACCTTGCCAAAACACAAAGTTTTTCGATTCACAGTGACAGGCCGAAATGGGAGGATGGTGGCTAACCTGGAAAACAGTATGGTTGAGTTAAAAACATTTAATTTTCATTCCTAAGAGAGTACAATTGTTATTGCAATATGAAAATACTAAATAGCCCACGTTGCTATGAACACAGACACAACTTAAATGGTTGTACTTAAAACACTGTACTCAAAACAGTTCCTTGTGATTACTACAAAAAGGTATTCCTTCTACCATTTAATGAAGTCCACTCATATTAACAATGTTTATTTACTCATAAGAAAGCAGAGCGTTCTAACTAGAAAGAAGAAATAGGATTATTCTACAAAATGAAGAACCAAAAATACAAATCTAAACAGGAGTGTCTATGTAGGAAGTTTTACCTGCTCTGAAAAAAATCGAAATCCTTTGTCTTCTCTAATACATTCATAAGTTTCACCAAGCACAGGGTTAAATGGCTTGCTTCCTGCTCTAAAGTATGTAGAGGCATAGCCTGATGCTGCAAAGGCAGCTATGAGGACCTGTGAAAACACAGAGCAGAGCGTGAGGATAGGCAGATATTCTGTGTATTTGCTATTACCATGTGATACCACACAACTCGCCCGGCTCAGAGTGAGTTCTGGATTAATGAAGCATGCATCCCAGCCAGAACCAGTACAAACTATATTACTTCTGTTGGTATAATTCCTTTTTCCTCATGGCCTCATTCAGTCTTTCTACAGTCCCTTAAAATGACAATCTGCACATGACACAGTTTTTCTGATAAGTGATCAGGCTTATCACAAGTGACCTAAAACACAGACCCAGCTCTAGCCCTTCTTCCTGTGAATAAACACTATGTGCTGTTAACAAATACTATGTGATAACTTCTAATTACAAGGTCACATACCATTCTCCTATGGGAACTATTTTACTTAGCACCAAACATGAAAGCTCTCACTTAAGATGTCCTTAATGCAGAGTTATCTCCAGATCTTCCACACATGTGCAGCCTTAACAGCCCCCTTGTCTTCATGCCCAACCAAAATTTAATAATCTCTAAGCCAGGCCTAACTGGGAGTAATAAGTTAAATGACATGCCATGGTTATTTAGTTTACAGGTCCCATTTGCAGTATTTAAAAAAAAACAAAACACAACAGCCAGTCAGAAGTCCAAACAAAACTTCGGAAAAACAATACAGGGATGAAAATGAGCCAGCTATTGGCAATATGCTACCAGTGGGGTAAACCTTAACCAGGTTCCCCTCTCCTCCTGCTAGTGGGGACACAGCCCACATGTGAGTTTTTACACACTGTTTTCTTCCCACTGTGTGTGCTGAGGGCTCCATTCTCCATTCATTTCATATTACTCATAAATGCAGCATTGACAAAATTAACACCATTTTCACAGGCTTTTCTTCAACAGTAGAAACCTTCTTTCTTCTAAAACTGTTTTCAGATTATTTTCAAATTCCTTTTCAATTTAACTACAAGACACTGCAGAGAAATGAAGGAGTTTGCTATCCTTATGATATTGAAAGCACTGGGGAGAAAAAAGGTTTCCACTGCTTTTGGATGCTTATTAAAGATACCAAAGTCCTGGTATTTCAGAGAACAGTGAACAAGCAGGTAACATTCACATTGCTGCCACAAGCTTTGGGTATTCAGAACTTTTGCCAAGTAGTCCCATATGCCTCAGCTTGGGTGTGCAGTTTACATTCTTAAGGTGCTTTTTAAAAGTTTGGCTTCTACTCCCAAGTAGTGCAGTAGATATCTGTGGCAGGAAGGGGATTGAACCACATTTCCAAGGAAGCTTTCAATTGCACCACGGCTTTTCCTTCCTGAATTCTCCTTATTACTTCAATACTGACCTTCCAAACTTTTCAACAAAGGTGGCAATCAGTCTGCTTTACTCCTTACAATCCTTCCCACTCCCTACAGAATCTCCCTCCTTTTGTGAGGGACAGAATCACAGAATATTCTGAGATGGGAGGGACCCACCAGGATCATCTCCTGAGTCTTGCAGGAAAACAGAATGGGATGATGTATAATTCATTACAGACAGATTCAACTTCTTCAGTGTTTAGGACTCCTCACTCTCCTGCAGGCCTTGCAAACACAGCAATTCAGGGACTTGAGTGTGTGATTGTGTGACAGCCACAGGCAACCTCTCTTCTCCCACTTACCCACAGTGCTGCCAGCCCACACCAGGGAACAGCAGATATATTCAGCAACAACACTGCCAACTTTGCCTTACAGCCTTTCCCTGCGTCTTCTGAGGAAAAGGAGACATCACAGCACCCTGAGAGCTGTGCACAGGCTGCTGGCTGCCAGGTAAAAAACAAGACATACTTACAGGGCAGCTGAAGACAGGCTGCCCAAGCAAACTTTGTTTTGATGTGTTGATACTTCCCTATTAGAAATTGCCTGGGAGGACATCTTATTGACACCTGTATTGATCATAAGCCAGCCACAGACTTGATTAACTCTTGAAGGCTGCTGGACTTGAGCATTGAAAGCCAGGAAAGGATGCTGCAGAGTTAGAAACTGCCAATGCTTACAAATACAGTCATAGAGCATGAGATCAATCTTAAATAAATTATTTACAACTGCACGACTTGGTTTGAGGTCAAGAGGAGTCCCCCAGCCTCGCTCAGATCAAACCTACTGCCTGAAAGTGTTGACAACACTCTCCTGGGCCAGCAGGCAGATCTGCTGTCTGTGAAGAGCAGGAGAAAGAGAGGACCCTGCACAGACTTCCACCAAGAGCTCCCTTTTTAACCGAGACACAGGAAGTGCTACACCAAATTCATTACCATGCGCTCATAAGGATCATCTGTTTCAGAAGCTTTGTCCAAGAGTTCACTGTATTCCAGCTCTTCACAAAGATGTTGCAAGGTGTTCAGAGGTTCATTTAGCTCAACTGGCATGGATACTTTGGAGAGATCTTTGCCAATGTTATTTCTCAAAATATTCCACAGATTGATGTTACTGGTGTCAGGGCTGGGAGCTGGGAGACAAGTTCTACGCCCATTTCTGAATGCGCCTCCTGTTAGCTCACCATTAAGAACTGGAAAGGGAAAAAAATATTATCATAAGAAAGCACCATGCTAAGAAAAATAGAGTCCTCCATTCAACCAAATCACTGCCAGAACAAGCAAGCCCAACTTCACTGTTTTCAGCTGAGTTGGTCTTGTATTGACATGCAGTAATTCTGGTACATGAACATAACCAAGGTAATTTCCCAAAGTTTGAAACACAGTATACTTTGCCGAGAAATGTTGTCTGCAACACTGGTGTTGTCCTCAGATATATTGTCACTCACATCACTGATATAAGATTCATCATCAGAAGCCTAAAACATAAATAAAATATCAATTAACTCAAATACATATAAAATATATTGCCAAAATGGACAAAACTAGTTAACTGAAACACAAATATTCAAAGAAATAATCTCTACCCATTAGAACTTTTAACTAAATCGACTGGATGCTTCAATCAGTCCACAGTGCCAATGCACTAAAAGTCAAAACAAATGCTATGTTGTCCTCACATTTCTGAATTCCTTATTATCCAAATACAAACATGAGCCCTGCAAAAGGTGGCTGCAAGTAAGACCAGAGATGCACAAAAAATTTACAACATAATGTGCTAGGGATGGGAGGTGAGAAGAGATAGTCAGATCTGTGCTTTTTATAAAGAACCAAACAATAAAATGCAACTTGTGTTTCAGCAAAGAAATTGTGTAAATATCAGCCTAACATTGTGCAAAACAAGAATCTCATCAGGTAAAAAGACTATTTTAATAATTGTTTTTAACAACTGTTTTTTTTCCAGAAATATTACTTTTTTGTCTATTTCTCTCTTTACAAAGAATAACTTTATCTACATATATAGTAAAATACTTCTTCTAAGAATATTTTGAAATATAAATTTAATTCACTGCACAGTCAGATGTAAATATGTCATTTTTACGGGAAACTGCCATAGCCTAGAAAGGACATGTACTGAACATAAGCTACTGATACAACTGACTTTCAACTGAGTTTTACACTTTAGGAACCTCCTGCACCTCTTTATGTGGTAGTCCTGAGTTTGTTTATTCACACTTTATACATTCTGATACCTTTTTATTCTAAGTAGCATTATTAAAAAAAAAATTCACTAATGGTAGCAATACCTAACTCTGTCCAACTGCACAGCTGCCAAGTGCTGTCAGAGCCTACCTCATTTTCTGACGAGCTGGCAGATAGAAGCACTTCCTGTGCATCAAAGAACTCTGAAACAGATTCAGACATAGAGAGCCTGCTTTCATTAGAAACTTGCTGAGACAGTGGCAAACTGACATGAATTTGTTCACCCGTCTGTAAATAAAGCACAGAAAAGCAAAAGTGTTATTTCTAATATTAAAGAAATATGTGTAGAAGGGGTAAATCACTTGAATAATTTTTCTGTGCCAAATACAAGCACAGAGAGCAAAGACAGCATTTTAACAGGACTTTGTGTGTACCTAACAGATGAGACCGAGTATTACAAAATAAAGTGCATTTTGAACAGTGAGATACATGTCTTCATTTGAGGCCTTCCCAGCATCTACTGCCAAGTTTTAGCAGCGTGAAATTACAGATCTAGTTATTTATGCAGAGAAATGATTTTGTGGACAATAGCTGGATTGTGTCAGACAAGTTCAACCATGAATTTCAGATGAAATGACATTTGGTAATACCAAATTACATCATTGGGAGCTAGCTTTGATACAACAAAAAGTAAATTATAAAGCTTTATAATATATGGGACTTATAAGTTATTTTCCAAATAAATGACCTTGTGAATCAGTTTAGTAACAATGTTTGAAATGTTTGAATATTTAGGAGGATAGCTATAATATATTCTTCTTAATGGACTTTTATTCTATGTTTGTACTCCAAAACTGATTTGAATTATGCCATTAACACTGACTCAACACTACTAAAAGGAATGAACTCTCTACAGTTTATTATAAAGAAATGTAACAGCAAAGTCGAGTTTAAAACTGTGCTGTGTGTATGTCAGCAGTGCAGTGAGCTAAAACAGTGAAATATACCCTCCTCTTCCTGCGAGTCATGAGAGGAACACCAGATCTCAATGTTACCCTGCAGGCTATCACATTAACAAAAATTAAGATTCTCTCCCTGTACCATTTTACCACAGGATCTGCTGCTGTGGAGAGAAACAGGTTTCTGACTTAATCCCTTAATTTACACAGCATGGTGCTTCTGGGAGATAATACAGATGAAACTACTGAAGCCCTTCTAAACACAATTAACTCTTCAGATTGCAACTCAATCCCCATTAATCTCATTCCAAAACTCCTGCATATGGTTTTGTCAACATCTTAATCTTGCAGAATTATTCTATACAGCTACCTCAAAATGCACTAACAAAACACCAAAAAAAACCCATAAACAAGCCAAGAGGTCAAAACCATTCCTTTTTCATTGGGACTTACAAGTTTGTAGATGGATTATGATGTTTGATGAATTATAATGAAAAGAGAAGCTCATTTTACCATAATCTTTACAGGAAGTAAATTTTGAGGTTTTGTGTGAACTGGAGGGACTTGGAAAAATAAACATGCTCCTACTTGAAGACCCTCACACAGGCATTGTCTATACACTGCACGATTATAGATACATATCAAATAAACAAGATAAATGAATGAGAGATCTGGAAACTTCTTTGAAAAGCTTCTTCAGTCAGGCATACTTCTACCAAGACAATGATGAACAAATGAAAAAGAAACAGCTGAACAACAAAAATACAGAACTGAAGCGATGGCCATTGCCCAGAACTTCACTGCAGATTGCTGTGCTGTGGCACCACATCACTTCTATCTTCTGTTGCTAGCCTTCAACATGCTGGATTCTTAGAAAAATTGTTTGGACATTTTCAAAAAGCAAAACTAAACAAAAACAATTTTACCTTTCTTGCTTGTTGGAAGAAACAATTAGGAGACAAGACTATGCTAATTGAAATGGCATATGCATAGGAAGAAAAGAGTGGAAATGACAAATCAAAAACATTTTAGTAAAATGCAAGCAGAATGGTTGCCAAAGTGACCATACTAATTGTAATATATTACAGTCCATAAATTCAGACTTGTCATGAGGGAAGCTCACTGTTATTAATACAAATGTTTGTTAATCTGTTGACTAAGGAGAGCAAAACAAGAAAGACTAGATGTTGCAACAATATTAGTGCAGTACTTGGTTCACAGACTGAACTTTTTGATTTTAACAGTACCACTCAAGATACTAAACATGAGGCCCTTTAGGCACTCGCAAAATTAGGCCATTAAATACTAAATTGTTCTGTTGATTTGGCAAGAAACTAAGAGAATTGGTTAGCTACTGTGTGATACATTCAAATACAGTAAAACCTCACTAATTCCCACAGCCAACAATTGATATTCCAAAACTGGATTCCTTCTCTGTTCCTCTAAAGAGACCAAGCTGAGTTCTTTCATGATGTCTGACATGGAAAACAAAAGACAGAAGTTTTCTTGCATGTAAGGAAATAGAACCTGACTTTTTCTATGAATGAATATTTGCCAATCTGAAAAATTCAATAATTAGTCAGGTACATTTCAGCTGTTTAGTGAGAATTAGCAAGGTTTGTTTGTACTCTAAATCCATTAAAGGCCAAAGTCTTACCTCATCGGGGCTAGGGATAATATTTACACTGACAACCTGATCACAAATAACAGATTCTGAATGTATTCTGTTCAAGCGACTCCTTAGTTCAGCATTCTGGTTGAGAGCCTTAAAATAAAAATTGCACATTTCATTTAAAATTAAAATGTAAACATTAAACAAAAAAAAAAAAAAAAGAAAAAAAAAAGAAAAGAAAATAAAGGAAAAAAAAGCTTCTTTCCAGCAATTTCCTAAAAATAAATCACAGAGCCTCCTTTCTTCCATTTATAGAGAGATATCTATTTTGAGATCCTCTCTAACATGATTTAATCTTTGGTTAATTTGCCTTCACTGATTTTCAGGAGACAGTAGGACAGATGTTTCCGACAATGTAACCCTGGCATTCTACCTTAGCTTCCAGAGAGCTCTTTGGCAGGTGCACTGGTGGGTTATGTACATTATGGAAATGGGGAGTGGATGCAGCAAGAAAGAGTGAAACTGTAGAACAATAAGTGGGAACTACCCACAAAATGCCCAGAGGCAATTCTTGGTTCACAGCTATACAGCCCCTTCTGAGTCAAGGTTATCAGCACTCAGAGGCAGCAAACAGAAATTGCTTCATTTCCAGTAAAACCAACATAATTGCTAGCATCATTGTCTGCCCGCCCAGATCAATTTTATAGATTTGCTTTTGTACTTATTTAAAAATACTGATCCACTGCAGTATCACAAATACCAACAGAATTCAACTGGTGTCTGGCATCTGCTGATTTTTTTCCTATTTTGAAGTCCAACCCACAATATAAATTTGGGTGCATATATATACATATTATCTGTTATTTGGAAAGACTTGTGTGCGAGATTCTGAAATCCAGAAGTATAATATGCTACATACATAGAACATGGCTGTTTTAACCTTAATCTTTATCACCGAGGATTATAAAAAAGAACAACACGTATTGTTTTAGTAGAAAAGGATTGTTACAATAGAGTAGGAACGTTCTGTCTCCCTGTAGTGCAGATTCAGGAATAGATTGCACCTTGTTTCAGAATGTACTGAAACAAAGTAGAACCAAAGGAAAATAGGTAAGCCTAAACTGTCACTGAACAGTTTAAATCACTCAATTTTGCTTTGTTCTGAAATGGTCTGGGCATAGTTGACATGTCCCAGAAAGGGAATGTAATGACCTACAGGAGCTTCTTCAACAGCTCAAACCTGGTCATGAGACTGGACAAGCCGAGTCACAGTGAATTTTCCACTTTCTCTCCATTGAGACTATGATTTAATTTGTGACATGACTTTTAAACTAACATTGGAGGCCAGGCCCAAGAAGACAACATGATTCCTTATTTCGTGCAGGTTGCTAATAAATATCCGCAAATTGGACAAATTTGTGTCAATAACCAGAAATGGTTATCCTTTTGTCCCTAACCTTTTTTAATCACAACACACAGAAATCAATCTACATAACATGATATGCACCTGTACCTATAGAAAGGTTTGTCTTTAAACCTCTGCACATACTTCTTGCAGATGCAGTCCTCCACACTGATCCAGCAAACGTTTTTATGCTTCCCTGACAAAGAATTTTAAAAATTGACTTATTTTGCAACCTGAAGACTTATTGTTGCTTATTTCTTCACCACCACTAAAGCAAATTATAATTTTTCCCTTTAGCTTAAGTGGGAGAGATGCTGGAGAGTAACAGGTGTGCATCTGGAAATCCAATTTAACCATGACTATATTGCAACCCAGGATTCCTTTTGCATTTATAGACACGGACATATAAAACAAATCTGACAATATACATTCAAAAAATTTAAAACTTAATTACAAAAACAAAAGTATTTCGTTGGCTCTGTTGGAAACAGCTCCAAGAAAGACATTTGACATTTGTATAAAAACATTTGATCCTTTTTCTTTACTTTGGAAAACCATAACAGATACATGCGTACACAAATTACGTCCTTAACCTCCACATGCACCAAGGTTAGATCTACATCCTAACAGAATATGCCATAGTTCTGGTTGAGAACTTGGCTTTTTCTTGGCTCCTTTTACCTCAGGAAATGGCAAAAATACAAAAGAAAGAGTGTACCAGGCAAGCTAGATATGCTTGAAATCAAATCAAGAACATACCTGAGAGAGGGACTGTCTGAGGTGTGCTATTTGAGCATTGTGGCCTGTAAGATCCTGCTCTGAAACAATCTGCTTAAGCTTCTCCTTTTCTATAGCTATGCTGTTAAAGGCAGACTTCAAAAGAGAATGCACTAAGCAAAAAGAAAAAAATAAAACAAGTGTTTTCTTGGCTACAGAAATCACATTGACATCTATGACAATATTTCAGCAATAAAGACAGAGAGTGAGACTTCCATCCCACAATTATGGACATTTGAAATGAGGGTCTGAACTGCAAGTAATCCATGCCAAATTAAGTACAAACACAGCTTGTGATTGTAATGTGCGTACTGTATGTTCACACATACCTCATCTCAGCATATTCTTGGTGCTGAGCATATGGAAAGGTGCATATTTGGAAAAACTGTTTCCAATGTGTGTTCTTTTCTTCCTGTTTTTTATTTGTACTTTTCAGAGTAGAAGAAACATCAGTTCTGCTAGGACTTAATATTGCACTAATAAAGCGGATTACTTGGTCTTTAAACAGGTTTTTAAATTTTTAAGATGTCAGTCTCACATTTTTTCTATGCTTGTTATATAACAGCAAACTGATAACAAAACCTTTTTAAAATTGTATTTTTCAGTTTGTAGGACCATTCACTTACTGGCAATAAAACTGTATTTCTAAAGTACGTTCCTGTAATAAGCTTTTTCCATTGATTCCATTGACACAGAAAATATTGCACAAAAATTAATTCATAACAATACGCATAGCAGTTACATTCTGAATCATCTTTGGGGAAAAATAAATCATCTTGTTGAGGAAAAAAATGCCTGCAAATTCAGTCACTTATCAACAGAATGCAGGAAGTAGTTCAGAAGACTTGGAAAACAATCTCAGAGCTTACCTATCTTTATATTTATGACATGCACAGAAAACACAAGAAGGATAATACACATTGCCTTTACGTAAGCTGCCTGAATAGCTTAAAAACTCTTACACAGAATCATCTGATGCAGATGAAAGCCCTGGCCATAACCAAGTGAAGGCAATAAAGAAACACAACAGAGAAGAACATTACAGGAAAGGCTTGGCATCTCCAGCTACCTTTCTGAGCCATCAAGCAGAATTCTTCTTGAAGCTTCATGTACTCAGTGGAGCACTCCAGAGGGTCTGTGACATGGCTTGGGGGAGCCTGAAACTCAATGTCTGCACAAAGGTTGGGGTTGGATGAATGCAATCGAACTGGTGACATCGTAGCGCTGAAAGGGACCTACAGCGAGAAACAGCGAAGAAATGTTGTATGAGGTGTCACCAACATTTTGACTCTGTTGAAGCAAAATATTCTTATGAAAAGACTTAGTGCACAATGTGAAGAACATAGTAAGAGTGAACATGTAACTTCTTACTCTCCTAAATCTCAACACAGTTGATGCAGACTTCTCTTGAATTTTTTTCACTGAAACAGAAAATAGAAGGCCTAAATACACAGCTAACAGCTAATGATGGAGTATTTAAATTCTAGCATTTACAAAAAATGAATGATCTCCTAATGCTTAGAAGATTACTGGAAAATTGAACCATGAGACATGCTCCTTTATATTTGGACATTTGACAGTAATTGCAGATGAGTCTGTTGTTGCAATACCAACATTTGACGTATGCAAGTTCCTCCACAGATCTAGAAATAGGATATAACATTATCAAATATATCATTGAAGTTTTTCAAAACTACTGGTAAATCTTTAGTTGAAACTCATTGTACTGGAGACTATGAAGAGGGAAAAAGCATACAGTCTATTTCCTTTTTAAGTAAACAAATAAACAACAACAATAACAACAAAATAAAATCAGAACTCCACCTGATTTCCATTTAAACTACATGAACCATAAATAAATGAAGAGAGATATGGTTTAGTAAGGTGGAACAAAGCACTTAGTTTATTATCTTTCCACTCCTCTTTCTCCTCTACTTTTCAGGTACAGTTATTAAAAAAAAAAGTACAAGCAATCTTTCTAAGTTATATATACATATGTCATGTACTGAGCAGTTATCTATATGCTACCTGTGCACTATATGGCTACTACTGCTATATATGTGATGCATGTGTGAGTGTATGTTGTATTTTACTTAAATGTTACCATATACACACATTTATATGAAAATCAGGCCAAGAACACAATTTTCAAATGTAAAGGCAAAGGAAAGGCATGCAGAACTACATTTTGTTACTTAAATATTAAGCGCTGTTTAACGTATTAGGCACTGTTTAGCACATTAAATCTAATTAATTTCATTAGATTGATCAAATGTGTAAATCAAGAATTTTCACACTGCAGCCCAATGTAATTATTCAAATATGAAAAATGGGGCCAAAATATAAAATGTCTCTTCCAAGGCATGATAAGGAGCAGCAGATAACATAAAAAGTCATATTACTATGAATTTTTATCAACAGATTAGTTCTGTACTGCCATCAGTGGTTGAACTTGGTACCTTGTTACTTGATTAGATCAGGGAATGGTTTTATCAATTCCTTCCTGTAAAAATTGGCATCAATACACATTTTAGGTTTCTCCAATGAAACACTCAAAATCCTCTTGAATCTATTATTCATTCCACTCATGAGCATACTCTGTAAGAAACATTCTCCACTTTGTTTTTTCTTGACTTCCAGACATATACAGCATATTAAACAATACCTCTATGGCACCTATCTAATGTAAGTTCCTTCTCTCATGTATTTTGACTTCCAGCTGTATCAACAAAATAGGTATTCTTTACCGGACCTCATTTTAGCCTCATATCTAGAAGAATTCATTAACAGAAGGTGTAGAATAAATTCCTTCTATTTGTACTGAATATTTGACCCTTTATCTTCTTCACAAGCACCAGACTGCCTCTCTCAAGAGCCCAGCAAAACTAGGGTACTGTGGCTAAATGTAGGTTCAATTTCCTTTCCAAAACCTCTCCCCTTTTTAAACAGGAGAGCATGGTTCCAGAACTTTCTGACTGGGAGAAAGGTTCAGCTGCTCTGGGTGGCTCCAGGTGTGCACTGTACCTGTGTGTGTGGAGCACAAACCCAACCCTCCAGACCATCCAGGAGGCAGGAAGGAAGCTGATACCAGCAGGAGTTGAGGGAGAGTCCCCCCAGCCCCACATGCCTGTGGTGATGGGGGAGGTTCCCCAGACCCACAGGGACTGGCAGAGCTGCAGGCAGGCTGCCCACACATGCAGGGGGCTCCTTAGTCACTCTGTGATGAATCAAGCTGAAGAGATCTGCTCTAGATCCGTCATTTCTGCCTCAAACCTCAGCTGGCCAGGCTGAAATGTTTCTGCAGCGAGGTTTATTGAAAAAATAGTGGTTTTGATTATGCCCTAGAAACAGAATTTGCATGTTCTACAAATATGACACACTTCTTGCAAGAAATATACATTCACATGACAGAGACAAGTAGCCTTGCTGACTGCTTTAAATACAAGAACCAAAAATACCAAACTGTTGATTGACATGAACTCTCCTCTCCTGCATTTTTTAGAAAAGTTTCAAAGCTACTTTCCATAACAGATGAAAAAACCCACATTAAACAGCCATTTTCAATTCTCTTGAATAGGCAACAGTCCAAGAAATACTGCCAATACAATTTTCTTCCCCTTTTCTCCTTTCACTGATGTGCTTTCTCTCTAAATTCATGGTGACTTTACTACCCGTTCTCTTCTTGGTTGTTTTTTCAATTGTTGTTTTGAAGGTTTTTGAAAAAATATTTAGCTTCTTGATCTACCACTCTAGTTTTCTCCATATAGACACTTCTAGACATAACCTCAGGTGAACCTTGTCCCAACTTCCTGCCTTACACCAGAGGCATTATACCCACTCATCCATCACCTTTCTTCAGGATTACGTGTTCATGAAGGAACAGACTGTTCCTGGTGGAGTGGGTTGTAAGGAAAACCTCTTTCGGCTGTGCATTTAGCTGATATAATTCTGTAACCCTCAGCCTATGCACACAGCTTCACTGTTCGGGAGAAACAACCATTTTCTGCATCAGCCAGGACGAGCAGGCCATGGCCACGAACACCACAACAGCCCCAGAGTCATTTTGGTGCCTCCGGTTTTCCTTCCTCCTGCATTTTTTCCAGCTCCTCCAAGACCTCCCTCAGCAGGTCTCACTTTAGCTGCAGGTATAGGCTCAGCAATTCCCTGCACTGCCTTCCAATCCAAATCCAGCTGCATCTGCCCACTGAAGCCCTTCTTAGGTACAGCCCTTCAGTGCTGTGCAATGCTGCTGAGCCTTCTGCTTAGAGCCTCCCACCAGCACTGCTCAGCCCTGCAGAGCGGGAATCAGGCAGATTTCTGTGCTAGGCAGGCAGACTGACAGAGTCAAAATAGCAATCGATTATGGAGCACGGCATTCAGCATCAACTGACTCCAGAGGAATAAATTTAGATGAGTTAATTTGGAAGCTGGAGAAACACTCATATGTCTCATGGTTCTTAGAAGGGCATAGCAATAACTGAGTTTGTGGTTCAGGTAACAGGAGCTCGAGATAGTTAGGCTTAAGCAGAAATTATGTCTGATCTAGGGGATTTTAGCTTCAACCTGGAACAGCAGACACTGGAATACCTCATCCTGGTAAAGACATTCACTGCTTGGGCTAGATAAGGAGTATGCATTTAAAGCTCACTTCGATCTTTGGCTGCACAGCCTTCCCTATCTCGCTGTTGTACTAATCAGTTGATGGGTTAGTATTAATGTCTATACTGGGCCTTCCTAATGAGCATTTTCTTGATAAAGCAGCAGCTGAAGATATCCTTTTGATGGTAATTCAATTTCACAAACAGAACTTCCCACACCTAATTCCCAGCCCAAGCTGATTTCATAGCTCGATGTCTTCTGCAAAGATTTAGAGAATTAGCAAAACTGCATACAGACACTGAGGTAGTAATATGACTTTTTGGGATTATGGAATGTAAACAGAAAGTGCCTCAAATGAAAAGGCTAACCTTATACTACTTATAAAAAAATCTGAAATTTTTATAATTCCATGGTTATTTGTAACAAATCTCCTTGGTTCTGCTGTCTTGCTATAACTCACAACATCTTTTAACAGAATTTGAACTTTTTTTTTTCTGTTTTCTATAGTATGTCAAAGGCATACTCCGTCCAGGGCCTGAGCCTGTCACTTGCACTTGCATAAAGGAGGAGGGACATGGACCATGTAAACAAGCTCAGACCCACATTGATGGAATTCATTTGTTTTGGGCCTGACCACTTCTAAGAAACTCAGCTGAAAGTGGGTACCTCCACATGGACACCTCCAAAAAGTGCAAGAAACATTTTCAAAAGCTTATTACACAATCAAGTTACACAGCTCCCCATCGTTAGAGCTATCCCTTGATTTTTAAATCCACTCACTGTTGTAGCCACTGCAGCTGCCAGTCTCTGCCGGCGTCGTGTTGAGCTGAACTGGCCCTTCGGTGCCGGCCCTTCCTGACAGTGAATGCAAGAAAAGAAGGAAGTAGAAAAAGAGAAGGGAAGGGGGGATGGGACACAGGAAGATGAAGGTGATCAGAAAAGGGAGAGGGAGAGTCTTTAAGTGGGTTTCAATTTTGTTAACTCTTATGGCCTACACATGTTGAGGACATATCATGTGTTTTCAGCTGTGCATGCCAGAGACATAAAAAGCTGGATACTTCACTAAAATTATCTCCAGATGAGTTGGACTGCAGTGCACTCACTAGGACTACAAAAAAAATCTATTAGCATTGCCACTCAGAGTCATAAGGCAATAATGGAATAAGAGAACAAAAAGGATGCTACAGCATGCCAGAAAATAAAACAAAAACCAAACTCCGTCTGGGGTCACTTGACCAGCTAGAAGATGAATTCTGAAAGAGATTACTTTGCAGTAGCCGAAGTGCATGACCTGTGGTCACTGAAGCTGTATGTGTCTCAATGGTAAAACTTTTCAGTGTGGATGTTATCTAGTGAGTTTCCTTATGTAAACATTTCCATACATAGCTCTGGCATTTCCGCATCCATCCTTGAGACTACTGAATAATTTTCTCCACACATCACTTTTTGGAGTTCTACCTACTTTTCCCATACATTATTGAAGGCTTGGCTTCCAAACCAAGGCAAAAACTCAGATTAGGCAGCACAAATAAAAACTAAGCATTTCAACAGCTACTTCCTTTTCCACATGCCTAACTTGTGGCCTCATCCTGCTTAATTTTACATTTATTTTACTTGTAAGAAAACTTGTTACATTAAAGTCAAGCAAGTAACTATCTAACACAGAGGAGCTCCACATGTTTCATAAAGTCATTCTATTTAATCTTTAACCAAAATGTCATTTTTTGGAAGACATTTTAAGATTTTGGAAATACACTAGAAAATACACTTTTCTGCTTTTAGAAAACAATCCTCTCCTCAATTCCTTTACATTTTTCTTCCCCTATGTCTTCACTTATAGTCACTTCAGTATTTTTAGAACTATATACATTTTCACTTTTTCTGCAAGCAGCCTGATCACCATACAAATAACAATGTATGGATTTGATCCATGGACACAATGCTGAAGAACAAGATATTGTATTTCAGTTAATAGCTGAACTGTCTTGCACTGTAACACTCTCAGTAGGGTTGCTACAGCTGAGAATGGCTGAATACCTCACCCTCGGGCTGATACTAGAGGCAATGCCACTGACAACTCGAACGTTTGTCTAATGATCACAGTAAATGTCTTGTGGCTCAATATTTTATGCAATTCACACATTAAAAAGACAGGTACATAACTTCTGAAATACTGAGAACAAACTCTGTTAAAACAGAGGACAGATCATATGCATAATGTAAAGCTCTTTGTGCTCTACAGAAATATGTCTATCCCATGAATAAGAGTTTGGAAGAATATTCTTATTTAAATAATAGGGACAAACCTACATACAGAGAGAGATATGTACAAATATATATGTGTAAGATTATAAGTGCAGGTATACACTATTGAAATGGGAATAGTGAGCTTTGCAGAACCATACACTCTCCGCAACATGATAGAAAGTGAGGCCATAATCTGAGTTACCATAAAAAGAAATACTTAAAGGGAAAAGTAATAAGCCAGTCTGGGTCTGGTTTCAGTTCTCAGCTTAAAGCTTTGGTAGAGCAAGATGATTTTTCAGGTTACTCCATACTATACAACTCTCTATTAAATTATTCCCCCTGGGAAGTCTTGGAACTTTACACCTTTGAGTTTTGAGGGAAACCAAAACATCACTGGTTCATTTTATTGTTTTGCAGTAATACTATTTTTCTTCCTTTGAAGACCTTTAGGCTGTCATGAGAGTGAAAACTTAGCCTTTTACCCAAAGGGAAATAAACGTAAAAACCCCAAAACCAAAAACAAAACCCACAACTCAGTCTCTGTACAAAAGTATAATTTGTAAAATGAATTAATACAGGTCAACTAACCTGTTGTTGTAAGCCATTTTCGTAAGATTTTAAATAGGCTTTTTAAAAACAAAATAAAAGCACTTCATAAAAGCAATCTTTCTTTAGAGAAGCAAATCATTACTCTTGAGTAAAGGCCTGTAAATTCAGCTGTTAATTCAAAACGACTTAGCAATAGTAAACACCCAAATCTGCAAATGTATAGACACAGGCTATGCTCAATTTTACTTTGGGGAGTAACCGCACTCTAAATACTGGGATTAGCTGTATGAGTAAAGTCAACTGCACATAAAACTGCTATATTTAAGTGGTAAATATAAATTTCTAGGGAACAAATCAAGCAGCTTTACTTACAAGAAAAAATATGTTTTAAATACATTACGCACCTAGCATTCATATTGCAGAATGTGTTAGCAGGAATACAAAAAAAGCTATCGTATTAACAAAAAAACGGTAACGAGTGGAATACAAAATCTGGATGGGAGAATTCCCTCCTTGCCTCATACACAGTGGATACTGAGCCTGCAGAATTCACACCCTCGTTCCCCATCACTCACAAAGCACACCTTTATATAAAGCTCCCTAATTTATGCTCCCCAGAGGGGTGCTCTCAACATCGTGCTATCAGAAGGTCTTTGATGGTTGTTAAGAACTGCTCATTCTGAAATAAATCGGTGCAAGTACTCCAAATGGAATTAACAGTGAAACTAGCTGAAAGTTAGTTTGTTAATATTAGCACTATCCCCTAAAACCAATGAGAGGTGGAGGTTTGGGGAAATTAATAGTACAACAGAAAATTTATTAGTACCAAATGTCAACCATTCAATAGCAAATTATGTGTAAGCACCATGAAAACAATGATCACAAATTAGACAAAATGATTCTCAGCAGGGTATATCCTGATAAACAGTTCAGAAAGACTTGAAATAGTCTTGAAAAAATGAGCAATAAGGAAGGCCAATGAAGGAGAAGGAATGTCTAACAGAAGAACAAAATGGGAATTAGCTTAAAGGGCATATAAGGCTTGAGATGAAAACCACATTTTAGTGGCAATCTAAGCAAATAAGGAATCACACAATGAGTCAGTGAGGCCATCTTCCTCACAGCTCTAGATCACAGCTCTAGTATTCATAAGACAGGACAGCCCTTGGAAGAATAAACTGAGTGTATCAAACTAGGCAAGATAATGGAGTAGCCATCAAGTATTCTTTGTCTTCCATACAGTTTAGAACAATTTTATTGTTTCTGTTTCACTGCAAATTAACTTATAAATCAGTCAACAACAACTTAATACTTTTTTATAACAAAATAAGTTTTATATTTGCAGCATGAAGCTTGCCAGGAATTAATGCTGACCCAAGTCAGGCAAAGTTCATTATCAATCCAGGAATAACAGACCCATATAGAGCAGTGCCATGCACACAGCCTCTCTCAGGGGAAGCTGCAAACCAGCCCTATTTGCAAATTCCGGGAGCTGAGGCACACTCCTGTCAAACCAGAAACAGCAGTTTGAGAGTGTGGTGCCTGTGATGGAAGCCCAGGCCAGTGTTACTTTGGCAAAGTGCAGGCAACACAGGAACAGCTCATTATTCACTCTGACCACCATAAATCATCATACAGTGACTGCTTTCATCATTTTTGTGGATTGGACTTCTTTGAAATTATTGTGGCACGAGAGAAGAACATGCAGTGGCTGACTGACTCTTCATAGGCACCAAGTACTTGAATGCGTTTTCCTGATATTTTAATTTGCCTGTGTTATTCAGCACCAAGGAAAAACTGTGATCCTTCAATTGCAGATAATAGGACACAACATCAATCACAAAAATTCCTTTGTTAATAGACCTTTTTAATCCCAACAGATGCTTCATTGTTCTACCTGCTGTGCTCTATCAAAGTATAATAGGTAGAAAGAAAAATCAACTACAGGAGCTGCAATGAGAAATCTGATACAACTACAACTTCTTCCTTCCTTAAGATTATTAATCTAAAATGAAAACTCCTTAATGCGTCTATTGGGGACATATTAAAAGCTTTCAAAGTTTGTATGAATTCCAAGGTATTAGAATGGATTAAAAGTTGCTGACATTTATTTACTCAGTAGCAGACATCACAGCGGTGATTGTTAGCTCCCAAAACCAGTGGAATAGTCTTCATTATCAGTTGCTTAGTTAGAAAAAAGATCAGCTTTTGGATGAGACCTCAGAACACACAACTGCTTCCAACAAAACACCAGGCAGCAATACATGCACATTATGCTCATTTCTGTCCTTTTACCTTTCAGTCCTAGGGAAGGATGGGGTAAATTCTTGCTTCACATGATTAATTTTTTGATTATTCCATTTGTTCCATATTAGCCTTTTCCATAAGAGAAGGCTTGCGAAAATATTTATAATTGGTAAAATTCAAAGACAACTGGCGTGTTTAGTATTTCATTCTGCTTTTAACTTGGTGTCACTTGTTCAACTGCCCTCTTTCCAAGTTTGATATGGAATAGCAGTATCTCCATATGGTGCATGTATATTGAGTTTTATACACCTTAATTGACTAATATTCAGATCCCCCTCCTTTCCCTAGATGGCAATGTTTTCCTATGAATGAAAGTAAAATAAGTAATCTTCTTGCTATCTTCTCTAGGTTTTGAAAAACAAACTGAGATTTAATTTGCGTCATCAGAAACAGAAGACAGCATATTGACTTCCTACTTTCAGCTAATATATCATTTCATGCTTAGAAATTAATCTAAAAGTACAGTGAAAAGTAAAACATAGTGCATTCAGTACCTGAAGTTGAATTTTTGCATCTTTGCTGACACTTTTTGTTCTCCATCGTCTCGTGACCCGCTTGTCTTTCTTTGAAATATCTACACAGTTAGCCTACATTACACAAATAGTTAAAAGCGACAAAGTGCTATTAAGTCGACACAAGCAACACAGACAATACAGCAAGTTAGTAAAGAATTGTACCATTAGACATGTACAAATTAGAAAGTAAGGAGAAGAAGAACGTTGCTGCTGCTGCTGGGGCACAAAATTGGAGCAATGCTCAGCTGTAGCTATCCATACACTTCTACAAACACATGGTACAGTTAGCTCCTTTAGCAAAGCTACTGGCACCCTTTTTTTTATGGGTGCATAATATTTAGGACCAGATCTTGAAGTCCTCATGGATTTCTATTGTGGTACTACTCAGATATTTGTACAGAAAAGAGGATTCAGTGAAAAAGGAAGAAAGTATTTTTGATTCAGGATCTGCTGTTGCTTTCTGTTAAGAGGAAAACTCACCCTGAACTGGGAAACAATTCCAAAACTTGGGACCTTTGTACTATGCCCCCTTTTCTAGAGCATGCAACTTCATCTTTGAGGGTCTTTGCGTCTCCAATCCTTAAAAAACTTAAAATGTTATCTTACTCAACACAACGAAAACGTCTTAAATACAACTTCAATTCATGCATGTATTCTATTTTAACAGTTCTGATCTGTTCTGCAAATTACTTAATAATTTGATTTGTCCTATTTAACTCAATTAATAAATACACCTTAATTATTTGTTTACACATGAAGCAGAAACAGTATTACACATGATTAAAATAAACATACAAGATAAACATTTAATCCAAGATTTACTACTATTTCAGAAAAACATTCTGACTTAACAGACAACACATCAATATTTCTCTTAACAGAAAGTACAAATATTTCAGTGTAATGATTTATGTTCAAGCATATTTACCTGCATGTCTGTGAAATTTGGTGCTGACTGAGTTCTCTGTAGTATTTCTAAATTTTGAAGAAGTTTACTGAGTTCCACAAGGTTAGACTGACAATGAGCAAGATCTAACAAACATAACATAAAAATACATTAGGTGCTTCAATTCAGACTTTTTTTTTTTTGCCATGGTGTCCATTGTTAGCACTTAATTGCATTATAAAAGTTAAACGTCCAAACCCATTGTAGTATGGCATCCAAGTAAAAGTTTCATTTTTAGAGATATTGAACACTTGTTATTTCTATAGGAGACAGAAACAAGTCTGGAGCTCAAAAAGTGATCATATTTGAACAATGACATCCATTAAAATAACACAGATTATTAAGATAAATTTTAAAAGCAACACCCTAGAACACAGAGAGAGCAAAGTTCCCACCACGAGTATCTGATTACCAGAAAAGCTAATTCATGTGCTTGTAAAGATGTAACTTAACCATTTTACTGACTTGACTCTTTCTTATATCAACAAGGAGTTTTGCTGAAAGAACAAGGCATGAAAAGGTAAAGTCTAACCTTCTGCACATCTGTCCATCTCTTCAGAGTCCTGCAGCCAGGCTGCTACTTTACTCTGACCAGTAGTGCAGGTGACAGGAAGGCTGTTACTGCAAGGTATAGGAGGCTGCCAGGGGAAGTTATTTTGTTGCACCTAAAGCATAATAAAATGCTTAAATTTACTGTTGCTGTGTTGCCTTGTCAGTGTAATGACCATACTACTTCAGAATAGAAACCAAAGTATGCATTGTGTTTTCAGTGGCATCTGTGGTTTGCATATTTCCCAAAGACAGATTTTTCTGAATAGCACGTTGGAGAATCAAACCAAGAACCTCCCAAGGGGACTCTGTTTGCTAGCTATGAGTTAGGAGAGCTGCTGTTTAAGAGGAAGAACATTATCAGCAAAGAGACAGATTTATGTCTGATGACAAAGGCTACTTGTACAGCTGGTGAATACTTTGCAAGGTATCTAAAGCAGCTCATTAATGAGGTAGGGCTAATTAGACAGCATTTCAGCTGCACACACTCACAGCTTTTTGCTGGGCATTGGTTCCCACAGTGGAAGCTCCTGTCCTATCGGCATTACAAGAAGAGTCCACTGAAACCACCCACAAGAAAGGCATGGATTTTCAACCAAAGACCACTCCATACCTTTCCATCCGACACGTTGGCAGCTGGTGAAGACTCTGTGGTGGATGCTGAGGGGAATATATGAAAGCTGGCGTCCCTGGGAGATCTCACGATTTCATTCTGACGGTAGAGCCGGTGGTGCCGTAACTTTGAAACCCATGCATCAAACGAATCCTGCGATTTCACCTGGAAAAAAATTTACTATCAAGAAAGCATTCAAGATACTACTTTTCTGCACAATGTTTTGCGATTTTATTTATTTCTACAGAGGATGAAAAAGTAATATGTATTTGTACTTTTTACCTTTAGGTGATAGATGTGTTCTTCCGTGTCAAGATCTATCCTACGAGCCTTTTTTTTTATTGACATGACTGATAAACCAACATCAATGCTCCCATGGACCTTTCCTTTCTGTATCTAAAATCAAAAATTCAGGGTAAAAATTTAGAAGTGTCATGCACTTTTTTGATATATTTAACAGAAAAACATCTGATGCTGAAACGGTTTCCCATTTTATAAACATTTTAACATAAAGCCATAATAAAAAAAGAAGCTGCACTCAGACTAAACACTTTATATATTTATAGTCAGAGAAAAGTATCTCAAAAGAAGTGCTTGGTACAAAGCCAGCTCCACAGTTTAAGTGTGTTGGTTCACACCAGTGCACAGGTACACGTTGCTATGACTTGTTAATTATTGGTATAAGATCTAACTAATTTATTGTTACCCTTTACACCTCTAGAGTACATTCAATTCTTTGTTATCAATTCTTTGTCTTATCCACATATGTCAGAATAATCAGGTCTGACATGAAAATAGGAAAAGTAAAATACATGGTCAGGTTTATCTCTCAAGCAGCTTCATTGAAGAAACTACTTAAAGTAATTTAATTTATATTTCCATAGAAGTAAAAAAGGTACAATTCTTGAGGACATAACCAAAACCTTACATGGTTTATCTTTAAATCCATCAATACCTTTCACATGTGTACTGTCATAAATATGCCTAGGGCGAGTATGAGCAGGCTGAACTTCATTAAAAGTTTTAAAATAGTCTTCAACTCTACTTACATCAATTGGTGACTTTGAATATTTCAACATTCCATTATCCAGGACAAAAAACCTCTGAAATTATAAGAAAAGAAACCAACAACATTCTTTCTTAATGAGCAGATGCAATTTAAACTGTCTACAACAATTCATCTGGAAAAGGATTACCCTGTAGCAATTAAGGAATGTTTGGGGGTTGGAAGGAGAGGGTAAATACAGTAATAAATAATCTTCATGCTTGTTTTTTGATAACAATTACCTTCTAAGCAAAAAAAACTAGATTCTCCTTTTTCAACATTATGTTCGAGGTTTATCCTAACAAACTTTGATAATGAAGAGGGGTCTGGGTTTTCTTCCCAGTTTTCCAGGCAATACAGGTGTTAGTACCAGAGCAAATCTCACAGCGCTCCCAGCACCACCCCCAGGCCACAGGACGGCTGATGTGTTAGGTGTCAGTGATCCAGGGTGAGCCACTTTGTCTTCACAGACATGGCCTAACCTGACGGTGCCTGTGCCTGTGCTGCTGCTAACCTTTATTTTGCTGAGCAGTTCTGGCTTAGAGCAGAGCAGAATCCCTTATTCACACTGTATTTCTCCCTCAGTTAAAGCTGCCCTAGCTCATCTGCACCAGATCACTCAAGCTGCTTTGCAGTCAGGTTAATGCAGACATTGGCACACAGCATAAAGATAAAGCCGAGCAGGAAAGTGGACTTGAAATGAGATTTGCTAACTTGTGTTTATCCTCACTAACTCTCCGTACATGCAAAGTAAAAGCAACTAATTCCTACGTAGAAACTAATCTATGTAAAAACCCAGAACACAGCAAAATACTCTGCTCAATTCTCAAAGCTGTCTTGACATGGAAGGAAGGACAATGGTTTCCTGGTGTAAATCTGTTAAATTAACACTACGAGCAGGGTCAGTAGTTAGACAGCAGAAAATCTCCCCCAAAGATGGTTCTGGAAATTATGTCAGTCACCCAACAGATTGTACTAATATCTCACACAGGGCAGGAAAACAGTGCTTTTCTCTACCCCAGCTGAGACCAGCACACCTGGAGATACAACTTCTTGAATAAGATGTCAAAACAACAGGAACATTTTTGGGTTTTTTTCACCTAGGTACAGTCACTAATGGACTTCACAAGAACATGGTATTCATGTCATATTGCTCTGTCTCTCTAAGCTGCACATAAAATTATCTTTCATCATAATTTCATTC
Source organism: Acanthiza pusilla (assembly GCA_036630365.1). Classification (NCBI taxonomy): domain Eukaryota; kingdom Metazoa; phylum Chordata; class Aves; order Passeriformes; family Acanthizidae; genus Acanthiza; species Acanthiza pusilla. The sequence continues at coordinate 13,738,119 of JAXCHO010000019.1, forward strand.
CAAAGCACACTGCACTTCAGAGAACGGTAAGTTCACCAAGTTGTACACATCATACCTGGTATGCTACTAAAGCACATTCAGGACTGTCAGAATGTGACATGCAATGTTCAATGGACAAAAGATGCTATATATGGCTTTGCTAGCAGAACACTGGCACAGCACATGCTGCAATCACTGTCTCTGAAGTTCCTCACTGGACTCTCAGCATAAAGTACTGCTATGGAAACGCCAAGATATCCAGGCCAGCATTGAAAAAAAATAAGCTTATTAACAAACCCAAAGCTTCAAAACCTAAGTTTAGCATAGTTCCCAAGGTGAAATGTAAGGCAGAGTAGAGGATGAAGCTAAAATGTGAAGTTCTGAATCACATTAAAAATTATCTACACAGGTAACTGCTCTGAATTCATCCAGATCATCAGTAGTGATTGCCTTTACACAATTGTGAAAGTTGGAATCCTCTTGCTTTCCTATAAATTAGTTCCTTACCAAAACGGATACTTGGTCAAATAGCAACACATTAATATAATGTATTTTAAAGGTGTGGGAGCAGTGGTTTACTCCATAAATTCTTATCTATCTCATTAATTGATTTTTTGGAGGGTCAGAGTGGTTTGTTGGGGGTGGGGGATTAGCGTGCTTTTTCATGTTCCAGCTGTATCAGTTTGAAACCCATTAATGTGTCTACACTAAATTCAGGTAGTACCCAAGTATCTGTCTGCAGAAACTACAAGCTCCAGTTAAGTAAAACAAAGCCAAAACATCTAGATAAGCATGCAGAGGGAAAAAGGGTGGCAGGCATATGTGTAACTTAGTATAACATCCAGAAAGAAGAGAGAAATTAGGAAAAAAGTTGTCATTTATACCAGTATGGACTGTATTTGGACTCAGACCTAAGTAACTCCCACAGTGTTTAGCAAGAAAAAACCCCAGAGTTAGTGGTTTCCCAGAAAAAACACCATGTATAGCAATTTCATTATCTTTTGTACTAAAATGCATCTGTCCCAGAAAACTATTCTGCCTCAAGTACCCTCAGGTACAAAAATATGAGTGAGCATCAACACCACACATCTTGTTGCTAAATAAAGGGGGGGGGTAGGAAAATGTAATTATTGTGGTGTGAAATACAGACAAAAGAGTTTATGAACACCAGGTGTAAGGCTAACAAAAGGCAGAATCATGCATGGAGATACGTGTACAAATTAACTAAGCAGAATTGGGAGATTTAGGGTGGAGTTTTGGGGTGTTTTGGGGCTTTTTTAAATAGAGACATCTTACAGCAAAAATGCACAGTCCCACTGCATGCCCACAATGAAGATTCCAATCAAGAAGACAAACAAAATCTGGGGACAAAGCTGAACAAATCTGCTCAGTCAGCAGACTCGAAGGGGAATGCTCTCCTGTCCGAACACCTTGGACATATGGAAAAGTCCCTCAGCTCTGCTCAGCTGTGCACTTCAATGTAAACTCAAGGCAATCTGAGAGTACACAGCTACACTTTGTTATAATAGATTGGAAAGAAAAAAAAAGGGGTCCTGATTAAACCTCTTAAAACACAAGGCATCTGCAGTGTTATTTACAAATTCTGTTCAGATTTTGAATCCAACCTTAAGTAGTGGGCACTGTGATTCGAGAGCCATGAACTGTGTCTGCAAACTAATTCTATACACAGGCAGAAGAAAAAGTCATACACCCAAATCCTGGGTATTTATTTGACATCCTAATTTCATCTAGACAAAAAAATGCCAACTCATAAAATAAGGTAACAATGTTCTGACTGGTTTACGAGACATTTACCTTGTGCCAACCTTTTAATGGCCATTTTCTCTTTTTCAGCATGAAACCTTCGTGTTTGTCTGGCTTCTGCACATTGGTCTGGCCTATTTTCAGACCTTCTATGATTTCCCAGCTGTCAGGTTCCTGGTGTAAAAGCATGAAGACACATTGATTAATTAACTGTGCACACACATGGTGAAAAACTGTACGCACAAGTAGCATAAATTCTTCAATGCAAGACAAAAAGTAGTAGCCCAGCTTTTAAATCAACCTATTTAGGTACATGGTCACTATATTATGTCTAGCTGTATCTCATTTAAAACTACTAAATACAAACATTTTGAAAGTCTAACCATCACCAGGTAAAGTGTGTAGTAAGAGTGCCCTTTGTGGTATTTCTTAATCATAAAAAAATTTAAATTCTCTGATCTTTGAAGTAGAAGCTGCATTGGTTCTGGATGTCCCAGTTTTTCCTCCACATCAGAAAAACTAGCAGAAGAGGTTGCTTTATTGTTGATTTTGAGTGTAGCTAGCGATAATCTTCAAAGGCATTTTATGACAGAGCTTCATTGGCTAATTGAGCCTTCAGAAATCTGCAAAAGGTTTTTTTTTATTTTCCTGCATTCATTTTCACTGTATTATGAGAAATTTATAGGAAAGCTAACTAATTTTCTCCCTAGAGAAAAACAGAGGAACAGTATCATTTGAGATAGAACCAGTTGTATGCCTTTCATGGAGCTAATTAAAGCATATTTCTGGTACATACCACTTTTTATGCATAGTGACTGGTGCAGCTCAAGCCAGACTTGCAATGTAACACAGTGAATAGGTAAAGAACAATATTTTTAAAGAGAAAAACATGGAGTCATGCATGTATTTCTATCCTCTTGTTACTACAGTAATCAACAGAATTCTGCACCAGTTTAAAAATCTCTCATTGCCAGCTTCCTCAGACTACATTTCACTAATTATACCTTACAAAGCTGTAAACTTGCATTTTCTCAGATTATCTGTCATAACTCCCAGCAATGTTATGAAAAGTTATCAAGAGAGGAAGGAGGTTATACAGCATCAAACATACAACGGGGAAAAAAACCTGTTTGTCTCTGCATTTCCCACAAAACTGTTCAAAGCCAAGCGCTGTCAACCTTTCATAACACCTCCAAATAAATTACACAGCCCTGAAAACATCAACATTACTATTATGAAAATATATTTGCAAAGGTAACAGCAAATTTCAAAACTACGATTTTCAATAAGGTGTTGGTATTTTGAGAAGGGTAAAAAGGTCTGTCTCAAAAAATGCATACTGCAGTAAATTTTAATAGAAATCTTTGTTCAGCTTAGTTTCCCCTGAATAACCATAAGCTGTAACTATCCCATTGTCTGTAAATGCTGTACTCGAAATTCACTTTTTTTTACTTCCCCATGTTTTGCTTCAACATTCTATTTCCATTCTGTAGAGGGAAGAGCATATGTATTATTTTTTCCCTACAAGGAAGTACTTGGCACTTGAGGGGGACAAATTAAACTCTAAGTCCCCTGGGGCGAGCAGAGAGTCTCTGCATCTCTGCCAACTGATTCTTCAGCATATTGATTTCTCCTTTAGATGATCAGCTGCAGGCCTAAGTCTTTTATCTACTAGATAACATCAGTATTGATTACTTCTCAACTAGAAATCACACAATCTCATATAGGTATTCATTTAAACAAAAGGCCAGGTAGAGAGGGATAAAATGAGCAATTATTCAGTGCAGTGTGGATAGCTGTCTTCTGCTGCACCAGTGCTGCAAGCTGTTCTTAAAACCCTCCTAACAATCCTAACTGTGCCTCACTCCACAGTTTTGGTGTGTTGAGATATGCCCAATACAAGGGCCATTATGAAGAGAGCCAAAAACGGGGGAAAAACAGAGTGAAAGTGATATGCTTGAAGGGTCCTCATCCAAGGGCAGCTCTCAAGTACAGCAGCAGTACTTTAGGGCTTCAGTGATTCCATGAGAAAGAGCCCCGTGCACAGCAGCAGGACTGGGGGAACACAATCACAGCTTGCAGTGCCTGGGCTGCACGTGCTCCATGGATGGGGACTGAGGGAGCCACTACCAACAGCTTTCTCAGCTTAAAGTCTTTTCACTGCAAACATCTATTTTCCAAATAAAAAAGAATAAACCATTTCACTTCCCATGGACAAACAGAATATTTCCTTTTAAAATTGTTTTACCAGGTCTGTTTCAGAACCTACAGACGTTTAATTTCAGATTTTTGTTTTCAATAACATCAATAACAATAATCATCTTTTCAATAACAATCTTACTTTTGCATATGAAGTATCTTAAAACAAAGCTTCTTCATGTGGAATTAGACTTGTTTGGAATCACTTACTCCAAAACTGAACAATTTACCCAGAAGGAAGTTGACTTCAAAACACCACACACAAGACTCCACCTTTCATGAACTGGTGGTGTCACCCCTGGAGTTCCATCCTTTTCTCTGCCTCAGGAAATAAAGTCTCACCCAGAGATTTGAAATTTCAAACTACCCACAAGGGAGGTTATTAGGACATTTTTTTAAAACTAATATTTATTAGCAGCAATTTTAGACTTGGATATGATTTGCTCCACCTTAGCAAGACGATTGGACTGGAAAATTCCTTAAAGTCATAGAATCACACAATATCCTGAGTTGGAAGGGACAAACAAGCATCATCAAAGTCCCTCCTAGTGCCATATTCTGAGATAGTAAAATTTGTTCATGGGCCATCCGTGTGGAAAAAACAAAACAAAACAAAACAAAACAAACAACACCTTAATTTTGTTAATATAACATCTACACCTCAGTTATGGAATAAGAAGCTCCAGGGCAGACTCACAATGTACTCCATGGTAGAATCATGCAAAACACTGTCGCAGAAGTGTTGGTCAAACTACTTTGTAGCTCTAGAGGGAAACTCACCGCCCAGATTCCATCCCAGGCTTTTGCTTACCTTGGATAGAGAGAGATGATCGCTTTCAAGGAACTGCTTGCTTAAAGAAGGGTCTGTGCTTCCTGAAGAAGCCTTTCGCTCCAAAATATGAACACTCTAAAAAAGCAATTAAAGACAACATTGTGGCTCAAAACAGACCAAGTATTACCCATCCATTACTTAAATCCACAAATAGTTTGCCTTCAGAAGCAATATATTTCTTTTTCTTTATTATTGGGTATTGAATTAATTACTCTGTTTAACCTAGAAATTATGGTGAGCTGAAAAAAACAGGAAAGACAAGTAATGCAGTTCTACCTACACAGATTCAAAGTGCTCCTGACCAGATCTATCATGTTCTCTGTTAATATACAAGACACTGAGTGCACACATTGTGCAGTCAGCACTGCCCTACATTCACTTCTTCACATAAGATATTACTGCCTCTAAAATATTCATTATCACACCTTAGCATTTTGTTATTGGCTTCTCAACTGAGATAAAGTAACTCACTGCAAATGCTTTTAAATAGATTACAGGTATTAACAAGATCAGTTCCTGTGTCTCAGCTGATGGCCTTGCTGGCGAACATTGATGGAACACCATGATCATAAACCATTGCCACTGGTTTTACATACAACAATACTACAACATTTTATATCTTCAAAGCATTGTAATAAAAATGAAATACGTAATGTCACAACTAGTCCTGACAAAGCTGCTATTCTTAAACTACATCTAAAAATGTCTATTTTCCATAACAATTTCACTCCCATTTTAGAAAAGAAAAAGCATTTTTGATACAAGAGAAAATGACCACGTCCCTTATGCTTGGATCTGCATTTCATTCTCTGGTGGAATTCTGCTACATCTCATACTTCTGTTTCGTAAGAATTCTACCACAACATGTCATTAGTATCTCTTTGGCATAAAATAAAACTACTTTACTTCTAGGGCATGCAGCACAATGACAAACTTGCAATTACCCTCTGAGAAGCATGTTTTTCTCAACTGAAAATGTCAATTAAGTTTTGTTCACAATTAAGTTTTTTTACATTGACTGAAGAAGAGATTACCAGGTACCAGTGACAGCAGAGACAATCAGGCATAAATAGCAGTGTAAATATTATTGTTTATAAAAATGATTAAGTACATAAGGACCAGAACCAAATTAAATGAAAACAAACACAGCTATTCATTTAAATGCATATATATAACACAGACCACATCCTGCTGCAGAGCGACACACAAACCTTCATTGCTCTCTTTCAAGCTGCAACTGTGAATGAGAATAGGAAAATATGGGGAGTGTCTCTGTTGTCAGCTGAGATTAATAAGCATCCCTGCCACCATGCAACAATAATCAGCATTTATTTTCAGTTACTTTAAATCAAACTTTACAGTGAAGAATGTGGAAAAGCAGCAGTATTATGTTATTCAGGGCCAGCCAAAAAAAGCTTTGTCATTTATGCTTTAAAAACTTCTACTTTATCAAAAGAAGTCCAATCTTCTTACTTAGCCTAGTGTATTTTATTAGTCAGATGATGAAAAAGATTAGTATGTATGTAATACCAAATAATTTAATAAATTAATTTGAGCTGAGAATCACAAAGTTCCTAATGATAATGATAAGCTTTCTCACCAAATAAAGGAAATGCTACTTATGTACACAGTATCACATTTTAACAATATGCAAAAGAACATAAACCTGTTCCTCCAAGGAAAATTAAAATGTCTCTTGATTAGCATAATCAGGATGATTCCCAACTTTCTTGCCAGTTTTGTCTGGCAGGCAGAAATCCATCCATCCTGAGATGGAGCAATGCCCAACACAGATGTTCTGAAGGTCTCATATGTAGCAGCTGGTGCATTTTGTTGTTACATAACTGCAATTTCATTTTGTGCAATATTTAGAGAGGAGTAGCCCAACAGCCCTTAGCTTGCCAGATTTCCAGTGACATTTTAAATTACATGTTTTTAAGTCAGGAAGGTTTTGTGCCCTTTTTTTTTTTTTTTAAATTAGCCTTCAGTCATTACGGTTCCACTTCAGTTGAGGAATACATTATTAGCTAGCAGTGCTTTGATGAATGCTGACTTATTCAACTGTTTGTTTGAAAATTAGAAAATTAATACCTTTTAAATAAAATTGCCTTCTATACATCCCTTACTTCCAGAAGTGTTGGCCTGTTGTCTATATATTCTTGCTTTCAATTCTCTTTTCTCATGACCACTATTTCACTGACACAAGATCATTTCTTTAGATTTGTGACATGTCTCGAACATAATATTAAGAGACATTACTTGGTGCAAAATGTTTTCCATTAATGCTTGCTATTTTTCTGCAAAATTACAGCTAGAAATCACACAATTGCTTGACATTTTGAAAAGCAGCTAATTTTACAGTGAAAGAGTTTAGTTATTTAGCATGACAGAAATAAAAATTATTTAGATCTTCAAGTTAATATCAAGGGAGTTTTTTTGTATTTTAACATGAAAAATAGAGTCGGTAAAGGAAGCAGTATAAAAAAAGCTGATCAGAAAAGGAAGAAAGAGGCAGATCAATACAGCTTCTGGGGTTTATTTATAATCAACCCAAAAAAGGAATAATAATCCATCAAACTAGGCATGTCAATCAACTCTTCTTCCTCTCATCCCAAAAATACAAACAAAGTCAACGTCTGCTTTGCTGCACTCCAGACTCCCTTCATGTTTCGGGATCACCTATGCACTACAGCTGGTTGCTCTTGGAGGAAAACACCAGCACCAGCAAATTCTGTGTGCTCTCAAAAACTAACATAGCCTGCCTAAGGCAAACACAAATTCCTGTTCCACGCTGCATTTTCTTCCTTTTTTCCCAATGACATGAGGGAGAAGGAAATGGATGGAGAAAATAAAATAGCACTATGATCTTGTATCATATTTTTATCTTCTCTGGAAGGCAAGAATGGAAAACATGTTTTACAACATCCTTCCACATATCTTGCCAACTTCTTTTCTCACTTCAGATTTCAATGACTCATACACCTCCTTGTCCTGGTTTTGGCTGGGACAGAGTTCATTTTCTTCCGAGGAGCTGCTATAGAGCTGTGTCTTGGATTTAGTAGGAGAACAATGTTGAAGGCACAGTGATGTTTTGGCTGTTGCGGAGTAGCTCTTACCCTAAATCAAGGACTTTTGTTTCCTGCACTCCGCCAGTGAGGAGAGGCATAAGGAGCTGGCAGGGGCATGGCCAGGGCAGGTGACCTGAGCTGGTGAAAGGGATATTGCCCAGCACAGAATGCCAAGGATAGTGTATAAACTGGGGGAGCTGGATGTGAGGGGCTGATCGCTGCTGCAGATGGGCTGAGCCATTGTATTGGGCACCATAAGCCTTTCTCAGGTTTTACTTCTTCCTCTCTTTCTTGTTCTTTCTTTCCATTACAATCATTATTACAGTTTATTTTTATTATTAAACTGCTCTTATCTCAACTCTCAGGTTTTACCTTTTTTTTCCCCTCTGATTCTCCTCCCCATTCCACTGCCAGGACTGGTCTCCATCAGACCAGAGGCTGAAGACCCTAACTTTTCTTAACTGAATGTGACCTCCCATTAAAACAAAAGACATACAACTGTTTTCACAGGAAAGGCAAGGAAAGAAAAGAGATTTTGAGCAAGTAAAGACAGAAAATCCAGTGAACCACAAGTCTGACACTCGTGCCTCTCCCTCCTGCTTCACGGCTTATTTACTTTATGGAATGAATTATATTTAATGCAAAGACTTCTCTATAATTTATAATTTATTAATTTCCAAGAAAAAGACAAGCTGGTGAGGATTTCATCACTGACATTGGACACAGACTCTCTGTAGTTCAGAATTGTGCACAATGTGGTTAACAGCTAATTAATGAAAAGATCTGGTGGATCATTTTGTTTGTTCAGAGCACTCTAGCAGTCTTCAACACACATAATCATGGGGCCTAGGCATACACTGTTCTGCAACACTAATTCAAAATAGAACTTTTCTCTCTGTTTTTTTATGGTTTTTTTTTTTCGATCCAAGGAACTAATTACTGCATCTTTTATTAATTGCTATTCACAGGAATTCTTTTTGCAACCTAGCAAAACTGTGTTCTTAATTGAATTCTATTTAGTATGAAGTGCAATATGTAATCACTTTTTCTCAACTAAAACCACACTATTTTCCAGCTATCTGAAACACAACTGAACTAGTAAGATAGACACAGATTCAACTGCATACATGCAAATTTTTACTACCTTCTAAACAAGCTGTGATACATGCCAAGTTAATGTGAAATATTATTTGCAAAGGGAATAACCTTGAAACTTGCTTTTATCTTAGGCTGCTTCTCAGCCAGCTCTGGCTTTCCTCCTGTTAATGTTGGAGGAAAGACAGATTCTTGAATATAATTGTGAGAGAAGAGTCAGTGCAAAGCAAAACAAACATATCTCATCAATGTATTTCTCCTTTCTATCTTCTAGCATATTTTTAAAATTTTTATAAAGCAATTGTGGTCCTATCCTTATCCTCAGTCTCTTCTGCGGACCCTCCAGCTCCATAGCTGTTTTCAGCAATATCAGCTACCAACTAACTGACAAACGAACTTAACAATACTTTGTGAACAGGACACAGTTAATATTTTTCTTCTTCTTGTAACACATGCTCATCTTCTACAGAAATGTACTTAAAAGCAACATTTTCTCTTTGTAACCTTTTTACTGAAAGACAAGTATATATAAGATGCAGTTCTGTGGCATATGAATAATATCCAGGTATGTATGCCTACTTCTTTCCTGGGATATGCAAAGTAAACACTTCTCGTGTAACAGAAATGTCAAGGATTTGTTAGCTCAGAACTCTCTGTCAGCCCTTCCTAGAACTGCAGCTTTGTATTGTACTTCATGTCAATGCTTTTAGGCTCTGGAAGCAAAGAAGCCTTTGCTTTTCAAGGTACTTTTTGACAAATTCTGAAGACAAATAAGCCCTTGCTCCGATGAAGAGCTTCTTGGAGGGAATCATTAGCACAACTGGATAAAGCAGAAAAGAGCTATCTATCATTGTAACAGCAACCTTCCTTCTGCCAGAACGATGGTTTGGAACAACTACCAAGTCACAGCCTGAATGCTATTGACAATCTTCTTCCTTTGCACTTATCTCAAAAGAGAGCAAACAGATAAATTTACAATATTTGACAGAGAGAATTCAAATCTAGCTAATGATAAAAAGCCCTTTTATGACCATAATAATCACAATTAAAAGGCTTGATATTTTGTTACACAGTCTCAGGATAGCAATTCAATTTATTGATGCTGATATAGTTTTTTAAAAAAGGGGAAAAAATTACATACACAGGAAAAATTCATTCCTTGATATGTTAAATTTTTTATGAGTGAAAACATTCTAGACATGAAAGGGAGTCGATATTAACACAAATAATAAATGAAAAAGCTGGACCTCACTTTAAAAAGTGTATAAGTTCAGAAGAAGAAAGACCTTTCTTCCTGTGACTCTTTCACTTCTTTCTGTAAGCTACCTACTTAACCTTTCTCAATATCCTTTAAACTTTAATATACACAGTACAAAAATATAGGAGATAGGAAAAAGAGGGTTGAAAAATTTGTAATCCGATTTTCTTTTTTTTTTCATGAAACATTATTCTAGTATGGGGAAAAAAGTTTTTATGTAACCGCTTGATTTTCAATTCCAGGGTAAAGTATTTAATAAAAACTGGAAAAGAGAGGACTCAGAACAGCAAATAGCATTACTAAGGCACACAGTTATTCTGTCTAATACATTTGTATATTTTGAATGTAGATAATCCAAATCACACATGAGTGTCTGGAAAACAGAATCCTTCATATCACACCTGCCATCACCCACCCTCTTCAATTTTGGGCCTTTCCTCTCCACTGAGGAAATGAAAATAAAATCATGCTTCTCTTTCTTCTCCCCCATTTGTTTCCTAGAAATCCACAACGGCAATTCAGAAGTGTTGCACTTCTTCCTTCTAAATTCATGTGTGTGTTGCGCTTCATGTTTGTGTTCTGAAGGAAAGTGAGATGTGGTTATGTAGGTATGGATGTGGATCCATGAGGAGAAAAAATGAGGCAAAAGAAATGCCAAAGTGACCATGTTCTGAAAACGCCACTTTAAATTATCTGTCATAATTTGCATGGGTAATTAGGCTTTTATGAGAGCAATTTCTCTGGTTTTGTAATAGAAGATAGCTGCAGGCACCATTTCTAATCATAATGACATTTTTTTAAAAATAAATCTTTCTTCATAGCCCATGTCTGAACTTCAGCATTCTCCATGCAACGTGTAAAGCACTCCTAGAGGTAGGGTAACTCAGATAACAATGTTTATGAAGGTCAGAGAGTGTTTACACACAGCCCCCGGGCCAGCCTGGTGTGAATGCTATCACTGACTGTCCCTGACTGCTCCAGACCATTTTATTTCTTCAAAGCTTTAATGCCAAGTCTTTCCTAGGAAGAGACAGTATCTCCATCTATTAATCATCAGGACTGTGCTGTGGCTGCTGTCTCCAAACCACTATAGACATTACCAAAGTCAGGAGCAGTCATGATCCAAGAAACATTGTTGGACTCTATCAAAGGCACAAGAAACAAATAAAGTTGCAAAGTAGCAGTAACTAATCAAATTAAAGGATAATTGCATGTTTTTGTTAATAATTTCACCGTTTCATTCTTCGACTTCCTCAGAATATTTGCTTGCTCCAGGGAGTTGTTGCTTTTACAGTACTCAACACTTCCTGCTCTAATCCTGCTTCAATAGTTTTATGTGAAGAAAGTTAATTAGGAAAGCGAGCAAGAGAGAATTACATCACTGTAACAACAGTACTTGGCATTTAGTAACCCCTTCAGTTTGAAACTCTCAGAGAGATTAATAAGTATCATTAAAATAATTCTCACAAAATACTGCAAAGTAAAAAGGTTTCTCAAAGTCTATGTTTTGCTAAAGAGCAAAGCTAGGAGTAAGGCTGCATGCTCTCAGGTCTGTACCACATCTACCACACAACTGTCCAACCGTGCCTTTCTTTCTTTTGAAGTCACAGAGAGACAGGAACAAGTGAGATTTACAGATAACCACCAAGAATATTTTTCCCCAATGTCACATCAGGCTGACAGCAGGGAGCAAGCTTGTAGGCTGCCACCCAATTTCAGAATAAAGAAGGTACATAAATGCGCTCAGATGTCTCTTCCACATGGAATATATTAGGCTACATCACATCACAATCTTGTATGAGCAGCAGTGTCTAAACATCTACAAAATGGTGATCCCCACCTTAGGAAACACCATTTGCAGGAGACTACTTTGACAATTAAAATACAGTGGTTGTAAAAAGCTAAATAGGTATTTTCCATTACAGACCTTTAGGCAAGACTAGAGCCTTGGAATTGCATTCTGATTCTAAATTTCACGGCCAGGCAAACATCTTCAGCCCTAACTCAGTCCTTTGTGAGCCCCTTGTGTACACCCTGTCTATTAGTCAATACTGCTTGTACAGAAGGGAAAAAAAAACAAAAACAACCCAAAACAAACAACAAGCCATATTAAAACCCAAAAAGTAGATTGCTGCTTTGGAAAGTCTTTTTTTCTCTTCCTTCAAAGCCCCTACCTTTCACTCTTTACATGTGGCTAGAAGACGATAGTCGTTTGAAATGTGAAAGCTCTCCTAGTAAAAAGGTGACCACACAAGGCTAAATGCAACAGGACTAAAAGCTTTTCTTCTTTTGAGATTGTTGTGTGGGAAAAGAACCAAGGATTTGTTGAAAAAGCATACTGATAAAGAAAAACAAAAAGAATGAGAGAACAGCAGATCACTTCTTCCCCATAAAAGACCAAAAAGAAAACTAAGACATTAGAAGACCAATCCTCATACTTAAAATAGAAGATATTGCTACATTCATTTTTACATCATGTATTAGCTAGCCTTTAGGTGGTAGTCAGAAAAGTCAAAATCTCTCCTTTGTTCACAGTTTCAATGCTATTACTCTCCTTCTGTATCACTCCCTCTGTTTAGTAGCCTAAGGTGAGGCTCCAATTGCCAAACTGCACATTATTAACCCTATAATGTATTTACTTCTTTCTTCTCAGCACAATATTACCACCCACACATTGCAGAGAATACATCATGTAGTACAGTCTGCCTTATGAGATGCATACTTAGTCAATAAATAAAATACAGAATATTCGTGAAGAACTTACACCCATACAACATATATGATATTATATGCTATTATCATATCCGGTTGTACTTCTAAGAGTTGCTAGTTTTCCTACATTTTACTGTGCAGCAGTATGTAACTAGCCTTTTCAGAGTTTCATAATGGATGAAAAACAAGAACCTACCTTGCCTGCATGATGCACAAAAAAGGCTACCAGAACTGCACTTTTTCTGCTACCTTTTGTATTGACCTATTGACAGGTTTCATGCTCCACAACAGTTCCACAGTAAGAAAAGCTGCTGCTGCTCCCTTCTGAAGTATTTCTTACTTTGGGTCCCACAACTGCCTTGCCACCCTGTTCAACTCAGGATTTAAAAGCAGGTTGTTTCTGAGCCTTTTTCTGTCTAACAGTCCAAATTAAACAAGATTTTAATGAAAATGAACGACAAAAATCTGAAAAAAGTTTTTAAGTTATTGCTGGCTTCATTTAACTATTACTTAGTCATGGAGCCTGCAAATTGGCAATGTCAAAGCTTTTGCTGACTGCTAATTCTCTTAGGTGATGTATATTGTGCAAATAAAAAAGCTACATTAAAATGCCAGCATTATATACAGCACGACATTTTCCACTCTCCCTGAAATGATTTATCATAGTCATGTTCACACTCATTCAGCCTCCTGAGCCATAATTTATTGGGAAACTGTTCGTAATTGCTGGTATGACTTTGACAAGAATTATACGATGAGAAGGTTTCAATCATTAACCATCTAGAAATACCCAGTGTTATCCTCACATATGACAATAAAAGCTACACTGGCACTTCATCCAGTCACATCACTTTCCATATTCATTTATATTACCAATTCAGGAGGAGCGCGTTTCTCCTAGCTTCTCTGAAGAGTCCAAGGAGGCAGCAAAACAGAATTTTAAAGCTTTTTCAAAGTAAAATCCAACAGCCCCTGAACTGAAACCCCCTACCCCCAGCCGTCATTGTGTTTGGGCAAAAGCCTATGAAAACCAAAACATATACAAATAATACCACAAGCAAGGAATGAAATTAAAAATACAATTGTTACGGTGGTTGGTAGGATGAAATGGCTGTTTTACTGTGTCTGCACGCACGGAGGAGACGTGCACGTCTTTCCCTGGATGCAGCACCACTGCACTTCATGCCGCGTTGCACGCTGCAGCTCAGTTTCTTCCTGCAGAAGAAATTGCTCACCCATTCATTCCCCTGCCCTTAACACTGAAAGCACTACGGCAAGAAAATAAAAAAAGGCTAGGAGTAGCCCTTCCAGTCCCCATTTACATGCCTTAGTATATTGTTAAGCATCATCACACTTTATGGGATCCTCTGGATGCATCACACCATCAACCTTTATGGCATTATTTTAAAATCATGCTTCACGTTTCCGTGATCAAGTATGGACTTAAAGTTAAGCATCCATTTCATTATGATGACAGGTATACCTTGCTCTATAGTGTTGCTATGGTAACAGATATGGTAGCCATTAGATTTATGGTAAAATGAATTCCCAAGAGGTAATTTTATTTTTTTTTTTATTCCTAGTTGCATGGTTGTGTCAAACTACCTAATTACAAAGAAAACTCAGAGAATATGCTCTTAGCTGAGAGCAGCTAAGCGAGCTGCGAGTCTGGCATTTACCTTCTTTGGGTTCAAATGTGGGAGATAAAATATACTGATGCTTTAATCAAATGATGTCAAAATTCTTGCTCCAGATGGAATTAATGAAAAATCAAGAGGTTATAGCCTAACCAAGACTTAATCAATTGAATACAGCTATCCAAAATCCCATAAACAATGAAATGGGAAAATATTTTTCACCTGTGAGAAAATACTTTTTGGATTTACTCAAGCAATCAAAATTATTAAAAAAATTCCACACACATTTCCTGCCTGTTATTGAGCGCACATTAGAATTCTTCTCCTGATTTAACATTTTAAATGTACCTTTTGGTGAGACTATTTACATACAAAGCTGTAAATTTTAGTTTCATTAAAAATTCTCAGGTTTCAAAATTTTCATAAGGCAGGTAAGGGAAAAAACTTCCTCAGCAGCACCTGAGAAAATAGTATCAGAGCTGTCCTACAAGAAGCTGAGAAAATATTGCTAAGCTGTTCAAGTAAATGCATACCACAGCAAATTATTTTTATTTTAATTTTTTTTTTACTTTGTGTCTCTTTTCCATGGCTCGAAGTTTCAAATATATTTCTGTTCTAACCAATTTTTCAGTATCAATTTGTAAAATATATGTGTACGAACTTATCTGAAATCTAGTGGATAGCTCTGACACTTTCTCAAGTGCTCCCACTGATATTGTGGCCAGACTGTACACACAGCCCTCAAAAAAACCCACAGGAACGCTCCAGTTGTTTTGAGGGGAGTGAATACAGTCTTCATCTCAAAGAGATCCTGGAGAAAAGGAGTATTACATGCACAGAAACAAGAGTCTCTCAAAAGTGCAAGTCTACCATAACTCGACTAGTACTCTATGAGGTAGTACAATCAGTGTTAATTCGTAGTAAAATAAATAATATTTAAAGCGTTAGGTGTTACAAAAAGGATGAGCAATAGAATATTTAAACTGAATTACCACCTTCTAAAACAATAATGCATCTCTGTTGTTAAATTTACAAAAAGAGATATTCACAGAGCACACAAAACGATTTTAAGTAACTGTAGGTTCATGCTGCCAAAGAAACCACTTTCCAAAAGACTTCAGAGCATGTTTCCTACTTCTCCAGGAGATTACATACTTCTTGTTCCACTGCTGTACATGGTGTCTGTGGTGCTTCTACATCTTTTTCAAGCCACTTTAGAAAATAGAAAAAGTAAATTCAAAAACTCAACCGTTTTTGGCTACAGTGATATCATCCGATGCTATAAGAAAATCTAGAGCTAGCAAGAATTAACAGCCACATTACAGTAATAAATGCATCATCCCAACAGATGGTACGAACATCTAGAGCATTTCCTTACCTGCCTCCTGTCTCTCTGAGATGATGATGAGGAGGAGGCACTTCTATGTGATGGAGTGGATGTTTTGTGAGCTGGAGATATACTCTTCTCCTCTGAACTCATCTTTGCAGCAAGCTTGTATTAATGATCTTGTGCTCTTATCACTCATGTACAAAAAGGACAGGGATAGTCTTCTGCATCCTTCTGCTCCACAGTTAATGGACAGCCAAAGTGGAAGTCAATCTCAGCTGAACTGCACCTTAATAAAGAAAAATGTGAAAGAGTGAATGAACATACCCTCGCTCCAAAGTAACTCTGCAGCAAAGAAATCTGTTGACTGTTTAATCCAACACATCTCCCAGTCTTTTACTCCCCAACAACTACCCAGTACAAACACAAATGCATTGTTCTGCCTTCTCACAGAAGATGAAAGTGCTATTACATTATTTCAAAACACCCTAAGGAAAGGCTTAAGTAATTTACAACAATTTTCAGACAAAGTTTACAAATCTTCAACAAGGGAGCATTATCCTGCATAATATCATGACAGTATCAAGTAACTCCTCAGCACCTCCCTTACAGCACAGACACCACTGCGCACCCCATTATAATCAGTACCTCTTAAATCCTGCAGTTAGATTAACAACTCTGCAAGTTTTTTGAAAAGCAGGTCGCTCTCTCAAAGCTGGTGGCCTTGCCTGCAGTGTCAAAGGCTTTACCGAGGCAGGGGGCAGTGAGTGGCTGGGTGGGCATTTGGGTATTTGGGCATTCCTTTTACTGTTTCCTCAGCCCCTGCTAGGTACATCATCCCTTTACAACACTAGAAATTTTCTAACGCTTACTTCTCTCCACCCAAACCTTTAATTACCACCCACAAAGAGAGAAATAGATACTTAGAGCACCACAGAGGATATTTGTGTCAGTAAAGAGTCAAACACTACCCGTCAAACCCTATCAAAACGCTGCAAGTACATCATGACATTTCAGGAATGGAGTTACACTTCTCCATGTTTAACAGATCACCGTGCTCTTGCTTCAGCCGACTGATACAGTGTCTGATCTTCCATTAACCTTGGATAAAATTGTTCCCTGAATGAGATGTTAGCTTCAGGCAGATGACATATCTTCTCCACTGCCCTCTCTAATTTTGAAATAGTGCCCTTCCACAGTCCCTGTGATGACAGCACACCAAGGGTCAGCACAGCACAGCTAGCTGCAGATGGCAGTGGAGAAAGGTGCTGTCCTGCACTGTGTTAAATCAGATCAGGACAAAAACACATTAACACTCAGACACGACTGCACACTCAAGAAATGATGCTATATTGAAGACGGAGCTCTGGCTTCTCCAGCCACAACAGCTACCATGCAAGAATATCATCCTGAGCCCAGATACTCACACAGGAGCAGCTAAATAATTATTCGCTCTGTGCCACCAGCTTCTGAATGCTGCAGCCTCAGAAACACACTCCTGCTGGAGACAAGACCTGTGATGACTCGGAACAGACACCTTTTTGGCTTGCTTGTACTAAGGGAAAGTGCAATGGCTTCACTTTATTAGTTATCAGTACTTTTGCAAGTATGAATATCATCCATATCTTATGAATGAGCTTCAATCTCCATCAAGGACCCTCCCACAGAATTACAATCCCCACAAAATATCCAGAGTCCACACAGCATCCCAGTGACGTGAGTGGGAGGACACGGCTGTTCCAACAGCAAAAGCTGCCCACATTCCCTGAACATCTTGGCAAATTCTGTATTCTTTTCACAATGACAAGTTCCTGCTAGAGGAAGCCTAAGAAGATGGGTTATGCTGGAGATGTCAAAGCCAACTACAACAAGACAAAAGGTTGCAGGAAGAAAGAAACAAACGGCACAGCACATTTGTTTCAGAACTTCAGAGAGAAAACATAATGAAAGTGAACCCAAAGGAAGGCTTTTCCTTCTATTCTAGCATACCAGGGACTGCTGGTCTAGTTTAACAGCATTTTCATATCCTACAAATGCATCAGGGAAATTTTAGTCAAAGAGGTGTACCAACAGGGATATCTCAAGGTCTATGCAATTCCATTTAAATAAAAAATGAAATTACAAAAATCAGAACAAAGATATTATAATCTTAGTTTACAAAGCTGTGCAGAACACTTGAGTTATTTAACAGCAAATCTGTAGTCACTTTCAGCTACGAGGTCACCAAATTGTTTTTTAGCAGAGTAGCCTTTGGGCAAATGAAAATCAAACCCTTTTTAAAACATCTGATCTCCACTCAGTTGACTCATGTGGAAGAATTTATATTTAGTAACAGCACAGAAGGACAGTGGTCTGGCACCTCAAGTGTGTTCTGAAGGCTCTCGGGAAGCAGTAGAAGCTGTGGTAAGAACCAACCACAATGCTAACAAGCAGCACACGAGAAAAACAGTTCTGTAAAGAG
The DNA here is from genome assembly GCA_036630365.1 of Acanthiza pusilla. Lineage (NCBI taxonomy): Eukaryota > Metazoa > Chordata > Aves > Passeriformes > Acanthizidae > Acanthiza > Acanthiza pusilla. The sequence goes on from JAXCHO010000019.1 coordinate 13,756,451, forward strand.
CTGCCAAGTTTGGGATTCTGTCAAGTATGGACCTTTTCTTTTGAAAGGTATTTTTAAAAAAGTAATGGCTCACACGTGAGTCAAACTCCACAGTGGTTCTTGCACTCCCCAAGCACTAAGAGCCAAACCTAACCAACAACTTGTTCAAACTACACTGACTTGTGACCAAAACAAAACAAAGAACGCCAAAAAAAGGCCAAACCCCCCTTCACACTAAAAGATGCAAACATTTCTTCTTGCCCTATTTCACAGCAAAATAGCTTCAATAGTAAACTACTGTTACTTATATATAGAAATTTCTGATTGAGTCCAGTTCAGGGTTAAAAGTAAAAAAAAAGGCAACTGGAATATTTGAGACAACATGTCATGTAAGCACAATAAAAAAACTTCAACAAAGAAAAGTAGCAAGTGTTAGCACAGAGTTCTTTCTTATTGTTCTTGCACATTGAATTTGGATCCTTTCTATATTGCTAAGAGTCTATCTTCCAATTTTGGCTTAAAATTTGGGCAATAGATCTTCTTTAGAGCATGTTAGAAGGAATAAATCTAGTGGAACTGACATAAAGAGACGCCAGTCTCTCTGTAACTATGATTGAAGCAAACAATTAGAAATCTAATTTTTGGCCAACAAATTGAATTTACGAAAATAAAAACGATGTTTTGAAACATTTTTCACAGGCTTTTTCCATCAGTCACTGGCAATTTTGCTATTGTTTTCCATGGGAGCAGAAACAAGGCATATACCATGGTAGTATATTTATAGAGAATAACAGAAAATCTAAGAACATATTCAAAACTTTGATGTTGGGCTTTGGGTGAGTGGGGATGACCCCCTGGTAATTATGCATTTGTTCTGATACTGTTTCCTGACAAGGATCAAAACACCTGCCTCATTTTATGAGGCAATTTTTTTATACCTTTACATCACAGCAAATATATCTTCAACCTGGAAGTATTTTAATCAATTTCATCGGAAATCAATCGGAAAAAAAACCAATGACACAGGCAAGGGTAACAGCATTGGCTGCTGGTTATAAATTGCTGCATATCCAAGTAATATCAACCTGTAGGCTGCATTTTGCACACACCAACTAAATACCTGATGAACTGCTCAAAACCACCTGTCCGTTCAGGACCATAAATTGATTCAGCCCATCAAATGTGACAGGGCATTGGCCTGCTTGAAAGTTGCTCTGCCACGAGTTCCCAAGGCAGGGAATCCATTCATGGCTTCTAGCATACAAGAAAAGACAGAGTACCTATAATGCGAAATCCAGACACTGCAGAGAGATTTTGGCTATTCAGAACTACCAGTGGCTCAGCGGGGAGTTTTATCCACGACTTTTTTTGTTGGCATCGCAACTATTTTGGATTTAAAAGATGATAATTATCTACTGGTTCTGGAGTACATTGTCTTTTAAGTTAATAACTTATTTTTTATGTAAGATGATGTATACAGAAAAGTAATATGCCCAAAGTCATGGAGAGAGCGAGTCTCGTAAACAAAACACGCAGTGAAGCCTTTTAACTCTGATGCACAAGAAAAAATACCATGTGCCATGATTTGAACATCCTCCAGATGAGACAAAAACCCGTACCTTATTCTATGCATAAAGGAATGTAAAATTACCATAGAGAAACAACAAAAAGAAATTATTTAAGAAATATACTAAAGATTCTTTCTTGTACAGTTAAGAAATCGTTAATACTTTTAAAAATATCTGGTACTGAATATTTCTTCTACAACTGAAAGCTATTCCACCTCTTTCTTGCAGTTCACCCCTAATATATTTTTTTTTTCAGCTGGAATTAAAGATACAGTTTTCTCAATAATGTTTTTGTGCTGGATCACAGCTGTTACAGCTTGTCTGGGCCTGGGGCGAAAAAGCTATGGATTCCCCATTCCTCATTCCATCTCTGCCTCAAGTCAGATTTGAACATCTTTTACCATACAGTTATTTTTATCACATTTATTCTCAGTTCATTAGTGGTGTGGTTTGGGACTACCTGCCACCCCCCCCCCCCCCGCCAAATCTTAAATCAAGCATTAAACAGATCTAAAAAAAAAAATTCATTCTTTATATCTTTTCTGTCCTCAAATGGTTATTGTCTCTCTCTGTCTAAATAAACAAAGGAAAACTACACACTTTATTTTTCATATTGGAAACCACAAATTTTTACTCTAGAGATATTTTGCTTACCCAGAAGTCCTGCTGTCTATCATATGAAACAAGATTATTTCAAATGCATTAAGATAAATGACCAGTCCACTACCAAGTTGTAGAGTGAGATTATTTTTACATTAATGTTGCACTAAATAACTCAAAAGACAAGGAAGGGCTGAGAGCTACTTACTGATTTCTCATCACCTTTTGTCTCAGGTTACAATATGTTTGATTCAACATCTTTTAAAAGTATTTCCTGGAATTTTTTATATTGAACTCCTCAGTAGTATCAAAATGCTGAGGGAGACACTGAATCTCCATATAAAAAAAAATCATTAGTGTTCAATTTCTTCAAAGAACAAACTACACTGTACCTGAGATTGCACAGATTGACTTTATTTGTAATTTCACTTTAAAATTCAGTATTTTTATGCTACTTGCTAAAGTTTTTAAAAAGAAAAGGGAGAGGGGAAGCAACAAAATGAAGAAAGGCTATTTTTATTGGTGAGAAAAAAATATTTTTTGAATGACATGAGACAGTCACCAGGAAGAAAACTGGGCAAAGACTTAGAAACACAAATTACATAAACTGCACAAAGTAACTGGGTGACACAGAGAGAGAAGCAGCATGTGGAATTGAATATAAGCAAATTAAAGGCAGGAATATTTGGCTATCATGCTTTACAAGCCTCGGCTGTATGGCAAATCCACTGACACCGAATAGGAAATCTCTGTCCTGTCCCAAAATCTAAAAATGTTCCACCAAGCCTGGGCAACTGCATCAACTGCACCGTGGTTTGTGAAAAAGCTATCAGCAGAAATGGCAAAAATGTACAGATGCGTAAACTGCATAAATCCAGAGTTATGAATAAATGCATGTCATATAAAAGATGAAGTTCTCAATGGGTAACTCAAAACAAAATCTGGACTCAAATAACAGACTTCTGTGAAAAATGTTATGTTGCTTCTCACTCTGATTGAGTCTTTTCTGCAAGAGTGCCCAGAATAGTTTAGAGAGTGTTTAATATCTTGTGTGGTATTGAAGTAATTTGAGAAGACAATTTAGAGCACGGAGATGAATCTTTAGACATAAATGAAACAAAAGGATGTGACTGTCACTGGCATTCATTCAAGGAAAACATTCACACTGATCAGACAATACGGGGCTGCTTTTCACTTGGGAAGGACGAGGCTTTCTGCAGTGCTCTGTGGCTCTGTAACACAGTCATTCGATATTCGAGCGCTCACTGAAGGCCAACCTTTGTTCTCACATAATGAGCAATATGTAACTGCCTCTTTCCCTCTTCACTGCTGACCTTCCATGCAGGGAAATCATAACCACGCTTTTGTTACAGTACATGAATGCTGCAAACACAAAAATGTAATAGAAATAAAATTTCTCAATGTGGTAGCAACATTGTGGTGATTTAATAAGCCACTTGTGGGAAATAAGCAATTTGTCCTTTTTTTTTTTAACAAATAAGTGAACCAATCCCTTTACAGACAGGATTTGATTCTCAAATCAGCCACATCACTTTAGCAAAGTAGCAACTTTTTAAGAAAAGGTTTTAATCAATTTAAGTTTTGTTTTATTTGCAGACCTCTGAGCAGTGTATTTTAAACCACTGATTAAAAGATAGCAAAAAAACACTTGATCTAAGGAAGCCACTGATGATTTATTTTGAGGTCCAATATTTATAACTAGGAATAAATGAGGTGCTACAGGGAAAATGTAAAATCTAAATTGCACTAAATTATTTTTAAGGTAGGAGATATTAGAATTCATATGACTGTGTTACCATTGCCCTTTTCAGGTATTCTTAAGAACTGTGTACGGAAGGTTTGGATAACAAATGTACAGGTCTGTGCACAGGCATTTATAACAACAGTGGCATACGCAAAGTCTCACTCTTATGTTATATACAGCAATGCATACAGTGCCTAAATACTACCATAAATCATTCTCTCTCCCATATTCAAGATGATCCAGATCATGCCTGTAGCTAGGAAATTAGTCCCATGCAGCATTACCTCTGGAAAGGAGCTCTGATCCAGACCAAACTGCTGCACTTAGCGCAATTTGCAATTTCCATGATCATAGAATCATTTAGGTTGGAAAGTATCTTTAAGATCATGTCTAAAGACCTTTAATCCCATGAAATACTACAGGCTTGGAAAAAAGTGTCTGGAAAGCCCAGCGCGAAAGGCCCTGAGGGTGTGGCTCAACAGCAGCTGAACGTGAGCCAGTGTGTGCCTAGGTGGCCAAGACGGCCAACAGCATCCTGGCCGGGATCAGGAATGGTGTGGCCAGCAGGATCACAGGGCTGTGATTATCGCCGTACTCGGCACCAGTAAGGCCACACCTCAAATCCTGGGTCCAGCTCTGGGTCCCTCACTAAAAGAAGGACATTGAGGCTGTCCAGGGAAGCAGTGGAGTCACCATCCCTGAAGGTATTTAAAAGACACGCAGTACTTGGTGACACGGCTTAGTGCTGAATGTGGTAACATTAAGTTGAATTGCATTCTATGATCGTACACGTCTTTCCCAAATGTAATGATTCCATGGGCCTGGAAATGGCCAATTATGCTGACCACACTGTCAGCAGCAGTGATGATGATGTGCCTGAGGTCACGGTGTTGATCAGCAGCCTCTTTGCTGCAGGGTGCTCAGGGCACACGCTCAGCCTCTCTCCTACAGTCCTATTTCATGTCTTATTTCATGTGATGATAGAAAAGAGCAGCACTTACCCATTTTACACACAGTTTCCTGCAAACTCCTTCAAGATTAAATAGTTAATTGGCTAAGACACAATGTTTATGTCAATAAGAGCAAAGTCTAAAGTATCACTGTTCTTAATTAGGACACCACTTCTCCTTGACTGATTGATATGCAGTAATACAGTGAAAGTAATGCAATAAAAAAGTAGTTTTCATAGATGTCATATTTTACAGCCCTACATTTCACAATCTCCCATGACAAGCATTTGTTAGAAGAATTATAAAGGAAATTAAAATTAATTATCATGGTGTTTCCCAAAACAGTGACTAAGTTCAAACTAATCAAACACAGTGCTTTTTAAAATCCTTAGGGTTTCTTTTTGTGCTCAGATTAAGGGGTGCTTTTGGTTTTGGAGTTTTTTGGTTTGTTTGTTTTTTGAGGGGGGCAGTGTGCAGGTGAGAAAATCTCGTAGGTTTTTATCTTCTAAGGTATACTTTGGTAGGCAATCTCTACATCTTACAGAGCATATTCCACAGGAAACTGCAGTACCAGTAAACATTGAGACACTCTTATTTCATGTGATCCTTAACAGAATGGTTGTTCCATGCACAACACTTGGTAAGATTTCCTTAACGCTGAGCTATGATTTTTTTCCTGAGCGGCTAGTCCAAGTATGTCTCAATACTATAAAGAGTAAAAATAATACTAAGGAAATTACTTGCATGGGCATGTATCTCTGCAAAATACACAATTATGACAGACTTCATCAAATAGATGGATGAGGTCAAAAAACAGATAATCAGATTCAGACAAGAAGAGGACAGTACAACATCTGTCTTTTCTATTTTCTGCTTGCTACATGATTAAGCAGGGTTTCCTGCCCTTCCAGAGGCCCTGAAGCATTCATAGTAATTAGCACAGTCCCAATATGTCCAAACCTCCAGTTTAGATGACAATTTCAAAATAAACCCTCAACTCAAATGCAGCCTCTGAGGACTGCCTCAATAGCTGATGTGATCGCAGGATTTTCATTAGGAAACCTTTGTTGTTCCATGTTCCTCAGGCTATCACAGTAATAGAATACTATTGATTTGTATGGCATGGAAATGTTTTGCATATTACAGAGTCAGCATTGTCTGCCTCTGTCAAATGCATTTGGAACAGACTGCTGGGAGCAGAGGGCTCAGTGTGTACACAGGTTCACAAAGATATAAACACAAATGCGCAATATATACCAGTTAAACATTAAGCAGGAAAATCTAACTGATGGACATTATGGTCCTTTCCAGACTAACCTAAATCTAGGACATCTTTTTCAGGGAAAAAAAACCAAAAACCAAAAAACAAAACAAACAAAACAAAAAAAAAAAAAAAAAAAAAACAAAAAACAAAAAAAAAAAAAAAACCCAAAGAAAAATAAATGCAATATATGCTATAAAACCCCTTCTTTAAACTGAAAATATCAATGGGCAATTTTTCATTTCCATGCAAACTTTTTCAGAGAATCCCATTTTTCAATTAAAAAAAAACCCAAAAGCCAAAAATTTTAATCAAAGCTCAGGAAGTGCTTTAAATAAAAAGTTTTCATGCATCCTGCTTTTTTTCATGGGAAAATCCCAGCAATTTTCAACACCTCTTTGAAAAAAAATTTAAAACAAAAACGGTTTTTTTACTTATTTTAGTAATTTTTTTCTTTACCACTTAGCGACTTGGACAAAAGAAAAATAGATCAGAACCCTCAAGCAACTTAAGCTGATTTTTAATTAAGTTTTAACTGAACAGCAATCTAAAGCAAAGAAACTAATTTCCCTTATAAAAATTTTATTAATCCTCCAGAGCACAGGAGCCTAAAAGTTTCTTCTGACCCTTGATATCCGTGTTGTCTGGCTGCATTTTACTGCCCTTCATTTATTAAGCTATCTCTTCTTTCTCTGCATGTTTTATTTCCACTACCACACATTACATTGTTTCAAACCTACCTAGTAAAATTTTGGTTCACAGCAAATTAAGACCTACCTATTTTATTGATTTTTAACATTATCAAATCAAATGTTTGTAGGAAGGATGTAAAAAAATGAAATCAGTGCTGTCTCAAAATAAATGCAAAGCATTTATGGGAGCAACAAAAGACTAGAATGGATGGAATTTGATCAGGTCATGGAGAACAGAGAGAGGAGACACAAAACTGGCACATTAGTCAGAGCTTCCACCAGCCAGGGTTTTTGGGGTGCTACATGTAAGGTCACATCCAGGAACAAAAATCAGAATGCAATTTTATTCTTAAAAGTAATTAGCTTGACAAACACTAAGGAGATCCCAGCTGCACAGGATCATACAGTTAATGGCTTACACATAATCTGGGAAATATTGAGAAGGAATAGGGAGGCTGTATTGCCTCTGTGACTGCTACTAAATCACTGTGTCCAGTCCTGCTGTCAGCATTTCAAAGACATTCACAAATGGGTTTAAGAGAAAACCATAAGCATGACTACAAGATTGAAAAACATCACTACTAATAAAAGATTTATAGAGGTCAATCTATTTAGTTTGTCAAACGGAAGATTGAAGTGTCACTGGATGACAATCTATAGCCCACTATGTGAGGGGAAGGAATTTATTGTTAGAATTCTTCTCAAAGGTATAACAAAATTGAATGGGAAAAAAAAAAAAGGAGATAAATATATGCAGGTTAGAAATAAAGCACGGATTTATAATGGTGAAGATAATTAATACTGATAAAATACACTGAGGATTACAATGGGTATCTGTGTGGAGGTATGAGAAGACATTTCCAGATTCAGACTGGAATTTTCAAGATTTGGGCTTATTTTTTTAAAGTATATTCCAAAGCTCAATCATCACTGTTGATTTGGAAGAAGAAATTCATTCTGGGCAGCCTAATGACCCATTCCATGGCAAGAGTTCAGCTTAGACCATAATGCAGCTTCTCCCTTCTCACAGCTGAAACCAAGCAACCAAGGAAAAATACCAAATCAATGCAGAAAAAGAGAGATAAAATAAAAGGATTTTTTTTTTCTCAATTCTACCTCTGGTGCAGCCCAATAATCTTTCCACTTAAGGTTTTCTGATTGTATCCTCATCTGTCTCTAGGCATTAATTAAGTCTGATCCTTTGTATGGAACAATGTTAAATGTTCTTCAAGCACAGAGAAAGATAAATTCAGATCACCGTTAATATTTGCTTTTCATACTGCTTTAAAGTAATCTGACACATATGTTTAAAACCTAACATTCCAAGGAAGAGCAGGAGCACATCATTAGGCAATTTTTTAAATCTCATAACTACAGAAATTTCTCTGCACCTCACTCAGTGATCTTTTCATTAGAAGGACAGAAAAGAAAAATAGATAATTTTAGTTCATGGCAAAAAAATACCAAAAATGTCTTGAGCACTTGACAAATAGATTAGGAACTACAGACATGGCTGAAAAGACCATGAGATGGAATAATCACTTTTGAAGTTCCTGTAAAGTCTAAGACACATTGACTAAAATTAAACTGAACATAAAAACAGGCAGTTGCTCAAAAGTAGTTTCCTGACAGAGCGAATCAGTGACAAAAAAAACCCCACAACAACAAAAAAAATCCCTTTTCTGCTGATGCCCAGCTGGTTATCTCATGACCCTCTTCCATGAGGGGGAACACATAATATTTCCTTCATCATACTAAGTCCTGCACACATCAATAGCTAGATATGCTTAGTCCTTCCTACCTTTGGAATACTAATGAATCAACGTCCAGCTTCACTGACAAAAACCACAGTGCACTCCAAAGTAACATTTATTTGCCACATAACAAACTCTCTGCTTCTAACACTACTAATAATTTCAGCTGAAATTACACCACAGTAAATTGCCTTTGCCTGTGCACAAAGCATGATCTAATATGAGGACAACAATGCCCTAAGGCACCTTGCACAGAAGGAAATATCTGAGTAGTTCTAGAATATTCTCATCATTGAAAAGCAGCATGTTTTCCATCAGTCACTGACTTCCCAAACATATTAAAGACAGAATAATACTGCTAATATGTATTGATTTTTATATATACACAGATTATAAAACCAGAAGAGAATACTGGAGTCATATAGCACAAAAAGGACCAAAGGAAATTTCCAGCTTAGCTCCTGTTTGAAATAAAACATATAACATAGCAAATCATCCAACTCCAATGCAAAAGCTTTCAGTGCTGTGAACCAACCACAAATCCAAAAAAGGTCTTGCAAAAATTAATTTTCCTGCATTAAGAATCTGCACGCTACTTCTCCTTAAAATATTTCTAACCTCAAGTCTTAGCCAACAGCCTTTGTCAAACAGAGGAGCTCTCCACAAATGCAAAATTTGTTAGTGCACAAGTACACTATTTTTACAAGACTTTAGGCACCTAACTTCAGTTTTCTCAGGTTTCTCAAAGATTTTGAAGAAGTTTAGAGAAGAATTGGCATAACTAAAGAACTGAAAAACATTTTACAGTCAGATGCGCAGAAAGGCTTGCATTTAGTAAACAAAGAGGAGGGCTGAAAGGTTGCTTGAGTCCAATGGTAATGTAACTTGCCTTGTTCCCACAGCAGTGTACTTGTTTATACAGTCCAGACATCAACACAATGATTAATCGTATTGGACACTAGCAAACACGGTGTACTTCAACAGGATATTGGACAAAAAGTACAAAAATCTTTGGCCACAATTAACATCCATAAATCAGCCAACGTGCCAACTGGCAAACAACCATCCTTCCCTCCTAACATCAAACACTGCTATTCTCTTTGAGCATTACACTACTTACACTTCCCCATAATTTGGGACAGGACACAAACATTTTGGTCTCTTATAGAATGCGTGAAGGTTAGTAATGCCCAGGTGAAAACCCTCTTCCACCTGTCTAAAAACAACTTGCCTTTTAACACTTCAGTAATGATGACCATTATTGCACTACCTGCTGGATTAGTATCACTTGCAAGACATGAAGTTAGTTTTCCTCTACTTGACACACAATAAACCACACTATGGACAACAGCAGCCAAGAATAAGACTGAGACACTCAGAGGGAGCTACGCAGTCTGGAAATAAGGTATATAAAGCTAAGCTGATCAACTGAGAAACAGGCTAATTTTACACAGGCTAGAGAAGAGGACTATTCTGTGCTAATTATCAGCATCACACCTGCCAGCCTCAATAGGTGCTTGTGAGATATGCAGTACTTAAGGACATTTCCATCTCCCAAGTGCCCTATAAATAACCTGTGGTAACCAGCACAAAAGATTTGTAGGGATAACTGAGCAGTAGTAACACAAATCCCTAACACGCCACTATGTATTATTAACATCTTAACTTTTTACAGCCAATTGGTTTTCCCCCACTGTTCTTATCTTGCATCAGCCCAGATTCTCACAATTACTCTGTGTTCTGCAGAGCCATCCCCATCAAAGCTCAACCTCTCTGCCCCCACTCCAGTATTTTTCATTCTTCCTCTCCCTCATCCTGCAATCATGAGGCACAGACTACCTCCCTACCGACCCAGTTATTCCTTTATATTTCATGACTGTGTCAGGTCCCTTTTCCTCTTTCTTTGTTCATGTCCTCTCATAAATTGCACACAATCATGATCCTTTGAATTTATCTTTCCTTTTCTAACCCAAGCTCTATAGATGCCCCACTTTTTTATGCCACAGAGCACAGCCTAGAAGCTCAGCTCACAGCGAAAAATTCTTTAGAAAAAATTTAAAACATATTCTGCATTTGCAAAAATCTGCTCTTCCTGGGTGAGGCCATGACTGCAGATTCTAGTCATAAGAAAGAAAGAACAAACAAAGAGAACCTAAAATTGGCTGCACCCTGCCACTTTGCAATAAACTGGTCTTTCTCTCTCTAGGGCAGAGATATGAGGAAGTTTTTCTTCAGGTTGATCTAAACAAAAAATGAATTTGCACAACAGCAGGCAAAACATGTCTTATTTCAACACTACTAAACCGGTGGTACACTATCATTTTATCACAAAATTTCCATAATTTTATTTGCAAAACAGCTTGTATTGAGAGGCTTAAAGTTGTGCCAGCAACATCAGCACTTACTCAGGGTCTTTCAGCTGTACTTCACAAAAGCATTTTACGGAGTATCATTTTAGCATGGAGTCAGGTCAGCTACAGAAGAGGCAGAGTTTGCAGGTTGCAATGAATTCTCACAAAGTCCTCATTAATGATCCGACATTAACAGTTCAGTTCAAGCTCTGAATGACAAGTGCCTGCCAATTCTTTACAACACGTTGTCACTGTGCTTTACCTGAATATTTACTAGGAACTACTATGTTTTCTTTGGTGTCCAAATGCAAAATTCCCAAACGGATCTCAAGAGAAAATTCCAAACTGCCTAATTTCACTATGACTTTAAAGGGACTCAGAATAATTCTTTAGTTTCACTAGTAAAAAACAAATTCAGTTTCTGAAAAATCATGTTTCAGAGTTGCATCTAATTTGCTAAAGTTGTCAGAAAATAGCTATTACATAATGTTATCAACATACATGAGTAACCTGGCATATCTATCAAAATTTTGCACACCTTCTTAATTAAAAACACCACTCATATACAACACCTCATATTCAGTTCCAAGGTTTTGAAACTTTCGTTTAGCAGACCATGAACTCAGTACAAATTTTTTTTTTTTAATTTCATCATTTTAAAACCTCCATTGATTATACAGGAAATCAAGTATTTTCATTTTAATTTTTTAAACTTTTCAAATCATGCCCTATATACCAGGTATTTACATATTTTTCACTCTAACTACATTGATATGAATGGAATACAGTTTTTTTAAGCCCTTTGATTAGATAAGGTGAAGGTAAAACTTTTTTTAAATGTTACCACACATAAAATAATTAATTGCTCTTCTATCTGTGAATGCCACAATTTCGTATTTTACATTTACAGAAGCAAATATCATTAGAGAGGTGCTCTTTGGAGAGCTTCTCAGTGAAGTAAACTAAATGCAAAACCCACAGCAAGCTCTGACACACATCACAGAACTTGGAGGGTGAAAAACCAAAGTTTATTTTAAGGTGGGAATGAATGCAAATGAGTAACATTGGGGAAGATAAAAAGAATTGTTTCCTTCTTCTCCTGAGCAAGCACAAGTGCCCAGAGTTGGACAGCTGCTAACCAAACATGAGCAGCCAAAAGTTCAGTGGTGAAAGCAACACCCAAGCGCTTCGCTGGCTGATGTGCACTAACGTCAAAGCGAGCAAACGCCGCAACCTAAAAGAACAGCCAAGACGAGCATCCAGCATCTGGCCAAAGGCAGTGACTCAGCTATAGTCACAGGGCAGAGCAAGAGAGGGATGCAAGTAATCGACAGAATTGCTACTCCAGTGCAGAAAACTGATGACGTTAACCAGGACAGCTGAAAGCTCTTCTGCAGCCTTGACCATTTCCATGCTGGTCAGCTGGACAGGGTGAATCATAAGAATCATTCTTTTCATGAAGAGTGACCTTGCTTAATCCATAAAGGAAATGTAGGATTTCTTTCTCTAATGCATTCAGTTAAAAGAAAGATCAATCAAGGATGAATTTAGATTTAAGGTCTGTCTGAATTCAAATAACCGAAAACCTCAGGTCATCTAAAATAACATCTTGTCCCCTGATGCTTATGAGCATCAATGACATAACAGAAAGCCTTGACTGTTCAAATGATCTGTGCTTCCTGTTTTAGAAGGCAGCTGATGTTCATATGAATGGGCAGGTCTAAAAAGTCACAAAATAAGTCAATGAACTTCATGGGGTTTTTACTGGCTCTGAAAATGTAATCTTTCATGCAGGCGAGCTAACATGAGATTGACCAAGAGTAACTAAACCACAGTGCAGGTGACCTAAATCTGTGGCCGTTTCAGCTCATCAAAAGATGAACAGTGCAGAAACAAGTTTGAAAGAAAACAAAGGGGAAAAAAAAAAAAGCTAGAACTGTTTCAGCCTTCTGCTACTGCAATTGTTCAAAAGTATGCTTTTTTGGACAGTTGCAATGGAAGTACTATCATCTCTTAATCACCAAAATGGTAATAGTAGTGGATAGTTAGTTTTAATTATATATTATAAATTATAGAAATTGTGACTGTTGGAACATGGATTATGACTAATTTCTCATAATGCAATTTTTATGTACACACTTCTTACGGAAAAGAAAAAAACAGAAAAGTACTAAAATACTTTAGAAATCTTGGAATATTTCATTAAAGCCAAAAGTTGAAATGAAATGTTTATTTACTTGTCTTCAGTTGTTTGTCTTCTCCTCATTATGGTAACTATCCAGAAGACCACACATGAAAATAAGAATTTCAGTGAAAGTGATTTCCTCAAACAACCACCCTGCCCTGAACAGAAGGGATTCTCCCACCCTCCTCACATTCTGGCTGACACCATCAGCCCTGGATATGGTGCAAGTGTTAGTATTGTTTCCCCTCTGTGTGTAAATTCCCGTATGTTCTTCTGCTATATATAGCCTATAAAACAATTTTCTATCAATCTTTTAATTACTGTATCATTTTATCCTACCCAAAATAGAAATCAGAATAGCAAAATGATTCCTATGTACTTTTAACTCAATTAAATCTAACCAAAGCACAATTGTTTTCCGCCTAGGAAAGTAGAAACTCAGTGTTCACTCCACTCAGAGTCTCAAATCCCAGAGGGACTGCAGGATTAAGTACCAGGATCAGATGTTAGCAGGGACTGTCACATTCTCACTTGCTCACAGTATCCCTGCATCAGATAGCAACGCTGCACCGCTGTTTTCTGCACCATATCATGTACAATGAGGACAGGAAATACTCACCTCTCTGAACAGACCAGTAATTCTGAATTCCTATTCTGTCAAATCTAAATTTAGTAAGCAAATAACTGTAAATTAGACCTCTGTACTTACAACAGTGAGCAACTGCAAACCAACTCTAACTGCAGATGCAATGAAGTCAGAATGACTTTGCAGTATTTTAACCTTCCTTAGTAATTCCTGAGATTTGGGGCAGTCTGCTCAAGAGCAGAATGGTTGCTTCTTTCATGATGGGTTTGTAATGAAAAGATACACTGAAAAGTATTTCAGAGGTATGCAATTTTTAAGTAGTGGGTAAATCACCACAAAAGTAATGGAATTAGCATGCACCAACTGTCTCAAACCATCAAGATTAAATGTTTGCTGTGCTGTACACACAGGATAGTTTGTACAACATCCAAAGACATGGCTGTATAAGCGCCAAAGACTCTCAGCACAGAGCCAGGCAGGTTGCAGCATTTGGTCTTTAAAAAAAAAAAAAAAAATCTAATAGAATATGGTTGTAACAGTTCTCAACTTTTCAACAACCCACCAGAAGCTTTTACAATGCTTTTACAAAGTGCTAATGGGACCATGTAAGGCAGGGGCTTCCTAGAAACAACGTGAAGCATTTTCAGTTTGTGCTAATAGAGAAATAGAAAAAAAAAACCAAAACAAACAGAAACATGTAATTTTCTATTACCATACAGCAACTGCTGAAAATTTGTCATTTAAAGAATGTCTTCCGGTATGTTTCCAGTACTGTTCCTTCCTGTTATCCAGTACTGACACAAATCTGGTTTCAAAATGACATAAGTCACTGGTACTTTTGCTTCCACTGCTGTAATAAAATCCCACTAGCAAGTACACAAAGAGGCCCTGCATCACACACATCTCGCTTCTCCTCTGGTACCTCTGCCTCAATCCTCCCCTAAAGTACACAGCTGATAATGCAGGAGCATTGCACCCCACATGCATCCCTTGCTTTCTGGAATACTGCCTGGTACAGTTGTTCCATTTTTACTCTCCTCTACCCATCTAGTTTGCACTGAAAAGCTACACACACAACTAAACCAACATATAGCAGCTAATACTTATAATTCGATAGTTACATTAGTATCTATCACAGGCCTCAATGGAAAAAATGTCTCTTAAGTATGACCAATTAAAGATTAAAAATCTGTGCAGCTAGTACATTCCAAGAATAAAACTGATCAATAACTCCAAATGTCTCTGAGATTATTTCTCCTTAACTGGAAAGGCCTTTGTAGGAACCTTCTACCTCAAAACTGGCATCTACATATTTACAGCTTCACTTTGAAGAAGTAGGGAGAAGACTTGTGGAATATTAATTATATATAGATTCCTTGCATCGGCACGTTTTCTAGAATAACTGTATCAAGTTTCAGATGGGTATTTCCCTGACATAATATATTCCATAGATTAGAGATGATAGTGCTAATTGACTGTTAATAAATACAGTCTGCCTGCTGCAGCACAGAGATGTAAAAACAGAGTGTACAACAGGGTTCTCCACAAGGCACTGCTGAAGTGAAAAAGATTTTGTCAGTGTTTGGTAAATTATAGCTGGATATGGCTTTGCTGTGGCCCATTTAGGTCTTTTTAGAACTATTTTTGCCTGCTTTTTAAGTGTTGTTCTTAACACAAGAAAACCATTAACAGATTGTGTTTGTCAATGTGATCTGCAAAAAACTTGTTTCTTCTCACACTCCACAATAAAATGCTGCCCTGTTTAAAATGCTGTCTGTGGCACAAGGTGTTAAGCCGAGTTCTGCCTCCAGAGAACAGCACAGCAGGAGCTAACTCCCAAACCCATATTTATAAGGAGGATAAGCCTGCTTTTCCAGACCATATTTTCACACAGAGGTTTAAATAAAAATCCTGTTTCATTATTTATAATGATAATTTCTAACTCATCGAAATGAACCCAAAATGGAAGTCATAGAAAATTAAAGAGCTTTTATATTAATTAACAGAGTAATCATATGTTGCTGGTTTTTGCTTAAGCAAGCTATTTCAGTCTGCAGTGGTTACCCTTAGGAACCCGTGGATGCTGAGTGCCAATATCATAATATTTGCCATACGCTGTACTAATCCACATGCCAAAAAAATCAAAGGCTGGGAAGGCACAGAGAGCACAGCAATATTCATTTTACCTGCTAATGGTGTCAGCTTCTTTACTCACATCCATTAGACTGAAAGAGAACTCAAAAGTACAAAGAAATGGCACAGCAAGAAGGCAGAAAGCTACAGCAAGTATCCAAGAGCATGTGTGTGGTAATGAACTGCTGTATGAAGAGGAATCCGAGGTAAGTTTTCAGTGGTCATAAACATTTTGGGAGAGAAAACTTTCCAACATACACAGAAATTTGAATCCAGCACTATCAAGGACGGTAAATACTGGAGGAAAGGCAATTTATGATCAACCAGAAATATCCACAGGATCAACATTGTGTTGAGGCCTCCTTTAGTTTTAGCACAGCAGAACTGAATGACGAAGTGCTGACAGGACGGATCATGTTCTTGAGATGCTGCTTCTAACACAGTCATCTCCTCTCTGCACTGGGGAGGAAGAAACTAAAACTTAAAGCAGCAGAAAAAATACAAATAAAAGCTTGTAGACAGAATGCTTGTTCGTTCCTCTTTTTTTTTTTTTTTGGTCCCTCTGAGGTAATGATGCCTTCAGCTGGAAGGGAAACAAAAATCCAGTAAAAGGATTATCCAGCAACTTCAATATAAGATTATGACTGCAATATTCACAATTGCAGCACAATATAGCAAGAGAAGGATGCATTATAAACTAGTTACACATTTTCTTTGGAATTTGATTCAGACAAATACAATGATTAATCCAGCCTACCCTCTAAATGGGGAAGTTGCATAAGAAAGCAAAAGTGACGGAAACATCAAGTAAAATATTCCCAGTTTTCATTTTTCTGTGTATATATAGCAAATACTCAGCTATTTCCCTTGACTTTCAAACATTAAGCGAAAGAAGTACCTCGTATATATGTACAAGTCTAATATTGTTTCATTTTATTAAAATGTTTGCATGTTTTCTCAAGTCCTTTATGAAACTACATAAGTTTGTCTATCACAAATATCTTACTTTCTACTCTTCCATCTCCTGCTGCTCTGAGTGCTTCACCAAACTTGAGCTGGTACTTCAGTAAGCCCCTTTTCAAAGAAAAAAATCATCGATTTTTGAATGGCTTGTGACTGCTGGCAAGACCAGTAACAAGGAATGTAGAATGTAGCCCTACCTTGCACAAAAAGGACAATGGCACTGATGTTGATGAGCTTTTCTGTAAATCCTCACAACAGGTTACAGAACAAGTTATAAGACCTTTGTCTGTGACTTCTACATCAAAGAAACCACAAGGGCTTCACTTTTGTATTGTCTATGCATCTGAGCAAAAGGGCTGTCACTCGATTTCTGCTGCCTTCTTCCCCTACCACCAGCTTTATGTATTTGTATGGCAAACATCACCACACTCACCTCATCCAAGGGAAGAAAACTGAAAGTTGACAATTCAAAGAATTTAGCACAAAAAAGAAGCCTATCATATATTGTACTTCATTAAGTGAATTAATGTTGGTTACACAAGAAGAACTATTTCAAGAACAGTTAAATAAATCATTCATTCTATTACCATATTGACAGTAGCTTTCATTAATTTGAGATAGATTTTCAAGGGTTTTCTTTATGACTTCATTCACTAGACAAATAAAAGCATACAAAATGGAAATGCTACAGAATTTCATAACCAGGTTTCCAACATTTCCTTTTTTATTCTGTCACAACTGTCATTCTCATTTCAAACCTTGAAATAGATTAATTCTTTATAGATTGATTCTTTCCTCTTTGTCTAATCAGAAATGACTCATCACCTAAATTATGATGAAAAAATTCCAATAATGGTACATTCGATCAAATGGAATAGAGCCAAAGACTTGAGGTACCACTTTCTTTTAGAATCTTCCGAATTTAAATATGTTGTCTGTTCCAGAGAGGCATAAGTTACTACTGTTGCCTTTAAAACCTCTAATCATGATTTTACTGCATAAAATAAAGGACTGAAAACCAACCTGCCGGCATTGAATGTTCTAGGTTCACACCATCAGCTCAAATACTCCTACCTTTTGTTACACAACATTGGGATAAGATTTTTATTTAGAAATCAAAAGGAAAGTGTCACCTCAACTAATGTCATGTGGAAGTCTGCCGCAAAAAGAAGCTCCAATATAGAATCAGCTACCTGGAAATCTCTCTCCCTACAATTTTGAAGATGAAAATAATGCAAGGCAAAAAGAACTGTAATATACACTCCAATTCCTTATGCTGTCCCAAACACAATACACGATAACAAACAGTATTCACAAATTTGGCAACAAGTTTATTATTCTTTACTATGAAGAAGCTCTAAATAGAACTTTCTTGGTAGTCCACAATTGTCAGTTCAACTCTCCTTGATCTAACTGCTGTGCACATTGTACAGCACCATCTCTATTTAGCCATCATATGGACCTGCTTGAACATCCCGAAGGAGACATGGTAATTAAAATGCCTGCCACTGACCTTCAGGAAGACTAGTCTCCTTTTCTTCCAAGTGCTTGGAAACTATAAAGTGCAATGGCCACTTCCAGGAGAATAGGTTTAGTGAAACTGGGGAGCTCAAAGCAGCATATGAGAAGGTGAAGAACAGAGGAATTTGTCATCTTCGTACAGCTCACTGCAATTGAGTTATTAACTCACAGTTGCCCTAAAATAAAAAGCCACCACCAAAACCAAATCACACCCCAAGATATTAACTACTACTCCAAGAGAAACAAAAATTACATTTCTCTCTGTGGATTACTAAGCATGGGAACATTTTAAGATGTAAAACCAAAGTGACATTCCACAACTAACACCCAGGACAGAAAAAACACCTACATTTTGCAGTATTGTCCCTACATGCCTGTATCTATTCAATGGTATGCTAATAGTGCAAGAAGGTCGAACTAGCTGTCTTTGAACTGTTTTTTCAGTGTAATAATGGTAATGGTTTGTGGATCTGCAAACATCTAAACAGACCTTATCTAGCTCTTGGAAAAAATGATAAAATATCAGGGGGAAAAAAAGGCCCTTATAATATTTTTTTTTATTATGCTTGGAAAGGAAAAAGACATAAGAGGCAGAGATTGGATGAATGTGGGACGTTTTACGAAGTTCCTAGATTTGTTTGGTTTAGTGTGCTTCCATATCAGCAAAAACCCAGGATTCATCATTTAAAAAAGGAATCTTAGTAATTTCTTATCTGGCAAAGCTGGCAGACCCATGTCAAATACAAGAGCAGTAATTCAAAACTTGGGAACAGTCAGAGCCCACTGAGTCACATCTTAAAAGCAAACTGACAGCAACCAAATCTCACTCTTCACTAACACCAGTGAGAGGTCTACCATATCAAAAAGGTGCTGGTGTTACCCGTGCCATCAGTAAAAGCTTTCCCATCACAAAAGCCACTGTGACTACTGCCACTCTGCTTTGCCTGAAAGGCCCTGGAAAGAAGCCAGAACTTAGGAACACCACACTTCCATTATCCTCCCTCCTGAAGACAGTTAAGATGGAAGAGCATTTATGACTCACTGCCCAGGCTCCACACTGCAGACACCGGGGATATTCTGCAGTGTTCTAAACTCTACAGAAAAATTAAGGGTTTTAGTCACAGTGACACTAACTATTCTAATTTGAAATATTTATCCTAAAATGCTTTAGACTTTTACTATTTGCCCATCTGGTGGGCTTAAAGGCCAGAAAAGCCGATTATTACAGAAATACTTTAGCTCTAATATACAGATTTTAATTCTGTAATATGGAAAACTGCATCTTAATTGAGATGATTTAAAAAGTGCTTTAAAACTGAAGTGTTGACAAAACTTCAGAAAAAGGGAAAAACACCACCACACACATATTGGGACACACTGTCTTTCTGAACTGCAGATGAAGGCCGCAATATGCAGGGAGCAATAGGAATGAGGCTGCTCTCCAGGAATAAACTAGCACCTTGAGAAAAACCAGCACTTCCTGACCACCTACAAGCATCACCAGACAATTACTATATAAATTCTATTTCTACACATGACAAGTGCCACCACAGAAGTTTAGATTAATTATCTAAGTAGCATGTTTTACACATCAGACAAGGAAGCAGAGAGGAATCCTAGAGGCCTTCTTCAGAGAAAAACAATTCTAGTATATCTTGGTGTACAAGCTCACCTTGGAAAACTGCAACTAAAAAAAAAAAGTCTATGTATTAGTAGAGCCAGTTCAAAGATACTACACATGTACGTATTTGTCACCAGTGAGGCTCACTGAAATCAACACTGTCATTTAATGGGTCTCATTTCTTACTCCAAGAGATATATCAAAAAGACACAAACCCTCAGCATGATCTATCACACAAAAGAAACACACTGGTTCCTAAGGAACATATCACAATAAAACAAACCCACCAAGGAGAAAACAGTGCTGTGAAGTACTTATTCACTGGAAGAATCTGACACACTTATGAATATTGAAGCCGCTGCAAAACTGCTACAAAGCCGCAGATGCTGCTGGCATTGCCTTTCTTGAACCAGAAAAGCCACTATTAGAGCCAGGACAAATAGAGCATATAATGACCAAATACATTAGCTTTACATCTGCAATGCTACAAACCAAGTCTTTGAAGCCACATGGGAGATAAGGGTGCAGCAGCTCCAGGCTAAGGCAAAATACAAATCACTTAAAGAGCACCTTCACACTTGCCACACAAAAATCATCAAAGGAAAAAGCCTCAAAATTATGCGTCAATCGCTGTTTTGTTACTCCTTCGGGAAAGCTTTTTGGTCACAATTATTCAAGTACCAGAACAAAAAACTGAGTATTCTAAATATCATAAAAAATGGTTTTCTCTTAGTACAGGTAATCAAATTACTGTTTCTCAAAAGCTCTTCACATGCTCACATTCACTGATCAACTGTATAGTATTATTCAGTCATTTGTCATTCAGAAAGAAAGGAGAGGAGGATGGCGAGTGATACATGAGTATGAAGTCCTGGCTGGGCCATATGCCTCCACGTCACTGGGGCACCTCAAGCCAATGGTGATAGGCTTGCTTTCTTGGTAGCATAATTCGTGCTTTTATCTCTGGATTTTGATGCGATAGGATTTATGATGTTGGCTGTATTTCTGACTTCTGTCCAAAGCAGGTATTTTTACAGAAGTTCAGGAATTATTGGCCACTGCAGAACTGCATGAGATGTGATTCAATAACCTGAGTGGTTTTGTTGTCCACAAAATTCAGTCTCATTATCCAGTGTGCTACTAGCCAATAATGACACACGAGAGAGAAAGAGTTAGCAGGCCTGGGTGCTCAGTGGAATTCCACAAATCAAGCACACCAACTATCAAAACTTTTTGCAATTTATACATTTTGGCAAAGGAAGCTCTCTTTAGTAGCTCTCTTGTTAATCAGTATTTTATCTTCTGCTGGTTAACAATTCTCTCACTTCTTATTCTAAACTTTAACAAGGCAATTCCACCAAGAAGCAATTTGTATTTCTAACACCTAGACATCACTTAAGAGCTTGTTGGGTGATCTCTGTTTCACACATCAAATCGCCCTTCTTGCTATTTAGGCTTGAAAGTATACAAAGAAAAAACGTCAAAGAACATCCTTTCTCAAGAAATTTTTACATATTCCACACTTGCAACAGTTATTTCTGCTTCTTTCTTGTTAAATTTCTAAGTGGAATTGGTATAGGCAAAGAGTAGAATTACTGCAGATGATTCAGTGCAGATCAATTAGATTGTTGCAGAAATTAGAAGTGGAGGTTTTTGTGTTGTCTCATGTAGCAGACTGAGCAACACATCCATCTCCACCTAGTCTTAAAAATTCCCTAATGCAAATAAAAGTGCAGTTCTGTTCTGACAGTTGCCTGAAAAAATGGTACGTTACTTGACTAATTTCAGCTATAAAAATTCATTATGGAGTAATCAAAAAACATTTTAAGTGTCAGTCCTAGAAGTGTATCTCGAACTGCACTGCACACAAAAGTTCTGTAGCCAGAGCTGAGCCAACACCTTTCAGTTATGGCACGCATCCTAGTAAATATTCCATCCTAATTTGTTCTGCATCTGTACCACATCTGCCACAGTAACAAACTTCTCTGAAATAACAGGAATTTGTCAGTGAAGCCAAGAGAGATGACTCATTTCCAGTGACCATGTACCACCAAAGAGTTGAGCAAGATGGGGGAGGCTGACCGTAATTTGAATTTAACATCACAGTGACTCATCCATCCACTTGACTTGCGTATGACAAGGCACTCCAGCACAGGAACACACACAAATAAATAAATAAAGCAGCCCAGAGAGTCCCTTCCCAATCACATTAATACCAGACATACAGAAAATGTATCTGGAATTCTATTTAATCGAATAAAAATAATAATACATAGAGATCTCCGGGGAAATATGGGATCAGAAGACTCAAAAGTAAGATTACACAGGCTGCATGTAGAGGAAATAAATGGAAGAGGGAAAAAAGGAGTTCTACAATTAAAGAAACATAATTTTATTTTTCAAAAATATTATCGTGAATGTATTGTTTAAACACCAGAAATTCTAGGTACCGGAGTTAGAACTTACTGAACAACCCATAAAATACACAGCTTCACAAAGTGCAAAGTAACCAATTTTTGTATTAATAAGCCCTTTCCTTATTTATATTTATATATATATTTTTTTAGTCAAGAGACAAGAATTATGAATCTTTATGCGCACATAGCATAAAAGAGATTCTGATTCCAAGGTAGAAAGAAAAAACCAAAACAGTTCAGTAAAATTTATTCTATTCCCTAAATATTAGGTAAATTACACAAAGTTTCTCTGCTTATTATTTACAACATTTACACAAAGATATGAAGAATTTTATCTGCAACTACACTTTAAAATGTACTGTTCTTCATCCAAATAAATAAATCTCTATTTATATAAACAGAGATGCTTTATCCTGAGGACAGTGTATCCAAACATAATATTTTAAGTTTATTTAGTTTTATCTTAGACATAAGACTATTTTTTTTTTTTTTTAGCTGGATGGATACTAAAATTAACCTCCTAAATCTGTATTTAGCCATGATTTAGACTTGAAATTTAAATAAACAACAATTCTCAATGGCAGACTCAAAGCTCTTAGAAGAAACCTGCTCCAATTCCTACAGTGGGGTGGCTGTTCTCTATGCCTAGTCACTGCAATTGCTTCAAGATTTATAAACAAGCTTTACCAGGCAAAAGAGGAACTCAAACCAATTGCAGATTCTCTAATAGGAAAATACAGATCCTTTGAAGAGGGATGCTCTGAAAACTTAATTTTGAGACACATGACAGGGAAACCTGTGTGGGTACTTTTATGGAGTTTATCATTCTCTGTTACTTTGGTAACTGTATACTGTTTGTATAAGAAGCTGATGGGGCAATCAGAACTTCACTTTTCCTTCACAACATGACGTGATAACATGAAGAGGTGGTGGTCAGATTATCACACAAAAAGGACATGAACAGAAGGGCACACCATGAAAGCAGAAAATAAATTCATGACAACTATCAAGCTATTTAGGGAAGGGAGATGAGTTTTGCTGTAGCTGGCATTAGAGTTCTGGAACATATAAGGCAATGCACTCTGATTTCTAAACCCAATTCCTCATGCACAAGTCCTTTGTGACTGCTCGCACTAGCAGCTACATTAAAAGTAGCTGACAGAGCAGAGTACTACAGTGACCAGCAAAAAAGAGATTTTAATACATTAGAACACACCTCAAAGTGACAGATTTTGTTGATCCCATCAAACCACGCTACTGGAGAGGAAAAAATAAAAGCCTTAAAGATTACATCATCCATAATGAAATTACATAGCAGAAAAGCTGTTAAAGGAGAACACAAACACTTCTGGACAAGGAATACCTGTCTGTAAAAATTGAAGAAGCTAGTACCTAAGGAGCAGAATAAACTGACTCTTCAGGAGATCTCAGGTAGTTAAAATGCAGACACATACACGCTGCTCAGGAAAAACACTGAAAGAAAGTATTTCATAGATTTATAGAATGGTTGGGGTTGGAAGGGGCCTTAAAAATCATCTAGTTTCAATATTCCTTATTTCCTATTAGTTTGTTGTGTTATTATCTTTTCACAGCTTAGCTTTTATTTTGGAATACTTCCATGTAATTCTTTACTGGCTAAAAAAAAAAAAAAAAAGGTCAAATTCTAAACCTCTGAATTGCTCTGAATTATTATGAAGCTCGAATACTCTGAACAGATGGAACAAATACTTCATACAGTACACGAGCTATCCAAAAATTCACAAGCTATATGTGCATAAAACAAGGAAAATTAGGTGGGTTAACAGCAGGGAAGTAGCTACAGCATCTCTGTAGGATGTAGAGACGTGACTGTGAGCCCTCTGTCTGGACGGGTGCCAAGGCCTCCCCACAGCTCTCCTAGCTGTAAATAGGTAGCTCCTCATTCAAGCTGAGAAGAAGAAAGGCAGACAGATGTGATACCAGCCATATTGCTCCCTTGTGTGCTGTTGGCTGCAAAATACAAGTGGGCCTTAACCACACAAGATCGATAAGCAACCTGCATCCAGAAGAGATCTTTGGTAGGTTTTGTTTTCGGGAAACACACCCAAGTATCAAAGCATCAATAAGTATGTTGGGTTTTTTATAATTAACAAAAACTAAACAAACAAATAACAAAACAATACAAACAAAGAAAAACCCCAGCAAAATGTGAAATACAGATTTTTCAGCAAAGACAAATCTCATTAGTTAATACAGTTTTAATGTAAGAGCGATTACATACTTTTTAAAAAAAGGTATTTCCCATTTTTACTCATTTATACTGCTCCTCTAGCACTGCCCATGTTTTCTCCCTCATTCCTTTTCGAAATGGTTTTATTCTGTTTAAGTGCTTCTTCCACATGGACAATCTTTTCTGCCAGAATTTTTCCATTGCTTTGTTCCTATATCCAAAATGCAGAGCATCCCCACCTCTCTTTCCCACAGGATTCTTTTCTTTGTTCATGTTGCCTTTTTTTTTTTTTTTGCTCTACTCCTCTGTTTACTCCATGCCTTTGCTTGGACTCTTTTCTGCTGAAGTGGTAGAAAATAAGCAAAAATAAAAAACAAATGGGAAGCAAAAACATTCCTCCGCTAGTCCAGTGTTTTGTGCATGGAAGCATGCCATTTCTGGGGGAACAGTCCAACTGGCACCACAGCAATCCCTGTGGCATTTGACAGGCATGTCATGTTGCTCAGGCGACCATTCCTAATTGTCTTTTGGGATGCTGAGCAAACAAGATGCATTTTTTTTGCTGGTCGGTCTGAAGGTCACAGTCGCATGGTGGCAGTGAGCACAGGTTACTGCCACAGCAAGTGAGGCACCAAAGAAAATACACCAATAACATATGAAACACACATAAACCCAATCTATTCTGCAGCCACAGTCATGGAAGAGAATGTGTACAACAGTTGTCATACAAGACTACAACAACTGCTGTGCCAGAGACAATGTTATTCTAGACTCGTGCTGAAAGCAAATCTGAATGTTTCTCCTGGCTTGAAAAAATTAAACATAAAAAAACCCTATTTATATATAACAGTATCCTACAAGAAACAGATTGTCAACAACAGTTTGGCAGGGCACCGTTAACATCTTTTAGAAATTGGGAAGAAAAATCTTCAGAAAGTAAATGTCTGCTGAAACAAATGAAGACGGAAGCTTTAAGACCAAGAGCTACTGCCTCAAAGTTCCCCTCCAGAGGGTTCATCTCAGTATATGAATATTTTGCATCTTAAAAGAAACACACCATATGCTGGGATGACTTTTCTTAACTAGAAAAGTCAGCCTTATATTTTTGGAACAAGCAAGTTTTTCCTTGGGCATGTTTATTGACATGTTTCATAAACCTCAAATCCTTAACTGAAAAAAAAGGAACCTATTTTGGCTGCATGAAACACAGCTTCTTTTTTAGTTCAGAGACCAAAAGGAGGAAGAAAGGAAAAATTCCAAGTCAAAAAAACATTTAAGCATCAAGACACACCAAAATGAACATTTCACTGAAAATGTATTCAGATAAAATCTCAATTTTTCAAAATTTTCTCCATTTTTCCTTTTACAAAAAATATTTGTTAAACTTAATCCAAATTCACTAACAAAGGCACAGAACTGAAACGCTTTTCAGAGCATAACAAACCAATAAATTGCACTCCCTAATCCAACAGAGTCAAAAATCTTCTGTGGATCCCTGTACAGATCCTGCCTGTGCAGATCTGTGCACATGAGGCACAGATCCACCTGAACCTCTCTGGTTTTCAATGCAGAAAGTTACAGCCTATCCTTTAAGACTCTTGCAGGAGGATGGAAAATTACCCAAAGTTTTCTTTTCATTGAATTTACTCTGTTCTCACTTTAGTGTCTGGTCAGAAACCTCTGATAATAGTGTTTGTTTAGCTAGATTTGCATGTACTTGCAACTATTTTTGGCAAAATAATTTTCTTAGCCTCCATTATTTCCACAGTGGGTGGCTCCTTCCATGGGTTTCCCAGTTCCAGGCACATTCGCCTATCCAAGGAAAGCACTCCAGTTCTCTAACGTAAGAAAGCAGATTTTACCACTGCGAACACTTGAACAAAAAGACCATCTGAGAGGCCAACATCACAGATAACTGACTATCAAGATGTTCTGCATGCCAAAATGCTGCCACTAGCACTTAACACACCAACAAGGTCAACAATGTCCTGCCATTATCACTCAGGGGCTTCCGACTTTCACAAAAAGTACTCAGAGGCATTTTCAGTGTCATAATGGCACTTTAATATACGCAATATAAGTAGATATGACAAAGCACTATTCTTCAAGCCTGGAGGAAGAGACAATGGGAGTCATATTTCTCTGTTATAAGTGATTATGCACTCTGAAACATTAGTGAAACAAGTGATATTGGTGGACCGTATTAGAAGGTAAGTAGCAGGAAAATTAAAGACTTGGCCTCACAACTACTACTATTGGAAGTGTGTTCTGACTTCCATTTTCTGGAAGTGACATTTTCGGAAGAGCTACATGAGCAAATTTAGCAAAACGAGTTGCAATTTACTCACATCAATTTGGTCTTACAAAGAAAAAAGGTAACTCCTGTGGGTTTTTTCTACTTGCATTCTGTTTTGCATTTCTTTTGGAAGACACTTTTCCTTGTACAGTATTTATGTGCAGGCCTTGAAGTTTACTGCACACATAGCTCCTCGAGGGCTCAAGGAGGACACTGCACGAGCCCTTCAAGTTGCAGGGCAGAGATATTACAGACTCACAGGCTCTTGCTGCACTTGTGCATCCGTGGTGATTGCCAATAAAACAAGTATTTTTTACGGAGTTGTTACTATACTTAAAAGCAGGAATACAGGAGGATGCCCAAAACAAATAAATACATATAATAAGCTATCAAATTATTTTAAAACCCCCTTTATTTTCATATCAAACTGACATTTTATAAAATACACTAACACCAAAATGAACAGCACTCTCTAGACACTCTGTACAGACACAGAGTCAAGAGAAAAGCATTTGTGGTCTCTTTTACTTAGACTAAAGGATGACCTAAATTAACACTGAGTTAAAGATAACAAAAAAGACCTCCAGGAGTAAGCAGCTGGACATAAATCTGATTGTTTTGATTAGTGTCATCATGATTTCTCTGAAGGAAGCAGCTCAATTCACCTGCAATTCTATTAGGACTGATTCCCAGTCTGAAGAGGGGGCATTTTTTACTGCTGGGTGTATACTCATGCTCAAGACGAGACACTAAAAATTTTCTTTCATGACAACATCTGACTTCATTCTTGTAACATAAATCCCTCAGTTGCCAGGATTCCATCCACACCTCCAACTTTGCTGTTAACAGCCGCCACAGGATTTTATCTGTGGTCTTGGCCGAGCTGAGAAGAGGAGCCGCTGTCACAAACTCCAATCAAACTGAGCCCATTAAGTATTCCTCCTCCCTCTGCTCACTGACTTTGGTAAATCAGGAAGCACTGCTCCCACTCAGAGTTTCTTATTCCCATGTAAGATGCTGACAAATTTGGATTTTCCAGAACAAGCTTCAATAAAATATGGACAGGATTCTAGTGATAAACTTGCATGACTAAAACTGGTGACCAAACTACAAGCATCCTCTTCTGTCTTTTCAGGAATCACACATTTATGAAACAGGAAATTTAGGTACCCACCCCCAAAGCAGAAAAAGGAATAGAAGGGTTCACTTCATATTTTGCTGGCGATGAAGACCTAAATAGAGAATCACAGAATGGTTTGCGTAGAAAGGGACCCTAAAAACCATCCAGTTCCAACCCTCTGCCGTGGGCAGGAACACCTTCCACTGGACCTGATGGGGCTGCTCAGAGCCCCATCCAACCTGGCCTTGGACACTGCCAGGGATGGGGCAGCCACAGCTTTTCTAGGCAACCTGTGCCAGTGCCTCACCAGCCTCATAGTGAAGAATTTTTTCCCCATATCTGATCTTAACCCACCCTCTATCAGTTTAAAGCCATTGCCCCTTGTCCTGTCAACACACCCTTGTAAAAAGACTCCCTTCAGATAATGAAAGGTGCTATAAGTCTCCCTGGAGCCCCCTCTTATCCAGGCTGAACAAGCCCAACTCTCAGCCTGTCTTCATAGGAGATGTGCTCCAGCCCTCACAATTTGTGTCTGAAGTTGCAACTTAAGCCCTCAGGTTTTTCTGAACTTCTAATTCCATAAAACCCGTGGTTTGAAGTTCAGCATCCCCTTTTTAAGCTTCCTCTTACCTACTGACTTCTTAGTTACTGCAAAATCTCCTAACATTATCTGGCAGCAACATCTAGGCATAAGAATAGTCCTGAAAACTATATTTCATGCAGGATTAATGCCAAAAGTATAAACAATAAAATGCTACTCTATTAAAAACCATAAAAGATACCATAAAGATAGAAATAGAGAGTAAATTTCTCCCTCTGCTCCTTATTGTTCTTCACAAATTATAAACACAGGTAAGGGCAACTCAGTGTTTGTAAATTCATTAGAATAAAAACCATTGATCTGAGTCATCTATCATTTAGACAGTGAAAATATATTGTGATATATTTATACATAAATGCTATCCCCAAAAAAATTTATCACCAGTCATAATAGTATCATTATCATAAATAAACATACCTTGAGAAAGTTACCAGAAAACTGAATTAGAGAGGCATCCAAATTCTACTCAAAAGTGAGACTTAGTGCTTTTCCATTGAAAATCTTCATTAATGTGTATTTGCCACAGAATGAAGAAAGGTACTGAACTTAGCCAGATTTTTTTAAGGCACTTAAGGACAGTTTCATACCCCAACATTGTAAAGTATTTTGTTAGCCTTGACATTTATTTCATTTCAATACTGACTTTCAATTTCTGTTGAAATTTCTTTTTCTTCCTTGAGAGGAGAAATCACACCAGCTGTAAGGACGACAGTAATTTTCTTAAGTAACTCAGTTAATTTTTCCAATGTTCTTCAGTCCTTCACAATAGCTGGTAAGTCAGCATTTAGCCAGATATGTGTCAGCAACCCCAGCCAAGATGCCCATAGCCATTTACACAGAAGAGAAACTCCCCTGCTGTACGCAATACCTGTTCCAAAATTAATCAGCACCAGAAAATAGCAGTAAAATAATTCTTGAAATACTACCAAACAAATACGCTAAGGAAGTAGAAAGGACTTTTAAGGTTAATTGTATTACCGCCACATAGTGGCACCTGACAAGTATGTTTTGGGACAGCTTCCTGACTATAAAAATTCTAAAAGACAGGTTAAAAAGGAGGGGGGGAAAGCACTGTAGATATTCAGCTGGAAATTGCAGTGTTCTGGAAAGAAAATTTCAAATTCATGCTTATTTCCTCTGATTTTTAACAAGCATCCTGAAACAGGAAAATCACATCTATCTTACAAAGCAGGGCTTTGCTCATGCATTTGGAGAAGATAGGAAGGTTACTTTGTTTTTTCCACTCTCTACAGCTGTCCAGGGCAATGATCTCCACTTGCTCATCACTCCAGTCAGATCCTCAGAAGACCAAAGAGTGTGAGTATGTAGAGTAGAACTCTAGAATAGAAGCTTGAAATCTACAGCCCATTCCTTTCAAATATTTATGTTTCAGCCCTTGAAATAATTTGTAAAATGCCTATTCTGTCTTATAATATTTTAGTTTATAAAAATTAAATGGGAGACCAAATCTTCCAAAGTACCAGTACTTAAACACTGATACATTTCAGTGACTACAAAGATGACACGAGCCAGCGTATTTCCAAGCAAGCAAAAATCTAACCCATGATAGGGATCATTTTCAGTTTCCTACAAAGTTTAATTTCCTCAAATAAAACATTAACTTGAACAAAGGCTTTAAAAACACACCACAGGTGCATCATTATTTGATTATTTAACTCATAAATACAAGCAATGGTTGGCAATGAGAATGACAAGCACTAAGTACACACTATACAAATTACAAAGATAAATTAAAACCAGCTGTCTGGGAAGCGCACAGAAACCTGAGAAGACTACAATCTTCACATTTCCTCATTTATCTTTTAATGGAAAAAATTGACATTAGCTGAAAAAGTATTGATTTTCTGTGCTGTAACCTGTGGGTAACTAAAGATTTCAAATCCATTTTTGCAGCATGGCTTAAAAAGAAAAATTTCAGAGAGGTCTGTTTGAATTACTTTCCGGGTCCCACAATATATACAGACATTTATTTCTGTTCAGACTTGTCCTTCTAAACGAGAAACTTGCATTTGGAAGCTGCACCATTATGTTTAAATCTGCTTCAGCATCGTTGTGATGTATAACCCACCTTGACAGGAACACCAGCCTAAAGTGCAAAAATATTTCACTTGCTGCCACTAAGAAATGCCACCTTATAATGCTTTAGGCATAAGGACTGGTAGGAAAATAACTGATTTTCCTTGGTGTGCAAACACTGTGACTATCCAGGCCTTTTGTTCTCCAAGGTTTTTTCCTTTCATACCCCCCAGCCCTGGCAGTACCCACCAAGGGTCTCCTGAGATGGCTAAGGACCTCAGAAGAGGCGTGGGGGAGTGGCAGCTGGAGGAAACAGGCATGGAGCATCGCCAGACTGGCCAAGGGAGGCTTGTGACCCCAGGAGGATCAGCGAGCCTGGGCACAGGGCTGGAACTCCGAGAGCAGGGATTTAAAGGGTAGGGAGTGGCCTGTGGGAGAGACAGACTGATAGAGGGCAAGAGCTGCAGACATCTCAGTGCTGGAAAGCCAGAAGTGATGAACACACCCCCAGTGCATTTGGCCTTAAAAAAAAATTAGTTTCAAAATAGGTTTGTACTCATTACATCTCTTTACAAGAAACTAGATTTCACCTGCAAAGAGATTTAGCCAATGTTGGTGGTTTTCTCAGTGTTATATCACACAGCTATGACACATTTTTCATGGCAAACTACCCAAGAATCAGCCAAGAAAGCAGAACGATGTGTTCCTCAAGATATGTGCAGCCTAAGGAGCAGTTTGTTTCCACTAGTTTTCACTGTGGGAATGCTGCCATAGATGTTGAAGTATAAAATCTCTGAAGCTGCCATTCTCTCCACAAGCATGTTCTGTGTTTCTCAGCACTGAGCACAGTGTCCGCAACCGGACAAAGCAGGAGGACAGCGAACAAAAACATAGAGAGCTTACCTTTGAACCTATGCAGTGGAATCAAAAAATAAAACTTCTTTGTGATGAGATACTGCCCTGTTTCTAGAGAGAGCTATGAGCCTAATATACATCAATCACAGCCTAAATAGTTCTGGTTTACTGTATGTAAAACCTCTTCAGCTGATGTAAGCTAGCATACTTCTGCTCCCCTTGAGGGAAATTCATCATGTTTATCAAGTTATTGTTAGTATCTACCTATTTTTCACACAGCATTATTCCTTACTGCATCTTTGAAATTATTTTTACTGACTTACTACAAAAACAAGTGAAAAAGAATGCAGAAAATGTAGAAGATTCTAAAAATCAATGTATTTATACTTCACAAAAGAATTCTGTGTTACTTTAAAATAATTCAAATAGTCAATAGTATATAGACTAGTAAAGACATACAGCACAGGTTCATGACTGACATTTGAAAGCTTCATGCGAAATGATTGAGCTGATGTGCTCACAAAGTTAAGACCAAAGCATAAAAATCTGCGAACACTGAATAAGTCTCTAAGAATGCTGAAGAACATTGAGGGGGAAATCTAATAATGAATATATCAGAAGGTAATTACACCAGAAACACCATAAGGTGGCAGGGGAAAATTTCTATGCCTTTGCACCACAAGCTGGCAGCCAAGGGCCAGTACAGCTCTGGGCTGGGCAGGCAGCAGCAATCAGAGCTGGAGGCAACAATCCATCCATCCATCCATCCATCCGTCCATCCATCTATCCATCCATCCATCCATCCCTCCATCTTTCCCTCCCTGCCCCATGCACTGCCCTCGTACAGTGTGTTAACAGTTTGAGTAACATTTCAGCTATTAGAATGTGCACATGTCAGAGAGGACAAGTGTATATTTGGATCCAGAGGTCACAGAGTTGGGAGAAAAATGAGGCACTCAGGAAGGCGCAAAACATCAGGAGAACTTGAAGCAGCGATCTGTTACGCAGCCTCTGCAGAAATATTCTGGGCATCTCAATTGGAAACCTAAAACCCAAGGACATTAAGAAAAATATCACAGCTTTAGGAAAGGCCATGTGATTACAACATGGCTGTTTTACCCAAACTAACTCTTTGTAGATTAATCATGTTGGCCAAAACACTATGAAAAACCAAAGAAATTGATGAATAGGAATTCATAAATTTTAAAGGCAAAAAATCTGACACTCTCTCTTCTTCCTAATGTAGCTCAAGAAATTTAAATTTGTAGCAGGCAGACAGACACACACACAGAGCAGCTGTTATGGGAAGGGTAGGAGCTATGAACCCAGGCTGCCATGTCATTGTCACATTTCAGAGCATCTGCAGATCCAACCACAACTCTTGCATCACCAGAAACGGAAACCAAAAAGCATATCATCTGTTTCTATCCCTTAAACTGACAGATACTGCACAGCCATGTGGAGCTGTAAGGGTCACAGGGTTGGTCAACTGGGCTAATTCTAACCCTCACTTCTGACTTGGTTTGATGCCTCCCCCACTGAGCCTCAATCCACATCAAAAGAAAGCACAATCATTATTGTATTAGAGACAGAAGCCACTCTTGTTATTAATTGTAAGGTCTGTAAATACAAAACAGTATTTATGGTGACTGGGAAAGAGACAGTTTGCAACTACTAAAGAAAATACCTTGTTTGGGTTTTTTAAAGCTTATTTTGCATTGCAAATAATCATTGCATTGCATGTCACTGAATTGCATACTGCAAACTGACCATGGGTTTTCTATGTGGGCTGCACTCCCAGTCATTAGGAGAACCGAGAAAAGCCTGCTCAGTGGAACAGCATATAATTTACATTTAGCTTCCCACAGCAGCATCTTTGCACACCCACACAATATAGGTCGCAGTTGAGTTAGAGAACTTTTTTTTTTTCCTTCAGTCAGAGAACGCATTCTTTTTGCTCATGATTGTGTCACCAAGAATATTAAACCAGGTAGCAACTATGACCTGCCCATACTTCCCAGAAGTTACACACAGAACAGAGCTGTCAGGCACAAGTGAATGTGGAAAGACAACTTGTATTTAGCTGACAGGAAGAGGGGAAAAGGGGATGGATTTTATGCATTCTTCAACCATTACACAGAAAGATACAGAATTTGTCTGGCTGCAAAGCTCACCTTCAGTACCAGGGGCACACCAACACTTTAGACCCAGACTCATCCTCTGACTACTCTACAGCTCTATTTCATATCGCTCCTATCCTTCTGGTTTTGGCAAGCATCTTACGAAGCTTGTTCTCCAGAAACAGAATAAACCCAAGAAACACAGACTTTAAACAGAAAAGCAAGATCATTACTTACCAGAGGGATGAATATGTCATGCTCACACTGGGGTCAGAGGGACCTCATGACTCAACACCAACTGCTGGTTTCAGATCTCAGCAAGCTGTTTTATGTCGAAGATTTTTCTTTTTAACTAAGTATCATTTCCACCATTAGCCACCACCTTCTTGCCCAGCTGACCCACTCTACTCTGAAAGAAATATTTTTCACTAAACTAACCACTCCATCTTCCCATTTTCAAGATGAAAGTCCTTTTATCTGGTCCATCTCTTGCCATTTCTGTAATTCTCCATCAGTGATTGTCTTTCCGTTTTTCCTAGATCTGTCCTTACCAGGTGACAACACAGCTAACTGGCTCCCTAAATATAAACACATAAAAGAAAATAAGTTTCTCTCCACCATTTTCTATTAAAATAAATTAATTAAAGAAACTTTTATCTTGTGGCCAAAATCTCAAAAATCGTAATCTAAGAATATGTGCCACTGTCTCTCTGGGTTAATTTCTCTCTGACTTCTATAACACTGCCATTTCTTTCCAAACAAGGTTGAATTTGATTTTCAAAGGCAGAAGGGAAGAAAATTAAACGCTGTTTTCCTGAACAAGACCAAAAGGGTGCCAGACATCCCTGAGTGGGTCAGCTATAAAAATCCTCATAAAGTAGAAGTGGGGTCAAGAGCACACGTGCAGTCCCTCTGCAGATGCGGGTTGACCACACACAGAACAGAGACAGTAAAGGCAGAGGTGAAACGGGAAGAGGAATCATCAGCCTGGAACCATTCCTGTAGGATGTTAACAGAAACTACTCTTGACCCAAATTCCATTTAACATCACCTTATCTATACTGGGTTTGTCACAGAGGGAGAGGTTGGGGTGGCAGCAAGAATTGAGAGACACCACTGCATCACAGAGTCTTACTGTGTTTTATCAAGCAAGGTGAGTGTGGCATTTCTATTCCAGCTGGTCTATTCCATGATACACTCAAATCAACGTCCAGCTGACTCTGCCACTTGAGACCCTAAGGAACAGAATACTCACTCCAGCTGCTCAGTGTGTCCAAGTCCTGACCAGTGGCCTGGAGCTGCCACCAAGCTGCTCCCCTCCAGCTCAGCCTTCCAAGTGGCAGAGGTATGTGCGTGTCCCTTGTCATGCTCTCCCCCACCTGGGGCTACTGCTTTAATTCCTCTCTCATTTATTTATTTATTCCCTTATTTATTTATTATTTGTTCTCTTCTCATTTAAGCTGTCAGCATGAGCCATGAAAGCCTCACCAATTCCACAGCACACACCTGAGGTCAAGCAGCAGTCACCACCAAGGTTTCTGCAACTCTTTGCTCTCCCACCACAAACATGGTACAGGAAGCAGGAAGGTAGGAACTGCTACAGAATAAAGTTCTTCTGTTGTTTTTTCATTCTCCAGGATTGCTCAGGTCAGCTGCTGCTGGGCAGACGCAGCCCAGGTCTCCTCTGCCTGAGCAGGCAGGCTTCACTCCATGGCACAGCTTTCATACAGACTCTTCTTTGGGCAACCTGAGCTCATTACATTTCTCAACAGAAGGCTTTTCAGTTCATCATCTCAAAAAGCCTATCACATTCCAAGATAAGGTTTCTTGGAATCGATCTGTAGAACATTCTTAGACAAATGTTACCTACTTTGGGCTCACTTGTTTTCATAACAAAGCAATCCCAGATATATGCCCTACTACACTCACGTAAAGGATCCAATACGTCATTTTAAAACCTCTGCATCCTTCACAATCATAATTCACTAATTTAATTGGGAATAACATATGCTCTAGAAAAGCCTCATACCAACAGAACACCACTTGCATTAGAGAGTGGGACTATACTTAATATCACGTAGAGATCTGTTAATCCAGCCTTTTAAGTAGAGAATCCACCAGTGCCCTTACATCTCTGCTAGAAATGTGTAAATCAATAGGGACTACGCATGATTTTTGTGATTCTCACAATTTTCATGAGAACTGAAAAGTACTGGAGGGTTTATGTAGCTTACAGGCTAGAAGCATTTACATTCTCAATTTCCACTGCAAAAAAAAAAAAAAAAAAAGGAAAATGAAACTATTTTAGCAGAGTTATGAATGTAAGCAGTCAGATCACACTGTGAGAGATGATAACCCAGACTATCTGCTACATTCTGGGTAGATTCAGTGTATCCACCTGATTCTCAGCATCCCAAAATAAGGAGGAAAATATTCATTGGAATGGGAGTAGGGTCTAAATTTTAAAAAATGTGAAATACTTGACAGAGGAACACAGAACCATGAACATATACCCAGGGACTGAACTCTGAGAGAAGTACAGATATCATCCCCCAGCAAGAAGAGAGCAAGAAAACCAGGTTTCACAGAAGGAAATAGGGGTTTTGGTAGGAAACCTAATCTTCAAATCTAGCAAAACAGCTGCTAGTTGTAATTCCAGCAATTCTATATTAAACTCACAATCAGCTAGAGACTTTTCTTTACACCTCAGACTAATGTATCCGTTATCTCCTTTAAGAGAAGTACTCTCAACTACTATAAAAATATATTCACCTTTAAGGAACTGAAAAAAAATTATTTAACTTGGTTTCAAAATGCAGCTGCTCTCTCTGCGACAGTGAGGCATTTCTAAGAATCATTATAAAGCTCTCCTAATTTAATATTACAACTGGTGTACATTCCAGTCCCATCCTCTTACTCTTCTTCAGTCTCCAACTTACTCTTCCTTCAGAGCTTCTCTTTTCAAAGTTATAGGCAACAAGCAATGACATACAACCATTTTTGGTTTCTCAGTGATGGAAGGGCTCACATTGAAACCATTTAAGCAACCAGCCTCTAGCTTTCTCTCAGAAAGACAAGCTTGGAAATTCACCATCTCCCTACCTGCTGCTACCACCCATAACTGTAAATAGCCCTCAACACAGACTGACACATTTCACTTGGAATCATCTTAAAAGCTATCTGGAAATTCCATAGGATTAATATACATATGCTAGGAAAAAAAAAAAATCTTAGTTTCTGAGCACCATCGACTTTTCACTCTTAACAGAAAAGTAAAAATTTTCTGGGTTTCACCTATAATGACAAAACAAAACTCCAGAAGAATTTAGGTTGGAAGGACTCTTCAGATATCACTTGGGCCAAACCCCATTAAAAAAAGGAAAAACAGCAACAAAACCAACCCTAGGTTTTCCTCATTTAAAAACTGTTTCTAGTATTTTGACATTGCTCATTTTTTCCTCCCTT
The DNA here is from genome assembly GCA_036630365.1 of Acanthiza pusilla. Taxonomy (NCBI): domain Eukaryota; kingdom Metazoa; phylum Chordata; class Aves; order Passeriformes; family Acanthizidae; genus Acanthiza; species Acanthiza pusilla. Next base: position 13,793,500 of record JAXCHO010000019.1, read on the forward strand.
AATCTTAACAAGTCTATGGAGCCCAGAAGTTTCCCTAAAAGACATAATTTTGACTGTCTACACAGGGTAATTCTCGTGGTGTTTCCCATTTTCCACATTTCACATTTAGCTGTTCTCCCTTGCACTGGTTTATCAGCTGTCAGCACCAAAAGGTTCTTCCATCCTTTTTTAATCCTTTTGAAAGGAACAACCCCAAAAGAGGCACACACTAGAAACACCCTTAACTAGGCCATATGTAGCACTGGCATTTTAAAAAAATCAAACTTTTAACTGCCTCCATGTCTGTATTCTGACTTACAAGAAACAGCTGAAAGCTGTGGGTTTGTATTTACAGCTCAGAAAACCTTGGTATGGAGCGGGTGAAATTAATTACAAACCTAATTACACCATTCATAGCAATTACACCATGAACTCTATTGGTAGCACATAAGACAACAACAACAGGACAAGGGGTAATGGTTTTCAGCTAAAAGAGGGTACTAGACAGACGAGACACAAGGAATATGTTTTTTCATGACGATGGTGACAAAACACTGGAACAGGCTGCCCAGACAGGTAGCAGATACCCCATCCCTGGAAACATCCAGGAGAGGCTGGATGGGGCTCTGAGCAACCTGATTTAGCTGAAGATGTCCCAGGATGTGGGATTAGCATACCTGTCAAGGTTCCTTCCAACCCAAATCATTTTATGACTCTATAGCTACATATTCCTTAATATTTCATACTGTCACGACCAAATTCAGTTCATGTTACCTTGCCCCTCAATATACAGCTTTCTTGTCACTAGATTTTTGGCAGTTGGAGTTTCCTTTATATGACCAAAGCCATGTTTTAAATTTGCCAAAAATCCAACATCCCTCAAATGGCTTGAGTGTGCTTACTTTCATTAATGTATTGTAACTGTTGCTGCTTCCTTCAATACCTAGAATATTGATATGGCAAATTCAATACACACACGGAAAAAAAAAAAAAAGCAAGCATTTACTCTAGTACTCCACTGTGAAGGATTTTTTAAATCTCATTAAACTTAGCTTAAGAAAGAAACACAAGCCTGAAGGAAATTCTTGGAGAAATTCCTTTCTGAACTATAATTTCCCAGAGTAACATTTCCCATGAAAATTATCTACAGAAACAGCTGCCTTTTCCCATACCAGGCTAGTCAAAAGCATCAAAACCAGAAAGCATTCCGTTACAAGGTAAAAAAAGAACACCTCCCAGAAATCTCTGGGAATTGTTTGAATTGATCAGTGTTTCTAAAAAACTATTAGAAAGTACAGGAGTAATGCACAAGTATTTGCTGGGGGGGGCATAGGGGCTAATTAAACCATTAGGACAGGCTCACTGTATACATACACACACATTAAAAATATAAACACACACATCTTTTGCAGTGAAGCACTAGCAGTTCCTTCCCATCTCCCACTGCAGTGACAGCAGGCTCTCCAGCGTGGCACAGGCACAGAAAGTCCCTTTAGATATACAGCCCTCCTGAGACAAAGCCGCATGGTAAAGAAGCATAAATTCTAAATTATTACTATTTTAAAAAACCCAACAAAAAAAAAAAAAGAAGAAAAACCCATGCTGGTATCACACGTATTTGGCAAAACAAGAGCAAAACCATTCACTTCTGTCACACTAAGAAATCCATCAGTAGACCACGGCTCAGCTGAAACGTACAGGGGTGCACACACGTACACATCACACACACATGTGCCAGAGGACTACAGGAAAGTGAAGCAGTACTGTGAACACCCTCTGCTTTCATCTCCAGAGTGGACTGGAGGAAGAAGTGGCAAAGGAGAGCAGTCTCATGTCCACCACTATTTGCAACAGAGCAGGAGGAAAGGGACTCCGCTATTACAGAAGTCACAGAGCTTTACCTTTCCATAGCCATGGTGGCTTTGTGATAACGTCTGAACGGCTGCTCAGATGCACAGTAACTCTCACACCTGTGAGTAAAGTTATGTTTTCGATGCTTGCATAAAAAACACATCCAAGCCTGTAACACACCAAGTACCACCCTTCAACACCAGCACTTGAGGAAAAAAACCCCACACGTGTTCCGGCAAGTATATACGAACCAATGTTCACATCGCAGACATTTATGAATAAGCTCCCATGATGGTGTAAGAAAAAGAAAAAAAATACCAGCAATAAGCAAGGCTGCAAACAAGGCCCCCAACAGCCCAGCTCTAAGCACTATGGAGGATCTGGGAGCGCAACAGCAAATTAATGGGAAGTGGAAGAAGCAAGCTGGATGAACTACAGTACAACAAAAGGTACCTCTTTCAGCCCTTAGTAGCAAGGGGAAATGTTTAGGGACTCTTCAGTAACAAAACCTCCATTATTGTTTTCCAGATATACATCTTGCCACGTACTTGTAAAGAAAGTAAATACAAACCCTTTTGGGTTTTTAAATAATCAGTGTTGTACATATCTCTGCTAATTTATCTAAGATGGAGAGAAAAGATAAAGTAGTCTCCTCGAGTAGCTTTTAAACAAAATTAAAAGAAAACCCTATTTATTGCATATACCTAAAGATGCTTCACTAAACCTATAAGATCCATAACAACGATATCTGCTTAACCTCTAAAGGTCAAGGTCATGTCATTTACACCAAGATAAAAAAGTCTAATTATAGTATCCACAGCTGTATGGGCAAAGGCTGGTTATTAGAAAAGACCTATTATAAACCAAACACAATTACACTGTACAGAAACCATTAGATATTTGATGAGATTTTAATCTTTGGGCTGGTATCATTCAGCAAGTTAATCATCTAGAGAACAGAAAATCTGTAAGGAATGCAATTAAATGTACTAGTTCCATTAAAATTGAGCTGATATAGTTAATTGTAGTCCTAAAATAGCTATTTCCTCACACCTTCACTAGGCATTTTTTTTTCATCTACTGAGTAATAGTCTATTTAAGGAACACTTTTCACTTAAACACTCAAATAAGATTTGTGAATACTTTCGTTCTGTCACACTACCCCATACAAGTTGTACTGACGTTTGCTATTCGACCTTGGCTTCCTAGTTTGCTCTGAGAAGTCCAGCAAGGTCTTTTGTTTCGGTTACTGTTAGTCCATAGCACCTGCATTGCTGAAGCTTTGGGGAAGAAAATCACCAATGCATCTTCCCAGCACACGACGGCAATTAGAAACTGACACGAAACGATGAGCCAATGGCAAAACTCAGGTCATGTACTCATTTTAAGCATCAGCACTTCTGGCAAACACATGATTTCCAAACACCAGTTTTAATGAACCCATACATCTTCAAAGTACTTGGAAGGGATTCTCAGCCTTGCTAGCAAATTGGGAATACAGGCCGTTCCTGCCTTTTTTTGAGAGAAACAGAATGAAAACAAAAAGGTATCCTAAGAGTGCATCAACTTGGCAATAGCTAATCTGCAATTGAATCGCACGGACCACACAGTTTATTGGAGCATTTTAAATTGCTCTGCAGGGAAGGGCGAAAAAATCACGACTTGGGGGAGCGGCAGCGCAGCCGGGGCTGACAGCGGCGCGCCTCGCTGCGCGGATGCCGTTACGTAACCCCGGCCCGGCCCCCCCGGTCCGGATGCTCCGGCTGCCCCGGGGCCGCAGAGCCACGGCCGGACCGAGCCCCAGACCCGGGCCGGGCCCCAGCCCCAGCCCCAGCCCCAGCCCCAGCCCCGGCCCCGGCCCCGCCGCCACGGCGCCCCAGCCGCTCCCGCCTCCCCCCGTTGCAGCACCGGCACCGGCACCGCGCAGCCCCGCGGGCCCGCCGAGCCCCCGCTCCGCCGCCGCCCTAGCCGGGGCTCCCCGCACGGCCCGTCCCGCCGCTCCGGCCCCGCACCCGCGCCCCCAGCGCCGCCGCTCAGCGCCCACCTCCTGGCCGGCATCCGCGGCGCATCCCGCTGCGGCCCGGGAGGCTGCGCCCCGCCGCTCCCGCTCCCTCCCGCCGCAGCTCCCCGCCCGCCTGACGGAGAGAGGGAGGGAGGCAGGGAGGGGGCGGGCAGCCGCCGCCGCAGCCCCGCCGCGCCGCCCCCCGCCCCCGCCCGCCGGCCAAGGTGCCCTCCGCCGGCCGTACCCACCTGCGCCGGGGCCGCGCCTTTCCCCGCCGCCGCGGGACGGGCCCGGGCGCAGGGGCCGGGGACAGGTGCCGGGGACCGGGCTGAGGAGGGGCTGAGGAGGGGCTGGCGGCGCAGGGATGCTCAGCCGAGCGCGGCTCTCAGCGCAGCGGCGGGGCGGCGCCGGGGCTCGGCGCGGCTCCTCGCCCTCCGCTGCCGCTCCGGCCCCGGTGCGCCGAGCCGAGCCCCAGTCACGGTGCCGCCGGCGTGGCGGAGACACGGGCCAGCGGCGGGCACGGCGTAGCGGGCTTCGGGCATGACATCAGGGCTGGCATTGAACGGGAAAGCACGTGGGCAACGGCGGGGCTGTGCTGGAGCCAGAGGGACCTCCGTGCCAGGGCGGGAGGATGGTGTCAGACAAAGGGGTGCGCCGAGGGACAGCGCTGTCAGCAGCAGCGTAAGGGCCTTTCCCCACCCAGGCTTGGTGACACAAGCGCGACACCAGCCTTGCACCGTCACCCTCCCGCAGTGGTCACTGCGTTAGCTGATCAATCTTTGTCATCCCATAACGGGAGGTTGTGAGAAACACGTTACACGCGCCAGAAAGCTGCCGTAGAAATTACTCCTTTGATTTAATTTGTATTAGGTTTTCGGGGGGATTCGTTTTGGTTGGTTGGTTTTGGGGGCGTTTTTTGGTGGTTGTTTTGGGGTTAGTTTTTTGGGGGGGGGCGGTCTGTGGTGGTGTACAACATCCTTGATAGCTTAGACACACCTTGGGAAAAGGGAAGCTGGACTGTCTTGTGTAGAGACCTTCTGGAGTGGAACAGGTCACCTGCTGCGGTCAGACAGGCTGTCACTCATCTGTTTGGTTAGTGACTTGCCTCTGGCACCCTGGTCCTTCTGCTAGGGCCTGGTCACTCCCTGTCCCCAGGGCTGGCGAGCTTCCTGCCCTCTGGAGATGGCTCTGAGCCCTCTCTTAGCCAACTGTACTATTGACATCCCCTGCCTCAGCCCTGCTCTCTGGTTCACGGTAACAAGATTGGAAATAGATTTTGTTGTCCAAGAAAATAAATTGAGCTCCCTGGAGAACTAAATGCCACTGCCAGCAAATTCCAAAAAGAGAATCGGGGAAAAGGGCAAATACCTCTCGAAAAAAGTAGATTTACAGCATTCTATACATTATTGAACCTACACTATTCATTAGGCAAAGACGAACAGGCTGTATGATGCTGGTTTATGTTTTCCGCATTTCTCAAGATTCAAGAGAATCAGTTCTAGATTTGGCAGTATCATTGTGCAACAAAGGATCATTTTGGGGACCCTGGGGAAAAAAAAAAAAAAAAAAAAAAGCTTTATTTTCTCAGCTGAACCTGTAAGTCTCACTTCAAATGTGGTTAAATAAAGTTAGGAAATTCATTAAGTAACACATCTTTTTCTTTTTGGTGTTCAGTTTCCAAGAGCCAGAGTGGGAAAAACATTAAGTGGGACTTTGGTGGGTGTCCGAGTAAGGTTTTAATATAAAATCCACAGAAAGATTAAGTAAGAAGCCACATACATTATAGAACACATTTAAGATCGGACCATTAGTGATGCCTCTCCCTCAGTTACGATGCAAATGAGACAATATGCCAAAGTCAATAGTGTGGATATTATTTAACCGTAAATGGAGGGGAGGAGGAAGGCAGGAGAGAGGCAAAAATAGAAAAAAGAAGCGGGGGGAGTGGGGAGGGAAGAGAATGACAGAAACACAGCACTGTGATAGAAAGATATCACCACCCATGGATCCGGCCAGCATCCCATTACTCCTCTTCTGGTCTTCTCAGCTGGAGGGGCCCACAAAATGTAGAGTTCAATGGGTTAATACCTTCAGGTGTCCATGGGAATGGCAGAGCACTCCCCCCTCCATAGGAAGGGATGTTTTACACTGTCTTTTGCAACACTGGGTCTGTTGCAACATTGTGTATCCTGTGCGGTCCTTTGCTGGAAGGCCTCAGAAATTAGTCTGGGGGTGCTTTGAGGGTCTTTGATGGCTTATGATCTATTCTATTTTATCTCAAGTTCCCATCAGGCATCTTACCTGACAGTTCAGTCTGCCAGATTCAGGCAGGATGGGCTTCACTCAGCTTCTTCAGATCGTTTGCCATAGTGGGCAGTCCTTTGATGATCTTAACAGTGTTTAACACAATTACAATTTTTAAGGCTCTTACAAGCACTTAATAATACCAGGAATGTAGTCACTTATTTTTCTTCCAAAAGAAATAAGTAACAGGGCAAGGAGATAGAGGCATCTTAAGGTCACTATTCAACACCATTTCAGACAAGAGGTCGCCCAACAACTGTGACCAGAAAGAAATTCCAGAAAATTCTGTTGTTAATTCGCTCACTTGTTTCTGAACAACTTATTCTTTAATATTCTCTAATGATCTTGATACCAAATTCTTAAGTGGCTATTCTACAGAGACTTCTTTTTTCCCCCACTAATTTGCCGATACTTAAACCAAAGAGGAACAAACATGTAGAAGGACAGCTTAAATATTTTTTTAAGTAATACAGTTATGTTACTTAGATGGTGGAAGAAAAAGTGCTGTGTATACACACAGGTACCCTCATCTTCTAAGGTCTTAATTGCATGGAACTGTTTCTTAGATAACTGTAATCATTTCCATTGACTGCAGGGAAGTTTATTAAATATAAAATGAAGTGTTTGCTTACTACAGATATGCTGAGGATAAGCAGATCTAAGGCCATTGAAAATATTTAGTAACAGAACCTTAAGAAAATACTTTTATTTTCTCCTGTAATAGGCAATACTGTTGTTTCATTGCTGTCATTTATTATGAGGGGGTGTGTGTCTGTTTGGCAAAACACTACCCTTAGGCAACGTATAGGTAGAAGACACAATTTAATAAAGATTTTTGTAAATTACACCTTGCCTTCTTTGCAAATTCATTGAATTATGGAAAACTGTGAGAGTACAGTAGTAATAACCAGTGAACTGAAGTGCTTTGAAGAAAAAGCATGAAGTAGAGCACCAAAGAGCATCAAAGAGTGTGTGATAACAAACAAATTAGGTGGAGGGAGAGCTTGGGAGGCAGTGGCAGGCTCAGAGCAGGCACCGGCTGTGAAAGGAGAAAGGCAGGCACCAGCAGAGGGAAACTGGATGTGCCTTAGAGCAGGGCAGTGCCAGAGGACTGAAGAGCCATCTCCAGGAATCCGAGAGCACAGCTGCCATTAGGATCAAAGCAGGGAACCAGATCAACATCCCCTTTCTTTGACAGATACTGACCACCCAACACAGTACTTACTTTCCTCTTGGAGTCCTCCTGAGGGCTGAATTGTTTAGAATACTTATGGATGGGCACTGTTGCACCAAAATAGCCTAAAATTACTTGTGTGGAGACAATACATTTTCACAATGATGCAAAAGTACTCACAATAGGCAAAACAATAACTGACTCTGAACAGATGTAGAAAGATCGGACAATAGTGAGCAATAGGGCAGTGAGAGGGTGGCTAAAAGTCTATGCCAATAACTGGAAATTAATGTAAACAGTAATGAAAATAACCCTAACTAAACGTACATAATAATGGGCTATAAATTAGCCTTTTTTATTTGGAGTCATTTTGAGTAGTTTTCTGCAAACACTGCTTTGCTACTCAGCAGTAGTCCAAAAGACAAGCAGTGTTGGAAATTGATTCAAAAGCAGCAGAAAACAAAGCAGAAAAGCTCATTACAACTCTATGTAAATCTCTTTGCACTTGAGTGCTCTGTACAGTTCCAGTTCCTTCATTATGAAAATGTGAAACTGGAAAATGCATGTATGCAGCTGAAAAAAAAAATATGCAGAGGTATGGGAGTGCATCTGTGTGAGGAGATAATTTCTAGCTGAAGAGCAGACTGAGAAAGGATTGTCTTTTGATCTATAAAATCCCTAGTGATACACAGGAGGCTGACAGGAAGTCATCATGTGCTGCTTTTTATCACACAAGACTTTGGGAAGACTCAGTAAATGATCAAGCAGCTGAAACTGGTTGAAAACCAGGTTGGAAACAACTGGGAAAAACTCTTTTATACAGTGTTACTAAATCAGATGGCTTGCTTCTATACTATACTATGAAGCTGAAGAGACAGATGCATTTAAACTGAGATTATACAAATGAATGAAGGACAGCTGTAGGCACAACAATTTCCTTTCCAGTTCCTGCTGAAGAGGTACCTGCCCACTGCCTATTAAGAGTTGCCCAAGAAAGGACACTCCATCTGCCCTGGTTGCCCTGACATCAGTTTCCAAGTTCTGTAGAGAGCAGGATATCAGATTTAATGGACCTTTACACAGTCCTGTACAGCCATTCAAATGGTTTCTTCTTTTCCTTCCTCACAGGTAGGTGAGAGACACCAGAGACAAGCAGCATCCCTACGTATGAAAGCATACTCCTGCTTCTCCCCACCTTTCCTGGGAGTGACATCAGTCTTACTTCTTGATCTTTCTATTTGGGTGTTCTTCCATTCCCCTGAAGAGAATTTGGAAAAACTGTCTATATCTTCTCAACATTTTGCTCTTCAGTTTCTGTAGTGATAGTCCATATGCACTGGTCAACTCATTTCAGCCCCATTTTTTTACTATCGTTTGTACAAGAGTGGGGCAGTACATAGCAAGAGCAATCCTGAAGCATAATAATGTAAGATACATAGAATTTACCAAAAATACTTTCCAGATTCATAGATCATCACAAAAAATAAAATCTAAACTATTCGTGGACATCCCTGAAGGAAAAAGGAAAATAATGCCTTCTCATTCAAGAAACTGGAAAGTATAAACACCCAGAGATGATTTAAAACTGAAGTTACAGATAAACATCCTACATAGATAACCACAATTTGCAAGAGTTTTATGAAGAATATCCCTATTAAAGAAACCAGAGACCTGAAAAGCAAATCTGAAATGCAGTTTTTGAGAACTCCAAGAATCTCTGAAGACAAACATGATAAATTGGATGGAGTGGTTCAAACTGACGTAAACAAAATCTGTATGGTTGATAGTATAGTTAACTACATCCACTCAAAGATAAGGCCAAGTTTATTTCACACAATTTTAGCAATGGCTAGTAGTCCCATGGCCCCATTTTCAGCACAATGCACGATTTCCTTACTGTGTAGAATGCAAAACTAAAGCAGTATAAACACTTTGAGCTACACATGATACACAGCAACAAAGAGAAAGAAATCTCTGATTGGAAGTGTTCTAACTACAATCCTTATAACCCTGCTATTACCAGCCTTCTACTTTCTATTCTAGACTCAGTTCTTTCAAGCTTCAGTATTTAAAGGACTTTTCTCTCAGTAACTCCACTAGAATAGCTTTAAAGGGTCACAGTGGTACAGCTTCCTCTGCACTGAGAGCTACCTAATTAATTTATTTTTCCAAAGCAACAGAGATTACCCAGCTTCAAAGAGTTTCAGATGGTATCCAGGATAAAATTCCAAGAATGCTGTTATATATGGGTATTGAGGCCATCTTTGTATCCTTGGCCTTTAAACAGGCAAAGGGTAAAACACTGATACCTGTTTATGGATAAGCCATGTCTAAAATTCTTGCCATCATTTTAAGCAGCTTAGTTGGTATGTTGCCACAGAGAGGAAAGGCAGCAAATTTTAACATCTCCCAGCATTATTATAAGAAGTGAATTCTGAGTAGAAGAGAATTTTATAGACTTCATTAAAATTTAAAAACACCAGTGGGTCAAGACATGCAAAGCATGTTTTCAAATGCCATTGCCTTTCGTTTTGTTTTGCTGATTAAACATAACTTCACTCCTGCTATCCTTAGATATAACAGACACATTAGAAAGGGGATTTAGTGTGCCCAGCATGAGGATAATCAACATTCCAATACTTAAAATAACTTCCAGCCATCTTGCAATTTTATTTGTGAAGCTGCTTATAATTTCAATTTTAGAAATCTTTCCAGCATATATTTGCATTTCCAATAAATTTGATGTCCACATACCTGAACATGCTCTGTTAACATTGCCCCATATCTTTTAAAATGGCATCTGAAAAACTGACTCATTAGAACTTTCCAAAGACAGAACTCGGTCAGAAGAGTTGGAAGAATTCCCAGTGAAACTTCTGCACTCCCATGCTCACGATTTGTAAACACTTTCTCTAAATATAGAGTAGACTCTGATCAGCAGTTAACTCTTCAGTCCTAATAAAGTCCTGCAGATATTGTGTGTTAGATATTGCACATTAACATCGGATTTGGATACCCACACTTCGTGTTGGACGAAGCTCCACGTTCCCAAGCCTGAGTCTGCAGAATTTCAAGAAAAATTCTTAATGAAAGAATTAAGGTATGGGAGCAGGCAGATGTATGCTGTTAAAGTAGATTGGATAAAAGTCTTCTATCAATATTAAATTAATCTGACAGTGCCATGGACAGCTCAAAACAACAGCCCCACCATCTATAAGTGGACTGTATAGCGCTGAAATGTTATTTTCAAACTGTGATTTATGATGTTTACACATCACCAAGGTCATAAATCCCTCATCCCTCAAAACAGCTCCCCTTTAAAGCTTCCTTTAAGGCATTTCTAACCAAGCAGAGCAAGCAGCTGGACTGTTTTGTTATATTCAGCTGCACACTTCTCTTCACCCTGACACAGCCCAGGCTGGCTGCAGGGGGCCTGGTCCTGCCTGCAACTCAAGCTTCTGCTGCAGTGCTTGTCCCTGCTAAAAGCAGAGGCTGCAGATGAGTGACCTGACGTGAATTTGTGCTGTGAGCTGTTCAGGGAACTCCAGGCAGCTGGAGCTGGGGTGAGCTGTGTCAGAGCAGGAACGAGGTACAGAACCACCCCACAGCACAGGGATGAATGAGGAATTGCCCAAGATGAGGGAGCTCAACAGAAAGCACACAACTTGGGGAAAAACCATACTGCTTTAAAAGTAATCCTGGTGCTATTCACTATGTGCATATGAAACGTGCACAGTGCATGACAATCACTGTATTTCAAAATTAAAGAGAAAACACAAAAGAGTGATATTATTACAGATTAATGTAAGGGCTTCTGTGGTTCATTTGTGACAAATATCCACCCAAGATTCCAAATCCCTGCACACAGCCTAATCCTAAAGCATTTAGCTTCCAGAGCATCACAATGCCCCCCATCTTTTCTGTCTTAAGAGCTGATTCATTTGAATTATCCTGCTTTTCCCCAATATCTAAATTGGATTTCCCCCAGGAACTCCCCCCACACCTTACCTCCTATTAGACTCTTTCCTATTCTGTTTCTTGAAATCTGAACTTCTTATAACCTTCATTTTTCCTTTGTTTTGTCCCACTTTCCCCTGATTTTCTCCCTAGTTCCTGCTCATTATTTTACTCCTAACCTTTTACAGAGAAATTGCAAGAATGCCAAGAAATGGTAGAGAGATGTGTTCTGTATGCAGTGTTTTCAGGTATCTCACAGGAAGTGTTCCTACTGAGCATGACAATTTTAGAACTATTTGGCTAACCTTGCAATTGCAAAACTACAAAAAGCCTCTGGAACACCAAGAAAAAGATCAGAAATAGACACGAGGCTTTTGCAAGCAAAAATAGAACATTTGTATTTATAAACTAAAAGGCTATAAAGAAATAAATAGTTTCTAAATAATTCAGAGAAAATAGGCAAGTTAAACTATGGTTCTGTCTTCTCCGAATTTCTTTTAAATCAACTACTTGAAATTATTTTAATTATATTATGTATAATTATTATATTAAAGTATATTAAATCATATGTTTGAAATTTATATGCCTATTGATAATTCTTTGTGTAAAAAAAAAATCAAACAATCACAACCTTTTGGTTAAGCAATTCTCTATATAGGTTGATTTTTTTAAAGCAGGTTAAGATTTTCAGTAGTGTCAGCTTGGAGCTGCAGCCTCCATCTACACATCCAGAGCCCAGTGACCTCTGCTGGAACTGGGGGATTCCTGGCAGTGCTGCGGTGTCACTCTTTGTCCCTTCGCTATCACAGTAAGAGAAGCTGGCATTGTAACCCTCCCTCTTTGGTATTTTTTTCTTCATTTTGTTTTGGAGAAACTTTACCACTGTAACAGCAGTTCGAGTCTGACATTCTGTGGAAAACTTGATCAGAATCTTTGATGAAGTTTTAAATGAATGTTTAACAAATACAACTAAAGTTCAGGAAAGCAGCATAGTGAGAACATGATACAAGTAGTTTTCCTGAATTGAAGCTGTGCACATAATCACATGCTGTTTCCCCTTTCAAAGGCTTCCCCTTCCCATATGATTATTCCTTCTGTCTCTCATTTACTGCTACAGTAATTGAAAGACTGGAGGTGCCTGTCATCACAGACGTTGGATGATCTCTGTAGACAGAGCAGAACAACGACGGAGTGCCGTGAGTCAGGAAAAGGACCACAAACATGAAGAATGAGGAAGGATGCAAAGGCAATCCAATTGCACTGTGCACTGCAACCCTGGGCTCTGCCCCCATGGGAGCTTCTCTAGCAGTGGTTTGTGCTGCTAAAAGAAAAGGTCTCAGGAGCCCCAGGGTGAGGGGAACTGCAACCCCTGACTCACAGATCATATTCAGGATGCACAGTCCTCTTGAGAATGGCCTTTTTTCACTTTATGATCAGAAAGAGCTTAATGTAGACATTCAGGCAACATAAACAAATTACTATCTTCCTCCAGTTACATGAACAAGGTTCCTCTGCTGACCCAAGTGGTTATGACTCAATAAATGGATAAAATTATTTCTACTGGACATAATTTAGTGTGATTTGTGCCATCTCTATTATGCCATTTTCAAAAGGTACAAAAGCCTTGTTCAACACCAACAGAAACTATGGCTGACCAACACAGCTGAAATCTAAGTCACTTATAGGTAATAATGCTAAATTCTCCTTACCAACATTAAAGCACTGATGCTGCAAAACACCACACCAAAAACCTCACACAGTTTTGGTCAATTCACTCACCAGCAACAAAAGGAATATGAGTGACACAGGTTTTTTTCCAGTACAGGAACATAATGCTCATTCTCAGAGCAGACAGAGTTTTTACTTACCATTGAAAGGACCCAGAAATGCAGCATGCCACTTATCAGTGGCTATGTAACAATTAAACACAGAATGATTAATATCGTATCTAACCAAAAATTTACCTACACAAACTGCTAATTAGCCAAAAAATAATTCATTCATGTTTTCAGGAAATACACTGAACTCTAAGGAGAGCAATAATTATTTTACTCTAAGTATCTTCTAAAAAACTTTACCAGAATACTAGAAATTACTCCATGCAAGTCACTTAGTAGCCTGATTCAGCAGTGACTAAAAGGGAGATACCTGAAGAAGCAACTCTGCAGTGTCTTGAACCCTTAGAAATGAAAATGGGAATTTTTTTTTGAGTTCCAGCCCAATTCTCTTGAGTTGCAGACCAGACTGAACAACCCTGTTTCAGGGGAATGCCAAAGAAATGGCAACCCTGCTCACAAACAACCTTCAGGCTAGAGTCAGCATCCAGTTCTCCAGGCTCAACCATAAACCTGGTTCTTCACTAACTTCTTACAGCTACACCAAATGAAGCAGGAACTCTACAGCCTGGTTAACCATGCAGCCCTTACTCAGTTCTGTTCCTTGCGCTGAATGAAACTGCACTTGGGGAAAAGAGCTGCTGGTGAGTTATCAAGGACTGCATTTTAACAGGTACTAGGGGAATGGAGAGAAGGAGAAAGGTTCTTAGGCAATCTTTATTCAGCAAGTTGCTTCCATTTGAGCATTTGAATTCTAATATTTGCTAAAAAAAGAAAAAAAATTTAAATACATGGTTTGTTACTTTGAATTTAAACTTCTGAATCAATTGATGAAGGGACCATATGGGAGATGCTGGGAAGCAGGATGGATCCAAGGGCATGCTTCTCCTCTAGAATGCATACAACTAGAATTCCTCAATTTTATCTGTATATGTTATAAAAATAACCAGGATATTTCAAATTCAGCAAGTAGTATACAGGAATACACAGAACAGTAATGGCATTTGAAAATTATCCGTGCACATATTTATTTGAACTATCTTCATTTACTCTCCATGAGTGCCAAAATGATCTTTATCCTGCTGAAAAGCTGACTTGTCCAACTCTTACTTGAACATATGCATTGAAAGCTTCCGGAGAAAGAAAACCGAAAGAATCAATACCCCAACCCCTCGAAACTAACAAAAACATAGCCACAGCCCCAGACTCCAGAGCTTCCCTGCAGATAAAGCCAAAAGACCTCAGGATAAGAAAGGACAAATATACAGAGTTTTGGTAGTCTGACGGAGTCAAATGTCAAAAGTTCAACTAAACAGCATAAGGAATACTTTTGGCCCAAATCAACAAAATATTTAAGAGTGCACTTTGAATTATTTTCTTGATAACAGCTATTTTCTTAAATCCAGATTAATACTGTCACATCTGCTAGCAGTTTTTAAAGTTACTTCGTTTTCTTTGAATGCTGTACTTTCACTTTTCAACACAATTTGGATCATGAGAGACGTCTTCTATTTTAACAGAATCTGAATCATTATCAATTAACCAGTCAAGTCAGAAAATGCTGACTCCTTTATTTCCTCCATCATTGTAACTTCCATCTCATAGGAAGGATTCAGGTAAAAACAAGAGCTATTTCTGTAATACAAGGTTATATACTACTACAAGAACAACCACCAGTTTACAGTTTTTAATGCCTAGATAATTTTTAAAACTGCATGTCTGCATATTCAGAATTAAAAAGGACCATAAAGAGAAGATCAACTAAGTAACAATTAAAAAAAAAAAAAAAGTTGTCACTGAAAAAAGCTGTCACTGTCCACGGGAACCATGTCTAGTCACGTTTTCAGTCAGTCAGTCAGCTAGCTGAGGGTCATGTCATTACTTAGTTTCTGTAGAAAAAACACAAGCACAAAAATAGTATCAAAAAGCAACGTACCTATTTTTATTTTAAAGTACATATTATAAAATATAATCATTACAACAGCATATAAATAAGGCTTTCAATATCTTTAGAAGAATAACATTAAAGTTTTAGGCCTGCTTCTCTAACTTTTAAAGAAGTGCCTCTTTCTCCCAGCAGTGTGTAAAAGCCAGCATTTTTTCCGCAGTATACTGTTGATACAAAATACAGCCATTTTTTCAATATATATCACAACTATGATACAATTACTTTTTTTAAACATTTTTGCAGGGCAATAAATCATTATAAATATACATATTAACATCAGGATTTTAATAAAGGTTTAAGTTTAAAATTAATTTTTAAAATGTTAAAAAAATGAATGCAAATCAAGTCAGTGATGCAGGACTTCTTCCAGACAAGAATGACCAAAGATATTAATAACCAAGTATTTTATGACAGAATAAAAATTTTTTTCTACTTAGTAAGTAACTCAATAATTATTTAAAACACCCAACCTTTTTCAGAAGGGGAAAAATGCAATGAATCCATTTGCTGTGGGTTAAAATCAATCAGCAATGACTATTAAAAGCCACAGAACCTAGCTCCATGTAGCTGTGTCTTGCATTTCTAACACAATGCTAGTTAGAAGCTCTGCTTCCTAAGGACTATTTGAAAGCTTTATGAAAGACATTATGGTTTTTTGTTTTGTTTGCTCGTGGGTCTCTTGTGTAGTGGTTTGGGGTTTTTTCCCAGGGGTGGGGGTGGTATTTAAGTAGAACTACTAGGTAGCAATGAAGAGATTAATTCTTTCCTTCCTCTTCTATTTTTGAATGACACAATTTATGTAACTGGCATCAGACACTGCAGTGAGGTTTTCACAAAATACTGAAAGTAATGCAAAACCCTGAGTGGGGAGCAAAGCTGGTCAACAGCAGGATTATTAAGATAGGTCTGCTTTTAGCAACTGCCTAGAAGTAGACACTGTAGCTGTCTTCTCTACACTGATTTAAAGCAAGATAGTTTGAAGTGATTATTTCAGCCATTAATACTTACTTAGAATAAGAGGGGATAACCTCACCCCCCAAAATTTTACATTGGAAGTCAAAGAGGTTAAGAGACCCTTACTGGTCTGAATTTCCATCTTTTCGCTGCTACTTTTAACTACTCACATAAAGAATTGAATTTTCATTGGCCTGTAGGAGAACCAGAGCCTGTAACATTCATTAAGTGAATTAGTTTAGAATATTAATAGATATGTATTCAAATTTGCCTGATGAACAGTGTGTTGCAAGGTGACAGAAAGCTCTTATAGTCAGAAGTTTACACTATAAAAGCATTATGAGCAGCTTACTGTTACCATAAAACCTTTTTTAAGAAACAATTTTGTAAATTGTGTTTTAAAAAAATTATTTGCATAAGAAGGTGCTGGGGCAAAACTTCAAATGTATTGAAAAAATAAACATTTTACTTAATTATTCCATGGAATAACTTATTTTCATTTAGATTCTAGAATTCACAGGTCTTATAATGGATTTTAATCAGAGAACCTTGTTTAGAAAGTACTATTTCAGAAATCCAGTCACCTTGTTAGAGACGAAAGGAAAGGAACACAACAGGACTTTAGAAAGGATTTTTTTAATTATGAGGCAATGATTTCCTTAAGTGAAAACCCAAAGAAGTTTTAGCTAGAAAGATTATTTCCTTCCTACAGCTAAAATTTAAAATGAAAAAAGTTAATATTCTCACATCTTAAAAAAAAAACACAACTATTTCAGAGGCAGAGAGAATTGCATCTCCTTTGACCTGCCCAATTTAACACTTTAATTTAACTACTGCAAAGCTTGTCAGTCAGCCAGGCCAGTACAAAGTCAGGCAGTGGCAAACATCACTCACATGCGCAAGCCCTTTGGAAAGGGAATCTTTACTTTTAGCTACCACTTCAACTAAACTTGAGAAACCAACTAAAGGACAAACGAACAAGTAATTCTGGCTGTCCTGAAAAGAGATAGATGCCAAGACAACCTGCTCAGAGACTCAGAATCAGGAAGCTGGTGTACAGAAAAACTAGGGGTAAATCCTTTTTCTAATTTTCGATGCATGTTGTATTTACATTTCTCTAGTAAGAAGTACAGGAAGCAGACCTGGTATTATATTACACTTCACATCATAGTTATTCCTGTAGGGACCCAGAGGCTGGGCTGTTATTGCTGAAAGCAAAAGTCACATTAAAAACAAACAAAACTTTCTATAAAGATAAGAGCATGGGTACAAGTTACTTAAAATTGCATTCACCAGAGCTGCTGATTAAAAAAAACACAAAAAAAAGTTTCAAATTACTTTTAGCTGTAATTCCATGAAGAAAAAGAATGCCCAAAATCCAACTTTTAAAAATGAATGTTGGATATAAAGACTAAGACCATGTCTAGTATCTGCTGCTTATCAAAAGAGCAACATGGAAGTCCTCAGGAGAAAAGGAGAAAAAGAACACTTTGGGCAAAAGCTTTTTTTGGTCTTTGCAATTCTGGGGTCACAAAGAACATCTATACAAAGAAAGGTACAAGCAGTGAAACTTAGAGGTAAAATACTGATGCAAAGACAGTCATGATTTCATGTGATATTTTCGGAACTAGTTAAATCAAAACTTCATGTCCCCTAGGAAGATAGTATGGTACTGGAAATATCTGGAAGCTATAGTAATATTTGAGAATTATTTTGTAGGAAACAGGGCTTAGCCTTTTCTCCCCCAACTATATTCTCCTTTGGCAATAGTCCTAATGCTGAAAAAAATAAAAATAATTTAAAAATGTGATGAAATTCAATATAATTTGAAGCAAAGCAATGTTTTAAAGGAACAATTGAATTTTGGTCCCTGAAATCAGTAAAATATAAAACCTTTCTAGGAGTTTAGACAGCTTTCTCAGGCCATAAGCATCAAACAATAAGTTCTCATACTAATTATCTCAAACATGTATCTCAGTACCTCCACCACAGGCTCTGCTATATTTTCTTCACTATCACATACTCCACCTACACCTAACTTCTGAGAATACAGGTGACCCACATATCCCAAACCTTTAGTTTCACCTGAGGTTACCTATCCCCCCACATCCTTTTTGTATTTACCCCTTCACCCCTCTATCCTTCAAGGGCCCAACTGTGCATCTTTATGCAGTGCCACTGAGGGCATGTGACTGTAATAAAAAAAAAAAGACACACACAAACTTATGTCTCTTCCATTGTTTATTTTTGCATACTCTTTTCAATGTCAACTGATTCTCTCACATACAAAAGTGATTATTTCTCTGAACATCCAGATTTTTTATCAATTGGTTCATGGTTTTTTCAAGAACTATAAAAATTGATTTTTGTTAAAATAAAGTGCACATGTGCATGTACAAGCAGACACACACCCATAAACATATATGTATGTGTATCCACACACTGATGTATCAAAAATTCTATTTCAAGTTATTAGCTAAAAATCGATTTATCTTTATATGTTTGTATCTAACTTCAAAATGTTTGCCTATCGCTATTTCAGGCAGCTGAACTTCAGGGTAAGTAGGAGCTCGGGCTGGGGAGGGGTACTCACCTGCTCAGTAAGTTCTCTGCCGTTTGTTGGGCTCCTCCAAGGGCGAGTCTGCCAGCCTCACTTTCAGCCTCACACCGTTCACAATCTTGCCATGTAATGCAGTTATGGCCTCGCTGGCACTGGCTCTGTCTGCAAATTTCGCATAGCCCACATTTTTTCCAGCCACAAGATAAACACTTATCAATTGTCCAAAACGACTGGGGGAGGAAAAAAAAAGAAAAAAAGAAAAAAAGAAAAGGAATTTACAGATTTTCCTGCAACATTTCCAATGTGAAGTATGTATGATTTGTTAACTACAAAAACAGTACTCTTAATATCTATTTTTTTCTTGTGCTGGTGTTTTCTGCTACTCCCAGTTTGCATATTCCCTTCTCTTGAATTATGGGCAGGAATGCAAATAAACCCCAGAAGTTCACAGGTGATGTTTTCTATGAAATATTATGATAGAACCACAAACATCAGTGATTTCTCTCTTATTTAAAAGAATATGTAAAGCTAATCAATACTACAGTCCCCAAACACTAAATGGTACTCAAAACACCCCACAAAAACGAGAAAAAAACCCAAATCAGCCAAAAGTAAGACATACACACCCAAGCCAGCAGATAATTTAGAAGCTAAACCTGCATTCTCACTTAAATGAACTTGCTAAGTTGTAATTCATCTTTGAAAAGGTCTCACTGAAACGATTCAGAGGGCAAGCACTACAACTTCAGGGAAGCACACAGATTTCCAAGTACTCCCTAGACAGATCCTTAAATATTTTTAAAAAATAGTCTGCCTGCTTCTTATTGAAGTTATGCTGAAGCGTCAAGACCCAAGTGCATAGCATTTTCCTCCTCCAGTATTTGATTAAGAAAATCTACCTTATCAAATAGGTACAGTTTTAAATTTCACACAAAATGTTTTCCTCTCCGGGTGCTTTGAAAATATTTTGGCTTTCCAAAGATTTATTGCAAATTTAAGCTATGAGGAAAGAGAAATGTCTCTTTCTTCAAGACTATACTACAAATAAATAATATAAAATACAGGAAAACAGCTAACTGTGGATTTTTTTAAGATGCCAAAAATTTGTCTCAAGTCTTTGCTCCACATAGGGGGATACAAAGAACAATTGAAGTAATGTTACTAAGATGCAAACCATTATAATGTATCAGAAAAAAAACCACCCTATATTTGCTCCCCCTAAGTTACTGAGGAAGTATATCAAAATAGTTAAATGCCTTACAGAAATATGTAGAAGAAAATGCAAAATGATTTAGGAAATAGTCTGAAATACTGTATTTTTTGGGTAAAAATAAACATCAGAAGACCAGACATTTTACTTTAGATTACGTTACTTGATAATGAAGCTGCTATACTGATACTGCAGCTATGCTTCAATGAGAATTTCATTACACACTTCTTTCAAGAAGCAACTGTTACCAACTGTTACCAACTGTTCACTTATGACTCAGTGGTCACTGTGTACTGCCTTTTGTGTAAAGAGTTTTCAAGCCCTCTTTTTTATTTTCAGTATTTATTTTAAATATTTCAGAGTTTGTTTCTTTCTTCGGGAACACTTATTTGTAAACGGATTCTTACCAGAACACATCCTCCAGTACATTTACAGGTAAAGGATGGGGATGAAAAAGTATGAAAAGCCTTTCCTTCACACAAGTGTCAGGTGGAACTTTTTTTTTGGGTGGTGGAAGTATAGCATCTGTTTGGGGCTGCAGCAACTGTGGGCCAGCTGAAACGGGAAATGCTTGCTGAAACAGGAAAAAATGCAAGTGTAAGTTAACTGACAGCGGGGGCCAGAGGAAGTAATTTTACCTTTCTTACTATTTTTGTTCCATCACAGGGTATAAATAGGCCATGCGAGTTCTGATCTTCATTAATTTGTTTACTTTGGTTATTTAATTAGACTGGGACAATAAATTCAAGTGAGGTCAGACACCTTTTCAGGGAATAAAAATGCACCAACCAACCAGAGGTACATCTTAAAAATGCAGCATGTGAAACAGTTAACGGAAGTGAGCAGCGTTCTTTATTGACATATCTCAGGTTTCTTACAACAATTCAGAATACCAACACCACCCATGCTACGAACTTACAGGAGGTGTCCTGTAGGGCTGAACAATCGCGCTGTTGCTGCGCAGCGCCGACGACACCTGCGCTGTTACCAGCTGTGTGGCCATCTTTCTGATGAGGCTGCAAGCAGAGTGATAATAAACTACTTTAAAGAAAGAGCTAAGTTATGGTAACCTTAAATTTAGCAAGAGAAAGTAAGTTTTAATATACATCAGAGTACCTCTAGAAATCTGTCACGCCATGTACATAATGAAAATCAAGACAGGCTTTCATGACACCCTACAGATGTGATCTGATAGCATGCATGCTAGCTGCAACTCACTGAAAACATTCATTCATTGCCACTTATAGATACACAAAACTAGTCTTTGGTTTTCTAATACCCTGGGGGAAAAAAAAATTAAATTATCTATACAAGAGCCCACTACATTTTGTGAGAGATGCCTAAAAAGCAAAAGGAACAGAAAAATTTCACCTGTTTCAGTAAAGAGCAGAGACATTCAGCTCAGAAATCAAAATATTATCATAGAAAGTTTACCTCCAGCTCTCATTTTTCAGTGATTGTTCTTTTGCAGAGTAAGAAAAAGCAATTGCTCTTTTGCATAGATACACAGCCTGTGTTGTAAGACCAGGTTGTAGGAATTATTGAAGAAGGAAGGTTGCAAAGAACATTGGTTTTACTTCAGATCAGGAATGCACTTCTGAAGTGAATCTCTCCACTGTCCCTCCTTACTACCCTAATTCATCTCCCAGAATAGGTTTGACATGAACTAGACTCCTTTAGGATGAAACTAAGGCAAAACATTCCCTGAAGGCCAGTACCTAAACTGCTCCACCTTGTACTGGGCACTCAAATCACAGGGAAGTTAGAGGTGGTCAAACACCTGACAATTCCCCATCCTGTGGTGATACCAGATCCTCACCACCCAAAAGTTTTACTCTATGTATGTGCTTCACAAAGCTACTACTTGCACTCCTGTAAACACAACCAAGAGATGAACCAGTATAAATCTGGTTATAATTCAAAAATCTCATCAAAAATACATTCCAGCTTTGTTATATATTATAGATACATTGACAGATTCTTGCCAAATCCAAGATTTTTCCATAGTATCTTAAAAATATATTTTAATTTTTTCTTTATCAAAGACTACTAAGTTTCAAAAGGCTTATTCTAAGCCATCAAAAAAGAAAACGCCAAACCAGTTTCAGAAAATACTATCTGCAAGTATAGCACAAGCTCACAGTGATACTGATGTTATACCTCATGTTAAAAATGTATTTATTTTAGATTTTGCTCCCCAGAAGACAACTTTCTACCTCAAGGTACCAGTACTTACTCTGAGCTGTCATTCCCATCTTCTAGGAAAATGACAGTGAGTCGATTTCCAGGAGGATACTCAAACCCATGGAGTTTGTACTTGGCATATATAGCAGAGGCAGCAGTGCTGTACTGTATCACAGCGTACCCTGCAAACACAGTGCCAGCAAGATACAGGTAAATCCTGAGAACAAACCACATCATATCAGCAGTACATTTAAACTGCACATCAGTCATGGATGACACAAGACTCTTAAGCCTTCTTACCACACCATTATTACTCATCAGTTTCATTTGTGAAGGAAACTTCACTGAAATTAACTAGCGACAGATGAGCTGTGTTTATGCTAACTTGAAAAGCTGGCAATAACACCACAAAAGTGAAAACATATTTTCCTCACTACTCCAGAATTAGCAACAAAAGAATATATAATTTTATTTCAAAATGCAACTATACCATCAACACTGAATTTCAAGAACTGTAAAGTTAAAATGTAACTCTATGAATCATCTACATTTCAAGTTGCTTGGAGAAGAGATCATTTCCATATTTGTCTCAGCAGCAGTAAAACAAGACTGAAACCAAAACAGTCTTTCAATAGAAAACATAAACCCACCTATCATGACTTTAATTCTATCCTTCTTGAGTTTTTATTACCTGAAAGTAAAGGTTTAAGCCCTTAAGGGGTACCTATAAACAGGGTTTCAAACAAAACTGAATTTTTGGCTTCATGCAGTGATAGCAACAACCACTGATTGTTTCCAACAAGTTTCCAATTGCATTTTGCAATACAAATTAATTGAAGTACAATTACAAGGGATTCCCTTCAGAGCAAAAAAGACAAAAACCTTTTGTACTTTTACTTACCACTATTGGTATGAGGGTCTCGCTGAACATCACAATATTCCAGTCCTGGAACTAAATCGAAGAGGGCGAACAACTGCTCTTGAATAAAGGGGAGCCGTGACACCACCGACAGGCGTTTGGAGACTGGTTCTTGAATTCGGGTCTCAGGTTTCTCAAAACCACAAAATTCTGGCTGCATACCTCAAGAATCAACAAAATAATTTGAGTCATCACACCTGCATGCCTTCATTTCACACATATGTTGCATTCAACTTTTAAAAGTAATCCAAATCAGTTCTATACTGGAGGTCACATGTTGATTTCACCACTGCAAGTCACAAAATAATTGGCCAACCTGAGCAAAGCAAGCCATAAAAACAGAGAGATGAAATGCCTGGCTAGTTTCTAACTTCAATATCTAATCTACTCCTTAAGTGTTGACCTAAGCCTCCATTAGCTTCCCTTCCTCCAAACCACATTCTTACTTAGTTACCATACTGGAGACTACAAATAATTTTTAGTAAAAATAAATGCAACTTACAAAATGGAAGTGTATTTCCTCTTAGATCTTGCCTCATGTTATTACTGTAATAATCGTATTCAAAAGACTCAGATGACTTATTTTTAGGTTCAGCCAAAATGGCCCTGTAGCCTGAAAGAAACAACCACAGACCTCAGCACATCTCAGTTATCTGACCAGACCCACATTCTCCAAGTGCCCCATTTAGAAACATATTATTCAGAGAACCCAGTAAGCACTGGCTTTAGAGAGATAACTAAACTTGAAGTCTGCCATAATAATTGTGTGAAAGTTAACAGCTTCCAAATGGAATTACTCCTACTCACAAGTTACGCATTATAGAGCCTACTCACCATAAGAGTGACTGAGCACTGGCACAGGTTGCCCAGAAAGGCTTTGGAGTCTCCATGCATGGGGATATTCAAATCTCCCCTGGACATGGTCCAGTGCCCAGGTGATCCTGCAGAGCCAAATGGTTGAGCAAGATCACCTCCAGAGGAACCTTCCAACTTCAAGCATTCTGTGATACTTAGGATTCTGAGATGATCCAGAAGTCATCACCTGAACTTCTGTGCTAGAACAGTACTTTACGGATGTTTTACACTGATCTAGGTTTTGCTTTCATGAAAGAAAGAGGTATTACACTCGAGCTATCCAACAAATTTCACTTTAACCCTATAGCAGAAAAAAATAAAATTTGACTCCTAAGTAATCTCAGACTCAAATTCCTAAGCACAAATTTAATTTCTGTAGAACTCTTTAAGATAGATACAATGCAGAACCACCACATATATTACTGAAGAAAAAAGAACCAAACACAGCCATTAAAAAAACAGGAACAACCACACCCACATACCGAGTGGTTTCATATTTGTGATTAAGCAACATGGAACAGGAGGCTGGAATGGAAGACTGCTCTCAGGCTTTTGAGGGCACCTTTTTTCTCCTGGATGAGCAAAGCCAATTCCCTCTGTCTCTCCTTCAAAGCCTTGTGCTTTCAGCCCCTGAAATCCTTGGTGGCCTTCCACCAGACTCACTCAAATTCATTAACAACTTTTGCTACTACAGCATGAAAGACAAATTACAGAATCACAGAATGGTTTGGGTTGGAAGGAAACTTATAGATCATCTTGTTCCAATGCCCTGCCATGGGCAGGGACACCTTCCACTAGACCAGGTTGTTCAGAGCCCCATCCAACCTGGCCTTCCTTGAACATGTCCCAGGACAGGACATCCTCTGGGCAGCCTGTGCCAGTGCCTCACCAAATGGCTGGTAATAAATTAAGCATACAAAGTCTTTCACTCTGTAACACATAAATCATGACACTAAACAAAAACAAGCATCCTTCCCCTATTTCAGTTAGCATGAATTTGTTCGTAAATAAATGTAATCACAACAGAATCTCTATGTATCACAAAACATATTTTATATACAAATTTATACCAAATACACTTCATTAAAAATTCATATTCCAAAGGATACATTACAATATTTTCCTGTGTATGAAACCTACACTATAGGCCAAAAATAATGTATGAAAGAAAACTCTGTATCCATTTTCAAGCTTTTCTCACTGATCTCACTTGCAGTTTGGTCCTGAAAAAATGTAATCAGGTGACTGCTCTCAATGAATGTTAACAATGCCACTATTCATCTGCAATAGAACTTTGTCTCAAGTTGTTTTTACATCATAAATAATTTACCTGCAAACAAAACTAAAAATTAAAGGTATACTAGTTATGATACACACTTATAACTAAAAAACCCTCAAAGAATTCACCCAGATTCTTACTTCGATCACACTCTTCAATAGCGAGGGCAGCTTGCGATGGTTTTAGGTACCTGACATAGCCCAAACCTTTACTTTCTCCAGTAGTCTTGTTTTTAATAATGCTGCAATATTCAATGTCTCCATACATCTAGAAAAATTAAAAGACATTAATTTCCAATATTTGAAAACCACAAAAAGTTCCACGTTCCAAGCCCTTCTAACAAATTAAGAAAAAGGCATTTTAAAACAACCTTAAACTTCTCTCGCAGATCCTCCTCCGTGAAGGTTTTTGGTATCATAACAAAGATTCTTGTAAGCTCCTCATCTTCAACATCTCGGTGGCTTCCAGAAGCTCTTGACTGTGCAATAAATACCTAATGAAATAATTACATAGACATTAATTACTGGCAAAAGGGTCTAAGACACATATCAACAAGCAAGTAAAATACTTCAACTATCTTTGTACTTATTGCTCACGTAAGCTAGCCTTCTTAGCATGGAAAGAAACTAACATCTGTGATCACCTGTGACAAAAGACCTACAAATATAATAAACCCCAAATAGCTTCCCAAACACAACAGGGGCCAGAAGAAGTTCTTATTGGGGATAATGAGCAATGGTGAGAAATACCATTCATTGCTGATTCAGAAGCATTGTCAACATCACCAGCGACATGTGAGGTAGCAAAGAGTGCAGTACTGTAACAGGCCTAGTATAGCAGTAGTAAAAGCGAGTAAGCCATCAAGCAAACAGGCCTAGCAGCTTAATAAAACCTTGCTACTGCAACTCACTGCACAGCTGGGCCAAAATTTACAGGTCTACTGCTCTATGAAGGATCGTAGCTTCTCATACCTGTTACTGTTAAAACCTTTTTTAGTTATTGAAATAAATTTCATCTCAGAAGGGCACACCAGAAGGCAATAAAGAAAAAAAGCCCAAATAAATCACAAACAAAACAAAAACAACCAAGAAAGACACAACTTTCAAAGTAAGTCTCTAATGCAAAAGTAGCAACTGATTTCACAGAGTTCTTAATTTGTCTTTCTAATAGCCATGCAAGGGAATGAGGAATAAAACTCTGTTCTTTTGGCTTCTGATGGCAAGTTCTGCAGGAAAGATTTTACTGACTCAATTGTATTTTCAAATTAAACACGTGGCATCTTCTTTCACTCTTCAAACTCATTCATACTTTCTTACTACTTGGTGAATGGGAAAACAAATCAGGAAACGGAAAGCTGACAGAACACTTCCGCAGATTAAAAAAAAAAAAAAATTGAAGTGTTCACAAGCTACAAAACCAATATAAAACATACCAGCAAAGACAGCTCTGTTTATTCACATCTATCTTGCTCACAACACTTAAGATATACAAACGAATCTCAGTCACAAAGACCCCCTCGTTTGCAGGCGCAGAATTTTCCGCAGGCCTGCCGCAGCTTAGGCCGCACCCGGGAGCTCGGGGAGAGGCTGGGCCCCGCCGCCGGTGCCTGTGACGGCAGGCGCCGGGGCCCGCCACCGGGAGGGGCCGGTGGCTGTGAATAGCAGGAGCCGGTGCCCGTGAGCGGCAGGAGCCGGTGCCTGTGACCGGGACATGCCGGAGCCCGCGAGCGGCAGGAGCCGGCGCCAGCCCCGGCAGCGCGGCCAGGCCGGGCCGGCGAGGCGGAGCTCCCGCCGGGCCTGCGCTCCCGCCGGGCCTGCGCCCGCGCCCGCCCGCGGCGCCCCCCGCCGTACCTTGATGGGCTTGGAGTCGGGGAGCAGGCTGCGGCCGTGCATCTCCTCCATGGCCCGGCAGGCCTGCGAGCTGCGGGCGAACTTGATGAAGGCGATGCCGCGGGACTCGTTGGTGCGCCTGTCCCGCAAGAGCCATATGTTCTGGATGTCCCCGAAGGGGGAGAAGCGCTCCCGGATCAGCGCCTCGCCCGTGTCCTTGCCCAGCACCACGAAGACGCGGCTGTTGGGCGGCTCGTCCAGGCACTCGGCCGAGAGGCGGATGCCGCTACTCTCCTCCATGGCGGGGCCGAGCGCCGCAGCTTCTCCCGCGGCCAGCAGGGAAGTGCGGCAGCGCCTTTTCCGCCGGGGACCCAGCGCGCCCGCCCCTTCCTTCCGCCGCCGCTCCCGCCCGCCCCGCGCTCTGCCCGCGCTCAGCGGCACCGCCCCCGCCGGCACCGCGCGGCTCCGCGCCCTCGGCAGCGATGCAGCTCGGGCGGTGCGCATTCTTCCTGCTATTTGTCACATGCGAATTAAATATGCAGAAATCCCCCCTCTCTTTCATAGAGGCTGGTGCAGTTGTCAAGTAAAAGGACGTGATAATATCTGATATTTTTTCCGTAGGTCTAAATGGAAAAAGTAAAATGATTATGCTGGAAAAAGTAACATGATTTCTATTATTCAGAAATATTCTCAGTGCCACACTGTTGGAAAAGATGGAAAGCACAAGACAGGACCAAATCTTTGGGTGTTATTTGGCTGTACAACAGGGAAAGATGCAGGATTTTCTTACTCAGATGCAAATAAAAACAAAGGCAAAACTAAGAGGTGGTATAAATAAGGTGCAGTGTTGCAAGGGGACATATATTAAAGTGTTTTCTTTAGAGGTATGATAGAAAGCCTAACAAGGATTTACTCTCACAACTGTCTTCTTTGCATTTCTGCAGATGAATCTGAACTACAATTCCACAGAAACAGAAATCCTCATTGCCTGTATTAAAATACTGGTACAATTTCCAATACTCAGTACACCAGGTCAGAAGGTTATAGCTTTCCCAGGACACTGCAGTGCCAATGGGCAGATTTTAATTTCTGCTTCTGGAGAGCTGTTAGATTTTGTTTGCTGGTCACTACCCTCTACTGGCATCGTGGTGTGCTGCAGTTGTTTTGTTTGAAAAAATATCGTCCTCCACTAGTACGCTATGACTTTAGGGTTTTCTTGTGCTTTTCACAGATACAGTCATGAAAAACAGTGGAACATCAACAAGGGAAAGTATTCTGTGCAGGTTTCATTGAGTTTCTTTATATTATTTGAATGTAAGTTATATTATTTGAATCAAGCTATTAATTGCAAATACAGTCCTGTGTCCTGTGGTTTGTTTGGTTTTTTTTTTTCCTGATTACTAAAGTGCATTAGAATTGGATTACTTTTTTTCTTCCTGTGATTTCTAGGAAACATTTTGTGACATTCACTTTATACTGGAATTTCCTTCAATATATCATCAGCATATAGTAACTATTTTTTCCCATTAAAATTGTAGTGAACAAATCATATAGATGTTAGTACAAGTTTTTAAAAGAAAGCAAACAAAGTGGTATCTGAATTCATTTCAGACAATGGGAAGAGTCAGCTCTGGAGGACAGAAGAGAACCATGAACAAGTCATTACAGGTATTGTGGTAGTCTTCAGTACAAGAGCAGGCTTCTGTGGAAGGGGAGAGGTTTTCGCAGGTTTGGAAGGAAACAATAATGGTTTTTAAACTTCTGTCAAGAGATTCCAGAAACTGGCTATTGATAACCTTATTCTAATGTCCTTCAATGGAGCACAGCCTTGAGGAATTTCATGTCAGTCTCATACTCATTTTAAAAAACTGTATTAAATTAAATTTGGATCTTCTGGATATTGGAATTACAAAGATATTCACATAGTTTAGAAGTAGTAAGGAGTTCTATAAGAAATGATGCGAAGAACTGCAACTCTCCATGATACAAAAAGGATTTCTATTTTACTTATCAAAGAAACACAAAGACAAAGTATACCTTGTGCATTTTATATTATATATAATTTATGCTCCCATTCAACTGGATTCTACCTGGACTACTTCCCCCTTTCAGACTGCTTATGGTAATAAAGCATCTCCCCAAATGACAAATTTTTCTCAAGTGGTTTTCCCAATTGCGTTTTGAGGAGCGCTATACCACCGCCTTTCTACACAGAGAAACATACTGCGCCTGAGAAATGCACTGACATTTCTTCTTGTGATTATTTAGGGCATCTTTTAGGGCATTTCTGTATGTTATACCCAAGGAAACCAGGTGCAACTGGCTAAAGCCTGCACTGCTGTCTGAGTTGGCATTGTGCATCCCTGCTGACAAAAAGTCCATCATACCTCAGATGCATCAGACGTAAGCTGCCTGTACCTCACTGCAGCATATGTATAAAATTACAAAGGCAGCACAATCCCACGGCATTGACAAAATCCATTTTCCTATTTTTGCCCTCCCACAAAAGGCTGAAACTTATCTATCTCAGGCCAATACATGAAGCTGCAGCCCAGTGTACACTGTGCTGTTTTAACTCGCCCTGCAAACAGAACACAGAGCCCAGTTTTCTGCTAACATCCATCAGTGCACACCAGGCCAGGTTTCTGAACCAGGTTTTATCCTGACAGCATGTCCAAAGCCCGTGCATGTTACAGAACAGTCAGACCAGGGTGATTATCTTTGTCACCTTTCATCTTTACATGGATTTTGGGTTCCACAGTTCTTCACAATTAAACTGTTACAGTCAATTGTTCAATATTTCGTGCAATGGAGACAACTACAGTTTTACTTCCTTCAGTCTTGACTGCTATTTGAGAGATTGTCAATATGCAGATTTCTGATGCAATCAAATCCTATACATGAAGTCCCAGCAAATAAACTAAAGGTGCCGCAAGACTTTAAAGGACCTAGTTTATACCAAGGCTTACAGAAACACTAAGTTGCTCTAAATGTTTACATACAGAACTGCTACACAGTAGCCATTTTGTAGTAAACACTGGCGTGCGTGCTCAAACCAAACCTTAATACAGTGAGATGGTAAAAATTATTTGCATACAATTGTTTCGCACCAAAGGTCCTCACTTGAGAGCTGGAGGTACCCGCTGGACTGGCCTCCAGCAGCCCGTGCGATTTCTTTGTGTGAGTGGAGTGTTTGTGCCAGCACTGCAAAACCGCAAATGCAGCTTGGGCTCGGGGCAGCACCGCCGGGGGAGGCTCAGCAGCAGCCCCGGGGGGCCAGGGGACTCCGGGAGCGCCACCGGCGCTGTGACAGCGGCGGCTGAGCCCGAGGGGCTGCGCCCGCCGCCGCCTGTGCAAGCCCTTTGCGTCACAGCTCCGGCAGCGCGCTCGGAGGCGCTTACAGAGCGAGCCTTGCCCTCGCCGACACACGCTGCCATGTCATACCCGAGCTACCTGCACGGAAAGAGCTCGGCTTCTTTAGAGATGCGAGCAGCTCGGGGATGACCCCCTAGAGCGTGTTCTCCGACCTGCCCGCTTCCCGCGCCCTCGCCCCGCAGCCCGCTCCCCGAGGTTCTGCAGCCCAGTGCCCTCCGCAAGTCAGGCGGGGCACGGTGCGGCGGCCGGGAGCGATCCTTCCCCGCCGCCGCGCACCGCCCGGGGCCGGGCTGGCTCCCGGCTCCCTCCTCCGCCCCGAGCGCCGGGGGCTGCTGAGGGGGCTGCTGCCGGGGGCTGCTGCCGGAGCTGCTGCCGGGGCTGCTTCCCAGCCCTGCGCCCCCCGCCCCGGCTGCCCGCGCGCCTGCGCGCCGCCCCCGCTGCCCTATTGCCGCTGTGTGCCGGCGGCGGCGGGTTTCTCAATGGAGAGCCCGTCCCCCTGCGGCAGCATCCCTGCGCGGTGGGGAGAGCCCGAGAGCTGTGTGAAATCCCTCCGAGAGCAAGCACGGGGCCCTGCGGCCACAGCGGCCCGGGACCGCCGGCGGCGAGGGAGCTGCTGCTCAGCTGCAACAGCGCGGGCACCGAGACTGGGAGCCGAAATCCTTTGTCTATGGCTTGCTAAGCAGTCTCTGAGCTGCGCAAGCCGCAGCATCTGCACGGAGCCCCTGAGGGTCACCCCTATGCCGCGGGAGACGCGGCAGTCCTCCGGGACACACACATAGCCCTTCCTCCCTGCCTGACACCCGCGCACCGCCTGCGCTATCGACACGTGTCCCAAAAGTGCTCCCTCTCCTTGCAAGCGCTGCCCGCACCCCGCGCCGTAAGGGGCTGCTGCAGGGACGAGGTCCCCGGCAGGTCGGAATCTCGTTTGGTTGAAGACTTGCTCGTGTGTTTTCCCAGCCACCCGAACTCCCATTCATGAATTTCTGAAGCCGCCTTCATTCAGTCTTTGGTGAGCGCATGAAAAACATTTTCACGTGTTAAGATCCATGACTGTTTTTTCAATCGCTTATGCGTAGGCATTGATTTAGCAATGAAAAGTGCTCCACGTGCGCATAAAAATAACCCTTGTCCGTCTGCCGGCGGTGGATGCGGTCTGTTTCCGTCTGGCAGCCGGTGATGCCCGAGCGGACATCCAGGAGCGCCTGGGTACGCCCGCTCCGGCCGAGCTGCCCCGGGGGAAAGTGGCTTTCGGCGGAAAGCCCTGGGCGGCTCCGGGCGGGCAGAGCCCGCTGTGCCCCTCACAGCCCGCGGGAGCGGTGCGCGCCGGGCAGAGCCAGGTCTCCGCAAGGGTGAGGCTGTACGCAAATCAACTCGGTGATTTAAGAAACGGAATTCACTCAGGATTCTTGGAAGGTCTTCGTTTTTCTTCCTGTCTCCTGAAGTACTGAAGCAGCTCAGATAATGCCATAAATGAGAGCCCTTCAACGGGAGCGCTCCCATTACCTCCCGCCGCCTCTCCCGCGGACCGCGGGCGGGAGCCGCGGTGGGGCTCGTCCCTTCCCCGAACACGCATCACAGACAAAAGGCCCCTCCCTTTCCCCCGCACACTCTCCGCGATGCTGTTGAATGAAGATCCCCAGCACAGGTCCGCACAGCCGGGGGTCCTCCCGCCGGGGAACCCTGGCGCCCGCCCGCCCTGCCGAGGCGGCTGCTGCCAGGCGGGCGGCAGTGCCCCCCCACCCGCAGCGGGGCTTGTCAGCGCTCCCGCCAGCCCTCCCTCCTCCCCGCCTGCCCCCCCGCTCGACTCACGCGTCCTCCCCTCCCTCCTTCTCAGTGGTCTGCCGGCTGGCTTACGCAGGAGCTGCCGCCAGCACTGACAGCACTTGGCAGAAGGGGTTTGCCCGAGCGCTCCCGGAGCATCTCCGGGAGCAGCGGCGGCACCGCCTGCCCGACTCACCAGGGGAGCGGCCCAGAACCGGGAACCGAGGCCAGAGCTGGAAAAAGGCTGAAGGCCGGGAAGCACAAAAGAATACCTGGGAAAAAAATCGAATAATAATACTACTACTAATAAAGAGTGGTGGGCAGGAAAAGGAGGTCGCGGGGGAAAGCAGAAGGTGAGAAGAAGACGCGCCGCTGAGGAGGGGCTCGGGCAAAGGGCAGAAGCGGCCCCTCGCCGGGGCTGCCGGCATCCCCCGTGCCCCGGGGCGGCCGTCGGGGCGCAGCAGCCGCACGTGGCGGCGGCGGGGCATGGCCAGCCCGGGAGCTCCCGCGGCCTGAGCCGCCCCCGCCGCCAGCACCATGGCAGCCGCCGGCGATGCCGGCCTCGACGTGGCGGCGGTGGAAAGTTTCCTAGAGAGTCACCCGGAGCTGGTGGAGAAGTGGCTGCAGAGGAAGAACTCGCTCTCTAAAGCGCCTGCCGTCCCCGCTCCCTGCCCGTCGGAGGAGCCGCGGAGCAGCGACGGCCCCGGCGGCGGCTGGGGGAGCGCTGGCGGCCCCGGCGGTCCCGGCCCCGGGGGGCTGCAGCGCCGAGCGTCCCAGAAGGAGCTGCGGAAGAGCTTCGCCCGCTCCAAGGCTATCCACGTCAACCTCACCTACGACGAGCATGTGCACGGCCGGGCGCAGGAGCCGCTGAGCAGCGTGCGGCGGCGGGCGCTGCTGCGGAAGGCCAGCTCCTTGCCCCCCACCACCGCCCACATCCTCAGCGCCCTGCTGGAGTCCCGCGTCAACCTGCCCCAGTACCCCCCCACCGCCCTGGACTACAAGCGCTACCTCAAGGAGCACAACGAGCGCCAGTTCTTCCTGGAACTGGTCAAGGACATCTCCAATGACCTGGACCTCACCAGCCTCAGCTACAAGATCCTCATCTTCGTCTGCCTCATGGTGGACGCGGACCGGGGATCCCTTTTCCTCGTGGAGGGGGCCTCCCCCGGCAAGAAGACCCTGGTCTCCAAGTTCTTCGACGTGCACGCCGGCACACCGCTGCTGCCCTGCGGCTCCACGGAGGACAGCAACGAGGTGCAGGTGCCCTGGGGCAAGGGCATCATCGGCTACGTGGCGGAGCACGGAGAGACGGTCAACATTCCCGACGCCTACCAGGTAGGAGCCGGGCAGGCTCCCCCGGCCCGCGGCGGCGGAGGCGCGGACAAAGATGCGTCCCCGTGGCCTGGCCCTGCCTCCCCCGGGCCGTCCCTCCCCAGGGCTGTCCCGGCCGGGAGTGCCGCGGGTGTGCGCGGGGCGAGCGCCGAGGGACTCCGGGGAAAGCGGCAGGGGAAGCTCCGCCGGGGTGGCTGGTGGGGCGAAAGGGGCCCTAAAATCAGCAGTGCTCTGGATTTCGCAGGAACCATAGGAGGCTTCGTGTGTTTCCAAAGCATGTTTTGGAGCCGGCTGAAGAAAAGTTTAAAAATTGCTCGTGACAGTCCCAATGATAATGTTCTTAAATCTCTGTCTCAATGTTCCCTGGCTGTCCACTGCTGAAAAAAATCTTATTGCTTTCAAAAGAGCATATATTTTCACCTTTGCACATGCCCACTCAGCCCACATGGTGTTTTCAAACCTGTTCCTAGGAGTGATTTAGCCAGTCCAGTTATTCTCCAACGAAGACTTTTCCCACCTTTTACTTCTTTAGAGGCTACAGTGTGAATTGTGAAAATGTAGTTCTGGCTTCTAGGCAGGCACTGACCACTGTGCCCCCATTGAGCTTGTGCCCGAAGGTGTCAATGCCGAACAGAGCCTTCAGTTTCCTGGCTTGAAATTTACCTCTCTCTCGGGGGGTCTGCTTCTAGTGTTTATTTGTGTAAGACGCTAGCAGCAGTTGGAGGTTCTTGAGAAAATGAAGACCCACAAAGTGACACGTTTTCTCAGTTAGGATCTTGGAAAGCTTAAGAAAGGTGGGACATGTATGTCTTTAAGAATTTTAGTAGGAATCATTGCCCAGTGTCTAATTTCACTCCACAGTAACAACAAAAATAATAAACATTAAAAAACTGCTGACGCTTTACAGCAAGCTACAAGGAAGAAACTTGAAAGATAAGATTTGGTTATTTTTGGTTTTTAAATACAGAAGAAGAAGAATCAGGGTATATGTATTTGGGGCTGAATATTTATTTATTTACTTCTTTATTTATTTGTCAAGCAGTATTTGACAAATACTAGGCACCTCACAGATCCAGACTGACAGAGGTTCCAAACCCACAGATTTCAAAGGGAATGGTAAAAATGCTCAGACTGAGTATTGGATCACCTTAGAAAAAAAAATACAACTGGCTTTTTTCCTTTATTTTTTTCCCCATTCTACATTATACACTTTTCCTGGTAATCTGATTTTGTTACTTTCACTTGTAAAACTGTGCAATTCCCAGAATATCAGCTGTTGTAGGTGAAACACTATGTTCTGAACAGCCTCAGCTTGCAAAACAGATAAAGGATATCTGAGTTCAGCTAGGAAAGAACTTGATCCCTCCTAATTCTGGATAGCTCCAGCCACCTTCTTTTTGGAGGTGAGAATTCCACTGAAAGGGCAGTGTTTTCTAGTCCTAGGGATGTATATTGTATTATTGTTTTCTTCACTGTTTGTTCACTTAGTGTTCACTTCCCTGGTGGAAAAAGTCCAGTTTCTTTGAACAGTTTATTTTCTGTTTCATCCACATAAAAAAGTGAAAAACAATCCATCCAGTTGCCATTCCTGGTGCTATTTATGTTATACTTTTGTCTGGCTCTTATTCAAAATCAATTTAAATATTATAAATAATACAATTCATTATATATTTAAGCCATAAGTACATTAGTTGCAGTAGATGGGCAAGTTCTAATCCAAGTCCATCCTGTAATTACATCAATTGCAACTTCCCTACTTTCAGTGGAGCTACTTCGATTGATTTTAGTGCAAATGAAACTTAAGACCTTCCAACTTTAATGAAAGTTTTGCTTGATAATAAAACAGGGCCCTGCTTTCAGTTACATTTCTGAGTTAGTACAGTTTATCTTCTCTTACTTGGCAAGGATATTATATCCATTGTGCATCACTAAAAGGAGGCATCTCTAATTTAAGGGTATAAAGAGCTCTATGGAAGTAGAGAGCTCCAGGTAAGTGTGTGTGAAGAAGTGACAGCTGTTCCATTTCAGATCATTGTAGTGTTCACAATGGAGCACTTTAAAAATTAATAAATAGAATAATATTATTTTCTGCCACTGATGATGAAAGTGTTTCATCAACTGTCAGGTAAAAAGCCAGCACCATCAGGAAACTCTGTCAGGTGAAGCTGAAGAAAAAGGGGTGACAGCAGAGCACCATTTTTTGTCCATTGAAGAGGGTTTCTACATTGATGCTACCCATTTGGCAAGAAAAGGCCTTACACAAGGTCAGAAGAGCTTCTAGATTAATTTAAACTTCTTCTGCTTGTTTTTTTAAATTAACAAGCTTGTTTAAAAAGAGGTATATATCATCATATCATCAATTCCATATCATCAATTAGTGGGTTTACAGTATTGGGAAATTTATTATCATCCAACTATCTCCATTTTCTCAGAGCCTGATCAAATACCAGTTGGAATTCTAGCACTGAGCACAAATTTGGTTGCCTGCTTGTACTGTCAGCTACGACTGACATTAATGGTACTTCGGTGCAATCAACATTATATTTAAATGCTATCATATCTTGTAATGCGTTATTTTGTATTGTATGCCTCTGCCCAGTGATTGTTTTATTGAGTGATTGTTTTAGCAAGTATTTGTAAATGACTGGTTGTGTCATTATCTGAGACAGTGTAGTAATTTCAATTGCACATTTCTTTTTCTAAAATAAAAGCATACTAAACAATTAAATCAATAATAGGATGGGGCTTTTCCACAATCCAGGTGATTGTTAGTGTGGTTGAGTGGGACTTTCAAAATCTGCTCATGTAAGCAATCTTTCTTAATTCAATAAACACACATAGATAGAAGGTTTGGAATTAATATTACTTATTAATGACTGCTTAATAATCACTCTTCTAATACTAAAAAATTACTATGTAACGTCTCGCAGTAATTTAATTTATGAAGTTCAGCTTTGGTTGAACAAATTTCCTGGAGGCTCACACCAATAGAGAATTTGACAAATACTTTGTTTGTAGAAAGGTTTAGATGAATGTTATATGACTGATCCAAACGTTGCACAATTTAATTTGTGGCATTGAAAGCTTTATTGTTTACATTGCAAAGTCATTTGATGAAGGTGAGTTTATAATTTTAACAGTTTGTAACACACATGATGATGAGATTTTGCAAGAGTTAGCAGTACAGACAGTTTGGGAAAAGGAAAAAAAATTAATTGGATGCTTTCTTTGCATTTTCATTTTGGAGCCAGTCTAAAACTCTTTCTCCAAAAATTAATCCAAATGAATTGTAAGTCAAACTTTGAGTCACTTTAAGTTCTGAAATAAGGCCTTGGATGCTCTCATATGT
Organism: Acanthiza pusilla; assembly: GCA_036630365.1. Taxonomy (NCBI): domain Eukaryota; kingdom Metazoa; phylum Chordata; class Aves; order Passeriformes; family Acanthizidae; genus Acanthiza; species Acanthiza pusilla. The sequence continues at coordinate 13,830,157 of JAXCHO010000019.1, forward strand.
TAATTTTGGGAAGCATTTCTGATTCCTTTTTCATATGGGAATAATGCACTACATCTTGAGCACACATACTGGAAGAATCAAGTCATACTGGCAAGGAAATTTGAGGCCTAAAAGTCCATTGAGGCTCCTTTTAACAGAGAATAGATGTAACTTCTGTCATCATATATGAAGACTATTAAGCACATTGTAAGTACACAGACAGAGACCATTACTGTAGTTCTTAGAGGTTGTTTACAAATTTAAGTATTTTCCTATTTAAAGCTGTGGCTTTTTCACATCATCCATTCTTCTCACAGGACATCCATGATGTTTAGCTGAAATTACTGAAAATTTCAATTTTGTTCTATCTTTTAGAGCAGTAAATTAAATAATAAACTTTAAATCACAAGTAATGTTTGGTTAATGTTATACCTTTAGCTGTGCAAAAATTAGGAAACAATTTAATAGTATCCCAATCCTTTTAACTACTGGGAAAAAATATTACCTTCTAGAGTAGTAAGCATATATCAGAAAGTGGTGAAAAATGTACTCTGCACATCTTATGTTAAATTTGAATTTTAAAAGTAGCTTTAAATGACAGAAGACAAAAATGACTTACCAGATGGATGTTCTAATAAAGCATGTAGAAAAGAGAAGAGAAATATTAAATGGAGTCACACTAAGACATGGGTGTTGTAAGTTAGAGAAAGTGCCATAAAATATGACCAGAGTTATTTTTCATTACAGCTCTATTAATTTCAGTGTTGACTCTTAACAAGGCCAGAGGTTGCTCTTTAGAAAGCAAAGAATATAAGACCTGGAAAGCAGAATACACAGTGGTCTTTAAAATTTCCATGTAATACAGAAAAAAGTTAAAAACCAAATTTTTTTTGCTGTACATGAAACATGACTAGGAAGCACCAGGGGGACTGCAGGAGATAATTGCAACAGTAAAAGCTAAGGTGCTGTGCTGTGCTTTGCAGAAAAGGCAGTGGCTTGTCCTCCAGGATCTCTCAGACATTACTCCATGGATCCTCACCCCTGCCTGCTGCCCGAGCTGTGCCCACCATGGATGGGATGCCGCCGCAGTTTGGGATGAGCAGCAGCGGGCCAGCAGGGGCTGTGCTCAGGGTGCCCAGGCGGGGCTTGTTTGCCACAAGTCCCTGCACTGGCAGCAGCAGTGGGACAAAGGGTGGGGATGGAAGGAGCCTGCCCAGACTTGGGTGTAATGAGTTTTCTCTACTTCCCACTGGGGCTGTTGTGGAATTATCAGCCATTTTGTGGTGTTCACATACATAAAATCAGCATTGAAGGAGATGGCATATTTTGTTTTGGTGCTGGTGTGACGGGTCACTGCCAGGTAACCACAAACATGAAGGATTTCAGGGCATTAGCAGGTTAGTAATTTTGTGATTACTACATAAAAAAAAAGAGAAAAATACCTGTCTCCTTTTCTTAGTTGCCCTGTAGAGCAGTCACTCAGTCCTGGGCGCCTTTGGCTCTCCAAAGAGTGGCAGTATGGCCTGGCTCCCCAGCTTTCCCTCCTCCAGCAGGTCCCCAGGCTACTGCAGAGCTTTGGCAGGAAAAGCTTTTTGGAGAGCTGGAGTGGTTTTCCTTTTGGTAAGCTGATAGACATTAACTGGTTTATTGCTCAGCCGATCCATCTGTCTGAAGAGTACAGATGTTTTCAGGTTTTTTTTTTCCTCAGACATTCTAGAACATCTTTGTAGAATAAATGTGAAACTGGTGGCACTCTGTGGCCTATGAGAAGGTAGTATATGTATTTGATGAGAGCAGGTCAGTGACTGGGAGAAAAAACTGCAGGATTTGGCCCTTCAGATTTTAGCTGAGGTCCTGTTACAAGCACAAGCTGTAGATCTGTGTGGTAAATGATTTTGGTGTTCCGCTTGGTTGGCTTTCAATTTTTCAAAACAAATGGATATTTCATTTTGGTTATTTACAGTTACATGCTATTGCACAGCTTTTCTATAGAATAACAAATTTTAAAAGGATACATGCATCATTCTGCAAGTTAATTTGTTCTAATTTTCTAAAATAACCCTATTGACAAACTGAAAAATAATTGACGTAAACTAATGGCTCAGCAGAATTATGTGTTAACAGGGCAATGGCAACCGTGTGCAGTCTGAGCTTCATGTCTCTACAATGCACACTTAAAAATGAGTGCTTCTTTGTTAATAAAAAACACTACTGCTTTGTCACAGTAACATATTTTTAACTTCTTATTCACAAATCCTATTATACTGCTGCTGTAGCACTTGAAACTGTGTTGCCCACCTGAGTAATCTCCAGCAGGTGCTAGGTTTAAATCCATACACAGATTTCTCTTGAAACACCCAGGAGTCTTGCTGGTTTCCTTGCTGAGAGGAGTATTAGCTATTTAAAGCCACTTGTGTGTATATGTCTTGTATAAAGAATAATGAATATTTAGGAACTCAGCACTAAGCCCTGTCCCAACGAAATGCTGGAACAAGATGGGAACATCTGTATGGTTGTGGTTGGTGCCCAGTGGGGCATCAGCCAGGTCTGGTACAGGAGGGGAGAGAGAACCACTGTGATGGAGTAACCAAGTGTCATCTCTAAATACTGAAAATTAGAGGAAAAATACTTTTCTTTGTAAGCAATTTCTTTAAGTGATACAGTCAGACTAGAAGTGCACAGAGTATGTAAGACCACAACTTGACTCACTGTTGTGTTATTGGTGATCTAAATTGAGTTTGTTTTGAAGGAAGAAAACAAAAACCTTTTGTGATGGGTCTGGGTAATGACCTACAGAGTATTTTTTGACCCCTGCTGCTGCTGAGTTGAGACTGTGAAGCATGGACTGTAGTTACGCTTATTAGCTAGGCACTCAGGTTTGCGGACTTGCTTGTGCTTATAAAGTCATTTACTCCTGTTTAAGACTATTACACTATTTTTTTACATTAATTTTGTGCAAGTCAGAATTAGATGAACATGAATGGTTACTAATGTCCATTGCCAAACTAATAAATGAAACAGAGGTCAGGAAAAGGGTATAAATCATAAGAGACACTCCCACCAATCAAAGTAAAAAAAGCCCCAGAGTCCTGACATCTGCAGGGGGGAAGAAAACCACCAAAAAGCTTTAGTATTGCATTGTTGCAAATCAACACCTTTTTTGTTTTTTCAAAGTAAGTGACTTTATAAATTCAGACTATATATGGTCTTAGTTTTAAATCTGGAACTTAAAAACTTTTGAGAATCAATGTTCTCTCCTTTTATAAGAATTGTTTTGGGAGTAAGGAAATAAGAGTTGGCTGAGCTGTTTCATGCGTCCTCTCTGTTTTAGTAATTTTATAAGAAATATTGCTGTCACTATATAAATAGTCACAATATAACTGGACTGTGCTTATTTACTTGTGAGAATTAGGTTTGCGATGCTGCTGCCTTGTACTAGTTTGTTCTCCTGCTGCCTTTGTCTCTAGGGATTTTGAGATTTTGGGGAAGATGACAGGAATAGCCGCAGCAGTCCTTACACAGAAGTCTCTTCAGAGATTGCTTTATTACTTGTGTTTTCTGTGTGAGTTTCTTCTCTACAAGGTTTCCCCATATCTCCCTTAGTGGTTTATTGCTTGGTTTTTGTTTCCTGTTTATGCACAACGTAATTTGCACCATATGTGATTTTTAGAAAAGTGTATCTAGAACAGACTGCATGCCTTAATTTTTTTTATTTGTATGTAGCCTTTTTAATGTTATGCTTTGAATGTAGAGAACTTGCTGTCTTTTATATTGCTCTTTTTGCTTTCTTGCTCTTTTTGCTTTCTATAAAAGCTCATGTATTATACTTATAAGAAGTGTGATTAAGAAAGTGAATTGAGTTATGAAATATTCCAACTTCAATTTTTTTATTTTTATAAAGGCTCTTGGAGAATGGCTTTTTATAAATTCACTCAAACTTGTCTATTCCATGCAGTTTGGTACTGCAGTAATACTCAAGTAATAACAATGCTGTCATACTACTTGAATTAATTATTTTTGATACAACTTAGCAACTTAATCAGTAATTTAAATACAGTATATCCCAGGAAATTTTGATCCAAGTTTGTACGCTTTTTTTTTTTTTCTAATAGAGCCCTTCCTAAGGGAAAAAACAAAGCAACAACAAAAAGGTGCAATAAATGGTAAAATATAATAGGCCAGGCCTGTTAATCGAATACTTTTTTGTAGTGTTCTCTTCTGTGTGATGAAAAGATTTGAAAAGTGTTTTCAAATATAAAATAAAAAATGGCCTTCTCTTTCAGCTGTCAGCTTTGGCTGAGGAATTTGGTGCATTTCAGTAGATTCAACACTTTTCCTTAGATATTAAAGAAAGAGGAAGTGTCTTTGTCATGAAGACTTAATTCCTGGAAACATTATGAAGCAGGTTTCATCCTCCATTATAATATTTGATTCTTAGCTAACTTGTGTTGTAACCCAAACATTTTTTGGTTTTTTTTGTCCTAAATCATGCTAATAATGCTCACATGGAATGTACTAGTTTTGATAAGGTTATAAAAAGACGTTTCCAAGTTCAAAGAATTATCCTATGTTTAAAAAGACCAGACAGAAAAACCCAGTGAAACTTGTATGTTTGCTAACAATGTATGAACTACCTATTTTAACTGAAAATCAACACCAGAAGGCAGTTGGTGAAACTGCTCAGAAGCCAAAAATTGAAAGTTGAAAGTTGAGATTCCAATAACATAGGTTTCCTGATTCTAGAACCCTCATGGGAAAAGAAACCTTGCTGCACCTTAATCTGGTCTTCAACAGAATAAAACCATGAAAACATTTGCCTGTTCACATTCGCTAACAATCTTCAAATATGTAAAAAAAAACTGGGACTGCATTGTCCCTGTGCAGGTAACTGAAATACCAGCACTTGGATTGATGCATCAAACTTGCTCTCTTCTATGTCTTCACTTGACTATCACCTTTTCTAGGGTAACAGTTCCCCACGAAGAATTTGCAATCAATAAATATCCTTAAGACTAGGATGGGGTTTGTCCTACAGAGTAAATTTTCCTTGATGGCAGTTGTGAAATTCCAGTCAAAAGTGCCTCAGCCTTCACATTTTTAATATCTCTATGTAGAAAACTCATTATATGGAACCAAAGCAATAAAACCAGCTAAGTTTGTTTTACTAACATTTTAAACAGTCAGTGAAAGGCTTTAATTCATTAATGTTCTTGCATGAAAATACTGTAAGTACAATTGCAGCTATGGTGAAGTCTCTCAAAAGCTCATATTTTATCTATTCTGTCCCTGATTTCTGAATATATGATTTAATTGTAAAACACCTAAAAGCAAGTGCTGCATTGCTGTCATAAACACTGATACTCCTTACTACCCAGGAGCCTGGTGCAAATGAGGACCATGTCGTGTTGCAGGCTGTTCCAACATGTGGGATAATACAGTTTATTTCTCAAAATGTTTGCAATCTAAGGGAGGGCTTCTCTGTGATTTACCAGCTTTGTTATCAGCTGCAAACAGGGCTCCTTGCTCAAGGTTACTCCCCTGTGAGGAGAGGGAGGGATAAATCTGTCCATTCCTGGCCATCACAGTTCACACCTGGGCGTTGAGGTTTTTATTGGTGCTGTTAAACCCAGTAAAACCTCACCGTTAGATCCTGCCATGTATGTCCTATCATGACAATAATTGATGAAAGTGTGGATAAGAGATTTGGAACATAACACAGATCATTGGTCATTCTGTTTTCTGTGCATATTGCATGGTTCAACAATATTAATGTTGCCAGGAATAGTATTTTATTTTGTTCATTTATATTTCTCTCCTCATCCCTTTCTCAGATGTCACCCAAATGAAATTCTGGTATGCTTTTCCACAAAAGATTAGGGATAGGTTCCCTTCACATCTTCATGATTCTCAGTTTTTACCAACTTACTGAGTTTTTTCTCAAAAATGTCTCATTTTTCCAAATAAATATATTAACTTTCTTAGACTACTGTACCTTTAGTTTCGGCTCCAAGATGTAATACCCTTCTGCAAAAGGTAATCCAGTTCTCTAGCATCAGTGGATAATCTGATACCTTGCTTTCTCCTGGTGTCGAGGTTCCAGGGGGAGATACAAACAGGAAACTTCCATAATGTGCCTGAAAAGAGAAGCAATGCAGCAGGAATGAGCTGGACATTCAAGGCAACACCAACACTTCTCAGACTGCTAGTTCCTGCTGTTCTCTACTACTCCATAGCATCCATTAAGGAACCCTGGCTCAACAGCTCAGCATTACATCTGTTGCTAACACTGGTGGCTGTACTGTATATCTAATTCAGATGGGGTCACCAGCCCCTGTCCTCTGTGTCACCACACCTGTAGATCAAACTGCACTTTCTGTGTTAATCTTGAGGCCTGTTGGAAAGGCAGTGACTACATATATCACATGTATGGAGTGTATTCAGATAAGAAAATCTCAACTCACTTTTGGTGTGACCAACAGCTGGGTTTTTTTCAGTCAGACTGCCCCTTGAAGGTTTAGGTGTCAATCAACAACAGTATTACCCCTCAAGGCACACTGTTGTTTCAGTGTACTCCCCATGTACTTTGCTAGGTACAAAATTAATAGAGCAGGAGCTGTCTCTTCAGTAGCACAAAATATATTATCAACATTTCAGCAACAACCACAACTGATTCCAAATAGTAGTTCAGACATTACCAGGAAGTACTGGAAGAAATATTTAATTTATTCATTAGTGAAGCCTACTGTGTGATAATTGTACTACATTTTCCTTTCTTCTGTTGTAGAAGAACCGTGTATTTCTAAGCAGGATTCTCTACAGTGCAGAACACTTCAGCTTCTAGTGAAGTTGATATAAAAGTGTTTAGACGCATGTGGAAACATCACAAGATCAGGCAGATCTGCATCCTTGATGCTGTTATTAAAAAACACCCATCATGGGAGTTCTGGTTCTCCCAAAGAAGTTGTTGGGTACATTTGGTATTAATTCCTTGTGGTTGAAATGTTGGAAATTGTGCATTAAGGAATAAAGTAGCCAAATGTATCTGTTAGTCTTTATAATGGGTAAGAATAGAACATTTCTAAATCATATCTCAAAGTCACTAGAAGAGACTATTTCTACTGCATCTGGAATTTGCAACAGGGAAATAGATATAAAATTCTCAAGGAAAAAAATTGTCAATTTTTAGTATCAGTAAAAATTTAATGAATTCCTCATCACAATCAAATAAAGGACTGTGTGGATTGTTTTCATGACTTGAGGCAAATATAGGCATTATTTTACAGCCAATATTGTTTAAACTTTTGAAAAAAAAAGTTGTGCGTAATTTTGTGCAACAGCTTAGTTCCCTCGTGTTAGGAGAGTCTGAACTGGCCATAACTATTGTCTGCAGCACAAATGCTAACTTCACCCTGGAGGAACAGAGCTCCTGGCAGTGAAAAGCAGTAATTTCCTCTCTGGCTGATAGAAGAGCTGTTGAAGACTATGTTCTACCAAGATGAACAAAAGTGATGTCAGCATTACCCCTTAATTTTTCAGCCTTCTTTGAGTTACTTTATGATCTGCAGTTTGGGGTTTTACTGTTCCAGAGAATGGATTGCTGCTCAGTGCTTTTGTTGAACCGGGACATTCCTCTACTTAGTTTTCCAGAAAGAGCTGAGGTTTCTTTTGCATTTCTTTGAAAGTGTGTTTGTACCACTCCATACCAGTCCACATAACCAGTCTTGAACAGACAGAAATTGGGCAAAAAAAGAGTCTGCATTTACTTGACAGAGCAATCGTGAGCATGTACAGCATCTGGGTGTGCAATGGCAGCAGGAGCCTGCAGAAGTGTGTATGTATGATCACGTTCCTAATGCCAGATATCAGTCTTTGCTGACATTCTTCCAGTTGAGGTATAAATGTGGGACTTCAGTGAATGCAATTATGTCATGGTAAACCTTGTACTGATCCCCTGAGAAAAGTGAGGAAAAACAGCTAATAAAGAGTGGGGTAATAACAGAGAAGAAACAGCCTAATGCTACTGAAAAATACCGTATTAGAAAAGTACTTTGAGAAAAGAACTTTGCTGTCTGAGGAAAGCTTAAATGTATGAAATGTATGTTAATGTTTCCTTGTTTTCTTTTGAAGGACCGACGCTTTAATGATGAGATTGACAAACTGACTGGATACAAGACAAAGTCACTCCTGTGCATGCCCATAAGAAACAGTGATGGAGAGATTATTGGTGTTGCCCAAGCCATAAATAAGACTCCAGGAGGTGCCCCTTTTTCTGATGATGATGAAAAAGTAAGATTCCCTTCACTTCTGCATGCTTTCTAAATTTTTTCTCTAATTCAGTAGACTTGTCTAAAGATATTCAGTAAATAGCACATCATTTGTATTAATGATTTTTTTTAGAAGTACATAACATAAATGTACATTTTTGTTGTTTGCAATAGAAAATATATATTTGTTCTGTAGATGTGTGAGTCCCTCTGGCTTCAACTTAATCTTATGCAGACCCTTTTCATGTAGTAGACCTTACTAAGAGGACTTTTTTTATTTTTGAAAACTTGACCTGTAAGAATTAGTTTGGGGGGAAACTATCACAGAGGTACTCCTAAGCTTGCTGACTCTAAAAATCAAGATCTTCTCTTAGCATTTTCAGTGGGATAAATGCCTGTAGCATATGCAAAAGAAATTTTATTTTAGAGGTAATTATGCACATGCAACTCTGTTATTCTAAACTATTTGAGACTTTCAAATAGCCATGAAAGGACAAAGAGAATGGGAAGGAACACCAGGTATGTGTATATTAGGTGGAATTTGGAGACCAAAGTGAGCTCAAGAGGCAGGAAAATAGAAGTATTTGCAAAGAAGGAACTTGAACTAAAAACAGTGGGGAAAATAGGAAATGGTGCAGTTGAAGGTGGACGTATTCAGCTGAGCTTGGAGGGAAAATGTGCAGAAACCAAAATGTGACTGGGGAAGAGAATGGTTGAGGACAGCAAACTGGGGAGGAACAGAAGTGCAACTCTGTCTGCCCAGGTGAGAGAAATGGAATCTCCTTTAAGCACATAATAGGGAATTACTCTTCTGTGTATTAAAAGAGCATTAAATCTCATTTTTGTGGAAGTGTAGTTAGAGGCAGACTTCCTCCAAAAACCTCTTTTATATTGATTCAAATGCAGTTAATGTTATACACACTCCCCCCCCCCCATAAAAATAATTAATTCTTGATTTTTATTTCTGCAAGGTGTTAGTGTAACTGATTTGGCATAGTGGTTTAGTTTGAATTTACTAACTTTAAAAATAACTCTCAATTTTCAGATGGTACTTTATCTGAAGTTATCCAGTACTTGTTAAATTCCTTCTTTAGAAGCTATCTGAACTTGTGTAACCATAGGTTGCTTCTGAATTACTTTTGATTCTTGAGAATCTTGCAAGTAGATTATTGATTTATTTGCAATGTATGCCTCAATGGGTAACTATATGCAAATTAGACCTTCCCTGAACAGGGATTTTCAGCACTTCTTTTAATTAGTACTGTCCTTGTAAAGGGAATTTTGTTTAAAATGCAGACTTTACCATGGATCCTACATTTGATTATCATACATTCAACTAGCAAAACAACTGTGTATGTGTGAATTGTGTATTACATAAATATTCTAATATATGAATATTTGATGGTAGTACTGATGCTGTAGCATTTGCTTCCATTCAGTGGCTACCAAATATTATCTAAAAATCCGCAAACTGTCCATACTTTGTCATTCTTTTTTTTTTCTAATAGTTTATATCACTGTTATAGTTATAAGCCTATGTGTTAGAACTCTTCAAGAATATATTGAATATATTGGGTTCTGGCATGTAGATTTTATGGAAAAGTAAATGAGAACATAACTCTCATTTTGCCCTGTAATAGATCTTGGATTTAATGAGGCCTGGCAGTCCATGTGCTGTTATTTCAAAACCCATGCTTTTAAGTTTTTTTTCACTCACTTGCTAACCTAGAAAGCATGATATACCTCTGGGAAGCAAGAGAGCACATCCTTTCAGGAGAACTGTCTTGCAGGATTAGCAAACAGGTTTTTCTTTAACGTAATATCAACATAGATGGTTGTGAGGAAAGGTGGAAATTGAGAAACCCTCTTCAGAATAAGAAAAGAAAACTTGGGTAGCCTGGGTATTGAGGTGGCTTGTACAGAAAAGCCTAATAAGTAGCTGGCAGAAGACCTATATGCAGCTTTATGTTGATGTTACAGTTTCTGACAATCAGCAGCTTCAGAACGGTTAGAAAATGAAAATGTAAATTACCAGTTTTCTTCCTACCCCTGAAACCCTCTCAGAGAAATGCCAGTGCCATTTGAGTGTGGCTCTTGTTTGCAAGTGCCTTTCCTCTCTTAGTATTGTGTGAAGCAATTAAAATAATCTGTTGGAGGTTTTTTTACAAAACAACAAGACTATATTGTATAATGAAATGTCTCTTGGCGGCACTGCTGTCTTGAGTCAATAGGAAACAAAGACTTATGTTTTCAATTAGAATTAAGTAGATGCTAGCATCATTTTTATGTACTCTTAGTTATTTCCAGGAAGTTAATAGCAAATAAAATATTTAAGATTTAGGAGTTTTTAATGCTCTCAAGCTGTAACCAAGTTTATATTTTGCAGTATCTAAAATGGAGTATTATATTGCAAAGTTCTTCTAGTTTTGTTTTCCATGGCAAATTCTCAGGGTTTTCTTTTACATGTCTGACCACAGTGTTAAAAAGCAGAGCACTAATAACAAATAGAAGTGAATTTTCCACATATAATTATTGTTTCCCACTGTCAAATTTCTTTTCTCCTTTTGGCATTAGGGATATTTCAGCCAATTCATTGCTAAAGTGCAGAATTAGATGACAGCCACAGGCATGAGAGAATGTTCAGTGTCACAATACGTTCTGTCACCCCAACATTAGTGGCTCAGCGGAACAGACTGGTTTTGGAGATTTTCAGTTTGACACAAACAATAGTATTTACAACCATCACTATTGGACTATGTTGTGCAATTGGTAACTTTTTGCAGAAATGGCAGGTGATACAGTTTTACACGTATTTTGCAAATTAAGAGACCAGTACATTTGCACAGGCATAGAGTAGAAAGATAAAACCTCAAACGCTTGGAAAGAACTGTGCACCGTACATGCATTCCCTGTGCTGTGCTGAAGATTCCCTTAAGTGTATGTGCTGTTTGCTGGTGAGTCATACTTGTTCCAGGACTGGTGAGAAAAGCCTAACAAGAGTTTGACAGTCTGTGGTTTAGATTATTGTCTGCCCTTTAGAGTCTTCTGAGATGCAGTGCCAAAACAAATCTAATCCTCCATCAGAGAGGCTTAACGAACAGCAGCAGCAGCTCCGTGGTCACTTAAATTGGCATCCTGGTTCTCTCTGCCTCTGACGTCCTCCTCGCCTGAAAGAAGTGAATTGACTGCGGGGAAAGTACCCAGGGCTGCCATCTCGAATTAAACCCTGCTGGTTTTGCTGAAAACCAGTAGTTTGAATGCAGTGAGACCTGGGAAGGGGAAGTAAGAACTGGATTTAGTTGTCTGTGCTCTGTGGATAGTTTTATTAAGAAGTATCTATGTCTATAGATTCCAGGATTTATCTGATGTGTATTTGGTTTGTGGGGGCTTGAAGATAAATGTTCTCATTCTCCAACATCTATATTTCTTACATTCCTAATAGCAGCCTTGTGATTCTAAATTTTCCAATTTAATGTGCTCTTCTTGGTCCATATTAGTTAAAGCTTAAATATATCCTGTGCCAGGTCTACCATAGTGATGAATGATTTCCAGGGATTTTGCTGTACCTGCTGATTCTTTTTTTGAGTTTTTGCGTGTTGAGCTTGGAGTCACGCTGGCAGAGAGCAATTTCAAAGCCAGTAAGGACAATTTCTTTATCTTAGGGAAGTAATCAACTGTGAATAAAACTACTAGGAAAGGAAGCGATCCAGAACAGGCAAGCATCTCTGGCTGTTGTGAAAATGGTAACTCCATCACTGTGAATGTGTGGAATTTACAAAAAAAAAAAGTCATCTGAAAATAATTGATGGATCCACTACAAAGGAACATGAGAAACAAACTAGATAAAGAAATTTTTTGTGTGTTTCATATATTGCAGTATGTGATAACTCCCTGCTAATACCTACCTTGGTTCTCAGTGAGACTCCAAAAGCTATTATTTAAAATTCCATAATCCTCAAAGGTATCATGTGGCCCATATGTCACTTACCTCCCAGTGCAAAAGACAAATTTGCTGAAAGAAAACCGAAAATAACAAAGACATTTCAAGGATGAGGGTGCTGAAGCACTACAACTATCTGGGAAAACTCTACTGGTCTATTAGGCACACTTCTCGAAAAGTACTTGCTACACAAATCTAAAATAAAATAAATCACAGTAACTGAACTGTCTTGCTGGGGGAGTTTAAAGCAATTTGCCACGAGGATATTTGCTTTATCAAGGCAGCTTAACACCACTGGTTTGCAACCAACAGCACAAAATGACTGCCATGACATATATTTGCATGGACTTCTTTCAGTCTTGTATACATCTTGTCATGCTTTCAAGTGAAGCTGAAAATCTAGATTTCTTTTTAATTACAGAACCTCTGTTTTGAGACTGGCAGTTAATATTTGAATTGGGCATCTTTATCTCTGAGGTATGGAAACATGCGTAAGATGTTATAGTGATGTTTCAGTGGACTATATATTTCTTCAAATATAAATGCATATTTCCTTGACTTGGGGGCTACTTTGTTGCTGTTTATGGCATGTTCATGGTAAATATTACCCTAAATTCTTGATACTTGTTTGATGCCTTTAGGGTCTATCATAATACAAATAAACGAATTGTCAGATTTGGTATCAGGAAGGGTTTCCTCTCTAGAACAGTTCAAGACAAATTGTCATGGGGTTTTTTTGTGGGGACTGGAGTTTTGTTCTTACCTTCCTTGCTCTCATTATTATACAAGAGACCTGGATTCCTCCTGCAACTGTCAGCAGGAATCTGAACCTGTTGGTTCTTCTCATATTGCCTGTGCTTGTATCTTCTTAATTAATATGGAGATACTTGAAAAAATAAGAGCTCTTGTCTAGAAACCTAGACTGTCATTTGGCTAATTTTCATAGCATTTGATTCAGAGCTCACTAAACTAAATGAAAGAATCTCTGCTGACTTCATGGGCTTTTAAAAACCAAACTTCTGTTCATTTTTAACATATGAACATTTAATTAAATGCAGACCCTCAAATCTATTTATGAAGCTTAAATTCATCCATTTCAGATCACTGTAAAGAGAATGGTTAATGACCAGTTTTGGCTCTTGTTGCTTACACTGGAGGAGACAGTCTCACAGTACACTGTGCTGCTTTCCTTCATGCTTAGTTCAGTAACATTATCAAAAATTATTAATTATATCCTTGTTCAAAAAAGTTCCAGAGGAGTTATGAGGATAAATGGTCTATCAGAGATGTGAGTTATGAAGCATTCAGGAGTACCTTGAGTATAACTCTTACCAATAGAAACACTGGGTCTTCCTGCAAATTCTGAAGCATAGAAATAGCCCTGGAGCTTGTGTTCTGTTTTCCCCTCTCATTCATATTCACAAGGCATTGCAGCAGGAGAAAGGAGCCCAGATCTCTACTGGTCAAAGGCATGAACATCTTCTCAGGAAGACTGGTAATGCAACCACATGCCACGATCATGGAAGTCTTTGTGCAGCCATACTGCATTATTCAGTGAGCAGCAGAATAAATTTTTCAACAGGAAGCCTAAAAGCTAAGAACTCTGCTGTTCTGATGGTAATTCTCAGACACTTTAGTAACTAGAAAGGGTGATGTTAATATTACTTCTTTTTTAATTAATACTGTATTAAGATCTTTCACTTAAATGCTTTGAATGCCAAAAAACCAATAATACAAAGGCTTGGGAGGATTAGAATTTTGTGTGATACATCTGTCATCAGAAAGAAAGCCTGCTGGTCTTGAAAGCTGTGATGTGTATTTGTGTTACAGTATAAATCGTAGGTACTGTCTGTATAAGGAATTGACTAGAAAAGCTAGATTTTGTTGTTTGTTGTTTTTTTGGGTTTTTTTTCTGGAGAAAACCCTGTTCTTACATTACCTAAGAAATAAATTTTTTACTTTCAGCTGTCTTTCTTTTCTTGGCAAAACTCCCTTAAACTAAGTAAATTATTTTGATCAGATGGCATATTAGAAAAATCTTGTTTGCTCGAAGTGAAATCTGCACTGGGGCCCTGTTAGAGAAGTATGTAAGAGGAAACCTTTGTGGTCAACAGCTGGTGAAGCCTTTATTTCTGACAGTTACTGGAGATGTGCCCTGTGGGCTGGATGGGAGGACTTGGTCCCTAGTGAAGTGTTTTCTGAATTTCTGTCAGTGTATTCAGTCCTCCCTAGCTGTTCTTCATAATAACTTCAAGGCTTGATATACTTGTAGAAAATAGCATTTTGCATCTCCTGTGAATTGCTTATCTTTCCTGAAGCAGAATGAAATGTTCATACAGCAGTTCCTCCCATCAAAAGTATTTCCCCCTGGAATAGTGATGCAGAACCTATCTGTAGCTATAGGTTACATGATGAGATATTGAAAACTTCTTAGTAAAAACATTAGCTAAAAATTAAGTCAACCTCTGACCTTCAGCATGTTAATACAGGCTTAATAAGAAACTGTAATTAAGACAGTATTGTTGTTCTAGCACTGATTCACAGTATCCCCTTGAGCAAATCCCTTTACAGTGATCGCCTTCTGAAACATAATTCTAAAAATGGCATTAGGTGGTTCCATATGTGCTATCAGATTTTCAATTTTAAGTATTCTTACTTTATAATAAGGAAATAATTTTCTTTCTTTTTTGCTCAGCCTGAGCTTTTGAAGCCTTGTTGACTGCTTTCTTTGCATGTAGCATCCCTTATTTGAACAGATCTGGTTAGAGAACACCAAAACAAGGTCACAAAAATCAGTTTCAGCAGTTTGTTTAATAGTCCCAGCTTTGCATATAGTATTTCTCATCTCTGTCCCAGCTTTACCTATAGCGTTGTTCATCCCCATGAAAATTGTGCCAGCCTGCTGTCTTTGACTGGTTTGCAGAAGTGTATCTGGTCTTTAATTGGCAAACTTCTGATTGTGCATTAGAAGGAATTCAGCCCTCCTCCATGCTATCTTTGCGATTGTCCACCTGAGAAATTCCTTCTGCATCCTAGCAGCAGTACATAAGCAGCAATATAGCTGAAATGCCTGTTAGGAGTACATAGGAATGAGTTTCCCCTATATCTGGGAAACGGCTGTTTAAATCTGTGGCCACAAAGGAATAAAACTCTTGTCTTTCAGAGGACCCTTCTCTGTCAGCAGCTGAAAGCAAATGCCTGGAATGAGGCAAGCACAGGATGGTATTTCTCTCATACAGCCCACCAGTGTCCTGTTATTTGCAGCTAAGGCCAGACATGGTATCTGTGTATTTAATACCACCCCAGGGATTTTCTGCTTAGGAATTTATTCAAGCATTCCTTGAAGCAAGACAAGCTTAGAACTTTCACAACATTCTGCACATTGTGTGAACTGCCATGTGACTTTAATTAATTTAATGTTATTCCTTCTTGTTTTGCTTTTAGTGAACACAGTGAAAAGTCATTCCCTATTCATTTTCATCCCTGTTGTTTTGCCTTAAAAATCTTCAGCAGTTCCCGCCTGGTACAGCAGTTTTTTCTGCAGTCATCTGTCTGCTTTGGCAGGAGGGGTGCCTGCTCCCCAGAGCCCCTGGTCAATGCCTCTATGCTGCTCTGACAGTTGCTACTTTCCATCTCTGGAGAAGCAGAAGACATTTGAACCAATGTTTTGTACCCTCAAGCCTGAAAAACCAACAACTGCACATTTCTTAGTGTTTCAAAACTACCTCTCAGCTATGCCCAGAACTGTTTTTGAAAGCCTGGGCACATTTTCATTGTTTCTGTTGTCATCTTGGTGTTACCGCATTAACATGAAAAAAAGTTTTGCTCATCACTGAACTAGCCTACTTCATTTTGCTGATTGTTAATTCTAGCAAAAACTGTTTCTGTTCTTATGAAAGATTCCAGATCTCTCTGAATCACTGTGGATTTTACTTTTAAAAAACACAGCCTACAACAAAGCATCAAAAACCTGTTCGGTTACCAGTGAAAATTAGACAACAGGATTAACAGTTACTGTGCAGCCAGATTACATGTTCTAGACTCAAGCTGACTGAAATTATGGAAGATAAAGCACTTTAACCAAGTAATGATAATAATTTTGCATCTCTTGCATAACTGGAAAACACGAACCTAGGGTTAAAACAATATTATGATGATTTTTATAGCTGAAATGTTGTTGGAGCTGTAAGAGAATGAGCCACATTGTTCATAATAGTGAATGGTGGTCAGAAATTTCCGGCAGGAAATTATGCAGTGCACTTCAGGTAACCCTTAACAGGTTTATCAAATTGTATTTAGAAAAATGTTTCCTGTGAACAGCATAATGATAGAGGCAGAGGCACCAGGAAGAAAAAACTCCATGAAAACTGTGAGTAGGACCCTTAATTATTAATTTGGTCTGTGGGAAACCTTATTACTTAGAATAATTATCCACATACATTTTTAGTGAAACAGTATTTATACTGACAGCTGTTAAGGCTACAGTCTTTGGACAAAACTTGACACAAATTTAACCATAGTGTTTATTTGCTGGACACTTGCTGTCCATGTGGTAGAATGCATAAAAACAAACCTTGTTTATTTCTCTTTTCTGCTTTTTTGGTTTTGGTGGTTTAGTTGTTTGGTTTTCTTTTAAGAAACAGCTTTTGCTGTATAAAAACAGCCTAGCATTTTGCAATGCTGGTGTCGTGGTTACTAAGAAAATTCACTGGAAATAGCTCTCCAGTGTTGTGGCATGGTTTTAAACTGGGGGGTGAATGGAAATGCCCTGAGCTGTAGCGGGGGGGCCCAGTGTGTAGGGCTGTCTTGTGGGGTGCCAAGCAGCGATGGACCTGTGGAGATCCAAGAGCTGAGGATGTCCTAGCTGCCATGCGGTGCAGTGTCAGTGCGATATCTTGTAGGACACCGGGGCCACGTGGTGTGGTCTGAGCTGGAGCAGCCCTGCAGACTTGTCCTACTGAGCAGAATAGCTGTGAAGATGGTACTGCTCCCTGCTAAGGGGAGGAGGCTTTGAAAGGAGGAAGCTCACCAAGACATGTTACCATGAACACAATCTGATTTTTCTTTTTCTGTTATCCAAAGTAGAAAATACGGTTAGTGGGGCCTAGGTGCTTGCTTCTGTGCTTCTGCACAAAGGTTGGTGATCTGCTCTAGCCTAGGGTTCAGGGTGCCTTTTTCAACTTAGTGTGTAAAGTCATGAGCTATTAATCCTGAATGTCCAGAAATTTTGATTCTCAGTGGTGGCAAAGTTTGTTTCTACCGTACTACACATGCAGAGCAGCTGAAATGTCACCTCTATAATACAGCTGTTTCAAGGATAAGCTCTGATGTCTAGTCTCTTAAACAATATCACATAATTTGGAACTTCAAGAAGTTGGTAAAATTAGAGCAGTGAAGATGTGGATGACTTACAAAAGCTGAAGTCTGCCTGCAGGAGTGTTAAACCAGCATATTGACAAGAAACTTCTCACTAACAAATTAAAACAACAAGGTGCTGCATTTAACCTAAGTTTTGGAAAACCATGTAATGTAGAGACTGTTGTTTGCCTTATAAGGGGAGAGATTACCTCTGGTTTTGTATGATTTCATGAATAGCTGACAAAATCCGACCACTGGGTGATGAACTCGGGAGTTGCTGCCAGACTAAGCAGTTCATATAGAAACGAAAAGCATTTTGTTTTTCTGAAGTGGGTTGTGGGAAATCACCATACATAGGAAGCAGGGGCCATTCCAGTGAGATATGAAAAGCCACCATAAAAGCCTATAGGAATGAGTTTGAGCATTGTTTTTGTTCAGCTATCAGTGTGAAGTTGTTGCACTAATGATTACTTTTGGAAGAATAAAGAGGTCGACATTGTTGGTTGGTTGGGGTTTTTTCCCCCCTCAACCTATTACAGCTTTTAACATATTCTTCTAAAATTAAAATTAATATTTAAAAATTAAATTCCATTCTCAGAGTAGGAATGGTGAGAAACTTATTTGATAAGCCTCTGTGTTCTGTGTATAAGGAGGATTCAATAAAATGAATATGAAAATAAATTCCACTGAGTAACTACTTACTCAGTGTTCATGTTCCTCACTGATGTCATACTTAAGTAGTATGTCCTGAATATTAAAACAAAATACTTCAATTATTGTTTCATCAGGTACTTAGACTTTTTCTTTTAATGAAAACTGAACTAGAGATGAATAATCAGAATTGATTCTAATTTAATTTTATTATAATATGCATGGCCTTCTGTTTTGCATCTGCTGTCAGTTTTGTGGATTTTATTAGAATAGATATGTCAAGTCAGATACTAAGATCTATTTTTACTTATATAAAAAGATTAAATGTTAGATACTTGTGGTAGAATGTGATGTTGAAGCAGGAAATATCTAACTGTTAAAACAGTATCTCATGAATATTTTTAAACAGAACCTGCTTTTCTGGCATAGTTGCTGTACTTCTGATGTGAAGTTAATCAGACAGTAAGACTTTATATGAATATGATTGTGAAAGCTATGAAAGTGAATATCAGGAACAATAACCGGAACATTGTGTATCTGGATGCATCTTTTACAATGGCAGAGTTACAGAACTGTGTTGGGTTTTGTTTTTTTTCTTTAATGGAATTATTTTGCATTTCCTTTTCTCTCAGTATTTTAATTTTGTGAATTGATTCTGCTTTTCTTGGAGGACAGAGGTCTCTGCAGCAGCTGCTGCTGCAAGTATCTGCTGCCATGCCTAACGGCACGGTTATAATTTTCCTGTTAGTCTGGCAGTGGGACCACAATTAATACTCAAATCTGTGGTTTTGTGATTGGTACTGTTGCAGTAACCAGAGCTGCATGCTGATACTTGTCACTTTCTTTTGTCACAGAAAAAACCAACAAAACGGGAATGGGCTGATGGTTAATAAGCACATGTAGATTCTGTTAAAGCACACTTCTCTTAGAGAAACACGTGTAGGGATAGACTAACTGTTACCTCTTTAAGTCAGGTTTTTGCAACAGGGAGAGGGGAAGTGGAGGCAGGAAAGGACAGGGCTGAGGTTGTGAAAAGCTGCGGCAGACCCAGGCTGAGGACACAGCGGGAAGCGATGGAAAGCATCCTGCGCTCCCGTGCTTGAGGCTCGCACTCGTGTGCTATCAGAAAAGGGTCTCGCCCCCTCTAGTGGCTTGCATTCCTCCTTGGTGGTAATAATACTGCAAACTTAGGTGAGCACGTATAGCTGGAGTAGGGGCTCCCAAAGATAAGCGATGACTCTCCTATAGCTTCATGTTTCTGCTATTTTCTGTACAATTTTAGCACGGCAGCATGTTTATAACTGCTAATTAAGTATAAATCAAGCTAGCCATCTTTACGGTGCTTCTGCGCCTCCGGGTGGACATTCACTCCCTGTGAGAGCAGCCCGGCTTCAGGCCGGGCGGGCTACGCGCGCCCGCAGCTCCCCGCGCCCCAGCCGCGCTTGCCCCGCGCCCGGCGCTGTCCCTGCCGCCAGCCGCTGCTCACAGTGCCATCCAGCGGATGCCAGGCACCACGGCGCCAGCCGGCGCCTCAGGTTTCTCATCTTTCTCTCCTTTAAATCCTGCTGAACCTAACTTCGCTGACTTGCGTGTCTGCTTCTAACACCTGCCTAGGAGAGGCTTCTCATATCTGCCTTAAATACTGAACGATGTTTGCTATTTCTCCGCCCCTGGCTTTGTTGTGTAGCCTCAGACCTTATTTGCCTTGCACTTTTCAGTGTTCTTCTGAAGTTGGCTTGAAGTGTACTTCAGGTATCTTACTCAAAAAAAGCCTTACGGCTCTCTGATCCAAGAAATGGCTTGTGTTTAGTAGCTGCTTCCCTGTTTGTCCATAAAGTTACTCAGCGTCTCTGCATGTATTGGTGCTTCAGTCTAGCAGTATCATCAGTTATTAAAAATTGAACAAATTTTTCTTTTGTTAGATGCTGAAATGGCTGAACATTTTCCGACAATATTTTTCCAATTACATATAGCTTTAAACATTTTAGATGTTTAAGGTGAATGGTTTTTTTCCTCAAGAAGAAACTTCTTTGATTTTTGCCTTTTTTCTTTTAGTGAATTCAGAATATTTTTTCCCTCAAACTGTTTTTGAAAATATTTTCTTTGTTAAGCTTTGCACACTAAAGATCTGGAAAGGAATACTTGACACTTGGCTGTGGGCTGGGATATACACAGCTTGAGTACCATGAGAAGCCCAACACTGTTCATGTGGCTTAAAAATATATTCTTTTCTTTTAATTGCACCTTCACATCTTCGTCATTCTGCTTGCTAGTTTATGGCTCATTCTCCACCTCTCTCATTTTTCTTCTCCTGCTTCAACAGCTGCATCATCATTTTTGCAACAAGCAGTGTATCCCAGTGTTGTTTTCCTTCAGTGTATTCCCTCTTAACCTGTTGCTATCCTTTTGCTAGCATCTCTTTTCTCCTTGTGCCTTGTGCAGATGGAAGCATTTGTGACAGAGGCTAGAATTTCAATAGATTTGCTGTTTGGTGGAACTCATTACGTGTCACTTCTCGTTCGAACAAGTGAACTGAACAAGTGAACAAGTCAACAACTGAACAAGTGTTTCATGGTGGCAAAAAAGGTCATTCCACAAAACCTTTTGGTTTTATGACAACTTCTGCATGCTCAAAAGGCTACACAGTAAAGGAATTCTTCCTCATATTCACGTGGAACTGCCTGTGCACCAGTTTTCTGCTCATTGCATTTTGTCCTGTTGCTGGCATCACTAAGAGCGTGGCTCTTGATACCCCACCTTCAGATATTCATAGACACTGCTTAAAGTCCCCTCTCAGCTGTCTCTACTCGAGGCTGAACAGGCCAGGCTCCTTCAGCCTTTTCTTGTAGGGGAGATGCTCTAGTCTACTGATCATCTTTGTAGCCCTCCCCCGGACCTGCTCCAGGATTTCCATTCGTCTCTTGTACTGAGGCACCCAGAACTGGACGCAGTTGGTATGAAAGTGTTCTTCATTTCACATTGCTCAGTGGAATAGAAAGTGCATTGTTAATGTGCATGTTACGATTTCAAGTGTTGGGCTAAACCTTAAAGTCAGTAGCTTTAATCACTGGGCTCTTCGTTTGTCGATAGCCACATGAAGCAATTAGGCTCCTTTATGGAGTATGAGGCTCAAGCCAGCGGATGTCCCCAGACTGACATGCACTTGTCACAGCACGAAACAGAGAATCTTATGAGGTATGTGCCTGTATGAGCAGAAGTAAGAGAGGTTTGTGAGCATATACAAGGGAGAAGTAGCAGATCCCTGAGAAAGATGAGAAGAAAGTTTGTCTGAAGGATAAGTCAAAGAGTGTTAGCACTTAGAACAAAAAATACGCTCCTGATTATTTTCTTTTTCAACATGGTGAGACTTACTACATTCCTTATATAAAACAACATTGCTTCAAGGCAATATGTACTTCTTTAGTCTAGTTCTCCTTTTAATGATGCCACCTTGCAGTCACAATTGTACTAAATGGGCCTAAAAAAGAATGTGTAAATCAGCCTAAATCAGTGCATAAAATTCAGTACTTTTATCAAAATATATTAAATCTGTACCTGTTTAATTTCCTCATGATCAGGAATATCTCCTCAATGAAACAAGTCCAATCCCAAGTCATATTTGAGTTTCCCTACACATTTCTAGAAATTGCAGAAGTTTTTGCGGTAGCCATTGATGATTGAGTTTTGCCTTCAGAAATTCAAAAAGCATAAAATTACTGGTTGCTACCTTTGACATTTCTTTTGCACTTATGGGAACATGAAAAGTAGTGGTTTGCTACTGATTTTTTTAATATGATGCCATTGCCATTGTCCGCCTTCACACAGTGTGTGGGAAGGGAATTTTTTTTTTCAAAAATACAAGTTACTTAAAAATTCAAGTGCAGCTCAGGTATTTTTTTTTTAAAGAATGTAAATAGGCATTGAACATATCAGCAGGAAATTGATTTCTATATTCAAAATGAAGGTTCATGGGTATTTGTGTATTTATTGCAAGCAGTCTGGTAGCTGGTAATGAGGTAAAGAGCCTGTTCAGTTATGGTAGAAGTGTAACGTTTGAGACCATGTAAATCATGTGTCTGTAGGATGACTCGGAAAGTCTTGGTTTTCAGTATGCTTGTCCACTTCTTGGACTGGGCACTGCCACATTCTGGCACAGAAATTCATGGTTTCAGTTTCCTTTGACTTGATGGCACTTCATTTCCCAGCTGCTAGCATCTGAACACAGTATAACTTTACAGAGACATCTTCACCCAAGGAAACCTAAGAGCAGTGTCACTGCTACTCAGAGTCCCAGAGAAGGGAAATATTGATGTGCTTTCTCAGCTGCAGGACAAGGAAAAGGTTTGGCACCTCTGCAGTCAGAGTCTGTGACCCACACTGGTAACTAACACAGAAAACATGCAATGCTTGTCCAGTGCCTTGGCTGCTCCTCAGTACAGAGAAACTGTGGGAGAAAGGAACTGCTTGGGGATCAGGAAAAAATTCACTCTTCTTACAGACAAATTTATTTCTGAAGACCTTAAACTTTCATTGTGATATGGGAGCAGGGGAAAAAATCTGGGTTTCAATGAAGATTGCTTAGGAAATGAAAACATTTTGTTCTTTGTACTTCTGTGGTAATTTCATGGTACTTTGAAATCTTCTACTGATGTTCATTTAGAAGCAATGGCTTGCAGTAACCCTCCAGGCCACTGGCACAACTGAGAAAGAAACCACAACACTCTGACTGTTTACTTCTGTGTGTCCTGGCTACAGGACATAATCTTCTCTTCCATTTATGAGAGAGAAAACAATTGTATGCTGATTATATTCCAAGTGAGATGGTGACATTGAAGGCAGCATAAGTGCAGCTATCATGAGGAAAAGTGCATCGTTGAATTTGGTTAAAGGAAATAAGACCTCAGTGTAATTGTTGAGTAGACTGCTGAGTATTAGGAGACAAGTACTCTACTCAGGTGATTAAGGACAGTCCCTTAGAGCAGAGAGGGATTGTGACCTGCCAGGCCAGTTTGGGGAGCAGCTGTAAAGGTACTCACACACAGGGTTTTAGGTTGGATGTGTGTGCAGTTCCTGCTGCAGGAATATGCCCTGTAGTGCCTGCCCCGGGCGCTGCTCTGCACACCCAGCACTGCTCAGCCACCAGTGACATCATGTGACAATGCTGGTGGTGCAGAGGATTGCCTGGCAGCCACACACATGAAAGCAGGTAAAGTCAGAAATACTCCCATGCTGTTGAGCTGCCTTTCCCCTATCATTATGGATGTAGTTCTTGGCTTTCCATGAATCTGCACAGGGGTAAAAATTGACAGATGAGGAAGGAAGGAGTGGCAATGCCAATGCCAGAAAAGGCTAGTTGTTTCCATGTTAGGCCAGCAGCTGTGAGAAACAGGAGATTGAAAAAGTGTGTGTAGGGGGTTTTTGTTGATTACTGATTTTTTTTTCCCCCCAGTGTTTGGTTTTGTTGGATTTTTTTCTGGGGCTTATTGTTACGTTGATTTTGTTCTTTGTTTTTTTTCCTAGCATATGAAATCAGATTTACGGTTACAGATTAAAAACAATCTGTTTTCAGAATCGATAAAGTCTTTGCAGCAAGCTCTTTATTTATAAAATGCCTCAGGCAATTTGTATAAGGATGTAGAGCTCTTTGATTCTTTGGATTTGATAGTACTGCACCATCTATTGGTCTTTTTAAGGGAAATCAATTTATACTTCGAGTTCAGTTTCTAAGAAACATCATAAAATTCACTGTGACATAGGTGCTGGTAAAAAATTTGTCATAAAAAAGTAGAAAGAACAAATCCCATTTATGTGACTGTATAGTATTTCAGGCATAGTATTGACAGGCAGACCTGCCGAATTCACCCATTCATTCTTGGTTCATGTTCTAGTTCTTTCATTCATGTTCTAGTTCCTTCACTCATGTTCTAGTTCCATGAATAAAGAAAATACCTTCCTTATGGATGTAGTGCATTTTTTACTATTAAAAAATCATATCTAATGAATTAAAGATGTTTTTTTCTTTTGAGAAGCATTGGATAAATTATTTGCTTCATAAGCAGAGACAAAGTTGGAAATAATAATTTTGAGAATCAACTAAAAAAACAGAAAAGATGGGAAAATGAGTGGGTGTAACAACTGCAACAGGATTGAACGTATATCAAAAGATAATCTAAACTAACAATGATAGTTTCTTAAGCAGATAAGAAACACTGGGCATTGGGAAAATATTTAAACTCATGGAAAAGGAGTAAAAGCAGAAGGAGAACAAATGTGGACAGATGTGCACTGAGGTGCACTGAGCTGAATTTGAAATTTTTGTTGTACATCTAAGCAGCTGTAAGAGGCAGGGGTGTATGACCCAGGGCACTTCCCTGATCAGTCAGCCTTGCCTTGGTGAGTATTCATTGCTTGATTAATGTCAGCTTGTGCAGTCCAAAATTATGGAGACAAAAAAAGAGCAAGCCTACTCAAACTCTAATCAAATCAAAGAACACTGTTCTATTCTTGCACTTTTTAGTAAAATATCTATGAGGGGAGGATAGCCTGTATCATGAAAGGAAACCTTGTTTTCCTTTTATTTCTGTAGCTTAAAGACGAAATATCCTTATTCAGTTTGTGAAGTATTTTAACCCCTGGTAATACAAAATCAAGCTAAAATAACTATGATACTACTTACGGGCTAATTAACTATGATACTATGTAACTGGAGCCTTATTTTGCTGGGTGATCTGTAAAAGTTTAAAATTATTTGGCCCTGTATTGAACTGCTAATAACATAGGCAGAAGCAAACCTTTAACTTCAGTAAATTTGCACCAAGGAAGACAGCAGAATATTGATTTCTGGACACAACTCAGCCACCTGAAATCAAATGCTCTCCAGTGTGCATTTCAACAGCCATATTAATATTAATACCTTACAGTTTTTCTTCCGAGGCACACAGTGAGAAGAATACCTAAGTATATGTGTGGAAGAACCTTGTGTTGCTGGAAGCAAAATGCATGTCCATAAGTAACTGGAACAGGCTTGCTTATATACCTGATTTTCTGTAAAAAGGCTTAGTTTGTTGGGTTTTTTGTTTGGTTTTTTTTCATTTAAACAGAGTTTTGTTTAGATACACAATCACTTCAAGATTCAAAACACTGTGTGATTTTCAGCATTAAGGGGCAAGATGCTGTGTGCTTACTAGATGTAAGATTAACATCTTTGAAAATTTACACTGCAGCAGATGACTGTTTTATCTCTTTGAGGATTTAACCCATTGTATGTTTCGTAATGCTCTTTTCACTGAGATGTCATTTAGGCAGTTGTTCTGAACTCTTCTTTTTCTGTGCTCTTCACCAAGTTACTCCAAAGAAAGAAAGGAGGACAAATAGCCCCATCTGAATCTGTAGCAAAATACTTCATAGCCACTTGCAGAAGGAGAAAGAGAAATGCAATTGCTATCAAATGCTGATGCTTCTACAATCATAGCTAGCCAAAGCCTGAGCACTGGGGAAGTGTCTGTAGATAGACACTGTAATGTGAAGGTTTAAATATTTTTCTGGACCAGTGAGCGAGACACTGCAGGCAAGACTCTAATCATAAGCTTGGGGCAACAATATTTTTGCTTGAATAAAATACCTTTTTTTTTTTTTAACATCTGCAACATGCAAGTCTCCAAGCATAAAAAACCCTATAGGAAGTAATTCCAGTAGCTGCTGTAAGAGGAAACAGGATGAGTTTTTTCTGTCTGTGTCTGACCTTGGAAGCCTGTGCTTGTGTTTATCTTGCAGCCATGTGAAAAGCAGTGTGTTACCACATCAAATCCATAGAAGTCTGCACAATAAAATTGCAGTGTGAGTTTTATCAAGGAGAAGCTGCATCCAGTTTTCATGGCTCCTCAAAGGGGAGCGAACTTGGTGTCCCCAAATTGTCTGCGCTTCACAGACAAGCGCTTTAGGTAAATAATGACTGGCATAGTCACACCAGCAGAATTCGGCACTGTTGTTCCAGTTTATAAATAACTTTGTCTAGAAATCAGATAGCAGCATGTGCAGGTGTGAGTCATTAGTGCAGGAGACACAATGATGTGTGGAAAAAGCATGGCTCACATCCAAACCAGCCCACACACTTTCATCAGCCCCTCGAAGTCTGCAGCACAGAAAATAAATTTTTCAAGCCAGGATGCTGAAGCCCACCCAGACTCAAAACTCCAAGGTGCAGTAATATGGAATCCAGTGCTTTTCCCAGTACCTTGTTGATCAGTCATGCTCAAAAGGCAGTTTTGTAAGTCACTAATTTACTGTCTGAGTTCATTATCATTATGTCAACATACACAGATGTGTGTCAAAGCTGCTTTCTCTAAGTCATTGCTTTATAACATGCACTTGTAAGTTCTAAGGAATTAAGGAACTATCCAAATTATTATTTGATTTTCTTTTTAAAATTTCATGAGCTGAAACTGGAAACAGTTAATGATATTGACCTCCCTGGTTGCAGAGTTAATGGAGGGTGTAATGAAGAAATCAACAAGTACCAAAACAGCACTTAGGATAAGGTGCTGGTTTTGGAGAGACTTCCAAAGAAAGAAAAAAATGAGTTTTAGTTCACGAATATGTCTGATTTAGTTTTAACTGGTCTGGCAAAATTTATCCTTTCAAGGCTTAACCTAAGGAAAGGGGATACATGACTCCTGATGCCCAGTGAGGGTTCTCAGCAAAACAACTGAATTTTCAAACAGGATTCAAGTTATTTTTGTAACTAAATATTAAATACAGAAGTGAATTATTTTTTGCATGAAAGCACATTTGCATCCTAGAACTGGTATGTTTTCAATACTGCAGATTGAATCATTGTTTATCTTCATAAGCTGCACATTTTACTATTTGTTGGACAATCTTTTTTGCCATATGTCTTCTTTTTCCAAGCAGTTAAGTGAAGAGAGAAAATTGAAGCTCAAGCTTGGATTCCTTTCCCTAAAATTTTGGGGTTAGGTTTTACCAAAAGGTACCATATATTCTTCTTGCTTACTGTCATTGAAATTATGGTTAGGATTCAAAGCTCTGTGCAAAGGTGATCATCTCCTTTCCTTTTTCTATTGGCACATTATTGTGCATGTACTGAACAATAAAATGTGATACTTGGACATCCTGATAAGACATAGAATAGCATTACAGAAAAAGCCGGGAATTTCAAACCATGCAGACTGTATTACAAATTACTTGGCTCCACAAAAATCTGTGAATATTTATGCTCAGCTTCTTCTGACTGACATCTGCCAGAAAAGGGTGAAAAAAATTTATCAGTCTCCCTTATGAGAAATTGATACAGTCAGAGATGATTAAAAATGGCCTGAGGCATCAACCACCTTTCCACATTCTTAAAGACAACAAAATTCTGCAAATTACAGCCATGTAAATCCACATTAAGACGTCAGAGGTATAACTGCAGGCTCACAGTGATGTAGATCAGAGCACTATTTGGCTCAGCTATTTTTCTGCTATTGCTTCTTTAAACTGTGTTCATAATGAAGGAGAGGTAATATATAATTGCTCAACGCACTTTTCTGTAAATAGTTGTATTAAGAATGCAGTTAAGGAATTTTTCTGTACTTGGTGATGGTCTTTCAAAATCTCATTTCATTTGAAACTAATAAAAATTAGCCTTTTTCTTCCCTCCTGTAGTTTTAGGAGCTATTCCATTGTCTTGGAATCAGATTACTTTTCATTTGTCACCAATTCAGAAGTTGCCAACCTCAAACCACTAACAATGCCTGTCTCGACATATAGATAAGTTTCCTTCCAGCTAACTCTCTGTCACTTTACATAGTAACTGTTCCAAAGATATTATTACTGTATACTGCTTTTTTTCCCCTCAGATATGAACTCAGCATGAGGGTTTGCGATGTTTTCTTAAAGGCACATGTTTGTAGGGTTTATTCCCCTACTTCCTCATGTGAAACATTATCACAGTGTAATGGGTACAAATTACAGTATATGATAGAAGTGCTTTTAGTCAGGTCTGGAAATGCTACAATAGATACTAATTCAGATTACCTAATTAGTACAATCAGATTCAAATAACAGCATGTGTCAAGTGTGTCCAGTTGTATCATCAATTCTGCCAAAGTAAGATTCTGTGCTTTTGCAGAAACATTGCATTTCTAAGAAAAAATTCATGAGTAAAAATGATACATTGCAAATACACTGGATTCCTTACCATTATTTTTCACCTTAAAAAGTGCAAAAGAGCAAGAGCAACTTTCTGTAAAAATATATGAAGAGTAGACAAGTATCATCAGCGTGAAATGTCACGACATTCAGCACAATATTAGTCACTAAATATACATAAATTCAAAATAGGCAAAAGTAGAACACCACTGGCAAATTTCCCAATGTTGAGGAGAAACTCAACAAAATAATGTATGTAAAAAATGTGATCTGTTGTGTTGTGATGCTTCTATGTATTATGGAAGAAAGCATCAAGGTACAGATGCATCCTGGAAGAGATATAAAATGATGCGATGAAAGGAAGGGTCCTTACACTATTTGTTTTTCTTTGTTCGATATTTCCACTCAGTTGAAGATTTTTTCTGTTTGACGGTAAAGTTTTTGTAGCCTAAGAAACACTAGAGGTGCTTAGTTTGACAAGCTGTAAAGGGAATACAGTTGGTGTCTTGAGCCCCTGGCTTTCTTTTAAGTTGTCAGCAAATTATGCACCTCACTTAAGAAAACTTGCTTCATTTATTTTTCACTAGTTGAACAGAACCAACCCTTTCCTTTCCATCGCCCTGGAACTGTTGCTGCAAACAGTGAGAAGTTGGGTGAGCTAAAGTTATTTGCACCAGGCACACAATGTAACCTGGTTGGTTAATGTGTTAGATTCAGGCTTTTGTGTTCCAGTTGGAGTTTCGGTTAGCAGGAAGGATTTTGCTGACATTGGCTTTAGTCAGGCAAAAATGCCCACCTTGCTGAAAGAGGAGCTCAGCATGGCAAAGGATCAGGCTTTTGCAGTAAGTCCTGCCAGAAACATTCTCTCTTAAACAAAGTCCAGTATGAAAAAAAGGCTACTGTTAAGTAATTTCTTCTTCAAACATCGCAAAACACATCTTGAAGTACGTGAGAGAAGAACCTGAATAAAAACTTCTTAATATCACTGGGCTCTCAGTGCAGACTGTTATATATAAATGAGCTAAATTTTTTCTTTGTTAAACTGCACACAGTATTCATGCAACAGCAGGATTAAGTTTCATTCATGACTCTCAACAACATGTCCAGTTTTGGGCTTCCCAGTACAAGTATGTCCATGGATGTACAGGACAGAGTCCAATAAAGGTACAGAAAGAGGATGAAGGAACTGAAGCATGTCCCCTGTGAGGAAAGGCTTAGGGAGCTGGAACTGTTTAGCAAAGAAGAGAATGCTCATGGGGGGATCTCACCACTGCGTATAAATAGGGGATGGTAGGATACACAGATGGCATAGCCAGACTTTTTTCAGTGGTGCCCAGTGACAGAACTAGAGGCAAGGGACACACACTTAAACACAGGAAACTCTGTCTGAACGTCAGGAAACACAACTGTGAGAGAGACTGACAAGTTGCTCAAAGAGGTTGTGAAGTCATCATCCTTGGAGATATTCTAAAGCTGTCTAGACAAAGTCCTAAGCAAACAGCTTTAGGTGGTCCTGCTGGAGCACAGTGTTGGACCAGGTGGCCTCCAAAGCCAGTCTCAGGCAGTTTGTGATTCTGGTCTGGTGCCTGCACTGTGGCTCTAAAGAGAAAATTTTCATTCATACAAAAAGTGAAGGCATCTTCATTCAGTTATGGCTAAGTCAAGAATTAGTAGAAGTAGTTTTCAGTTTGTGTACTCTAATACTTACAGTCTGCAGCAGGAAGTAAATGAATAAATCTATTTCTCGTCATGAACAAGAATTGAGAGCTGTAAGTAGAATTACAACTTGGAAGATGACACTCTCATTGTATGGATGCATGTGGAATTTATCTCTTGGTTTCTAAGCCATTCAATTAGCATGGTCAATTATTATATCCATTGTCTACCAAAGGTCAGATGAGTGCAATTTGAAATGGTAAGACCAAAGTCTGCAATTGTGTTGTAGGAAAGATCAACTTTGAGGTGATACTTATTAATTCTTCCATGCCAATTTAAAGGTCTGATCTGCAATTCCTAATTTTAGAATTGGTAGTATCAGCCTTCACAGCTCTCACTTTGGCAATACCAAGATCTTCCCATCTCATGCAGTGACATTTATAAAGCTTTTACAACAGTGTCTTTGAACTGGCTGGTTCCACTGATTCAAGCATAGTGGGAGCCAGGAGCCTTTCCAAAACTTTGACAAAATCTTTCTTTGTGACCTTTTTCCTCCCCTCAGATAACTCAGTTAATTTTTCTTTGGCTCAGTTTTGCTGTCTCTAGATAAAAATTACGACATGACATGGCTGCTGTAAAACTTTGTTCATGGTCTGCCAAAGTGCTCTGAGACACTGAGGTTTAGGCACTGCAGAACTGCCTGCCTTACATAAGAGCTGCAAGCTCCTGTGCCTGGGGGTTGGCCTCTAGTGACTCCTCTTCAAACAGGGCAGAGCAGCCAGGCAGTAACAGCCCCTCTTGCTCTCTGGAAAGCATTACACAGGTAAAATATCCTCTGTGAATCATCCCAGCTTGACTTTTTTTTTTTTTTAAGGGATGATATAATTTGGATGTTTCAAATACAACTGATGTTCATCCTTTGAAGGAGAGGAAGTTTATTCATAGATAGGAGTTATGGTGTTGAGGATTCATGACCTTTTGTGATGCTTCTTGCCCATGTTATTTCAGATGAGCTAATTAATGCTGCTTAGCATTTCTCCGTAAGACTTTGCTACAAAGGCCTTCCGATGTCCAATGGATGGAAACACTAGAGTTGATAAAGTAACATCACTTATAACATGGGTTGATTTAATGGCCTCCTAGCTGAAGGTGGTCCCACAGACACAGCACACACCTCCACCACCCAGACCTGAGAGGCCGCAGCAGCCCGCAGTGAGGAGTCTCCGTGGCTGGCCGTGTGTTTATAATACAGAAACGTGTTGGTTCACTGGTTTATCATACAGCTGTAACTCTGCAGCTCTCCTTTGGGCTGCCTGCAAGCTGAGTTTGCCTTGCTTTCAAGCTTGATGTGCACTTACTGAAGCCCTGGGGCTAAGTGCTGATGCCAGGCATTGGCCTTACAGGTGCTTACACTGGCATGGTGATGCTCCTTGTCTGCTACCTCTGCTGCTTTTCAGTTCATACACTTCTGAGTTTATTAGAACCACTGTTGTTCCTTGTGTAACTTTTTTCCTTCTCTTGTCCTCATTTTCCCTTCTGGAAATCCTGGCTTGATATCACATGTTGAATAACTGAGTGGCAGTTTGAAGTGTTTGCTAGGACAAGGCTGACTAGTGGGCAACACTGATTCAGGTTTGTGTAAAATATGGAGACATTTCCAGTGAAAATAGCTGGGTTTTGCGCGTAGAAGATCAGATGATTGGATCCTAGAATAGCAGCCATATATTTAAATTATTTTTGGCTTTCTAGTCTTTAGTAGAAATGCTTTCATATTTCAGATTCATTTGGAGCAACAGCATTTAAAATGAGGTGCTGCAAGGAAATTTACAGTACAATTATTCTCCTTTTCACTTTATACTGAGTGCTAAATTTAATGCAGTGTTTAAAAGTTTATGTCTTACCAAATATTGTTAAAAATAGGTTTAATAGCCACTTCGAATGTTTTTGTTTGTTTGACAGTATAATCCAGCATGGCTTGTTTAGATTTTTGAGCTTCACCCTCTGCTAGTGAAGGGAGTTATGGATAATATTTAGCTGTAAAGTGACTGGGCAAGAAATGCTCAAATACCTGCCAGAAAAAAATAAGATCAGTGGATGTGTTCTGACTGTATAAACAGTTTTACAAGCGTATTATTGTAAATCAAGTCCAATGTGTTCATTTTTTTTCTCAGTTTAAACATCTTGGGTACATAGCGGAAGAGAGAGAAGATGAGCTTGTGTTGAGCCGTTAGAGGGCAGAGATGGGGCTGCAGAAAGGTCAGAGGTTGGGCACATTTATGCTGCACTCCCACCCTTTCCTGCCCCTTGGTCCTGCATGCAAGTCTCCCAGTGCCATGGCTTGTGAGGACAGTGACCTACATAGGAGTCAGGTTTTAAAGCTGTAATAAGCCTGCTTCTACCAGAGACGTGTTTTGTAATCTGTCTGGTGACGCAGTTATCTGGTTTGAATGTGTGCCAGTAATTCTGTGAGGCAGGCAAGAACAGAGTCAGCGCTGAAGGATTGCTCCCGTGGTCCTTTTCAGGCTGTTTACAGACACCGAAAGCTTCCAGAGTTAGATAGGAGCTTTATAGGGCAGAGATGCTGCTGTACATTTGCAAGCATTAGCGCATTTTTATGGCACTGCATAAATAACAGCATGCAAATAGAAACTAAGGGGGAAAAAAAATGCCGATAGAAGATTGGCCCAGGAGCTTCCGCAGGGTCACTGATACAAGCAGAAGCTATGTGCCCTTTTTGGATGCCCACAGTTCATGGAGTGTCTCTACCAACCAATTGTTCTTTCCATGCTTGGGATTGAAAAATAATTTTGGGAAATATTTCTGAGAATTGCCAACTTACATGACAATTAGATTTTATCAGATGTGTAGATAGCCAGACCCTGCACAGCTGGCAGGAGGTAATGGAATTTGGATGAACACTTTTGCTTAAGTGTTTTGCAATTGAGTTTGGTTTATTGCTTTCAGAATTCAGTAGAATATTTCATTCTCTGAACTATTTTGAACACATTAGGAAATGTCTCAAAGGGCAGCTGGCCTCTCCGATTTGGTTTCAAGTATGTCCACAAAACATTTATCACTTTAAACTCTAGCAACAACATTTCCTTTGAAAGGACTTTTTTTCTCTTTCTAGGAAGGCTGTACTAGCTCCTTTCCCCACAGGCTCACCAAGCAAGCTGTGTAAAGAGAAGTGGCTCCTGTGGCCGCTAAAGAAAACAACTGAACCAGACAGGCATTTGCTGAGAGCTTAACCTGGAGTTTGTGCCAGAGTGAGTACACAAGCATTACTGAGAGCCTTCTTTCTTCTGTCAGACATCAGAATTGTTTTCTTTTCTGACCACAGGCAGGGGGTGCTTGGAGTGCGCCAGAAGCCAGGAGTTAGATTGCACTGGATAGTTACAGCAGCGTGTGCTCTCGGAGAAGGCTCGGTGAGGGCAAAGCCACACGCGGGGGAGGCAGGGTAAATGTCATTGCATTTGCTGAAGCTGAAGTCAGGGCTGCTTTCCAGCCAGCAAGCGTGAAGCTCACATTTTACCTCTGCAGTGTGCTGCCATTGCAGCACTGGCTGTTTTTCACCATTAGCTAATAACTTTCTGCATTGCAGGGCTTCGCACATGCAACTTTGTTGCTTTTATACCTTCCTCTTCCTACAGGGAAAATTTCAAAACTTACTTCCTGTGAGGCACACAATTCTAGAAAATAGCCTTCTTTTGCAGCTAGAACCAGCAGGGGTTTTTCTTATGTAGCAAGGGAAGAGTTTGCAGGTTCCACAAGGACCCTCATCCCCAGGCTGTGCAATGAAGGGAAAGGTGGTATCTCTTGATGTTTGTCATTGTCAGAAAGAGCTTGGTGAGAGGTCTACTTCCTGTTTCTGATGATAAAGTGTTTGTATCATGTGTGAAGTTACTGTGAAATCCAAGCCCAGATCATGAGAAGAATCCCTCATTTTTAGCAGTTCAGACTAACACTAGGAAGCATTTTATTAACTTACATATTCTATGTCTCATCATCTATGAAAAGCCAGATGAAAGGAAAATGAGTGTCACATCTCAAGACATTGTGCTGCTGTAGTGCAGGTGTCCAGATGCTGATGTGCCCAGACAACTGTACAACCAGGTGTGGAACTTTTGGCCTGTAAAACTGTGATTAGGAAGAGGAAACATATGGAAGACTGTCCTTTAAAATTCTGAAGGAGCACTGGTGTGTTTCTGAACGGATGCCATAAAAAAAGTATCCACTAACAAGCACATTTTGTAGCTTACTTGTCCTAGTAGTTAATATTGCAGAATCTGGAAATGCTTTATACTTACAAATATCAAGTTCCTGCTTCACTTCTTGTTGTGGATTTGAAGGTCTAACTTTGGGGATACAGTTTGGAGATGTGTGGAGATACTAAAGCAATGGGAATATATCCTGTGGGAAGCCAAAAGTAACTATGGTAAGGGCAATCATTTGATCTTACTGGTGTAGTTTTGAAGTAAAGATATGTCATCTTCAAGACCCAGCTGAAAATGTAAGTAGATACATAACTAACTACTAAAACTTCTTGTAATTATACTGTTTCCTTGGTAGTTGTGTTTTAATACTCTAACGTACAATAATGAAATAATAGAATTTTTTAAAAATAAAAGAATGAGACATTGAAAGTGCCCATTACTACTTCTTTTCATAGGTTTCCTGTCCTGGTAAAATATTGAACAGTTTGTGAGCACAGCTTTTTAGCTTTTGTATGCTGCTGTGAGTTTGTGAGGTGAGTGTAGCTGCTACCCAACGGAACTCACTGGAGGGCTAAGTAAGAGAAACTGGGGCAGTTACGGGGACCCTGAATGTTCAAGTAATTCACAATATAATCTTGTTAGCCTGAAGTTACTCTATCTGAGTGCCTTATAGTTGTTATGAAAAAAACCAACAAAAACTAGTCCCTTTCAATATCTCAGCACATTCATTAAGTTGTTACTCAGCCTAAACACCATTTTTATAAAATGTACTATTACATACTTACTCATTTGTTTGTCAATATGTCACACAGTGCTGTGATGAATCATTGCAACTAATCCTATTAGAGAAAATAATTTAATGGGGCACATCTGTTAAAACTGTTTATGATTTTTTTTTAAAATTCTGCCTATTTGCTTTCTTAGAAAACCAATTTGTTTAATAAATCTGTAGAACCTTTTCCTTTAATTAGTTCAAAATAGATGTGGAAGGAAATTTTCTTTCAGATACATTCCTTTTTACTTCAAAACTATTTTTTAATAGTCTTCAGTTTAACAAAGGGAAATTACTTTATGTACTTCAGAAGGGCATATTGCGTGTTTTTCCATGAGTTTCACACAAATACTTTGTGTGTTGGTGTAATGGAAGCATGTTGCATACTCCACCTTTGGGCCAGGTTTTACGTTGGAGCACCAGGAAATGAGTAATTAGTTATCTGTCACTTAAAAGGAGGGGGAAAGGATGTGTCCCTCTGATGTGCCATTCCCTCAACTTTTTACATTCTCTTTGGAGGGAAAATCCCTGAAGTGTGAATCTGGCATAAAAATACCAGCTCCTTATATTATGTGACTTAGACAGATAAGAGTTGAATATTACATTATTCCATATTTGTATGGAGTGTCCACAGTCATAGCATAAACATGTTAGAGGTGCTTGTAAAATAGTGTTAATACTGCAGATTTTAATCTGTAATCTGAAATAATAATGCAATAACTGCTTTCTATCCAATATAGCACTTTCGGTTAAAAACTTCTTATTTAAAATTCAGCTACCATTAGAAATGTCTTCATTCTTTATGTACTTGCTGCTGTAATGCAATTTGCCAAAAGTGGTTTAGGTAGAAGTCACTTTTACCGTTCAGAGAGTACAAAAGGGGAGAAACAGTAGGATTTTGTTTTGCCAGTTTTTCTCAGGTTAATGAGAATAATTGAACCACAGGGTGATTCCTCTCTACCTGACAGGATTTTTCTTGGTTTTTTTCTTCATAACTGTTAACATTTATTAATTTCTTTTACTGATTTTCTTAAACAACTTCCTGTCTTTCTTAATTGTGCTGCACCTTACACAATTAATTTGGGTGGTGAAAAAGAATGATGTGTGTCAGTGGCTTTCCAGACTCTTAACATTTCATAAAACAGTGTTTTATGGATGTTAATTTCTGTATAGAGCCAGTGCCATAGAGTTTTGGTTCCAGAGCAGGGATTTTCAATATTGCAAAGTTATATTTTGTTCTCACTAAAAAGACATTTTTGTTAGGTGGTTTTGTGATGGCTTCAGGTTCATAAGCTTTTCATGTGCTTTCCATTGTCACAGGGCTGCATTAATTTTGTGAATAGAGATTCCAATGTGGGTAAAATAAATACTAGTATTTACTTATTGAGTAAAAATGTATCCAGTCTCATTATGATATTCAAAATTTCATTAAAGGTCAGATTTTTCTCAAGTTAACTTTTTCTGCTCTGATCTCTCACTGGGTTTTAGTACTATTACAAGAAAAAATAGATAGTTTTTTTAAATTTCATTTGGAAATAAAAAATAAACTGAAATATGCTAAATTCTCTCAGAAAAACTCTGACCATTAAAAAAATTAATCCCTCTTATCAATTTTTTACAGTCTCACTTTATTTTTTGTTTTGTGCGCTCTGTCCTATAGATCTGGCATGATAGTTGGCTACTTTAATTACTGCCTCTTTGAAAAGATGAATGTTTGCAGAGTCTAAAGTATGTCATTTTCCTTTAGAGGCAACTGTGATGGGAAGAGGATGAACGTAGGGTGTTCCCAAATTAGCAGTATAGGTGCGCACCCTTAAAGTCTGCAGTTACTGTGGCAGAGAGCCACCTGAAAAGGTACAAAAACAGAGGATCTGAAGATCCTTTCCAAAAGCTCATCATCGCTCAAACACAGACTAAGTAGGTATGTAACCGGTGGGGTGTTCAAGGAGATAAAATATAACAGCAGTTGCTGCTGTTTCTGTTCTTCTGGGTTCTTTCCTCAAATAGTCTCAATAGTCCACCTCTCTGGGTTAGCAGTGTTTTTCTAATTAAATAGAATTTCAAAGACAAGTGCCACTCTCTTAATGCCAAAATTTGTCACAGACAGGATTTCTTACAGTAGACAGACCGAGGAGAAGAAAGGTAAGCTGCTGCAGCATTCTTTTGGCTCTGTAAACAGCAGAGTGCCTCAACTCCCACTGGCTTTGCAAATGTTAAGGCCGTTCAGCAGCTGTAGCATTTACAAAAAGTCTCAGACCTAAGCCTGGGAACCACTCAGCAGTGGCAGTATGTTACAGACTTGTTACCAGTACGTGGCTTAGAAATGCTGGGTTTGGACTTTGATCCATTGTCATCCTTATGAAAGTGCCAGTCCTACAGGTATTCAACTATTTGACCAGTCTAGTTTACTAGCTTCACACAGCCAACCTAAAGTGTTGG
Organism: Acanthiza pusilla; assembly: GCA_036630365.1. Classification (NCBI taxonomy): domain Eukaryota; kingdom Metazoa; phylum Chordata; class Aves; order Passeriformes; family Acanthizidae; genus Acanthiza; species Acanthiza pusilla. Next base: position 13,867,579 of record JAXCHO010000019.1, read on the forward strand.
ACACCACAAACTATGTCCCCAGTCCCTCCTTTTCAATCTTTTTTAATGCGTGATGATGCATTAAGGCCCAGTTTTTCAAGCATGTTCTTTAAACCTTTTTTTAACCTTCTCAGAGAAGACAAAGTTCTGACTAGTTCTACTTCTGACTAATAGTGTAGGATCAATGTCCTGTGTTCCACTGTGCTGGTATTCTCCCAAATCTGTATCTTCTAATGTAGAATTCCTCAACAGAAATGTGACTCAATTGCTTTTTGAGCTCAGACCAAAAAAAGCAGTCTAGAGAAATAAAGAATGTTTTTCTAGGGAAGCTGTAATGTCTACAGTAATTTAAAGTATTCTTCAGAAGGCATTTTATAGAGCTGAGAATCCGCAGTTTCCCAGAGAAATTATGGAGGACTCTCACTTCTGGGACCTGTGAACTTAATTGTATTTGTTCTTTCCTAGACGTTTGATCTCTTTCCACCCATCTGATATGCCTTAGCCATGATAATTTTGTTTTGTGTTTAGTGCTCTGCTGAAGAGTGAGCTGAGACCTTCCTGCAATGTGTCCCCTAAGCTTAGGCGTCTTTCCTAGTACAAAATTGCTATAAACAATTGCAGCTGTATTTAATGACTGCGAGTTTCTCTCCGTACTAGGTGATGCAGATGTACCTCCCATTCTGTGGGATTGCCATATCCAATGCCCAGCTATTTGCAGCTTCAAGGAAGGAATATGACAGAAGCAGGGTAAGTGCAAAATATATAGTGGACCAATATCAAACTTTTGTCTTTTGCTCCTGCAGGTTCCAGCTATGTGTACATATTTGCTAAGCAGACAGTTTTAACTATGTTTTATTTCAAAAATTGTATTTTGAAAAGATCACTGCAAGCAGAGAGTGTGGGAGGGAAATACACTTGCAGTGGTAGCTGTTGTTTCCTGATGTCAGTTCCATGTTTTGTAGTGCTGAAACAATTGCGTTTGCGGCACAGACGGTGCAGGAGAGAATGTTACTTCAGCAGAGATTCAAGCTCTCAGAAAATTCTGCTAATCTCAAGCCTTTGCCATCTTGAATTTTTAATATTCAGTTTATGTGCAAACAATGTGGATATATCTTTATAAAATTCAGCAAGGAAGAAACCCCTGTATGTGAAGGGTTTTGACAGCATGTGTCTGCATAGAATACATACTCATGATGCTGGTGCCATGCAGGCATTGGGACAGGAGGCTCTGGATTGAAAATAATGCCAATCTCCCATGTCATTCCCTTGTCAGAGAGGTCTTTTATTTTTTGGAAGAAATAAAATGGTAATTTTGAAGGGTTTTTAATAATGGTTGGCTTTTTTTTAATCACCTTTCTGCAATGACAGGAAATTATATTTTTGTTAGCATGGATCACAGGTCCAAAGCTTCAGTAGAAATACCTCTGGTAGTGTTGAACCTACTCTCCCTTCACAAGGTAGGGGTAACTACAGTGGTCTGGGTTTGTATATGGAGCGCTGACATTTTTATATTCATTACTTCGATGCTTACATGCATGAAAACTAATGCTTTCCACTTCTTTGAAAAATAATAGCCCTTTATAATGACCTTTATATTTAAGGGTCATGAGGCACCTGAACTTGTCTTCTGTCCAGGTCTCACAACAGACTTTTATATTTTGGAGTAGAGATTTGGAGGAGAATTGGGGGAAAAAAAAGATTGTATGCCAAGTTTATTTTGGGGTTTTTGGGGGGGTTTTTTTGTTTGTTTTGGTTTTTTTTAGTTTGTTTTTGTGGGGCAGGTTTGTTGGTTTTGTTTTGGGGTTTTTTGTTGTTGTTTATTGGTTTGGCTTTTTGGTGGGTATTCTTGTTTGGGGTTTTTGGGGGGTTTTTTTGTTTTGGTTTGGTTTTGGTTTGGGTTTTTTTAGTTGTTTGTTTGTTGGCGTTTGGTTGGTTGGTTGGTTGATGTTGGTTTTGGGGTTTTTTTAATGTTCAAATAAAATAATTGTTTGACTACACAAAGACTTAAATTTTGCTGTAGATTTCCAAACTGCAGGGAACAATACAGACTTTTGAGGAGTCAGCATTTAATCTTCTGAGGGAGATATTCAGCAGAAAAGTGCTAGGGACATTCTCATTTTTCATTAGAAAAATAGTAAATTCTTGTAAATTGGGTTAGACATACAAATTCTTTGTTTCTTGTTGCTGCTTCAGCTGTGCAAAACATAACAAATACCATTGCTGCTGGACAGCTATGTGGTGGCTTGCACATAATTGTATTTCTGACCTATTGGTGGTGGTTAAGTTTGCCTAGTCCATGGCTGAAGTCAGTGTGCAAGCACCAAGTGGTGGACACGCCCGAACTGTGCCTTTCCTATCAAGCCAGACCTTAATGGTGGCAATTTCCAGCAACTGTGACCAACATTTTGCTGATGACCATTGTGTTAGAAGAGCTAAGAGCACTACAGTTTAGATCCTTACCTATATTGATGTTCTTTAGTGTCAGTGCCCTAAATGAGAATAAAGGAAAGAGCAAGCTTCTTTGGATTCATTGTAAGAAAGGACATGGCCTATTTTTTTTTTAAAGCTGATGAGATGAGAGCAGAAACCCTTCATTTCAAGCCATTGTATTTTACAGACATGTTGTTAGTGGTGAGGACTGGATCAGACTACTATTGCAATATAGAAGTATTGATGTGGTTTCTTTTCTTTCCAGCTTTGAACATGCAAAATGGGTAATAAGAGAATAAAATGGAGTTTAAACGTCCTAGCAAATTCAATATAGAAAATCAAGCAACTCAATCCATACTGCATTGCATTACAGACATTGTTACATTTTTGGAATGAAGTGAAATAGTTTGAAAGGTTCCCATTGTTTGCTAAGAGTTGAATTGTGCCCAGTTGTGACCTAAGAAATACTTCCTTCATTCTTTCTTCAGATACCCCCACTCCAATTTTGTTGCTATAATCATTAACTTTATTTGAATGAAGATTTCAATGGATCGCTCATATTAAAACCTATCCCAGAGATGATGCCTCCTTTGCAATGCTCCATGTATTTATTAATTCTACAACCAATACAAGAGTTTTCTGTGCTTATATACAGGCTTTACTGGAAGTAGTGAATGACCTCTTTGAAGAACAGACTAACTTAGAGAAAATTGTCAAGAAAATTATGCATCGGGCCCAGACTCTTCTGAAGTGTGAACGGTGCTCAGTATTACTTCTGGAAGATATTGAATCACCAGTAAGTATAGTTTCACATTCTGCAGGACAATAATTATTTGAGAGGTGGAGCAACAGCTCTTATTGTGGTGAGGCGGTTGTGTATCATATGTAAGTACTGCACAGCAGGTGTTTTTCCCTGTGTTTTTCCTAAATGTAAATTAGGTACAGGCTGAAACTTTATCAACACCCCTGTTGTGTCTCAATCCAGCTAAGCCCCACACAGCTTGGTAGCATGGGGAAAGCAGTGGAAAGCTAAAAGTGTGAACGCTTGTGGGTTGAGACACAGTTCAACAGGTAAAGCAAAGCTGTATGAGCAAGCAAATCAAAATAAAGAATTCATATGATCCTTCTAGTTCGCAGGCAGGTGATGCATTATTTCCAGGAAAGCAGGGCTTCATCACATCTAATGGTAACTTTCCCCAGCTTTTACTTCTGAGCACGATGTCATACAGTGTCTTAATATGGGATATCCCTTTAATTGGCTGGAATCAGCCGTCTTGGATGTGTTCCCTCCCAATCTATTGTGCAAGCTATTCACTGGGGTGGCAGAACGAGAAACAGAGAAGACCTTGGCACTATGTAAGTACTTTTCAGCAGTTAAACAGTCATGTGCTATAAATGCTGTTTTCATCACAAAACTAAAACATATCACCATTACAGGCTACTGAAGGAAATAAATGTCATCCCAGCCACAGCCAGTATATCCAATTTTTCAAAAGGAAACTGAAAGATACCATTTATGATTTGTTATGATCTTTTGAAGGCATTTAATGGATGTCTGTAAGTTGCTGATGGATCAGACTATCAGTGGTGTCATCCAGCTGATATGCTCTGATTCTCAGTTGTCTGTGTAATGGAATTAGTGCTTACTACAGAGCAGCTACAACTGCCTAGCTGAGAAGCAAGGTGCTCTTGTGGTCTGCTTAAAAAAGAAAAATTACCTAATTTGTTATCAAATATTTATTTGCTCAGTTCCTTTCTTCTGTGATACAGCCACAAGAAGGAAAGAAAAATCCTGTCTGTAGCTTCATTTTCACTTACCTAGAATTTATATCATTGCTAATATTTTCAGGGTATTGATTTATCGAATGTGTGGTGCTTCCAAGCAGTTTCAGAACCAGAAACTCTTGCATCATCAACCAAATCTTCAAAGCTCATCTTTACAACTAAGCTTTTCTGCATACATTGAAATAAATAATTATCAGATATCTTTGTTGCTATTACTATAGTGTTCATACTTTTGTATATGTTATTGCTCTTTAAGGGTAGAAAACTGATACAGATAATTTCTATTCTAGTATGTAAACGTCTTCAATCCAACTACTGGTCACTCAGAAGTAACAGCTGAAAATAAACTCATAAAGACTTTGTTAGCTGACCATCCTTTGTGTTAAGCAACTCAGTGGGGTCTACAGCAGCCTAATAAGTGTCTTTACTGTTATCAGCTTCCGAACTTGTCTCATTAATGTTTTTTTGTGAAATCCAGTTTAGTGTGGAAGAAAGCAAGACAGTGAGGGCTGAACCTGCAACACGGAGTTTTCTCGGATACTTTTGGTGGCTACTGTTCCATGGGATTTGTTCCTTCCCCTCACTTTAGCTGTTGGCAGGGGTCTCTTTCGGAATAGCTATGTTTGCACATTTTAACAAGCTTCTTTATTACTTTACAAAATAAATATTGAGAACCAGTTCCAGTTCCTAAATAATGAAATTGCTGTAAAAAGTCCTGTTGTTATTTTGCCCTAGTAATTTTCCCCTGAAGGAACACAAAATCCATTGGAAAAGGCACATGCATACAAGTGCCAATAAAGCCACGTACTTGTTCTTGTGATAGCAATAAGCTTTTACATTGAGCAGGTGAAATGGAAACACAACTTTCAGCATTACTAAAGTGTGTTTTGGTTTTTTGCAATTGCTCTGTCCACTTGAAAAATGAATAATTATTTCATTGCAGAGCTCTGTTGAATAGAGTTGGATTTCACAGTTTTGACAGGGGCTTTTACCGGGATTTTGCAGTACTGATATTCATCGGGTATGAGAGCCTCTTTAAAAATGTTTGAAGTTTTTATGAGTATTGTTATTAGAAGTAAAATAAGTAGCTGCCTTTATATTGGTAGCTCCCTCCAGTGTTTTCAGACTACTCAATACAAGCTACCCTCCTTTCTACTGATTTGAGAAGTAGTTGAAGGATAAAACATTGTTTGTAATATCTTTTTTTATTTATTTCCCAAGTATTATTTTTTGGATTCACTGACTCTGCAGTTGATTATTTGTTGCTGGGCTGTGACAAGTCAGAGACAGAATCAGAAGTTTGTTTGCATGGCAGAAAAAAGTCCACATTCTTTTCCTTGGAGGAAAACATGATTCACATTTCATTTAAGTTAATAGAAATGAAGAGATTTCAGTGGAGTATGCCCTAAATTATACTAGCTTTCCTTAAAGCAAGATCAAGACTTTTATTTAACTTATTTGTTCTCTACTACAGAATTTCCATGTTTCTAGTTTATTTTCTCTTTCTAGATTCCCCTACTTCCCCTCCCCAATTTCAAAATTACAAGATACAGTTCTACTACATTCTTATGAAATGCCACTGCATTTACAACTATAATATGATCTTATTTTTCACAGAAAAGTACATTGTGTTAGCAAGTTGTGGGTGGCTTTGTTCAGTTCATTTTTCTTCTCTTGGTAGTATTTCTGTCTTTGAGCTTGGAGGAATTTTTCCTGAACCACAAGCAAGGAGACCAAATTGTGAAATGTGGACAAAAAGCCTAAACTTTTTCTAAATGGTCATAAATCTTAGGTTAATTTGGAGTAGGAGAATAGCATCTTGCCACCCACTTGGTAATTTTTACAAGTGGCAAAACAGTTATTTTCCTGACTTTCCCCTGTTTTGGAGGGTTAACACATATATCAAAATATATCTCTTTAGAGTAACTCAATGTTAAACTATATCTAAAATATTGTCATTTGTACATTGTGCAGAAAGCTTGTACAATTCAGAACCGAAGTGAAGATGGGGACACATCCAAAACCATGGCCTCAGTTCTCTGTCACTCTTCGCCGCCCTTATGGTGTTTCCCTTACATGCTCCTGACACCCATGTCCAAGTAGGATTGGTTGCAGTTAGTTATACAAAGCAGCTTGTTTATTTTTCTGTATTAAAAAAGTGAAGTTAGGGCAGAGCTCTGTAATTCATGTTCCGAAAGCCTTTAAAGGGGAGCGTATACTCTTGTAGAAAACAGTTTTCTGAAGGAATCTAAAGATATAATTTGATTTCATACTGTTTTTTGGGGAACTGTGCACAGTGTGTATTTTGAACACGAATTCTCCATTGAGAGAATACAGATTTGTATTTTTATCCTAAGACCATAGGATGAAAATACATTTTAAATATAGGAACCTTACATTACTGTTTTCTTATATGTTCATTCATCTTAATAACAATAAGTTACTTTTCTTGCAACAGGTGGTGAAATTCACAAAATCCTTTGAGTTGCTATCTCCAAAATGCAGTGCTGATACTGAGAACAGGTTAGTGCTCATGTCTTCTGTGGTTACAGATAATTTCATTTTTCACATAGTTTTAAAGTTTGCTTGGCCAAGGTTTTCTTTTCTTACGGAACTTTATGTAGATTTGATTGAAGGGTGGAAGCCTATATTTTTTACTCAGACAAGACTTCTGCTTGCTTCAAATGGAGAATTGCTTGAATAAATATACATGCCTTTTTAAAATATATATGTATGTTTGTGTGTGTATATATGCACTAATATTGTATAAATATCTCAGGTAAGAAGCCAGGAAAAAACTGACTTTTTATAGTTGAACTCATTGATAACATGCAGATGTTGTTTTGCATGATTACTATTGAAGTAAAAAATTAAAAATTATTTTAGATTTTTTGTTGATCTCTTACAAAATGCCTCTGTACAGAAGTGTTGAGAGGCTTCCAGTAAATTTTTTTTCTGCTCTTGTCAATTGGAAAGCCTAGAAACCTCAGAGCATATGTATTTCCTAGAAACTGTGTTCCTGTGACTAAACCTTGTTTGGGAGCCCAGTCAAAATGGAAATATATGTTTTGCTTAGTAGGATCTGTATTTAAACATTTATAAAGGACCAATTTAAAGTAGTAAAAGAAAGCTTTTTGTTCATGTGGGGTTATTATATTAATCCCTACGAGGTTATACCACTGGTAGCAGTTCCCATAAAATGTCCTATACACCAAATGAGGGGGTAAGGATTCAGGGCTATTGTGAGAACATTTCTTCCATCTTTTAGGGCTTGGTGTTTATCATATACCTTTTATGCAAATTAATTCATACTGATTCTGAAGGACAATTTTCCATATCAAATGGCTGTCATAATGATAAACCTTTTCATGGATTGATCTCGCAGCATTAGAAAAATGGGTAGTGTTAGAAAATTTCTAAAGTGTACAAGCTGACAGCAGAGTCCAAGGCCACACAGGAACACAGGTAGAAGCTATCTCTCTTCTATGTCCTGGTATGAGAATGGTGAGGCAAATGGAAAACAAGCAATAAAAAATAGGAAGATTTAAATATGAATAAATAAACCATTGATTCATCTGGGAATCACAAGTTACTGTTTTTGACAAAGAGTTTCAGAGTAGCAGTTGGTCTTTCCTAGGGGGTGAAAACACATTTCTTTTATTCGGGGACAGGAGTATGAATCAAGGGATGTGGTTGTTATTCCTGTTTTTCTCAAACTTGATCTGTATCCAGATTAGTCAAAACAACGTAGAGTGGTGTCAAGATAACCAAGCTGGCTCATTTCTTGTTACCATAGTTATATTAGCGTGTTGCCACTAAGCAGTTTGTAGTAGCCTGCTCTGCATGTAGTCAAGTCAAGATTATTTTAACTTTAGTCCAAGGCATGAATAAACACATGCAACCTGGTAGCTAGTCTTTATAAGACTTGTAAAGGTATAGCTCTGTGCAGTTTAATATAGAGATGTATTACTTTTCCTTTGTTTTTTTTTTCCTGTGGAGACTGAAGTTGGTTTTACAAAGACCAAGGTTAGACTGGCAGATATGATGTCACATTTGGATCTAGCACAGGCACAGCTTGAGTTATTGGCACTGTAGTGGAAAAACAAAGGTTATTTAGGATACGGAACAATGCCGCGAGCCCTTGACATTTGAGCATTTTTCTAGTGAGTTTTGCCCTTTTCATTCTGCATTCTGCAGCTATAACTGATGTAAAGTCATGAGACTTCATGTGGGGAAAAAAAAAAGGCAGGATGAATTTCTTCATCATTACAGCAGTTAAGAAAGATATTCTTTCTTTGAAATTTGAGTTGAAATCCAAAGGCATTTTAGGCTGAGAACAGTTCTCATTATAAGTTTTATCTAAATGAGAGAGAAGCTCCTAAGACAATATGACTTTCATGCCCTAATATACTTTCTCACACAGTTTTAGAAGAAGTTGGCTTTTCATTTGCCCTCCTGATATGCCTGATAGCAGCTCACCTGTTTAATCCCTAAATACCATAATAAATACTCATATCTATTTTCTTTGTTGTTGGTTGTAGAGAAATACAGTGCAAAGCCACACTTGCATTTCTGTGTTCAGTTTGCAGTTTTTCATCACCCACCGTGATCAAGTTTGTTTATCATCCATACTGGCACATTGATGCTCTTGTTTTTGCCAGCAATTTTGTTCTTGAAGTACAAGTTTGCCAAGTCCTCTAAATTTTCTCTCTCTTTGAAAAAATATTAAATATATCTTAGAATCCTTGAGGGTTCATTTCTGATATAACCGAGATGAAGATAAGCCTGATGGAATGTGCTCATTTCTGTGTCTTTCCTGCACCGAAGCAGCGGTTTTGGCAGGTGAAGTTACATTTTGGAAGGTAGTTGAGATAACAGTTCTCTAACCTGAGTACCAGTGGTAGCGGACAGGTCACCTGCCTGGGCCAGAATATGAATTGTGTGGGCAAAAATATCTGTGCTCCTTCCCATGTAAGCTGGTAGAGAGGAACTTCTGAAATCCCTCAGCTGTTTAGCCACCACTGTCCCTGGGATGATGCACCTGTCTTCCAGAGCACTTGTTAGGAATGGAGACAATATAATAAAACCTACTTTTAAAACTCCTTCATAAATTTTTTCTTCCTTCTTTTACCTGAGTTTATTTGCTGCATAAAATGCTTGACTCTCATAAAGCAGTCCTGATTTACGTGTCATATACGATAATGCTAAAACCATTTAGCTGAGTTATGAACTGGGAACTATGCATTTGAAATTAGGTCTTTATCCTTAAAGATTTTTTGCTTCGGAAGTCTATGAAATAATTTCAATCATTAATTCAATTTTAAATTATAAATGTGACTTTTTTTTACTTAATTCAAACCCATTATGTTTATGTAAAGATCTCTATCAAAGTATACACGTAACATTTATTAAAGTCACTCAAAATTCTTATACCAAATGAAAGTTGATTACTTTAGATTTCTGTAAATCATTATTCTTTTTACTTATAGTCTTTTAAGAACGTTACGTTTTCTTTCTGATGAGTGACATATTTGAATTAGTCTCCATAAGATCAATGCAGTCAACAAAAATTAATCCTTTCACTTCCATTGATTCTTTCAAGGATTTTATTGTGCAACCTGCTTTCATTCATGAGCAATTACTTCAAAGCTTCAAGCTATTGTAGTCTTCTCAATAGCTTCTTCATAAGTTTTTTCTCAGTAATGTTTCTCACGTGTTGAAAATTTATCAGTTTTCTTCTCAAAACTAAAACAACATGCACTTTTTTATTCACAAATGAGTAGCCAGACTTTGCCAATGTGAAGAACCTGCCTGAAATAAGTCAATGAGAACCTCCCTGCTGGTTAGCTGAGGGATGAGGTGAGGACTTCGTCTGAGTAGACACTGAGTTTTCTGGAGAAGCTGTGGTGGAGTGTGCTGAGTTGAGCCCATAGTTATAGTGTCTTATGCTCATTTAGTGATAGCTCTCTAGCCTCTCAGTAATTGTGGCAGAAACTCAGCCAGCTGAAAATAAAATGAAACCTTCATGTCTTGTGTGACTACTTGGATCCACCTGCTGTAATATACTTGCAGTATTGATTTAAGACTTATTTCATGATTTCTTCTTCAGCCATTCAGGTCTGGCATTTCAGACCACAATTTTTTTTTAAAAGTCATTTTGACAAGAAAATTATTGAAAATAAGAGTTAAAAATAGCCTGAATTTTTAGCCTAATTTAAAAAAATCTTAAAAGTATATGCTTTCACGTAACTCTACAGAAAATAGTATTTAGAACCAGTTGCTTTTGATGACTAGGCCTGTATCCCACAGAAACCTGGAATATAATCATTGTTGAGTCATAGGTAAAATAATTTGTTTATCAAATATTTTATTTACTTGAGACACCAATGCTATTTTCAATACAAAGAGTTATGTAAAGGAGAGTATTTTTGAGGTGCCATTTCAATAAATACCAAGTTATTGTTCTATAGTTAATTCTTGGTAACCATTAATAATTGTGAATGGTTTTGCTGTTGCTATTAATGTGCATGTAAGGCATGCTGGAGTTGGAATTAACTTTGACTATATTCTTTTCTTCTTTTGCTCTCCATTTTGATAGTTTCAAAGACAGCATGGAAAAATCATCATCATATTCTGACTGGTTAATAAATAATAGCATTGCTGAACTCGTCGCTTCCACAGGTCTCCCAGTGAACATCAGTGATGCCTATCAGGATCCTCGCTTTGATGCTGAGGTAAGAGACTTATACAAATGGAATTATATATTATTTTTTGGGCACTGCAACTAATAAAAAAAATTCCAAGTGGCTGTGAAATATGTGAATTTTTTTTTTTTCTATCCAGTAAGTTCTTCTTCTGGTCTTCTGTTGTTGACGTGACTTTATACAGTAAACACAGATCACTGAACTAGTGTATGATTTTAAGCAGTTACTTTGTCCATGATTCTTTTCTTTTCCTATATATAAGTGATAACTTCCTCTACCAATTGCCTTGATATTTCTGCAGCCTGGTTTCTGTTGCTGAAAATGTGTTGGTGTTCAATGTTAGCAGCACCAGCGCTGTTAGCTGTTGGGGTGACTGGGGCTGTACACACACAGAGTGTAAACAGAGCTGATATCCAGACAGACAAATGTTGTTTGTGATCTAACTTAGCCAACCAACCATTTAATTTGCTCAAATACACACTGAATTGGGTACTTCTTCAAGATACATATTACTCCCAATAAAAGTTGTTTGTGTACCTTAAGGTATTCATTCCAGCCTCAGTTAGAAACGTGTAGCTACAGATAAAAATGTAAGTACACTTAACATCTAAAGAAATGTTAGAGGCACTGAATTCTAATCCAACATTACTATGGAGGACTTGGCCAGCAGTTGGGCAGCACATTAATCAGAGGACAGCCCTGGTCAGAAAGCTTCCTAAAATATATTACTACAGTAAGTGTGTTTGGAAGTGTTTCAGGTTGAGAGTTTGCTTGCTTCCAATTTTATTCCATGTGTCATTAAAGGGATTATCTCTCAAACCAGCAGAATTTTTTGAAACAAGATAAATAAAAGGGGGCTGCTGTAAAAGTATATAAGAAAGAAAACTGCGTTGATGCTAATCTGTTCAGAATGGCAAGAAGTACAATTAATGCCTGGGGTCCTTAGAAAATGCTAACATAAACCATGCCAGTCCTTGATTGTACTTGTATTATATCATGTCCTGAATAATTCAGCTATCTCTTATTTGTTTCACAGTTAGTTCTCTCCAAGTTGGATGCACTGCCTGATTTATATAGAGAAAAAGAAAATTATACAAAGGGCAATAATTATTTTCTTTTGATGGGTTCCTATGAAAATTTAATTCTTAAATTCACTTTTTCTACTCAATTATTTCTATAGTCAAGCATAGTAAGAGGAACATAGTGTCCCTTATTACTTAGATAGAATCAAACATACATTTGTAGTTATGAACAGATATTCTGTTCTCTGCTTCTGTTGAAAATCATCTCTATTTTTTTTCTCAGAACACTAATTCTCATTTTCAAATCCTGATGCTCCATTTTCAACTCATTCAGCAAGAATGTAATGCAAAAGTATTTTGGAGGTCATTTTAAGACATACATCTAGATTAATTATTCCCCTACTCCCATGGATTTTAGGTGGCACTCCACACCCATTTTAGTGATGAGTTCTGAGTATGTATAAATAAACAGTACTCTAATTAAAATCTGAGTTACATCTTTTGCTGGCTAGGAGATCACAGTGATTCCATCCTGCTTCCAATAGATGAATTATTGCTGGTCTTTTCTTCTATTACAGATTGCCTATAGCACTGGCACTTTTAGTAAGAGAACATTTCCTGATCTGCTGTGAGTGGAGTCATACCACTCTCTAATCTCTTTTGAAAAAATGTTTTCTGTTCATCAGATATAGTAGCAGTGACACTAAAGAATAAATCTTATAAACTGTACAAAAGAAAGAATCAGTGACACTTAAAATAAATTGTGAAGTTGTATACTGTATTAGATAGAAAACAATAAACGAGGCAGTAAATTGTCATCAGAACAAACGGACCAATTATCTCAAATCTAAGGTTTGGCTCCACCCTTGCATTTCTTACTAACTTGCACTTCCATACAATTCCCTGCTTATTCTCACCTTTCTTCTGAAAATGTATATTTCCTGTAAGCCTCCTTTTACAGCTGCCTTGCTAAGTCCAATTTCAATTTGACAATTGGAAAGAGTATTTCTAAGGCACACTTGTTCAGTGAAAGTTATCTCTACTAATGAACTCAGTGTAAGTAATCCAGGATTTGTCTGGACATTGCCTCAATTGCAGTTTGACTTCAGTGCCAGATCCGAAAACAATGTGTGAAGTTTTGGCAAAAATTTTTCTGAGAGCTGATCCATATGGAATGGCATTTCTAAATGTAAACTTATTCCTTGACATTTCTATTATTATGATTTAAAAGACTGCAAGTAGTACCACTAATGGAAGCTCTCATTTCTACATTTTAGGCTGACCAAATTTCTGGCTTTCATATAAGATCTGTTCTGTGTGTTCCAATATGGAACAGCACCCACCAAATAATTGGTAAGACTCTCCTCATGGCTGCATAATTTTTGTATTAATGTAAATTTAGTTCTGTCTTTTTAATTCTATGTTCCTTTTTCTTCTTTTTCCCAGCTGAATATTGTTAAGAAGTTACGATACCTAGGATGCATGCTAAGTATCCAAGAAGGGATGTTTTGACTTGGATACTGTATGGACTTTTTCAGCTTTCCAGCTGTGTCATTGTTAAGTTATATATTGTATTTAATTTCAATGAGATGAAAACAGAAATTCTAACCATATTAGCGAAAAATATTTTATATGCATTGATGTTTTTCTTGGGTCATCCCCTCTAAGGATAAACTATAGAAGCAGTCAGGGAAGACTTGCTGGAGGGGCTGTGGCAGCAGCTGGAGTTGCCTGTTGCAGTGGTGTTTGCTGGATCAGGATGTGACAGGGTTTTATTGGATCTTTGATAGGATGCTTCCCAGCTGTGCTACACCAGGAGCTGGCCCTGTGTTATCACCTGCTTTTGGCACAAAAAGGAGAGCTTGCAAATAACAGAGCCAGATTGCTCTGCTAACTTTCCACAGAAGAGCTGACGTCAAAGCAATCATTTAAACTGTCAGGGCAGGAGTTAGATCCCTGTGCACTGCGGCTGTCAGGGAGAGCTGAGATCAGCAGTGCATTGCTGAAGGCACTTGGTGTCATGCAGGATCTTTGAGCTTCTTTAGCAGAGATGATATGGGAATTGAGTCTTTTAAAAATTCGGCTTGTTTGTTGTGAAGTGTGCATTATCTTAAAGAAGGAGAAATAATCTGAACTCTTCACAGTCAGCTGATTACTCTTACAGTATTTTTCTAAGGGCTTTTTGCAGCAAAATGAAATAGAAATGTTTGTTGCAGTAGAAACAAGTATTAGTTTGGAAAAAGCATTTTTTCATTGGTTCAGTAAATTAATGAACCAGTCATGAATGAATAAAAAAGGCTTTATATACCCAGGTGATGCTAAACCAACTAAGATTCTAGGAATGAAGGTACTGATTCAGCTAATTATATTAATAACTCCAAATTGCTAGGACAACTTATGTGATTGCTGTTAGCAAAGTGATCAAGTTCTTTCTCAAATAGATCTTTAACCTTTTGTGAAAAGCCTTGTGAGTAACTTTTAGATTTGCAGCATTATACTTAGAGAGTAAAGAATAACAGCTGACAGTACTGGTATCAAAACAATCAAACTATTGCACGTCTGTGTTTGTTTAATGATTTTCAAAGTAAATATTTGCATTCTGCTTTTCAGTTTGAAATATGTGTTTTACATTTTACCAATGAATAAAACATTCTGCATTGTGAATTAATGAATGAAGATTATAATTCATATTAACTCTTTCTAAAGGGGTAGCTCAAGTGTTGAACAGGCTTGATGGGAAATCCTTTGACGACGCTGACCAGCGACTGTTCGAAGTAAGAGGCATTCAGTTGTTCAGCATTAACATACTTTTTCAGTAGGATTTGGTATTTCTGAGTAATCTGCTTCAATCCACACCAGGGAGGGGGGGAAGAATATGTTGTCTATATTTGTGGTTTGACACTAATTCTCAGAAATCCTCACTTAGAAGGAGGCATCCTAATTTAAACAAGTTTCTGGTATCTAATCTCCCATCTGGAGGCCAGTGACTTACCTGAATTCCTAACACAACCTGTTTATACATGATTATACCTAATATTTCCATGCAACTTATTTTAATGATTAACCCAGTATTCATCTTTGTGTTCGTATTATAATTGACTCATAATTGACTTTCTTTTTTATTTTTCTCTTTTTAAATTTTAGGCTTTTGTTATTTTTTGTGGCCTGGGTATCAACAACACAATTATGTATGACCAAGTGAAGAAATCCTGGGCAAAACAGTCTGTGGCTCTTGACGTATGTGTACATCTCCATTAAACTTTTTCTTGCTCCTAAGTGTCTCATGTAAAGGAGCCCACTATATTTACAAGAATTATGATTATTTAAACTTCTCTACCCAGATTCAACAATATAGCACTGCTGTCTATGATATATCTGGAGATTTTAAACATTATCATATTAAAAATAATCTTGGTGAGAAAAAAGCCTGGAGTTTTGAGGATAGCTTTACAAATTTACATTTTTCCTACTAGAATTGAGAGCAGTTTGAATGAAATTTCAGATCTTTCAAAAAGCATTATGGAAGACTGATTAATCTTAAACATTCCTCTGAGGAAAGGGTAACATCACTAAGATTTTGGTATTGTTTTAAATTTCACATGTGATAAGAGAAGAAAATGATCTAGTTCTCCCTGATGTGTGCACCTTTTACCTGTGTCACTCCTTTGAGTTTATCCACCATTACAATAAGAACCACAAAACTAACATTGGCTTGAATGAGAAAACAAAAATCAAACCCAACTGATCTGCTACAAAGAGGCTTTTTTTCCTTTGCTTTAGGGTTGGAGATATTAATCTGCATAGTGGGGTTGTATCATGTGATGCACATAGATATTAAGGCATTTCAAAGTCAGTAAGAGAGTTGGTGTTAGAAATTCTAAGCATAAGCAGCTTTATTTATTATTTGTTTATCCATTTAGGAGGAAAAGTTAAAAGCTTACCTTTTCAGGCCTCCTGCAAGATCCCTCATACGTTACATGTCACAGTCATGAATTAGTGTAAGTCCTCATACGTCCCAGATATTTGTGCAATGTGATACCTTAGAATGAATGCTCCTCCTGGCAACAAAAACAAGCAGTGCTAGATATCACACACAGATACATAGGGATGAAAGTTAACATAGAAGTTTGTTATTTGCTACTGAAATAAAATTTAAAATGTTTGGTTTAAAATCTTTCTTTGATCTTAAAAAAGACTAATAACCATACAGTTTACATGTAGAGTATAGGTTTGATAAATAGCCACAATTCTTCATTGAAGAGTAGTTCTTTCTATACATGGGAAACAGCTCTTGATAGTATTAGCATAAAGTGATGGAAGATGCAGGAGGAAAGTACTGAACAGTAGAATGGTATAAGCAGAAGGAATGTGAATCCACTTTACAGTAATACAACACTTCATTAGTATTTATGTATTTAGCTATAATGGCAAGGAATGGCACTTGAAAATTACATTGTATCAGATGTAAAATAAATCAACTTGTCATATAACATAATAAGATTCTTATCCAGGTATACTGATACAGGTTTTCATATAGTATTCTGATAAGCTTGACTAATAAATAGAAGAGCAAAACATAAATAAATGATCAGAAAGGTTGCCATGATTCAAATCCAGGCTAAATACTTCTTTTATATAAAGGACACAGAATTTGCAAATGATTAAAAGATTAGAATAATAAATACAAAGAAGACTGTAAAAATCTAGAGGGATATAAGGAACACAGATCAAGGAGAAGCTTGATGAGAATTTTGGTATTAAGTGCATTCTGTCATAGCAGAGGATGTAGTTTGACTAATCTTACCAATTTCTGAGGGAAGTTGCAATATGGTTGGATAGGAAAATAGATCTTGTTGGAGAAAGGACATGATGTATAATTATACAAAGTAAAATGGGGTATGGAACAAAAGAGTTGGTTTGTTATTCATTCTTTTATAGTGCAGAATGTGTTTCTGTAAAAAGCGGCTTCTCTAAAACAGATAAGAATAAATACGTCTTGAGACTTACTGCCACAAGGTACTGCAAGTCAAAGAAAGGCCTACGAGATACAGTTTAGGTATTTGTATGAATAACAGAGACATTCACAGATGAAAATGATTTCAAAATGAGAAGTATATATCAAAGCTTTAGCACATCAGCAGGTCAGGTGTGCTGTGTGGGGAGGAGGATCTGTCCTTGCTGGGAGTGCTCTGGCTCTGGGAGCTCTGTCACGGACCAGTGCCTTGTCCCATGCACAGCCAGACCATGCTGGGTCCAGAACACAGGATGGCTCCTGCACCTTCTGCAGTGCTTGTTCAATGTCAGCATCATCCCATAAGGATAGAATGTACTACATAGAAATGGCTGCATCTTAATAGGTAATAAGAGGAAGTGTGAAGTACTTTGTGCATTTTATTTGATCTCCGGAATGATATTGAAGAGAAAGTCAGACAGATATAGCACAGAGGTGCTGATATTTGGATGCAGCGATGTGCCACTAGTATAGGCATTAAAGCTTTTCAGTGTAGCAAAAGGCATTATCAAAAGTCTGTAAATCTACTGTTATTTTTACATTAATTTCTTTCCCTTTTGATTGTAGAACTCCAGGAGAACAATGTAGGAATCCTTCTAATATTAAATTACTTACTGTCCATTATTCCCTATAAAATTCCCTCCAATATAAATGCCAAATGTATGCCTGATAACCTGCAAGTAGCTATTATGTGCTGTCAATCAGAACTGAATTATCACATAAATGCTAATTAAATTTGCTTTAAACATAATTGATTAGACTATAGTACAGAGCCCTGATATTTCTTCTTGTCAACTGTACCAAAATGTTTTTTATCTTTTGTTCTGGGGCAGGTATTGTCTTATCATGCAACATGTTCGAAGGCAGAAGTTGATAAATTCAAGGTAAGATTTAAGTTTCTACATATTTCTGAAAATATAACAGTAAATTAGTATTAGTGTAGATTATCTGAGAGAAGTTTTACATCATAAGCAGAAAATCTTAATTAACAATGATTTACAAAGGATATATTACATGTTAGGCTGTTAAACAGGGAAGTTGGAAAATTTCTTTTAAAGGATAAAGAGCTGCAGTGATAGGTGCACAGCAGCAAAGTCCCATTGTCCCAGCACCAGCTACTGGAGCTGCATGTCTGTGTGGGTTTGGTGGCCTTCTCAGCAGGAACCAGGGCAGGTAAGTCATACCACGTAGGAGATGAGGGAGAGACTAGAGAAAATGAGAGGAACTCAAGACTTTATGTGCTTATAGCAGGGAAGCTGCACTATGTTTACTAAAAAAGCAGAGTACTGAGTATCCAGATTGTGCATAGGCTCAGAAGGCTGGATGAGAAAGAGAGGAATCTTCTAACTTCTGTAAGTGCCCTGGACAGAATGCAAAAGTGATGTGTTCTGAGTGTAGCATTGCTAGGGACCAATAATTATATGTTCTTACCGAATCCTGCCGTGCCATGGGCTAGAAACTGGGGGAAACAATGACCTTGATCTTTCAGCACTACCAGCACTCTAGAGCTGCTTTTGTGACAGAGTATCTTTTGCTGCTTGAGGAGGCACTTGGGAAACTTGGTGATGCTTCCCTTGGCGATGAGGAGGCAATGCTGGTAGAGGGCTCCTCAAAGCTGTCTGGGAGGCTCTCATGGTGGCTATCACTGTTGGTCTCCTGGACACAAAGTGCATCAGAGACTGTAGCAAGGTCTGGGAAGGAGATCTGGACTGATGTGACCCCACACTGCTGGCATTCCCTGCTCTGGATCCCTGGCATCTGTCTGGCTGAAGAATAGCAGCTGGGTGGTTATTGTGACACTTGGCTGTCAGGCTGCAACCTGCTTTCTGCACCATGGGGATGTTGTGGTGGAAGGGGGAAAACGTGGGTGGCAGTGGCACAGAGCTGATACTGCTGAGTTACCTGGGCTGAGGAAGGGCAGCTCTTGCTAGTTAATTAGTCTGTAGATTATTGCCCCCATGATGGCTGTGCCTTAAGACTGTATCAATACCTGGAGATAAGGGTGTAATATTCTCCCTCCGTTATAGTTACTTGTACGGTTACCCACACTTCTGTACACTGAAGATGAGATTAATTAATTACTGCTGGAATCAGCATGCTTAAAGATCGTTCCAACACTACAGAAAATACTTTTGTGTGAACAATAAGTTGTATTCAGCGTTTGGCAAAAAGGACTGAACACTGTGTTGAGAGAGAGCAAAGAAAGGGATAAAGGACCATCAATTTTCTACTTTGTTTTTGTATTTCCATTTACCTTAGAATAAGCACCTGTAATATAGTTTTTATGACTGTCAGGATTCCACCAGTATCTTTGTATGTACAAGAGGGCCATACTTGATTGCTGTCAGCCACTGAAAGACAACTCTCTTTCATAGTCTATGCAGCTGCAATAACAGCCTGCTACGTTACTCTTTGGACTCAGATGCTCATGTGATGAGAAGCTATTCTACTTGTTTTCCCAGGTGACTTCATTAATAGATAGACCAGTCTCCAAGTAAAAAATGTCTTTTCATTATCCATTTACCTTGAAGGCATGCAACTATCCGTTTAACGGCTAATAATAAGGTAAAAGGAAATGAAAATGATTTATTCATTAGTAACTCCAAAAGTTACATTCCTTAGAACATAGATGAGAAAATAAGGAATATAACCAATCTATGCTAAAACTAAGTTAAGCTTTTTTCAGAAAATTTTTCCTTTCCTATATCCAGTTGTCTCACTTCAATTCCTGACAAAATGAGTCTGAAGCAGTCTTTCTTAATGCTTTTACATCACTGGATGTAAACAAAATAAAAGAGCAAAAACCCAGAGACCACCAGGATATCCTGTGGGCCTGTGACACAGAGTTCATCTCCAGAGAGGGCCATCCATCTGTGGGATGAAATTACTCCCATCTCCCTGCTTGCAGCCGGTCTCCCTGCTGAGGTCTCCCGAGGCATCCTACCCTGAAATCACTGCTCTTCTCTCTGTTTGTTATATTGTTATATTTTGTATAAGCCCTTTGTTATATTAGGGTCATCTTCTAGACTTGACTGGCTAATAAACCATCCCTCCCTCTGGGGGTGTTTGGGGCTAAAACTGTCCCCTCTCTCTGCGGTGATTTATTGGCAGCTGTCAGAGCAAACGTCTGTTACGATTTACCCGATGTTCTGCTTCAGTCAGAGCAGTGAGACACACACACGATAGAAACATCGAAATGAGAGCAATGCCACAAGATCACTATTGGCTCCTGGCTGACATGGCACCCAGCAGTAATTAATGACTTTGGAGTGACGATACATTCGAGTTGACGACTTCTCAACACATTACCCCAAACATACTGTAGCTGGACCCCAGCAGCTTGGAAATAATTACATACTCTTGTAGTACAACTTTTTTCTTTTCCTCTTCGTAATCTTATTTTTTATGGGCTTCATAAAATGTTTTTTCATTAATTTTTGCATAGGATCTCAAGAAAATTCTGATAAAAAGTGAAAAATTGCAAGTGTACTTGAAGTTTATTTTTCCTCTGGTTTTTACCAGTGTATTATTTTATTGCATTATAGAAACCCTAGCAAGACTAGTTAGAGTTGATTTTTTTACTTGAAGTCTCATCAATAATTTCTTACTGTTGGTAGATAAATTCACAAACATACAAATTCACAAATATACCTGGGATCTTTTTAAGAATAAAGCATAATCACTGTAACCAGGTTCTGTAAAGTAAGTAACATTTATTTCTGTTTGTTCTATTTCCATCTAAGAATTAATGAAGAAAACCCACCTTAATAAGGAACCTTAAGAAATTAAATACCTTTCTCCAGATGTTTATCTGGGAAAAAGTGCAAAGCGCTATTGGTGGTGGAGCTTGAAAAATGCAGAGGGAAGTTCACACAATAATAAAACATGAGTGTATGAAAATGGAGTATGTCATACAATTGGCTACGAAATATTTTTAGCTTTTCTTTATTATTAGGTTTAGATTATGATGGCTTCCAAAAAAGTTATTTAAATTGAATATACTGTTAAATTCATACAAACTGCATAATATTTTTTAGGTTTTCTGATATGTGCTGCATTACTGTGATAGGTAAATTTCTGATATCATTCCTCCAGATACAGGAAGAAAAACAAAACTTTTCATGAGCATTTGCAAGTAAAACAAAAAAACCCATCACCTTGAGTGCAATTTTTTCTTAGACTGTCTGAAGCCTTCAGTCTGATTTATCACAATGCTTCTCCTCACTTGCGTCTATATAACTATGCAAAATTCAAACTGAATTTTGGCAGGATAAGCTAAAGTAATGCACTATTGAATCATACCCTTATCAATATTAATTTCATTTTCCAGAAGTTAGAAATAGCTATGATTTTTAAAACTGTAGCAACTCAGTTCTCCCTTGTATTTTAGACTTAGAAGACTATTCTGTCATTTCCGTTGTGTACTGACACTAGTGCTTAGCTATAAGCATTTGTGTCATTGGAATAGATAAGGCACTTGAAGTCTGATTAATCTAAGACTGAAGCTATCCTGTAGCATTGTCCTGTAGTGCCAGGTTTCTTCTAACTGAAATTCAGGCTCTGAAAGCCTAAATATAGTTATGTGTTAGACAAATATAGATACATGAGTAAAGAGCACAGAATTGTGTCCAGGACAGGATATTTATAGCAAGAGTTACTGATTTATGAGACAGTAAGGAACAAGTCCTGTGACTTAGCAAGCAGCCCTACAAACACACATCACCTTTAAATTTAACCAATGTAGTTTCCAAAGAGAATATGTAAACGCTGTCCTATTATGGGCAACGTACAAGAAGCTATTTTTAAGAAGCAAACCTAATTGCGCAGCTGTCAATGGTATAAGCCAGATCAATATTTAATGACTGTGATGCATTATTTATAGCCCTGTGAGAGATTCCCTTTTTTAGGTCAAACAGCACACGGGAGAGATACACAATGGAAAATAATGTATCACCTTCTTTACAGAATCTCCAATTCAAAATGTAGCATGAATAACAATTTCTGCATTTCTCAGTTTTGTAGCCTGAGGTGTGGCTATTCAAGATCTACCATCACATAGGGAGGCTTTTGTGTCTTTCTTTAAAAACACTCATTTAACTACAGAGTGATGAAAAGACTTCAACCAAATAAAGAAACAACTTTTAGAACTGCTACTGTATATGACGCTGTAAACAGCCGAATCCATGAAAGATGATGGATCTATGTGAATTTGATACTTGGAGTGAGTTATGTATGATTTAAAATTTGTTATTCATGCCTTATACACCCTTAGATGCATAACAGTGAGCAGCACAATGAAAAAAAATGAAACTTTTCACTAATTTTATCTTCAATCTTTGAAACAGTTGGGAAAGCATTCCCAGGCTATGTTATTCTCTGCTGTGATGTCATCTTTCAGTTTAGAATTACTTTAATTACTTTTATAAGCTTGCAATGAAACAATTTTTAATAGTTTACTGTAATTACTTCATAGTCTTCCTCAATAATTACATTTTGGAAAGGTAATCTGGCTTTTGTGTTTTGGACCATTTATGAAATATTGCCATAGATTACAAAGGGTTTATGCATTGCTGTTTTTTTATTGCACTGCTGTTTCAATCTGTTTGGTAACCTGTGCTTACCAAAACCCCAAGCACGTGGCCACACCAATGTCAGCATTGTGAGCTGTGGCCCCAGCCATGTGTGTGGGGAAACACAAAGCTCTTCACACGCTTCAGGATTCTCTAGATTGGCCTCCAAGGCTGGTCACACACACTTCTCTTTGGCTGTCACAGCAGGGTGCAGGCTGGCACTGTGCTTTTCCCTAGTGCTATTCCAGCTGCTTGAGTTCCTCTGAGAATAGCAACAATAGGAAAAAAACTAAAGAAAAACTGTGAGGGTAACCAGGGCTTAAGTGTTAATATTGAATTGTGTTCCATTTTTCCCTTTTGAGAAAGGTACATGATCACAAGATGTAAAACACAGTTTATTTCTCTGCTTTTCCACATCCACTGCCCGCACAAGACAAGACCGAAAGAACCTTGTTAAGAGTTTCATAATTCATGAAACCAAGGTCTTTTTTGTATTACATTATTTCGTACACTTTGACATGTGCCCATGTCTTCAGTTGTCATGGAAATAAGAAGTCAGGGACACACTGAATACACCGAAGCTAATAAACAATGGTAAAAGATAAAATACTGAGTGTTTATACTAGATTCTGAAATGTGAGGCCGTCATCTGTTGACTTCAGACAAGTGCTCCATAGTTCAATTGTTTTTCAATTTCAGTGAACAGGGAATGGCATAGAGAAGTGGAGCAGGGAAAGATCGTTCATGGTGTTTTCTCATAAAATGTCTGGATTTAGGGACATTGAATGAAATTAGGGTAGAGATTTAAATCTGATTAAAAATCTCTCTTCAGCAAACTTGTAGTTAAACTATATGACCTATCACTGTAGCTGTTAATGAGTTAAAATGATGAATTAGCAGAAGGAAAAGGCAAATAGAGACTGATGTTCTCTGGGTCAGGGAATCTCCAAAGTGCAGCTCGTCAAAGCAGAGAGGAGTGCACCAGGGGTGTATGTTTTTTCACTTCAAATAATATTCCCTGAGGTTTTTTGCTTTTTTTCTTTCATTAGGTGTTTTATCAGAATTAAGTTGGATGAATTCAGCATGTCAGAGACATGAGAGGAACCTTTCAGGAGTTACTTCTGGAGCTGTCCTGCCAGACTGATGTCATACTCTAATTCAAGGAATAGTTAATAGAAAAAGCTAGTGGAAATTCTGAATTTGGTTTCAAAAATTTAAACATTCAGTTTTATTGAGATTTTAGCATTTGAGTTTATTTGCTTCATAGGTAATCAAGATGAGATTAAACTGCTGCAAAAGGTCACTGAAGGGATTCCTCTTGTATTTCCAAAATGGTCACATTTATTATTTCAGGTGAAAACATAGAGCTCCCAGAGCAAAAGGTTCCCTTCTCTCCAGGGCAAATGAAATATGAATTTTCCAGGATGTTGTGGAGGGAAGGCTTACAAGGAATACTTTAGCCTGGTGAGGCTCAAGCACTGAGCAGGACAGGGCACTGCATCACATTTTGGTTTCCCATCTGCAAAGAGGGGATAGAAATATGAAAACATTTGTGAAAGGTTTCAACAATTCTACTTTTGGATTGCAACAAATTTGTATGATGCAGCTGTATTGCATTTGTATGATAAGCCTGCACAAAACTAGTTTCTTTTCTAGTGTAGGAGATAAGTAAATCCTGTTTTAAAATAAATCTTTCTCTTGAGGAAAAACTGTATATGATTTGAGAGAGTTAAGGCAAAAGAAAGAAGCCTGTGGCCTGGGAGGTAGATAAAGCCCACAATTTAATCATATTCCCATACCCAGACATCTTTTTCTGTTAATTTATGAGTTTAGCACAAGTCATTAAATGAATTTTTAAAAGGGATAGGCTTCTTTCAGCAAGGAATATATTCTGGTCTGGGTTACGTCAGGGCAAGGGCATAATGCAGAAGTCAATAAGGAACTTCTGTGGAATTTTTTTTCACATGCAAAGGCAAAATATTTTTATTCCTATGTGTTTACGCTATGCAGAATAATGTTTGGATACATTTACAATGTAGGTTAAGAAGAAGGGATCTTAGGAGTTCTGACTGAAAAAAAGTGAAAAATCAACATTTATATTCTAACTGCAGAGTGAAGACACACAGTAACTAGAAATATTAAATAATAAATGACTACTTCTAAGATCAACTACTTCATAGTTAGACCAGATCTTAAATCTCCTCATTAAATACCTTAAAAAGTA
This sequence comes from Acanthiza pusilla, assembly GCA_036630365.1. Taxonomy (NCBI): domain Eukaryota; kingdom Metazoa; phylum Chordata; class Aves; order Passeriformes; family Acanthizidae; genus Acanthiza; species Acanthiza pusilla. The sequence continues at coordinate 13,892,304 of JAXCHO010000019.1, forward strand.
ATAAACTTTAATTAATGAAAATAACAGAAAATTAAAATATGTGCATGATCAAAACAGTCTTTGTACTAGTTGCCATAAAAGGCCTTCTCTAAAGCTGAATCAGATTTCAATTGATCTAGATAATGCTAATGATTTCTGCTATACTCTAATATTTACAGTACTAAAAAAACCATTTTAAGTAGTTGAAAATATTACTGACTTACTGTCTTTAATAGTGGCTGTTTTTCAGTTTCTTTGTAATTATGCACAGTAATACAGTGATACTTAAACAACAGACATTTTCAGCAGAGGAGTAATAAAACACTTAGGATTATTAAGTTGTCCATACTAAAAAAAGCACAGTTATTTTACTGCTCACATACACTGGAGTTTTGTTATTCACATGGGAAATTTTGTGTTTCTTGCATCTGTTTCCATATGCAAAACCACAATTGGTCCAGATCTTGAGAATGATTAGAAAAACAAGTTAGAAAAAGTGATTATTGGGGACATAGAATAGCTCCCAAGTGAAGGTGAAACGATATATTATCCAAGAGATCTCTTGTCTGTCCTTCAATCTGATCGGTCATCATACTCCGTAAGAATCCCTTTCAGATGGAAAACACCAAGGAATAAACACAATTCAAAATTGCTACACTATTTAGCCAGGAACCATGCAAAAAGTAATAAAGCATGGAGTACATTTAAATTGTCATGCAAGCCAGAGGGATATGTGATGAATGATTAAAAAAATTTTAAAAAAATCAACACTTGTCAAATAATAAAGTAGTATATTTCAGTCAGTGACAGACTTAGGAATTTCTATTTTGAAAGATTTTCAAACAGGAAGAAAAATTTATCTAGCAAAGACTCATGCACTGAAAGTGGGCCAGCATAATTCGCACATTTGAGGTACTTCAGTGAAAGATGGTAATTTAGGAGGTCTTCAGTGTGACTTTATCATGGTTCTTTTGCCACCAATGAGGAGCAGATTATTCTCCACACACTTGGTAAGACATCCCTGGGGCTGGCCCTGTATGTGACAGCTAACTCTCCTGAGACCTGCACTCCCAAATGGTCCAGAAAGACCATTGCAATGTTTATTTTATCTCATGGAAGAAAGAAATCTTCAAAGAAATCTATAAAGTAGTAGCATACTACTTGACTTTTTAAATTATTCCTTACATATCTGTGCTTCGATTTCCTCTGTAGCCCCAGCAGAATGAGAATTACAAGTGGGAATTTCTGGTTAAAAAATCAATTTGCTTTTCACCAAATTTTTCACCAAAACTTTCTAGTTGGCATTGATATTATCAATATTAATTATAAAATTAAATAATTTCTATTATCAGTGTTAATTTTAAAGTTAAAAACTTAGTTGTACTGAATTTAAAAACAGGACTTTTTTTCCCCTTAGCACATACCCTAAGAAAGTAAAAAGTATTTTTCTTTGTTTATTTCCACCTCTGTGTAGTGTTCCAGCTGCAAGCAGTTGTTTGTCATAAATGTTTACTTGTGCTGATTTTAAATTATTAATGGCAATATTTCTACAGGCTTTCTAAAAAAATATTTTACAGACAGAAACATAAATGTCCCCCAAAGGAAGAAAGCAGTGCTCTTTAAAGGCTTTTGACATTTCCAACAAGTTGATATTAGAGCTAGAACCTTTTTGTAAGTAAAACTCCCAAAAGTGAAGAGTGGGAGACGTTTTTCTGAGATGAATCTGTTTGGCCACTGGGTGCCATCCTTGCTCCACTTTAAGGCTGGTCGCCAAGCAGCATTTCTGTTAAGCTGTAAAATCCTGAAAAAATGTAATGCCAGTGCAATTTCACACCATCATAATGTTTGTGTATGTGCATGTGGCAGAATATGCTCCCAGCACAAGGCAGTGTGTCCTTCTTGCACAAGTCACGGAGAGACAGAGGAGAAATATCCTTATGGTTCAGCCATGTTACATCCAGTCTCATATACAGCAATGTTGGGTTTTTTTTGCATTCCTCCATCAGCTGGTGAGAATGAAGCTGTGCTGAAAGGGCTGTTCCCACACATGGGTATGAGTGAATGTGCTTCTATGCAGTATTAACTTGGGCTCTGGGATTATTCGAAGGAAAAAAATTCCCTGGATGCACACTTGTTTTCTAGATCAATTTGGGATGTATGGGCCTGTGTCATCCAAGTAAAACATTATCTAGCCCATACTATGTAAAAAAATATTTGCGATTGCAGTCTTCTACAGGTTACTTATTACACTGTTTCATTGTCTGCTCAGGGTGGGGTCTGCTATTAGTTCAGTCTGGGCAAAACCCCTAGCAGAGTAAATGTACTTTCTAGGAGAAATTGTATCAGTAGTTCTGTGGGCTTAGTCTTTCAGATTTAAACTTCAAACACTTTACATATACGAGAAATAGACTATAGCACACTCCCCCCACCATAATCTGCCTGTGCATACAACAGCCTGCTTGGTTGCTTCAACATAACTCACCTACCCCTGCTTTCTCTGCTGCCACACAGCTCTGTGTGTGTTCTGTCCCTGCCACAAGCTCAGGGGCACACAAAACCTCTCCCCTGAAAATAACAAAAAAATCCATTTCTATGGATGGCCTTCATAAACTCTACTGTTAAACTGATTCCAGTATCTACTTGTGCTACCTTTACTTTCCCTAAAGGAAACCTGTTAATGTGAGGAGTGGTAAGGAAAAGTTATAAGCAGCATAATATATACATATATTCAAAACATGAATGTCAAGAAACAAGTGTTTATGTCTGTATTGCAGCCTTTTGCCTCAGAGCGGTGATATATGAAAGCAACCTTTGTTTAGAGACAATTTATAAAGCTAGTAATATGTAGGTAGTAACTAAGGAACTAAATAAATACAAGATTTAAGTGCCTATTTTTCTTTTCATTGTTGAAAGAATGGGATCTGCACATTTGGCGTTTTGTCAGAAAGCTTGTGGTGACGAGGCTGTGCACCAGAGCTCGAGCTGCAGTGCAGGGTGCTCAGGCTTTCTCTGCTGGTGGGCTTTGTGGATGAAGAGGCAACGGAGGAGGAGCATTCTGCTCTGGGGTGAGGAGCTGGGTTCAGTGCTCAGCCTGCCCTGCAGAAGCCTCACAAGGCATAAGCCTTGGTTTGTGAAGCTGTAGTAAGATGAACCTTTGGTCTGGGGAGAAAGCTCTTTTGGGCAGTCCTGAGTACTCTTAGGGAGTAATTTATGGGTTCAGAATAGGATGGCTGGATTTCTTTTAAACCTGCAATCAGAACTTGACAAAAAGTAAGGAGGAAAAGACAAAAACATACCTTAAGGAGAATCACTGAAATGTTCTCCGTAGGATTCCTGTAAATGTACGTTGTAAGGTTGAAGGTGTTGTCAATATTATTTATTGTCTACCTGACAGTATTCTGCTATAGCTGTCACTCTAGCAGGTCTGAAATAGGACTTTCTCCCCAGTGGAGCAGTAACCCACTCATACATTTGCATAACTTTCCTCACCAGACACTGTACTGCCAGCCTGACTTGTCACAGCTGCTCGGAAAGAAAATTTCAGTGGCTCCCAGGAATCCCATCCAGTGCCATTGTAGCATGCTCCTGCAGCACCACCATGACCCCAGGGTGACACACGACTGGTGGTCCTTCAGGTTGGCTTTGGTGCTCTGAGAGCTGCTGGACTGTGCTGGGATCAAAGAAGTAGTGTGATACCAGTGCATGTGCCATTGTGGCTCTGGTGGGATTTCTGAGGTTCTGGTTTGAGTTTCTTTTAGTGTCTGATCTTGGCAAGGCCTTCACCTTTTTCACATGATTTCTTCTACCACATGCCTAACTGAGAACTGCAGGGCACAATTTGGGTTGTTTGTCACCAAATGTGTGAGTTCCCCCCTATGCCTTCACATCATGTCTTCTGTGAGAAGAACCTGCCCTTGTTCCTTCCACTTTTAATCATGTTTTTCCTCTTCGGAGTCTTCAAGGAAGGAGCTAAAACTTTTCCTCCATTTTCTGGGTAGGAAAAGGCTATGTTGTATCCCACTTTTCTCACCCTTCCAAATTTACAGGCATGAAGGGGGGTCAGTCCACATTACCCATTCTGCTCTTCATGGGAGCAACAAAGCTGACTTTTTGCCACCAAAACCAAGTAAAGCTTTGTGGGAAATGGCAGCCTGACACTTTTGTAGTATAGAGAAATAGTTGCCCTAGGTTTGCTGCTTGTGTTTGAAATTCTGAAACAGAGACTGAATAGACCCTTTTGTACAAACTTCTCATCTGCACTGATGGTCATAAAAACTCGACAGTTGCTAGCCTGCAGTATGTGACACACTGGTTCTTTCCTAATCACCATCAGCCAAAGGGACGTGAACACTCCCCAGCGCGCCTTGGGAGATCATTGTGTCCAATGTGCATGCCCTGTAAAACTCCAGTCCTAGGCTACTGTGGTTATGGACTTTGGCCTTAAGAATAATAGATGCTCAGACCATTAATTGTTTTTATTTTATGTCTCTGTTCTTTTAAAATCAAAATTTCTTGTTCCTTTTATAGGCTGCCATATATTTTGTTTCTGTGTACTAGGAAACAACTTTAGCATCAAGGATTGATTTTTAGTAACATAAAATAACATGTTTTGTGTCTTTTCTATTATAGTTTGTAACAAAATTTTATATGTCATATTTTTATCTCTGAAATGTATTCTTTCTTTTTGATGGGTCCCAATTTCAGAAAGTGATATGTTCAAATAGGATTGAGTGACTGATTAGAAATATTCAAAATGCTTTCTGCTTTTTAGCTATAATTCTGGGCCTAGTTTTGGAAATAGTATGTGTAATACTGTAATGACATACCTTCCCTTGCCCTTTTAAAATGCAAATTACAAGAAGACAAATCCTTTCCTCATGCACATAGAGTTTTTTCCCAAAAACAGAAAGTAAATACCATATTTTTGTCCTAAGCCCACACTGCGGGTAATAAAAAAATCCTAAAAGCTATATTTGATAATGTTATATTGCTTAATAGCTACTTTTCTTGTTCTGATAGAAGAAGCAGAATAAATAGCTTTCTTAACACTGTGAAGTTTCTCTTTTAATTAAAACAAATACCAGTACCATACTAAGCAGTAGTTATGTTTGGTAAATGGTCAAACCAAATACAACTTTCTGAAACTAGTCTAAATGCAACTTAAAATGCAATGTCTAAATGCATGTCTAAAGGACATTATGCTGTTAATTTGCCATTTGAAGGTGGAGAAGTTGTCCCACATACATGTACATGCTTCAGCTGCAGATTTTGAAGCCGGATGCATGTGCTGCGTTATTCTTGGTTTACAGATGTAAAACTTGGACTAAATCAAGGAATGACCTTTTCCAGCAAAGGGCTCAGACACCTACTGTGGGACTTTGGGCAGAGCTTGGGCATATGATTTCACAATTGCAAACCTCTGTTTATCTGTTGGGTTAATCTCAGGAGGTGTAAAAGACACAAATCCTGTTCCACCATGTCTTTTATCCAACAACTGTTCAGATAGAAGACATTCACAGAGACTGGAAGGAGTCTGGCATATTTGACAACACCAAAGTGTGTTTATATGGCAGCATGAGGTCTCCTAGGGGCAGGGGCATAGCAGTGGTTGGTCCCAAAAGCTCTCTTCAGACTGAAGGAGTCTGTGTTTCTGGGTGATTTCACTATTGAAGACAGAGCAATGCTACTGTGATAATCAAGTTAAAAAAATTATTAGAATCAAAATCAAGAGGAAAAGACACGTGTACACTCTACGTCTTTTCCATGCCCACTCCCCTTTGCTGTAAATATTGTCCAATTCCCTTTAAATGCCACTGTCCTGCCTCTGCTTCAGTTGGTCATTGGAAAGGAGGTGCTAACTCAGCAGTGTGAAGGGCAAGGAGTTGCCATCCGCAGTCTCCAGTAACAGATGGAGGCCTTTAAAAGCCAGTTTGCTCTGGGCATTAAACATGCCTGAGCTGCAACATTTGATTCTTTCTTTTTTGGAGAGAGTAAATGTGTCAGACTGGAATATAACAGGCTTTGGTCTTCCATGGCTATGAAGAAGTATAAAATTTGTCCACTGCTGCTAATAACTGACTATAAAGATCTATTTTAAAAGATGCCTGCCTGCAGCTATAAATATAAGCAAGTATTTTATAGGCCTTTATATATGAAAAGAACCTTTCACAAATAAAAATCTTTGCCATCAGAAAATGCTGTCTCCAAAATGGCTTCATAGAATCATAGAAGATTATGTGAGAGATAACGAAGGCATCACATTTAAATATTCCTCACTTTGATGCTTTCTCTGCAGCTTTTGATGATCATACTTTAAGGTTTTTCGGTTCCTAATCTTCTGAGAGAGATTCTAGATGAAGAGATACTTGAAAAGGCAATTTTATTTCTTCTCTGTGTGTTGTGTTGTCTGGAGCTCCAGTTTCACTTCAGAGTGTAAATGAGGTCAGATCCTGACCTGCTGTTTAAATGGTGTGGACTCTGGACTCTAACAGTGCCCCTGGGATTTAAGATGTACACCATATTATTTTGCCATTCTTTTGTTACATTGGGATATATGTTTCACGAGATATCTTTATATGTGTTAAATATAATCAAGTTTCTTGTTACTTTTTTCCATCAGTCTGGCAGTATTTTCTGATGAGGAAACCTTGCTGATCACATTCCATTGTAAATAAGGCTATGTAAAAAGTGGACTACATTCAGTAAGTGGAAGTTGCTGTTACAGAATAGTTCTGATATCACGTAGGAAGGAAGCTGAGTATATCAAATGGCAGAATATGCCTTTTTCTCAAACAAAGCCATACTAATATACTTATCAGTATGTTTCAAAATACTTTCCTTGCATAATAAGCACTGATGTCCTATCCAGACAGGTAGTAAAACTGAAGTAGAGAGATTTTAAGATGACATGGCCAAGTAGGATTTCAGTGTTTTCTGTGTTTAGCTGGACTGTTTCCATGGTAGTGCACGTTTTACAAAGAGGAAGAAGGCTTTCGGAAGAACTCACCAGTTTCTTTACATCTGCTTTTATCACATTATCAAATACACATATAGAAGATTGTGAAGAATATGCTGTTAGATGAGTTAGTGCAAAATCATTTGCTAAACATTTTCCTTCTTATTTTTAAGGTTTTATTCATCCACAGCAGCCCAAAGGCTTACCAATATCTGAACCAAAAACGTTATTTTTCTGTTCCGATGGGCTGTTTTTTTATAGTGGCCAGAACTGTGACTTTATGGTGAAAGCCAGTTTGGTGTTCCATGTGTTTTGCAGTAAGATGGTCTTTAATGACAGACAGCCTTTTGTGATGGCTGATGGACGGGAAGGCTCAGCCAGTCACTTGTCTCTTTCCTGTTCACACATACTGAGCAGGCTGGGATAGAATTTACATGATAGCAAGGAGCAAGGAGGAAAGGAGAATCTGTCTCCAATCTGAACTGAGTACAAAGGTGCTTTTCCTCCTTCCTGTATTCATTCCACCCTATCCCATGCACGCCTGAGTATCGAGCAATCACAGATCTTATCCTTATGCTCTTGTTTGGAGGCATGACATGTTCTTTTTCAAGCTACGTACAACTGATCATATTTTCCTGGTCTGGCAACTGCTGAGTTTGTATTTTATTAGGCAAGACCAGTTGCCTTCCATGTGTTCAGCCAAACTTGTGTTCGTGATTCCTTTCAAGACAAATTTTTGGGTTAGTACTGGGGGTATGGAACTGTGACCAGAGGAGGCACATCCAGCTTTAACATACCATAAGCTCACAGAAGAGTCATGTGAATTTTTCTCAAGGATGAAGAGCATTGAAATGGCTTGATTCGCAGGCTAAAAAGATTCCAGAGTATTATGTTCTTAATTGTTTTTAGAAAGGGAAAATTGAACTTCAGATTGTTCAAAAAACCACAAGGCTTTTAAATTATTCTAAATCACTGGGGTACTTTAAAATATAATTTCACTGCAACTTGAATTTTAATTGCCTGCCCCTTCCTTTTGCTGTCACGGTACTTCCATCCTCTCTGTTTTCCTGAAAGAGAGTGTTGTTATTGCTGTTTATTTTAAGAAATCCACTGGAATTTTTCCTGCAATGCTACAAAATTTCAGGGAGGGATATGTTTTAGTATTCTGCATTATTAATTTATTTTTTATATCTCTGTAATTAAAAGATGAAGTTTTAATGACTGTTCTCCTCTAAACCCTGGACTTCTGCATTTCTAGCCTAAGAAGCTGAGGATAGTCAATGCCAGGTGCAGCCAGAATATTGCTGCAGCCCCACAACATATCATTTTTTTTAACATTATTCAAATTAGGCTCTGCACTCATAATTCTGTTGTTTCCTTTATTGCTGTTGTAAAGCAAATGGTTCTTTTATACAAATGTTATCTCCTGGCTATTAATTCAGCAGTTATTTTGGATTATGGCACTCCTGTTAAATTTAGGAATGTAAAACCTCATAAATATTTAAAAGTTTCAGACTGACGTGGGAAGAAATTGTTTTTGACTTGCTTTTGTTAATATGCTGTTGTTCAATTTGTAATAGATTTGGAATATATTGTTATTTCTCCACTGTTTGAAAAATGGAAAAACAATTTTATTTGAGCAACTGCTTCAAGTGTTCTGGCTTGAATTGCAACAGGCTGGTAAAAGTGTTGGTTTCCAGTAAAAAATAGCAAGGAAAAGATCTGTTTCTCTTAAGAGGCCTGAAAGTTGTGAAAATTTTAATCAGAACCCACTTCAAAGTTAATGAAAATGCAGCAGTAGCTTTATAAAGATTGTTTCAATAAAACAATTTCAAGAAGGTCTACTCAGTCAAGCACTTCTGTTTTGGCTTGTTATTTAAGCTTTCGACTAAGGGACTAAGGAGTATGACGTACAAATCTGTTTCTTCCCAGAAAGGGATTATAATGAGAGTCTTATTTCTGTCCAGTGACTGTGTTCATAGACTAAATATTAGTGTGCATCTCTGCTATCCCCCAAGTCTCTGAAGAATAACTGAATGATAAAGAAGTCACAATTTTTGTGAGACTGCTGGAGGTCTGGACAGCTCAGTCTCTGGGCCAGCATTCCTGCTTCACACCTAACCATATTTTCTTTCTTTCTTTATCTTGGAAGTATAGACATAGTTTTTCAGATCTTAAAGGGTGTTAAGGTGTAACTCCTGTTGGGATCATCTAGAAGCATTCCAGATATTGCAATGATTATTCAAGAAAAGATGCTGAATTGATTCAACCCGAATAAGTACGTTAGCAGACAACTGAGTGTGCAGTTAACAGAACTTGCATCTCTTCCTGCATGCTCCAGAGGTTCTTCAGCAGTGTCCTGGGATGACACTTGACTTGATGGGTTTGTTGTATTTCCTGTATCAGTTAGATTCCCTGGCATAGCACCATGACTTTCTGAGGTACCGGCATGCTTTACTGGGTATTGACCTGAAAAGTCTTTTCTTCTAGCTAGCAATTAAGTTAAAACCACAATGCTAATCTATTTTATGACAGGTTTACGCTATTTTCTCTCACATGGTATAGCTAAAGCAGCTTAATCTCTGCATAAAGTAATTATTGAGGTGGCACTTTCTCTTCAGCCAGAAGAAGCTTTTTACATGTCAGTAATTTCTAGTTAGAGTGCACTATTTCAAAACACAAGTTTTCAAAAAGGAAACCATAAGGTGGTCACATAGAAGCTGTAACAGTGAAAGTGAGCTAACATTACAGTTGCATGAATTAATTGGTATTTCATGCAAGTGCATAGCTGGCTGTTCCACACCAGCTGAGTCCATGTGATTTTAACTAATTCAGCATTGCCCAGCTCATAGCCTGTGGGCTGGATCCAACCCCTTTTGAGGCTTCTGCCTGACCCATCACCTTCTCACTGTAGGACACAGGACAGATGCTCCTTCAGTGAATGCATCCCCCTGCACCTGCCCTCTCTAGAGAGATGAGCAGCAAGTCTGAAGGTGCATTAGGAAGGGTAAAGAAGCCTGGGAGGTTTGTCAGCACCTCTGCCTGGCTCATGCAGGTGCTGCCACTGAGCAAGCCACAGCACATCTGTGTGCTCAGCTAAATACATTAGCCAGTCCGGCACACATTCCTGTGTTTGTGTGTGCATGAGAAGCTCATTCCTCTCTTACAAATAGAAGTCCCTGTTATACAGACAAAGCAAAATGTAAGGCTTTTGCTGTTGTTTTATTACTTACTATATAATTGTGCTGAAAATTCTTTTATTTTACTTTGGAGGGCACTTCTGCGAGACATTTCTCGTATTCTTCCTCTTTTGGTTCTGGGTAGGGAACAGTATAAAGCAAAGGGCACTTGTATGCTTATGATTGTGAAGACATTTGGGTGAAGAAATTCTGCAGAGCAGTATATTTACTTTGCATTTCTAAATGGTAGCAATTAAAACTCCCAGCTTCTGGCTATCCAGATGTTTCTTGCATTACAGCATTGTAATTTGCATTGGAATATATTGTGTTACTGCAGTAGCTGTAAAGTGGTCAGCTTTCAGTCTAAATGCTGTATCTGGGCTCCAGTTGGGATGGTGAACATATTTCCTGCTCATACCAGGTTCATCTCCTTCCCACTGTTTCCACACTCTGTTAGCTTGACGTGTTTGTATGTCTCAGATGAAGACTTTTACTGCTCTCATTCGAATCAAGCAGGGATGTATTGGCAGGTCAGAACTGATGTTTCTTGTAAGAGTGACACAGAAAAAAAGACTGAAGTTTTGAATCAGAAATTTCCCTTTGGCATTTTCAGGCAGCAAACATCCCTCTGGTGTCAGAGCTTGGCATTGACGATATCCATTTTGATGACTTCTCACTCGATGTGGATGCCATGATTACTGCAGCCCTGCGGATGTTCATGGAACTTGGAATGGTTCAGAAATTTAAAATTGACTACGAGGTAACCATCTGCGCTGCAAATATCTGCTGCTTTTGTCTTGGCACTGCTTTGTCCATTTGTACACATTTAGTAGCCCAGCTACAAATTGTACCCTTAATTTCAGACGCTGTGTAGGTGGCTTTTGACAGTGCGGAAGAACTATCGAATGGTTTTGTATCACAACTGGAGGCACGCTTTCAACGTCTGCCAGCTGATGTTTGCCATGTTAACTGTGAGTATCCCCCATAAGAGCTTTTACTGCCACATTTTACTGCCTTACCTGTCTAAACATGTTCCAGAATTCAATTTCTTTTCTAGGTATTATGCTACTCATTTCCAAGAGCAAAGCAGACAGAACTTATTCAACTTAAGGCAGCACATATCTGGCAAAACCTTATAGTGTTTTAGTGACAGTGATATCATAGGCACATTAAACTGACTGAAAACAGATGGCAGTCTGGGAGGGTGCTTGTTATTACAGATTTTGATCTTACAAAATGTTTTTCTTTTGGAACTCTTTGATTTGACATTTATTTCAAACTCCTAATTGGGAAGTACAAAACCAAGGAAGATTAGAATCCCGAAGTATTTATTATGTTGATATTTATTACCTCCTTATCCAGCTTCATCTAAATAGTTTTAGAAGGTATTGCCTCAAAACATTTGAAAATTATCTTCCAGCACAGTGATCTAAGTGAATCTTGAGTCTCCACTGGACACTGTTAACACTTAGGGGTTTTATTAACATGTATCTCCAGCAGTGCCTGTAGCACCTTTCAGCATACAAGTAAATTCTGCTGAAAGTACATACTAGAACAAGTATACTGCTCTCTCTCCCTACCCCACAGCAACCTCACTGTGTGAAATAACCCATGTTTGGCTAGTTAATTCTTATAAATGTACCAATAAAAAACTCAGTGGTCCTGGATGCCAGAACTTTGTGTATTGGGCAAGAAAAAATGTCTGACTTCCCCTAGCAGGTAGATGTTGCTCTAGTGCTTGGTCCATCCCAGCAGGGTGGGTGTGTTTCTGTGAGTGCTGACAGAGGTGTAGTAAAGCTGTGCCACGCACCGTGAGACAAAGGAAAGGGAGATGTTCAATGAGAGAATAGTCACCTCTTCCTCTGGGCGTGAGGTCGCTCAGCTGAGCAGAATTAACATTATTTCAGCAGGCATTTGCTGATGCTCTCTAATGAAATTTGCCTGGGTGTTGGTAGTTTTTAAGGTTTTACAAACTTGACATGCTTTTTTTTCTTAAGTTTTAGAAAAGAAAGGTGTTTTAGTCTGATGAGTATGTGCAAAGGCGGGCAGTGCCGCCGGGTGTGAATCACAGTAATTCCTGCCAGAGGCTGCCGGGGTGGGGAGCCCCCAGCCCCAGCGGTGACACCCCTAGGTGGAGCTCCGAGGCCAGGTTTGCGGCACACTGCTCTGTTGGAGGGACCAGGCATCCCCATCCCGGCTAGCAGAGAGGCCCCCGCATTGGGGCCAGCAGAGAGGAAGCAGGGCCCTGCTGCTCCAGCAGCCACCAGCAGCCACCAGCAGCCTGCCCAGCCTCCACCGACAGCTGCTCTGACCGTGGGTCTCACAGCGTAATTTGAGAGTCCTTTTAGCAGTCGGCACAGGGATGCAACTGTCTGTGGGACGTGATGCGGCATTTTTAAGCCAAGCTCATTTCCTTGCCCACACTCTTGGTAATAAACAGAATGAGCAATTCCGTGTGCACGGCTGGATGCGAGTGGCCTGCACATGGACTCGCTACACATGCCACCTTGCTTTGCTTTGGCTCTGGCCAAGAGCAGAGTAAGTTCATGTGCATGATCTGTTTGGTCTGCTCTCCCTTCCAGAGACAGAAAGATTCATTTTGTGCAAGAAAAAGACACAAAAGAGAGACTTGAGACTAATAATACAAGGCTTGCCCCTACTGTCTTGGGGACACCATCCAAGTTAGTGTGTGCCATTTTTTTTCACTGGTAAAAAGGGGAAAATTCTTTGACAATGTCTGTGAAGGGCTCATCAGAGCCCTTCTCTGCTGGTCAAGAAGGCACTGCTTTGTGCAGTTATTGCACCTTCTTTCTGATTTCTCCATGATAGTCAGCAATATAGACTGCCTCACAAATATAAACCAATAATTCTGTTTTAGGGCATTTTCAGGTAGGATTTACCATAGCATAGTAATGTCTAACCTGTAATGCAGTAGCCTCTAAGGGCCCCACCATACCCCCACTGAATGCACAAGGAAAATTCAGCTGCATTGAACAAGCCAAACAACAGGAATCCAACAAAGAGTAAACCAGTTGTTTCCCCTTTTGCATATCTAAAGCACATTCCTGTATATCGAAGTATGTATTTGCTCTTTCCTGAACAATTATAAGCCTAGTTCTGCAAGCCACAGTTATGCATTTCAGATGCCCAAGTATTCTAAAGACAAGCACTGCAGCAAGGCTGCTCCTGCAAGCTAAGGGAGTACATGAGAGAAAAGTGCAGGATCAAGCCCAGGCTTCATTATCAATGCCTTTGCCAACACAGTTCACATTGATACTTATTTCAAAGGGCAAAAATTAACAAGTAAGCAATACCAAATTAAAATCCCATCTGGTGTGATAATAAGAAAACATATAGATGTGGGGCAAGGTATAATGAATGCAATTCATTTCCTCACATGAAAGAATGACCTCCATAACTCACTGGAGACTCTGCCACTCATGAGTTATGGGTCATTCCTTTTCTGGTGAAAATAAATTTTACTGCACCACCGTCTATAGCCATGGGTTTTTTTCTCTAGTAAATTCAGAAAAGGGGGAAATGTAATCCTCTGTTTACTTGCATTATGTTCAAAGAAGATATCCCCTTACTGTAGCATTGTTTTAAATGAAATGTTTTTTACTATGTGGCATATGCTATATTTCTTTCATACATTCAGTGACAAGACTTTTCATTAATAAAATGTGACATTTATTTTTGAGATATTGCTACTGTTAATAAATTCCTTAATCAGCTTTCCTGCATTTGCAATACAGGTTGAATCCTTGAATTTAATCAAAGCATGGGTTACACTAAAGAATATTTATTACAACATCAATTTTATATTATAAAACTTCTTTTTTAAGTTGTTTTAACTTAACCATTAATATTTTCCCTAGATTGAAACTTGACACATGGTGTGTTGTCAGTTACAAACTATTTTTTTATCCCTTTTTATAAATAGACCTTTATTATTTGTTATACAAGAGCTGTGTTTAAAAAAAATTAGAAGAGTAAATGCTATTTTAAATTATTTTTTCTACTTGGATAGATGTTACCAAAACTAAAGAAAAAGCAATGCCACTAGAAATCCAGGTGAATCTCTTTCCTAATATTCAAGTTATTCTCTACACCGGTGGATTCTACAAAAAATTCATCTTTTTTTCCTAATACTAGATCATGTTTTCTGATGTGTAAACTTTAAGCAATTATAAAGCTTTTGTAGAAAATCTTGCACTTCCCCTATTCCACTGAAGTGCATTCCTGAGCACCTGGGGGAGCTTGGCTCCCTGTTCTGCCAAAGTATTAACTGTGGCCACATTTCAGACTGTCTAAAAAGAGGCTATTTGGATTTTAATGTGCATTTCTTTAGGTAGAGTTAATGGTCTTGGGGGTGAATAGCAGAGCTTTCACAAAGTATTGCAGCAATTGACTGGCATTTCTGAGGGGCATGTAAGTTCCTACCAAGGAAGGGCAACAAATGCCACTGTATCACTTAAACCCTCTTCTTGCCAGTGGATGAAATGATGCCCCATTGAGAATCAATGAAATTTGGGAATTCTTACACAGTGTGAGTGTTCAGCTGTGGTTTGGTCCTCCAATACAAATGTATTTTGTATGTCTTGTATATAATTTCATGCTAATAGATCATGTGGCTAATTGAGGAGAGTCACTGGAGACTGGCACTGTGAAAAGACAAATGTTACGATTTTCCAGCTCACTTTTGCAGGCATTATGCCCTTCTGGTTCTGAAGAACCAGGTTGTTTCTGCCATGGGTAAGAGGCACAACACTGATGAGGTGGTGTCCCACAGAGGCTCTAGCACCTCCTCCAGACAGGATCTGTTCAGGATGCTTGAGGTTAGCAATAACAGGAAGTGTTTCTCTTCTGACATGAGCCAATTCAGGCAGGAAGACTGCTATGACAAGTATCCATGAGGAGAAGCATAGTGGTAAAAAATTCAAGTGGGTATCTGCAGCAGAAATATGCCATTTGAGACATTTTCTCTTTAAATCATGCCACTTCATTTCACTGTCCCAGATTTTAAAAATCTAATAGTTCCATAGAGTATATTTTATCTGGGTTCCTTTAAAGTTCTTCTGATTTAACACGTCAGCTATCTTTGATGGTAGGGATTGACTAAGATGGTCATCTCAGGATTTAAGAAATCTTTCTAAATACTTCTCTAAACAATATGTTCAAAATTGAATCAGTTTAGTTTTAGGTTTTTTAGTTCTCTGATAGAAAAATCCAGTTCCTGACTTAGTTTGCAGTTACTGGTGTTTGTTTACAGCTCCTTTTGCCTTTAGTACCTCCTGGGTAGCAGGGAAATGGCATGCTGGAAATGCAACAAAGAGATAATAACAGATCACTCCAAGGACATTATCTATTCTGCTAACCATCTGACATACAGCAGGGAATAGAATATGACAATAAAGCATTCATCTTCTCCTTACTGAAACGTTCATGGTATCAAAACAAAGTTGACTGTTGCTCGATGGACTAACATTACTTATCCCTTCTGCTACTGATAGTTACAGCTGCTATTTTTTTTTTCCTGCTCTCAGACCGCAGGATTTCAGGAGATTCTAACTGAAATTGAAATTTTAGCTTTGATTGTGGGATGCTTATGTCACGACCTTGACCACAGGGGAACCAACAATGCCTTCCAAGCCAAGTAAGCTTTCTAATTCTTACTATTTTAATTTGGTTTTCTTCCACAGGAGAGCAAAAGGTGACCAGGATAAAGAATGAAGCATTAATTTCAAGCCTTCTAGGCCAAGGCCAAGTGCTCTTATTCCTGTGTGCAGTGAGGGACTATCCATCTTTATCATTCTCTGTTCCTTTAAGTAATTGCTGGCTTGTCCTTTGTAGCTGGCTGTTGAACTGACACCACATATTGAAATGTGGAGCCAAAACTTGATGTTCTTTTCAGGATCAGCTATTATTGATTCTGGTTTTCAATCCAAGAAGGACCTAAACTGTCTGTCTGCGTTGTGCTTGCTGGCTGGAGTGCATGACATTAAGCAAAATGTTGTTCTACTATTAAGAAGAAAAGAAAAAAAATAAAACTGAAATAATACTTTCACAAAAAAACATGCTGCTGCCCTCAGGCACAGTGAGGTAGAAGCAGGTTTGTAGAAGGTTTAGGGGTGGTACTTCTTAATGTGTAGATAAGGGAACTCCTTTGACTAAAGTTAAATGCATTCCAAAATCTGTGTTCCCTGAGAAGAGGAGGGACAACAGAAAATGTCACCAGCAAGATCCTGGCCAAGCTGTGAAATAAAGCTGCCAGACACAGAGGCTCCTTCAAATCCTATGTTGTTTCTGTCACCCCTCTACAGTCAGAATATGAGTCCCAAGGCACTCCTGTCCTGCAGATCCCAGTGTGCATTTGCAGCTTTTTCTGTCCTGCCTTACTGCTAATCCTCCAGTGTGACAGGGGAGTGGCCAAATGCTTGTCCAAAGATACTTGAGAGGCAGTGGTGCTGTATTAGCCTATTTTGTCCCACCTTTTGCAGAAATACTCTGCTGCAATGTGTGTATGCACAGGCTGCTGCATTTCTGGGGAAAAATTTCTTCAGCGACCATCACTCAAACTGATGTTTCTGATGTTCACTAAGCTGCCATTTCCTGAGGTATTGGTGTTGCCATACAATCTCAATGAAACAATGACACTGTCTGGATCTTCAATCACCAGAGCAGGGAAAATCAATTGCAGTGCTCAAAAGACAGAGCTTGTGGTGCAAAGGTTACCAAGTGCTGCTAGATGCCTTTTTGCAGCTGAGTCTTGAAGAGAATCAAAATAGACGAGACAAATGGGAAAGAAGCTCAGCTGATTGATGTTTATGTTCCTAATTTACAAAACGAGATCTAAGATTTACATCCTGGCCATTTTAGGCTCTGATTAAGTTAACCGCTTCTCCGCTGTACCATTACCCAAGAGTATCTCTTGTGCAGAGGGATGGCTGAGTTAAAGGCATAAAGTTCAGCATTAGACTGCTAACACTTATACTTCTTGTTTGACAACAGAGTACAGAGAGGAGGCTACCATTTTATGACTCCATAAAGAAACTGCTGAAGACATTTAATGAAAGACAAACATTACCACACATGTATAAAACATCCCTGAAAACAGAAGCTGTAGTTTTCTTAACACTGACTATGATTTATTCCTCTAACCTGACATAAATTTAAGCATCACATTTTCCTATTTTATCTTCAGTGTTCAATACTGCTGTTCTGTATGATGAAAGTTCAGGAAGTATATGATGGAGGCAATATCACAGTTGTCTCAAATGGCTCTGTTATATATGTCAACATCAAATTCTCTAGGGATGATGTTTCCTGGACATCCTTTTCTCTCATATAGCTGCTTCTGATAATTAAGTATCAGTATGGTGCGGTTTTATGGTATATGCTCCTAAGAGACTCATTCTGTCTCTGGCATAATCTCCTATTCTCATTTCTTTGGAAAGAAAACCCATCGTGTCACTTTAGGCTGGGTCCCAGAAGTGAAGTACTTTGCCTGAAGTACTTTGGTACTTGGTGAACAGTGACTATTCTGACAATCCAGTCCCATTCTCTGCTCTTTCCAGCAATTTGCAATTTTATAATTGTATTCTGTATGTTTTTGTCCTTTAAACTTAGAAAATCCACCTGCTTTGTGCATTTTGAATCTGATTTTGGTTAATAAATGTGATGAGAAAATACTTTCTAGAGATATGCTAAGCTTTACTTTTATTTTTATTGCTTTCGCTCGTTGTTTTTTGTTTACTTTAGTATTTGCACTTGGGTTTTTTGTTGTTGTGTTTTGGGGTTTTATTTTAAGAGTTTGTAGCTGCCCATTGTAAGCCCTCATGTTTCTGTCTATTAAGAATTAAAACTAAAAGGTAGCAGGGGAAGAGCCAATCCCAGCTCAAGGACATTACTGTGTGTCTTTACTGCGCAGTGCTGTGCCTGTGCTGTGGCAGAGGTACTTTGAAAGCTGCATTACAAGATTTCTTGTCATTCCAGGAAAATCTTTAGTCAGCTGACAATATTTAGCAAAGTCAGGAAAATAAATGCTTTGTATCTGGATTTAAACTGGTATTTTGGTCTCCTAAACTGTCTTAAGTTTGATTGCTGAAGTGGAGGTGGAGAGTGTGGCTATGTGCTTTTGTTACTAAATTGTCTCTGAAACCTGCTTCGTAAGCAGACGAGCAGGATTGGTTGACTTCTGATGTTCTGTTTCAGGAGTGGATCAGCCTTAGCTCAGCTCTACGGCACCTCTGCTACCTTGGAGCACCACCATTTCAATCATGCTGTCATGATTCTCCAAAGTGAGGTACAAAAGCATTACTATTAATCTCACTGTAAGCTGTTGGGCAGTTTCAGCTGGAGAAAGGAAATACCACGTACGGTACCTTTTTAATGCCCTCTCCTTGAGGAATTATTTATTGGTTACCACAAAGGTCACAACTAGCACAAAATTAAACAACTACAAATGCTGATCATAGGGCCCAGAGATTATATTTGTCTCAATCAGTGAGGGGCAAGCAGAACACATCCTAATCATATTGTTGCATTTTCTCAGTCTTCTTACATGTATCCTGCTCAGTGGTTTATAGGTAGCTGAAACAGGCGCTTACCTGTCCCCACAGGTGTCATATTCAGAGCATCAGAGTCATCCTTTACTGCACCAATTTAATTTCTTTGGCAGCTTTTCTATAATCACTATTTTCATTACTATTTTCATAATTTTAATGACCTATTTTTTTAAATTAAAGTCAGTAATATCGTGCTGCCCAAAGCACCTTAATTGCTTTGCAAATACCTAGCTCTTGCCTAGAATATCTTGCATGTAACAGGATAGAGCATATACTACACCACGTATTTAATAACTGAGAAAAGTGGAAGGATGGACATGGAGTCCTTTCAAAACAATGGATGCTTTTTCTTAATTTACACAGATTGGTTGCTACAAAATGCATTCAGAAAATATAAAACCAAAGTTGCTGTTCATGCAGCACAGTTGGAGACCATAGGCTGATCTGCAGTAACTTCTGAAGAGATCTGGGAATGTCTTGTGATCGCAGACAAATGGGATCAGGGTGATGGCTTTACCTCCGTGTACACTGTCGGGGAGATTTGTCATGGGACTGCACCTTTAGTGTTCAGATTCCTGATGTTATATTTAATAAGTAAACATAGGAAAGGAGAGCACCAGCATGAGGTTTAAACAGCTCAATCCATTTAGCCTAGGCTAACTTACCTAAAAGGTGATACAAGGAATTAAATGGCTCCTTATACTGCCAGGGAAAGGCATACAAAAAAGCAGCATTTAAATGCTAAACAGACTGGTTCAGAATAGGAAAAAAAGGAAAGGGGTTTGGGTGGAGGTTTTTGTTGTTTTTTTTTTCTCTAAACTACTAACACTATTCAGCCTCTGGAAGAAGCTTTTCTGGAAAATAGTGAGTTCTCTAGTTCCTGAAATCATCATAATTGAACATCTCAGGCTCAAGATATGGACAACTCTGTAAAAGTTAATAGATCATGTCAGTCTAGGTGTTTATCTTTTCCAGCTTAAAAATCAAGAAATTTATGAAAAAATTATTTGGACTCTACTCCAGCTTCTTTCAGAGATGTAAAATATTACTTGAAATGCAACTCCTCACCATTGATCATTCAGATAGCTTCTTCTCCAGGTCCTCATGTCTAGACCAGAAAATTAATGCTATAGAATTTTTATCCAACACATACAGTTTGCTAATGGAACACAACACTGCTTAGTTTGGAATAAATGCAGATTTGGATCCTCCAATCTACTTAAAGATACACCATCTATTACCAACTGAGCAGTTGGTCTCTCTCAAACTGAAATATCCTAGTCTGTCTTTGCTTTCTAGTTGGAAACATAGGATGTTGCATCATTTATTCATATTTTTATCACGTTGGACTAAGGGGCTGTTTATCCTTTACTCTTGACATACTAACCTCAATGTAAGTGATCTTGGGCTTTGCAGTGGCATGGTTTTATACACCATGAAACAGGTCAGAAAGGCAGTAGATATTACAGAATAACAAACAACTTGGTAAGTTAGTCCTGTTGTAAGAACTCCTATTTTCTTCTGAGTACCTTGGGTTTTGGTTTTTTTTAATAAATAAGCTTTAGATTCACAAAGCCTTCTCCATATTTAGCAGAAAAGAAATTATTTTATGTATGGCAAATTATTTTTTTAGTCCAACAATTAGCTTCTCTATTAAAAAATGCCACCTCTACCTCCCCAGACCTTATCTCACGTATGTCCTCATACCATCATGGTTATAGCAACACTGTTGCTGGAAAATTCTTGGTTTTAAAGGCATTTTAATCTTCCTAAGCAGTAGATGGCAGTGCATACTGAATGTGGGCACTACAGGACTAAATATCACCAGAATAAGATTCTGTTTAGAAAGGACTTCAATATTTATATAGGTGATTAGGAAGAAGATCTGTAATACTTTTATGTATGTTAATATATGTGACTATCGTCACACAGATCACTTCTTAAGTTTACGTTTAGAGTTTTTCATTAATTTTGTTTCTTTCATCTTATTTTCTCAAGAATTTCCCAGAGGACTTATAGGATATCTCTCCCTCTTCTTGTATTCAGAAATTCAGATAATTCAGAAAAGAACCTTCCCCCTGTCAAGAAAACCTTATTTCCTTCACCCCTCTCAAACAGCAACATCAAATAATAAATTTCCTTTCATTCTGACCATAGAGCATCTTTCAAATCCTTAATCCACAATCCCTTAAAAAGCAGCCAATTGGGCCCACAAAGAGTATTTAAATTGCATATAAAGTCGTGGTTCTTTAGCCTACATAGGCAATGGCTGTATGCACTGCAAGACAAGACAGTAATGGGCACAGTGAGCAAATGGGCTGTTTTGAATGAAAAACTGATTTAGTGTCCTTGACTGCACTAACAGCAGTTTGTGTGCCTGCAAGCAGCAGCACAGATAAATCTATCAGGATCGCAACTCAAAAGCTCCAATACACAGCTCCCCAAAACATTTAATAAGAGGGGAGATTGAGATGTATCCATAGTTTTTCCCCATAAACTGAGTCTGTGCAGGGTCAGAGCAGAGTGTAAATCTTTACTCGAGAGGCTGTAATTTCAGCAGAGTTAAGAAAAGCATACCAGGTGCTTGATAACAATCGTCAACTCTTCTACCTCAATGTAGTCTCAGCAGTATTATTATTTTGTCATAGTTTTGCCATGAATCAGAAAAGGCTTGTGTTACAGGGAAACAGTAGACTAACGAGTTAGAAAACCGTTTAAAAACCTATATTGATTGTTAGCCCTTTACCTCTTTTATCTCTTTCATTATAGGGTCACAACATCTTTGCTAACTTGTCCTCTAAGGACTACAGTGACCTTATGCAGCTTCTAAAGCAATCGATATTGGCAACAGACCTCACTCTGTATTTTGAGTAAGTATTGGCATTTTTTGTATTTGATGAATGAAAATTCAGAGAACTTACTCTAATGACCTATTAAATACCAATAAGGATATATAATATGAGAAATTAATGTTTAGCTATGGTTGAAGAGGTTTAGTCTAATACTTAGTATCTTTTAGACTAATAGAAATATCTCAAGTGTCCAAATAAGTTTTTCTTTAACATGTAACATGTCTTTATCAACCAAAAGCAAGTGAAATCCTAGGTTTACACTTCAAAGCAATCTCAGGTACCAGTTACAGCTCGGTCCCATAATTTTTCTGTCCCTTCTGTAATTTCTTCAGGCATGTAGAAAATCAATGATATTTGAGAATTCTTTTGCACCATATCAGCATTTCTAAACATGTATGCTAAGAAATACTGTATTTAGTTACAGACCCAGTTGCAGAGGTAACAGCAGACACTTAGCTGCTTTGAAGACAAATCATGCCAATTCACATCACATGATGAGAATAGGTCTTTAAAAGCTTAACTGAGGAGAAATACAATGGGATCTCTCGCATCCACTTTTCTTCCTTTTCCTTGTTGGCAAATCAAATCTCAAAGTAGATTTCAAGTTGGTACTACTTCTTGTTTTTCAAATATTGTTAATTATTACCAAGCTCTTCTCAGTGAGGATGTGTGGGAGGATGGATGCAGTCTAAAGAGTCATGGTATCACTGTCATACCGCACTTCTGACGTCTGGCTGTGGCTGACTTAGGGGAAGTGTTCCAGATGTGCAGTTTCAGTGCACTGCCTTCCCAGTCTTGACAACAAGTCATCCTTAGGAATTTTTGTTTGATGTCCATTAGCATCCTATTCCCTACAGTGCTGGGTGTTATTTAGTAAAGTTTTTCTTAGGGTGGTATACCTGGATTCTGCCCCTCTTACGTGATGGTGGATAATACCAAACCAAGTTTCAAGAAAACTTCAGGCAAAGACTTTACCTGAAATTGTTAAGCTATCTCTATCAACATTGTATCTTTAATTGTTAATTGTAAAATACT
Source organism: Acanthiza pusilla (assembly GCA_036630365.1). Classification (NCBI taxonomy): domain Eukaryota; kingdom Metazoa; phylum Chordata; class Aves; order Passeriformes; family Acanthizidae; genus Acanthiza; species Acanthiza pusilla. The sequence goes on from JAXCHO010000019.1 coordinate 13,914,871, forward strand.
AATTGGGATGCTGCAATGTTTGCTTTGTCTGTTTCTCAGTATTTGGTTCCCATGCCAAGGGCTGTTTCTAAACAGTACTGGCACTCTTGGTTCCTGCAAGTCTATTCACAGAGAAGTATTCTTAGGAAAGGATTTTAGCAAGAAGTTGTATTACAAATAATTTGTAAACCTCAGCCTATGAAGAAATTTCTGCTTGCTGACATGAATATCTTAAGCAGAGTGGCTGGAAAGCTGCCCTGCCCAGCAGAAAGGGACCTGGGGGTCTGATTGACAGTGGCTGAACATGAGCCAGCAAGAAAGCCAACAGCCAGGAAAGATAATGGCATCCTGGCCTGTATCAGCAATAGTGTGATCAGAGGGATCAGGGGAGGGATTGTTCCCCTGTACTCGGCACTGGTGAGGCTGCATCTTGAATCATATGTTTAATTCTGAGTCTCTCACTACAAACAAAGACACTGAAGTGCCTGGAGCATGTCCAGAAAAGGGCAACAGAGCTGGAAAAGGGTATGGAAAACATGTTCTGTGATGAACAAGAAGTTGAGGGAGCTGAGGGCATTTAGTCTGGAGAACAGGAGGCTCAGCAGGCCCTTACTATTCTTTACAACTCCCTGAAAAGATGTTTGGTGAGATGAGGGTCTGTCTTTCTGCCATGTCTCAAGTGAAAGGATGAGAGTTGCACCAAGCTGACTATCAGCTTAGATATTAGAAAAAAAAATCACTGGAAGAGGGGTTAGATGTTGGAATAAATTGTCCAGGGAGATGGTGGAATCACCATCTCTGGCAATATTAAAGAGGTGTCTTGATATGGCACTTAAGTGGGATATGGTTTAGGGGTGATCATGGTAGTACTGGATTGACAGTTGGATTTGATGATCTTGAAAGTCTCTTCTCTTGATTCTGTGAGATACAAGGACCATAGTTCCTCCTGTCTTATCACAAAGAAATGCTGCAGGAATGTTTTGTGCTGTCAAGGAAGAGACGAGTGACAGGGGCTGAGAGGACAGCTGCCCTGGCACAGCTCCGTGTGCTCCCCCTTGGCTGAGATCCTGGAGCCTCTGGAGGAACCAGAGAGGGCTCATGGCAGTGCCTTCGGATGGAATCCTGTTCAGACCCAGATGTGATAGAGCTCTCTTCCCTGCCTGCCTTAAGTTGAAAAACTATGGGGTCAAGTTGTTTTTCTAGCTTTAATACAGAGAAATAGTGTCCAAAAGGGACACAACTGAATTTCAGGATTATTTTTTCTTACTTGCATAATCGATTTTTATGTGCTTCGTGAATCAGAAGACTTTTAGCAAATGAGGCCTTTTTACTTAAAAGTCTGCAGATAAGTTATTTTTTCCTCTTGTGTTACTAGGCTTCATTTAAAAGGTGGTAGCTATGCTAGTTTATTTCCAAAAGTGCTTGAAAATCACTCTGGAAACATTAGTGGTTTACGCTTCCTAAAGCCACCCTATGTGAGCAGGTGTTTCTGCACAAGTACCTAATTCATTTATTCAGTTTGCTACATGTCAATATTTTTGTAAAGAGGGAATTCTCATATCATTATTCTTAGAATGACTAAGCCTAATGATCACAAACTCCAGGTGGCAAAACAGAAACAAAACTCCAGGCAGAGAAAGCCTTTATGGCCTTCTCAAGGCATTACTTTTATACAAACAAACAAAAATATGACTTTCAATGAAAGATCAGATGGAAAATATATTTGATTTTAGTATATAATTCTAGATAGTGATACTTGTAGATAATGCAAGTAAAAGCATGGAACCAAAATGAAGTTTATGCAAATTCACTCAAATGATATCTTGAACCACTGGGCTGTAGAGCAAATGGATTTGTTATACACAGGAAAACAACCTACCCTTCAAGGCCAAATACAGCCAGAGTCATTGTTACTCAAAGACCCTGCAAAATTTTTATGATTCAGTTTGTTTCTGAAATTCTGCCATATTAGATTTGCTTATTAATAGAAAACCTCATAATTTTGGATACCAGGCATAAGAAACCAGTAGGAAACACTAAATTGTTTCATTATACATGGCTGCTTTCCTCAGGTTGAGTCCTTCCTACACTGAAACTTCACTGTGGAGCTGGACTACCACTTCTGTATCCATTTAAATGGATTTCAAAGAAAATCCTTAAAGGTTTTAGCCTGACGTGAGGCCTTGAGACTCACGTTTTCAGTTACTGTTTATGGATAGCTACATTTTAAATTTTAATATTTTAGGTTTCTGGGATGTCATATCCCTGAACTTTCAGCTTTAAGAATTCTTGCCTGTTTTTTGTCCAGGGACATATGAATTGCTCAGAATATCCAATACTTCAAAATTAAATATTTTATTTCCCAAAGCATAAGGTATTAGATATCATAATGCAGTCCTTTTATCTCCCTGTTCTAGCTGCTGTATGAAATCCATTATAGAAAGGCCCTGTAGTAGGAGTGACTGGTCATATCAGCATGACAGTCAGGGACCAGAATAATGCAACATGTCCCACATAATATTCTGTCCACTGATCAAAGGAGAGTTTCTGGAAGTGTGCATGTCCTTGTGTGCAAATGTGTATTGGCTGCCATCAGACTGCACTTTCAGTAATCACTGTTCAAAATTTCAGTCTAGTTGAAGTAAATGTAGAAAATGAAAGACTTTGCAAACTCTCTCCCGTTGAGGAATCTAACTGCATTTCCACTTGACAAAGAGCACAGTCTCATATGAGATGGGGCACTAGACTGTCAGGACATAGGTATTTATTTGCTTTCCAGCTTTGATGCTCACATGTTGTGCCACTGGAGGCAAGTGACACAACATATGAGCTCCAAGTTTTTGTACCTCAGCTTCTGCTATATTTTGGGCAGGATCTATTCCATATTGTGTTCACATTGCAAGCAGTAAGAGCTGTTTGGAGTCTCAGTGCCATAAAAGATTACAGACTATGATGAGTCAGAATTTTGATTCTTAAAGGCAGCAGTCAAGCATTAACGTGTTCTGTCCATCTCACAGCTTGTCCCTGTTTGAGGACACAGGGAAGATATTCTAGAAGACAAACCATGGGACCAAGCAGGGAGACCTAGTTTCCAGTCTATAGGAACTATGAACTCAAGACAGCAGCAGCTCTGTGTGTCTGTTTCTTTCTGTGTGCTGGAAATAACGGGGATTGCACATCTCTGAAAAACCTTTCAGGATATAGAAATAAAAAGCATTTTGCAAGGAGAAGAAAACAGAAGCGTGTGTGTATTCCTGGGGTGTTTCTATTGTCTGTCTGTCCACTGCTGTGGGTGAACATTTCATGCTTCCGTGGAAGACTGAACATTTCAGAGCCATTAATTTCCTTATCTGTGGAGACCATAAATCCAATATTGCTTTTACTAGGCAACTCTGACATTGATAACAGACATTTATAGAACATGTTCGGAAATTAGTACGTTTCGGTTAAATGGACTGTCAGTGTAACGACTTTAACAATAATACATGAGGTGCAGTGATTCTGTATCACACAGAGAACTGTGTTTCTACTGCAGTGCTGCCCTGGAAGTATCTTGTTTCCTTCTCTGACAATCTGTTTTTTTGCAGAAGAAGGACCGAATTTTTTGAACTTGTCAGTAAAGGTGGTTATGATTGGAATATAAAAAAGCACCGAGAAATATTTCGGTAAGCACTGCTACTTCTTGCTTTCTGGTTATTTCAAAGTGTAGCCATGTTTGTTCAAGGAATTTAATGTATTGTGGACTGAAGGCTTAGAATAACAAGAGAAAGTGCCTTATTTTAAAAATACGATCCATGATATGAAATATATGGTATGATTTTTAAACATCACCAAACAAAAGCTGGGATTAATCAACATGACTTCACCTTCTCCATTCCTATTTCTCCTACACTGTCATGTTTTCTTCCCTTTCTCCCAGGCTCACCAGTTCCTGTTCAGCCCTTCTGCTCTTTTTCCAGAAAGTATCAATATTCTGTGCCTGTACACAAAGATCTTCCCTGTCTGTTTCCCCATTCCCTCTTCCTCTCAGCTGTCTTTTTTCACTGGCAATGCACTTCTCTGCTCTTCCAGTCTGTACCTGGGAATTTTCATATACAGAGTACTCTTCCAGCCCTCAAGAATGCCCTGAGCATGCACCCTATTGAAAACCTCAGACTTTGTGGGTGGTTTGAGTAGATCACACTTTTTAGACAATAAAATGTGTGTATTTGCATATGCATGTCTGATTATGTCTCATTTTATCTGAAATTTCATTAAAATTCTGTTATCTTTTGGTCTTTTGACAAAATATTGGCCATTTCCTATTTTCCATACCATTTCACCCATTCCTAATTTTAGATTCAGGCAATATATTTGATGCTTCATTTTCAGTGCCCTTGTTCTTCATTTAAACTTTCTTAGACTTTTATCTGCATCATGTACTGTACATAAACGCTTTCTACAGCTGAATGGTTTCTTTCTCCTAATGCATATAAAACATGGTTGTAGCTAGGTATTAAACTACAGTGGAACCGTATAGCTCATAGTAAATCTTCAATTTTTATTGTAGATGAGCAGTAGAAACTGCTTAAACAGTGTCTGGGATGCCTCCTGTGATTATAGGCTCTCTTGCTACAGCAGTCACTTACAAATAGGCATATAAATTAATCCAGTTGCAGGTGTTATTATGTAATAATACCCTTACTTATATCATGTGAAGCACATGCTTTCTAATATATTATAGGTATTAATGTAAGTAGTGTAAGTATTGCAAAATTAGCAGTTACTCCCTTGCAATATCATTTCTTTTCTAGCGTGCAATGCACAATGCCAAAATTCATCATCTTATGACCTGCAACACATTAGGTTTCCGAGGCACAATTGTAATGTAAAAGCCATGCTGATGGCTGAGATTTCAAACATGTCATTCTTTTCTGGAGGAAAAGAAGGTGCCAGGGCTGACATTTTATATATGTATTATTTATTTATGCATCCAGAGCAGAGTTGTTTAGAAATTCAACAAAGGTTGATTCAGCTTGTATTGTTCATTTCTGTTTTTCAGATCAATGCTAATGACAGCCTGTGACCTTGGAGCTGTGACCAAACCGTGGGAGATTTCAAGACAGGCAAGTCATGATTAATAGCAGGGCTGGGAGGAGGCGGGACTGGTGGGACGATATTCCCAGGGCCTGGGCTTGCAAGGGACCAAAACTGGAATCAATTTACAGTGGTATTAATGCTATAAAAAAATAGCAGGGGGTTTCTGCAAAAAATGGTTTATTGCATAATCTTTCCCTGTACACATGCTGGTGTGTACATCTGGCTTTACAACCTCTCTTCTTACTAACCTTTTAAATCCATATCCAAAAATGGATGGATTAAAACAAAAAAGACATTTAGTCACATGTAGCTGCAGTTAATTGTTTTATCCCAAAGTTTTCCTTGGCAGAGGCAGAATCTTCCCTAAATCAAAAATACCAACAGATTATCTCCAAAATTTCATTAGCATAAAATCTTCAATATATATGATAAAAGATATTCTTTACAATGTTGCAAAACTGCAAGTGTAGTATAGGGCTTTCTTTACCATCCTGTTAAAGATTAGAAACCAGCAAATAAAAATTCAGGGTTCTGCTGCTGAGTAGGCTTTTTAGAAATATATGTAAAAAATGGGTCTAGCATTAACAAACAAGTACAAGATGAGAAAGCAACGTGTCCCAAAACTCTTGTCCTTTGCCCCATGATTTTCCCACTTCTAGACATCCTTCTCTACCCAGAAACCATCCTTAGTATTTCCAGTATCCACCCTAGTCATTCTCTGTCCTTCACTGAGGCCCAGAACAAGCCAGTAGAAGACAGACTGTGTTCGGTTTTGGAGGAATAGACAGCATCAAGAAGCAAATTGAATATATACCAGCACAGCTGGATTTGGATACACAGCTGGAAGAAGTTCGGTGTAACAGAAAGTGATAGTTATAAAGACGGGCTGAAAAAGAGGAAGCTAGGCCACATAGTGATGCAAGAGCAGCCAGATTCCTTGGAGAGAGACAATGAAGTAACAGAAGCTGAAAGGGATCTACAAAATTTACATGCATATCAACTGAATAAAAAAGCATTTGTGGGGGGAGGGCTGCACCTCAGCTTTCAGTTTTGCCAGGTTAAGTCTTTCTCACTTTATAAGCAGACTATGACAACGGTTCTTCTAAGGCTACTGCTCTCTACTTGGCCAGAATATGATCACCGTGCATGGAAATCAGGAAAACTGCTTATATCTTGCAGTGGGAAACTGAGTAACAAATTTTTTCAGTGCCAGCTGGCCACTGCTGCAGTGTGGGCAATCCCTCCTCATTTTTCCTCCTTAACCCAGTTAGCATCTGCATTTTCACTGACAGCCAAAATTTCAGGTAGCGTCTGCTCTCCTTGTTGTGAATCTTTGCGGTATGCTGCTGAATTAGTGCTGGAGTCTCTCTGGCAAACTAGGGATTTTTATGCTTATCACTTTTGAGGTCTAGAGGTGAAAATTCCCCTGCAGCTTAGAATACAGGTTTACTTTATATTGAAAAATCCAGTCTGGGATTGCTCAAAACATTACCTGCTTGAGCAGAAGTGCTAATAAGTCCACAGAGGCAAAATGGGAAATAGTTGAACTTCAACTGTGCCACAAGGAAAAGAAAACCATCTATTTGAAACAAAGGGTATAAAGGCCACATATCAGAAGGAAAAATTAAGGAAGAGAAGATTGAAACAGATAAAGAAGAAGAAAGAAAGGGACATAAGTAGAACAGGGTCAGAATAGCACTGAGAGACAGGGATGATACTATGTCTTGATTATTTTTATACAATACACTTGGCAAACACTTAATTGCTGCTAAGTTGTTAAATTATTCCTCTATCTGGAATATTGATCCAGAATTTTATTAATGCACTGGATTACATACATTATAAAGTTCCAAATTGTGATAGCCTGGCTTAAGATTTAAGACTACTTTATAACATCACTTCATCTACTTCCAAATTATTTTGGTACTCCTTATTTCAACTATAACAAGCTTAGCATTTGTGAACATTACCTACCAAGCAATCTATAGCAAGAAATTTTGAGATTTTATGAAGTGCATGTTTCTCTGCTTAGTTTACCCTCTTGTGCCTTGGCATTATGAAATAATTTCCTCATTTAAAAACAATATGCTAGCATGACAGGAACTTTAGGATGTGAATGCCTCTTCAGTAGATTGGCTTCCAGCTTTTTACATCTCAAAATATACGTGCTTACTTTCAAAGCCTCACCCGTGACAAGAGTACAGTACTACATCAGAACTGCTACTGTTTGACTTCCTAAAATTTCTCTGGTTTCCATAACTAAATTTATTTTTAAGTCTTGTATTCTTCTAAGAAGCACAAACCTCTGCTGTGAATAGAATATCTTCATTCACAAAAGTCAGAAAGACACATTCTAACTTCCAACCCACCACTTCTTGATTTTAAATCAAGATTATCATCCCAATCTGAGTTCATACTTAGATATCCAGATCCTATAGTGATGACAGGCAGGGGAAAAAAAGTAAAGCCTAGTGGGGGAAAAAATCCCTTTATGAATTCACATTAGATTAAAACAACAGAGGGTATTGGTTAATTAAGTTTCTTTGATAAGCAAAGTTGTTATTGTAGGGCAACAGCCTGCAAATAACCAGAGAGTTCCTGCATGCTTTATAAAGCAGTTTTACAGACATAATGGTGAATGACAACAAGAATGAAGTAAGCTGCTTATAACTACATTGAGTGCTACCTTGGCACTGCAATGCAATTCCCTGGGTCAAATCCTATGAAAAAGGGGTAAGTAAGTCCCTGTGCCTGTCACTGACTATGGCTGTTTATACCCCTATATGCCCAGTCCCAAAAACTATATGAACACATGCCTGACATCAGTCATGCAAATGAGGTTATTCACTTCTTTACAATTAAGCACAGGATGAAGTCATGGTCTGAGCAAGAACTTATTATCCTCAAAATTATGTAACAAGAACTCTCATCTCTGTCATCATTTTTCTTCTAGGCAGCTGAGCTGGTAACCAGTGAGTTCTTTGAACAAGGAGACAGAGAAAGATCTGAACTCAAACTCACCCCTTCAGTAAGTATTTATCACTTCTGAAATAGTTACTAACTTGAATAGAGTAAGAAAATATCTTTGGGCTCGTTCAAAAAAATGAACTGTATTTTGTACATACAGACACACCTTAGAATAAATAAAAGCTCTGTCCAATAAGAATATGCATTTATAACCATATATAAAAGCTCTTCAGTCATCACAATCACTTTAGCATTGAGCCCTTTTGCCCGTTTTCTGTATCTATTCCTAAGGCTATCCTATCAGTGAATTTTCTAAGCAGCAAGTGTTGGTTCTAATACACAGAATTGAACTAAAAAATCACAGCTACCTATGGAAATCAACTGTCAGATTTAATTTAAGTTACAGCTGTATATCTGTGTTATTTGATGTATCAAAGGCTGAAATGCATTTCTGTAAGTATGCAATTAAATATAGTGAATGAAGGAGTAAATCGGAATTGAGTGGCATCTAGGCAGATGGGTATAAAGTGTAAAACAAGAACTAGGAAAGTTTCATAAAGATTTTCACTGAACATTTAGAAGAGAAAGCCTTATCCAGGTTAAATAACTCAACATGTTGAGAAGCCATTATCTGGAGGCAACAGGAGAAGGGTAACAGGAAGTATTCTAAAGAATTTAATTTACAGGCCACTCAAAAATATGCTTCCAAAATTTTATGCTTCCAAATATGAAAAGGCCAAGTCCAGTGGCCCAGACTTGTTCTCACTACATTAATACTCACACATAATCCTGAGGTGATGTAGTGAAGTCAGTAAAGCTTAAAAGTTTGTAGTAATTAATGCTCAGCTATAACGAATGGCTTTTCACTTTGTATACTGACAGAAATTGGGACACCAGCGGATTTCTTCCCTGTAGTAGTTCTGTACATACATCTCAGGAAAAGGGGTAACTATAGTCCAGGAGAAGAGTAATCAGGACTCATGATATTCACAATTCCAAGAGCAAATCTAGGCCTGAAGACCTGCAAGTACCATTCCACACAGAATGAATGTTTGTGCCTTTCCTACACTTTATATAAAATTTGCAAAGCATGTTTCTCATACTAAGGAAGCATAGTAGGAAGTAGTTTTATTTCAACACGCACATTAATGTTACTGCCTTCAAGTAGCAATAAATTCCAGTGCAAATGGCCCAGGTTCAGCAACCACAAGAATTATTTTGAGATATGTTACTACATCTACATTTTGGACACACTGTAGACTTGTTAGAATCACTAAGAAAGACAAAAGCCAGAGCTTTTTTTTCTGGAGTCATGTGTTCTGAATATCTGCATCCAACAGCCTAGACAGGTGGGAAAGAAGTGTATTGCTATAAATAGCTTTTGTATTTTTTACATAACAGGTAGCCCTCTCGCTCACAGTGAGCAGTGAATTAGGCAGATTCCAGAGGAACAAAATGATAACTGCACCCAAAACAGATCTGTTGATTTCCAGCCCTTTGGATTCACACTCATGGCTGGTTCTGCAGAAAGGGTCTGCAACTGGGAAGGAGAGAGCCAGCCCAGATCCATTACTGTTTTGCTGAGCTGGAAAACTATATGTCAGAAAAGAGAAAATTCTGCTCAGAGGTATCTGCTTTACATTCCTACAGGAGGTTACTTACCAGCTCAGCTCCAACTGTGAAGCATTTATTTTACACCACAGAATTATAAAACACAAACACATTCAGCCTAAAAGTTTCAAAACAGAATTAAAAACAAACAGTTTCTTCTTCATGCTAGGCAAAGCAGTAGGAAGACAGCTGCAAAGATCGATTATGGTTTACAAAGTGTTCTGATTGTGAGAATTTCATCATAGCTGCAAAGTGCTGGATGATGTGTCTGTAGAGTACTCCGGCATAATAAAGCATGACAGTTTTGTTCCCTTCTCAATTCAGGCCATTTTTGATCGGAACAGGAAACATGAACTACCCAGGTTGCAGCTCGAGTGGATTGATAGCATCTGCATGCCATTGTATGAGGTAATTTTTACTTACTGCTCCTGTAGAGTCCAGAGAAGATTGTTCTAGTCTCTCTGGGGAAAAATAGTTAGCTTTCAGAACAGCTTTGAAGGCTATTTGAACTCTTGTCTTACTTTGACCTTACCAAAAGTCTGAATTTCATGCAGAAATCTTCAGATTCCCTGAAGGTGGTAATGTCTGTAAACATAATTCCTCTCTAAGTTATAAATGCTGCTAGAGCTATTGTTTACTTTATTATGCTTGAGACAGATTCTCATCATGGTGAGGTATGCAGTCCTGTACAGAGATGCGCCACAGGGACAGTCTCAGTAGGTGCTGTCAAACTTGTCCAAAGCTGTGTGACCCAAAGGGAAGCTCAAGCCTGAGCCTCTGCACTTCCTTCTGGCACTTTTCCAAACTGCTAAGGGGCACTAAGGGCCAAGCCTTTAAGGTCGGTGACAAACCATTTGTGATTTAATCTGTGCTGTTTAACTCTGTGCTGTTAACTGTTAACTTTCGTAGTGGTGCTTCTACACAGACTGCCTGGGTGCTTGGCCTGCCGTGTGTAAACACCCAATACTCCTTCATTAAGGCTAGAGATAACCACAGAATCATTAAGGTTGGAGAAGACCTCTAAGATCATTAAGTCCAACCATTACACTAACACTGCCAGGCCCACACTAAACCGTATCCCTAAGCACCACATCTGCAGGGTTTTTGAATGCTTCCAGATGCAGTGATTCCACCACTTCCCTGGGTCAAATGCTTGACCACCATTTCATGGAGATTTTTTTCCTACCAGAACAGGCTTCTGCCTGTTTGGATTAAACAGCTTCAGGATTTGACTAAAACCACACAGACTGCCTTATGCCACCAAAAACTGGCTGGTCACTGTTATCTGAGAAAACAGGAAGATGTTCACACTCTGCAGCTTTGGGAAACTGCAACAAGTTCTTCCTGTTCCCACTGCACCCTAAACTGCCTAAGAGCTCAAAGCAACGAACGGGTCAGTGATGATACAGCAATACCAGCTCACATGTTAACATTAAAATGATTAACTTGTGCCTGGATGCAGCTTCCCTATGCACAAATAAAATAAGGATGTGAGAAGGCCCATAAGAAGGGCAATGTGCCCTCTCCCCTCTATACCTTGTGGCATTTGAGGCTGCCACCATGGCAATAATGAAATGACTATGCAGCAGCAATGGCAATTGCTGTTTTGTGACACAGAGAGCAGACACTTGTGTAAGCAGCAAGCCAGGCTGCTGCTTTGCCAAGGGATCCTCTCCCTTTCTAAGGTCAGTCTTTGTCCTGATGAAATAAACTACAGTTACTGTTTTCAAACAATTAAGGCAATGCAAGCATGGAAGAATATAAATCTATATTATTTAAAATACCAAGGTCATTTTGGATAATATGGGGGAGGGACAAGGGACACTGATCTTGGACAGACACTTTAAAAATAATGTTCCTCTCAATAAAATAGCTCCTATTACACTAGAATGCATATTATACTGAATTCATTATTTCTAATAGCATCTGTAATCCAAAAATGTACAGTAAAGCAGGAAGAGTTGATAATCAGCCCATCCTCTGCATGAGAAAACTACATCTGAGCATTAAAGCTCTGGTTAGTTAGCTCCATCTTAGCAGGAGATCTCTGGGGAATATATTCACATCTGATTTTCCTGCTTTCTACTGTGTTTGCATCATGCTGTGCAGCCATTAGCCTGCTGCTCAACAACTTAAAAAAGAGACACCATCAAACCTGGAAGTCATAGCAGCACCAGCCTTAGGGGTAAACAGAAAACTTGATGCCACAGTATCACACTGCAGGAGATTCTCTCTTCAATGTGGAGCCAAGTTTTAATTTTCATATCCAGCTTAATCAAACTTCAATACACATATCACATCAGCAGAGTATTCAGGCATTATAAATCCTCTGTTTAGGGCTGGCTGAACACTACAATTCTGGCCATACCCTAAATTTTGGGTTGGAGGGTTTTTAACATTCTTTAAAATTCTTGCCATTGTAATACATTGTAGGAACTGCATGTGGGGAGAGAACAGGTTATATCATTAAAAAGGCAATATAAAGAGATGGAGTGGCAGCTGATAAATCAGTAAAACATTAGTGGTACTCCTATAGCTCACTACCACAGTACTTAGAAAAATTATGTTTGGAAAAAAACACAAACATTTGACACTTATTTTCATACCAAAATTACAACATTAAACCATAGAGAACAAAATCAAGGCTTTTGTATTTATTTTTTTCCATGCTAGTGATCAGAAATCCTGAACTTGTGTGGGATTCTGTAGCATCCAGAGCCCTGAAGGGAATTCCTGTGGAGAATGCGCCAGTCCCTACCAATGCAGTTGCTAGAGCAGGACCTGATGCTGTGCTCCGTGTTATTTCACACACACACACAGAGCAGAGATGATCCCAGCAACCAGTGAATGCTGGCAAATGCCATTAAAGTGACATATGAGATCAGCAGAGCTCCCCGAAATTGTCTTTGCTCAAAGTAACTCGTCAAGAGTAGGCTATTCCTGGCAGCTGCAGACATCAGAAGTATGTAATACTGAAGGAACTTCACAGCCCAAACTTCCAGGAGTGGTCTGACACCATCCAAGTGCCTCTCACAGTACTAGAACAAATCACCCACTCTGCAGTCCAAGCTTATGAACTAGGCTGCACCAGAGTGCCCACAATGAATGGTTCATACTTAAAACACCGTATAAGCTGTTTTATAACAGCACATTTTAGAGTTACAGCTTTTCTAGACTCCTTTTTTCCTCAGTTCTGAAGTCTCCTTAGTGGACATTTGGCTCCATCTGCTCTGCTTTCTGCATTTCCTTAAGGAAGCTCAAGACAACTCGCTTGGAGGTGCAGTAGCTCTCCCAAATAAAGGATAGTGAAGTCTCCTTAATTGGGGAGCACGTACCACATCCCTCTGCTTACCTGGCTAGAACTGTTCCTGAGTTTGGCCCCTTTTTGTGAGAACGTTTACGAGTGACTAGCAAATCAACAAGATCTATGCAACTTCCATTAGCAGTCCTGTTTGACTGCCCCTTGCAATGCCCATCCCACCCAGAAGAAAGAGGGTCAGTGATACACAAAATGTACAACACCATGAGCCACAGTAAAGACTGAAGGTGGATACAGATATGTTAAGTAAAATTAATATATGGAATTATGCACAGTTTTGCCATATCCAAGTGTCTAAATCCAAAACCTTTATGCTTGCTCTATAAACCTGACTCTGCTCCTGGCAGAAGGTAAGCCACGGCTCTGCTCCCTTGCTCTCTCCCCTATCTGCTGCTCAATGTAGGAATCATCACCTCCAATTTCATAATATCTTAGTAATCAAATCCATTTCCTTCACACTGTGGATCAAAGGTCCGTGAAGATAAAAGCATCCCAATTTTTTGTTCATTGCATTTTATTACACTTAGGACATTATAATTTTATTAATTTACTTTTTTTGTTAATGTAGTGATCACAGATCAGAGTATTTTTATGTAACAATGGAGCTTTTGCACGAGTAGCAAAACTGCCATCCATTTACCTTGAATCTCAAATTTTAGAGGCTTTAGTTACACTTTACTGCATCACATTTTCCTCTTCATTCAAAAATGACAGTAAGAAAAGCATTTACCGATAGAGACGAGAAACAAGCTTATTAGAATAATAATTTCTAAAGAAAAAAAGCACTTTTTTTGAACTGTAGAGCATTTCAAACCTACTAATGTAGCTTCAGTATAAAATAATCAATCCCTTGTTTTGTTAGAATATCCTATAAAGGGGAAGTACATACAGCTAAAGCAGAAAATCTGAAGCATCCCACTGAAAACAAAACACTATGGCTGTGCTGACAGCTGTGTTCACCACACACAGAAAGTATTCTGTACCTATTTGAGCATAAATGTTTGTGTAACAAGAAACGGAATTTTGATCATTAAGACAAATTACCTCTCTGGCCCTCCAGTGAAGAGATGCTAAAAGTTTCAACACTAACAGATTTCTCTTCTGGACTCTGTCAATTTGTGTCTACATAAGACAGGATCAGTCACAGATTTTTCCCAAACCAGATTAGATTTCTCTGTGTGGAGCACACAGAGTGGGAGAGTGAAGATCTTACTCTTTAAATCATTATATTTCTCACAAACAACATCAAAGCTTCAGCGATTCACATCAAACAAAAGATGCTAACAGAAACCCAGCTCTGTTCAGGGCATTGTTAGGCAGAGACAGTAATGCTATGAATAGCAGGGCCAAAGGCCATGCACTCTGCTTCTGGGCAGATAAATACATAGTCAGGTAGTCAGTGACAATGACAGCAGCTATTTAAATTTAAGGGAGATGTCTTTGTGGAAGATAAAGAAGCTCATGGCTTTTACAGCTTATGCGTGCCTGAGATTGCCCTGCTCACCTCTACCTTGGTGCTCCCTTGAACTGCTCCATTTTAGTGCTATTTTTAGAGCTATTCAAGATTTTCTCGGGTATTGAGAACTTCAAACATATAATAGTATCTACAGAATTGAATTTGCATTATTCCATCCAGGATTCTAGGGGGAACCTGGGAGAGTAGAAACATTCAGCCTAGCAAGTACTTTTAAGTGTTTTGAATGGAATGTGGAGGGACAGATTCCTTTTTATCACATTGTTTGAAGTATTTAGAAAGAAATGTAATCACTCTGTCTGCAACTCCAAGAGCTCTGATATGCCTGCCTTCCTACAGAAGATAATGTCTGGCCTTGTAATTAAATCTATTTGTTGTCTATGATGATGTTGCTGCAAAAGCATCTATTCTGCTTGAAAACTTAGATTAATTGCACAGGGTGTCATAAATGGTATAGCCTTTATAAAGCACAGAAAAAATACACAGAAATCTTCAACAGTCATGGCTATCTCTGTGCTTTAACTTCTCTGGTTCAAGAATTGACTGACACTTGAATTAGAAGTACATACAGACACAGTGATTTTTTTTTTTCCAAAGGTATATACTCTACTTAAAATTATAAAACAGTAGATTAACCTCTCCTTTGCAGAGAACATTAAAAAGGTGCGTACTTCAACAACCATGCTTACACTGCTATATCCTGGTACAGCCCTTCCTCAGTTACCACTTTATCCCTTTCCCTCTGCCCTTCAATTACAATTTTGCATGATGAAATATTGTATAAGAAATTTAGGGTTTGGACCACTCCTCTAAGAAGCCCTGCTTGTCCAGAATGGATTGTATGGCATGGCTTAGTCCTTACCCAGGCAAGAGTCACTGGATGCAGCCAAAACAATGACTTCTTCCTTCAGATGTTTCTCTTCTCTCTATACAGTTAGAAAATTGAAAAGTTTTTAAAACTATTTAACCAAGGAGGCTTTATCTGTATGAACATTTTGGAAATAGTTTTCCACCATTCACCCATACCTGGGATTGTTGATACAAAAGTCAGGGCACTGCTGTCATATTTTAAGTTAGCAACTAGTCGGGGGGGGGGGGGGGCAGGGAACTCACTCACTGTCACCATAAGCAATATATAGACAGTCCATGAAACATGTTCATATGTTGTTAAGTGTTTTAACAGAAAAGACTCCAAAAAACAAAAACAAAAAAAATCAGGACTAAGCTATTTGGAAAAATCTGTTCAATTGCAATTTGAAAGCAATTTGATCAGCTCTGTGTGATTCTCATTGAACCCAGCTTTTCCTTTGTAGCATGTTGAAGGAAGAGGAGGTTAACTTTCAATAGATCCTAAAGAATACCATAAAGATGCACGCCTTTGGCAGGGTTTATTTCTGACATTTGATTTAGACACAGAGTGAGAGCTAATGCATTTATGCTTCCTGAGAGCACCTGAATGACAAGGATTAGTAAGGCACATCAGCCAGGGATGCACCATGTGATACCGGGGACTGAGGCAGATCAAACAGATGTTGGCAGATCAAATTAGTCTCACTTTCTCTTGAAATCCAGTGGGTAATATTATCCAAGGAAGAGCAGGTGCAACATATTCTGCTGTGTTTGTAAGAAACTTGCTTCAGAGGAAACTTAATCAGGCCAAATGCCAGTGCTGGGGAATAAGGATTATGTTAGGAATAAGGGTTTGGCCCAGAGAAAAGAGATTTTTGGCACAGTAGAAGGATGTCTCTGTAGCCTTGAAATAGGAACTTAAGTAGGTTCAGCATTTTTCTTGCTTGGTTTCTTGTCTAGTAATGATGAATCTAAACAAGGCCACCCAGAATGAATTCTCTGGAACTTTCAGAGAACTCAGATACTATCCCTGAATTAAAACTTCCAGTAATGGAGTAAGCATTAGAAAACTGTTTTTCTTACCTATTGCCCTTACTCTGAGAGGCCTTTTTCTGCTACTTTCTTACTAATAGAAAAGGTTAAGAAGAGCTATACAAAACCCAGGAAAATAAGAAAGAATTATTTTTCTATTTCCATCTATGTCCGTCATTATTTCACAGTATAATATGGAAAAGCATAGTTTTGGTGGTTTTAGAGCAAAGACTTTTTTGTCTGTGACTATCACGAATATCTTTTTACAAGAAGCACAAAGATCATAATCCTCTTTTTCTGCTTCCTGAGAACAGGAAGGGTTTCATATTGCATTTGAAAATTAGGAGAACATTATTTTTGCTATTATTTTCATAACTTGGTGAGATTATTGAAGCAATACTCTATTTCTGTCAACAATTTTAGGAACTTACAAGTTTCTCCAAAATGTTTAGCAGAGACGGCAGAAAGGACTACTTTTTCCCTTCAGACAAGAGTACTTCAGATTACTTAGAGCTGTCCTATGCCAAAACAGTCTCAATTGAATGGGCAGTTCATCAACAAAGGTATTTGGGAGAAGATAGAAAAACAAGCATTTCCCTTTGACTTCAGGGAAGCTAAGCTTCACTAAAGGCTTTCACCCTAATCTGTGAGAAAAATTTAATAATTCATAGTATTACAATTTCTGTTGCTGTTTTACTTAGAATTATCTGCCCAATGTGTTGTGAAGGACATGGCAGTCATGTATGGAAACACATAAAGATCTGAGGAAGTAGATTGAAAAGTTGGCAGATAAGGTAGAAGAGACAGCCAATAGAGGGAACTCAAATTGTACAGCAAATCTGAAAGAAGATGAATGGATAATTTAACAGCCATTCAGTTTTCAAGAAAGACAAAGCACAAACTACATTGCATCAGAAAAGGACTAGAAATGATGATGGATGAAACACTTCAAGCAAGTGTTTAACACAACAGAATCACAGTTGCCTGCAGAATTCCCAGCTGAGGGTAAATTCAAAGAACTAGATCGGCATATGAGACTGATATGGTTTGAAGAATTTTTCAAAATCCATCTAATAACAAAGCAGAAGACATTGATCAGCTGCTTGGTTAAAATGCTGAAAGGAAAAGAGTGAGAAACATTCTGTCTCTCGTAGGGTCTAGATGTGGAATCAAAACCATAAACAGCAGAGTTAAATAAGAAGTTGTTTATTAAATAATAACTCTTCTGAGCAAACCCTTGGTTTCATGAAATTGTTAGGAATAACAGATTAATCCTTTGCTACTGTAGCAATACATCAGCTGAGCTACTTCAGTTGATCCCAGTCCTTCAGAATCACTCTCCCTTTGGCAGCATAACATGCTTGACACTGGTCAGAGCACCTTTTGCCACCAGGGGCTCTGCACATACTCCCTGAAGTACCCAGCACATTTAACCAATGGTGACTCTAACTTTATAATCATCCCTCTGTAGTATGCATGTTTACTTCCAAAGGAGTACAGTATTATTCTTGCTAGTATACCATCACCAGAAAGAAGCTTAGCACTAATTCATAGTGGAAGAGCTGAACACTTGTGTATGTATCAGATCCCTTTCCAGTCACAATTGGCTTCCATCCGCTAACAATTTTTAGAGAGAAGCTAAAAGAAACTCCTGTTTTCTATCAGGGAAATTAGTAGTATATTCATTTCATCTAATAACATTTTTAGGCATCAGAAAAAAATTCCCTGCAAGAAATGAAAAAGTAAAGCACTAATACATTATGTACTTGATGACCTGGACCCTTCCTCAGCAAGCCCTAGAAGGAATAAACAAAGTCCCCTTCAACCACAAGAAGACTGCAATAATTTTTTTTTCCATGAAGTCAAACCCCCTCACAAATACTGTACTTATTTTGCAGAACATAATGATTAAATACAGTCCTGAATCAGTAAGGCAAATAATTAATTCATATACACACACAGTGAAGGGTTCATAGAAGTTAATCCCTGCATCTTCTCAATATCACTTTATCTTCTGTATTCTACTATGGAAGGTACAATTCTAGCAATCTTTTTAGGTTTAGTATATGGGCATAAATACAGAAATACTTTTGGGTTTTCAAAACAACTTCCATTAAATATTTGTATTATGAAGATAAAATCCATGGATGACTGCGGCACAGGTTCCCTTTTATCTGAACTGATCTGAAGTTCAAGGACTTTCAGATAGATGGCTCACCTTTGGCCTATGTATTCTCATGTGAAAGCCACTTCAGCAAAACTCAGGAGTCCAATTCAGCTTTGCTGTAACTGGTCATGACTCTCTTGACTTCAACAATGCTTCATATGCTTACACCGAGTCTGAATTTATCCCTATGGCTTCTCGGTCACTGGTCCTCCCTTCCAACTAAGAAACTGCCTACATAATAAAAGTGATTCATTAGAAACCACTGGGTTCCAAAGTAGAGTGAACACTGAGACCTATAACTTTTTTATATGTGCTCAGTCATAAAAATGAATTTATATGGTCTTATTCCATAAACTCACTTTACAAATATTAGCCCCGCAACCATACTTTCATGAGCTGTAATCTTGTCAAAGCTCATAAGTTAAGCAAGGTCAGAATTGGTCAATATTTGGATGAGAATCTGTGGCAAGGAGGGGGAAAAAGAAAAGTATATACCCTGGAAGTCCTGTAGTGTTTCTAAGTTAGGACATAGTGTGCTCCTCTTTAAAGAGATTTGGTACTAGTCTTGGAATCCAACAAAATATTGTATTTGCTTTAGCAATAGTTTAGCCTCTGACCACATCTGTGCTGCACCTTGGCAGCTTCAGCTAACATCCTTCCCCAGAGATAAAGGTGATGTAGCAGATGAAGCCTTCTCCCTCCCCCCCACACCCCACTTCAACACAGGAGGTTAGTACCCAGAGGTACCAACAAATGCCTCCACTGCTACCCATCACCCTCTCCCTGAAAGGGTTTGTTTGTTAGTGCTACTGTTTCTGCATTTTCTATGCTTTATCTACCAAAATATACATCTCTATACACAAAGAAAGAAAACAAAAAACATTAAAAAAACCACTCTGCCCTCCTTACCTCCTCTCATAAATAGCTTTGTCTGAGTATCTCATGCTCTTCCCCATTTTGAGCTCTTCCTTCAGGCAACCCTGCCCCTCTCCCAGGTGCACACAGTGAAGTGCTGAAGTGCCTTTAACCTTTTCTTGTGCTGGAGGAGCTTATATGTAAGCAGAGCTATACCTTGGGAAAGAATGCTGTGGGCAGAGTAATACACAGTCCCAAAAGACATCTAAATAATTGAAGGTGCTAAGAAAAAGTCACTGCTATACAGTAACTTTCTGACAAACAGCTTAGTCACACATCTGAGGCAATACGTGGATGCAGAAGGGAACTGTAAACCCCTGTGGCTTTTCCTAACACTGGAGCAGGCAGTGCCTCCCCCCCACTTTATCACGCTGCAACCAAGAACAGCTTTTACAGTAAAGGGGATAAAATGGGAAAGGTCACCAATCCTGTACCTATTGCTATGCAGCAAGGCAGCTGCACTGCAGTGGAAGGACTGCAAGTGGGCAGTGAGGTCCCAGGGCTTGGGAGACAGGAATACCCCCAGGCAGGGGTTCCCTGTCCCCCGAGCCCAGCTGCCTGCCAGCTCCCAGCCTGCCTGCTGCACCAAGGAGGGACGAGGGAAAGGGCGTTTCTGGAGCTGCTGAGTTTATGTGGTGGTACCCCATGGCAGACAGCCGCTGAAGACCAAGCCTTTTCATAGGAAGGCTAGTAATAAATAAGGCACTAAGAACCTAGATACCAAATTAGACAGATCACTAGCAAAACTTTGTGTGAGAGGCATGCATCAAAAACAGTGGCATGGAGGAGCAGTACATCAAGGGGTTCTCATGCAATAAAATGGAAAGCAAAAACTGCAGCCAGGAGGTGGAAAACCCTGACAAGGCTACAGCCAAATAAACTTAAATAGCTGTGGGAATAAATTTGTGGTTTAATCCAGATCAGGAACAGGTGCTATGAATGTAATTCAGTAAATGGTCCAGACCCTGCCAGAAGGGAGAGAAATGTGTTGCTTTTGAGATAATTTCCCAGAAGCTTCATAAAAGCAAATTGATTACTGGAGTTTAATAATTAAAACAGGGCCAGATATATAGTAATCAAATGAGTTTTTAATTACATCTCAAGAAGAAATAAAATCCAATTTGTGCACTTTGTATCAGAGAAGCCCTACCAAAATGCTTTGGTAGCTGGAAAAAATAAAATAAAAGCTAATTTCCATAGGAATTACAGTAGTCAGTTTAATTAAAAGACTAGATCAGAATGAAAAAGTCCCAAAGTGAGAGGATACTAAACAGAGAAGCAGTGGTTCAAACATCAAATCAATGTCTGAATAAAGACATTTTATAGACCAAGTACAAAATCTGCACTGTCAAGTATCACTAATCTAAATTAATGTATAACAAAATAAAGTTTCTTAAAATTACACTATATATTTTGTACGTATTCCACTGACTTAATTGCTGGTGCTATGGTAAAAATTAATATCAAAGACATGGTTTATTCTTTCTTAAATACTCCTTGTAATTTATTTCATCAAAGTTAATGTTAGTAGTTAACCATTCTTGTTATTTACCTGGTAGCCTCTGTTACACCTGTGTTATTAGACCCTAATGTCTGCTTAGATCTGTATTTCCAAGAAATATATTTACTTCGAGATTTAAAATACATTTACAGCTCGTAAGATAACAGCGATTACCATGGAACTGTGGGGGTGCTTCCTGAATCTATTCCCAGCCTGCTTGGGCTCCTGCTCTCTGCTGCAGTCGATGCAAAGCTAATTGATGCAAGCACCTCGAGCACTCGCAGTCCTCCTGGCACAGTACGTGACAGGGCTGTCTCCTACCATAAGCCAGGGCATATGCCGAGGCCTGGAGGGACAGGCACAGCAGGAGGTCATGCCCAGACCTCTGCAATTGCTCCCTGGCACTAGACTGGAAAGCATCACGGTCTCGTGGTCAGTCTTGGCAAAAAAACAAGGTTACAGAAAGGACACAGACATAGCTGAGAGCTGCACAGCCACACTGAGACAGAGCCCACAGTCCCAGTGAGCTCCACAGCCTGTAGCTGGGACAGGTACCTGGTATAACATTTTTGACAGGAACGGCCTGTACTGCATTTTGTGCTTACAGATCCTGGGGCTGACAGGATGTGAGTGCAGAACATCTCTGTGCTTAGAGAGATTTGAAACACACTGATTTTTAAACAGTGATTTAACCACCAGGGTGTTAGTTTATATAGATATAGACAGATAAAGATGATATAGATAGATCTAGATAGATAGATAGATAGATAGATAGATATGTAGATATAGATAGATATCGATTTTTTTTTAATCTAAAGTGTATCTTGGAAAAATTCCTTACAAAAACTTGTTGAAGATACTGTCTGTGCACAGAAAGGATTGATACGTTACTGTCAAAGGCTGAGTATCTCATGTGCTACCTCCAGACACTGAGCTGGCAGTGGTAATACAGGTGCTAATGGTAACGGCACTGAGCTTTTCAGATATTTTCAGCTGTTTATAATGTATTACCGCCCCTCTGTTTTAGACCTTGCCAAATCAGGTTTAAAGAATGCACAATGGTCTGAACTAAAGACATAAAAATGGAGAGTTCTGAGGCATGGTGATGGGAATGTTAAAAATCCTTATCCATTCTATAAAATGAATGACCATCAGCAGCAAGCAATGCTCTATGGGGCAGAGACTGCAGTGAACCCTGCCTCTTACCAAAGGCCCAAAACTGCAAAATTATCTGCCCAGTCTGTGCCATATTCTAAGGAAATAATTTCAATTTGCTTCAAGTTCCATCTTCTTCCTTATGGTGTGATTTCTTATAAGTGCTGAGCATTCATATTTCCTACTGAAGTCAACTGAAATTGCAAGTTTTCAGCACATCTTAAAATCAGGTCATTAACCCTTAATTATCATATAATAGCTCAATTAAAAATCTACCAGGACTTACTTCAAGCCAAGCTCCCATGACTTGCAAACTAGCTATAAAAAAAATCCAGTTCTTTAGTGATGTCTTGGCTCTGGGGACCATTTAAAGCAGTTGCTGTTAACCCTGCTATTTAAAGCAAAAACTGATCAACTGCAAAAGTACCTGCTTCCCCTTTCCTTCCTTTTTCTTATAATTTTCTGCACTTTTAGAAGAACGACTTTTGCTATCTTGTCTTTTTTTGGTTTTTAATCTGGCACCAACCCTTTCTTTCCAATGACAAATACATAGCTTCCACGCTATCAGAGAGAGCATGCTGCCCTGCTCTCAGCAAAAGCCACTGCTTGCTAATCAGAAAAGCTGCAAAAGAATACTCCTCTGTCCTGAAAGGACACATTACATGGCCACTTGGGAGGTAACTGGTTAACCCTTTCCTGACATCCAGTGCTGCTGTTAAGGAGGTCCTGTCTCTCTTTAATGTAGATACAAAATCAAGTGAAGCACTCAGGGTCTTTTCACATAAGCAGTCAATATTAAAGGGGAAGGTAAAATAAACTTGTAGCAAAGGTAGGCAGGAATTACATCATTTGGGGATGGATTCAAAGCCAGATGAAACCAGATAAAAGAGTCTTACTGGCCTCTGTGAGCTTTGGACTGGGTATGTAGAGAAGAGGTGATTTCAGTGCAATCTCAAAGAAAACTAATTTATATTTCTTTATTTTGAGCACACAAAAATTAGTTTTTTTGCCAGCTCGGGAAAGCACAGTACTGTTGTGCTTTAGTCATCTATAAGAAAAAAAAAAAATCTAGCACTAGGGAGATTATCTCAGCTTTGTCCAACTTGCCATCCAGCCAGTGGACTTCTTGCTCATAGATGCCATAGCTGGTAGCCTCAGGCACTTGGGGATCCCTCAAAACCACTATCTTTAAGGATTACAAGAAAGCTAAAGTAGTTGAGCAACAACTCTGCCATCTTTTTTTACAATGCTTTTTTTTGCATTTTTGGTGGCTTAAAGCCTCATGTAAAACAAGTGAGATAAATAAAGAGATCTTAATGGGAACAATAAGCTTTACCTCCACAGGTATTTACAGCTGGGAGTGAGGAGGGTAGGGGCACAGTGCAGATTAAACCTTTTTTCCTCTGTTATGCTGCGGACTGTCCGTCAAAGGAATGGATATACTGTCAGTATTTTTTCTCTCATCCTCTTTTTAATCTTCTTCCAGTGTCTAGTGAAGCTGAATGTGAAACTGAAGCCTATGCTGGACTCTGTGGCAGTAAATAGAGGTAAATGGGAGGAGCTGCACCAAAAAAGACTTCCTTCTCAGGCGGCATCCTTGCCCTCCTTTTCCACTACCTTCACCATGTCTCTCAAAGACATAAATTAAGCCTGCAAATATCAGTGTCGCTTTACAATAAGAGCTGTCTGAAGGGTTTTCATAAGCTTAGATCCACCATTTTTAAAGAAATGCTTTCACAGATATGCTTAATTGATTGGATATTATCTTGATGGCAGCGTAGTTTGCTTTTCCTGGAAGGCTTAGTGGGACTGAATGGAAGGCCTGCAGTGGGATCGTGCTGGTATCTGGAGCAACACAGAAGACTGAACAGAAGAAGCATTCACTCAGCTCCACTACATTTCAACTGCTGCTGTAAAAATCTGTAAAGCTGACAACAGACTGAAATATAAGAACTCGCAGTTTAATAAAATTAATAATACAGAGCAGGACTGGGATGCAAGCTGGCCAATTCATATGCAAGAAGCTGCAGAAAACAGAATAGTGTGTAATTACATTGTTGTTTTGCATCTCTTCAGTACATGTTATGAATCAATTATGCCTGCTTTTGTGATGTTCCTCTCTTACTCTCCCTCTTTTATGCCTGAATGTTCTGAAAAGCCTGCTTTGTATTCTGAAGAAGTATTTTTTTACAACAAAGCTTCTTAGTGATTGATCAGGGCCTTTAGAATTGCCTACCTTTGCTACATTTACAAACAAACTTTATTATCTTTAAAAACACCAAGCTGTCCCTTCTTCCCTGAGAAATTCATATTAACAGTGCAGCAAATTTCACAGCAAGAGGAAGTTTGCATAAAGGCAAAATATTGCATGGTAATTTTAGAGTGGGTTTTTTTCCATTTAAAAAATGCTCTTATAACACATTCTTTTTTTTTTTAAATTATAGTGCCACCTAAGGAAAAGATTAATGGGTTTTTATGAAAATAGAATACAAATAAAAAAGGAAATCTGTTGCTTTGTGCTTCAGGTTTATATTACATCGAAAACTGGACCATAGATAAGCCTTTCTAGTATAATTTCCAGTTGAAATTAGCATTTTGAAATGGTGGAGAGGAAGAATATCATCACACTAGACTGACTACCTCTTACTCTCTTGCAGTTCTTTCAGTACAATTTCAGATGCTATTATTAGAGCTAGCACAGAACTAGTCAAGGCTCACATGTCAACATCTGTGGTAAAGGTGTCCCTAAAAATCTAATCAAATCTGATAGGTCACAAAACAAAACATGTGTCTGTGGGATGACCTGAACGTTGTTCTCCTTCCATTAGTGCCAAGATCACTAATGTAGCAAAGCTGTGATCTGTGATTTCAGGGTGCTTTCTCTGCTGCATGACTGGACACAAGAGGAGTCATGTTGCAGTGCTTTTGAGTACCCATTCATACGGGGGGGGGAGGGGGGGAAGCCTTTGTACTCCATGAAAAATGGGATTCTAAATATAGGGTTGTCTGGCAGCAGAAATTAAAGCTGAATTCAGCTTAGTTTTACACCTGTGCCAAACTCCATTTACTTCAGTGGAATTACCTTGAACTGGCACCAACTTAATGGAAATCAGAACCTGGCCCAGCTGACCCGATGCTAAAAGAGTTTTTCTCCTTCTAAGGAAACTGAGTTGTTAGAGCCTTAGAAAAGCTGACTACATCTGTCTGACAATCAAACAGAAACAACAAATCTGCTGATTGCTTCTTTAAAAGAAACACAGCAAAACAAAACCACTCTGTGCTTCTAATGGTGTGGAGGACAATAGCTGGAAATTCAGTAGCATTGCGAGCCAATCTGTTAGTGCACAACTGAACCACATCACTCTCTAGCAGAAAGAAGCAGGGAAGGAGCAGAAATGCAAACTGCACCGCAGTGAGTACATGCACCAAATGGAAATGTTTCTGCTGTTCTACCACTTCTTTCTTCTCTGAATAAAGCCAGATGCAGATTAGCAAGAAGCAAGCCATACAAACCTACAACACAAAATTTATTGGAAAAACAGATACTAGGAACCGTCAGTACTGCTGGCAGGTACACACGGCTTTCCTGAATTTTGATATTGCATATTGCTAAGTATAACATAATTTATAATGCATACCCTATAGCCTCCCTGAACGTTGAGTCTCTCCTCATTTCCTCTCCTTTTTATTGGCTTCAGTGCACTGTTGCCCATGGCAACACCCACTGGCAGGGATGGGGATTCGGCACCACCGCAGCCTGACACACAGCTGAAGCCCTAACAATGTCAACCATCAATCAAGTGACTGTTTGTAATTGCCTCCATCTATTTCTCCTGTCTTTTGGTATCTTTGCCATTGTGGGTCAAAATTCAGAAACTGCTGACTAATGTTATGGTTCTGTTCCTCCATCACAAGGAAGAAAATGAGAACACACGGCTTGATCTTATCAAATTGTTCTCAGGCAAAATGAAGCAACCCTACTAAAACTGGGGGGCCCAGTAGTGCATCTCAGAATAGAATTTGGTCTCTGAAAGTCATATAGCTCAACCTTAAATAAACAACCAACTAAACAAACAAAAACCTTCTTTAAGACTTAGCTTAGGAAACAGCAAAAAAATTTTGTGAGAAGAAGATTATTCTTTG
This sequence comes from Acanthiza pusilla, assembly GCA_036630365.1. Taxonomy (NCBI): domain Eukaryota; kingdom Metazoa; phylum Chordata; class Aves; order Passeriformes; family Acanthizidae; genus Acanthiza; species Acanthiza pusilla. The sequence goes on from JAXCHO010000019.1 coordinate 13,941,062, forward strand.
TGGAAGCATGCAGTACAATTTAGAAACATATCTCAAGTCTATTATATTTTAAGATTGTGGAAAACATTTTTTAGCTACTGCTTATAAACTTGATGATCAGAAATTTTATCTGCTTTTCGTTATTTCTAATAGGGAAACAATTTCCCAGTATTTCAGTCAGTTTTGCCAAACTCTCTGAGATATGCACAGGAGACATGATTGTGTAGGCTGTTTAATCTCATTCTCTGTCTTTTACTTGCTTCCCTGCCTGCTGAACAAGGAGAGATTAAAAAAAAACCCAAACATTGAAATCAGCCTAATTCTGTGAATGCATATAAAGAGGCAAGGACAAACCAAGAGAGCACGTGGAGAAGACAACTGTTACCCAGGACAGTGCTGCTTGGCCCTTCCCTTCAGCAATAGACAAGTCACCATTTCTTTGCCCCAGCTGTAAGTGGAAATCTGGCCTTGAATGAGGCCTCTAGCATTTACAATTCCAGTGCTAAAATCTGATGGGCTCATGGATTGTCCATAGGACACCAGAGATTCCTCAAGATTATTCAAGGCCAATGCCCTTTTTCTAGGTGTCCTACTGACTTGTGCCAACTACAGCCTGAATTCGGTCAGGTTTCTAGGCCCATGAATTACAGGCCTTGAGGTCTCACAAGAGCCAGGCAGCAGCCCTCATTTTGTCACTAGAAAATGCTCAGGAGAAGATATGGGTCTTCATCCCCATCCTCAAAAATAGTTCAGGCCAAACAGTAATTTCACTCAGGATTCCCACCTGTGAAACCACTTAACAAAATCAACCTTTCCTCACAAAAAAAATGAAACCCAAATAAAACAATACTTACAAAAATAACCACCATAAATGTTCTACAATTGCAAAGGGTAATCAGGAAGGAGCTTTGATTGATTTCGAGCAGGCTTTCAAACTGCAGGTGCATCTTCCCCACCAGCTAGTGGGGAGTAACAAGGGTAAGGTTGTCTCCTGCCCTTCTGCCAAAGCTCCTTCCATGTGCTCAGCAAGGAGACAAGGATGCCCACTGGGTACAGCCCCAATTTCAGCTTCGCTCCTGGGAGGGGCATGGAGCAGACAGGCTTTGGTGGAAGAGCTCAGGACTTGTATGTGCACCCCCCCAAACTAAAGTGTTCCCCTGCAACATGACACTCTGACCCCACCAGAAAACTGAACACTGGTCAAGGCAAGGAGCACCTGGGATAGATGCTGTCCTGTGGTTCAGACAGAACCTCCCAAGAACAAGATGTCCAAAAGGTGTCTTTGGCCATAGTTCGAGTAGTAAAATCAGACAATTCTCTCTCAGCCCAGGACCTAAAGACAAAGAGAATAGCTTAATAATCTGCTGCTTGTCAGGATGTGGTTTTGCTCCTGCTCCAAAGCAGAGCTGCACAGGGTCAGACAGCAGTAGCTCACTGAGGTTTAAATTGGATGCCTCATGTGGCAGTTGGGCACAGAACTCTCCACGCAGCTCTGTCACGGCCAACCTCTACTATTTACAGGGCATGGGGTCTTGCCAAGAAGGTCAACTGTATGGTTCGTAACCACAGCATAAACAAGTATGTTTCATTTTAGCTCAGGTATTTCTTCAGATGGTGTCCTTGGTACAGCAGCTGCATTTTTCTGGTCTGGTGACCTTGCTAATTGCTCCTTCTTAGAGTGCACTGCAATCTCATAATGTGCCTGTAGTTATCAACTAAGCCAATACTAGTAGCCACAAATTACTTTTGAAAACTGCAACCAGCAGTGCCTAACGTCATTTGTAATATTTAGATTAATTAATTCTAGTGGAAAACCAGGAGTGTTTCAGTCTACAGGCCAAATACTTTTTTTCCCTTCATAAAATTAAAACAATTTTATTTCCTGGTAAGTCATTTATGCATTGAGTGAAATTTTAAAACAAGTTTATTTCAAAATTATGTAAAACATTAACAGGCACTTCAATGCTTAGGGTGTTATGAGCAAGGAAATACAGAGCAAGAAGGTTTTTTTATTGGCTTTGTCAAAGGAAGATTTTTCAAAGAGTATAATCATGTGAACAGTTTCTAACATAGCAATGAAGTGGGATGTACAATCTGCTGAACTGAGATGCCCTAGAGATCCCCATCACTGGAATGTGCCAGTATTGGAATACATCCTGTATATTGCTTGTTACCTTTTCTTTCTTGGATTACTTTGTATTTAATTATGAATTTATAAGCATGTTGGCCACTGCATCTTACAGTTTTGTGGGGAATACCATTATAAGCCCTGAACCTTTGCCTATGGGAAACAACTGACATGCACAGATATACCATGTGTCTGTTCTAATGCAAGTGAATCCCAGATACTTGCAAAATGTGTAACTTAAAAGACTTCTGCATCCTTTTCCTTTTCCTTTTTTTTTGTTTTTCCGCATTTTTAAAACCATTACTCTTATTGTTTTGCTTAGTAGATCAAACTATGCTGGTTCAGCTTTCAAAGCATGCTTTTGAAATTAGCAACTTGGTTTTGCTGGTCTTCAAAAAAATAAATAATTTTAATGGCTTACTATGATTTTTTAATTATTATTACTTTTCCTTGAAACTCCCTTGTTGGGATCAATCAGAGCTGTGTCTATTGATTACTGAATCACACAAATAGAAGGTCCTGAAAACATGTGAAACTGATATGATTTTTGACACACAACCAGGCAGCACTCATTCCTGGGGGCAAACCAAACTTCTTCACTGGATATGCCTGCCATTAGTCTGGAAGACCAGAAACCAAATCTGGCTGGTGACTCTAATGGAGTTATTCACATGTAGAGAAATTACACAAATTGTACAGTCTGTGGTCTGGACTACTACTGTTCAGTAGAAATACCGGGAAGGGGGAAAAGTCCCTCCAAAGCACATTGTTGAACTAAGTTGGAAGGAATTTCTCCTACTTTTGAAAGCTGCACAAAAGCTGGCTTGGCACAACGAAAGGTTGTGCCAAGGTACAAACATACTTCCTGCCTTCTACTAGCCTTAACCAACTTTGGATCTCGATGGGCTGTAAAGGGGACGTTTTCATATTTACAGAGCCCAAGACAGCAGTTAAATGCCTCCTGCCCTGGCCTAGGTGTTTCACTTAGAGCCTGCTTCTACAACTCATACTGCTTAAGGGAATTACTACACAACATTTAGCAATACAGGAGCTGATTTTTACTCTTTATTCCTTCCAGCTGCACGAGATCCCGAAACGGGGTAAACATTCTGGCCCAGGGAGCGATTTCAAGACGCCAGTTCGGAATCGGCACTGAACACGCCGTGTCAGTGCTTGGGAGACGGGCGCAGGGAGGGGACCACAGGCGGGCGGGCAAAGGCAGAGAAGGCGGCTCCGCTCCCAGAACCAGCTCCCACTCGCGGCAGGGCGGCCAGCAAGCCCAGGCACGGCGGCCGCGGCCAAGCCCCGCCGGAGGGGCGGCCCCGACCCCAGCGCCCTGACCGCCATCACCCGGGACCGCGCGCGCCGCTTCCGGGGCAGCGCCCGTCCACACGGGAGCCCTTCCGCCCCGGCGGCGCCGTTGCCATGGCAGCGAGGGCCCCGCTTCCGCCCCGCCGCTGCCGGCCATGGAAGCCGCGCCGGTGCCCGACGGGCAGCACACGGCCGTGGTGTACAGGCTCATCAGCGGCGGGCGCTACGCGGAGGCGGTGTCGCTGCTGAGCCGCGGGCTGCAGAAGAGCTCCCGCTCGCGGGGCTGCCTCTCGCTGCTGGGCTACTGTCACTACCAGCTGCAGGAGTTCGCGGCGGCGGCCGAGTGCTACGAGCAGCTGGTGGCGCTGCACCCGCAGCTGTTCTCGTACCGCCTGTGCCATGCGCAGGCCCTCTACAAGGCCGGGCTGTTCGCCGAGGCCCTGCGCGCCGCCAGCCCGCTGCTGGACGTCCCCGCCTTCCACCGCCGGGCCCTGCGCCTCCAGGCCGCTGTCCACTATGCCCAGGGTGACCTCCCGGCGGCCCAGAGCCTGGTGGAGGAGGAGCTCGCCGCCGCTGCTGATGGCGGCCCCGGAGCAGCCGAGGACCCTTCGGGGCGGGCCGATGCCGAAATCAACCTGGGCTGCCTGCTGTATCGGCAGGGCCGGCACGAAGAGGCCAGCGGCAAGTTTGCCAGCGCCATGCAGGTGTTGGGGTACTGCCCGGAGCTGTCCTACAACATGGCGCTGTGCGCCTACGCAGCCAAGCAGTACCCTGCTGCCCTCAAGTACATCTCCGACATCATCAAGCGCGGCATCCACCAGCACCCAGAGCTCAGCGTGGGCATGACCACTGAGGGCATCGACGTCCGCAGCGTGGGCAACACGCTGCTCCTGCACCGCACGGCCCTGGTGGAGGCCTTCAACCTCAAGGCAGCCATCGAGTACCAGCTGCACAACGTGCGAGCAGCGCAGGAAGCGCTCACAGATATGCCACCCAGGGCCGAGGAAGAGCTGGATCCAGTAACACTGCACAACCAAGCACTAATGAACATGGACAACCAGCCCACTGACGGGTTTGGGAAATTGCAGTTTCTTCTCCTGCAGAACCCCTATCCACCGGAAACTTTTGGTAACTTGCTACTCCTCTATTGCAAGCATCAGTACTACGACCTGGCAGCTGATGTGCTGGCAGAGAATGCCCATCTAACCTACAAACTGCTCACACCTTACCTGTACAACTTCTTGGATGCCATTATTACTTGTCAAACTGCCCCTGAGGAGGCTTTTCACAAGCTAGATGATTCAGCAGGGACAATAACTGAGCAGCTGAGAAAACTCACAAAGCAGGTACAGGAAGCTAGGCAAAACTGGGATGATGAAGCTCTAAAAAAGGCAATTAATGAGTATGATGAGACTCTGGATAAGTATGTCCCTGTCTTAATGGCCCAGGCAAAGATTTACTGGGACATGAAGAACTACACAATGGTAGAAAAGATCTTCCACAAATCAGTGGAGTTCTGCAAGGAACACGAGGTGTGGAAGCTCAATGTGGCTCATGTGCTCTTCATGCAAGAGAACAAGTATAAAGAGGCTATTAGCTTCTATGAGCCAATAGTTAAAAAGCACTACGACAACATTCTTGATGTCAGTGCCATTGTGTTAGCAAACCTCTGCGTTTCCTACATCCTGACAAGCCAGAATGAAGATGCAGAGGAACTAATGAGGAAGATTGAGAAGGCAGAAGAGCAGCTGTCCTATGATAATCCTGATAAAAATACCTACCATCTTTGCATTGTTAATCTAGTCATTGGTACCCTGTATTGTGTGAAGGGAAACTATGACTTCGGTATTTCAAGAATCATTAAAAGCCTGGAGCCATATAACAAAAAACTGAGCACTGACACGTGGTATTATGCCAAACGGTGCTTCCTGTCCTTGCTGGAGAACATGTCCAAGCACATGATCATGCTGCGGGACAGTGTGATTCAGGAGTGCATGCAGTTTCTGAAGCAATGTGAACAGTATGGAAGAAACATCCCAGCTGTCATTGAGCACCCCCTTGAAGAGAGTGGGATGCACAGTGGGAAAAACACAGTCACCTATGAGGCCAGGCTTCTGAGAGCACTGATGTATAAGATCTGGGTGGGCTGAGTAATGTTGTTACCATACAGCAGAAAAGAACACTTTGTTCTTTCTTGTGCTTGTGAGGTGATGCTAATCCTCACAAAAATCTCTAAGGATTTTGTGCTGTATTTTAACAACGTTCAGTAGAAAATAGATTATTTTTATAAAATTAAGCTGCACCAAACAACTAGGGGCATTCTCAGTAACCAGTCATGTTAAAAAAGCATAAGAGGTGTTGACCAGGAACGTCATTATAGAAATATGATAAAGTTTTCGCCCATAAGTTAATATTTATCCTTCTGAAATTTTGATCAAGTTTCTTTACATTGTTGACAATTTGAAAAAAAATTGTTTATCTGTCTCTTCTAGAATGGAATTTGAAGAAACAGTTCTTTCAATTCTCTAATTTGTGCCTATGTGTGAAACATTTCTTCTGCTTTTTCCAAGGTATTTTTAATATGTTGCAGATTGTATTGATAGTATATTTTAACATGAGAAATTGCTTGATATTAAAAAATCAGTTCTGCAAACATAAATGTTTCCTTCTGCTAATTCATTAATAATGCACAAGTGTTCTAGCAAATGCTATAACTAATACAGGGACCAGGAATATATTCCAAGAAGGCTCTATTAGGATGATACCTTGGCTTAGATCTACCCTTGAACTTAAATTTGTTTTGACTGGACATAACTGTCTTCAGAGAGACTGCTCAGTGCTGCCCCTCAGAGTGCCGGTGCCCATGCCCATCTGGGTGGCAGCTGTTGCCCTGCAAACGTGCGTGGTAGCAAGTGCTTACATAGTAATTCAGTCCTCCATGTGTGGTCCCTCTAATCCAAACAATATTCCTTAAATAGTCTCTTGTAAGAGACCCTGTGAATGTGGAATTATATTCTTTTCCATTTTTCTTAAAAAAACCTATGTAACTTCCATTTCATGCAAGGCTTACAGCTTCTGCCCTTTGGTAGAAGAAATCTGCTTCTCAGTTTCCTTCTTGTCTTACTCTTCCTGCATCTCTCAACACTTCTCCAAAATCCTGTTTATTTGCTAAATTCATTTACTTGGCATTTCCATCACTCTGGCATCAGTCAGAGGATTTTCTCAACAGTCTTCGCATCCCTTTTCAAACATGCTATGTGTTCCACAGTGAAGTGGGACCAAAATGCCTTCCAGTGTTTTTATGCAGTCTGGTTCTGTGCTCCATGATTGCTCTCCTTTTTGTGTATTTTGCCTTTTGAAGCAATGTGTGAGCTGAAGTTTTTAAAATAAGGATCAAAAATCCATGGCTTTAACTCATTTGCTTACCTCTGATAATGGCTCCCTGAAGAGCTGTCCTTCGGGAATTTTGGAATCAGGCTGCATGTTCCTCAGAATCCAGTTTCTGTGGTTTACCTGGAAAGAGAGAGAACCTCATTTTTGAAGTTTTGAGGCTATCATAAAGGAATAGAATAATTAATCTTTCCAGAGTTAATGTATGTAGGAACTGCACAGGCCTGCAACCATTTCAACGTAGAGAAAGTCAGCTCTTGTCTGCTGGGGGAGAAGCTTGTCAGGGATGAGCATATCATGTGCAGCTAAAGGAAATGGCTGTGGGTTAGGTAATGCTACAGTTTTACCCTAAACCTCCTATACAGTAAATTAAAATAAAATTTAACAGTGTCAAGAATCAGAAAATGTTCTAGAGAGACTAGAGAGCAGACAGGATATGCAGCAAGGTGTCCTAGAGAGGCCTCCATAGCTCATCACTAGGCCATTAAGCCCCTGATTATTGTGATACTAAATATTTCCCACAACTGTTTCCCTGGGACGAGACCTGCGATTTCAAACTTTGTTCACCTCCATGAAGCACAGCAGCAGGCTGTAAAGCATGTCTCTAATTTACAGTGCAATTGTATTATATATTATGCAGCATAAACAGCATGACCTTTAAAAAAAAAAGTTTCAGAAAAGTCACACCACATAACAGCATCTGAAGTGCAGTAATAGGCAATGCCCTTTATTTAATATTCATTGTGCATTTTCTGTAAAAGTCACTGGACATTTAAAAAAAAAACCTCACTTTGCAGATTCGTGCCCGTGCAAATGTTGAATGCCCTCTGATGGAGAGCAGTTTAAATACTCATGTGCTCTTGGTTTTCCATACAGTTGTAATGTGGCTTTCATTATAACACTGCTGTCAGGATTTGCAGCCCCGAGTGCCTTATCACTTCCTTGCCTCTCGAGCCCCCACAGGGGTGCACCACGAATAGGCAGAGGTGGCAGGGCCCACTGGCTCTGGCATACACTGCCTAATGCCAGCCTGCAGCGAAGGCACTGGCCCCGCAGGCTGGGAAGGGAGAACAGCCATGGGCCCAATGGAAAAAAATGTCCCCACAGAAAGCTGAGTTGTGCAAGCTGTGGCTGTTGCAGAAGATACAGCTAGAGGGCAGTCGGCATTCCTGGAATTTGCTTCATCCTGTTACAACACAACAAATCTACAAAAAAAAAAAAAAAAGCCAGGAGAAAACGTCAATAGCAGCGTTTTTCCTGTTCTTCCCTTTTCCTGACGTTTTTATGTTCTTTTCCTCACGGAGTATGCTGTGCACCCAGACAACCCACGGTTTCTGAGCAGGTTGGGTGATGGTGAACACAAGGACCTCAAAGTGGAGAGGTCTCTGCTGCTGAAAGGAGAGAGAGAAGTGGCAGAGCTGAGACAAAACAGGAGGAGGCCTGGGACAGGCACTTTCTCCTCTGCTGCATCAAGAGATGCTTCTGCATGGAGTCTCCTCTCCATTCCTGCAGTATTGTTCACTGCAGCCTCTTCCTCAGCAATAGCCACCCAACCTTCCCATAGCAGTGATGTGCTGGGGCAGACGCCCTCGCCCTCACATTTTCCTGGAGAGCTGCCTATCCACCCGTTCTGTGCCCAGAAGAACTGGGGCCTGCACTCACGTGGCTGACATCTTCTGCAGTGTAGGACTGCTGCTTCCTTCAGTGGTAGGCATGCGTTTATAGCATCTCCCACTGCAGAGCACTTTGGTCATGAAAAATATATAAATGTTACAACCACTTTTATTACCATCTTTATACCATGTTTAATGTTATCACTATGTGACTTACACACAAAATACATTTCTAAAGGAAAGCACATTTTTTTATTTAGAGAGAAGGGAAGACAGCAAGTAACAGTTTATGCTCCCTATACATATAGTAAAATCCACCTAAATTAACAGCCTAAGCCAGTGTAGTCCTTTTGTTCCAAACAAAAGTTTTCATTTAAAAGAATGCAAAAAAACCCACTACCCAGAAACGTCTAGCCATATTCCCAGGGCCTGCAAAGGGCAAACAACTGCAGATAAGCCCAGATTCCTAAGCAAGAGCCTCTGTTTGCCTTTTTTTTTTTTTTTTCTTAAATATTGGGAGCAAGAGGAAAGAAGTTCTCTGTTTCAGCATCAGTCTCTGAAAGGTGAGCAGCACAAGATGACAAGATGCCCCCCATGCACATCATCACCATACTAAGGCCAATCTCCAGGATTTTATTTGCACTAACAGCCTCTTTTGCATCTTGTCCTTACAGGGCGTCTTGTGCAATGTTCTTGTCCTCAAAATTTGCAAGAGCATGACACCCATGTTGCAGGTGACAAGCTGTATTGCACTGCAGTAGACACATCTTTTTTTTTTCAAAATACCCTTGCAGTAATCACAGCACACATTGTACAAACAAAGGCCTCAGACCACCATTCTGCCAGCAGCCCACCTGCACTAGAGGGTAGAGCAGGAAAGGCACAGAGGGCCTGAGTTACAATTTACTTTGTGCCCCCCCTTGGATGCCCTTGGTGCTCAAATCTCCATCAAATGTCTGCTGATACCATCAGCAGAACACAGGTGGTGAATGCCAGGGACACTTGTGATCAGCTCCACAGTCAGAGCTGATCACAAATTTTCTGTAATCAAGCGGTAGCTGACTTTATGGTAAGACAGAGATACAAGGTGAGACAGAAGAGTCTTCCTATGCAATTCTGGGAGGAACGTAATTACTGTCTTCCATGGGAAAGTTGTGGATATTTCTACTGGGTAAGCAAGCCCCTTTTAGCAAATGAACAAGGAGAGGAATGTTATTTCTTTAAAAATGGTGAAGTTACATACAAAAATAAAAGCTGATTTTGACAGCCCATTCCACAATATCTTACTGACAACATCCTATTTTAGAAGCCTGAGTTCAAAACTTCCACAAATCCATATTGGCTTTAGCCTCCAGCAAAGGCAGAAGAGTTCAACCCTGAAAAATTCAGATTTGGAACACTGATGTGATAATGTGGCTGTGTGGGCTGAAAGATAAGCACTGAAACATCCATCCACTCCTCTCCCTCAGGCTTCTCTTCCTTTACTTCTCTTTAACCTACCTGCAAATAAAATACCTCTATATTTTGGGACTCTGCTAAACCCTGCTGTCTTCTTCAGGAGTGGTTATGGCCAGGACAATGTGCATCTTCTTCATGTTTTTGCAGGAAGTGTATTTTGTGGGCTAGTTCCTGGTAAACCAGATTGTATTCACGTGTTTATCTTTTTTTTCTGTATGAGCTACACGTCATGATATGACAAAGATGTGTATTGTCCTTGGCAGTGGTGCCTGCAGAAGCTCCAACGCCCCAGGCCAGGGCCCGCCACGCTGCCATGTGGTGCACTTTTGCTGGTGCCTGCACAAGGTGCTGCATCAGCTTTCACAAGCCACAGGCTGGCCTTTCTGGCAAGGCACACTCGGCTTTGTCACTCTGCACTAGTGTGGGAACATGGACAAGGAATGCCAGCAGTGGCAGAAAGGAACCTGGCTGGTGTCCTAAAGGGTAGCGGGAAGGATTTACACAAGTGTGGAAACAGTAAAAATTGCATTAGTGTTAAAATCCTCCCAACTTCAATCAGTGTGCTGCTAAACAGTAATGCAAGGAGTGTATAAACAGCAATGTAAGTGTGCTCACAGGCTGGGAGAAACTGCAGAGAAACGTTGAGACCTAACTGGTACAACAAACAGCTGTTTTGCAGTCCTCTGCACCTCATTTGGACAACCTGACTTACATAAAGAAACAATTTCTAAATTAACTAAAAGGGGCTTTAACTACTGACAAACTTTTAGGCTCTACTTTCAGCAAAGTATTTCTCTTTTTTGGCTAATGCTTTTCCATTAAGTAGAAAAATGAGACATTTGGACTCATTTTCCAAAGAACCTTTTGATTAGCATAATTTTCCTAGACCTTGCCTGAATTTAAACTAATAAAGCCCAGCCATAGGGCAGGCCTTGCCAAACCAAACAATTCAGTCCAGAACATTTCTATTTTTGAGGATCTTCCCTTAAATTCACTGTAGTTTATAGCTCAAACTGCAGCCCAGGAAAACCAATAAAAATGTTCACATTTACTTCAATGAGTCTTAAATTGGCACCTTAGAAACTACCCATTTCCACAGACTACTATTTCAAGCCATCCAAGAGCAGCTTCTGGAAAGTACTGGAATGCTACAATCCCAGTCACATTCAATGACAAAACCCCTTGTTTCTACCCACTTAAAAAGCTGCTTAGAAATCAGCTAACCCTGTGTTTCCCATGGCACAGCTGCTGCACATTAAGAAAATATCACTATTGCACAACGAGAAGTAAAAGCTGGCGGAGGATTCTGATCCTTCACCTGGACCTGGCCAGGCACAGCCTCGGCCAGCAACCGCGGAGCCGCCGTGGCTCTGAGCACAGGGCTGAGCGCTCCCGTCCACCTCGTGTAGAATTATCCCTGCAGCGCAGCCCCAGCCCCGGGAGATACCCGCGTCCGACAGCCACCCTGCCAGGGATGGCTCGGAAGGGGAAATCGAAAACATGAGTGCCAGACTGTCTCTGGAACATGGGAATCATCACTCAGCATCACAAACTTTTAAACTTCCCGAGGCGAATGTATGCACTGGCTCTGAAGGGTCTGAGCTTCTCATGGCTTTTTTGTCGCCTGCTGTGCACAATCATCCACTGAATTTCAGCCTTTCTTGCTGCTTACCTTCTCCTTCCCCCTAACTCTGCTCCTAAAACCCTTTCCATCCTGTGTCACGAGCAGGGAACAGGTTGACTAACAGCTTTTTATGAGTCGGTTTTATTTTATAGCCCTCTTTCCCGTGGGAGAGGGCAGAGGGAGTTGGCTAACACTCAGATCCTGTTGGGTTGAACTGTTTACTAACAACCGTTTTCCAAATTAAAATTAACACAGCTTGGATTTTTCTGAGCTGCGCTTCTCTGGTGCCTAACAGAGCTCTTTGTGTGCTCCTCCGCTGATTCACGGCCGCTCACACGGCCGGCAAACAGGAACGCGAGAGCTCGACACGGCGTGTCGGATTTTCTTGCTCTGTCAATAGTATTTATCACTGCGGCTCCCACGCGGAGCAGGAGGAGATGGAGAAGCACCATGAGCGCTGAGGGACGGGAGATTCAGAGCGCACATAAATCCTTCGCTCTTCCCCTGCTGAGCAGCTCAAGGCACATCGCGTTTTTACGGCATCGAGCGCCACACGCTCTGATGGCCGGCCAGGCAGCGAAGGCACAGCCAGCACACCGACACCGCCGCGCAGCTGCCGCAGGTGCGGAGCCACGGTATTTCCCTGAGGCAGCCCGGGCTTTCCGTCAGGGGCTGGGGCCCAGTGCGGCGGGAGCCGCGCCCCGTGTGACCCGTGCGGCGAGGCCGGGCCGTGCTGCAGAGGGCGCTGCGGCGCCGGGCTGGGCCGGGAGCGGGCCGGGAACGGGGCCGGGCCGTGCTGCAGGCTCGGGGCCGCTCCCAACACAAAGGGGAGCGGAACCCCGCGCTGCCCCGGTCACGGCAGAGCTCCCTGCGTCGCATGGCTGGAGAGAAGGAATGGAGAAGGGAAGCCCGAACGGAGCTGTGAAAGGGAGCATCCCTGCTTCCCTCGGGCCCGGCGCTGGCTTGCCCTCGGCTCTCCAGGAAATCCCTACCGCCCTCTCCGCGCTTTTAGGAGGAGCAAGGCCATGCAAGGGCAGGCAGAAAGGCGCTTGTGCTGCCTCTCAGCATCAGCAGGGGCACAGCAATTTTGGGTACCGGTGCCTTCAGCCCAGGGATGCAGGCAATGCCACGCACCACCGCAGCCCCTTGCACCCCTGTAGCACTCTTGCAGGGACTGCACATTGGAGAGGACTCTCCCTTAGGTAGCGTAGTCTGAGCTCTAGGCAGGTGTTTGTTCAGTCCCGTGCACACCACACCTCACCAGAGCGTCCCCGACTTGTGCCGGTGGCACCGCGGGGAGCGTTTGTTCACACACGACAGCACCGCCCCATCCGTCTGTACTGTGCGCTCGCGATTGTGTGCAAGGCAGGAATCATCATCCCTTCAGAGATGGGGAGCAGCCACAGCTTTACCCGGCATAGCCGGGGCCACCTTCTTTTCTGCCGCATGTCAGTGCATCTCAGCCTGTGCAAGAATCGTATCAGGGCTTCGGAAGGCATGAAATGCTGGTAACAAGACTCGATAGCAATCAAACAGTCAACAGAATATAAAGCTGTTAGAGCGCGATGGCGCCTCTGGGAAGGGAGATGCGGGAGCCCTGCCCTCTGCCTTTGTGCTCAATTCAGGGCAGAAAGCGTAGAGACGCCTCCCTGATCTTGTGAAATGCCTGCCAGCGAGCATGTGTAATGTACTGTGAAATTTTTGTGACTTGCTAGGTTATAAAGCTGTTTATAGGAGAATTTAATAAAAAAAGGAAACCAGTTTATCTCTTTCTGATAATTTCTCTATGGCTTTAGGGTCTCATTCTAGCTTCCTCTCCATGCCTGGAGAGGTGATCCTAATATTCAGCATAAAATGTACAGATTCCCTGAAGGGAACTTGAAAGAAATTCTCTGCTTCAAATTCAAACCTGACAGTATATATCACATCAGGGGTTCCCTTTTATCAGCAGGATATTCAGAAGGGATGAATGATTTACTCACATAATCTCTTAAACCTTTCACTTGCAGAGTCTAAGATAGAATTTATAGCATTTTTATCATTTGTACCTAAAAAAACCCCAGTAAAATTCCTCTATGAAATCCAAAACCCTACTCATTGATTTTCTAGCTGATGAAATTTCAAAGAAACATGTTTTTCTGTGATAGAGTAACAGCAGGCCTTTGCCTTGGCTTTGGTGTTTTCTCGTGTTAGAGATCAGATAATTCCTCCCCAGGGAGACACATTAAATAGAAACCTCCCATCTTTTGCATTTGAAAACATTGAGGATGTATCTTAATCTCCCGTAATTTAACATTGTACCATGTTTGGTAGAATTATTTTCTCTAATTTTCATTTTTCAATTAGATGCATATTTACACAAGAAACCTAAACAACCAGTGCTTTCATTCTGAGTTTTAACCTAAGTAATTAGCCTTGCTTCAGGATGATGAGGAAAGCAACCTATGTGACAACACTTGCTTAATATTTCTGCCATGAAATTACTGTAGAAAAGTAAACCAAAAATGGGCTGTGACATATTTCTCTTCCTAAAATATTTTTCCTGTCTGATATGTTCTCCTTTTTTCTGATGAAAAAATACAAGCTGGTTTGAGTCCAGGTTGTTTGTCCTGTTGCACCAGTAGAGTGCTGTCATATTTTTTATTCTTCTAAAGTAATTCTTGAATTAAACTGGTGCAAATGAGCCCAGAATGAGAATGCAAAAGAGATTATCATCTCATTTGCTAACATTGTCATTTTGTTTATTGTTTGAACCTAGAACCATACCATTTCTATCTGGGGTGATACAAATAAATATGTAATAATGCCAATAGCTCTTTCTTTATTTGAACTTAAGAGGTTCCAGGAGCAGGAGGTAAATGAGCATGACTGGATTGGTAATCAAAACATCAGAAACAACTAGAAATACAAACCAGAGCTACAAAACGAGATTTTGTTTAGCTGTTGGTGAATGTGTGCTCACGCCATAGAAGGGGGTCGCTGGCTCTGAATTAATCTCCAGTAATAATCCCTGCAAGCAGGGATGCAGTTCTGGTTAGGACTTCCCACCTCAGACCACATTTCTATCAAGCCCCCAGGGGGACCCTCACCCCTGCTTTTCTCCTGCACAAGCTAGGGATTTGCTCAGTTGGGATATCGCTGACTGCCACGAGGCAGGGTCCTCATGAAGTGCTAAATTATGCTCACATTCACCTAGTGCAAGCCCCAGTGCTTCCGTGAAGTTCAGCAAAACACAGTCCAATCTACACCAGTGTAAGTGACAGCAGGATCTGGCCCTTTGGAGCAGGGTCTGTAAGGCCAAATCCTTCGTGGGTGTAAGTTAATTTGGCTCAGTTTGCATTTGTAGTGCCAAATTTACTTCTTTCTATTTAGTATGTGGCCAAAGGTCAAGTTAAGAAAATATTTCACTGTCATAATTATTCCCATGAAATCTAGAGCAGTTTGTATTTGGCAGCCAATGTCATTTCCCATGCCTTAAGAAGCTGGCATTAATTTCCTGACACTGAAAAAAGACAGATTCATTTACACATTTTCCTGACTGCCATTTTCTTCACCTTGCATGTCTGAATCCCTGCAATCTGATGGAGTCCTGGAGGAGCCTTCCTGGGCACTACTATAGCACGAACAATAACCACATCTCCCTTTAGTGAGGATTTGTGCTGGATTTCAGTCAGTGGGAGTTTTACCTTAAACCTGGGGAGTAAGCCTGGCAACACCAGCTCCCGAGGGCTCTTTGCTGCTGCAGTTTTTCCCTGGGAGCCTGCCCATCCTCATTAGGGAGCAGAGGCGGGGATCTCACAGGAGGGTGATTTCAAGCCTGTTGCTGTCTCAGTAGCCCTGCAGCTGAATAACGCTGGTTGTGCAGCCCTTGGGAGCAGCTTAATGCTTCTGATACAGACCCCCCAGCACCTTCCCTCTCCCAGCATCCTGCGTATCCAGCGAAGCTCCCCAGGGAGAAACACTGCCATTTTTCCCATCTGAAATGAATCCCAGATTGGGGGCAGCCAAGCAGGAGCACTGACGGCAGCAAGGGCACTGGGATGGGATAAAGTCTTTAAGGGCTGCAGGGGAGCCAGGGTGCACTTCTGTCCCTCCAAGGGACTGAGTTCTGGCTCAGCCACCCCCTTTCTTTTTCACAGAAATATTTCAGTCCATGACATGCAGCTAATATCCTCAGCTGATGCTTGCCTGGCTCCCCTGAAGCAATGAATATTTATACTAGATAAGTACCAGCATACATTTCATATCCTTCTGATTATTGCTTACAGCTATTCCTGTTTGTTTTCCCATAGTACTCAGAAGGCTGAATACCTTTTTCATGGAGCATGTTTTCACCATCATTTTTTCCCCTGTAGCTTTCTTCATATTTACGCATTTTGAGTCCCATCACAACTTCACACTAATTTAAACTGGGCAGGGGCAAAATTACCTAAAGTAATTTAAAGTAATTTGCCCCACCCTGATACACAAAAAACCACATCACCCCTCTCCGCTCCCTGCACAAAAAGCAACTCAAGCCAGATAATTCTGCACATCCATGGCAACAACACAGGCATGGAAACAGCAGGGTGGACCCTCCCACACCCTGGCCAGTGCTGCAGGATTTCAGTAAAATTTCCCATTTCTCAGGATATTAAGTTTGACTGCAAGGAAATCTAGACATCATGTAATCTCACTCCAGCTTTGGAGCTAATAAAGACACATAAAACATGCCACAGCCTGGAAGCTTTCTCAGAGGCACGTGTTCAGGTTTTGAAATGAGGAGAAGTACAGCATGGGTGCAACGGGACACAAAGAGCAAAGGAGGAAGACTCAAATATAGACAGCATAAGGAGGCACTGCCTATTGGAAAAATACAAATTTTCATAAGCAGGGAAGGCCAAATGCAGCTCAGGTTTGGATCACACAGTTGCCACACTGTGGCAGCTCAGCTACTGCCGCCTGTGTGCTCCCCTCCACTCCTTTATCCCCCAGAAAGGATTGCCCATGGCCAGAGGAACACTCAGGTGTGTCCTGAGTAGGGAAATGGCCCCCAGTGCAGTGGGCAGCAGCTCTTCTCCCACCCCCAGGGATAGGGAAGTGGGACCTGAACCATGCAGGCACTGAGGCTGGGTTCTGACCACAGGAGTGGCTTTTAAGAGCCTTCACATCCCCTCTGCCATTTCCCTCTCAGGGGTGAAGCAACTGTGGATGAAGCAACACAGCCCTCAGGTCAAGATCTGCATGGCACGTAGGCACCTGAGCTTCACCATTTCAGCAAGAGGTTCCCAAATACCTTTGGGAATCCGTGCCTTAGGATATGGCATGCTGAGACACCACCTGAAAGTGCACACCTGCGCAGGGGCTACATGGCTGCTATTGCAAGGTTGCTCATCCCTGTGCAGAGCAAGGAGCTTGCCAGGCTGTGGCTCCTGGGGCCAGATGGCAGCATCCTGATGCCTGCAGAGCAGTCCTTCACCTCCTGCTTTGGGCCTTGGAAATGGAATGCTGAGCTGACTGGGCTGTTGACAGTACATTTTAAATAGCTCAATATATTGTCCATCTTAAACCTCTCTTCTTCAATCCTTCAGCTGTGGGATTGAAAACAGGTGCTGTCATGAAACACAAATTGGGATTTGTTTATTCCCATAGCTGTTCTGCTGTTACATGCAACACTAGAGCTAATCTCACCAAATCCATGACCACGACTTCATGGCAGCAAAGCATTGAGACAAAATGCACAGGGATGAGGAAGGGAAGCATGCTTCATCACACAGCCTAAGCCCATGACCTACAACAGCACTTCATTACATGCTCAGGAAGTGTAAGATGGTCTCATCACACAGCTTTGGTGGACATCTGAATCTGAGATGGGACTGTATGTGAGACACAGCACTCCCTGAGCACAGGCTGGTGGAAAGACAGAAGGGGGAAGGAGAGCAAGCCTTGCAAGCCAGCAGAACAAAGTCCAGAGAATGGTACAGCCCTTCTGGGTGGCTGGGATTTCCCCTGACTCTAGCAATGCTTGTACAGCTTATCATGTCAGGACAGCCTCTCATACTTATTTGGTCTCAACAACCTTTTAATTGCTTTTGAGGATTTATCTTTTTAATTGGGATAGCTTTCATCATGCAGCAATGGATACCCACCTAAGTTTTTATAGAGCCTTTACAGCAGAAGCTGACAGACATGTTGAGAAACTTCATGGTTTTTAAAAGAGTTTTGCAAGTTTTATACCTCAGGGTAAATTTTGCATTTTCTGTGCTTATTTACAGTAAATAAATTTATTATCCCTTGCCTCACCCTGTATTTGGTCACTGATAGGAACTTCTTGTGTCCCTCCTCTCCAGGAGGAAATTCCCAGCTGAACACAGGCAATGACATGCTGGTTTAGATAAGAAAAATGGGTACAGAGTGTATAATTCAGCTCTGAATCATGATGTCTTACGGGTTTAGTGAGGAAATCTAGTTGACACGAGTGTTCAGGAGTTAAAACCATGTGGTGGGGGCTGTCTGGTGATTTTGCAGAGCTGCTGGCAGGAGCTGGGCTGAGGGAAATTCCCCTGGTGATTTGTAGTTTTGGAGAAGGAGGACCAGAGCTGCTGAACTGCCAGGAATTTGATTTCTGGCCACAGCTGTTTATTCCATCTAGTACTGTTCCCTCTCACAAGGCAAACCCACACCTTCTGAAGAGGCTGTAACACGCACTGCTTATTTTTACCACATCACAGAAACATCTGACTTGGCTCTCCCCCTGTATTTTAATGCTTGCCAGTTCTAACACTTCAGATATAAAGCTTGCAGATCATCCTCTGCCTAGCTTTTGGTTTTCAGTTTGATTTTTCCCTAGCAATGGGACATGCCCCAAAGTATTTCTGAGGAGAGCAACTCTCATCTTAACAAATGAGAACTCCTTGGCTCTGTATGATATATGCCCTAGTTAAAGTAAACAATAACATTCATATTTTCCTGTAGGCTGCATCAGAGCATTGGTCAACCATTCAGTAAGTAGCCCATATTTCTTATTGCAATTTATGGCCTTGAGATGGACAGGAGCTAATGCAAATGTCCTGAGCTTTTGTGAGGGATGGTGCAGGGCACATAATGGCTTTGTAGTTACAAATGCTGAGCAGATACACAGTTCACTGATCTGTTAAGCACTTTTGAGATCATGCAGTGTGTAAAAAAATACTATGTACTTGTAAATGTCAAGAGGAGTTACTGATATTTATAGAAAAGAAACTGTTTTACTATTTCCAGTTCTGTGGAGCAAATATGCTGTATACTTTAGGGTTCAGCTCCATCAGCTCAGTAGTTTCCGTGTGGATCGGATTTTTAAGGTCATAAATTGATTGAGGTGACCCCAGCAATTCAGCCTCATGCCTGGGTCATATAAAGCCCTAAGAAAGGCAAGTGACATTTAACAGTGGGAAAACAAGCAAAGCAAAGGGAATACGGAGGTTTGTAGTATGACAGTAAAAAACAAGGCACGTGCATTTCATCAGTTGGATTTCATAAAGAGCTTTTTCTTGCAAGCTTTCTTTTGCAAAATATGCCTGGGTGTATGAATTTATATGTTAACACAGAACGCCAAAGAACTCACTAACAGGACTTGCCAAACACAGAATCAAGGCAAGAAAGAAAAGAAAGGATCAACTCTGACAATAAACACACGTTCTGAAAATTGCAAGTCTCTAATTTAATGCACCACACGGAAGGCTTTGCATTTTAATTTATCCATTTCTTTTTTAATTGACCAAATTAATTATTTCCACCTTGCCATTTGGCAGGTAGGTCACTGTTCTTTTTCACAGCATTAATGAACTAATTCTGTTTTTCCCCCTGTAATTAAAAGTGCTAGTTACAGAGATCATATTTATAAATTGGCTGGGCGCACAATAAAATTTACTCTTAATTAAAGAAAATATAACATCATTTCCCAAGTCAAAAGGGATTCCTTTGCTTTGTATTTCTCCACCACCAAAGCCATGACTAGAAAGAAAATCCCCTCAACCCTGTACTTTTCAATCAATAATAAAAATGGGTACAATAAGATTACCAGTGAACACCTAAATATCCACAAGTCTCCCTTGGGCACACCATGCTCAAGTAGAAATGCGAAAGCAATTGAAGACTCACATTAGCCATGTTTTATGCTCTAATCAAGGGCTTCCAGGACCAGGTCAAAAAGCAGGACTCTGCAGGATCCCGCTGCGTTAGCTGAGGCTGTCAGCTGCCTGTTAGCCCAGTTGCTCGCTTTAAGAGAGGCTGGAGGGACATCAACACTTGCTCATTGCAACCAGTACAAGTCAAACTTACTGGGGTGGGCTGATTTGGGGGTTGCCACACCTTCAAAAGCTCATTTTAATTCTTAACTTACCCTCTCAAATTACTTTTTGTTATTTTCCTGTCTTTAAAAGTCATAACCCAGTGAGCTTACTTAATGGAACCCAGTTTAATTAGAGGCTGGATCTCACTGGTTGTACTGGCTAAAAATACACGGGATAAGATAGGAAAACTGGAGGAAGAGGAAGAAGCAGAGGGCCTTGTATAGGAATAGGGCAGGCCAGATACTACAAACAGTTGCCTGAAAACATTATTTTGTATTTCTAATGAATTCACTACAATCAGGATGAAGGCTTTTTTCTGTTGTGATGTTAGGCCCTTCTGAGTAGCAAATTTAGCTGTCTAAAAGACACTAGAAATTGCATTTAAGAGTCAAGTCCAGAGGTAAACATCACACCTTCTGCCACCATTTTGACATCTTCTAATGTAGTGCTGACATTGAACATACCTGAATTTGTCCAGTCAGAGATTGGATAAAAACCTGGGGTTTTTTTAAGATGTGTATGCTCTAGCTGCATGGTAAAAAACCCAAAAACACAACAGAAAAACCCCCTATGTTAAATATGTTTCAGGAATGCATCTACCTGTGAATTCTTGTGCATGTGAGAAAACATGAATGTTTTCTTATCTATGAATCTCCTGCCTTTCTCTAGTGCTCGGGTTAGCTGTCACAGGGCTTGAAGAGGGGGTGCAGAGTGAAGGAGATTTGTAATGATGGCAGAGAAAACAGAAGGGAAACCAAAGGGATAGGATAAAGTCAGGGAGTGTCAAAGAGAGTTAGAAACCAAGGTAATAGTGCTGGCCTGGGAAAATAAGCATCCCAGTCCCCAAAGTTACAGCTGCCCAAGGACAAATGTGGCTGCCAGCCCTCATCCCTTTCTGCTCTGGTGTGTGCATCTGAAGCCCAGCTGTTACAAAACATGGTTTTTTCTCTACAGATTGCATTTTTTCCCCCCACAAAGAAACAGGCAAATGTTTAAACCTGCAAAACAGCCTTAGGTCTCATTCTCTGTGCATCTGGGAGACTGAGATTAATTCAACAGGATTGTGAATAAAAATGCAGCAACTGGTATTTCTAATTCCATTTCTCAGTGGAAAGTTTCTAGTAACAGCTAATAACTAAGTCATACTAATCAACTCAGTGACAAAACCTCTAAAGTATGTAATATAACATAGTTTCTGATTTTTTTTTTTAATCGAACCTACATGTTGCAATCTCCTACTCTGCAGTCATAAAACTTTATAGTCTTCTCTTTTGTCTACTGAGATTTCAGGTGTTTAACCGCTGACTTCCACCCAAACAAAGTCTGTAGTAACAATAATGCTATCCATGTGCTGCAGTAAATGAGCATTTCAGCATGGCTGGCAGTGACAGCTTTTACATATGCAGGCAAGCAGAGTAGTCTGAATTCTGCCCTCTGCCCATGTAACTTCACTGCGACGTTCATGGCTGTCAGTGGAATTACTTCTGATTTACTTCAGTGCAACTGAGGAAAGAGTTTGACCCAGTTTGTCTATTTTTATGGAAGGAAGCCTAGAGAACAGCATCTGTTCTTGTTTAAAGTACAGGAGGAGTTCCAGCGTTGCTGAAGGAAAGCATGCAAGCTGAGATTGCAGCCAGCAGCACGGTTGCTATGGCACACCATCCTCAGGATGTTCTTAAAATGCTTGGAAGTTTGGTACCTTGCCCACTGTACCTGGGGGACCAAGGCATGCTAAAGCATTTATGTTAAATGACTTTTCAATTCAACTTCGACCCAGAGGCACCTCTGGAGAGGCAGGGTGGAAGAGGAGGAGGGACAGGCTATGGGAATCTGAAACAATTAAAGCTGTTCCAATCTCCCCTAGCCCATGAACTGCCTCGTATCATGTTGAAGCCTGGAAAGTTTGGTAATAAAAACACAGTGGTTCAATTAAATAAACTCTTCAGGCATAGGAATGTAACAAAACAAAGGAGTCACCTAAACTCATTACTAGTCCAGACTGGCCATAGCATTGCTGCAATGATAAAGAGTCGTTACAAAAACCTGTAATTTATTTTCTGTGTCCTACCTTGCAAGAATGGTCAAGGGATCCTTCTAGCAAGCACGGTCCCATTGTCCGTGGGGAAATTGTTGCTTGCTAAAGTTCCACACTCAGGATTCCCTTTGGGTAGTAACAGAGACCAGTCACAGCCCTCAGTGCTATTACACATCATTGCAGCCCCTGCTAGCACAGATCTAGTCAAAGGCCTTGCAGTACTTTCAATCAAATAACTTGTTGAGGGGTTTGGAAACCTGATTATAAAAATTTTTTAAAGGTTAAAACTTTGTGCTCTGGCACTAGAAAATGGCAAAAAAATAAACTAAGAACTAAAAATAGAGCTAGATATTTTCAAGGTAACAATGTAGAGAGAAGGAAACCAGAGCCAATCTGGAACTGCACGATTTGGATTCAGGTCTGCAAAGCTCAGACATCTGTTTTCTTCATTCAGTCCTTAACAGGAAAGACTTGAACTCTACGAAAGAGCCGCCTTAAAACCTGAGAAGTATGTACCTTGAAATCTTTGTTTAGATTTTACCATCACACTCCCAAGTTAACAAATTTCCTGAATTTACTGAAGTTACGCTTGTCCTTTTCCACCAAGGGTCTCTAGGCATTTTGAGGAGGTGGAAGGCAGTGTCCTCCTTCTGCCATGTTACATTTGCATGCTCTACCTCCAGGTATCAGTTCTTACTATTCACTAAACACCAGAAACATGCAAAATGAAGGCTTGAAAGGATCAAAATAAAACTCTTCCATGTGGATGCACATACTCCAAAGTGGCTTTTCCCACTCTGTTACTCCCTGCTGACTTCTTTAACACCAGTGAAGCTCAGCCAAAGCCAGCAGCACACCACCACCACCACTGACTCCGGCAACCCCACCTGAATTCTTACACTCCCTCATGACTGAGCCAGTCTTGGACAGCTACAAAATCCACCCATCCATTTTCCTTCCAGAACAGTTTCTCTTGACACTAGTTATCCACTCCTCAGGTGGATAACTCTCATTTCATTCCTGAGTTGTGGCCAGGTGGAGTCACCAAGCCTGGTGACAGAACAGAAATGCCTACTCCAGAGCAGTAAGGCAGGTTTCCTTGTGTGTCCCAAATATCAGTGAGTCTTCATGCTGCTAGTTATGTGATTGGAGACAGCCTCTGCTGCATTGAGCTCACCAAGGGATGCACATAGAGGGAGAAGGGACAATACTCTGTGCTTAAGTGCAGTAGATAGTAAAAAGACTTTAAAGCAAGGAAATTAAAAGCTTTAGACTCAGCATGGAAGCTGTTTAGGAAACTTGTATGTAATCATGGAGAAACACACACACACACACACACACACACACACACACACACACACACACAAAAAGAGGTGTTCTTTAGGGAGAGGAGGCAGGAAAGTATGGGTGAAAGCAATAAACTGGTTAAATTGCAAGATATTGTTCAAGCCCAACAGGTGCCTTTCCAAAAAGAAAAAGAAAGAAAGAAAGAAAATCCCAAGACTCAACTTCATCCCAACCAAAGCCAATAGAAAGGGAATAAAAACTAGAACAAATGAAATGTCGGGGCATGAAAGTTTGGAAGGCTGAGAGTGATTATGAACAACCAATAATGGAAGACATAAAAATAAATAACTAGAAATTCTTTTAGCAAATCAACTGGTTTACCAGGGATTAGAAGCAGCGTTTGTAGTAAGGAGGCAGCAGATTTGCTACACAATTTCTTTGCATCAGGGAGAATTTCAGAAACACCTCCTGCAGCTGCAGCCTTACCCATTGCTAAGCTGAGAAGCTGTCAAAAGAGTGGTTAATGAAACAGTCTGAAACACTAAACGGCATGGGTGCAGGCAGAGAGGCAGGGATTTATAAAACACTGCTCTGGCACAAAAGGCTGGGGTCTTTCCCCTGTGGTTGTTAGTGCTGCCACGGTAAGCATGAGCATGTTTGCTGGTGTGAACTGGAAAGGTTTGAGTGAGGATAACGGGGCAAGATGATTCGTATTAGCACTCTCTCAACAGCCCTTCTAGCCAGGAGAGAATAATTGCCATTCAATATTGCTTTGGTGGTCCAGAAGCACACAAGTCTCCTTTCAAGAGTAAAGAACAGGGCCCATTAATGGGCAATCCACTGACTACTAAAAATCAACTAAAAAAAGTTTCCAGAATGGCATTGTAAGTAGGGCATCATAACACCACTCAGCTTACTCCTCACCTACTTTAGATAACTAATCAATACCAGATCTCGACATCCAGTCTGGAAAAGAAACCTGGTTACAACACATCTTACATTTTTGCTTTTCCTAATTCTCTGTATAGATCTGGTAACAGTAGTTTATTGGTAAATGCATGTCAGTGGGAGCTTGGCCACTGCATTGATCATGTATAATGCATCTTCTGTATCTCCATGATGGTCTGGGAATAAAATTAATCACTTACCACCAGTATTAAAAAAACAATGTGAATTCATAGACGACCGAAATCCTGCCAGACATAGGCAGCCAAGCATGCTCTATATTCATTGTTGCTCTAATTTCAAATAAGGTGACATGAAGAAAAGGTGAAACAGACACAGAACATTTGGTCTGCATATCTGAAGAAAATAAGAGTTTCTGCATAATAACTTACTGTCCTCATTCTTGCAGCATTTGGACTGAGGTGGCCACAAGGTGTGATTCAATTTGGTTTTTAATTCCGTTTGCTATGCTGTAAATGCAGGCACTGCTACAGGTCTGTAAAAATCAAAGGCTGGCGTGGGTAGGCAGACATTTGGGTAAAACATTTCCCTGGGATCTATAAATGTGGGGACTGGATTCAAAAAGTACTAAACAAGAAAGCCATCAAAAAGAAGCGAGGGGGTGGGAAGAGAGAAAATACTATCCCTTAAAATAACATAAATATTTAACAGTAGGCAGCTTGTAACTTCTATTCAGTTTCACTGAAATTGAAGGTCCAGAAATCTTGGTGGTGGAGAGCACAACTGGACCCACACACATTCAGCTCTGAAGAGAAGCTAAAGAGGGTTCAGCCATGGGCCAACAGCTTCCTTCCTTGCTCCCTGACCCAATGATATGAGCAAGCAAGACCAAACAGAGGGTGATTTTTAAATTTTTTTTTTAATAGCTTCAGCTATTCAAGTACCTCTAGCTCTTGTACATATACCAGGCAGAAGAGGGGGCTTGAGAAGGGTCCCATGAATTGCAAATACCATGGCCGGCTTTAAAGTTGTGGCTGAAATCAGAGCAGACAAGAGAGGACTCTGTAGGATTTTCCCATTTGGATCATTTGTCTGAGAAGAGCCAAAAGAGAAATAAATTCCGCTGGACTTGGAATTAACCCAAATGTTAAAGGATTTTCCCTTACATTGAAGACCAATGAGAATATTATCTTTAGCAGTAGGATGCCTTATGTGCAGGCCACACCAGAGAGGGTGTAAATCCAGCACTCAGGCTGTAAATTGCCTTGAATTGATCACTCTGGGAAATCAAACTACAGAGTCAGGTATGGGACCAAAGGTGACAAGAGTCCTCACCTTTACTGTCACTCTGTGTGGGGAGTACAGCTCAACAGCAAATCCCACACAGTCTGTGCTCTGAAATTCATTAACAACATAAGAAAAGAGGTTTAGCTTGTGCTGATAGTCCATTTCGGAGTTATTCTAGCTCTTCTATTTCATATAAAAGTTCAGAATTAAATTTAAAAAAACAACCGGAGGTAGGTTACACCCTTGCAGCCTTTGAGCTCAGAATAAGTCACTTCCAGGTGGGTTTTGATTATCTCCAGGGAAGGAGACCTCTACCAAAAGGCACTGTCATAACAAAACTGGCTCGAAGATCAACTATTGCAACTGTATTTACATTTAAAGAGTTGCATTAAGGAGACATCAACAACATCACTTAATTCCTGCCTGCCTGACTGCCCTTATAGCTGGTAACTGGAGTCAACCACAGTTTCAACCTTGATGCGAGGATGCAGCAAGCTGAAGGAAGCTGCTCATTAGTCAGTCTCTGCTCAGTGGTTGTTTAAACTGAGACAGAGCAGTCGTACAATACATAGATGCAAACTAGAAAATTCCTGAGGCAGCATGTGAAATCTTAGCATGCTACTACTTCTGAAACACCTAAGCATCAAAGACTGAATTCAACTGGCACAGCCTTTTGAAGAAGCAGTTGTAAATAGCACAAGAAAATGTTTGTGGAAAACCAGTCCTCCTGATTTGCAAGCTAGTTGGCCAAAAATACCACCATAGAAGGGAGAGTCAAGAGGGGTGATGGAGAATTCATTTGGAGAATTCATTACTTAATGATGGGTCACTCCAAATCATAGTGCTCTGTCATTCCAATTATCCCTTGAAGTCATACAAAACTGCCATTTCTAGTACATCCGACTCCACACTGCTGTTCCTAAGCCTGATATTCTTGGCAGAAATTGCTGCTACTCAGGATAGACATATTACTGAGAGGAAAACTACCTACCTTACAGTGAGACTTCATGAAAAATGTTAACTATGAATGCTGCTGATTTGTTGAGCAATGCTGTGTTTTCATCAGCTAATCAAATTGAGCAAAGTTTTCTGTATTAGAATAAGCCAAATCATTACAATCATATTTCAAACACACACGATGTGTTTATACCTCTCATGAGACACGCTGTCCATGCTATTAAAAATAACAGCCTTTGTAGTTATGCATGCTAAAGTATCAGTAATCAAATCTCATGGTTCATGGTGTAAGATGATCACTGGAAGTGTCAGGAAGAAATTATTTCCTAAGAGATGGCACAGCAAGATGTGTTTTTTGCCTTTGAATCATCACATGTTGTCAGTAACAGCATACTCATGTGTTAGATCATCAATCCAACAATTTGTTATAGCAAATTCTATCTTCTGATGTTCTGCAAATCGGTCACTCCAAGACCAGCAAAATATAAATCTGCTTTCACTAAAAAGTAACCAGCACTAAATTTTGAGATGGTGAGGAATGCAAGGCTACCTTCTATGCAAGTTTTAAAGTACTTCTAGGACTGACTAAATCAAATCTCCAGATCTAAGAATCTTCTCAGGTTTTTGGGCATCGAGATCTGCTACTTGGCACCAGTCTCTTTCAGACTACTAACTTTTTGTGACCCTTTAAAGTGGCACAGGTTAAGCAGAAAGCATGTAAGGGCGACTGTGCTGGAACAATCTCTATGGCTGAATTAATTTTCCTTTGTCCCCTGCTTTTCTGATGATTTCTAGGGAAATTAAATGTAGCAGAACTGTCACTCCCATACCAGACTAACAGCATATAGCAGCTGGAATTAGGCAGGGGGAGGATTGCTGACTCAGTGGTGTTCTTCACATTAGCCTCGTTTGCCACTGATGGACTTTTGGTAACTACAGGAGTCAAGACATAATCTGTAGCTGATGGGATCCTTCCCAATAGATGAAGATATCAATAACAAAGATGCACGATTTTGTTGCTGTAATGCAGATGTTACTAATCCTATTGTAAGTCTGGTATTTTAAATTCATCAATGAGTATTTCTAGAAGAGAACGAGAGTATTTGTGCTTTGGTAGATCTACCCCAGAAGTCTAGGAATTACCCTTACAAAACGGTAAGATTTCTTAAATTTAAAATAGATTGTTAATTCCTGGAAGTGCCTTCAGAAGCAGTGTTTCATTATCATCCTGGCACTTCTTGCTCGCACTGGCTGCTGTTCAAAACCACCTTGGCACCAAAGTTCTGGCCTAGCTGTAGCTTCACATCACCTGACATCAGTAGCCTGGAAACAGTCCTTTGAGATAAATTACTATGGCACCAAATAGTGGCATAAAACTGGACAATAAAATGTTTTCCTCCCAAGAAATAACTCTGATCCTGTGAAGCTTTGCTGTCCCCTCCTGCCAACTCCCCAGAAGCTGTCCATGCACAGTAGGCACCCTTGCAGAGCCTGAAAACTCACTGCCCTCCAAAGAAAGGTGCTCAAGCATCACTGCAGCAGCATGGCCCCATGCAGCTCTCCCTCTCTCACAGACTTGCATGAGGTAAAAAGTACCTCTGGCTTGGTTTTCAGAAGATCCATGAAAAGGCTTCCATCCCAGCACTTCCCTTCCAGCTCACTGCCAGTAGGCACTTCACCACCACATCGCACTCACCTCCACACCCAGCACTTGGCTCATGTCAGCCCCACCCCCTGCACCAAGGGAAAGTCCTCTTAACATTTCCGGTTTCCTACCCTGTTTTGGGTAGTGGGTAAGAAGCTGCCTGGTCACATGTGCTGAGCTGTCTTGTCTGCAGTTTTACATTCTTTGGCACAACTAAGAAAACAAAAGTCACAGGTTTGGTATGGTAACAAAATGAGCACACATAACCTAGGCTAAAGTCCATGAAGACAAAGAGCCCAGACATATGCAAGAGGGTTTGTCTGTGCTGAAACGCCACTATTCTCAGTCCTCAGCAGCGTTCCTCTGGGCTAGCTGGAAAGGCAGCTCTGCCTGCCCTGCCAGCACCGAGGCTGGAGCCCGGTGTGCAGCCCCGCACACCCACCCACGCTGGCGTATGGTCCTTACAGCTGCAGCTGGCTACCAGGGCCAGTGTCTGGCGAAGATTATCTGTAACTGCAGAGCCTTTCTGTCAGCCCACCCATGCTGGCCAGAGCTGGCAATTACGTTGTTTATACAAAATACCTTTTGATTAATGGTTAGAGAAATAAAAGCTGTAGCATATGTTGCTCTCCGTATAAAATCATAAGTCTGTCAGGCTTATGGTGCATCTGGCCAGGAAGGGGGGGACAAAGATTTATTCTTCCTGTTATACCCTGTACCCCCCGCGTTTAGGTCTGAGCTCCCTCCATCATTTCACCTATTACATTCTCAACCGATTCGGCAAAGAAATCTAAGCACAGCCTCTGCAGCAAACCCCACCAGGGTGTCTGAAAACATGAAGAAGGTGGGATGTTTTCATGCTGACAGACCAAGTGGTAAATCTTCAGTAGAGAAGCACAGCTGGGACACCTGCCAGCAGTGGCTGATGAGGATCCCAGGAAAGGCACTGATTTCAGTCGCTCTTAGGGAAACTGAGGAAGTGGTTTCCTTGCTCAAAGTTGTTTATGAAATTCCTGCTTTATGTATGGGACTCTGAACACTTGGTGCACAAAAGCATCGAAAGGCAGTGTTGCCATCACTGCCTCATGGGGCTCTGTCATGCCAGTTGCACTGGCAGCCAAAATCACACACCGACACCTGGTGTTCACACACACTGACCTGGCAGCTCTGTCTGCCTGGAGAAAAAGACAGCAGCCCTCACCTCACTGTGTCCTGAGGGAAAGCTCTCTGTGGTGCCACCACTGCTGAACCCCCGCCTCAGAAGGGAACCTGGCACTGCCCACTCATTCAAACAGTCTTGGCCATTTTATTTTCAAGAAAGCGTGGGTTAATCGTTCTAAGCGTACATCCAAATTAATATTTTCTAATTGCATCTGATTACTTGTGAGGTACAAACAGGAATGCTGGACATGTGACAGCACAATAAACCAAGACTTGTCCTAGGACCCAGTGGAGAAGGTGAAGTCACAGCTCCCAGCCCACCTACATAAATCCAGAGATGGTTTTGTGTGCTCTCTTCTTTCAAGGGAAGGGAGAAGCAGCACTCCCAGGGAGGCACAGCCAGTAACCACACCAACCCTAACAAACAGACCAGCTCTAGGAAGAAATAGGGTCAGCTGCTCAGAGGTGTCAGATCTGGGGAGAGATGACCACAAGTCTTCTTCTGTCCAGCTAAGACAGCTGTGACAAAAGGGGAGGGCTCAGTGCAGGGTAGAGTGCAGGACCCAGGAGAATAAGCTCAGTGATTTATCATTATTCACACTTCTCTCATGCACCTCTTTGCTGTGAGTAAACTATAATAACAATTTCCGTGGCATCCCCAGAAGATGAGGATACTATAGATACTTGTCCCTGAAAAGAGCCTTGCATGCCCAAAAAATTGTTTCCCACCCCCCTACACTCCACCCCCCAAATAAATTAAGGGGATCTAATAAAAGATATTATCTCTCTCTGGAAATTTAATCTCAGTTATAAATAAGACATTGGGCCAGATTCTCAGCTGGCATATATTTTGGGTCACTGAATCGAAGCTCAGGGGAAATGCACTGATCTGGCCTTTTGTCTGTAATGCAGATTAATAGAGGGATGGGGCTCTTAAAACAGTATCTGCAGCCAGACCACAATTTCAGGCACTTCCTTGCCAGTTCCTTGTGCTGGGGGCCATAGATCACAGAAAGTTACAATGCAGATCAGAAAAACGTGCAAATGCATGGACACCCCAAGTGCGTTAATTTTTGAGCAAATCCTTACAATGAATAGAAGAAGGCCAAGGAGGAAAAAAAAGAAAGAATACAATCTGCTGGCATTAACAACTCAAACACACAACAAAGTTAGTATCAGAACAATTCTACCCATTCCCTAATGGAACACAACATTTATCAGCAAACCACTGGCAGTGCTGCTTCAAGACTCCACACGGATGCATTTCTGCATGGAAGAAGTCCCACTAAACTCAGCCTGGCAGAGCAGAAAAGCCAGTGAAAACAATGGGGCAGGGGTAAAACCAAACAACAAATAGACACATATTCAAGCTGTAGTGTATAGAGAATTAAACAAAGCCCCAAAGCAAACCCTAATGTGCTCCAGGGTGCAGGATT
Organism: Acanthiza pusilla; assembly: GCA_036630365.1. NCBI lineage: Eukaryota > Metazoa > Chordata > Aves > Passeriformes > Acanthizidae > Acanthiza > Acanthiza pusilla. The sequence goes on from JAXCHO010000019.1 coordinate 13,971,588, forward strand.
TCTCTGCAGGGCCCATTAATGCCATGTAATTGTAACCCAGCACTCACAGAAAGAATTATGGTTTTATATAAAACAACACAAAAACCTATCTAAGCTCAGCCAAGCACCAAAAGGTGAATCAGAGTAGCTAATAGAACTAAATTATTTTTTTAAAAGGGATGTAATATGAAGCAAGGAAAGTATCCCAAAATTCAAAGCTTTTTTTTTTTCTTTTTTTTTTTAATAGCCACACAACTTGGACCTGTGGTTTTGTATGGGAAGGGAAATATCCCACGACAGGAAATTTCCTCTTGGGGGCTGTGTGCCTTGTTGTGAGTGGGACCACAGTATGGGAGAGACCAGGAGAACAAGCCTAGAAAGGACTGTGGTGAAACTGAAGGACTCCTCACCAGAGGTGCCATCCTCTGTCACTAGGGACGAGGGGAACCCAACAGGCTAGTTCTTTCCAGGTGAAGCCTTTCCCTAGGTGTTTTCTATCAGCATCTCTTTTGATGTGGCAGCCCTGCATCTTGTGGTTGCATCTCTAATTCTCCCCTCAGCCAGTCATTAAAACATGGCCCTGAACTGCAGTCTTTGTATGAAGACTTTGAATGTCTTGGAGTTTGGGGTCTTTGGAACAGATTCTTTGGCTAAGTCTGTGAGAGAGATAAAGATACCTGTCAAAAGGGGAGCCAGTGAATTTCTGGTTGTAGCAAACTGCCCTGTGTGGGCTCAATTCACATCAGAGTTTGTCAGGGACAGTTCATTACTCGTAACTGGGCTAGGGGCCCACCAAACATCTGAGGACCTGGCCTTTAGTAAGGCCATTAAGAACAAAAAGCAGTAATAAATACTGTTGTTATGCCTCCAGAAAGCCCAAAGGTTAAATGAACTGGGAATCTTCCTCTCTGACTAGAGTTCCTTCTGATCACAACAGGCTCTGTAACAGAACTGAGGGAAGAAGCTTGCCAGCCACAAGTGGTACTTTTCTAGGGCACACTGACATAAGCAGTGATCTGGTTGCTCAGTTTTTCCTGTGAGGTGTTATGATTGCTATATAGTGGCAAGCAATGGGAAAACAAAAACAATGACTTTGAAAGGAATTTATTTTTAAGAACCCAACCAAACCTGCTTGCTAATTGTCTTTAAACACAAAAGTTTTATCTTAAGTACCTTAAACCCATTTCAGAAAACTGAAATAACATGGGACTAATCTTTGACTGCTGCATGGTGGCAATAGCAAATGCTTTTTAAGACCAGAGAAGTCCATCAACTCTAAGTAAATACTCCATTATCCATTTGTTGCTCAACATCCTTCCTCTTAGTAATCAAACCTGGACCTCCTGGCTTTCAGTGGGACAAAACTGTCTCTGAAGTCATAAGATGATCTTTGATCTAGAGTTAAATAAAGATTTGCAGTATTTTCAGACACTTTTGACCAGTGCTGGAGAAGACAGAGGAGAGAGACTTGCTCATCCATCATGTCATTCCAGCATGGCTGGTAGCAGACAGCTGCAGCTTTATCAGTCAGGGAGTGCTTTGCTTAGCTCCAGTGCTAGGGAATGGGGTTGATTGTTCTGCCAGTGAGCCTTGAGACAGCTTTTCCTGCAGCTCCAATTGATAAAAAAGTGGGAGTTTTTCTAAAAGCAACTCAGGAAGCAAACAGGGCAAACTATACAGTCATGTAGCACTTGCAGAAAAGGGCATACCTGAAAACAGGGGCCAGAAATAGCCACTTTAGTCCAGGGTGGTGAATTAGATACATGCATGTGAAGGGGTGGGGGGACTGGGAGGCTCACATGCCACCCTGAATCCCCATTGTATGGACCCACAGGAGTGACTTAGAGCCCACCAGGCAGGACTCTACTCCAGACACCGCTCAATGCACTGGTTTGAAGTATGCTGGTTGTTGTGATCCTGGTGTATATAATTTGTTTGTTTGTTTTTAAGGAAGGAGAAGAGGTTAAAAAAAATAAATAGCAGTAAGACATAAGAACTGCCAGTCTTTTCACAATACATTTGTGTCACCTAACAGAGCTCACACCTTTTATTCTTGCTGAGGTTTGGTCAGCACTCTTCTCTGAAAGCAGTCATTTCGCATAGCAGTTAATCTTGATCATACTCATGGCTGCTTAGGTATTTTCAAATCTGATTTAAAAAAGAATAAAATCCAGCTACAGATCTCCCATGGGTAGAAATAAGTTAGGCAATTTTTTACACATTGTTTTACAAGCTAGTTTGCAGGTCTGAATTAAAATGGAAAAAAAAATAGGGAAAAAAATTATCCACCTCAGAAATATGTTTTCATTGTGGAGCTATCCAGGAGGTACATTTTAATCCCAAAGTTTTCTAGTCTCAGAGCTACCAATCTGTTTTTTAGCAGGGGATGAAAATCACAGTAGAAGTGCAGCTGTGTGCCAAAAGTACTTCCCATCTAAGAAACACATAAACACAGAAACAACCCAAACTAGTTGTTTCTGGCAGTGTGGACTTCATGACTGTCCAGGGAAGGGCAACAAAGCTGGTGAAGGATGTGGAACACAAGTCCTGTGAGGAGCAGCTGAGGGAGCTGGGGTTCCTTAGCCTGGAGGAGGCTCAGGGGTGACCTTACCACTCTCTGCAACTCCCTGGAAGGAGATTGTAGCCACGTGGGAGTCAGGCTCTTCTCCCAGGCAAACAGCAACAGAATAAGAGGACATAGGCTTCAGCTGTGGGAGGTTTGGGCTGGACATTAGGAAGAAATTCTTCAGAGAAAGGGTGGTTAGATACTGGAATGAACTGTTCAGGGGCGTGGTGGAGTCACCATCACTGGAGGTGTTTAAGAAAGACACTATGTGGCACTCAGTGCCATGGTGTAGTTGACAGGGTGATGTTTGGTCAAAGGTTGGACTCGATTTCAGAGGTTTTTTCCAGCTGTGCTAGGTGGAGTATTGCTGATGTCCCCCAGTTTTCCTAGACATTTATCCTTCCTGGGCAAACACTCAGAATACTTGAACACTTAAATGTCCCTGTACTCACTACAGCATTTGGCTCCATTCAGCTGGGTTCACATGCTGGCTTTGTGAGTGCCCCATCTCCCTGCAGACCTCCCCCTAACAGCCACTGCCATCTCAGAGGCATCTTTAGAAACATAACTGCGCAGTCCAAAATAGCCTAATTTCAAGCCTAGTTAGATTCCCAAACTGCATATTCCAAGCCAAAATCTGATCCAGTGTACATTTGTACCCTTTTTTCTTAGCCATCTCAAGGGATTTGCCAAAAGTATACCGAAATTTCTTGGTGTTATAAGAGAATCAAGTATATGTCGCACTTAGAGATCAATATATTTAAATCAGATTTGGTGAGCTGAAATTTGACATAATTGGCTTTCCTTCTTTTTTCTCTTTTCATATGATATGATCATTGGCATCTGTCTTAGCTTTTAATCTGTTTAAAACTTTATTGGCATAGTCATATGAGGTAAGTAAATATTTTTTTCATGGGCCTATAAAACATTATTAGTTTATTTTTTCATCGTGTCAGGTTGGATAAGTATCTCACAGTGCCTGTACATCTTCATGAGGATTTTATTATTTATTTTGATTTAGACTAAACTAAAATGAAGACCTGTGCCAAAGCCCTGAGCTTTTCTGACAGTCTTTAAAATATACAGTAATAAAATTGAATTAACAGGCTCCCTCAGTGATTTCCAGATGGCAATACACTGGTAACAGCAGAGAAACCACAAGAGCTTTAGTCCCCTCTGTTCTGCCCCAGCATTGCAGCAGACAAGTCCTTTGCACCTCTCTCATTCCAAAGTACAAGGGCCAGGTAAGAATGGGATTCAGTCATCAAGATAATAACCTTGCCCATTCCCAAATGTCGGAGGGGAACACGAGCTTTGAAGGCTGGCACTGGAATTGGCAGTTTTTGAGAAACAATAGCTCCAGAATAGGTCATTTAGCATTTTATCCACACAGAGAATTAATACAGATTTTCTTCAGTAATGCAAGAATTGTGTTGTAATTCATTCTCTAATTTACTTATACAGAGTTAAGGTCTTTGTGTAGACTACCTTGATGTGAATTAAAAACACCACAAAGTACACAGTTTACCCCCGATCTGAGGGGAGAAGGGTCTGCATAGGTTCATTTTCCAGCTGATGAATCCTGAGTGCTCCAGAGCAGACAGTTCTGACTCAGGACACTTTATTATAAATCTCATTTTTGTCCAGTTGAAATAACCTAAACCATTTCTTTCCAGCTTTATAAATGGTCAAAACAGATAAATTGCTTTCTTTGAATTTATTAAATGCCAAAAGAACTAGCAACAGAGGAAAATGTTGTCCTGCATGGAAACACCTGCATGACTTTGCCTTTGTACACCCAGTCAATGTCCCTATCATCCAAAGAAGAATGATGTAGCCTGCATAAGAAACTCAGAAGAGTGCAGTGTTATATCCACATTGAGCAAACCTGATCTGAGACCTTAAAACACATTGCTCCTGCAGTCTTTGCTAGCCAACTCTTTATAGGAATAAGGCAATATTCAGTTGCACGTAAGTGAAAAATTGATTTTTGTGCTTGAAAGCAACTATTGTACCCATGAAAGAGGTGACTAACCTTGCCAGCCACCTGTGGATGGCACCACTATAGATGCAGAATAGCCTTTCGGACTGATTGTGATGCGTGGGCTTGAACCATTACAATTAGTGTGTCTTCAGAAACAGTGGTAATTGTAGGGGCTTGGTAATTGCAGGACTGAGCCCACAGTCCTACACATAAATGGGGTGGAGACAGAGTACAAGCAAATTGAGCAAAGAGAGTTAAACACTTCTTCTGAAGAACTTTTTCTATTCCAGCCAGATAATTCCTCCTTTTGCAAACACAACATCCTTTTTGGGTATGAGATGCATCTTGCCCACTTACACACCTGCTCCTCTCTGTCCTCCAGCCTTCCTCACAGAACACACTGGGGAATGTCCTTTTACAGGAATTACAGTTTCTTCAATGCAAAGATAATACATTCAGAAGAATCCAGAAAGGAAATTAGGGTTCTCCCTCCTTTCTACAGCAGATCCTGAAGCAAGAGGAAAGACTTCAACTTCAGTGAAGTTAAGCTGTACACGTCGATGATATCAACAGGTAAAGCAATTCAATATAATCCAAATCACGCCTGCTACGATTGCTGTTGGAGTACAGAGAAACTATGCTTTGGACACTATTATTATTTAACTAAGGAGGTTTGATTAACAAATAGTTAAACAGCCCCAGTGCCAGCAGATAGCATCCTTGCCCATGCAGTTGTCCCTTTTTCCTCTCTCCCCTGTGGCACATACAGAACACCTGGAGGGGGCTGGGCCCCAGCGATCTGCAGGACAGAGGTGGAGAGCCCACAGCTGAGGCAGCTGCCTCCTCTTGAGGGCTGGAGAGGCCTGAGAGGTGGGGGACACTCGGCTCAAGGCTTGCTTCCCTGTGGTAAAATAAGGAGACCGCTGGGCTACCCTGCATTGCGCTGGTGCCAGGTGGTGGCAGACCAAGGAGCTGTAATGAGCTCTCTGTGGTTTCCACTGTATTTCCCCCCTCCTTTTTCCATGGCATCCCAAAAGTCAAAGTCATCAAATGCACAAGCCACCATCACAGTTGGAAAAACACTGGTATGCAACTTCAGTAAATAGAACACAGTTGTACCAATAAAATTGAAAACAGAGAAATAACATAAAAAGAATGTACATTATTTTAAATTGCAATTTTTATATGTTCACTTTTATTGCCTCACTCTTTAAAATAAATCCAGGACCTGATTTATTTTAATAAAAGTTTAATTTCACATCTTGGTTTCAGTTCTGTACTCTTAATTTATTCTATGGCCAGCCTTCTGACAGGAAAAGAGCTAGAGCAGCTGGGGAGTTTTACAGGCAGGTTATACTCAAGTCACTGTAATACAGTGGTTAAAAGCAAATTCAATTGTAGCTTCTACTGTAGAGGAATGTTTTTGTCTTTCATTTTTTCGTATGTATTGTTTTGAAAAAGTAGCAAATGGAAATTGAGCCATTTTTCACACCTGAAACTGCTAAACAAGTGAATCGACATTTCAAAGTCAACAGCAGTGGCAGACAAGAGACCAAATCCAGAGTACATAATACACAAATGACCCACAGCAGCACCAGAGAAGTCTCCTGCTTTCAGAAACCTCAGCATACCAAGTGCAATTTGAATTATGCTTCTTTTAACTGAAAATTGCCAAGTGATTTCAGAGCACAAAGGCAAATATGTATTACTCGCCTTGCTCCACAGCTGAGCAGTTGCTGACCTCAAGCACATTCAACACACATTAGCAAAGCCAGGTTGGGTACATGTGGGCTGGGTGCTTATAAACCAGGGCAGAACATGACGTGCAGAATGATTGTCAGAAGTAACTAATGCAACTGCACAGAAGTGAAATTGCCTCTTTAAGCCATTGGAGACTCACAGGTGTCACATTTAAACGCTGCCTCCACATGTCTGAAACACAAGCAAAAGCCAAGCGATCCCCAGGGACGCACCAATGCATCTTGAGGGGGACTGACTCTGCACAGCCACACTCAGGGCCCCCATTGTCCCAGGGAGCGCCTGGCTCTCCCAGCCCTGGAGCCCCTCAGCCCCTCTGAGAGGGCACCTCATGTAGCTTCATTTTGGCGAGGGAGGGGAGCCCTTGCTGCTCTGCCGTCACCTCCGCACCTCTCGGACCACAGAGCCCCTCAGGGCAGCCTGAGCAGCCAAGCGCAGCCCCACCACAGACCTCCATCCCCAACCCGCGCTAGCCGCCGGCTCCAACTCCCCGTGTTACTCTCAATAAGCAGCCAAGGAGGCGGCGAACACCCCAGCATCCTCACAAGCATGTGCTCTTACCTGGAGGAGGAATGCCGGCCTGCCCTGCCCGCTCGGGTCGCTCCGGGGCTGCCCTCACACAGCCCCGGCGGCTCAGGTGAGGAGCGGCCGCACCTGCCCGGCCTGGCACAGCGACACGGCTGGGCCCTGTTACTGTCTCTGCGATGGGGACGAACAGGTGGTGTCAGGCAGGAGGGAAAGGGCCAAACAGCCCTTCAAACGGCAGCCCGCAGGTGGCGATTTGTGACCTCTTTCTCCTTTGACCATGCCCTCTCCGGAGGTAAGGGCTACCCCTCAGGGGCTGCCAGGACGGGGCAGGGCGCTGCCCACACACGCCATGACCAAAGCAGGTGAGATTTGCTCAGGCAGGGCTGGCAATCATGTGAAGGACAAAGCTGCCTCTCTCAGGACCAGAATACACACGGCCACAAGTGTGTGTGTGTCACTAATGTGGCATTCACAAGGTCCCCTACCCAACCACTCACAGCTGGTATAACTTTGTGCTGACCTGGTCTGCAGCTGTAGACTATCGGCACACGATTTTAAACTAAAGAAGAAAGAAAACGAAATCGACCCTACTGCTGTTCTCTCCTTTTTTCTTCCCAACCCCCCCCCCCCCAAGAGTGGATGAGAATCAGCCTATGCTTTGTGCAGCAGCAACAAGGATAATTTTCGTTTTAGCACTGTAAATCACTCAGTGGCAGAGGTGAGGCGGAAGGACCCAAAGCACTGCAGCATGGCTGAGCAGGCAGCCCACAAAGGCTCGGCTGTAAACACCTACTCGAGCCCAGATATGCACGGGAGTCTTACATGAGCTACTGAAAAGAACAGGAAACATTATGTTTCATTCGTGTCTGCAGAGCGGCACACAGCTCTACAAATGAAGAGATAGTGATTTCCTCTCGTCAGCCTTAAAAAAGTACTAAATTGTAACCAAGGCAGCAGATTTGTTACCAGCTGAAATTTATCATTTCTCTATAGCAACCAGGTCCCTTCTGCCTGGCTGTTGCTGCCAGATGTTCATTTCACTGTAATTTAGCCATCCACACAAGACACTGGCTTGCACTGCCCTTGCTCTGTTTTCCTCATTAGCAATTCTCTTTGCTTCCTGGTCATGATTTTGTTAGCCGTAAGTCATGCAACAGCCAGGTGAAGTTGTACAAAGCAGTTTTTATTAAGCTGGTGGGCTGTGCTGCCTGCCAAAGCTTTGCAGAGGGACAGCCTCTGTGTTCCAGGGTGTGATATTGAACCTCTGCACTGCAAGGGGAAAGACCTTTCTTGAGAGCCTCTTCTCCACTGCCTCTTGGGCGGCTGTCACTCATCTCCTCCACCTAAAACAGTAAACCCTGCTCCGTCAGCCACATGCTGGGGAACAACACAGATGGACTCCACCCTTGTAAAGCTACAGCAACATCTTCCAACATCTTTTCTCTTTAACCTCCTCTCTCCCCAATCCCTTTTCACAGCTTGTTTTTGTTCTCTGTAGAATGAAATGCTATGCTTTAAAAGGATCTTACTTCTTAAGAAGGCTACCAATTACAATCTGTAATTTGAGGCACTTCTGTACATATAAACTGATATGATACCACTGATCTGATACCACTTCTAGGAAGCTAGTGGCTTCTGTTCTTCATGTTCCTGCACTAGAATGTGCTAACCTGTGAAATTGACCACAACTGAGAATTTAGGCATAACACAGTTACAAGCATGAACAGAGAAAGACAAAATTTTCATTTTTTAAATTAAAATCTTAATTTAAAAAAACCTTGATTAGAAGAACAGTGTTGCCCTGTACTTCTAGAAGCCACAGTACTAAGGTATGTTTGCCTTGTGGCTTACCCACTTATCAAAGTATTGCATTCAGCTCACCCACATCTTGCTTTCTAACATTAGCCAGATTTACTTTCCTTAATAACCAGCTTTTATGGCCTCATCTCTACATGTATTTACCCAGCTGCTATGTATTTGCTAGGCGAGGATGTGTGTCACTTCATGTTTCAGAAAGGCTTTTAACCCTCGCCTCTGGGCAGTCAGGATTTCCTGCTCTGCGGCAGCAGGAACAGAGCGAGACAGGAAACACTGCCGGCTGCTGCCACGGGCTGGGAGGGAGTAAGGTCAGCGCCTGGGTTTGTACCTTCTCATTACTACCACAGTCAAGAACTGAACTTACCAAATTGCTTTTTTATGTTTTCAGGATTTGCCAAACTTAACTTGAGTACATAACATCAGTGATTGTCTTTAAAATGCTTTGAAAATGGTGTTGCTGAGCCAGCGCTGACTGATGCAATGGCAGTGCTGGATATCCACATGCTCAGTGTCCGTGTCACTCATGGGAACACAGCCAAGCCCTTCCAGCAGCCTGAAATGGGAGCAGTTGTTTCATGACCCTGTCTTGGGACCATCCATTTTATATTTTGCCATGTAGAAGCATTGTGGGAAGTCAGCCACACTCACACAAGCTACATGATATCGAATAGCAGAGCTGGGATAATCATTTGATATTCCTCATAATTTAGAGTTTTAAAGTATTATTTTTAAACAAAAGTATTTTCACTTCTTTTCTAATTTGATCTGAAGTTTCAGAAGCATCAACGTAAACTTTACATGATTAGAGTCACATCATCGAATTTTGTCCATCATATTTTCGCGCACACACAAATCCACTGCTGTGGTCAACACTTCTGTTTTATCCTTTAGAAGGCTGCTATGATACTTTACAGTACTACAACAAATACATTAGTGTAAAAGCTGCTACGGTTCCCATTTGGGGGGGGGGGCAATACTACGTACTACCATGAAGGTGGGAACAGGCAGAGTGCTACTCAAATAGGAATGTTATACTGGAAATTACGAACAGTCAATTGAAATTTAGATTTATTCTGAATCAAAATGAAAGATTCATAAAGTTTCCATAAAAAGATCAGTGCTTTTTTTCCAAAATGCAAAAACAAATTCATAAATGAAACATTTCACAGCATTTCAGTAAAGGTACATATTACTGCAATTTGTATTGGTAAATAGTGCAAATAGCAGTATGTTTTAAAATATCATAGCCCCCATATTTTTGAAACAGAATTTTAAATTTCAAACTGACAGCACTAGGATTTTCCAGAGACAGCACAGCAAACATCCTTGCACAGTATTTTTGACCTTTGAGCAAAGCAGACCTTAAAGATGACAATGAAAAAAGCAACCACCTGCCAATTCTGGTCTCCATAGAGAGCCTGAGGAAAGACATCAATTTATGTTAAAGGTAATGTGTGGAATTCAAAGTCAGTGTTGGGACTATAAAACCATAAACGGTGAGCCTATAGTATTTACACAGCTGCAAGTTCAGATCCAGCTTTTTATAAAATTTATGTATTTCAAACAAAGAGAACACTGATGGGGTCTGGCTGTCATCCTGAGACAAGTATATCATCATCTAAAATCTCCTTCAGATTCAGACTCATTGGATCTAAGTAAAAATACCGTGGTTTTAATGCTGTTAATAGAAGGAAAACACAAATAAAATGCTTGATGACCAGGTATTCTCCTTCCTGTGAGCAAGCATACAAAAAAAATTTGGATCATATTGAGAAAGTGTCATACTTCTACAAGGTGAACCATGCCATTAGTTCTTCTGTCCCTTGCATACTATGACTTTAGCAGGTTTTGTGCAGTAAGACGGAGTAACAGTGCCAGCACAAGACAATGCATAATTTCTTTAAAGTGACATGTCATTTCAGCCAGTTTAGCTTAAAAGGCAAAGACTTTATAGCAATGATGCAGATAACTGAGGAATATTGTTTCTGCTCACACGTGAGGCATTGCTGCACGCAGAACTCTAACAGATTCCAGGCCCTGTGACAAGGAGTTTTTATGTGAGATGAGCACAGCAGCAGGAAACTGTGTATCATTTGCAACAGCTTAATACAACAGGGCTTTGAGATATGGGAAGCTAAGTAAGACAAGATCTGCTTCTGTATTATAATGAAAGAACTTTCAGAGAGCAGCTGAACATGGTCCCTGTCCTGCCCAAACAGGGAATACCAAGGAGGTGAAATTCTGAACCAAGTAGCCTGGTGGTCAGGTGTTGTTTTGCCCTTCCTTCCCTGAAATCCTCTCTTTCCTGTTTTGCTTTACATGGGACACAAAAGTAGTGCTCCTATTAGCATGCATTTATAAATTCAATCTCTTCCCTCCCCAGCAAGTGCCAAACCTTTCCTAATAGTTTTCCCTAGGTAAGAGTCCATCACCAAATTAAAATTAAGCAATATGACAAGTTAGTAGAATATATTTGTTTAGTTTCATCACAAAAAACACATACTTGCTTAGGCTGATTTTCTTTTTATTAATAATATAAGGTTCTGTAATCTCTTAACATTACAACTGAAGTTTTACAGTTAATCTCACACTAAAATGACAAACACTGTTTGGCTTTATTTGCAGAAAATTAAATTACAACCTTGATAAACATACATTTCCAAGATTGAGAAGCAGTTTGTGTTTTCTGGATTTCAGTGCTAATGTATCCCTGCCTTTGAAATTGGTTTCAGTTAATTAACATTGCTACGGAAGAACTATTTGGCCTGGCCCCTGTTCACAGCTGTAAGGCAAAAATGACATCTCTAACTTAACCAATATACTGTAAGTCAAATCAAGACATGTTTTTCATTGACTGTAAGATTTAGATCCTGGATCAACTTCTAACAGATTTACTTCTTTTCCCCCAAAACTTTATAAAGGTCTCTCTAATGTAAACGTATTTTACAGTCAAGCCACAGTCACTCTGCACCTTTCCTCCTTCAAAGGGAGCAGAAGCTGTGTAATTGGAAGTCATTACAAGCTTAATTAAAACTGCTTGTAACTTACACATGGCCAAAATAGTCAAGCAAATGCAAAAGTTGTGTTATGCATGAGCACTTCTAATCTGCAAGGATCAAACTCCATCTCTGAACAGGCTGCAGCTACAGGAAGTGAACTCTGCAGAAGAAAGTAGAGCATACAGAAGGAGTGGTGGAAGACTATAGCAGCAGAGAAAGTTAAGATTTCATTTAAATGGTGAATGATCTTTCTGTATCTAGGTCTTCTGAACTTGCATTACATTTTTTCTATTTTCATTAGCAATTTAAATGTGAAATTAAAGACAATAATACATATGTTTCAACTGCAGTTTCAACTAAGCTCTGACCAGTTCGTAAGATAGTATTTAGGAAGACAGCAATATCCATTACATTTGTAGTTAATCTTTTCCTCAGAGCTATCCTGTGACAGTGCTTTGGGACCCTTGTAGCCTGTTATTTCACCTTCCCATAGGATAACTGACATACAGTAAAAATCTTTACTGCATTTTAAATCACTTCAGAAGTCAGTGGCCATTCAAAGGTCAGAGAGTATAAGGAGTTTTTACCTGTGTACTTTCAATACAAAAAAGGATGAGGAAGCCATAGTCGGAAAATAAAAAAATGGGAAGGCTGTTGTAGAGCTGTGTTATACTTTAGTCAAAATCTTAAGAGATCAGTATTACTAAGCTATGACTACTTGTTCTACTTCTCTTTGTGCTGTCATATTGCAAAAAAGCTTCACATGCTTTCCTTCAAAATTAATTCTTCATAGTTAGACAAACTTTCATTGAGGCACATAAACACCCTTCATATTTACCAACTCCCAGAAAGGTCTCCACTGGGGAGTGACACAAGTCATCAGCGAGACGCCAGCCGTGGCCACGGAGTCACCCCTGTGCAGCTGAGGTGAGGAAGTCCCTGCACCACCATGTGCAGATTCACTTCACTGAGACACCTTTGCGTACTTAAGGAACACTTAACCACAGTGAGAAGGCTCGGTTTCCTAAAACAGACTACACCTACTGTTTTGGTTACTGCTGAAATATGAACTCTGGGGACACGAAAAAATAATAGATTTTTATACTGAAATGTGAAATAAAGACCATTCAAAATAAATCCAGCTGCATTAAAAACATCACATGAACATTCTGTCTCATGACCTGCACATCATAAAAGTTTTCTTTAATTACCATGACAGCATGCGTTTTAAAGTCATGTTTCAAGTGTCCATGTTTTTTAATAATTTGAATTGTAGCACTGAAATTAATCTTTGAACAAGTTCAGAGTTGTCTGATATGTAGTATTTTTTCAAGTGTTTTATACTCTTTTTGGTATATTACCAAAACTGAGAGCTAATTAGAGAGTATTCTAAAATAGTTTAAAAACAAAAATGCAATTTATCTTTTTGTTCTCATTAAGGGCACTACCAATACAAAAGGTGTCCAAACTGACACTACAGAGCTGTGAAGCAGTTGCCTAGAGACAGTGTCCTCAAAGGATAATCTGTATTTATTCTATCTTATGCATATACATTAATTATCAAAAAGTTGGATAATTTGCTTTAAGAAAGAACCCACCTTAAAAATGGATCATGAGTATCGACAAATATTTTTAGTTTCTTTTACTGATTAAGATTCAAGTTTCAATGTAAAAATGCTTACTCTCACATGATACTGATCAAGAAAATATTTCATTTTCATAAAGTTCAATGGACAATTAAAATTGTGGCTGCTCGTGAAGTAAATAAATGATTCATAAAGGCCATAGGAAACTGTACAAACCTTAAATGGGAAATCTCACTTCCAGGATGACAGTAGGTTGTCCATTTAAGTATTTTATTAAACTGTTGTGACTGTTTCAAAAGACAGTGCTGGGCAGTTTCATTTGAATAACTGAAAAAGATATTTTGCATCTGTGCAAAACAAACACAACAGGAACAAAATCCATACACACTAGGACTGAAGTACAGATGAACACAAAATTTTGTTACAAACCTGTTTTCAACATACAGTGAGAAACGTCCATTGTACAAAACTTAGTGACTGACCTACAGTTAATTTAAGATTATCCCAGCAATGCAAATACAACTCAGAACAGCTCAATTGTGTAAGATTTTCCAGTAGTACTACAGTGAGAGACTACTGAATTTTTAGTAGTTTGACTTACACTGTCTCTTTAGATTAAAGCCTACATTTGTACTCTTAATATTTGCTGGTTACAAGTCTGTTACATACTTAATCCAGTACAGGGAAGTACTCCTTGGTGTTCTCTCATCTGTCTCCTAGCAGCTTTCCTCTAGCAAGAGGCTGGGTTGAGCAGCTGCTTCTGTAGAAAACACTGTAGTCAGTCTTTGTCCTCCTTGTGGGGGATGCTTTAAGTAAGAAACATCTGGCAGTATCCAGCACTGAAAATACTGTCAGCTGTGCTGCCTAACCGAACTTGGAAACCCAAATTTGCATTTCCTGGTTGGTACTTTGTGCCCAGTAGGTTGGAACGTTGTTAAGTAAAAGTCCATAAACATTAACAGTGATGTTTACACTTTATTGGGGAAGGGGGAAGGGAGTAGCAAAAATCAATGTAAGTTACTAGTTTTTAAAGTTTAGTCTATGTTATATTTGATTACTGGGATATCAATACAATGAAAGTGGAGGAATTTCAACAGTAATTTTTAATTTTTAGTACATCATTTGTGCAGGGCTTTATAAAAGATTTTTGTTTCCAAAGATGTTATTGGGGTCCACATATTCTTTAACAGATCTCAGCATTCCCAAGCCAACATCAGAGATGCTCTCCTTCATCCAGCGCTTCCGCAATTTGCCTACTGGAAAAACAAAAACAAAGTGTTTCAATATATGGCAGGATTCTAGGAGCCAATCAATCTTGTGACCATGAATGAATAAACACTGTGTGATAAATGCTTTTATTCAAAAATGAGAAATGTTTTGCTTTATTTGATTTATTGAGCCCACCAGACTATCAAGCTCATTAAGCTCAGCATACTCCCAGAGGAAGACTGTGTTCCACACTGTCTACTTTCTTTAGAAACTATGAAATTTAGATGAAGCTTAGGCTGAAATCACATGTTCTATTAAGACAAGGAATCAGTAATAAGTTTTAAAAAACCACAAACTAATTTTAAGTAGGAAACTGTAGAGGAGATTACTAAAAAGTAGAACCCTACGTTTTTTGATGTCTTTGAAGTGAAAACTTACCTCAATAAACAAGCTTAAATCAGTATTGATTTAAATAGCAAAAAAAAAATGTTTTCTATGAAGAAGGCTTAATATTTCATTCAAAAGTTCTATGCTGGCTGGCAATTGCTCAACGCCATTACACAAGAGCTTCATTTTCCATGTAAAAATGGCTATTCACAAATACAAACAAAGCTGAAACAATCTTTTAAGAACTCATTTCACTAAATTCTCACAATAGTCCTGTTAAATGGCCAAGTGTTCACATGCTAATTAACCAAATCATCAACTCTGATTAACAGATCATTCAAAACTGAGGACATTTTTTTCATTAAACACACTCTAGCATTTAACTTGTCAGCCTGAAACACAATCCATTTGTCAGTATGATAAGACATAGTAAAGGTTTGAGAGACAGAAGCTTTTTAAGAGTATCTGAAGCTAAATTCAAGCCATCTTTTGTGCCCTGTTTCAGGGTAACCATCAAACTGTCATCAGAATAATAAATTACAGGGACACCTCTGGAGAACAGAGCATATTTGTTTATACCTTAAGGAATACGAGCCAGTCACAATGCCAACAGAAAAAGCAAATAATGTGAGACAGAATGAAATCTGCAGTTTGCTAGAAAACAACTATTAGCAGCATGTGTGTCAAGATCAAAGATCACAACTGAAGGACAAAAGATTTTGTCATGTGGTAGAAACTGTGGTTGTATTTTGCAGCTCCAGCTCAAGAAAGAATCCCCATCTGTGAATATACTATCACTACAATGTGACTGTCTGAGCAAACTGATGTGGTTGAATTTTATCTGTTAAAATGTTAATACTACTACAAAACACCTGAATTGTGGATGTGGCTTGACCATCCCCTCAAGTCACTCACGCTGGCTCTTACACAAGCAGCTGAAGAACAGTCATTACTATTCTCAACTGTTATCTGTAATATAGTTTCAGTGAATGTGCTCTGTGGTTATGGATGTAATTGTCCTGAAAAGACTGCAAACAACTGCTCCAACAAGAATCACATTAGAATCACAGCAGGATGCCCAACAGCTAGCATGCCTGCCTCTTTTACACCTCCAGTAATAATGCAATTCCACAAGGAACTGAACTACTGTCTGAGCAGCACCAAACAGTCGTTGCATATTTAATGAAGTCGCTCACCAAGTGCTGGAAAACAGAAGGTGCTTGGAGTGCATCATTAGTTCTGTCAAAGTGATAATTTACACATCTATCTTGTCAAATTTTCTATGGTTTATACTTTTGCAATAATAAATCTAACATACATCTGATTAGTGAACTGGAAAGAAAAAAAGCTATACTACAGTTACCAGCAGTCCTTCACAAACATGCTCAACAAAAAGATTTTAACCCCTTGATAACAACGAAGTTGATCCCCTGCTTCTACTGTTCATGTCAGTAAGATATACATGGAGTTTCCAACTACTCAGGTTTTCACATTAGAGTTAAAAAGCTCTGAATCAATCTCTCTGAATTCTAAGCTGGTCCATCAGATAAAATGGAAAACAGATCAAGTGAAGGAAAGGCTCTGTGAAAATGAGAGCAGCACTTAGAAAAGTCATTTATATATTGTTTCACTTCAGGTTAGTGCTGTGCTACAGATTTTCTGGTCCTTCTCCTCCACAGGACAACCAAACTGTCTTCAAGGATGAGAAGGGGAAAGGAGGAAGAAAATGGCATAATGGTAAAAGATATAACTGTGAACATAAAAATAATTCCAAGTGACAAAGTTGCTCACCTCCCCTCATAGACCAGCCAAAGAACAGCTCTGCCCTCAAGGAAGCCTCAACTTCCCTAACAATAAGGTCTCAGAGAAGCCCAATCTTATCACAGACTACAAAAAAACAACGTCCCATTTCTAGCCTAGTGAAAGAAGACTTTTCACGTTTAGCCCTACATGATGGCATTTATCTAAAACTGACAGGAGACCAGAACTGATACAAGCATCTACCACCTACCAGGCTTTCAGCATGGTATGCTTTTCTTAATTACAAAATGAGATCAAAATCACTTGATTCTATATGCTACATCATAACATTATTAACAACCAATTTGTAATAGCTTAGCATAGCAAGTTACTATTTGTCCACTCTGCTATACACACCATCACATGCACAATCCTTGTTGCTCCAGCTGGAAGCAAACACAGCCCCTCCTTCTTGCACCTTCTTCCTCTGAAGACACTTAATCTCGCATCTGAAGGGAGGGTGTCAAGAGGATGGAGCCAGGCAAACAAAAGGACAAGAGGCAACAGGCACAGAAAGCATGAGGAAGAATTTCTTTACTATGCAGGTGCCCAAGCACTGCAACAGACTGCCCAGAGTCTCTCTCACTGAAAATATTCAAGAACCTCCTGGATGCAGCCCTGCGCCATGGTGCCCTAAGACAGCCCTGCCTGAGCTGGGAGATTGGATGAGATGACCCACTGTGGACCATTCCAACCCTACCTATTCAGTGATCATATTGATCCAAGATGTGGTACGAGAGAATTAGTCTTCAAGTTTTACAGGTGGCAAGTGCCCTGTTCCTGAGGTGTGCTGAGCAGTCCAACAATGCCTTAAAACATTCACTGCTAGGAAGCCAGAAGCCTCCAATCTGAACCCCAGCCTATTACACTGAGTACAAACCCCACAGCATGGCAGGGAGCCTACTTCACACAAGGTACTTCAGATCAGAAAGCCAAGGAGCTTGTTCAGTAGCAACTCCAAAGACAGCATCAACTTTATTTTTAGGGTTTTGTCTATCATTCTAGTCCATATATGAATGAGAAATACATGAACTGGCTAAGTAACTTTTCTCCAGCTCTGATACATACTGCACCATGCTGGTTTCATGGGAAAAGTTGGTCATCTTTCCACAGCCCTTTTTCACTTGCTCATCTTTGCATCTGGATGGCTACAAAAAGTCTGGCTGCTAAAAATGGAGTGAGCAAACAGCAGGCAGCAATTGGTTTTCTCACTTTTGCAATATGAAGTACTAGGGCACACATGAACAGTCCTGTAAGGAAAATTTTCATGTAGCTGATTGATATTTATAGCACTGTGCAGTCCCAGTGGAAATAGGTTCTGGTGGCACTGCACATGGCTCTGGACTTCCTCTGCTCCAGCCCTTTCAACTTGAAGAGTTAGTTACTGCACAACAGCAGCTTTGCAAAAGGAGCAGCACTAACAGGTCCTAAGAAGGATGAGGCTCGAACAGCTGTTGCATGCTCTTCCTGAAGCTAGCTGTCCCTACAGAAAGCAGCTCTCTGCCCTTAGAAATTGCTTAACATGCTGTTAGTCTTCCAGGGAGAACTCTGCAATACTGAGAAAGGTCAGTGCAGAAATGTAAAATACAGCAGCACTGGAGTATATTGGACCAGCGTACGCCAAGTCTACTACATAATTAGCACTTAACATCACCATAATACTTTGCACATTTTTACTTGGTATCTTAACAGCTTAAATACTTTCAAGTTCTGTGTTGATGAATCAGGAGGTCCTTTCTGCTTTTTAAATTATTTTTTAAACTTCTTTTCTTTTTTTAATTTCACATGAAGTTACTCCATTCTAACAAATGTCACAGTTTCAACTCATTCTAATGAGTAGCACAAGCTCTGGTATGTTTAACCTAAGGGTAGAAGATATTTTTCCTGTGTAGAAGAGAAAAGAATGTGTTCAACTCCCACTCATAAAAGAACTTTATAATTTCAGATTTTGTAGTTTGTGTGGGTTAATTACTGCAGTGTATAGCTTAGGCCACAGCCTCTTGATGCCAAAGAATTGCAATGCCAAACACCTAATTCAATGCAAATAAGGTGTAAGGTTTGTTTTTTCCTTTGTTTTATCTTGGGGTTTTTAGGGGTTTTGCTTGGGTTTTTAGTGTTGTGGGACTTTTTTCTTATTTTCTATTTTCCTATATAATCTGCCATTGATCCTATAGCTAAACCTGTGCAGCCTGGGATACCTGGTTAACCTTTATTCTAGTCAGTTATCTAGAAAGTAGAAGAAAATTAGTTCTATTATGTTAAGTGGCTAAATGGGGCTATTTTCCTCAACCCCACAATCTGATAATTGTTTCCTTAAACAACCAGTTGTAGTTAGAACAGTCCCTCAAAGGGAAGCAATATATCATTACTTTTTACACTGTTCTTTAGCTTTACATGGGTCCTTAGATTCGTAATATGAAAGGGATCAGGTACAAATCCAACCTTCTCTCTTTCTGATGCTCTACCCCAAAAAGGTTATAGTTGTATTTATATACCAGCCATACCTACTGATACTTCCTCAGCACATGTTATTTCATGCATACAAAAAAAGGCATGTTTTATGAAAAAGGAATTCAAGAATGAAAGGTGTGATGCATCATATGGGTGTCTTTAGGGCTTGCCATAAATTATTAGAAAAAATATTTATCTAAACTTAGACTTGTATCTACAAGAAATTGTCATTCCTAATGCTGCTTTTTAAATGCTAAGTTTCTGAACAGTACCTATGGCTCTCTAGCAACCTTACTTACATGACTCTCAAATCTAAAGACACCCAGCAGCCAGAAAAGGAGAAGGATAAAAGCTGTGCTTGAAGATGTGCAATATCCCTTTCTGATCGTAGGACACAGTACAGGCAGGGTGACAACTATAATGGGGGGTGGGGGGAAGGAAGATGTTTCCACAGTAAAGTCCTTCTGAAAGTACTCATCAAAAAGTACAAAGTACCATGATTTCAGTTCTCACAGTGGACTGCAGCTGTGTACCTATCTGCAGTTGGTACTTCCCCAGATGTAAAGTAATTTAGAGATTTACACAACTCAAACTGTCATATATGACCATTTCTTCACTCAAGGAGTATATGGAGATTTACTTAAGCAGGCTTTGTATTTCCTATAGCCTCGAGTCCCAGACTACATCTGTTTTCTTTGATACACAAACTCAGAGTTAAAATAGCTCCATTTATCACAGTGTGATTGTAGGCAGACAAATCAGCCTGTTTCCAGATAGTGAAAACAACTGTTATTAATCACAATTACAAGACAAACACCAAAGGAAATTGCACCAGTATTTTCTTTTACCCCACACAATAGACCAGTCAGTGCTAAGAGTGACAAGGCCTGAAGGTCAGTAAATAAAACTGACAATATGAGGCTAATTTTCAGCAGCACATCTACTAAGCACTGGAAAAAAAAAATCCTGAATATTGTACACAATGAACTGCCAGACAAAACCACTCAAAGTAAAAAATATGTATCAGTATCAGAGGCAGTCATGCATACAACATGTAGCGTAAGAAGTCGAACAGAAACCCAGTTTCCATAGCTGTGGAGTCACAAAGTTCAAGTGTGCATTGGTTTGAAAATGCTGTATAAAAAATTTTTTTCTTGCTCAACACATGCTGTAAGCAAGGTTTTATTATGGTGAGGGCAAATCCATCCAAATGTGTGACAAGCTCCAGCTGCACGAGAGTTAATGCATGAAATGCTGGTCACAGTAAAACAGAGCTGCCACAGCAGGGAAAGCACAAGAGTACATCAAGAGGGTAATTCCACATCCAGTGTGTGAGAATTGACAGGCCCACTACACCACCATATTAAAGATTTAATCAGAGGACCATAAGAGCATATCAGACAAAATATACTGAAACCTTTTCACTCATGTTATTATCTGCACACCTTTCAATATGCTGATATTGCTAATGCAGAGTCCATTTCAGTTTCCATCACAAAGCAAGATGCCTGAAAATACCCCTAGCTATTTCCAAGCCTAGGAAGTTACTGACGTGTTTTGAAGTCTTTTCCCCCACACAGAGCTTTTAAAATTACCAAGTTTTTCTCTAGTTTTAAACCATTACACTTCTTTGCTCTTGTATCTGTGACCAGGCAATGTCCCAAGAGAGCAGAGAGAAGAAATACATTAAGATAACCAGTTTCAAGAAGGTAGCTGCACAAGCCACACTGACTTCATGAGTCTTCCTGACATCGAAGGTTACAGCATTATATAGAAGACATGCAATCAAATTAGGCTATCCATGTATGAGGGAAAAGCATATGTAAAGCATCAGATATAGGAAGCATCACTCATAAATGACATTGGTTCTTAATATTAAAGCACAAAGTACCTTGCAAAGATGCTAGTAACACAGGCCATGTGATCCCCAAGAGAGGCCTAGATAACTAGAACTTATCAGACAGCAAGCCAGCAATGTCAATACTTACATAACATCAATTAGGCAACAAATGGTAGATTGCAACACAGTCCAGTTTAAAGTCACTGGCTCTTTTATTCAGACACTTGGCCTAAGTGCTCTGGAATTTGGGCTAACAGCATTCACAAAGCCACAAGGGACACAAAACTGTCTTAAAACTGTGAAACTCACATTTTAAGTCTTTGTAACTGAATATATATCTGCACAAGGATCAGCAGAAATTGTTTAAGACAAACTGATCAAACTGGAAAAAGAGTGAGAAGTTACTAGATAAAATGCCAATTTCCTCCCCCTTGACTCTCCTCCAGTAATTTCAGTTAATGTCGTGAAATATTTTTCAGAGTTCTAGTACAAACTATTTTATGTACTCATGAGTATTTAGTAGTATCAAAGAGACTAATATTAGATTGAGAACATTACCTCCATGATGATGTGAAAGACTTCCTCCATTGGCAAGTATTTCTTCTCTAGCAGCCCTCTAAATTTGAAAGATATGGTATTTATTCAACAGCAAATGCACAAGATTTCTGGATTTCATTAAATGATTGCTATTGCACTCATACACACAGGTGTATGAAAAGTTTCTGAAGTAATTAGGGTATACAATATACGTAAACATTATAGTTCAAGTTTCAGATAAAGGTAAATAAGAGTCTTCTTAATAAACATTATCAAAGCCAAGACAAATGGCATCTCTTGTAACAAATGTATTACTCAAGAACAGAAGGTTCTGGATCACTTTCCCCTTGCCAAAACTTAAATAGTCCAGTGTTGAGATGCTCATTTGCAAGACGATTAGGTCTCAATAAAGAAATCTGAAAACAGGCTTGTCAGAGTGATTCAAGATCCTTATTCAGATCAGAGTGTAACACAGATCTCCAAGATCCTGGTTGAGGCAGTGAGGTACTCTACAACTGACAACCCTTTCATGGGTGCAGTTTGTGGCAGAAAACAAAATTTAGCTTTTTATGTTAAGAATGTTCAAGTTGTAGAATCTTCTTTGCTATTCATCTGAATAGTTAGAGAGCTTAGAAGGTGTAACAATGAAAGCTTTTCTAAGCCCAAGCACTACATGGTTTTTTTTTCAAAAGAGTGTATTTTTTTAGAAATAACATGTATAACTGTACCTAAGCAGTTAGATTTTTTCAGTTTGCCATAGTGTATATGTATTTGGTCAGGAAACTCACTTTGTTATGTTAAATTTACAATGGAAGATGTGCATCCAGGTGACCACACTGCTAGCTAATTCAAATAAAAGTACTATCTAGGTATTAGCAAAGTTTCATTGAATAAACACTCAAGTACTACATTCTTCAGTGCCCTACATGCAACAGCATGGAAGCCTCTGAACTTCTGGATAAAAGTTTGCATGTGCTTGCCAAATTCAAGAGAAATTTCTAATGAATAAGCATGAGAAGAATGATATCCTAGCTACAAATACAATTTCTCCACAGTCTTACTAGCAATCTTCTGGTGCTGAAGTTTGAGCATAGGAACCAGAAGATAGGACAAAAAGCAGTTTGGACATAGTCCTTCTAAGAATTACATCCTCAAGGTAACAAGGATATTAGATATTTGTCTCCCCTAACTAGGTAAGTACAGTGTTTCATCAGCCAAAGTGTTAAAGCAGAATTATTGCAGAGCTTCTTGGCCAATGCTGAAGCAGCTTACAACTGCTCTAACAGACTGGACTCAGACCAGCATTTATCTGGGCCTAACAGAAAAAGCATGAGACTCTCACATTCCTTATTCTCCACATGCAGCACTATTAATAAAAGTATGATCTTGACAGTTTTACCACACATTTTTCAGACTGAGTATTAAGCAGAAGAAATAGCTTTGTAAATAGTGGGACTAAGGAAGACTAGTTTCCTGTGAATTTGGGGTTCAAGGTTTAAAGTTTCTGCTGTTCAAGAAACTCCAAGTCAAGCTCTTCTTGATTGGGATTCCATTTCAGTCAGAACTATTGATTTACTGATATTTAAAATAGTCAACTGGTAGTCTTTTCTCTACTTGATGAACTATTAGCATGTACCTCCTATTACTGATAATGATCAAATCTTTACAAACAGATTTTTGAGGTCTTTCCTGCAAAATCCATTAAGCTTGGCCAATAGGCTCAGAAATAAATACAGGTCATTAGCTTTTCCCCCTTTAACAATTGCTCCTTTATACATTACCTCGATTTGTTCATAGACATGAATAGGATCACTAATTCCTCTGTAGTTAAAGGCAAAGTAGAAGTAGACACATGCACCTGCATCATAAGTCTGTGTCACCCTGTTGAAGAAAACTGCATTACAAACAAAGCTTTATGATATTAAGCCAACCACTATGTGACATTATGAAATTCATAAGATTACTTATCTTAAAGGACAGCATTTTTAAAAAAATTTTTTTACCCTTTTTGCTCATAATCCATGAGCGACTCAATGCTATGACTTTGAAAGTTGAAGCTCTTAAGTCATTACACTTGACTCTTGTACATATAAGCATGAGTTTAAAGCCTAAGCAGGTGCTACTAATTCCTTGGATTCCCCACTCTTACATGTAATCCACTTGCAGGTTCAAGAGGAAGGTCAAGGCTACTAGTATGTGTAATATCATCACTACATCTCTTACTAAACAAGCATTCAAGAAAAACTGTTTAGATTGTTGCATGGCTTACCTACAGGTAGAAAGAGGAGCAAACTGAACACCCTTTTCTTTGCATTCTCTTACTATCCTTTCCTTTACATTTCTACAAAGGTCCAAAACCCTGGAACAGGAAACACATTAAAATACAAAATTTCAGTATGTGATTTTATACAACTTCTAAAAAAGAAAACTTCAACAACCTTTTTAAAAAGCATAATCTAATACAACGTAAGAGTACCTTCTAAAATCAGTATTAACTAGCTTAGACTTTGCTCCAAGAATAGTCTTCAAGACTCCACTGCTTTTTCTGCACTTCTCCTGAATAACAAGTTTACTGTAAAACTGAGAACCTAAAAGCTCTTTTTCACATTGGAAGAGGTGTCAAAAGTGTTCAGTAAAAGTAAGAAGGTACCTACTTCTGCATGTCTTTACTTACTTTCCTAAGAAAAGAGCCTCAAAGTTTTGGCAAAGTTAACAAATACAGTAGAAAGCCTGAGAACACAAAGGTCTGGCAAACTCTACTAACACTATACCTTTGTTTTGCTGCAAGGCCAAAACTGGAGATTCTTCAGCTGTGCACTACTCTGCCAGCCTGAAACGCTAGAATTCTAATATGGCAATGAGACCTTGTCATAAGCCATTCTTGTTCTGCTTTTTTTTTTTTTTTTTTAATCTTCAAGGACAGACCCAGGTGCAATCAAAGTGCTAGAGTAACCAAAAGAAATTGCTGTTTTTCAAATGACCATTTCTTCAGTTATACATTCTCCCACAAAGGTCTGCAGTGCTTTAATTCAGATTAAGATGTTTTACACAAATTTAAAACTACTTTACAGATTCAAAGAACACAAGAGAAATTTAATCATTTAGTGAATAATAAAGTCAGCTAAATATTTTATTAAAATACTTGCTACCCGTCAAGAACAAGTTAATCAGTTTATGGAAAGTTACAATATTTTCTTAACTTCTTAGGTAAAAATTCATTGTCTTCTGAAAGGCGGGAAAGGCAAAACAAATTGGTGACTAAGCAGTTAGCATGCTTTAAAATCTATAAAGCTAAAGTAAAATGAAGAGCACTTTTGCTTTAAAATTGTCCTCAAATTTCTTCTACCCACTGAAGATACTTTGCCAATTTTCAAACAGGGGCTGGAATTTACCATTGTCCCGAAATTCAATAGCAAGGGTATAGGCTTGCCAGCTTATGTCATCAGACTTTGCACTGCATCTGTAAAGCTTTGATTCAAATCACCTTAGATCCTGCCTAAGAGATTTCTGGCTTACCAAATGGACAAGAGCATCCATAATGATTTTGTGTATTAAACTCTCCTGTGGTCAAATGTTTCTCAACCACAGCTAAAAGATAAAATAACCTTACAAAAAAGATCTTAATCTTGGGCAAAAGTTACCTTTTCAGTTTTCATTTCCCTACATTACTGGAAAAAGAAAAAAACTTATTTAATTCTTTTCATCTTCACTATAGACTCATCTGTTTGAAATACATGCGTCCGCTCATCACCCACTGCAGTTATTGTCACCAATGTCCTGCTCCTAAATGGGGCAATTTCAAGTCCTAAATTCGTTATGGTAAGCTAACCTAAGCAGAAATATTATTGAATGCTTGATACATTGCATTTACAAAATCCTGGTACACAATTTACCACCAACACACAGGCACAAGACTTGAGGCATGTCAGGGTGCATCCAATACACAAAAGGCCTAAATTAAGCATTCCCATGTGCAAACATGATTTAGGAATAATTTGAATGAAAGCAAGTGTTAAGAAATTCTGAAGAATAATCACGGTTTACCTATCCCAAGGAACAGATGTCTCAAATGATTCTCCTATTACATAGTAATCTAGGCCCAGGTCCTAATAAAGAGAGTAAGGAAATTATCAGTAATATTCAGCATCAGCATCTGGGATTCCATTGTATACTACACAGCTAACAGCTGAACAACTTTTTAGTTTGTAGGAGAAAACCAGAAATTCGATTTAGCAAAAACACCCATCAGTCCCAGTGATGTAAGCTTATTACTATGGAAATAGGGAAGCTCTTAAAAGACAAAGATGACAAACATTTTGATGTCATGGCTACAGTGAGACAACTTGCCAGACCATCAGTTTGTCTACACTAACCAAATATTTGTATCACTGTAGTATCAAGCCAAGAGCTTCACTGTTCTGATCAGTATAATATCTAGTAGAAAAATTTTTTGGAATGTGGTTGCTATCAAGATAGAAAAAAGACAAACACCTTCCCATCTTACACACAGCCCGCTGAAATAAAGGGAGATTCAGTGATTTGTCCCCAACAAATCAAGCACTCAGGATGTGCATATTGTTTTGAAAAATAAGAAAATCTTAAACAGTAAGACTAAAATTTGCAAGAACAGCTGCAGCAGTTTAGTCTAAAGTCTATTATGTTGGAATTCTGATTTAAACCACAGTCATAAGCAGATCTCCAAAGAAGAGTAAAAAGACAAATGTGCGCGTGAGTATTTCAAGTACTCTCCAAGCCTCTGATTTCATTCAACCTGTCCATTATTCAATTTAATTTTCCCTACCCTTTATGAGAAGCTGTTTTCTTAACAAGAATATAAATTAATGTCTACATGGTGTTTTGCAGATGAAATTCCATGAAAAATCACTACACAAAAATGGAAGAGATACAACCTCCGGGAAAAATCTGAGATAGGCAGCCTGCACTCAGATTTCAGCGAAATCATCTTGAAAGAAACATCTCCATGCTTTGTTATATTAATTAACATTACTTTCAGCAGACAAAAGCTGACCTACCCGAAGGTAAGCGATGACAAATGTCAGCATGTATCCTCTCTGTCCATTATCTTCTCCTGCTGCCAAACCACTGCAATTTACAAGAACTTAATTAATTTTCCACCAAATCAGTCACCAGTTTACAAAAATATTTATAAAATAACATTGATTATTAAACATATGTGCAAGTTTAGCTGCCTAAGCTGTGTTAAAATAGTGGTTAATAGTAGAGTCTCTTCACTAGAAATTAGGAGTTACTTCAGACCAGCCCTTTATTCATTTCTCTTTTCATTCTATAACCTGAAGAGAGATGAACATAACAAAACATTTGATATGATCTCAAAATAGCAGTCTTTGAAACTCACATGAAAGTGGAGAAGCACAAGTAGACACAATATATCCTGGATATTCATTTACAGGAACATGGATAACTACATTTCTAAGCATGTTGAATTTCTGTACTTGTATGCTCACAGGTCATGAGACCTGAAGACTTAAGATCCCCAAAGCATAAGAGATCTGAATGAAAAGACACAAAAGCCATGGCACTAAAGAAAAAGGAAGCTTTGCTTTTGCTAGTCTATCAAGGATTGTTATCAAAGTATGTTTTTAACTATTGGTTTCTAAGGACAAGAAAGTGCTATTCATCAGGAATCAGTCTTCCTAGAAGCTCCCATAAATTTGAGAGGGGGATATGTGTGCATGAAATCAGACACCCTGAAGAAGCACAGAATTAAAGTATTTTATTCTATAAAACCATTAAATGCTTTAGCATTTTAAACCAGGTTAAACTATTAAACACTTCACTAGAAGTCTTAATAAAGCAGCATAGACAGCGGCATCTTCTAATGGATCTAACTCAGACAAGTTTCCCCCCTTATCAATACACCATCATCTTGAAATACCAAAATACAAAAGGATTCACAGGTGACGTAATAGAATGAAGCAAAATAAATGCACAATTTCAGAAATTATAGCCTTGAAATGCATAAAACAACACTAATATCTATATTTGAATAGTTGATACTAATACTAGCAATAACAATACATTCTTGACAAATCAGTTTTAATGATGGTTTTCATCAAACACACTTAATCAAGGCAGAAGGAAAGAAACTACCTGATCATTACTCAGTGAGTGTTTTCTGTCCCTTTGTGGGACAGAAATTCATTGCACTCTTTTAACTAAACAAGTTTCTTCTATTCATATATTCATATGAATTCTGTAAAAATTTAGTATTACCCTTATTTTGTCTGTAAAGCTGTAGTCAAAATATAGAGTCTAGTACAGCAAAACAAGCTGCTTCCATGCCTGTAAGTAATTAAAAGGGCTAGTTTCCACTTTAATAACATCCATTCCATATTTACTAAAGTATTTTTCTGCAATACACACACAGCTAAAGTTTTTCAGTGAATTACCTAGGAGTTAGTACATGCCATATGTATCAAAGGGAACATTCTAGCTAATTGATTGCTGCTACTTCAAACTGGTAAATTGAGAACATATCCATACATTAACCACTACAAAAATATAGTAGGCCAGTTTTCTCCTGGACAGTTCGTTCCC
This sequence comes from Acanthiza pusilla, assembly GCA_036630365.1. Classification (NCBI taxonomy): domain Eukaryota; kingdom Metazoa; phylum Chordata; class Aves; order Passeriformes; family Acanthizidae; genus Acanthiza; species Acanthiza pusilla. Next base: position 13,999,609 of record JAXCHO010000019.1, read on the forward strand.
AGGTTCACATTGAAAATGTTCTTTGAAAAGCATACCCAAACTTGGTGGCAATATCATAGACTTGCTTCTCATGCTGAAGAACCTTCTCTCTGTCACCCTCAAAGAGCAAGGTAGCTACACACAGTATGTTGGGATCAAATCCTTTAAACTGCAAAGAGAGACAAACTTTCCATTAGTCACAGTCTGTGTGGTAGAATACAAGGAACAAGTTTTTACTTTTCAAATACATGGCGTGTGCCCTGGTCAATAAGTGTTACTGCAATGAAGAGGAATGACTGGAAAAAAAACATCTTTCAAAAATTTACTCCCAAAACACTTAAGTTTTTCCTTGACAGGGCAGGTCAACTGAAACAACAGAAATTATCTGTCACCTCTTTCCTCTGGTGAAAAAGCAGGATAGACATAACAGCTGTCTACCTATGCTATAGAAAAAAAACAGGTCTTAAATGCTTTGAGCAATAGAGACATTTATATTCTATCAACTATTCCTATCAACTATAAAAGCAGGAAGAAGGCTATGACCACCACAAATGTGGAGGGAAGTAAAAAGTTCTGGGCTATCTCTAAACAGAATATGTATTCTCTAACATGTGTCTTGGGACTTCTTTTGTTTTTTCCCACTTCAATAGTTCAAGAAAAAGCAGCAGAATCAACTGTAGTCACTGTCTTCCAGAACTAGGCGCACTCTTTGAAGACCATGAAATTTTCTACATTTGAATATCCATATTTGCAGGAACTATCTAGTTGGCTAATTTGGAGGAAAAATCAACAATAAGACAAAATATTTAATACAAAAGCCTAGGTGACATCATTTTAGCACCAAATAATTCTAGGTTAAAAAGGAAAGAATTCCAGAAAGGTAAAAAACAATTTATATGGGCAAATCAAGCCAAATTATCTTGAGGGTCTCACAAAATTCTAGCTCACTGTAATAACAAGGTAGGTCCTACCTTGACAAAATCTGGGAAGATAAAAATATAGTACAGTGTTGGCCTTGCTCTACCAGTATTAACTGATGATCACTGGTCTGCAACCTGGATAAACTGGTTCCAGTCTTCCCCTGTCACAGAGTTACTGTTAGACAAAGCACATTAATCTCTTGTACAGGTATGACCAGTGACAACAGCTCTCTTGGAATAACTCCTCAAACACAATCTCATTTGAATTAGATCACCTTTAGAGCCTCAAGTGCTTACACTGTAGTATCAGTTAAACTCAGCTGCATTAGAAGCCGTTTACTAAAAAACCTTGAATTTTATGAGTAGCATGCAAAATTCAAACCAATATTAAAACCCCCCAAGTTACCTTTGTGATGTAGAATTTTTTCAGTCCATCCAAAAATGATGTAAAAATGGAAGCAACTTGGGGTTTAAGAGCATGACCTTTGGCAAAAAGCAGAAAAAAAGCATATTAAGGGAAACAGTGGTCTTAAGAGTCTTACTTCAAGGGCTAATTAAAAAATGGCTTGGTAGTCAAAATTACTAGAATTGCATGGAACACTTTGATTATCAAAATTAAAGAGAATTCTCTCTACTCATTTACAACATGATTTAGGAAAAGGTTTCATTAATTTTTTGAAGACTGTGCACAAATATTTGACACTGTAATTAAGGCTGCCTTAGTTTAGATTTCACAAGGCACATGGAAAATTTTGAAAGCACTTCATTAGTTTTTACACCACAAAACTAAGCAAAAATCAGTGACTATTTTTTAAAGTTATACCAAAACCACTGAAACAAACAGCCAAAAATGGTGCAAGTTAGGAGTTAAGCAAATTTTTCCTTAACAGTTATATTACTTGTGTGAAGTTTTCTACATAAAGCTAGTAATTGCTTCCTTAATGACAAACGGGGAACTAAAATTACCAGGATATATAAAAGGTGTCTTGGAGCCTGTTAAATTAACATCTCTGCCTCAGGACTGGGTTTAATTGAGATGAAAGTCTTTTACTGTTTGTTCCTTTGTTTTCAGTCACAAACAACTTCTGAACTCTCATTACTGCTTCACTTTAGCAGCCTGGCATCTGGCCTGCATGCTGTGAGCCCAATTCATAAAAAGTTATGCACCATTTACACGATACTTCCTTCTAAAATACTTCACAAAGTATTTCCTCCTGAATAACACATGAACTTCAACAACTGATTATTCTTTCCTCATCAGCAAAGGGGGACTCTCTGCAGATTCAAACCCCAAGAGTACACCTCCAAGCATACTTAACTAGGCACACGAAAAAGCATCAGATCATGAAAAGATGTGTGTTTTTGAAATCACAAGCTAAAAACCTCCTTAATAATGGCTACAAGAAAAATCAAAATGGACACACCTGAAACTATGTTTACAGCTTGTAATTGGTCAAACTGTGTTTCCCAAATACAAAAGAAAGAAAAAGAAATGCATCTGCCTTCTGTTGCACATGTCTGAGCAGAATAGTGTAACACAAGAGTGAACAAAGCAAGCAACAAGGCTTGCTGGGTCTCTCAGGTCTTACAAATCACAATTTCCTTCGTTTGAAAAAATAAGTTCAGCTTTCTCAACACCATCATATTAATGTTATTGGAAGCTGAGAGCCATCACTGAGGCTCCTGTGCAAAAGAAGTTTCAGAAGTTCTGACTTGCTGAAGTGGTATTAAAATAGAGGTTTTCAAGGTCAGTCACACTTCACATTTTTGTCGTCTGGGTACAAAATAGCATGGTCTCAGCAAGTTCTGCAAACTATTAGCTTTTGGGTCATGGAAATTTAGGGTCACTGTGACAGTGTCTTGAGCCAGAACTTATCTTCTGCCAAATTTCCTAGAGTTTAAAATGACAGCTTTCCCTAAGAATTGCTGCGAAATTATTGTTCTGCATGTTTGACATTGTCCTATTTGGGTGTGTGAACTAGTTGAAATTTTACAAGATCTTTTGCCTTCAGGAATGTTCTGGTAGCTTCACTGACTTTCAATATTTAAAGTCTAACAGCTTAGATGTATTTGCACACAGTTACAGCATTTACAACATCTGAGCTTCTTTTGAAAACCGATAAATCACTTTGGACAAATATGGCATTGCCTCTCGCCCACCCAATCAAACATTATCATATCAGAATATTTTCGAAAAACCTACTATTTCTAAGGAATCTGTTGAGATGCTTTCATGAAACTTAAAGGAATCAACCCATTTCCCTTGAAAATAAGGTGCTGGCATTCTGACTTTTTTTTTCATATCCAACTTCTCATTAATACTCTTAGGAAGAAAGTATTTCAAGTACTGTATTTTAAAACTAGAATCTCTGCTCCTTTACAGCAAAATAGAGGAAGTGACTCCAGAATTTCAATCTCACCAATAGACTAAATGTCAAGAAAGGAAACATAGCAGAAAACCCATTTCATGTATTTATATGCAGAGCATGGCTCTTTACTGCCTCAAGTAGTTGATACTGTTTCCTCAGAGACAGAGGGAGGCTTCTCTTTCTGAAACTACACATTACGGTACTATCTGAAGTTTGAATTGTGGGCTCATTCCCCCCGTCTAGATTTGAGCAAAAGAATTACGACCCAAAACAGACTTAAGCTACAAAAATCCCTTGGAAACAGATGATACTCCACAATGATTTACATACTTACCAAACTGAAACTGTGCATTGTCAACAAGGCGAATTGATGCAGGAGCACATCTCTTGGAGGCAAAGTTAGGGGAATAAGAGGGAAGAAGAATAAAAAGATTATGTACATAACTGGTTTTAAAATTAATTACAATCAAATTTTCACTTTAAAATAGCATACAGGAAAGCACACTTTGATACCAGAGACCTCTGGCCATCATCATCATTGAAAGGGGGTGACTGTAAGTGCTTTCACTTGAATAGCTACATCTACTGGGTAAGTCTAGATATAATGCATTGAGAATTTTCAGTTTAACCTCAAGCCAACATCGTAATAGTCCAAAAACTTTGATACTCAAATTTCGAGTGTTGTTCTAAATTGGCATATGCACTAAAGACACTACACTTGTTTAGTATATCAAGCTTATGTTTCTGTATAATCAGAGATACACATATAATAAAAATTCATTGAAAAAGTTTAATTGTTGAAGGCCACCCTGGCATGCAGCTGAGCACCAAACAGCTGCTCACTCAGCCCCCTCCCCAGTAGGATGGAGAAGAAAAACCAGAAAGGCAAAAGTGGAAAAACACATGGGTTGAGATGAAGACAGGTTGGTAAGCAAAACGGGAAAAAATCCCCCCACAAAAGCATGATGCAAAGAGCAATCAACTACCATCAGCTGACCAATATCCAGGCAGTCCTCAAGCAATGGCAACCCCTAGGAAACTCTTCCCTCTAGTTTCATTTACTATCAGTGTTATATGGTATCTATCTTTGGTCAATTTGGGTCAGTTGTCCCAACTATGTACCCTCCCAGCCTCTTTATCTGCTCCCAACATACTTGCTGGAGGGAAGAGAGGGAGAAGCAGAAAAAGCCTTGACACTGTGTACACACGGTTTAACAATAACTGAAACACATGTAAGTTAACACTGTTTTGGTTACAAGTACAGAAATTAACACCACACATACTCCTATGAAGAAAGTTAACTCAATCCTAGCTAGACTCAGTACACTCATGCTCTGCCATCAGACTGCAATTAAAATCTGTACTTGGGTCTAATCTAGATTCTGCACTCTACAGAAACCTGAAAAACTGTATGAACAGCTGCCTTCAGTTAGGTACGCTTCTGGTCATGCATCATGCCCAGTCATACTGAATTTATGGCCAGAGGAGTACGACAAAGTCTGAATTTTAGGCTAGTCATCGTCTAATCACATGGACATGGAAGCACTCGTCTTTCACTTCATTTGACACGTTCACCCTTCACAGTATCATTAATATGTATTTGGTCACACAGGAGGAAGAAAGAACAGGAAGAACTAAGAGACAGGTTGACAGAAGGCTGTACCAGTGGTTTTGAATGAGACTAAACCACCCACAACCTGCAGCTTGATTATTCTTACATGAAAGTGGACTGGTACATAAAAGAAAGCTTTTCAGATAGCAATCGTTGTAATTACAACTGAGATTGATGCGAGGGGCAACAGAAGAGAAAGAATAAGTAGTTCAGGCTCAAGTAAGCAGTGAAACAGCAACAGCAGCAACAGAGGCTTAGAAGTGGAGCAGCATTAAGTCGCAAACAGTGCCTCTTTTTTCCCCTCTAACTAAGCCCATAGACAGGGAAAAGACATGAGTTCCTTAGCTGATTTAAAATGTTGATCAGCCATATGATTAAGCATTCCCAAGAGGTCTGCTTAGGTACCTTTAAAAGGAAGGACAAGCACTAGCAGTAGAAGCACGACAGAAAAACTGGCAAGTGCTGCTGACTAGCATATACATGTCATTCAAGTACCAGTTTGAACATCTGGCTTGGAACATTAAGCCATTAATTTAGACCAATCACTGGAAAAAATGTAAAGCTGTGTTTAGTTTGGCATTCATTAAAACATTTCTGAAATTATTTCCCCAATTCAGGGTGCATTCTACCATTCATATATACAATTTGGTATGTTTTGCACAGAGCAAAGCAAAATTAGTTAGCGGAGAAAGAGGCTAGCCAGAGTAAGATTTGTTTGGAAGCATATTCTTGAGGAAAAGTATTATAGAACTTGGACACCTATGTAATTCACTACCTGAAACCATCTGACTGCTCTATTCTCTATTTAAATACTACAGTGTAAACACAATTCCACCTGGAAATATCCATCTCACCTATCCATGCCACTGCACTCCAAGAAGTGATTTCTAAATACAGGCCATATCCTTCCATTGCATTCTTTTTTGTTCCTTTACCACTCCAAAGCCATAAATTCAGCTGCCTTTTAGATGTATGCTGCAACTCAATTCCTTTAAACACTGGTTCCTTTTACACAATCCTAATTAATGTGAGGGTAAAGTTCTCCACTGAAGGAGATATGAAGCCGAATTTTTTGGGTTGCAACCTGAAAATAACTCCCACTGAAACAAGCTATTAAAAGGCTTGTCCATATTTTGGCAAAAAATACCAAGCAAAGCCATAATGTGCTCAGTCCTCAATTGCATAATTTCCAAAATCCTCATGGACCATATCCTGCATTTCATGGACCATACGTGCTTATGGGATTTCTACCTCAAATTCCTGGTTATCAATTGCCAGAAATACTGAAGCATCAATACACCCCTACTGCTAGAATCCACCTCCTTGAGTGAAGCCAACATCCAGCTTTTCTTTACCTGCTTTGCCACTTCCCTCAAGCAGGCCACCCCTCGCTCAAAGTTAGGGAAGACCACAGAGCCGTACTTCTGGTATTCAGGGACTGGGCGAATCTTTATCGTAACTTCAGTAACCACTCCAAGAGTTCCTTCAGGAGAAAAAAAAAAACTGAGCAAAATGCTGCAAGATGAACTTCTTGAAAGCTACACAACTTGAAAAATGTTTACCAGAATGTTTTAAGTTAACATAAATCAGAAATCCCAAAAATTCAGAAATCCCAGAAATCCCAAAAATCAGAATTCCCAAAAATTTATTCCTGACTTTTTATATGGTGAACTCTTATAAAATATCCTCTAAATCATGATCTTTGTTACTAGACTTGCAGGCTGATTCCACAGGTCCATTTAAAGCACTGTTAGAAGCTCCAACTTCACAGTCCTAATTAAGATCTCAGTGTATTAGCCTAACACAAGAAATTCATTCCTGCTCAATGCCACCCATCAACACACTGGAAGCCGCAGCATTAAAGATGCTCAAATAATCATGCCATTACAGAAGCTGAATCAAGATGCAGTATGTGAAATTACTCTGTTTATACCTTCAGATCCCATAATGAAGTGATGGATATCAGGTCCTGTTGACATGCGAGGTACTTGGCAGTTTTTTTCTACTATTCCTCTAGGAGTTACCATTTTTATATGAATCACCTGTTTAAACAAAGTGCAATGAGTATAAATACTAGCATTAAGCACAGATTTTTATCATATTTAAATTCTACGAAACATATTAAGTTTGATACCGTTTGGCTTTATAGATTTTAGACATTCTGTTGGCAACCCCAAGAACCTGAGGACTGTTACCAACAATTATTTTAACATAGCATGGTTTCCTCACGCAACAGACAGTTTCCATTCTGTGCCAAATCATATCAGCTGTTGGCTACATGCAGGCAATACCAGTTAAAACTGTTTTGCTTCTCAGTGTAGAACTTCACAGATAGAATTTTATAAATATCAGGATTTTAATACAAATAAAGACAGAGGGAAAAAGTTTGCTTTAGTTTTGCTTTAGATCTGCTGCTTGATAAAGCTACTCTAATTCAGTCATTGATTGCTCCAGAAATATTTCAATTAGGAGGAAAGAGAGGAGTAAGCTTTGTGAAATAGATTATCCATATAAAATCTGCCATAAGACTGACACATGTGTAGGGCTAGAAGGTTGTTTTTTAAAAAGTATTTTTCAATGTTATTGCTTCCATAATATATATAATAACATTTTTCAATGTTATTCAGGCACATGCAATAGAGCCCATATGTGGGATTTTTTAATCCTCTATTCGATTATTTTATACCAAGGAAGAGTGGAGTCTTTGGTTTCCTTCAGTGACACCTTTAAATGAAGCAAAATTACTGAATTTCCACTAATGGCTTTAAAACTTTCAAGCACAGGTAGCTAAGTAATTTTCACTATATGCAATTTATGAACCGTTGATTCTGCAGTAAGTGGATTTTAGGCAGCTTATATAACACACTGTTTCAAGATATAAAGTTCCTCAGAAGGTAAACACTTCCCTGAAACATTCTCACTGTGCTATTTTGAAACTCATGAACTGTTCTGAATCAATTTCCAATCCTATTTCCTCCTAATGAAAATTTCAGAAGCTGTTTTAGCCTGAAGTTATGCTTCCATAATAGAAAAGCCTTCTGCTTCCCAACTCCCAGTACAAGCAAAACCGTACCATTCAGTAACACTTCAGACAGCAGAGGAACGATGACACTTTGTAAGTGCTACTAGTTTTAGTTCAGCCAGGTCTACTGAATAAAAACTGCGCAGAGTTCCTGCCAAGTTCACTCACTGACAGTGAAGTGTCACATCTGTGCACAGAACAGATATGTCTGAACTAGGAGCTGATGAAAAAGCCTGAGGTAATATGGATACATTACCTAGAGTGTGTTGCAGGGAACAAGGAAAAAATTCACACATGGAAGGGTTATTATACAAACTATGAGAGAAAGCTGGAAGTATGAAGCAAAAAGGCAGGCAAAGTCTGAACAGCAATGATTTATCTTCAATATATTCAATGTATTTGTTACAACAGAAAAGAAAGACTTTAAAATGAGAAAGTATGCTTAAGAATCAAAGAATTGTCTGAGTTAATATAAAGATGAACCATTTTAATGACAAAAACAGATTCAAGAGTAGAATACTGTCATTCCCAGTCCATTGCTTCCTTCCTCAGGGTTCCTACAGACTGTGTGGTGGCACTAGATCACAACCATTGTGCACCCATGTGGTCAGATCAATCTACTGATTTAAAAAATTCTACTAGCCTAGGGGATGCAGGAAGGTGGGGAGCTTGCTTGCTGTTAGAGTTAGCCTAGTCCAACTAGGCACCTTCAGGTGACTTCTGGAATCACCCTAAAAGTCTGACAGGACTATTACACTGGATTAATAGAGAGTCCAGAATGGTAGAAGATAGCACCAGAGCCAGGAAAGGGTAACAAGTCCTTAAGCTGGCCAGTGAGTACTCAAAGGAAAATTACTTTTATATCAGTGATAAGGATTATTAATACTAATACCAAAAGCAAGGAAACAAGCATTTCAGTCAATATTTGATGCCAAAACTCTATCACACAAAGAACCACAATTTACTCTTTCTCCCATTGTGAGTCATTATAAAAGTTAAATATCTGAGCAGAGAAATTAGAAAAGGTATTAGAACTACTTACCAGATCTTCAATGTTTCCATAGATGTTTTTTTTCATGCCTGATGCTCGTGTTGCTACCCATCCTCCTAGTGAACTGAACTCCATGGAGTCTGGTTCATGGCCTGTACAGAAGCCACTTTCAGCAAGCTAAAGAAAGGAAAAAATACATCTTACAGGGCCTTCATTGACTTAGTACTCCAAATTCAATGTTCTATATTTGTTTGGGGTTTTTTTTTTTAGTAAGTATCCTGATCACACACCCATTTATTCAGGTTTTATCTTAGATATGTACATGAAATGCAGGTTGATTCTGCCTCTACTGGGCATACCTGTGCTACATATCACCTTATAATACTCCTTCCCCTAATTTTAAATATAAGAACTCTATTGTTCAAAGGAAGGTGCAAATTCAAATACATCTGCAAAAAGTTATAACTAAGTAACTGCCAACTTTGCACAAATGCTGCCAATAAATAAGGCACTTAATCTCTTGTTCTTTCTATCCTAATGTGATATGCAGCAGGTCTGCAGAAAATTTGAGCAAATTGCCTGTACTTAATTCTCTCAAGGAGAGATGTGTTTTAATATACAGCCATCTGGTTGGGCTTCCTGTATGCAACATTGTCAACTATTTGTGATGCAGATCACGCATTCCTGTACATTAAGTAGTCACTGGTTTCCCATTTTTCTGTATTAACTTGGCTTTGCCATCTGCACAGCACCTGAGGTTGACTGGATGCCCTCAGAATCACAACACCAAAGCTGTCAGACAGGAAGAATTAAAGGCCAAGCAGTCTCACATTAAGTGATAACTGCATTAGTGCATTTGAGATAATCAATTTGCACTGACCAACTGATAACAATCATGTTGGACAGCTGTATTTAACTATATCATATAACACGGATCATTAACTATGTTCTGTTGTACGAAGTGGTTCTAACTTAAAGACTGAAAGTCACTTCTACATCCTGCCGGTAGCAACTCATTTAGCTCATGGCTCTCTCTATACCACAGGCACTTGTGGCTTTGTATGTTTACTGGTCATATACTAGGAAAGATGAGTTCATAACCATTGTATATAATTCTTACCAACTGCATGAAAACACATAAGAATTAAACTACAATTATTTGGACAAGATATGAGGAATACCTACGAAAAATACGAAAAAATACTAGAAAATTAACCAGATAAAAATACCTGTTTTTCCAGGTCTTGCCCAACAATGCCAGCTTCTACACAAGCCGTTAAGTTTTTTTCATCTATCCAGAGAATCCGATTCTGTTGAAAATGCAATCAAAACTAAGAATCAATGTTTAAGATTTCTGTTGATTTCCTTCCCTAATGCTACAGGGTCAACATGCTTGGTCATACAATTTACTGTTAATAGCACTCCAGTTATTACAGCAGTGGAAGCTGAGGCTCCTCACTCCCTCAAACTGCTACACGACAGGTTTCAATTTATGAAGTCACTACTACAAGAGAGTAACACACTTATTCGTCAATTTATACCAGGAATGTTTACAGAATAAAAAGCAAAAAAGCCAGAAAGAATTAAGTCAAAACTTTTATACAAGTTTCCCCCTCACAAAATATGCACTAATTATTGAAAGTCAACTACTTCAGCTCCTTCCATTTCAACATAAACTGCTTAACTGATCTCAGATGCCCATATAGACCAGCTTTTATGCAATATAGACCCTACATATAAGATGAAGATAACCATTAGGTGTCTTAGGGCATTAGGATAACCATTAAAATAGTAAAGCTTTGGCAATCATCTTAACCGCTGTCCAAGACACACACGTTTTAACTTTGACAATGCTGCTTTTCACATTAATCTTCTTATTTGCCCTCTTCACTAATGATTACAAGAATTGGCTGGCAGTCATTCAAGACACATGAAAGTGGTTTATTTTCTGACTCAATGCTTATTTACATATCTAGCTGACAGAAAAGCAAGATAGTAAGAATTAACCACACTTCCTTCCCACACCCAAACCTGACACAAGTAAAAGCTGTGGGCTGTAAATCAAGGGGTTCAAATGAAAACCTGAGTCACTACTGTGCTCTTTGTATTTCACTCTCCATAAACACCTGAAGAGCTTCCTGCAATATGCAACTACCACCTCTGCAGAAAAAAATCACTTTCTTTAACTAAAGAACTACTGACTGAGTGGAGAAAATGGAGCCAAAACCCAGGTCTTACCTTCAAGGCTAAAGGAGTTAATAAGCTCAGAAGGTACTTGGAGGCAGTAGAGCCTTACATCAAAGATACAGAGCTGTTTCTGAAGCATCTCATTACCATGTAGCCATAAATCTATCATTTTAAAAGTACAAAGCTCCTTCATAATGGAAAGATGAAAACTAGCAATAAATTTTACAGAACTTCATTCCTAGACTGCCAGAAAGCTATGAACTTCATATTCTCAAGATGTTATCTACACAAAGCCCCAGTTATTTCTTGAAAGTTTATCCTTCAAGTCAATTTATAGATATTAGGTCACCTTACCTACCTTTAAGTAATTTAAATTCTAGTGCAAAAACTAGTGAAATTTGCAGTAACAACTTCCTCTTTGCCTTTCATTTATCCTCAGATACAAATTCCAATAGAGAAGAAGAGTAGCTTTCTCTGAGAGTGATCACTTGAAGCCGCTATGAGGTTTAACGGTGGGGTTTTTTCTTATTAAATATATACAGGTCATATGAATATCAGAAAAACTAACTGAAGGGGCACCAATTTAATCAACATTAATATTTCCAAACCTACTTTTATTCTGGAAAAGAAAGAAATGTCGTTCACCAGGGATCACCCAAGAAACTGTAGGATAATTTAAAAAAAATAAAATAAAACATTAAGAGAGACATACCATTTGTGATGTATCCAATGAGACAATTGTTCTTTTTTCCTCTTCAGGACATTCAAGGGCACTAGAGACACTTGTCCCTCCTGCAAATATGGGAATGACATTGTGATCATAAAATTCTCAGGTAACTTTTCTTCCAATACCATGCCTCTCTCTCTCCTTTCTGATACAGAACTGAATAAAGTAAGATCACTAAAGTTAACTGTTTGAGGCTGGTGATTAGTCTCTTGAGGCTGTCCCTTCTCCCAAATTGGGTTTCACAAAATCAAGGCAGCAGTGGAGCAGGACAAGGCTTTAGCAGCCCTCCATAACAAACATGACATTCCCTGACCATCTCAGCTGCTTCTGTTAAGCCCAGCAAAGAGCTTTAAAACAAGGAAGGATAAGAAATTAAAGCCATTCAGGAAATAAGAGAGCTATGGCTTCTATACATTCTTTAGTTATCACTGTGGAAACCACTACACTTCAACCTAGAAACTTGGCTTAAGAAGTCTGCCTAGTAGAGGAATGTAACAAAAGCCCACCACCTTTGTTTCCAGTGACAGAAAAGGTGGCATTTTCCTTAAATATCAACCCCTATTGTAATAACTTCACAAGTTGACTATAGTTTACTAGACACAAACTTAGAAAACAACCTGAAGATCTTTCTGTATCTCGGTCAGTGAACAAGAAATAGTCAATATTGCTGCTTGCAGCTGTACTAGTTTACTAGTACTAGTCAAAAGATGACTTTCAGCAGTCTTGCAGCCCTCCAGATGACTCTGGCAAGGGTGAGAGTGCTTAGGGTGGGACCAGCTCCGCAAGTTTGGCATCGTCTTCAAGTGACATGCTCATCTTCTCAAATAGTTAATGCCTGTCTGCAAGGGCTGTACTACAGCATAAGCAAGTACCAAGTAAAACACACAAATTTATACCATAGAATTAGGAGTTCTTGACAAAAGACTTCTCACAGAATGAGCTCATGAAAACCAACACCCCCGTGTTTCCTGAGCTCTATGTCAAAAAAAGGTCGGTCACAATTCTGCTTCAGCAAGCTTAGAGGAAAAGTCATCCACAGTGAAAAACCAGAAGTCCTTTAGGAATTCTTTAGGCTGAGAAGGAGACAGATTGTACAGGCCTTTACCTGTACCTGGGACACTTCTTGAAAACCCCTTGCCACAGGAGTCTCTACTGAATGACGTCTACAAGGAAATTAGAATAATTTTGCAATAGTGTTTGACCACAACCCTCTCCGAAACTTTGAGCTTCAACAGTACAACAAAAAAACCTAATTTATACATGTTGTGGGAATAGTGCACAAGTAATGAAGAACACATATTTAAATTGAAGTAGAATACGTTTTCACTAATAACCTTAAACAGATATGAGATTTCATAATTTCACTTACCACCAAATGGTATTATGCAGAGATTGTGTTTGCAGGCTAATTCCACAATTTTAACTACATCTTCATGGCAAACTAAAAAAGTACAAACAGGATTTGTGCTTAGTACTGTTATTTGTGCTCATTACTAAATATTGCAGTCTGAATAAGCAGCAGCTCCTTTTCTGACACCAGCAAGGAAGGCATTTCAAAGTTAGGCACTAAATAAGAGCTGGGCTTAGAAGTATCAGAGTAAAGTTTAGACCTCAAACAATTCTACATTTGAAGAACTAACTACAGTCTTAGTCTCTTGCTCTACTCATGGATTGAGATCTCCTGCAAATTCTCAGGGCAAGATGGACTACCAAACAGTTTACAGTTCATCAAGGTATCTTGGACAACAGATCCAATCTAAAGCTTTTATTGAAAATAGGCTGTCCAATTTATTTTATGTGAGAAATAGTCTCTTCTGAGAGATGAACAGCACATCTTTTTTTTCCAGGATAACATACAGTTTCAGAAGTGGAGTTACTGATGAAATCTAGTTTTTCAGAATGCATTCTGTACCTGCTCAGAGAGGGAGGCAGAAACACTTGTGCGCAGCCAAAACAAATATACTGCATTCATGAGTTTGTACAAACAGCAAAGAACGAGCACGACTAAACAAATGGTTTCCAAACTGTTGCTGCTTTGCTCTTGTCATACAGAGCTGTTCTAAATGAAGGTGGTCAATCATTTTGTTTCAGCTGCTTTTGGAGCTACATAAAATAGAAGTTGTGGTGAGTACTGTTCACAGTCACCAGTGCTGTTAAGTACCTGTCCTCAAGTAATGAATTTCATCTTACAGCGCCTCTTTTCATGCTTCCCATATGTGATTCTTTTCTTCTAAACAAAGGAGGCAAAACTGCGTAGGACTAAATTCTTATAAGAAATTTTGGGGCATTTAATGCAGTGTAGCTATCAAAGTTATAAAAGGTAATGAAAGAGTTGGAATCACACAGCCGAACAGAAATTGATATTTACTTAGATCAAACAACCTTTTGGTTCACTACTGAAGAATGGCACATGAAGTAGTTGCTAGTGACCAGAGACACACGACTCAAGGAAAAAAAACAAAGTATCTGTATTCTTTTACAAGACAGAAACAAGCATGTTTTCTGCAATGGCATTAGTTATTACTCTAAAGCAGGCCTAACCTATATTCAGATTGCCCTGGTCTTCCTCTAAGTCATTTGTCTTCTGTTAAGTGTTCTGATAGGAGTTACAGGTGTTACACAATTTACTTAAGTACGCATGTCCAAACAAAAAATTCTTCAATACAAACATTTCACTACCCTTCTACCATCATGTACACCTTTAGAATCCAAAATTGAGACTGCCATTTCTGACAACTGCTCTTGCTGAGCATACACATTCACATTACACTGTGGTTACTTAAGTGATGAATTCATCTGTCAACAGAAACTTCAGCTATATTTAATAATAAATTTGACTTCTCCACAAAATGATGCAATTTCACAGACACAACCTGCAGTCCAGATGCTAAACAATCATGATTACCATTCATGAGAATGCTCCTTCCGTAAAGGTGAGTTATGTCAGTGAACCAAGACACAGCTTTCCCCCAACTAGAAAGCACAGGAGTTTAGTAAACAATGGCCTCCCAGCTCACCAGGGAGAAGATGATTAAAACTTACCAGGCCATACAACTATATCAGGAATTCGCTTAAACATTCCTTCCCTGAGTACAAATATCTCGTGTAGGCAGTGACCTGAAACACAAACAATAAGTTAACAAGTTCAAACAAGGAAGCATCAAAATCAGCACAGTTACATAAATGAAATGCTCTTACCATGAGCTCTGAATACCCTATCTTCTGCATCCTGGGAATATGAGATTTTAGTGGCTCTAAGATCCTGAAGAAATTCTTCATTTACAATGGATGGAGGTACATCATTAACATTTAAAGATGCCTACAATACAAGAAAATAAATTCATTAATGATAGGTTCACTCTCACAGCATTTCTGTACAACATAAATAATTAAAACAGGCTAACACTGACTGATACCCAAACACAACTATTCCAGATCAGAAAGACATCAGTTCTCCACATCTTCAACCACTAATCCAGTTTATCCTACTCTGCACACAAGAAATTTTATTTCAGTAGCACATTCTTACCTGTCTTTCTTCTGATACATTTGGAGAAGTACACTAGCTTATGAATGCACACTGAACAAAATTTTTCTTTTTAAAGACTTCCCAAGGTACTGAAACACATACTGAAGCCACTACACACTGCAAATTCTTCTACTTACAATTCTATTTTCACTAGCCCACTTCCCTCCTCCTGTAATGGTCTCAAAGTTAAACCCAAATTGGACTAAATCCTAATCAGAAGTCCAATGCTAGGCAAAACTAAGTTAGACTGATATAACATAACTGGCACACTTCAAGCAGTCCTCACCTATAAGATAGACTCCATAAAATCCATGCTGAGTCACAAACATGCAGATGTTTCCAGAAAGCCTCCATCTAAAGTCCTGATCAACACCTTGGAAAGGTGTTCTTCTTTCAAAGAAGATACACAGGACATTTGGACTTACCAACAGATCTTGAATCAAGATTGTTTAAGTCCAGAGAAAAAACACTGCTTAAGAATTTTTAACAGCCCACTCTTCCATGTCCTTCCAACAGATGCCTTGTCTAGTGCTCTTATAGCTTCTCAAGGTGCAGACCTAACCACTTAACTCTTTCTTCTGAACTCCAGATTACTGTGCACATAAAAATGTAGTTCATGTGTCAACTTTTTGTACCCACTTAGAGAATGAGAATTCTTGACAAGATTCAGTTTAAAAAAATATTTTGCAGTAAGACTTTTATGGGCTTTGAAGATTCCAAAAAGACCACTCCTTTTTTTCTCCTTAAAAATTGAGCAAATATTGGTATTCTTGTTAAAGGAATATGTCTTCTAACACAAATGGCCTCTAATTGAAGAGCTCTTGAATTAGATAAAAGGTTTGTCTGATGACTAAAATCTAGTTTCTTGACTTCAGGTCCTACTCCAAAAGAAAACATTGGCCAAGAATCTTATTTCCTGGTAACTAAGTCCCTCAAGTCTGAGAGCAGAACTGAACGTTTTTTTACTACCGTATCTTTTATTTTAAATACACTTTTAAAAATCAGGGATTGCACAAAAATCAGTTACAGAGTGCAATGCTTTCACACTTCTGCCATGAAAGCCTTTCCGGAAAATTAACTGACACCAACCCAAAGAGAAGAATGTGCTTGAACTATTGCTATAAACCTCTCAGGAAAGACTACAGGCTGCCTAGTGATGACAGAAAGAGCTTGTTTACAGCCCTACCATCAAAAAGTATTTTGCAGTAATGTTCCACCTGGTCAAAGAAACTTCAGACACCTCTTTGACAAGCCTTACCTATGCTTCTTGACAAATACAAAAATAGAATAACAAAATGGAATTCATTTTTCTTTCATCTTCTGAAGTTTGCCTTCTACAAAAAGTATACTCACACATCTAAGTTTTCTTTCCTAGAAGAGAGTTTTGCCTATCTTTGCTCTACATAACCTCCAGAATAGCTGACACTCTTTGCCAATATGTCTTTAGACAAAATCCTAGTAGATAGTACCAATTAACAAGCTAACAGTAAGGAAATTGGAGATTAATAGCTCCCCATCTGCTACAACAGCAGCAGTCTGTTCTGAATCGGTTGAGTCTCAGAGTTGTGAGAGCTAAAGAAGGTAAGATTTAAACTTATCAGGAAAGTTGTATCATTGTGATAGAGTGTCCATCCTACAAAAAACGATGTAAGGTTATGGAGAAATTAAGAGTACTGACAGGAATCATTCAGAAAGAAATAGCTGCATGAGATGTTTATTACTGATAGCTGACATAACTCAAAGGTTCAAATGGATAGCCAAAAGTTTGGGTTAGTTTTCATAAGGAACATATGACATAATGAAACTGTAGTTTTAACAGTGATTTGACCTCTGGAAGAGGCTATGAGCCATCCTGACTTGCTTTAAGGATAATGCTGTACTTATTGAAATAAGGTGTCAGACAGCTAAAAAAAGCCTTTTCCCTCCAATATATTCACCTTGTCACCTACAGACACAGAAGTTGAAATTTAGTGCTGTTAGGTGCGAGGCACTCCACTACTGAGAAACCATGATTTAGGAGCCAGTCACAGGAAGCACAAAGTAAGCCTGGTCTTGGACTGCTGCTCTTAGTACTCTGCAATTAATGCACATTCCCATAGTGCTGTTTGCTAGCCCAAAGAACTCCAAAGCAACTTGGGAAACATGAGAAACAAACCAACAGGTACCTAATAAAGATCTCTAAACCACTTGCTTTAAGAAAAACCCTTGCTAGCTGTGTTTACATTTTATATTTTAAGCTTTTGTTTCTTCATGGATTTCCACGGACAGAACTATTTCACATCAAGTCAAACACTAAGTGCTTGAAGATCTTTGTTCTCTATAACATGAACTACCTTAAAGCTGTAACAATTCTTTGCAGATGGTTTTAAGTATCTTGACTTTTATAACTCTTCCACAAGTTTTTTAATCCTTTCGTTTTAATCCTCAAGGTTAAAAACTTAATATTTATCTATAAAAACCTTATGCACAGTGACAAACAAAAATATACCTTGATTTATCCTCATGGGACTGAAATATTTTAAGATTTGCACCATAAAAAGCTAGACAGGAAGCCCATGTGAACTAGATCTAAACTGCTATGTTAAGTCTGGTCTGAAAAAAGAAACAGCATCAACAGGTCTTGAACATCACAGAAGCAGGTACATTTACTGTTGTTAATTAAAACACAAAAGTCACATGCAACAGGGAACCCTCCAATCTTACGTGACAGAGTCAGGAAGAGATGGGACAGAAAGACAAATGAACCAAGAGATCACCTCCCTACTGCTGTTCCTATATCTGAGTTTCTTCATGCTTAGGTGATAGTAGAAGTTGAAAACCCAGCATAGCATGACAACCTGAAATACACCCTAGGAGTTATGGCAGCCATGAAAATGAGGGACCTGCAGCAGTACTAGAGCCTAGCTATGAGAAGTCCAGGTACGTATTGGAGACTCCAAAGAGTCCTATCCCATATCAAAGTAGTCAGCCTGCTTCAGATCACAAGACCATCAAAACCAGAGGGACACAACATAACAGAAAAGCATTCACCCTTGCTGGTAGATACCCTGAGGAGCTGGTCTGCAAGGTATACTGTGTAATTGGGGTGTTATTAAAAAATCTGTACTTGTCCTCCTATTCTACTTTGCTCTATTCTTTCTCTACACATGAAAAGGGAACAAGAGTTCTCAAGACCTCTGTTCACAGCAAGTTAAAGCAGCTGCCAGTTAAAACCAATGCTGGTCAACAAAAACATATCCAGATGAATTTTTCAAAAGATATTGGCAGATGGAAATCCTGTAAGTCACAGCAGATGAAAGAATGTCTTGATGAATAAAAGACTGAAGAAACATTCAAGTTTTCAGGCCCTATGAGATTACCTGCTTCAAAGAAAATGCCATCTGGAACTCACTTAAGAGATAGGTACAACCATTACCCAAAGCAGGGTTGCCACAGTTCACAGTATGAGCACAGCCTGCTTCCAACACTGCTTTAGCAGCTATCTAGTCAGGAACCTGAAGTTCCAAAGGACTTCTAATAAGAGAGCCAGGTCTCCTCACTCCAACATAAATTACTCTTTCTAAAAAAACAAAGTATCTATGACTTACAAAACCCAGAACATTCCAAAAGCATTATTTTTCTGAAAACAGTCAGTTCAATCTTGACTATTCTGGTAGTGTCAGTTTTCAGCACCCCGACTTGTAAATAAAAATTACTGTCAAATAAGACTTTTGACATCTTTCAATACACTGAAAACACATCACAGTTTAACTTCCTTGTATTTTCTGTCTTTGTTATCATGAAGAACATTGATGTTGTGTAAATGATTCCCTCTAGGCTAACAGTTTCTACACTCTTTAAATGCAAGCTACAGACAGGACAAAAAACTTCCTGCGTTGGAAACTTTAAATCCAAGAAATGTACTACCAGTTATCCAGAAACCGTAAGTCATGCTAAGACATGTAAGGTTTCACACAGTAGTTCTACATCAAATATTCTTTTTTCAAAAACTTGGACGTATTAATACACTATATTTAACCAATTATGTGCAACAGCTGAATCATCTTTAACAGTGCGGTCTTGATTATCACCAAGACTTAATGTTCAAAGGTACTGGTTCAGCTATTTACTTACTCTAGAGGTAGTTTTGTGCTCCAGACTTGCTCCAAAGGTTTTTTCTATCCATTCCTTAAAAGTTGGTAATACCATACCACCTAATCTGTACCTGAAAAGTCAATATTACATAGGGTCATTTTAAATTAGAAGAATGTATGTCAGATACACTTCTTTCAATTGTATGTATGCACAAACAGAAGTTTTAAATCAAACTCTTTACCTACAAGCCTGCACAGCTTCTGCACATTTACTCTTCATGCAATTGCACATTTCATTATATTTAACTCTTCTGTACTTCACACAGAATCAAATCATTTGTCAGCATGGTATCACTTTTCTTTGGGTGTAAGGCCTTTCAGCTATCCCACCCCACCACTCTTAAGGAAGGTCTCTCCCTTGCAGTAGTGTAGAAAGCAGCACCACAGTTTACACGCCAGTTACAGATAGAGGACACACTGCAATGTAAACAGCAGTCTCAGACACACAAATCCATTTCAGTACACCTTATGCTTTCAAGAAAACAAAAACAGTTATAGAGATTCCCCCTTCATTGTCAAAATGCATCAGAATTCACCAAGCACTATAAAATTATTTCCAGCACAAACTCTTTGGCAAGAGCTTAGCCATGTGACAAATGCAGACTTACAGAGAAGGGACAGAAGAGCTGGTTTTGACCATGTGCACCACTTGTGAAAACACATAAGGCTGGGGACACACTGAAAGCAGATAGAACCTACTGCTATTAATTGTACACATATGCACACCTTCAGCATGTTTATGTGCGCAAAAGTATTCCTAGAAGAGAGGAGAAATAAGATCTTCCTTTGGTATTAAGAGCTTTCAGCAGCTGAGAATCCTTACCATAGTTTTCACCTGGGTCATTGCATTAGGCCTAATTGGGTCTTCCCTCTAAGATCATTCAGTCACTGTAAATCCAATTATGACCCTGTCCTGCACAGCTGGTGCAACCAACTCTACAACTGAGTCACCTGTTACACAGAAAGATCAACTCCTTCTGTTTCCTCATCTCAACTACCCGCCCTGGCTCTTCTGTTGACAAACCCCCTACTCTACTCCTAGAGGTAAAAGGCTACAACTTTATCTTAACTCAAGCTACACTCTTCAGCATGGAAGACAGCATTCAGTCATTCCTCCTAAGACAGCTGTAACTGTTTCATCATACCCATACAAAAATCATGTGAATTCTATGAAGAGGGAAGTGCAATAAGCAATGGAAGTTTAACGCATTTGCATCAAGAGTTTGCAATGAAGGCAGAGACTCAGGTCAGCTTGGTGTGTTTTTCTTCTCCAGACCTAGTTCTTGGTACTGCCAAACTATCACTATAGCTGGTTTGTAAGGGTACCTTAATTACTTACTCAAAGGACAAACTAAAGCTATCAGAAAACCCAAAACTTTTGTGTCAAGACACAGAGAGAAGTCACAGCATAGAAGAAGTTAGCGAGTTTACTGCACAGAGTGAAGTGCATGATTGCTCAGGAAGCAATGTTGCATGTATACACTGATGGTGCAAGAAGCCTCCCAAAAACCGCCTGCCACAGACACACTCCAAAAAACAGCTTTAGTTGCTCAGATTAGCAAGTATCATCTATCCCTGGGGAGATGTCAGTCTATAATAAAAAGATCATTCAACACATGGTCTGTAGGGAAAGTCAACTTCCCTACAGAAAGACTTTCATAAAGGGGAATCCTGTTTCACTAATCCTTGGAGTTCTATCAGGGTGTAAAAACAGAAAGTGTAAAAAGGGGATACAAGGAACATGAAATCCCACACTCCTTAATTATTCCACAGGTGTTCACCCCAAAAATTATTTAAGAAAACACACTGTTACAGTACTGAAGAAAAGGTTCTTCTACAGGCTGAAGGATAAGATAAGGTTAAGTTAAGAAGCAAAGGGCAGGGTTTATGGATCACACTGATAAGAACTCAGGACCTCAAAAAAAAACCTAAGCAGACAAAAAAAAAAAAAAAGATGGAAGATAATTGCAAAAGCCAAAAAGAAAAAAGCATTACTTGCATATTTTGCAGAATCACACCGGTAGTCAGTATCATGGCAATTTCACTGACCACATACAACAGTAGCCAACAGTGCTATGCATCAACTGGGCAGGTGTAAGAAGACAGGTCATCTCATTCTGCTGCTCTGTAGAACACCTTGAGCGCTGCACACAGTTTGTGTCCCTATCTCCAAAAAAATCTAGTGGAGCTAGAGAGGGTGCAGAGAACTGTAATGACCAAAGGGCCTTACAAGCACAGACTGAAGGGCCCAGGATTCCACAAGCACGGAAAGAAAATGCAAGAGAGGATATGACTGAGTCTCACAAATCAAGAACACAGTAGCTAGGCTGAAGAACTATCATTCACCTAGTCCTGCAAAAGAGTAAGGTATACTTGTTTCAAAACACAAGTACTTTAGACAGCCACAACCTCAAACTTGCTGCCACTAGATGCTGCATAGGCAGACAGCGTGAGCAGACTTCAGGTTATCAGACAAATTTATGGACAACAGACCTGTAAGTGAAGAGTGAAATTATGAGGCATCTACACCACTTCTGCAGACGCTTATTCTCCTATTTTCACTTCAAACACTCTCCTTTTGCTAGTGGTTAAGAAACCCAAAACAAAGGGGAAGTTTAATAAAGCAACTAGCTGATGCTCAAGAGATTCTCAAAACTGCACTGATGTGCTGCATGTTACCTAAAGCTTTAGAACATGGTGCAGATTCTCAGCGTGATTTCATTAATGCACAGAGTATATCAAGTTACAGAGAAGAGTCACATTAATTTGTCTTTATAACATTTTTAATATACATTTCCATAAACCAGTCTGTTTTACTATGTCAGACTCCTGTGTATAGATTTCAAGAAACCTGTTAAATGCAGAATAACCTATTCTATGAAATTAAGCAACTTCTTTGCCTTCTTTGAATTAACTGTACTGTGCAGCTTCTAAATTCTTTTCACAGAAACTACTAAGTAAGATACTTCAGTTACATAAATTTTCAACTTACCTTTTTCCTGTGAATTCTGCTTGACCCTTCTTATTGAAGATGAATTTGGAGTCATTATATCCCCATCCATTCCACTTCAAAAGCTCTTGCCTTAAAGGGAGAAAACTATGTAAGTGACAATATTAGCATACTGTAGATCCAAAATAACTTTCCATTATATGGTTTTGGAAAGAAGTCTTACCAGACAGCAATTCAAGAAATCAAACACATACCAAAAGTGCATTGCTTAGAGCCAAAAGAAATTGTGAAAACACAACCATTACCCCTTCATATTGCATCCTATGAGTTGAAAGACCAGATGCTCTATAGAAACAAACACCAGCTTAAGTCATTACACACTGTATTGAATCATAGAATCACTAAGGTTGGAAAGGCACTCCAAGACCATTATGGCCAACCTTTCACCAAACACCACCATGTCAACTAAACCACAGCACCAAAGTGCCACATCCAGCTTTTTCCTGAACACTTCCAGGGATGGTGACTCCACCACCTCCCTGGGCAGCCCATTCCAATGTCAGACAGGCATTTCAGTGAAGAAATTCTCCCTGATGTCCACCCTGAACCTCTCCAGGTGCAGCTTGAGGCCATTTCCTCTCATCCTATCCCCTGTTACCTGGGAGAAGAGGCTGACTTCCACCTGGCCGCAACCTCCTGTCAGGGAGTTGCAGAGTGACAAGGTCACCCCTGAGCCTCCTTTTCTCCAGGCTAAACAAGCCCAGCTCCCTCAGCCACTCCTATCAGACCTGTGCTCCAGACTCTTCCCCAGCTCCACTGCCCTTCTCTGGACATGCTCCAGGACCTCAGTGTCTCAGTGTGGTTGTGAGGGGCCCAGAACTGAACACAGGATTCGAGGTGTGTCCTCGCCAGTGCCGAGTACAGGGGGATGGTCACAGCCCTAGCTCTGCTGGCCACACCATTCCTGAACAAGGCCAGGACGCCACTGGCCTTCTTGGCCACCTGGGCACACACACTGGCCCACTCCAGCCAGTCCTTTTCTGCTGAGCCACCTTCCAGTCAGTCTTCCCCCAGCCTGTAGCAATACACGGGGTTGTTGGGACTGAAGGGGTTTGTTTGTTTATTTTTATTCTGAGTAGAGAGAGAGGAGCAGATCACTGCTGATATGGTGATATTCTCCAACTGGCAAGAGTAATGTGTGAAAGATGTTTGGTTTTCAGTCTATACATAAACACCAACATACTAACAGGTAACATCTAAATATTTTTAGAATAAAAAAGACATTTAGTATTTAGATTTATTTTCTTAACAGAGAATAATGATTCTAGTTGCTTGTCATCACTACTGCAATTCCACAGCATACTTAACATTCAGTTGATGAGTCACTTTGAGACACATTTGGACTGAAAGTCATGAACAACAAAACCCCAAGAAGTACAGGAGTAACATATCAAATACAACCAGAATGTGATAGCATAAAATCATACATATATAAAAACCAAACTCACAGTTGCCAAAATACAGCAGAAAATTGAAAAATCTTAAGCACAACCATATCAGAGGATCTCTTAACCATGATAAAGTCAGAACTGTATCAGTGTAAATATATTCAAGATTTAAGAAATACACAAACTGTAATTACACATTAATCTAGCTTTACTTTAAAAGATTGCCATTTATTTACATTACAAATGAAATTACCAACCTAGAAATTGAACTTTAGTTAAAAGAAATGCATCTCAAAGAAGTCAGTCAGAAGATCGTTTAGCTCCCTGTCCTATATAGAGTGAATGTAGCTCTAACTCTTTGATTGCCTAAGAGGAGGATGATCAGAGGAGACCATTTCAGAAAAACCTTGTGATTCAGAGAAAGCACTACTTCAGTCACTTTCAGCTCCAGCATTACATACAAGATAACTATGTGATGATTGATTACCAAAGGTTTTCATTGTAAAGATAATATTAACACAGGCTGCTGACATACTATCAGTATTGTAATTCAAAAGACTTGGCTTAAACAAAATCTATTTTCTTCAATTTGCCTGCATGCAAGGTTTTAATTGATCAAATAGAAAAAAAAGTCATGGTCATGTATTTAATTACAATTGTTTGATTCAGATGCTTCAACCAGCCTTTGACAGATCTGGCAAATGCTAATAGTGAGTACTGAAATGGCACTACACACTTTTGTGAAATAGCCAAACCATGTTGTTCTTCCATACTGAGGAATCAAATCTAAAATTTTAGCCACTATTAAAATGAGCAGAGAGCAGTCCAGACAGAGAAGCTCCTTCGGCTGCCTCCTCTCTCTGATCTTTACACACGTAGAGTTCACAGAGGAAAGGATAAGGATCCATAGCGTGGGAATGCCTTGTGCTATTGTGCTGTTGTGACAGATTATCAAAAAGGGTTCTTAAAGCATGTTATGCACACTTGCCCATTTTTATCCTTATTTCTATATATATATATTTATAAATGTTGCATATATTTATACGAAGTTCCACAAAGAAACTAAGGCATACACAGTGGAGCTGCTCCCAGCTGAGAACAAGGTGACACAGAATTGGCCAGTTCAAGTGATTTTTTTAAACTCAATGTTCCACTGAAATCCCCATCGCTGCACTCCTCAAGGCAAGATTTCTCCCTCTGCTGACTAAATGCAGTATTTCTATATAACTGATCTCCATTGTTGAGTCCTGTAAAGTCAGAACAGACTTGATATTACTAAGCAAAATTGAGAAAGGTTCAAACAGCTTCCCCTCCTAAGTTAGGAAGGGAAGTCGTCTGGCAAGCTAGTGCCAAAATAAATATGCCAAGTATGATGCACGAAACAGGCTAGAGAAACTAGCTGCAAAGCTGGAGACAATCAGAGCAAGATACAAAAGGCCAGGCCCTAAAGAAACTGGTGACACAAATAAGGTAAGACAAGATAAACTGATAATGGCCAGGTTTGAAACTATCCCTAGTCCTGATATCAGTACAAACAGATACTTCCCGCAAAATCATGGGGAGGTACTGTTAATTAAGGGACGAAAGACAAAGCCAGATACAATGGTTTGCTGCTGCGCTGACCGCATTCCCATTTACCTGCCTGTTCTAAAGGCCTAATTTCCTAGGTTGGTGTTAAACTACCTGGCACTTTGATCAGGCTCTAAAACACAGCACACAGTTTAAGAGTTTTAACGCCTAAGAGTTTATTTTCTGGTTGAACTATTCCTGAATAAAATAAAGTACACAAAGCTTTACTCTGTCAGACAACGTAACTCCTATCATTGGTGTGATGATAATAATTAAAGAATAGTAGAAGAATAGCCGACTCAAACATCTTGGCTACCTCATAACACAAAGTCAGATTTCACACCACCACACACAATGGGCATTATTATATCTTGTGGCAGGTAAACACCAGAACAAGAAACTTAGGCACCTAATTTTTATATTCAAAATAATCATTAATAAGTTTGAGGTTCCTATTTGGAGACAGGAAGGGCTGTTTTTGGAATGAGTCATCTTACATTTATTCTTTCTTTTGTTCCACCATACCAGAGTACTGCCAGTCTAAGAACTGTGGTTTTTGATTTATGTACTGCAGTTTCTAGCACTTCGTGCCTACATGTTAAGAACAAGTCAGAGGAAATAGTGCATATGGCTCCCTAAAAAAGAGAAGCCTAAAAGGGCCAGATTTTAAAAGAAAGGCTAATCAGTCTACTCTGATTTGTTAATGACACACCCTGCAGGAAGACCAAGCTGTTCAGATCTTCTTGCATATAGACTGAAAGATATGTTCTTCATAAGCAAGAGCAGGTGAACCTCAAGACTCATGAGAATTACCCTCAGCAGAGAGAAAGCAGGAGACATCCAGAGGAGATCTCCAAGCCTCCATGTCTACAGAGGCAATATCAATGTCATACTCATATAATACAAGACTGAACTTTTTGGAAGAGTGTTACATATTAGTTGACATATTGCTTAGCACAGGAGCAAGCAGCTCTGCCAAATGAAGCCAGGGCAGTGTGTGATCCTCCTCCCTAGGTCTGTCTCCCCAGCTCCCTCAAGTAAGGGAAATATACTGTAACACACACTCACTCTGCATTTCCTTGTCTTTCCAGCTCAGGATTAGAAATTAAAACCGTTATCTGACAGCATAATAAGAAACAGAAGGCAAGCAAGGAAAGAAAGTCTTTTAAGTGTCGTAACAGCATTCCTCCCTTGGCATTTTCATACTGCCCTTGTACAGCATTATTTATACAGTCACCACCCCACAGAAAGCACTTTTCACACCCCAGGCCAGCACAGCACTCCCACTGCCCTCTAATGCCCTGGTGCAGCAATTAGAGCTGCCTGCCAGATTAGCATCATGCACCATGTTTACCTTGGCTCTCAAGAATGATCCGAGCTGGAACTGAGCAGTCAATATAGCCTTCTACATTTCCCAAATTCTTCATTCCCAATAGCTCAGTGTTAAACTCATATACCAGATGAATACAAAGGGCATAAAGAACTGCTGACCATCTACAGATTTAAGCACCCATTAAAAGCTTCCTCCATGTACAAGCACCCAATGAATCCAACGCCGTGTCTGAGACCAAAGGATTTCAGCTACCTATTGATCTGCAACTAATATGTACCATTGTTATACCTAAACTTTTACAAATTATGTATCCACTAACACATCAATATTTTGTACTATCTGAAACAAAACTACCCTTGCAGTAAAAGCTTCTATTCTCATTCTTCAAAAATTCAAGACCTTGGTTGCTAAACATTAAAATAACAAAAAAACCCCCCCAAACCTCAATACCCTGTATAATATCTGAATACATCAAAATATGTTAGGAAGTTTCATGTCGCAGCCTGAAAAAAGAAAGCTGCTCAGTTTGACTTAGTCGAGTGACATGTTCATGCTACACGTTATATGTGTAGCAAGATATAATTTACACACCCTTCTGTTTTTCTTCCCAGACTCCATTCCAAGAATAAATACAGCCAAAACTCTCACCAACATTTGGTATTATTCTCACTTTAAACTAAATACTATTCAGTATTGTACCCAAACTGTCTTATTTAAAGACAACACCTTTCCTATTCAGTATGTTGGCTTCAACAAAATATCAAGCTCATTAACTATCTCATTTTTAACAGAAATGTGGAATATTTTAGCCAGAAATAGTAGAAAATGACCAGTTCTTTCTTGCCTTCTAACTTAAAAGATAGAAATTTATTACGGAAATGTATGAACTAGTATAAATCAAACCTTGTTTAAGGTTTTTAATGTGTATACTGTTTATATATACACACATGAAATTATATTGCCTGAAGGAGAAAACCTAAAAGAAAACAAGTTACCATGGAAGCAGTGACAACAGATTAACACAGTGTGAGAAGTTTAAGTGAATTTAAATATTCCACTTTCATAACAATGCCCAACACTGAAATATCAGTTTGACTCAATGAATAAGGATTTTTGCAGTTGGTGGACAGGAGGGTGGCCCCTGGCCCACCAGCTGAACTAGTGCTTCCAAAGCATCCAATCACTCAGCGAAGCAGGCAGAGGCCTTTGAACTACACCATTTCAACAAAACTGTACCTGCCAGCACTGTTCAGATGTCAGGTTTTAGTGACCAGCAGGTACAGTGACTGGACGAAAAAGTTTTCTTCTCTGTCATAGGAAGCTGAAGGATAAGCCCAGGGTCTCCCACAGATATTCAAGGCTTCTTTGGAGAAGCAAGATGAATGTGCAGTTCAAGCCAGCTGGATAAACGGGACTCAGGTGGAACAAAGCCAAGATGCTCCCATCAGTTTCCTCACAATAACCACTGACATTTTCAATTCAATCACCAGTGGATGCTCAGCATCAAATACTCACAGGCACTTCTGCTGCACAATGGAAGAACCAGCAGATTCTTGGAAATTAGTTTAAAGTGGCAGTTTAAGGGCTACCACATGGGCTTAAGCACCAGTATTTGCCTAATGTAACAGAGTATTGCAAGTTGTAGAGTTCTGCAAAACTCAGTGCATGGGTACAGTAATACTTAGGCAGTATTATGGTGGTACAGCGTTACAAGACATTACCCAAAGAACAACTCCTCAGAGCCTACCTCAGTTGGACTTTGGGTTACCAACCCAGCCCACCAGATGGAAAATCAGAACATTTTCCACAGGTGGTACCAGAAGATCACTCTCCCTCTCCCCTGGAGCAGTCTCTCTGTTCAGATTATACAGTCACACTTCTCAACCAAGTAAGCAACACTACAGAGTGCTTCTGAAGCCAGCAGTAAATTAGTAACAGGTGCCTGAAATATAGAATGAATACGTAGCCCAAGGAATTGCTTCAAGAACTGCTTTGTGAAAGCATCATTTATCTGGAGAGGAATGCCATGCTGCAGGCAGAGAGTATCTGCAGTGATTGTCATTCTTACACTTTTTCCCTGGTGGAAGACCTTCCTGGAAGCAAACCTAATAAAATAGCTCTCAAGTCTGAAGTCAAATAACATGTTTTATAACCTTAGCCACATTCAGGTTGTGTAGCCCACACTTTCAGCTAAGCCCCTGCAGCTGCACATCCACCAATTCAGTTGCTATTCTGTTTGCTGAGTATCTGATATGACAACACAAGCCTGGGCTCATATTTAGTTTAAATCTACAGTAAGCAGCAAAAGCAGACAACCAGATTTTAGGCATAAGATGTCAAGGGTTTAGATGCCCAAAAGCAGAGTGCTTTTCTTGAAACTATTGTGAAAAACCAAGTGTTCACTTTCTTCACACACATTCTTAGCCTTTACTATTTCATCTCCTTTCATTTCACCACACTGTAATACACAAAGCCCAAAGGAATAAAGAAATTAGTGTTTCTCTAGTGTTCTTCCATGGTAAATAAGTCAATTAGGACGAATTAAAGATCAAGGAAAGCCAGGACATTATAATCATTCTTCTCAGTATACACTTGGTCAAATGATAATTCTTACGCAACAGAATACTTTACTAGAAGCTCTCTCTATTCCACCTACTACTTCAGCTGACACCAATTTCACTTTTATCTTTGAAGAGACTGCTCTACTACAAAATGCACATGGCTACTTCCAGGCAGTAAATGAAACAGCACGAAAAGATCGGTATTTTTGAGAAGTAATTTCTGAAAGTTTGTGAAACCAGGAAACCTGCTTTGCTATCTTAAAAGAAATAACTTAATGAAGGAGTCAACTGTCTGCATTTATCCGCACAAGCAAAGTAAGTTCAGTTCCTGGACAACACCATTTCACCCATTCCATGGAGAAACTTGGGGAATACTCACTAGCAAATACATGAGATAACTGCTCAAGGAAACTTTCTGGCCTACACCATTAACCCCAAAGACTAGTAGAAAACAGCCAGTTTTGGATATAACCACACTACAGAGGTATTATGCTTGTCCATCACATTCAACCTGCAATTGGTTTTTAATACTCAACATTGTTTATTTCCTACAAAGAGGTACAGTAACACTTCAGGAAAGTCTAGTTACTGCAATCTGTTACACTACTGATCTCCTTACCTGACTTCAGCTCAAAGTAGCTTCTAGTCCAAGTAATTACTTTAGTCGATTGCATTATCAGATTATTCTAATTCTATTCAGTTTAAATAAACACATCAAGTTTAAATAAACAGCTATATATACACACATTCATTTTCTTGTACATAACAGTTCAGATCTCAGTAGATATCACGCAGCTGATCTACAAAATCTTTCCGTTTTTGCCATGAACCGCTCCTTGCTTTCATATAATAATCCACATTGAGCTTCACATATTAAACACTTCACACTTTTATCTAGGGTTTTTTCTAATAAAATTTAGCTAATGAATATATCCAGTTTGGCTTACTTGGTATCAAAGGATCTAACAATAAATATTGTATTACTTATTGTATTACTTAAATTCTTACAGCTTTTCTGCATTTCATCTTCCTGACGTGCACTACTTGAAGCTACACATTAGGAACTGCTGTTGCAGATGAAGTCACTTTTACCATCAGATTATGACACTTTTTTATCATGTTAATGTTTCCATGAGAGAATCTTCTTTATCTGTTCCTCTTCAGGTACTAACTTTGACTAACAATTAATTGCTTTGATGCAATCACAGAACCTCCTGTGAACTGCCACACCTTCCTCAATGCAACAGGCTCTTACTCTTCTGATTTCTTAAGACTGGTGTAGTGGCACCAGCCCTTTCCTTCTTCACCCTAAGTTTGCTCCACCTTAAGCTCAGAAGTCAGCTACACCAGGACACAGTTAAGTATCAAATGCTGCTTAAACATTGTTCTCTAAAGGATGAAGTCTTATAATAAAAGATTGCTCTGAGTATTGGGGGTAAGATACAAAGCCTCTCTGAAGACACTTGTTATATTCAAGTAGCACCAATTCTTTAGGAGTTAATTCATGTTGCTGCATAATAGTCATGATCGTTAGCAGCAACCACAGCAAGAACTGCAAGTGTCTACAGAAAGGTATTACATTAACACATTACCCTGAACAAGCTGCCTGTGAACTCCACACACAGCAGCCAGCTGACCACACACTCACCCCTTAGTTTACCCTATATAGCAGTATGCCCATAATAATTAAAAGATATTCACAAGCCTCTCTTCATCCCCTAGCAAAGCAGCTTCTCCACAGAGAGATAGGATAATCAGGAGATCCTGTCCTGCTTTCTTTTGCTCCGGGACAGAATAAATTTTAAGCTTACAAGCTACTGAGAAAACATTAAGTTAAACTACATCAATTATGCCTTTTAACAAAGATCAAATTGTTTAAAGTTTGATTTGAATAAGTTATAATACAAGCTATTTTGATGAGATCAACATCAGTGCATGCTCCATCTCTGAAGCACTCTTACTTTCTAGCACACCTAGCAGCTACTCTGGTACAGCTCTGCTCTACAAAATTGTAGCACCTGACTGCTTCCAAAGCAGTACAAGTTGAACACTTCATGTACATACAGTTATTCTGAAGATTAAGTAAATTTTCAACTCAAGTCTCACCAGCAAAGTGAGCTTACTAATAACCAGTCAATGAAAGTCAGCAGCACAACATAAAAGGACAGGAAAAGTAGTTCCAAGGAAGAGCTGTTTTCCAGCCCAATTTTTTTACCAAGTTTTTCAGCATGCCTGTCATCCTGTTAAGGCTTCAACACACATTGTGTAACTATGATTCCCATCTTTCACTGCAACACTCAATTAAAATATTACATTCAAGCCAGGAATGCCACTAAGAAATAACATCTCTCTATTCTTACAGTACCTAAGATTTCCCTCAAGAGGATACTTAGACGAGGAGATAGGTTGCTTGTCTTTTGAGGAATTTTCCTCAATATCTCAATAACTATAATTTGAAGAAGTAGAAAGTGTATTACAATACTTAAGCACATCAATATACAAATGCATTGTTCAGTCTTCGGAGGTATTTTTATTTGGAAACAAGAAAAGCTGGTCGAGACCCACAGACTTTCAGTCAATATCACATACTCTCCATCCTCCCCTTGCTGGTGAGAAATAATGTCTGGATAAGATCTTTAACAGTTTGGTCTTTGAACTATCAGCAAGAAAGCCATGTTTCTAGAGGTCACTGTCTACTGACTGTTAGAAAAGTAGACAGAAAAAAATTTTTGTGATCACAGACCTAAAGTACTACAAAGGGTTTTTTTCATCAAAGAAAGCCATCTACTTTGCAGAAAAAATGCAACATGAGGAGAGTGCTCCTAAATATGCTAAAGTGGTGTCTATAGCTTTGCCACTATTTCAAACACTACAGGAAAGATGCAACAGGTGTAAAGAACAAAATTTTGCTTAAGGGACTTTTGGCTACAGCTTTGCCAAGAATAATTAAAGTAACAGTTCAAAAGAGGCAGAAAAGCTGAATCAGCATTCAGCATACTGCAAGAAAATGGCATCCAGGTTTGGATTGTCCTAATATGGCTGATAAAAGGTATGCACTATCTCTAGGCCGGTTATTTTTACTAGATTTTCCCATCAACCTTCTCCGTCTCAGAAATAAAAATCAGCTCCAGATTAGCTGGGAGTCACTAGAACAAGACTCAGGCATTCATCACTTGCCCCCTCCAAACTACTGTAGGCAACAGAACTGTCCTTATCCTCCATCACTCCAAAACCTGGGTATTGTCCCCAAACACGAGCTCGACCAAGATCCTCATATCCTAACTATGCTGAAGTATCAGAATTTTCACATGCAACATCTTAAGCATGTTTCAACCATATCTCAGCTGAAGACAGATAAAGCTCCCTTTAAGCTTTTGTTTCTACACATACAAAAAAGCTGGGCTCTAAGTACAGCAACAAAGTTGTACCTACGGTACAGAACAAGCTTTCCAGCAGCTCCCTTACACCCTCATAGCAAATTTTTATTCTGAGTCCAGATCAAGTTATTTAGAGTTAAAATAGTAATCCATCATGATCCTACAGCAAATCCTAATAGAGGAGAGCATCGCCAATAACTTGAAGAAGTACAGGTGTTAAGTTCCCTAAGCCTATGTTTCCATGGAGAAAGAAGCTATCTTTCAGGTCACATGCATCTTCACAAAAGTTTGTTTCTCCTACTCTGCATGGATGCAGTAACTGGTTGTAGAAATTACACAACAATCCATTTAAAACAAATCCCTGCAAACTAGCTAAACTGGCATTTTTTCAGAAACAATAATTTCTTCTTAAATTCAAAACAAAGGAAAACTCAATATGGAAGGCAACAACTTCAGAACAACCCTTTTGTCCCAGTGAGCAGCGCTGTTTGACACATCCCCTGCACAAGCATCAAATTCCCCTCAGTGAGAACTAAGAACTTCCAAAGTTCACATTTGACTACCATGAGCATGACATCCCAATCCTCCCAAAGCAGACAAGTTCAGCTTGTGACTGTAGGCCACAAATTGCCTGTTAGGAGAATTCAGGCTCTTCCTTGCTCTCTTTTTGAAAAGGTGGAGGGCAAAGCACGGGCTGAATGGATTTTCTTCAAAGTATGAACAGCTCTCCTATTCACTGCTTGCCCAATCTGCCTCTGGACTGCCCCCACGCACTAACACACTAGCCCCCGTCCCCAGCTCAAGAGAGCAGGAGGTTGTCTACAACCTAAGCCTTGAAATGTTCTTGTAAGACAGCAGGCCAACACACATAGAAAATCTGAGAAAGGGGGAACAGTGAAAGAAAGTTACAAACTAATACAAGTCCACCCCACCAGAAAGGGGACTTCATAATAACAAGTTACATGAAACTACCTAATGGTATTATAATCACAGCATTTAAAAAAATCTAGTAGAAAAAAGAAAATCCAGGAGCCAGTGAAACAAATTTGAACTAAACTTTGCCTGTTGGTCTTTTCCTTGGTCTCATGTGCCCTGAGACTCCTTACTACTACAGACAGTAAAAAACAGAAAAAGTGGCTCATATCTCTAAAATTATTCATTTTTAAGAAACTTTTGTTAGAGCCTAACATACGAGCACACTTTGCCAGCATTCACATCGGCTGAAGGTTTCTGTGAACAGGGGAGCCCAGACACTCTCTCCCAGACACGGGGCTCTTCACACGTGCTGCATTCCTCATTAGAGCAGCCTCAAAGTATTTTACAAAAGCAAAGCTTCTCCATCACATCTGATGATGTGATTAAGGTGACCATGAACGACTTTCCACTCTAACACCATCCTACTTACTACAGAAACAGATAAGACGCTGAAGACTACCTTCCTTCGGTTTCCTCCAGTCCCTACGGCGGTGAATCGCTTCAGCACTTCACCCGCGACCGGGATCTGCTTCATCCTCCTCCCCGCCGCTCCTTCCCGACCCGCCGGAGCCCCGCTCCCCCCGCAGAGCCCACGCGAGGCCTCCCGGGCCCCGCCGGCCCGCGCCCGTCCCCGGGCGGGAGGAGAGCGCTGTGGGCAGCGCGGGCCGCCCCGACCCCGGCCCGCACCCACGGCCCCGCGCTGCGGAACGCCGCCCGGCCCGGCCCGACCCCGCCAGCGCGGCCCGCGGGGACCCCCGCCCGCACCCACCGCTTCTTCGGGATGGAGCCGGAGGCCGGCCCGGCGGAGCCTTCCTGCGCCTTGCAGGGGCTCGGCGAGAGCGCTCCCCGCTCCGGGGCCCGCGGCGAGCCCCGCAGGTGCCCGGAGATGATGCGCAGCCGCCGCCGGGCGGAGGACGGGGAGCCGCCGCCGCCTCCCGCTGCCTCCCCGGCCGCGGCCGCCATCGCTTCCGTGTTGTGCCGCGACCGCCGCCGGGTGAGAGGGCGCGCGGGCGGAAGGCGCCGCCCGGCGCTCCCCGCGCGGGCCCGGCGGCACCGCCCGCCCCCCCGCGCCCCGGGGCCGCGCGCTGCCGTTCCCCCGCTGCCCCGGCCCGCGGCTCCGTGCGGCAGCCAGGGCCGCCTGCCGCGGCTGGGCAGGGCTCGGCGGGCAGACCGGAGAGACAGAGAGGGAGAAAAGGCGTTTGGTAAAGATTGCTCGCATCTGGTGCTGTAATTACAGCCCCTCTGGATCGCTGAACAAACTTGAGGGAACACAAAGGTGTCCTTTAGAGATGAGGATTGCCTAAGTTAATGATGAAATGCTAATTAATGGCAATAGCATAGGCGGGTTACTTAAGAAATAGGTCGGTGAGGTGGCAGATAATCCTGCAGGAGTTATAGATTTTATCGCCGCTGTTGACAGGGACGCAGGGCCCTGGTGAGTGCAGGGCTGCCGGGCCAGGTGCCTCTGCCTGTGCGAGCCCGCTGTGCTGCAGGGAGGATGGGGAGCAAACCCCAGCAGACCCGCACCGCGGAGTCAATGCTGACGGCCAGCGGGAATGTAGCCCCTCCTGGATCTGGGATAGCCATCACTGGGCCAATCCTTGCAAAAACTGTCAGTCCCCGTGTATTTGGGCCCTGTGGGAACGTCTGGGGTCGTAGCATCACTTTGAAGAGGGAGAGGAACTGCGATTTTAGGGGAGATACAGATTTGATGCCAGCCCCAGGAGCTTTCTGCTACTACGAATTTGCTTTGATGCACCAGAATGCTTTGGATTTCCACTCAGGAGAATATGTGGAAACTGGAAAAATTTTAAAGTAGAACAGATGATAAGGGGGGGGGTCCTATCAGGGAATGAAAAAAGGCTGGACAAACTGAGTCCTTTACTAAAGGAGATAGGTTATCAGTCTTCAAGTATGTAAAAGACTGCTATGAAGTGAAAGGAAGCAATCAATCTGCCCTTCGTGTCCCAGCTAGGTTGGTGAGAAGTAATGAGATCAAACTGCAAGATATAACTTCAGTATTAGCATTAGACTACTTTCTAATGGCAGTGAAAATGAAAAACTATTGTAGTCTGCCTAAGTAGAGAACAAAGTCACCTTCATTAGACAATATTAAGAACAGACAACATATATCTATCAGACATATCATTATAAGCAGTTCTGCTCACGGCAAGGTGATGGGCTAGATGACCTGCTCAGATTAATTCCAATGTTTCTTCTGTGACATGAAGTATCTCACACGGTTGAAGCCTACTGGGTTGTCACACAGGACCTACTTTCCTGATCGGCTTTTGCCACTGACTGGTACCAGCCAGCATTTTGGAAGTTCTGAAGTGGATTGCTGGTATCTGTGATGACTGATTCTTTCATAATGACATTTTGTCTATCATTGTTGATTTATTTGTTCATTCCTTCCTCAGATGTTTGTTATATATATGAAATAAAATCCCATGAAAATTAATAAAACTCTTAAACCTCTTTCGAACTCTTTCAGGGACCTATTTCTCCCATGATACTTCAACATGATACCTTTCCATTAACTAAGCAATTTGCAGGAAGTTCTCCAGGGAGCAGTATGTACTGCTCAAGCAGTGAGACTTTGATTCAGTTCCTTACCTCACATGTAATATTAGTGCTTCTTTGAGTCCTAGCTCCCCATGTATAAACCAAGGATAACAGTATCTCCCTAGAGAGACTGGTCTGAAGATAAATACACTATGGACTATGACAGTATAGGACCAACCCCTGTAAGGCTTACTGAGGAGAAGCAGTGCATAAAAGACACCCAGGTGTTACTACTATTTGTTTTCCTTTTATTCTCACCATTGTTAATTGGTTTTATGCCCTTTGTGTACTTTGAGTAGAAAATAGTCTGCAGTTTTCCTGGGGCAGTGATTGCACTAGTTGCAATGGGATCTCAGCCTTAAGTTAGGTTTCTGGTATTACTGCAACAGAAACAGCTGTTCTGGCAGTTTGATAGTTTGGTTATGGAGTTAAATTTCTCCCCTGTGAATAATTTGTATACAAGTTTCTGGATTAACTCATGCATATCCACATTTAGCTGTCTGCTGCTGCAGAAGCAGTCTGTAGGGAACAAACATGGGTCTCGACTGAATTTCCATTCACACTGTTTACAGAAGTTATGGATGTAGCTGGAGGGACGTTCAGTCACAGTTATCTAAAACTTTCCACATTGCTGAATGCTGGCCAAGAGATACTAAATCCACTGTAGTAGGCTTCAGATTTTCCTAGAATATTTCTTTGTATCAAAGTCACTTGTAAGGAACAATAATGAGCCCATTAGTCATTTATTTGCTCCAAAATATAGAGGTTCCCAGTAAAAAATTGACCTCAACTGGAATCTGATAAGGAATGTTTGTCGCCACCTCACAACTTACTTCTCGAAAAAGTTCCAAATTAATTTTTAAGTATGTGTGTGGACAGAGATTTAACTGGGGATGGTGGAGACGTGGTGGTATGGTTTGGGAACTATTGAGAGCCTTGTCTTATGCAAAGCTGAGGAATACCTAAGCCACACCTTGGTTTTGTGCAAGAGAGGTCTTTTCTTACTGTCAGAATGCTAAGCTCCTACCATGCAATCCCTGCCTCCCTTGGAAGGATGGCAATCTTCATAAAAAGCAGCAGTAACATAATGTGGTGTCAGATTGTGAGGTCACTGTTTCTCATTTGCCTGAAGTAAACCACTGGCATATTTTCAAAAAATAGATCTAATTTAATCATATAATCCATTCTCAGAAGTAGGAGTGCTGAGAAGAAAATGTAAGACACATGATTTTGAAAGTAATATGTTGTGACACCGAAGAGAATTTTTATCAGTAAAAATACCAGCAGATCTACAATGCAGCAGCTGGAAGTATTCTAATTGTTGTTGAGCTAAGGCAGCAGCCTTTGCTGTTCCTTGAGCTGTCCTTCCCACAAAACCGAGTGCATCTGCAAGAATAAGTGAGATGTCAGCTCAGTGGGACACCTCATGTCCTCAAAGGCCTGCATTTCCAGAATTCTTCACAGTGGCATTTTCAAGAAACATCGTTTCAAATTGCACCAGTTTATGGTGTAATATAAAATAAAGTCACCAAAGTTCTTTAAACTTTCAGAGAGATCTTCATAACGAGGTGTGTCAGACTTGTGTTACGCAGTGGTCTCATGGGAGACCATGGAGGGAACATGATACTCAGGACAAGCACTACACTCCTCTTAGGCAACCTGTACACAGGCTGCAGAAAGAAAAGACTCTTCTGATATCTTGTCTTGAATGAAGTTCTGCAACAGGAGACTCACCTAAGATAGCATGAGAGCCCCTGAGATGTGGGCTTCAGATGCAGAAAATTAATTGATGGAAAATAGCAACTCCACACGCATCTGTGAAAGAAGGTAAAGTACAGTGTTCAACCTAAACTGTAGCAAGAATTTTGAAACATTTCAAAGAAGTTTTATTGAAACACAAGAAAGTTCCCAGTCCTGGCAGGAATTGCAGTGCTGTAGTATATGTCTGTGCTATTCCTTTACTGACTAAATAGCAGAAAAATGTGGGATTTTTTTTGTATATTTTTCATTTTAAAGTAACACAGCTTTGAGCTACACTTCTTAATACACCTCACCGGTTCTGAAGGCAACCGAAGAACATTATCATAATGCTAGGCATTGAGAAAATGGACATAAAGAAGCTTTTGCTTTCTAGAAAAAGGAAGAAGTAGAAAGTAATTTTTTCGACTCTTCATTTCATGGTGCTACTTGCAAAGTTTAAAAAAAAGAAAACACCTATTGAATAAGGCGTGTTTCAGGTGTTCTTGCTTTCTCCAGTTCAACTGCTATTAAGATGTGATTGACACTAATGTATTAGAACACGTTTTTGTTTTGTACTCCTGTACAAAAAGACACCACCTACAGAAGAGGTGAGGTTTTGGCTGCCCTAGGTATAGGATGGGTGTGGGACATCCACAGCTGAATCATGGACTCAGAAGAAGCTGTTGAGGCAATAAAAGGGGGGGAAAGGCATAAGCCCTTGAGATAACCCCTGGATTAGTCATTTTTTACCAGAGGAAAAAAAATAATAAAAAGCAAGCCTACACACATTCATGAACATGTCACTCAACACCAACTAATTCATGCTCTGGGAGGAGTTTTGTTGATACTGACTGGGCTAAGAAGTTTTCCTGAAGTAGCCACTTTCTCTAAGACCTGCTTAGGCATTGTGCCACTTTTCTAACGTCAGCCCAGCCCCTGGGAAAAGGCACTGCATCCACCCATCAATCCATCCATCCACTACCAGCTTACGGCACTATGAGCTCAGCTTGTAGGCCTCGGTGCCACAGGAGAAGAAAGGTCCCAGAGCTTAGAGCTATGGATAAGCCTGCAGGACCTCAAACCATTGGCAAGGATCAGCCTGGATTTGAAAGGTTACACAAGGATAGGAGTGATAATAGGGAAAAAAGGATAAGAGAGAGCATGGGCCATGAATGAAACCTCCAATTTAGGAATCTCCAACCAGAAGCTGACCTTTTTTTTATATGGAAAAGGTTAGTGGGCAGTATGTTCTCCCTTTAAACATACAAAAAATGTGTATGTTTTTGTAAATGGTGGTCAACTCTCTCCTGTTAAAGAAAGAAGGCATTAAAGAAGCTCAACTATTTCAGCTGTCAGTCAACAAGGTGACCTGAAAGCTTAGAAATGCTAGAACTTAAAAGTAAGTCTGTATCTGAACAAGGGATGAACACTGAGAATCAAGTACTAAGTCCTTGTCTATAGTGTATTTAAAAATGCATATAGACTCCTCTGTGAAACTGCTGTAACTTCACTAAGCCTTTCATTGGTGCTCCAAGGCAGAGTTATTAGTGATATATTACTGCTATCTATGTACTTAGTAACTCCAGACGTGAATTTTCTGTACACCACATTTTCCGTTAAAGAAAAATATTTCCTAAATTGTTTGCTATATGCACAGATAAGTTTGTGCATCCCTCAATTCAAGGTTGGCCTCCACGAACTGAATGAGATGCATCTCTGTGTCTTCTGATTACTTTTGGTAGTCAAATCAGTTGTGCTCTGTCACTGGTAGCAACAGTGGCAGGTGTGTTTATCAGTGTACATACTTTGCAGGTGCCCAGCGAACTCATTTCACCTTCTTCATTCTACTGTAATGTTCTAAGTCCTGCTGCATTCAAATAACTGAGGGAAGAGAGACAAGCTTCATAGAAAACTGTGCACAGAGATGTATAGCCCTGCTCAATTTCAACTCTTCCACAATGTATGTCGAAAGCTTGTCAAGAGAAAAAGCTTTCATATTTACTTTTTGAGGCAATTCTGTAAAACCAAACATAGTTACCCCATATGGCTTCTCATTGCTTGGTTAGTGAAATTAAGCATAATTTGACATTTACAGACAGTTAGCTTTCAAGGTGTATATCCCAAAGGAGTTCAAGTGCACACTCTTTTTTACGGCCCCAAGACTTTCTCTGCTTACCTTTTTTTCAGAGAGCTGTCAATTAAAGTGAAATGTAGCTGCCTAGCATGGCAAGGGAGCTTCTGTAGAAACTATTTGCCTCAACACTTTCCTGGCTGTTGCAACTCCTGCACACCTGCATTTTGTCTTGGTGATTTCATCTCATGACTGTTCTCAGTTCTCCATACTGGAAGATGGATTATATTACAGAATTTTGCTAAATATTCCAGTCTAGTCATGCAGTTTGATGTACTAAATTTTTTACTTTAAAATTCTCCCAGTCTGCTGCAATTTCTCAGAATTTAGAGGAGAAAGAAGAAACTACCTAATAATGACATTTTCTTAACTCTGGATTTTCCGTATGTCCCTAGACATATTGGTTCTAATAACTATTGGTACTCCTAAGGGTATATAACACATGAACTGTATTGTGGAAGAGAATGCTGCTTGTGTTTTACTTAGAAACTCAATCCTTTTATATCCTTTTGAGAAGATTATAAGTATGACAAGAGCTCTACAATTTCTGGGTGAGAACAGCATCTCAGGAGGAGGCTAAATACAAGAGTATGAAGAGGGCTATTTGTGTTTGAATGCAACTTAAGTCAGTTGGATTTTTACTTGCTTAAATAAAATATGAAAAAGGTGTTAATGAAGAGCCTAGTGTGTTTGTACAGTTCTTGACTGAATCTTGTTACAGAGTTCTTTATTGCTGGAATAGACAACCAGACAACTTGGCAGAAATGTTTGACATATTTCAATTAAAATTGTAACACTTAACTGTTGTAGCTGACTCACAAAAACCATTTCCTGGATCACACAGCAAGGCAGCTTAACAAACAAATCAGCTATTGCAAGTCCTTCCTCGAGTTTAAAGAGAAGGAACAATTTCTTCTAGTGTTTATTACATTTTAAGACAATTCCTAAGTATGCTCTGGGGAATACCAAGATATGCCACATCAGACACACAATTAAGCAATGTAATTGTGTAAACATCATATTTGGGACAGGCAGAGTGTTTGAACAGACCATGCAAAAACTGTTCCCAAATGGAAGCTGATGAATAATTATGTGACTCTTTAAAACAGTCAAAACACACCCGTGTGTTTGTATTTGACTGACGTGTTTGATTCTACTTCTGGGGTTCCCTTCACATAGTGCCATTGGTTTGGTCACTTTTCATGGAAAACAATTTCTTTACCCTTTCTTAAAACAATAGATTTTCATGATCTTGAGGGAACTAGATGTCAAAACAGCTTAGATTAATCTCAGACTAAGCCTGTCTCAATAATTCTTCTATCATATCATATTACTTGATAATTATCTCCCACACAATAGTACAATTGTCCTGTAAAGGTAGCTGCTAATGGAAGGTTAAGATTTTATAACTAATAAGAGGGAATGTTATTAAATATCTGGATTTCTGGGTGCTTTGTGAAAATGGAAGGCAGTTTGCTACTACTCTGAGGCATCTGTATTTGTTCTGATATATGCAGGCACCCATGTACTTTTATAGATCAGGTCCATAATCTTTTAACACACAGCTAAGAGTGAAGACTATCACTGTCATTTAAGATCTGATGGGGAAATGGGTTAGGCTGAGTCCTGATATCCTGCAACAGATCTGCAGTTTATGCACTAGGATACTTTGAGATAGGCTTACCCAAACAGCCACTTTCTCCCGTCTCCTGTATTTGTATCTCTTTTTCAGCCCTGACTGATATTCAGTTCCTTCTTAGTCTGTTCCCCTGAAGTTTCCTTCAGTGCCTTCTAGTTTGGCCCAAATTCCCTCTGGACTGCCAAGGCAGGGGTGCTTTCCCTTCATGTACTGAAGAAATACAGGGGACCAATACAATTCATTTTGAGAGACATGCTTCAGAATGAAGACTTTCAGGAATACATGCAAAGATGATGAAAACAGATTAGATGAGAGTCAGGCAGAGTGTAGACAAACACACATGGTGGTATTATGCATTTAATGGTCTCTTCATGTGCTGTGCTGAGGAGATTGAGCACCCTAAGCAGATCCATGGCAGGATAATGGAGGCAAACTGAACATTAAGAAATGGCTTTTTTTGAGCTTGCCTCAGAAAGCTTCGGCAGGAGACCGCCAATGTCATGAATATAACATATTCTGTTTCCTTGTGCCACGTTTCTTTTGTACCTCTCCCATCCGTCAAGGAATCAAGAAATGGGAAGGAGGAATTGCAGTCAGTGAAAGAGGAACCAGAGTCACAGTGCTGTGAACAGAGAGCTTAAACACAAGCTGGTGAGCACCATCTACCATGTGGTGTTGCACTGGTGGCCAACCACAGCAGAAAGGGAGTGATTTAATGGTCTACAGGCAGCTGAATTATCATTATGCCAGTACTATACCATTTGCATTTTGTTTGGGGCAGAAGCATGCAGCTTCCATAACTCATTCTCCTTTTCCTTGGAACTGGATCTAAGTTGTTCAGTTTTGCCCCTTCTGAGAAAGAAAAAAAGGAGGAGACAGGCTGAAGTCTGAATAATGAAATCAGGTAGTAAATCAAGGAAGTTTGAACAAATGTAGCTAATTCTGTCATTATGCAAAACAAAACAAATGTTGATTCAACTCTAGGCTGGGGCAGTCAAAGGCAGCTGAACAGAGTATTTGAACGAGTAAAAGCAACATTTCTGCTCAGATGCAAATCTGTTGCCGTTTTTAAAACAGTTTTAACATCAGAATGCTGGTGAAAAGGGTTGATTTTCAGGATTTTTCAAATTACAGCACAGTATATTAAGAGAAATGAGTGGCAATTTGTCTGAATATGCAAGGCCATAAACTGGAGCAGTTCAGCAGCTGCTCCACAGGCAGCTAAATTGTCTTTGTGATGAGAGAGAGACCCTCCTGGAGAAAAGTGGACACTCATGAGTAGGAACCACTAAAAGGCATCATTACCTATAAGTAAGCAAGCACTGCTAGAGCAGGCAGAACAGTGAGAGTCACTAGCAGTCAGCCTGGCATTGTGTCTCCCTTTCATTTTTGGAAATATCAGTTATTTGTTGATTTTAACTTTTTTAAAATGCTTTTTCCTTCCTGATGGTGATGTGATTTGGATTCATCTGCATATTTGATTTTCATCTTGTAGAAATTTTATTAAGTATATACAATTAACGACCAGGGTCAGCTTATCCTGTGGAATTTGCACCAGCAGGACACCTTAAATGCTCCTAGTGCTGCTGCCTTGCCAGACCTGAGGGCTCCAGTCTCAGGCACTGTCAAGCCAATGCTGTTCTCCAGTGCTTTGTTTCAATGGAGAAATGTGGCGCATGCAAGGGACAACAAAGGCAGCTCCTTTTTTGAAGAACACAAAATAGATTAAGCTGGTCTCAGCTGAAAAGGATGTCATCAATTTAGACAGCAGCCTGCTCTTTCAGCTGAAAACACGGGAAATGGAGCAGCACAAATGGGTGAACTGCTTGATTCTCCAAAATATTTGTGAGATAATTAATCTCTGCTGCTTGCTTTGTTTGATAGGGGACCAGCTTACTGCTCCATTACATGCAATGATGTTGCTGAAGAAGGTAGGCATTTTCAAATGAGAGAAAAACAGAATTTATTTTCTCTTTAACACAACAGTCTTTGTGTGTTGAGAAGTGAAAAAACAAGCTGTCCTTGTGTTCATGGCTCCTCAGCGCTGCAGCACTGGAAGTTTAGGGGCAAAGGAACAGTTGTAAAACAGAAAGTGGGGGCAAGGAAAGCAGTGCCAGGCTTTGAGGGAGAAAGTACTACTGTATATATACCTAATGACTAGGCATAAAAAGAGGTACTGAGTGATTCCTCCTGCTCTTGTGAGCTGAAAGCAGCTTGGTGAGAAACCTCAGGGCAATCATTCCCAAGCTTGCTGGAACATCAAGGCTCTGGGATAATAGTGTTGGCTCCCCTGCTAGAGCACTCCCCCCTGGCCTGTGTATGCACTAGTTTTAAGAGGGCAGTTAAGGAAAATAGTACAACCTCGTGACTGAAGGAAGAATAAAACCATGATAATAAATTCAGCAGAGGGAGAGTTAGAAAATGCAGACATTTATCAGGACAATTGTCTTGCTGTGACAATGGTAGCACTTGCTTGGACATCTTGGTACAAAGCAACTTGGGCCAAGAGCACGAAAACTGCTGTACTCCAATTAAAATAGCAAGTTTCAGCTGGAATGGAGAGGGTGACTCCTGGTACACAGGAAAGCAAAACAGCTAGAATTACTGTTCTTGAGCCCCTAATTTGAGTTTTTCTTCTCTGAATTTTTCCTTAAATGGCTAGAGATCATTTCTCTTTTATTCCTCCAGTAAGATGTTTAAACTCATTTAGTGCTCAGTACATCATTCAAACTCTCCAACTCTCAGAGCAGAAAGCACTGCTTTTGGATCTTCAGTGGCTTTTACAGAGAGCTTTTTAGCAATTATTTGGTAATCAACTGAAATGT
This sequence comes from Acanthiza pusilla, assembly GCA_036630365.1. Lineage (NCBI taxonomy): Eukaryota > Metazoa > Chordata > Aves > Passeriformes > Acanthizidae > Acanthiza > Acanthiza pusilla. The sequence goes on from JAXCHO010000019.1 coordinate 14,044,191, forward strand.
GTATTTATATATCAGCAAAGTATTTTCTAAACACTTTTGTTACAGTATCTAAATACATTTTATTGCAGCTTCTAACCAGTTTTTAAAGCCATTAAAAATTAAAAATGAAAAATTATTTGCCTCAGATTTATTTTCCTGGTGATACTGTGTGTCCCAGAATTGCTCTTACTTGGCTTGTATGGCATTGTTGGCTGTGTTAAACCAGGCAAACTTGATCCTTATGCCTTGTCAGTCTTACTTGAGATTTGGGTCAGTTATGTTTTGACTGGATTTAAAAGAAAATACTTCCAAGTTTGTTTTTTTTTCCCTGTCAACCCTTCATTTCTCACTCCATCTTACCTTGTACGCTGCTTGCAGGCCTCTTCAAAATCACCAGGTGCTGGAACAAGGCTCCAGAGCCAGCAGCCCAGCTGCACAAGCATCCATCCCTCAGACTTCTGGAGTGCTGGCCTGTAATGAGCTGGTTTGAATCAGTGCCTCTGTGGCAAGTTTTGCTGCAGTGTCCTCAGCCCTGCAGATCCCTGCAGGAGGTCCCAGCACAGCCCAGCCAAGGCCAGCAGTGAGTCCTGGAGTCCCCAGCTACTACCTTGAGACCTGGTGACATCTCTTCATTTCACCTACCCTATCTGAGGACAGCAAAAATCTTACGTAGGCAGTATCTCTATGTGAAGGCCATTTGAAATTCCACAATACTGAGTTCTGATCAAAGGAGATCTGGAAGGCTGCGCAGGGTGGATTAACAAGACTTTTTTGATCTGACATAGCCTAAATGTCTCATTGGCAAAGGACTGGGATGTGCTGTTTGTGACCTTTGCTTCCAAATGCACCAAAGCACAGCCTTCCTTTTACCCAGCAGATGGCCAACTGCTCTTGCTGACAGAAAATAAACCTACGTGGAGGCTTCCTCACTAACATTTATAGCCCTGCAGATGGACACTTTAAAGGAAAGGCAGCTTTGTTAAAACATAAAACAAAAACCTATGAAACTTTAAATTCACGGCCTGTTACTTTGTGCTCTGTGGTAGACCTCCTTTTTCTTCAGACAAGTATCCTTGAATAATAAAGTACAGGCAAGGCCTCTGGGAAATGTAGCATGAGCTCTAGGGACGTGGGGTAGTTTACCAGGAGTGCCAAAGACTGCAATAACAGAAATGGTAGGCTTTGTACCCCTGGAAAAGCTTAGAAATATTAAGCTTAACTACAGGATAAAAAATAAATAAATGCTTTGAAGTTTTGTTCAATGCAGCTCTATCTGCCCTTCCCCAATGCTGTTCTTTCTCTGAGTGTTCTTTGATGCTCCCAAAGGCACTGCTGGACCCAGCTGCACACAGTGGTTGCAATTTTGCCTAATGCCTCTGACGTCAGGTGGTCAGAGGGTACTCTTAGATGGGAATGTGAAAGTCTAAACTTGAGCTAGTTTTTTCTCCAAAGTTCACATTTTAGGTACTGCAGCATGTAGTAACTCATCCAGAGGCGATAGATTCAACTCACATGCTTACAATTATCGCTAATATTTTGTCTCCCACCATTAACTTCTGCTGGTAGGTGGTTGCTAGCATGGGCCAGCTGATGGACAGGCATCAGTGAAGGTCTCACGGTGACAAAATGAACTAGCTCATGGAAAGCAAACTGGGAAAGGAAACAACAAACTTTCACCCATTGCTAGGACATTACGCAGTCTAACACAGTATGGCAACTGTTGGCAGACGCTCTAAAGCTGGAGCTTGGGGTGCTTGAGAGGCTTAGACTGACCAGTCACAGGCTTTGTCAGCCAATATCTCCAGGAGCTGAGGACACAAAAGATACCAGTTTTCCTCCCAGACCTGCTCTGTTTGCAGTAGTTTTCCCTCTTCTGCTTTTGCCATAATTATTACAGCCAGTGCTATGCAATCACCAGGGAGGTAAATGTACACCCAGTCAGAAGTTACAGTAGAACAGAGATTACAGAAAACAGTTTCCTGCTTAATTTTATATAACTTCTAGCACTATTGGAGTTACTGTTTTATTATTCCTCATATGTAGCCAATTAGCCTTTTCTATCTGAAAATCTCTTGGATAATAACAGAGCAAAGGATATAAAGAAGTATGACTCTCCACTAGAAAACTACGAAAACTGGCAGGAATCTTATGGGCAGATAAAGTAAATAAAATAGCTTTAACAATCTTAACAAAGCATTCCAGATTTTGGAATGACAAAGCCCTTTTCAATAAGCCTTTTGCATTACTTAAACAGTGACTGCAATGTGTTGTGCAAACAGTTTTAATGTTCTCCTCTTACTGAGCAGGAGGTTATGCAACCAGACCGCAATACACACATTGCTTTTTGAAGACAGTAAAGCAGTAAAGTATTATAAAAGTATTGTTACAGAAGCAAAAGCTCTTTCAAGTCATTATAACTGCTCATGTCACAAGAAAGGGAGGTTCTTTAAACTCTGTGTCATGGTATATTATGCATGTAAGGCAGAAAAAAATAACCTTGGGTGACAGAAGCCCTGCCTGCCTCAGACAATAATGGGTGCCACAAGTGTTTGCCTTTCAGAGGTGGCAAATAATACTGTAAGTTCATGTACACAAGTATGTGCAAATGGGCTAAGAAATGCCAAACAGGTGGCAAGAAAAATCTGTGGCATGGAAAGCCACTAAGTGAGGCAAATGTCTGAGCGAGTAAGGCCAATAGTGCTTCTCTCCTCTGCTAATGTTCTCTGCCATTCTACCTTGGCATCTATTTCCTTGATATGCTATTACTATTTCCTGCCCTGCCCCAGGTGTCTCTACACTTAGTACTTGATTTTTGCACCCTTTTCCCTATCTTGCTTATATTTGTTTCAGGCAACAACAACTGCATAGAATCAGTCTTTGGGGTTTTATAGAGCCATTGTTCAAAACTGTGTTTGAGAGTGCTCCTACACATTTGTAGTAGTAAATGACCAAAGAAAGAAGCTAAAATTAATAAAAACATAACAGGAAGGCAGAGCTAAATACTGTTATACACAGTGAAAGCAATTGGAAGTATGTGTGTACAAAAATCTTCTTTGATTAGCATATTATGAAGGAATGGTCATTTTTAGACAAAGAGCATGCAGTACTTATTTCATCCACCAAAATGTCATTGGTTTTGTGGTTTGAATCCAGTTTTGAATAAACACTGTGGGGCAGAGATGTTAGAGTCACTTTCTTGATTTTCTAAATACATGTCACTTTAGGTCCTCTTACAACCGAGTGCCCAGTCCTCTGGTGAGCACTAGAGCAGACTCAGTGATGATCTAGATATGTTTGGACCACAGTTGCTCCAAAGGGAGAGATTCCAGCTGAAAATATAAGTCTTCACTCTTTTCTATCATACCCCCTTTTGGCGGAAAAAAAAATAAGCATTTGTCATACAATTGCACTGGGAACTCCACATCAGCTCAGAGGTTGCCTTGCAACAGAGCTGTACCTTGAGTCCATGTTGGACCTTTTTGCTGGAAAAAAGAGAATGGCTTTGCTGTAACAGAATTTTCTCTGTAGCTTTTCTTTTCCCCCCCACTGGGTTACCCACAAATGGATTCAGAGTTACCAGTCATACTTGCTATTTTAATGACTATTTTACATTTTGCAAGAAAGAAAAGGAGATTACAGTAAACATCTTTTGATAACCTTGCAGATTCCACTCATATAGCTAAGTCCTATTTTGTGAAATGCTCTATGTATATTGTGCATTTTTATATTATCTAGAACTTCGGAACACAAGATGGCAGTGTACATACTAGTGATTCAGGCTTGGAGATGCTCCTGCTGCTCAAACTAAGCATATAACATTTTATTCAGGCCTGTATTAATCTGGTCATGTAATTGCAGTATTAGAAATAAACCTGCAAGTATTTGTCAACAGCAGAAACAAATGCAATTTGCCAATAAATGAGTATTGCATGAACAAGTGTTAGGTAAAGCTTAATTCAAGATTTTATTGTACACAACAACACTCTGGAGACATTAAAAGCCTCTTATGGAACTCCTCAATTGCAATAACAAGGGGGTATCCCTTTATGAAGGAATGGAAGCTGGCTCAGTCGTAAGAGCTTCAGAGCAAAATTGGCTGCTGGGGAAAAGCACATAAGAGCTGGCAGCCTGAAATATGTGGAGAGCTCAGGGCTCTCGGAGGAGTAGTGCAGGCCACTGAAGTGGAACAGGCTGAACAGTATCTAAAATTGAACAGGTGCCTTTCTGTGAAAAAAACTAACAAAGCAGTCAACTGTTTGGCATGACAATTCAGGGAAAAAAATTTCCACGGAGAGGCATCAAATTAGAGGATAGGTCTCTGGCTGAGGAGAAAATTGCTCAAAGAGCTGCAAGGAGCTGGACCTTTCTGTGTGTAACTTCAGAGGATGTTCATTCAGAGCCTCTCTGGGCACCAGTGGGTAAAAAGAACTGCAGTAACAAGCTTTCAAGGCCACTACCCAGAAACCTCTTTGTCGGGGTTGAGCTGAATACTGGAATTAGTAGGTGTAGCTAAAAAGTTGTTTTGGCTGCCTTTCCTAGCATTTGGATATGCAAACATGGCCTTGCCGCATAGGAAGAAAAGCCCTTAGAAAAACAGTAATATTTCAGAGTATAAAATACTCCTCAAAGTCATTATCCCTGTGTGATGTCTAATGTTGACAAAATTCTAGGCAGTCCTGCCTTCTCGCTGGGGAATATTCAGGTGACTTTGCCTCCCTGTACCTAAACTCCCTAATGGGCAAGTCAGATTGACCCAGGAGATCAAAACTCAACACCAAGGTTTATTATTTCTGGATACAGCTCTTAATTTGACATAGTTATTAGGAATTAGATAATGAAAATATATATATTTCTTTCAGACAGGTGTGATATACCTTTTTTATTTTCTCTTTTTCTCTCCAGAATGGGAATACTTGTTGTCCTTACACCACTGAGATCCTCCCAGTGTGAGTAGATATGGGTGTACTGACCATACCGTGACTTTGACCGTTGTTTTTGGCAGAAGGTGGAATTTGGGGAATCCTGGACCCTGAATATACTTTTCTTGTGGTCATTATCTATGTGTAAATGTATCACCATGTTCCCAACCCCTCAATCACAGCAGCTCCAATAAAAAGTTGTCAGATTTTTCATGGTGGTCCACTCCTGTTTTTACAATTGGACCAATTGCTGCTTGTTACTTGTTAAGGCTGCCGTGGGCCTTATGTTCCCATGCATAAATCACTGGGTTAATACCAGAACTTCTTTTCCCTCTCTCTTTCTGAGTTTGCATAAGATCGAGTTTGGCATTGATTCAAATCAAATAATTCAAATGCCTGGTATTTAAACTACGGCTGGGTGTGGGTTCATGACTAAAATAAAGTGTCTTACCTAGCAGTTTCAGTCATTTGGTCTATTTGTCACAGTAGATTACAGAAAGTGTGGCATGCACAGAATTATGCATGCACTTTTCAACCATCTAAAATGGGGGATAAATTGAACATGTCATGGTTTTAGGAGAGTAATTTATATTGAGTACAAGCTGGGAAGGGACCAGAGCCAAAACCTCAGATCTAAATTACTTGAGTTCCAGGGAAATTTTAATCCAAATAAAAACTTCAGAGCTGTTCATTATATAATTAAGTGAACCAACAAGAGACCAAAACTCAGCACTCACTCCCAAACTAAAGAATTTACACCAAAATTGAGGCTTTGTGGCTAAGTCCACAGATGCTTAATACTGACTGTGATCACTGTATGAAGTTTCTGCCAACTGTCTGGTGTAACCACCCCACATGTCTCTTTTGGCTTTGCATATATCCCTGTTCTTCATAAATGAATTTTTCCAGCCCGATAATAGTTCCTCACTGAGAGTGAGTTGTGAGGATTCACAAATTCATGTTTTTTCATGCATGGACTATTGAAGTTGGTCTCGTTGCCTTCTCTTCATTGCAGGTGCCCCTTCCCTCTGGCAACCCTGGAAATCATCTCATTTCAAATTTCTGTGAATGCAGGTGCCACCAGTGATGTCTCAGGATGGAGAGGAGAAAGGAAAACACTGTTTTTTTCCTGCTGCTTCTGCATGATCTTCCCTACATTCTGTCTCATCTGCTTTTGCCTGTAGTCAAAACCCAACTATTCTTTTCACGGCAGTAGTCAGCCCATGTAGAATTGAGTGAAATTCCACCTTTAAGTAAAATAGTTCTTACTTTTCTATTCAGAATCATTCCTGATCCAACCTTCTTTTACCAGGTATAACCAATTTCTGCCAAATCAAACATAATCTACCCTTTTCCCATTATAAAATGTTGCTGTAATAGCCCACCCCAAGTTTAAGTCCTCCCTCCTGAGTATTTGACAAAAGCACCTCTTTGACCTGACCCAACACAAATCAAAACTAATATCTTTCCAATAGTCCAAAACAACTTCTTCTCCCCAAAATAAACTCTTCTCCTGACATTAAAATGTAATGACCCCTGCAAATTCAGGAAGTCATGGTGCAACAGAATGATTGTAGTCCTAGAGACACTTTAACCTTTTCATTTACTGCAAGCATCATCCTTCTGCCTGTCGTCAACCCATAATGTAAAAGATGAGGTCTGGACTAAGAGGGATTGAGCAGGGATTGTTGGCAGGCTGGAGATTGTTACCTTCTGGTCCAGCACAGGCACACAGGATCCAGCTGGGGCTTGAGAGCTGTTCAGAGCAGGGAGTTACTGGGGAAAAGGATATTGGGGGTTTTCACTACCACTAATACATCCTCCAAGCAAACATTGATGGTCATAATGAAAGTAAAAGGCGTTATATTTAAGGTCAAAATAATATGCCTGTGAAACATGCTGGCAAATGGTATCGTTGAGGCCAAGTACTTAGCAGGATTCCATAAAAGGTTATATGTACATATTCATACATTTGTGTGGGGAATTAGATTGGACCTGATAAAAATTCATAATGGATATAAATGTTCACAGTTCAGGGCATAAATCAGACACCAGCCTGAGGTTAGAAAATAACTTCCCCTACAGTCAGGCTTACATAATTATCAATTATACTTCCAGAGGAGGGAAGGGAGGTTGAAGAATAGGGCAATTTCCTCAGAGACATCTGGGAATTACTATTGGCAGACAACTAATTTAGATTTTATCTGGTATGGAAGTTCTTATTACATCAAATAATGTAATTTAGAATTAAAGCATGTGATTTATTTTGTATTTTTTTTATTCTTCATGTAATCAAGTTCATGCCTGAGGGTAACTGCAGGCCTTTCCGTTACAAGCCAGCCGAAGTTAGTGAAATTCACTGTGCTGTGTTTTCTCACCAAATCTCCTTAAAAACAGCTTCAGATTTTGCAAAGAAGTCAGGCAGAGTCCCAGGAATTTAGTTTGTCAAAGATAGCCAACTAATAGAGCCAACTTACTGTCTGTATTAGCAGCAAAAAAATTGCATGCATGAACTGCAGCAAAATCTCTTTCCAGAAAGTTCTCATTTTTGTTGTTTGCATAGTAACCTAATAAGACTTGCAAAGCTCATGAACATCTCAAATTATATCATGGGGCCTACTCCAGGTCTACTTTTTTTGCTTGGTATTATCAGCTCACCTAAGCAAAACATATATGCTCAGTGGACTTGTTTCCATCAAGCAACACACCTCCGGCTCTTGTTGCACTTGAAAACAGTCTGAGAGCTAACGTGACACACAATGCACGCTAAGAAAAGCAGCCTCTGTGACCTTGCAAACTGAAGGCTTGATGGAAAATCAGATTCTTTATCAATTGATTAAGAACTGCAAATGAATACAGGGAATCATTTTTGTTTGCTGCAGTGGGATAGTAGCTGCATTCTGCTATAGTTTCTGGAGCATGTGATACACTTACTGCAATTACGACATAAATTATCATCACAATAGATGTGGAAAGCTGAGAAACATATACTAACAAAACATCTCACCAATTTTCACGAGGAAAAGGAGTGGTACTTTGCATAGTCTCTCGTAAGCATAATTTCTGTTCCTAGTAAGTAAGTAGTACTAGAAACATTGCACAGTCATTGCTCAACATCTGGAACATTCTAGGGTCACAATCAACAAACACTGTGGTCTTATTAAAAATATCTTACCATGTAAACTTGAGTGATCTGTTCAGACAGACTTATAAAAGGAATGGCTGAAGAGAAGGCAGCAGATGTATTGCAGTAGATTTTTTTAAAGGTTTCAAATCATATTTTGTAGATTAAACTTTAAAAATTAATTCCAGCTGGCTTTTCTGGGCAAGCTGTGAGTTGCTGAGGACACCCATGTCCTGACCGCAGGCGGTGAATGCCCAGCTCAGTGCTGGTGCTGCAGTGCTGATGCTTTGCAGGCTCTTTACCAGGGGCTGTAGGAGCAGCACCACTGTTCTGTGGCTTTCTAGGAACAAACAGGGCAACTCCTTTAGGCACAATTAGCTCTTAACCCTGGCACGTTATCAGCCCTGCAGCAGAATCTCAAATGTGGATTATAATCATTTGGGGTGGGTCGTGTTGGGACCATTTGACACCAGTCACATCTGCAGTCCTGTCGTGTCTCCTGCCTCCTTCTGTCCTGCTGCGGCTGCTGACACCCTGCCAGCAGCAAGCCCTTTCCCTGGGAAGCTCTCAGGCTGCTTACAGCCCAGCTGCCTCATTCTGCCAGCCACCAAACTCCTGCTCCAGCTCCCACATAGGCTTCTCCCTCTTAAGCGTGGTTTACAGTATGCTGGAAATCCCAGCACATACTGGGAACCTCAATACAGAGCTGCAAAGACATCGGATACATTGAACTGTGAGGAGGTGTTTGGGGTGTGAGAGATACAGCGGTGAGGACTGATTTTTTAAAAATATTTTCATCAGGAAAATGAAGTAACACTGCTGGCATTTACGGTTGTACATCTCAAAAATCTGCAAATACCGATGAAGAATTATAGATGGGGTGCAAAGAAATTATACACTCAAAAGTGGTAGTTTTGATCTAGAATAAGATAAATTGATAAATAATGTACAAATAATCCAAATAATCTTTGAGTGGAATAAATAGCCTGAAAAGTACGAATTGGGAAAGAAAATTATGGGAAACTGTCCTTCTTCCCTGGCAACTAGATGTGAGTTTGCACAGGATATGGCAAGGCAAAAGAGCAATGTAATTTTGGACTCTCCATTAAGAGATGTAACATCATCAGGTTAAGTAATTTTCTTTTTCATTTAGGCCTAAAATATTCTGTTGTATCCCCAGCACTGTCAAAAAGACAGAAGATAAGTGAGAAAGAATTCTGAAAAAAGCCAGAAAAACAATCATTGGCCGGAGGCCAGATTTATTTGGAAATATGTGCATGTGTTTAACTTGTCCAAACTTTTAAGGAGGATTAAGGGGAACCCATAGTGGATGACTTCTTCTAGAACAAGCTACTTAGAAATAGAAAGTAGAAAAAAGGGGTTAGTAGGTCATGGGCTGCCAGAGATACTGACACTGCTTTGTTAGCTGCTGTTGCTGAGCAGACACAAAATTACTCTGGTAGCAGACCCCCAGAGGGCATAAAAATGAAATTTGTGTTTATATATTCTGAGAATCAAGCTTCGGTTCTGTTTTCTCAGAACCTCACTCCCAGAGAGTTAGAAACTCCTGTGTTTCTAACAGGTATCTAAATAAAAAGTAGGCACCGGTCCAGCTCAGTGCTAAGGATCATACTGACTGCTTGATATTGCTTCCGATTCAAACATAGTCTTCATTATCCTGGGCCAGCAGCCCACCTGTGTGGCTGCTCCAAGAGCAGAACACAGCATGAACAGAGACAGCAGGTTGCTTAGCTTTTAAACTTGGTAAGGACGAACTGCCTGCTGCCTTAGCAGAATATGTGGGGCATGATGAGAGGCTGAGGGAGTAAACAACGTTTTATAGTCCCATGTCATGTGACAATCAAGAGGAAAATCTCAAAAAAAAAAAAAAAAAGGGTGGTAAAGCAGCCAGCTTGTCCCATTCTCTCTGAAAATCAGAACAGTAAATAACTTATGGTCTCCCCTGTTTAGCAAACATTTTTGTTACAGAGGATGTACAGAATGAGGAGTTAGAAGATAAGGAAGGTATTCCCTAGAAGAGATTATGAATGAGCCATAGATTAAAGAGTTTCTGTTAAGAGTTCTATTTGTATAGATTTAGTATATTAAAATACTTTGAAAGGGCAGATATCCTACCAATGCTTGTGTTACCTCTTGCATCAGAAAATGAAAGTCAAGGAGACCTCTGTACTGTTCTCACTTTCACACTTCCTGGATTTTTTTTGCATATGGAAGTTCCAACAAAAAATCCATGAACAATTATAGTGTGCAGTTGAGAAAAATCTAGGCTCCTGGGGGCGCTTGAGAATTTAAAGAAAGGCAGGAGCTGGGTCAGCTCGCCTATGGCATAACAGTATTCCAACACTTGGAGGATGGTGGGAAGTTCAACAGCATATCAAACATGGGCTTCTGACTGGCTTCAGCAGTTGAAGTCACAAAACTGTCTTTTAAACTCTTTTCACTATATTCAGTGCAATGCAGGCTGCAAATGTTTCTATTCACACAACTGAACTTGTATTTTAAATAGTAATATATACAGGGCCATTAATTCTGGAATAAGTTCCTTTATCTATTTTAGCATATTTCAATCTTTAATTCTATATCAGTTAGTTTATTCTAGATTTATTCCAGAACTGTCTTTCCTCCAGAAAGTCATAGAAGTATTTTCCATCTCAGACATACTGATATTGTAGTATGCCCTGGGTAAAATAAGGGCCAGGATTCTAGTTGGATTGGGTGCACAGATCATATCACTTATTTGCAGATGCCAGGACATTAAAACTTTCCATTGTTTTCCCACCAAACTGAAGAAGGCAGTTAGTTAATACAATTACCTCTGTAAAATTGGAAACTAAATCAATGCCGACTGTGTGATTTGAATGCTACCTTAAATAATTTCATTTTTATGATATTTTGTTTCACATGGTATCACCAAATAGCTTATTCATTTTCCTCCTGACTGTGACTTGAGTTTGCATATTTCTCTGTGACGGAAGAAGCACGTTTTCAACCTTTCTACTTTTCTGGGATACAGTGTGCATTGCTTTTAATTATTTAGGCTGACACACATTAACACTATAAGTCCACAGTCCATAGTGAGTGAAACAAGAGGGAAGGACTGGGTGGACTATAACTTCCCTGGAAAAAAGAGCAGCCACCAGAGGTCTTTGGCAAAGCCCTTAAAGGAAAACAAGAATGTGGGGTAGACAAGGTACACAGAATTTAAGTGTTATGAAGGATTTCCCCTACTCCTTTCAGAGAAGCATCCCTATTCACTGCCTGTTTGCCTCTGTTTTGGACAGGTAATAGGGAGAAGGGCCACAGACCACTCACTCTGTCATGGTCTGTTTGGATCTCAAATTCACAGGACAATGTACTTTGCAAATTAAACTTTATTTTATAAGCTCATTAGGAAAGAAAGCAAACATGATGAAGAAGGGCTCAGTCCCCTTTGTACAAGCTAGTCTAGCTCATGAATTCACTAATTCCTCACTTTAGTCATGAGGTTTCTAACTCACAAATTCTCTAATTCATAACTTGCAATTCATTAATTTGTAACTCGTGCACTTTGCATATGAGCAAAATACCTATCCAAGGGTGAGAGGGCTCATCCTTCCTCCTTGGTCACAGTGCAGGTGTTCCCTGTATCACATGAGAAGTGCAAACATTAGTGTTTTATCAACACTTTTTATCAAAATCCAAAGCATAGCACCATAGAAGCTACTATGAAGAAAATTAACTCTATCCCACCCATAGCCAGTACAATCTCCACACCTTAATCCCTACATCTACATCATACTCAGGTCCCATACTATCCAACAGCTCCTCATTAGCCACCTTGCTCTTTCCTATCCATTGATATCTTCAGATATCACTCCTTGTAAAATGTCCAGAAAAATGTCCATTGAATTCATTTAGTCTATGGCATTAGGCTCCATCTGTTCTGATGGTCACTCAGGACCTGAGAGGTTCTGTGTTGTGTGGAGTTACTGGGCACCAAAGCCAGCTCAGGTCAGGTCACTGCTGCACGTGCACAACTTCTTTCAACTCAGATCATAATTTTCAACAATTTAAAGGTGTACCCATTACAGCCTCCATCTCTGGTCCTTTTGGACTGCTACCCTTGCCTCTGCTCCAGTGTGGACTTACTGACAGACTCCAGTCCCTTAGGGGTGTACCTGCTCCAGCATGGACCTACTCATGGGCAACAGTCTCTCCAGGGCACACCTGACATGGCCTGGACTTAGGCACAGCCACAGTCACGTTGAGGTACACCTTCTCCAGCACAGCCTTATCCAGGGGCCACAGTCTCTCAGGGGTGTACCTGCTGTGCTATAGACATATCCACAGCCACAGATACTTCTGCTCCAACGTGCTCTTATCCACAACCACAGGCACTTCAGGTAGTCCTGCTCCTGCACGGACTTATCCACAGGTCAAGTCCCTTCAATTCAGGCTGCCATTGGAGCTGCAGCCTGTCTGGCCCAGCAGCGATGCCCAGGCCATGGGCCAGACCTGGGGCACATGGCTGTTATCAAAATGCTCCCAGGCACAGCTGGGTGAGATGATAAGCCCTACAGCAAACAGCCAGAGCGAAAAGAGGCCACTAACAAGCTCTAGACTAATGCACAGCAGGGCAAGCAAGACCTATGGCAAGCACAGCACCCTGCCAATTAATAGCTAAATAGCACTAAAAGATATAAATTCAGTCTAGCAATCTCCAACCAAACCTGTTGTTATCTCAAACCCTTTGAGCCCCAAGATGATCACCAAAAAAGGGGGCAGCTAAGCCCCACACAGCCACATGCTCACTTATGCCCAGTGGGATGGGGGAGATAATTAGAAGGGTAAAAGTGGGAAAATTTGTGGGCTGAGATAAAGACAGTTTAACAGGCAAAGCGAAAGCCACACACACAAAGCAAAACAAGGAATTTATTCACTTCCTATAGGTAGGCGGGCATTCAGCCATCTCCAGGAAAGCAGGGCTTCATTACAGGTATTGGTGACCTGGGAAGAGAAACTCCACCAGTCCAAACATGGCCCTTTCCTTCCCTCTTCTCTCAGTTTTATATGCTGAGCACAACATCATATGGTCTGGAATATCTCATGGTCAGTTGGGGTCAGCTGTCTCAGCTGTGTCCCCTCCCAACTCCTTATGCACCCCGAGCCAGCTCCCTGTCGAAGCAGCCCAAGAAACAGAAAGCCCTGACACTGTGCAAGCACTGCTCAGCAATAGCTAAAACATCCCTGTGTTTTCTTTTATCTGTTTTAATGTATTGTACTCGAGAATTTTTCAACTTGAAGTTAATTTCTAAGGTTAAGTCATCAAGCCATAACAAGACAGAAACTCTGACAATGATGCATTGAAATCATATCAATGTCAGCTTATTCTACAGGGTGAGACAAGTACCAGAGGAAGACCAACTGCTCCTGACTCCTCTGAGCCAAATTTAAAGTTGAACTTTCCTCAGGAAGATTAAGGGTCCATATTTTACTTACTCATATTCTTGTACAAAGTTTTACCACTTCCTGTATTTCCATGGTTCCTGGGAATAGGATCATAACTAATACTTAATGTCTGGGATGTGGGCAAAGGTTGTAAGCCTATGGTAACTATTTCACTAGTCCCAGAGGCAGGATCTTCTCCATGAAGAGATGAAAGGACCAGTTGCTGTACTTCAGATTGTACGTTAACCTCATCTAACTTTTAGATATTAAGGGTTAGGGAAGATGAATTCCAACCATGGTGGCTGAAAACGTGCCATCTTATGCCAATTAGCATGCAGGGATCTATGGTCCATCTGGACCATATGGACTCTGTGATGTAAGAAAGGAACAGAACTCGTGTCACATGTGATGCTGATTCCAGGGTGTGTGGTTTACTTTTCATGCAGAGCTCTCTGTAAAACAGAGGATGTCTCCTTACCACTGGGTGAAAAATAAATTTTACTTCACTGATTCTTTTCATCAGTGTTATTCTAGGGACATCACAGGGACTAATTTTAAAAGAAAATTATTTATTAAAAATGTAACGTCAAAAAAACTTCTAGTCAAAATCCCAGATCCTCAGAGTCACTTCCCATTAGTTTCAGTCAAAACAGTCACTGGTTGAAAGGTCAGAAATTCGGTGACTGAAGCTGACTTGGCAAGTCAGGACTTGTCTCCAACATTTTTCAGAGGTTTGAAAGTTATTATTTCAACAGATATTTTCTTCCATTGCCCTTTAATCTGAGGGTACCCAACCTAGCAAGTTTTTAAAATGTTTGTTTTTCAGCAGTAGGTGGCACTATGAAGTTTCATAAATATTATAATATAAATTAATATAAAATGCTACGCACATAAATGATTTTTAAATAATATGAAAATATATCAGAATTCTTATAATAAAATAAATATTTTTCTAAATATTGTAATTGACAAAAAGTCTAATGCAAGAATAGAAATGAGAATGTCTACTATCAAAATAGGCGACATGTAACATTTAAAACAATGTGTCATAAAAAGTTCTTTATCCTCTTTGTAAAGTACCAGCTTGAGTTGTTCTTGTATGTACTACTTCAGCTACTTTGAATTTCCCAGAAATTATATCTATCTTGTTTGCACATAAGATGTAATATTGCAATAATGAGTGTCAATACATCTTAAATACGTTATGTACTTTTTATAATGTAAATGAATGTATACAGACAGGAATATGGCAAATGAAAAAGCATCTGGATTTTTCTTTCATGGTCAAAAGTTCATACTTAATAAGCAGAGACTAGAGCACTACATGTGGGGCCATACTCCTCCATGGACACTACATGGGGAACTACATGGGGATATTACTATATCCCAAATAAACTCCAGGATTAAAGAGATGCAATGTTAGTTGAAAACATTTTCCTCAAAACTTTACTATACAAAAATCTATAAAGGGCAACTCACAAACAAATCTGTGCTTCCGGGTATTTCAGATTGTCTGATGACACAAAATAACGATATTGCAGAAGTACTGCGGGTACTTTGTTTCAGAAGCTTCCTCATTCCTCAGCGGTGTACAGCAGGAATAATGCAGTGAGATGCAGCATTTTCATTAAGCTGATTTTTGGATGACTGCTTCCTCAGTAGAAATGAACTGCTGGTCTGTTTGAGCACAAGGTGTGAAGATAAGGAGAAAAGAAATTAAGCAAGGAACACAAATGAAATATATAGTCAATGCTCTTTTATCTGGCTTGACCAGAAAGTGTCCTTGCCTTTTTTTTTTTTCACCCCAGGCTCCAAGCAAGCTGCTTGGTTCTGCATACTATTTCTGCACTATGATACAACCTATGCCAATGCCTAAGATTCACACTTCATTTTGTTTTGTTTTCTACTAAACAAAGCATGTAGAAGGGACACTTTTATAGCTTCATGGCATTTTTTCATGAACTGACATTATGTATTACTCCTTTTGTGCTAACATGGTCTGCTTACTGTTTCTTTTATAATACTGAAAAAGTCAAAAGCTCATGTTTAATAAAAACATAATTTGCAAGGAGCTGGCAGCAGCTGCATTCAAAAGGTTCTTTATTGCAACAGCCTGCTTTGGTTTCTCCAGAATCTTCAACAAGAGTCCTTTCAGTCGGATTCACTTGGGTTTACTTTCAGACCCCAGAATAAAGTGGTACTATAAAAATACTATCTGGGAATATGCTTTAAATTTTGCTGTTTGTTTTCCATTACAAATGATTCATTGTCACCATGCATTCTACCTTCATGGAATCAAACCCATAGCATTGTGAGAGCTGCTTCAATATACTTAATTCTGATTCAGCACATCCTCTTCTTAGACCTCCACAATGTGTTCACTGGCTCCATGGATGTGCTTTAACTGAACTTTCATTGTAAGGGAAGTGCTTCCCCTACATCTAGTACAGTTTTCAAATATGCAGTATAAGAAATCTACTTAAATTACAGGTTCTTTTTCCTTCCAAGGGATATATCAATTTCATATAATTACAGCAAGCAGTATCTTTGGTTAGACACGCACTGGCAACATGAAGGTGAAAAGAACCTTTTTTAATTATTAGAGATATATCAAATTTATAAAATAGTGCTATTTTTTAAGTTGTAAAGTGACAGTCTTGTACCTTGAAGGGCAAACCTGAAAATGAGATCTTCGCCCTAGCTCTATTCAAATGGCACCAACAGCTCAGCAGCTGTGCATACCCAAAGCAGGGTCTGAGAGGAACCCTGTGCAGCACTCTGGCTGCAAAGCACAGAAACAAAGCACCCGCAAAGGAATGGGGCGATTTATCAGCTTTAGTAACAGTGTCCTAATTCCCCACTATTTGGTTCTATTAGATCATTGAAAGGAGCCTCAGAAATAGGCTCAAGGAGGGACCAAAGGACCTGAAAGGTATGTATCGTCATGTACTGTCAGCCCGACTCCACACACAGTGGCAGCAGTCAGACCCTTTTCTAAGTGATATTCAATGCACCGAACTGATTAACTATTTGGCTGCGGCTTGTATTTTCCAGGAGAATTCCAGGAGAATTCCAGGAGAATTCAGCTTGCTGAGAAATGTAATTTACCATAAAACGACAGGTGCTTTAAGATAAGACACTGCAATAATTCGGTAACTGACAGTGGAGTAAGGATCCCGGCCTGTGGCCTGTCTGCTCTAAAGCATTCCCCCTTGCTTTTAGGGCTCTGGCACGTGCTTTGTTACTCCTGAGGAGTACGATGCTCTGGGGGCTGCGATGTGTTGTTAATACGTGTTGCATATTAAACAGATGGAAAAGGCAAAAGGTTGACAAAATGGTAGCAGCACTAGTGACATTGCCGCTCTGAGGGGAACCTCGCCCCAACTCCAAATCTGAGCTATCAATTCCGAACACTTCGTGTGTGCCGACCCCGGATCTCCCGAGGTCTGGTGTGGCGGCTCGCTCGGGTTCCCCTGCGCGGCAGCGGCAGCGGCAGCCGGCCCTCACGGGGCTGTTCCCGGGCTCTGCCATCCCTCCGCGCTGCCCGCCGGCTTCCCGGCCGTGCTCCCTGCTCCAGCGCCGAACTCACCGGCCTCGCCCGGAGCAGGGCCGCTCCTCCACTCCCCGATGACACTCGGAGCAGGGGCTGCCCGGCGGCAGCGGGGCCCGGCGCCGCAGGGTGAGGGCGCCGGGCCGCGGGAGCGGGGAGCGCGGACGAGGTGCCCGGCGCGGCCGCCGCCGCTGCCGGGAAAGCCGCCGCCTCCGCGGGTCCCGCGGGCGCTGAGTGGCTGCGCGCCGGGCCGGGGCGGAGCGCGGGGGTGGCCGCCGTCCCGGCGCGGCCCCGTCCCCAAACAGCGCTGAGAGAAGCGGCGGGCGGTGCCGGGCCAGCCGCCGCCGCGCCGTGCCGGCCCCGCCGTGCGCCCCGGCCCCGCGCCATGGAGATCGAGCCGGCCGCCGCCGCGCAGGTGAGAGCGCTGCCCGCGCTGCCCGCGGCCCCGGCACCCCCGGGCCGGCCGGCGCGGCGCGAGGGGCGGGGCGCCCGTCACGAGCCCGCGGAGCACGTGGCGCCGCCCCGCCCCCCGGAACGTGCTGAGTCACGGTAGGGGCGGGGCCGCGCAGCACCGCCCGCTCCCGGCGGGGGGGCCGGGCCGGGCCGGGGTCAGTGAGGGCCGCCCGCAGCCGCCGCCCGCAGCCTCGGCAGCGTGGGGAGGGCCGGGCAGGGCGAGGGGCCGGAGCCGCCCCCGAGGGAGCGGCTGGGGAGGCGCCGGCGCCGGAGGGGCTGCCCGAGCCGGGCGCAGCCTCGACTCGCTGCCCCCGGCGGGCCCGAGCGCTCCCGCTCCGCACTCGGGTGAGTTACCGTCGCTTCTCGCTGCTGCAGCCCGGGCCCGCTCCTCGCCTCTTGCACAACCCCGCGTTGTCCCAGGCCGGCTCCGGGTTCGACTTCGGGTCCGATCAGCCTCGCACACGCAGCCCGAGGAGCCCGAGCCGGGGTGCCCCGGCACCTCCGCCCGCTGGAAACGCCCCGCGAGGGCTTTGGGCGCAGAGCAGACGCCGCCGGGGTGGCCTCTGCCAGGGCGAATGTCCTGGAGGCTCCAGAGGTGTTTGTGGTTTGTACTCATGTGCTGTGGAGCCTCCTCTCTCGAAGTCTGGGGAACTTCAGTACTGTTGCGTTGCAAACTAGTTGCACAAGAGCTGAGTGAATAACTGAAAACGTAATTGAACTCCATTATAAGTTTATATAATTGTGCTTTTCTTAGGCTTTTTAATGGAAACGTATCCTTATCAACAAAATGCTAGGTTTGAAGAAGTATTACTTAAAACTTGTTCTGGAGCTGTTCTAATTCTTTTCATACTGCAAAATTAAGACTCACATGTTCTGATGCTCTTCCAGTGTGTGTTGATACAATATATGCTATACAGCAGAGTTTCTTTTAACACTGTCCGTTCTTTAGGATATGTAAGTGGGTACTTCCTGCAGGTACTATCACTTTAGCGGTGCTGGTGTACCTTTTTCTGTTCATTGGATACAGTTCCTTTTGAGTCTTGGACGGCTCATAGCTCTGCTTTGCCCATCTGTTTTTCTAGCCCTGGGAAGCACAGCCATGACGTCCACCTTGCCTCCTCGGTTTCTTGGAAAATACTGCAACAAAAATCACTGTCTTGGCCTATGCTATGTAAGCAGCCTGTGAATTTGGTTTTGCCTATATTTTCCAGGCACTTGTGATCTCATTCGTGAGGGACTTTTGACAGACCAGTTCCTGTGTACCTGCTTTTGTACTTCCCCGATCCACTATGACTTTTCTTCCAGAAACCTTACTTTTGTTACTCATTTGCCTGCTTTGTCAAATCCTTTCTGCTAAGCCACCTGTTGCACTTTTCCTGTCTGAGCTCAGCAGCTGCTGGTTTCTTCTCTTGCAGACCTAGCCTGAAAAGGCACCGTGTTTTTTAGGTTGCAACTTATCATCATCTTTGACATATAGTTCTAAATGTATTCATTAAATGGAAAAGTCACATACCCTGTACCGTAAAATGTTCACTCAAATGAACAAGGGGGAACGCAGTCTGCATTTAGCCCCTCAGCTCTTGCAGGGCAACAGATGGGAAGTGTGTGCATTTGTGCAAGTACAGTACAAGCTCTTAGTGTCTGTGTGCCTGGTAGCAATTGTCATAGCAATAAAGGTGCAGGGATTGATCAAACTCTTTAACCAGAAAGTAAAATCTCCACTTTCAGCTATGTACTTCTGTGGGAGCTAGCAGAGCTATTGCCTGCAATATTCTTGTAAAAAGTATTCCCTTGTTGCACCTCTCTGCCTGGAAATAGGATGCACCTCTGTATACAGAGATGAAATGGAATGTTGCCTATTACATGGATCTCAAACCTCCAAGAAAAAAGATTGCAGTGGAACAAGTGTCTTAATGTTTCAAGTCACACTTGTGAAGGGAGGACATAGTAGCTGTTCTCTTCAATAAATTTGAAGTTATTGAAATGGTTGTTTGTAACCTTGTAGAAAAACTCAACAAGCTCCTCAGTTATTAAATATTGAGCCGCACAAGGAGGGGGAAAAGAATTCCCTTTCCGACACAAATAATGAAGCTGTGGGTTGCACTAGAGTGGATGTAAGACTAATTGCAACAACTGGCAAAACCAAGGACACAGATAATTGAGTGGCCATGTAAGTGTATCTGTTAGGGTTTTTCTACCTGGAGAGCTGTCCTGAAGAGTCTCCAGCTCAAGTAGTGTGATCTCTTCAGTTAAAGGGCTTTAATGAAGAGTTACACATACTTTTTTTTTTCCTTGACATGCTGCATTAAATTATCAAGTGAGTGGGTTTATTTTTCATTTTCTAATAGCCTGTCATTCCCACGTGAGGGTAGATTCTGCGGGCAAGTCAAACAAGTGCACCACTCAGGGCTGGCAACAAGTCTTTGCTTTTTGGGTGGTTGGTTTGGTTCTTTGGGGTTTTTTGGGTTTGGTTTTTTTGGTTGGTTGGTTTGGTTTTGGGGGTTTTTAAATGAATTTTTGTTTGGGGTTTTTTTTTTTTTGTTTCTTGATAAAGAGATTTATTAACCTTATTGAATAGGAATATCTGATCAAGCTATTTGTAGATATATCTATTCATGTATCTATGTGGATAATTCCCATATTTCTGAATATATTATCTACTAAAATGGAGGACAAGTTTGGAGGAAGTAGATGAGAAAGTATCAGAAGCACTTCCTTAAGTAAAAGTGCATTTATCTTGACACTCCCGGTAGTTCTGTGGTCACCTTGATATTGAGCTGTATTGGTAAAGCTTTCCTTCTTTCAAGACTGACAAAATATTTTTCAGTTAAGCCAGTGTTAGATATAATACAGTGTAGTATGTTTGGCTGAAATGAGTGTAGCCTAGCGGGAGCTGATCATGTCAATCCATTCAGAGAACGGCTAATTGGATATTGTTATTAGTGTAGTAAATATCCATCATATCAATCCTGTTCTGTAGCTTGTCTTTAAAATGTGCCAAGCATTTACAATTGCATTGGAAATTGGTGGAAGTGCAAGTTCATTGTCTCAGAAAACCTGCCTGTCTGACTTGAAGTTAATTTTTAGCACTCAAAGTTGGAGAAGAGATTGGCTTTGAAAGTTTATTGAGAAATGTTTGAAAGAGACCAAACTGGAACAAAAATGAACATTCATTGTAAGCAGAGGGCAGCTGGATGTTCTTGTGTGCTTTAAAGAACTCAAAATGTTTTTATAGGACTGCGTGGGTGGTTGGGAAGGTTTGTGTACACTTCCCACTAAAGTTCATGGGCGAGAATAAATTTTGCCTTTCTGTCTCTTTTTTTTTTTCTTTTTAAATTATAATTGAAAAAAGGGATGGTATGATACTAACGTTGAGCATGAATGCAGTAGGTTATGTATAACCCTGAAAGACAAGGAAATGGTTGAAAGTTATTAATGTATCTATTGTTGCATCTGAATACCCTTTTGATTTCTTTTGCTTTCTTTACCTCTCAAATTTGCAAAGCAGAAAAATACCTGTTTGATAGGTACTGCTACTTCCATGATCCTGACTGAAATGAATGTAGCAATAACATCTTTAATGTACTTATTTTGTTTAAAAAAACCTCTTTGTAGAATATGCTGGGCTTTGTGAGGTGATGTTGAGGAACATCTAGAAGTGGAAGGACCTAAGTGAAGTATTTGTCCTAAGTAAAATCTATTCATACTATTCCTTACTAGTGTTTTTCATACATAGTTGTAAAATTTTGTTGTTTGTTCCTTCAGTAGAACTAAGAAAACCCAAAACAGCGAAAGCTGTTGGAGTTTGTCATTGGCAGGTTTTGAAATGTAGTAGACTTTATAAGGAAAATGAAAACAGTCAATTTTCCAGCTCAGAGAAGGGTGAACTCAGGGGAGGAAGAGAAAATATAGAAAGTCCAGATGAAGATGCTAGTCAATGATGTCAAGTGTACTTGTACCTGTAGCACTGGGTAGCTGATCCATGGTGAAGAAGAAATCAGTTTGACTTTTGTATCTAGAACACTGCTTCTTTGGTTTTGTGGGTTTTTTTTCTCTTTGCAGTTATAAAGATAAGCTTTAAAATGACCAAACCATTCTCTAAAATTAGTCCAGTTTGTGAAAGTGTGATGGATTTCCAGTGATTGTCTTGGCTGAGGCCAGTGCAGTACAAGTCCAGGCAGTAACCTGTTGGCATGAATTAAATATTAATCCCCTGCTGCTTGAGTTGCAGCCAGCAAGAAGTCCTGCAAAGTCTCCAGGTTAATCACCTGGTTAAAGTTTGCTTTGGCCTCTATCTCTTTCCAACCCTAAGTAACCTATTATTTTAATATAGCACATTCCTAGAGAACTTTAAAGGGTTTGAAGTATGTTCAGTTTTCTGATCCAGTATATTATACCAAAGTTGGACTTTGTGCCACAGAATACAGCTTTAGGTGAAGGGGAAAGAATACAACGTGTTGGTCGGCTTAGTTCTTTTTCAGCAATCAACTGGTTTAATTGGTTTTGAAAACACTTCATCTGCTGCCTCTGCAAGTCTTTCAGTATAGACCAATGAAAAGTCATGGAGGAGGAGTTGGAGTCATGACTTTGAATCTGTGTTATCCAAGGATGGCTGATACACAGTGAACTACAATGCCGCTCAGGTTGCTCAACTGTAATACTTTTATGGCATATTTGTTTTATTAAGGTAAACAATTAAACCAGCGGTAAGAACTGAAGGCAGCAGTGCTATCTGTGGTGGATAAAACTGCTGAAAGCCACAGAAGGCTTATCTGAAACAGATACCGGCAAATGCATTTCAAGTGAAGATAGGCAGTGTGTACTTTTAGCTTTCCCACCACGTAACTGCTTTCTGTACAGGAAAAGCAAAGCTAGTGACAGTCATATATTAATTGGCAGTAGCAAGGATTTCATTATCTTAGAGCACTTAAGCTCTTCTAAAGTGAAAAGGGTAGTTTTACTGCTCTGTGCAGAGCAGTAGTGAAGCAAGCACAGGGACAGCTATTTTTCTGTTTCTGTGATTTTTTGATACATATTTCTTACTTTTCTTTACCTTTCTTTACGGAAATAAAAAAATAGAGCAGATTATCTTGTTTTAATATTACTTTAGTTTTACCTTGACATGCATGTGCAAACAGTGTCCATTTCAAATGGAAAACAGTGTCCATTTCAAATGGAAGCAAAGTCTCTCAGAAAGATACATGTAAATTAAGTATTAATTTGGCACCATACATTTAAATTAAATAGTAATTTGGGTAACCAAGCAGTCTGAAACAACATCTAGTAAGGATAAAAGTGTTTAATTATTTGACTGCTTTGGAGAAAAACATTTGTCTTTACCTTATGAAGCATCTTCTGTTTTCTGTCTTTTGCCATTTTGAATTCCTGGTGAAATATTTTCTCTATTTTCTTTAACTGACACTTGATTTTTCAATGTTATGTGTCATTACATTGGCTTTGTATTTTCCTCTTAATTTATACATTAATATTCACTTTAAAATTCACTTTAAAATAATTAAATGTTTTGATATGTTGTTCTGGAGACTTTGGAAAGCTATTAGGAGATAATAAGAGGGTTAATAACTCAAAGTTAAGTTAGCATTGTTCTACCAGCAGAGTGCAACTGCTGCTCATTAGTATATTATTAAACCCTAGCAAGTACTAATTGGCAAAGCTCTAGTAGAAGGGGTATAGCGTAGAAATAATACTTATGTGGGTGCAATTTATGTACTACAGATACAGTTCAAGTTTTTTATTATGTCAGTTCAAACTTCTGATTTTGACCTGATTAGCTGCAGTTTTTATACTGGGCAGAAGGAATATAAAACAGTGTTTGTTTAGCGAAGTAATTTGGAAGGTACTGTAAATGACTATTAATGTTCTCTATCTTTATAGATAAACTAAACCATTTCAAGAGGTATGTCTTTGTTGGTGATGCTGTTGAAGTACTGAGGGATTTGACACCACCCAACCTTGTCTTGCAGTTAGACTTTTCGCCTAACTTCTACAGTATTGTTATGAGCAATCTTGTTAAAAAGGAGAAGAGAAAGGAAAATAAATTTCCTTTAAGACTGAAGTTGCAGCAACAAGTTATGTAAGATCAGTTTGAAACCATCTCTTTAGAACCTTTTAAGGAAGTATCTTCTGTATTGCTATGAAATGTAAAGATATCAACCTTTCCCTCCATGCCCCCACTTCAGTCTTGCAGTTTCAAAGTTTTATTGCTGTTTGCTGTATTGATTTTTGCATGCTGTCTCTTGTAAGTATAACAAAAATTCCACTCTGGGAGATAGCTTGCGAAACAAAGTTTGCATACGTGAGAAATTGACTCAGAAGGAGCTTGGTTGATATCGTGCCTGTAGGAGGAGGTTTGCTTTATGATTAAGGGTGTGTCTATTTGCTGTGTTTGAAAATTAATACCTACAAAATGCTAAAGCAGTGACTTTTCAACAGCTGAGTTATGTGAAAAGTTGCTATGACTTTGATTTGCTTCCTGCTCAGGTCATCACCACCATTTAGCTGTAAAGAGCTATGATTTAAAAAAAAACCTGGCAGGTTTTGTTTGTTTGAACCCTTGTGGTAAAATTAGTATCTTCCTACTTATTGCTGTTATTTGAGTGGAATAATCCCGTGCTGCTTGGACTCCTCAATGGGAGATGTCCATTCAGAATTCCCAGGCAGCACATGGTTGATGGAGGTCTGGCACTCGGAATGCTGCCTGTTCCCATGTAGGATAGCCAGTTCTAACGTCTGCACTGCAGCTGGCCACCTGGGCGTGGGCACTTCATCATTTCTTCTTTCTGCCTTCAGGAACTGTTTGCTTGAGTTACGTGCTGTTGGGTAAGAAGGCTGAATTTTGTTCTAAATCAGGGTATTTCCAGTTGGATTGCGTGCAGTTATGTGACCAGATGACGTGTTCCACAATCAGCTGGGTAGCAGAACAATGGACAAGAGAGGATGGCAGGGAGGAGTGGGTGGCTCTGAAGGTTGGTGCAGCTCAGCTCAGATGGGTAAGATTTTCAGATGCTTCATGGGTGGATGGAGAACATGGAGACTGTAGCGACAGAGGTCATCCACGACGTGGCAGTGGGAGTATTCCACCCCAGTGTGTTACACTAATGCTTGTCTTCACCACTATCGCAGAAGGAGTCACTGATATGTCTGCACTGGTGCAGATAATACAGTCATTATTATGTGTCCTTGGTACAAGTGTACTGTAGACCCTGGTGCAATCTGCTGTGAATTACTTGACATGAGATCCATGGATATTTCTGTTTTATAATGCAGAATTATATTCATGCTTGGCTTTGTTTCTACTGTAGATGGGTCTTGAGCAGATCTGTGTCAGCTGAGGAATTTCTGGAAGATTGTCCCACTGATATTTGTAAAATAAATCAAACAAACCTGAGTAAACTTTTGAAACAAGTAGGATTTAAGATACCTAAAGATGAAAATAGAAGTAAGTCAGTAACAAAAATGGTGCTAGTAAAACAGCATAATATGAAAACCAGAACTTATATGTGAATCTAAATTGTGATTTCTGACAGCTGGTCTTCCAAATTATTTAAATTTAATTCTTTGGTTATGGAAATGTACATCATATTTATGTGCCTTATAGCTGTGTATTGCTTTTAGTATTTGAACTAGAATGTTTTCAGGTTAATTTTTCAACTCATATGAATTGTTGTGACTTATTGAAATGTTGTAGTGCCATGGAATGTTCTCTTGCCTGATTTGTAATCCTTTATCATCTACCGTATCAGGAATCTAGTCTGCACAGACCACTCTTGGGAATCCTTGCTCAGCTGACACCTAGTGTGTACATCTCTAGACATCTTTCATCTCTCAAAGTTTCTTTTTGTTGGCAAAGTGAAGAATGGAAGCCACTTAGATAATAGAACTTTTAATGGAGTGCTTCAAATTATTCTGAAACACTGTCACTAAGGTCAGACCATAGAATTATTTTAAATTCAAAATGAAGCTTGCGATGAGAGTTTTTGATAAAATGGGCTATGAGTCTACTGTATACTCCAAGGGGACAGACATGGAAGAAGCCCCAAGGAGAGTGATGGGCGGTGGAGGCTGTTGATTTGGTTGGAAGGACACAGTTACTGGTGGTTGGGTTTTGCAGTTTTGTTGCTCTTTTGAAGATACTGAGCATTACTTTGGCAAGAGGTATAAAACCATATTCCTGCGGTTTTGGTCATCAGTGCACAGTTGAATGGTATTGTTATTGACTCAAGTATGTCACTAATGAAGTCTGTTCATAGTATCAAATTAAGTTCACAGTGTCATGTAACCACGAATTACTCTTTTGGAAAGATACTGCCAACCACAGCTAAATGTGCCCCACTGGGTATCCCTGTCTCAAATCTATTATGATTCCGTACTGCCCAGTGGTGAGCAGTTGAACAGCAGTGTATTTTTGGCTTTTTTTCTGGGCTTGGTTTCTCTTCCCCTTGCAGAGACTAAATATTAAGTGTATTTGGGGTTGAACACTCAAAAAAACGCCCTGACCCTGCTTATTTAGTCAGAACTGTGCGCTGACACTAACACTGCACTGACTCCCAGCACTATCCGTATGGATTATGTATGTGAAAAGGGCACATTAATTGCAGGACGTGTTCGCAAGGGTATTTAACACCTGTGCCCTGCAGACTGCACTGGGAACTGCATACCTACATACTCTGCCAGATGTGGGCACATCTGGAGCAAACACTGTTCCCTGCAACCCTATTCTTAAGCTTTTAATCTTAAGAGAGAACTCCTGGCTGATGAGGTGTTTGTATGGAATTTCCTTGATGCAGTCTTACAGAGGAGATATCTGTGTTTCTGAAAAAGGGCTGCTGGGAATGTGCTGGCAGGGCATTTGGTGAACCTCATTGCTTTCTACCCACCCAGACACTCTCGTTGCTTGCCATTGAAGTTTGGTCCATGAACAACAATAGCAAAGTAAGTTGCTTGTGAGGCCAGTGAGGTGAAAGTTGTCAAGACATGCTCCCATAGTACTGGAGCACTCAGTGTCCACATCCAGGCTGTAGTGCAGCTGTAATGACCCAGCTGGTGCTGTCCCTGGAACTTGTCCAGCCATCAGCAAAACGACAGCTAGAAATGGCAGCTTTACACTAAGATGCCACTGCAGTGAAAATGTGTAGTACAAGAAAGATTCTGAATAATCCCGGAAAATATATGGACCTGAAATAAACGCAGAGTTTTCATGTTTGGTTTGAAACATGGTTGTCCAAAAAGTGTGAAATCAAAATAGTAGTTAATAGGTTATAACCCAAGATTTATACAACCTAATAAATGTTATTTGCAGATTTTTAGGTTCTTTTCTCTGTTCCTATGTTCGTTTTGCTCCCTGATTTGTTTCATTGGACAAAAGAATGTGCTATGATTTGACTGGATCATATTTCCCAGATGACTGAGCCATTATTATAAACAAATCCTCTTGTGTATAAACTAGTGAGTATCCTGTGGCACTGTCTGCAGAGTACATGTTTGGCTGGGTACAGCAGAATAGCTTGAAGATAATAATTTAACAGGTAACTGTTTTCAAGTACTGTAGGTTCAATATAGAAAATAAAGTGGGATACAAAGGCTTTTGTATTCCTGTGGTTAAAAGATCAGCAGTATTTTTCTTGTATTATTTGTTTACATATAAAGGGTTTTTTTGTTGTTATACAAATGACAAAATTCAATAAACGCCCATTTTATTATGATGCAGTTTTATCTTGGCAGGAGAAAAACCCCCAAACACAAATAAAGCCATTAAAGCTGTATTTCATTTCAGGAAAAGCTGTTCTATCTGAGATGGCTGCTGTTTGAATACCTTTCAAAATGGAGTTACGTGGTACAGTACATGGTGATTAGACAACACTAGAAAGTCAGCCACAACAGAATCGCTCACTTCACTTGTTGGGGCAGCACAGCAGAATTTCGTTGATGTATCAAGCATGCAAAAACAAATAGACAGACTAACCCACTCTTAGAAAACAATCCCGTATTTTTGCCAGCCTCCCAGTTTCATTATGCAACTTGTGTAATAGATTGTAACTTGAATACATATTAACTTTTTGTGCTTATTGACTTAATAGTTTTGTAATGCTGCTGATGCAAGATAGAGTAAAGAAATAGCAAGTCAATAGCTCTGTTAAGCTGAAATAAGGATTCAGAATTTGAGTGGAAGGGACTGCAGCACTACCAGCCAAATATACTGTGGAAAAGTGAGAATTGGATTAACATTATAATTAAGACTGATAAGGGAAAAACAGAACCCATTTAAGTAAAACAGCAAAGCTCTGAAAACATGTATGGCTCATTGCTTTAGGTATGGATGTTCCAGAAAGCACTCTGGGATGCCAGAGTTTTAGGACTAAGTTTGAAGAAGTGAAGTGACAACCATGGCCATTTTAGGCTTGTTCTGAGCAGTCAGTGTAGCACTTTTAAATATGCACATAATTCAGTTTATTCAAGAAAAATTCATTGTCATCAGTTCACCATGTTAGACCTTACTCTGTCTTTTCCTTTTGGCTAAAACAGAAATAAGGGAATTTGGAGCAGATACACTGCATGATAGATCTGGTCCTCAGTACTAGAGGATAACTTTGGAAAAATCAGGTATTAGACAAGGAAAATAAGTACCAATGTCAGACTTAAGATTTTGCTTTCTGTAAGCCATGCAAATGAGACACTGGGTTTGGTGTTTCTATTTTCTTGTTTTGAAGTATGTTGAGGTGGGGTCAGTCCAGACCCCATTCAGCCCCTGGAAACCAACACTCTATATTAAACTCTTACTATTTTAAACCTACCATCTAAAGTATGTATTGATTAAACAATTCAGACAAGCACAGCTGCTTCTGGAGTCTCTGAGATACATCACAAAATCGTCTCCTGCAGAAAGATCTGCAGTGCTGAGCAAGAATCCCCTGATCTGTTGTACCATACATGGTTACCTCAAGGCAGCCCAAATGTGGTGGGAAAAGGACATAGATACGCATTTCTGACTATTGATGATGGTATTGATGAGCCAGAGAGGAGAGTGGTGCCCCTACTGCTGTGCCCTGGGTTCGGAGTGCTGTGAGGCGCTTGCACATGTCCAGTGTTGTAAGGAGTGGCAGGGAGGTGGGGTTTGATTGATTTTGCAGAGAGAGAGAAGACTTGCCAGAGTGAAGAAGTAAACTCTTCTGTGTCCTTCCTTTTCCTCTTCTTTGCTGTCTTTCTGATGAAGGTGTTTTTCTTTACCTGCTTTGGTCTTGCTTGATTGTTAGCATTAGGATTCGCAAGTTTTGGAATTGAAATAAAGTTAGTACATTAATGACCATAGACAGTCTTCAACAGCTGTTTTTTATTGCAGTTGCATTCTTGCTCATTTTATGTTCCTCAGGCTTAAAGAAACTTGGCTTTTCACTATATGGGGTATTTTTTTTGTGAGGTATATACAAGGTGTATTTTTTCCCTGACAGTTTGGAAACCTTGCTTGCCATGGGATGTGTATAAGAAAACCATCATGTTGAGAGCTGTACATAGTTTACAGACTTAGCCTTTGTTGATACCATTCTTAGAAAATTATGTTTCAGGTGAAATACAGAAATAATCCACCTCTTAGAGGAGTTGTTTCTGGAGTGAGGGTTGGGAGAGTGGGTGAGTGGTATCCAGAATTGTACTTCCAGCCAGGCAGAGCCTCTCCCCATCTTTGTCAGAGTAATGCCCAGACAAGGCTTGTATTGAAGCTTTCTTACGAATGCCGGACAATCCAACCAAGGTGTTTTTCAAGTAATCTGATTTATAAGAGTAGATCCTGACAACTTGGCATTTATTAAGAAAGCATGCTGGAATGCAGTGGGAGGTATGGTCCCATATGAGATGTGTGTTAGAAAATAGAAATTTGCATACATGCACTTTACATTTCAGGACTGATCATCGTATCTCTGTTGGTACACAAGAATGTCCCAAGATGTGTGGTCAGCATAGACAACATTTAACAGACTTATGTATATAGACAGGGAGTGAAAATTCTCATGCAATATCATTAGGGCTTTTCAACTCTTTTTGAGTCCTTTCCTAGGTAAGTTAGCATGCCAGGGCTTTAAGAGTGTTTTGTGGCTCAGGCGTCCAAAGACTTTAGAACAGGAAGAGCAAATGGCCATCAAGAAAGAGAAGCAGGCTCGTGTAGTGTCAGTGCAGTCACACCAGTATTAAGTGGCACACGTACGAAAGACAGAAAAAAGACACCCTCTTACATCTGTCCAAGCACCTTGCTTCCTCCTCTTAGAAGGTCTTGGTGGAGAATATGGGACAGCTCTGCAGGGCAGTTGGGGGTATGACCTTGTGTGTTCACAGATCACAAGTTGTGGTCATGTGGCTTTGTTTGACAGCTGTCTGTTCTGTCACGCTTCCAAACCCTGAATTCAGACATCTGAAAATGCTGTTGCACCCCTCTGCCCTCCAGTATAAATAACTTCTGTCGTTCCCTTTTCCCCATTCTTCTCAATTGTTTTTAAAAAGGTATGGTGTCGGGCTAACTTTATCTGCTTTCTGTGCCTTCTCTTAAGCATGAGGCTTATGTGTCCAGAATTTTTTTTCTGTAATTAAGTAACTTACCTTGAAAAAGATTTAGAAAACCAAACAGTAGTTACAGAGATCATCTGAAAGCATTAAATTATTTATGAATAATTCTTAAAAACTACTTGAACGAAATTGGTTCCTCAGAGGATAATGAGGGGAAGACACTCAGCTGTTGCTTCCACTGTGCTTTTCTGAAGTGGTAAGATGCTTCCAGCTCCTCTTGTACTTGCCTTATTACTTGATGGCCTCCTTTTTATTCTTGCCTTGAAGTATCTCGGGTCCTTGAGCCTTATTTCTGACACATTTTTTTGAATAAACCAAAAATGTAAGATGCTTTTTTTGTTCATTCCCTTCACTTTCTGGAAAGCAGATCAGAATTGAGGGCTACTTTGCCATGTGTCTTTCTGTGAGCAAGTTGTAGGAATGCTTTCCTGCTTGTTGTGGGATGCTGGTCTGAGCTCCCTGCTGATGCCACAGCTATTGATTCTGTTTCTCTTCTATTGACTCATGCTGGCATGTGAAATCATCTGTCTTCTTGGGGTTAGGTGGTAACAGATCATGGGAAAGGAAAACAAATCCTTGTCTGGTGAGAGATTCTGCTTGTGTTCTCTCTATGGTGCAAAAGGCATGACTTCAGTAAATGCACGAGCCCCACAGTCATGCTCTGTATCCAGGGGATTGCTTACAATGGGTTGAAGGTGCTCGGAGAGCAGATTGTTTCTCTTCTGACACTTGGGCTGCTGATGTTTCCATTCTAGCAATGCTACCTGTAAATTGTTTATATTCCAAACAACGCCAAAGCCAGTCAGATAAACCAGACAGGGATGAAACAAAGGATTAGCATTTTGTTTAAAGCACGGAAGTCAGTCTATGGAAGTAACATGAAAACAGGGTCTCTTTCCTTTGTTTACCCTTCTGCAAATGTTTGCTTAGGAGCAATAAGAGTTAATTGTCAAACTTTACAATGTAGTCAGAGATTTTCTCATAAAATGTATAACAGACTCTGCCCAGATGGCAAATGCTGATATGTAAATCTAAAACATGAAAATTTCCATTGGGGGCCAGATGGTGGCTTAATGTGAATTGTTTAACATTTATGTTTATCTTATTAAAAGTGCCTTTATATGTCCAAACTAAGCTATCAATGTGGTTGGAAGAGCATATCACTAAATGAACAGAAAAATCAAACCATCAGTACAAGGCACCTCCTGCTTACATGGATCATGGGCAAGCAAAGCTTGTTGTCTGTTGAGAGAAGTTGCTTCTCTGTCTACAAAATTATGAAGAAAATATTATAACCAAAATCAAATCACTGTTTGTCTGCTTGGGACAAATATTAAACCCATCCCATTTTCCCCAAAGTTAAAAATGTTGGACAACAGTAACACCCAAGTAGAATCCCATGAAGTATTTCCCCTTGGCCTTGGCATTGGTGTTTAGCGGGAAGGAGCTGAGCTCCAGGCGAGGGGGAAGCACCGCGCTGCAATCCCTCCTGGGCACAGCTGGCTCTTCCTGCATGGCCTCTTGGCTCTGCCAAACCCATCGTTTCCTCTGAGGCAATCCAAGAAGTTGCACAACGGAGGAAAGAACAAGCGGGTGCTTGTGGAGGCTGTCACATGAGGCTGGTGCCTTTGCAGTAACTGTGTCTGATATTCAGGGAAGTGGTCAGTGTGGCTCTGAAGGGCAGCAGCCAGCTCTGGGTCAGATGAATCTTTCACAGGACTCTTGAGGCACGTGTTCCAGTTTAGATGCCAATCCGTGCTTGCTTGTCCCTCTGAATGAGTCTTTCTGAGAGCAGCACATCACGTTGAGGTATCTAAAAACCTGCGGGCTGCTCTTGTGCAAGAAAAGGAGAACATCTTTTAATAGTTTAAACACCCCAGGTATCAAGTACACAGTTACTTTTGGGATACTTTCACAGTAGAACAGGAAAATTGCTTCAGGGATATACCTAAAGTAGAGTGCCTGCCTGTGTGGGTACCTGGGTGTACGTGTGTGCTGGTGCTCGACAAAGCAGGGAAATAATTTAAAGAGGAAGACTGTGGGGAGGTTGAAGGAACAAAATTGCAAAATGTTTGCTTTAGACTGCAAGGGTTTTTTTAGGAGTTCTTTGCCATTACGTCGTGCTTGTGGTTGTGATTCATTCCTTAGTGAATCACTGGTCAATGTTGACTCCATTAACTTTGACCTGAGGCTTTAGACTAATGACCAGATTTTTTTTTCTTGAAAAAGGCATTATTACTAAAAGTGCTTGCTGAAATTATAGATAGGTGTTAAGTGGCAGGTTAATATTTAAATCAGTGTGCTGTTAGATACTACATATCAGCATATTGACCAGAAGAACACTTCCTCCATGTAGCCCATTTGTGTTACGAGTAATTAGTTGAATTGTTATTCAAAGTTAAGACTAATATTGCTCTGTGTGTGGACAGCTTTTCAAACTGAAAATAGGCGGGCTTTTTTTGTAGTAACACCCATCCTTTCGGTTTTAAGTGTCACTAATACAACAACTAAATAAAATAAAAAATATGCTCCCAGCAAGCATTGCCCTCCAGGGTGTAGAGCATGACACTGTTTGAGCATGACAAAGCTCAACTCTTTGCCAGAGATAAGGCACTGACCTAAATATGGTCCCTTGAAAAATGGTGACAGGAGCCAATCAGTGCTGTCGTATTTGTCAGGCAACACCTCAAGATCCTGACAATCCCGATAAGCACGCAAGCATATTCATTCAAAAAATAATCCTGGTTGCTGAACTGACTGCTGGACACACACATAGGCAGCAGTGTACAGCCACAGCATTTTCTTTGGTCAGGTGGTATGTTTGGAGACATCCCACAAATGAGGCAGCACCCAAAGCTACTTACTTCGATAATGAATATTGCCAGTAGAATGGCTGAAAGATGTACTAGCTGTGTCTTATGTTTTTGTGCTAAGGCTACATAGATTTTCTTCTTAAGGAAAATGTGTTTTGCCTTCTGTAGCTCTTTGTTTTGTTCCCTTTTGTTTTTCATGATTTAACCTGAAACTGAGCACCAGTTCTGATATTCTTGTGCTGCAGTCTGTTGCAACTCATGGAGGACAACAGCTCTGCTAATTCACAGCTTTGTGCATTATACACACAAATGCACAAAAAAATCTTTTGAGTCCCATTTTTAATGGTGCTTTGTAAATGAATAATTCAGAAGTGAGCCCTAAAATCCAGATCCTGCAGTTTTATCCAGAACATATTGCAAATGCTCAGAAACTAGGAAACACTTTTGGATCTGCTGCAGAAGGAGACACTGAGCAGCTGGTAAACTACTGGCCCTTAATGAAGCTATACCATATTGCAGTATCTCCAATTACTGCAGAACTTAATTAGTTCATTTTACCCTGCCAATCTGGAAAGACCAAACATTGTCTTGGGCAGCCACTGTAATAATTTCAGCTTCTTCATTGCTGGCCATTAAAGCTGGGTCTGGTCTCTTCCAGCAAGGTATATTAAATATGTTTTAGATTTGGAAGTGCCTGCACTGTGTTATACAAAGATATTTTACGTAACTACCCAATTTTACTAAAAATACATTTTTTTACTTATTAGTAGAAGTCGTTCATGCTACGTGAAATGAGACACTGAATTTGTGTGGTGTGGACATTCATTCAAATGTGGACTTGGCCTAAAGCTTTTTGCCATAACTGTTGTACAGACGTGATCATTTTGAATGGCAGCATGAATTGGCATTCAGGTTACTTTGCTCCTCTATTTGAAAATAACCTGTAGAGAGAAGGGAATGTTTTAATTTGATATGATGACAAAAAATTATATCTTGGGTGTAGAGCTGCTGAGTGAATCAGGAAAGTTCTGTTTAAATGAAATGCAGTGTTCGGTGTATTGCTTGCAGTGTGTTAATGTGATGAGGATGCCCAAAACTGGACATTATTTTCCCATGCTGCCCCAAAGGGTAATTTTAAGCATAATGAAGCATGATGTAAAATCAAAAACTTTCAGGAACCAGCTAAATGGTAGGCATTTATCCACCTGAGAAAGGTGGCTACCAAGTACTAAAATTCTGTTTCAGCAGGCATCCAGATCAGTAAGTTTTGAGTGTTAGGTTTTCTTCATAGAAGAAAATACTCTAGACTTCAGCCCTAAAAATATTGACTATTTGAACAGTAAAAAACCAAAACAAAAGAATCCACTAACCCCCTTGCCCTCCCCCCAATAAAAAACCCTAATGCAATAAATTAAAAGTAATTGCAGCCAAAGCAAATAGTATTAAGCAATTGCTTTTCCTTAAATAGCAGAACTTCATTTGTCTTCTGAAACACTGCAGGTGCAAGGGGTACTGATTTCCAAGAAACTTAGGTCATTGTTAGCTGTCTGATAACAATGGGCTCTGTGATGAGCCAGGGGCCAACTGATTAACAGTATTTGAGACCTTGTTTATACTGTTTATACTCAGCTGCTCCAAACCAACCACATTTAGAACATCAACACAGACTAAATTACAAGTTTCGAGTAATAGTCTTAATAATTGTCTTTAGTGCTAGTGATGTTATGTCATTTGGTGTCTTTGAAATCAGATTCTCTTCCAGCTCTGAAGCTCTGTTCTGCTGATCTTTCAGATTAATACCAGGATGGAGTGTTACTATTCCAAAATAAATTTTGCAGTATGGCTATTATAGTTCCTTCAGAAAGCCTCCATCATGTTTTTAGTCAGCTTTCGCGGTTTTACAAGAACACATGAAAAAAAATTTACAGAGTCAAACTTTTCAATTTCTCTCTTTTCTCCTCAAAATTGTTTTCTTTGTGACAAATTCATTCTGTATCTTCATGTTTTATATGAGATGAGTATATAGAATATATATATAGGTGTATATATATGAGTATATAAATAAGAAGAATATATTTATCCTCTGGCTAGTTCATGTATTACCTTACCAATTGATATAAATTCTAGGTTTCTGTGAGCCTGTGTGTGGGCCACAGAAACCAAACCACCAATTCACACACTTTCAGAAAGGTCATAAAGAGCTGTATTTTATTTTGGTAATTTTACTGGATTAAAAGAATTATCCTCAGTTACATGAGTCTGCCCATTTGACACAGAGATTAAAAGCTTTGCTATTTTTCTAAACCAGTTCTGCCGGGAGGAACTTGCTTTAAAAAAGCATTTCTATTACAGGACATGAACTTGATCGACATCCTTTGGAGGCAAGATATAGACCTTGGGGCAAGACGTGAAGTTTTTGATTCTAGTCAGCGACAGAAGGAGTATGAACTCGAGAAGCAGAAGAAACTTGAAAAGGAAAGACAAGAGCAGCTCCAAAAAGAGCAGGAGAAAGCATTGCTGGCTCAGCTGGAGTTAGACGAAGAGACAGGTGAATTTGTTCCTGTGCAGCCAGCTCAGTGCATTCAGTCAGAAAATACTGAGCCACCCGTTGTTTTCTCACAGGTAAACTCCCGTGTGTTTAACCCTTTTTCCATTCATGGGCAGGCATAGTGCTAGTGGCTGCCTAAAATGAATTTGCATGTGTTGCTGTAATGGAAGATCTTCAGTTACTCAAAGGTGCAGTAACCTTTTTGCACAACTTTCCTATTTAGACCACAGAGCCTTCAAAACCAGAAGCAGAGGCCTTGTCCTTTGATGACTGCATGCAGCTCTTGGCAGAATCATTCCCGTTTATAGATGAGCATGAGGTAAAATGCACAGTTCAGTGGTTTCATGGGTGGTCTTCCATGGGGTCAGCCTCACGTCTTCTCTAAGATTTGTCTTCAGCACTAGACTAATTAGTGATCTGAGTTTTCTGCTCAAGCTGGCTGCAGCTAGAATAAAGCAGTGAGTAGGCTTGAGCTAGGCTGTGTGTGGAGGGTGTGGCGTGGTTCCTGTGTCCCTTGCCTGTCTGTCGCGGGTGCCACAGCCAGGGCTCCGTGTGAAGGCCAACCGAGGGCAGCCGCGACGGCGCCGCACCAGCAGCCCTGGGCTGCCGGCCTGGCACTGTGAGCTCTGTGCCCTTCACCAGCCACTTGCTAGATTTTTTTCCTGTTTCTTTCTTTAATATGGAAACACTTTTCATGGGAATATTTTTCTGTTATTCCACTGTTTATGAAAAAATTGCTTTTCTTAGGAAATGCCTAGCTCTGTTTCTTCTGCAGAAATGGTAGAACTTCAGAAACTAGATTTTTGCTTTGGCCAATATATACCTGGTTTTTTGAGTGGGTTTTTAGTTATCACTGTTTTGTTCGGCTTTTTAATTTTTTCTTTAAACCCTTCAGGCTTCTTCAGCTGCATTTCAGTCACTGGTTCCTGCTCAGGTCAATAGCTTTGTTTCCTCTGATCAAACTCAGCCACCTGAATCCCCTGATCTAGTAGCACCCACTGATGCAGAGAATATGCAGAACATAGAGCAAGTTTGGGAAGAATTATTGTCCCTTCCAGAGCTACAGGTTAGTATGATAAGCACCTGAAAAACAAAGCATGATATTTTTGGAGGACTATGGTATTTTGGAGAAGGCAGTACAATAGCATCTGTACAGATGGCGATTTTGACTTGGATTCTACACCTGTAGGGTGCTTATAACTCAATATAAGCTTTAATTTTTTCAAAAAGAATATATTGAAAAACATGTAGAAAGAAAGAAATGAGTTGTTTATGGATAAGCCTTAATGAAACACTTCTCAGTCAGAATTTCTTCATGTTTAGCAAGTCACTGTTTGCCTCTGTGTGCAGCTTGTTACAGTGTGATCATCGTTAAAATTCAGCTGCTTAAAAATGGACACTTCTGAGTCATGGATCTACAACAGGAATTGTTTTCACAAGTGTTACTGTAAATGTTGGGGGGTTTTTTGGCAGTGTCTGATTGTGTGAATATGATTACTTTTGCATTCAGCTTTTAGCTAAGAAAAAGTTTTTTTAAAGCTGATATATAATATATATTTAGATACACAAAAGAGGTATATTTATGTAAATGCTGTTTATATATATTCAGTAAGAACAGCGATGTAATGTACATGAACCAGATATTTCAAAGGAACAAGAAGATCACTTTGCTAATACTGAGGATATGTAGGGATTTTTATCCTATCCATATATTTCTATTGGTATTTTCATTATATTTGATTATAAAATTGAATAATTTTATTTTCAAATGTATTACTGTGGAATGTCATCATGCTCTCCAGCATGATGCTGCTCTACTTTATGCTGTTAATACAAGAGATAATTGTTTGGTGGAGTGCCCATAAATCTGAATCATATTTCAAAAAAATAAAGTGAAAATTTGCAGGAATTGAGTTTTTCCTGCCACTCTACCTTTTCTCTTAGTCTTTTTCTATTTTTCTATTTTTTTTTAGTTTTCTTAACCTTATTACTGTGTTAGTCTTAAAGGTCCCACATAAGTAACAAGGGCAATTGGCTGTGAAGATGTAGCAGTGAAGACGAAAATACGTTAAGAAACCAAAACAAAATAATCTATTGCAGTAATTCTGAATAGTAATTGAATAATTTTCTGGGGTGAAAAAAATTATTAAATTGAGAGCATTGCCTTTTATGAATTATGTTTGGAGAAATGGAAGAACAGAGCTCTCATGTTCAAAATCTTAGCTTAAGCCTTGAACAACATCTGATTATGTAATCAGTGTATGGACCCTTCTTAAGAGAAACAGAATCATTTTGGTAATTACCTAATTCCTGGGGACAGCAGGCCTGCTTATTTCAGCTTCAGTTAAGCAACTGCCACCGCATTGGAAAGAATGCTGTTCTTGTAGCCAGGAAAGCCCATCACTGGAGCAGTGGGATGCTCACGCTGCTGTTAGCCAGCTGAACTAAAGTGTGTTTGCCAGGTTCCATGTTAGCACTATTCTTACTTCACCGAGAATTACATTGCTCTGTGCTGAACAACTGCTTCATTCAGTAAATCCTAGAAGAATCTTGGTTTTGAGGAACCATGACACAAAATTAATAGTGCTAGAAGGAATCGTTTGGTAGTAATACTCATTTGGTCTCATTCAGGAATTTTACATTTCTGTACTCATGCCATTTCTGGCAGTGGTGCTGGTGAGAAGTTCAGGCCTGGCAGCTCCAGGATCCCCACCTGCAATTACCAGAACAGGAGAGCTCCATGCAGTTTCCATAACACACTGGAATGGGTGTCTTCAGCATCTTGCTCTGACTTGGAGTGGCTCTGCTCTCTTACTCTAAACAGCTTTGTCCAGATCAATTTGCATTGTGCTGTTGCTTCAGTATCTCTCATCTTCCTCGATTGCCTCTCCACAGTACAAGTGTGCTGTAGTCATCTAGACTACAGCAGTGTTCTAATTCCCCTTTTATGTCCATGTTGATAGCTATTTAATGCTTGTGGGTTTATCCATTGGAGATGTGTTGCTCAACTTCTCCCTTGCATTCCCCATCTAGTGCCTGAACATCGAAAGTGATAACCTGGCTGAGGTGAGCACAATCACGAGCCCTGAAACCAAGCCAGCAGAGATGCACAGCAGCTACAATTACTGCAGCTCATTACCCACAGTGAAAAAAGAAGTCAGCTGCAGTCCAGATTTCCTGGATGGTATGGAGTGCCCCTTTTCAGGCATTTTGCCACCAGAAGACACCAGTCAGCTGAGCGTGAACTCTTTAAATGACACATCCCCATCAAACCCTGATTTCTGTGAGGATTTCTACAGCACCTTTATTGATACAAAGGCAAACGGTGATGCAGCAGCAACAAACACTATCAGTCAATCCCTGGCGGAGATTCTAAGTGAACCTATTGATCTTTCTGACTTCTCACTGTGTAAAGCTTTTAATGGCAACCACTCAGGGACCAGAGCAGAATGTAATGATTCTGACTCTGGTATTTCACTGAATGCGAGTTCTAGTGTGGCATCGCCAGAACACTCTGTGGAATCATCTGCCTATGCAGATAAGACTTTGGGTTGCAGTGATTCTGAAATGGAAGACACGGATAGTGCTTCTGGAAGCACGCTGCATAGCCGTGCTGGTGTGTACTCTTTGCACCTACAGGATCAGGTGTTTTCTTCCATAGGGCCAAACACTCTAACACCAAGTTTGCCGTGTACAGCCACACCAAAGAAAGAACCCCCTCCTGCTCCCGGCCAGCCCAAAGCTCTGTTCACAAAAGATAAACCTCCAAGCCGCCTTGAAGCTCATCTCACAAGAGATGAGCAAAGAGCAAAAGCTCTGCAGATCCCTTTTCCTGTTGAAAAAATCATCAATCTCCCAGTTGAGGACTTCAATGAAATGATGTCTAAAGAGCAGTTCAGTGAAGCCCAGCTTACACTTATTCGAGATATACGCAGGAGAGGTAAGAACAAAGTGGCTGCTCAAAACTGCCGTAAAAGAAAACTGGAAAATATAGTAGAACTGGAGCAAGATTTGAGTAACCTAAAAGATGAGAAAGAGAAATTGCTTAAGGAAAAAGGAGAGCATGATAGGAGCCTTCATCAAATGAAAAAGCAACTCACCACCTTGTACCTCGAGGTCTTCAGCATGCTACGTGATGAAGATGGAAAGCCTTACTCTCCCAGTGAATATTCACTGCAGCAAACTAGAGATGGCAATGTCTTTCTTGTTCCTAAGAGCAGGAACTCGGGGACTAAACTTTGAAGGGCAGTACAGCTGGCTACTGCTCTCTGAGTTACTATTTTTGTATCATTATCATGATAGTTTTTACTGTGAGGTGGAATGCAGAATTAAGTAATATTTGTCAAGTAAGTCTATGCAATGATAATTTTAAAGTTGTTAATTAGTTTATGGAAGATGCAAGTTGAAAATTAATCATGTAATGCAGATGGGCGTATACAAAATTTTTAATCTGACTTTTATAACAGACATTTCCTTCTTATAGCACCACTTTGACTAGTTTCCATATATATGTAAATATTTAAATATGCCGTATTTATATACTGTTCCTATTGTTATATTCATAGATTTATTTGATATATATATATAAAATGATTTTAGCCTTCTAAATATAATTTCTTGCAAGACAACCAGGATGCCTTCTGATATTTTTTATAAATATGCAATAGTGTTCCCCATTTTTCTTACACCTTTATACTTGCTTTATATTTAATATATTAATTTAGTATAAGTTGACAGTGTTTGATTTTGCTTTATCAGCTCCTTGAACTTTTTAAACTCTACTTCATACACATTTCTTTCCCTAAGAAATCCTTGCTAGTTTTCTAAGGCTGTCTTCATGTAACAGATGTGCATAACCAATCAACACAGCAGTGTCAGCATTACTAATGCTTAATTCAGCTTCATTTTAATAACCTTTCAAAAGATCATGTAACACAAAGTTTCAAGTCTATACTAAGCTTATGTTTTTGTTTTCCTCCTCAAACGCTGTGTAAATTCATGAGATCTTCTCTCCAAAAACATTTAAAATCTGTTAAGGCATTGTCAGCATTATGCCTTTTTTCAGCTAAAATTTCTGTACACTTTTGAGCATTTCTGCTAAAAATACAGTATTGTGCCTCTGACTTCAGTCAGTGAGCATCACTTGTCCCTGCTGTTACTTTGGTGCTGATGGAAAACAGCATACTAGCAGCCAGCCCCCTGCACTGTTTGGAATCTCTGCTCAGTGAATTTGAAAAGCTTTGTGGAGTTTAAATTATGATTTATAAAAGAATAAGAAATGGGTAAATAAATAGCATTGTTTTGTTTACTACTCACAGGAACTCATTGCACTTGATCATT
Source organism: Acanthiza pusilla (assembly GCA_036630365.1). NCBI lineage: Eukaryota > Metazoa > Chordata > Aves > Passeriformes > Acanthizidae > Acanthiza > Acanthiza pusilla. The sequence continues at coordinate 14,084,935 of JAXCHO010000019.1, forward strand.
TTGGATTTTTTCAATACAGAAAATGCATAATTTGTAAGACATGTTGATCTGAACATTAAAAACCGTATCTTCTTCCCTATGAAACTTCTAAAAGGCATGCTTGATCTGAAGTGATTTTTTTTCTTGCCACTGATGATCTGTATCATTTTAGGAATTTGTTTATTGCAGTATTATGCATAATGTCATTTAAGTATAAAAAAAAGTTGTTTTGCAACACCTTTTTGTACATATCTTTAAAAGAAGGAAAGAATGGAAGAATAGGACCCACAAAGATGGTTTAATAATACAGTAGGAGAAGGGGTTTCAAGAGGGATATCAGATAAGGAATCTGGCCTTCCAGTAGCTCATTATTCACAAAGTTAGAGTAATACTAAGTAAAGTGGTAGAGTTGCTGGTGAATTCAGTCTTGATATTTTTATTCCCAAATTTTTTAACTTTCAAGGGAGGTTCTGCCCTGCAAAATGTCTGTGTTGGACACTGCAAATACAGTGGAGTCAGGAAAAGGTTTGGCTCAGATTTCCAGCATCCCATGAGTGCTAGGAACCATGCCTGTTGCATCAAGTACTAACATCTGTGCTTTTGCAGCAGACACTGGGAAATGCAGATCTGGGTGATCCAGCTTGCACCTCAAGGCTGCTCTTACCGTAGTGATACTGACAATCCTCCTTAACTGCGTGCCAGGCCATCTGCCTGCCCCGTCCGTGACACACTGAATGCAGAAACATTCCTCTGCTTGGAGCAAATGGTCAGCAACAATGGTTGAAAACCTGCAGGCTCAATTTAATGGACTTTATTTGCTCTAGTTTAGCTGGTGCCTGGCTATCCTAAATCAGTTACTGCTGCAGCAAGGAATATTTTGCCTTCTGATGCTGTTAAAATGTGTCCCTGGCTTTGCTACCAGCACTGCTCATGAAGGAAAACCCCAATAATCACCAAGCCTGGGCAAGCACTACAGGAACGCAAGACACTGCTGCCATTTAAAGCAAGAGGCCTAATCCATATTTGAGGATGGCAATTTTAGAGCATAGGCATCAAGAAAGCACACCGAGCCATGGCCCTGGACAGTCTTTCAACACTGATTAAACACAGGCAGGTCTGATGGCAAAGCACAGAGCACCTAAAGAGCTCCTGGGTTGCCTTTGCCATTAGCTGCACTATCAAATGTTTGTCAGAGACAATTCTCACTACAACTGCAATACTTCAATTACAAATTGGCTATAAAACAGACACCTCAGTAAACCCCTGCCCTGCACTTCCATTTGTTCCTTAATTTGTTCACTAATGTGAAAGCCAAACAGCATCCTTGCAGCCTTTGCAGGGGCTGTGGTATTTGTACCAGCCATGTATCTATCACATAATACAAAGACACTTCTTCCATTACCGAAACAAAAAGCGCAACGCAAAATCTGCAGTTAATGCAGCAGCCTTGTTTGAATTTCACCAGGTGAAGAATCAGTCTAAAGTAACTCAGACTGACAACTTGCACTCAGTGTAAACCAGTATTCTTCACATCAACATAGTGAATGCTGCACTCGCATCGAAACACCCATTATTAAGGGAAAAAAAATTCCACATTACTCATATATATAAAAACATCAGATTGCAAACTTTAAGCATTTTATTATTATTATTACTGAGGTACAGAGCATGTTCCCAAACCTGACAGTAACTAGTAACATTGCCAAGTCTAAAGCATCACAATGCTGACCTCATACACTGACAAGCTGCCATGTGGAGACCATTTGTTTCTTGCTCAAAACATTCAGTTTTAAAACTATTAAGAGTAAAGCTGAAAAGCTGGGCTGAACCAAGGTTTTTTGGCTTGCAGTCCCCAAGCTGGAAAGATGATCCTGTAAGAAAATGTGTTGCAATAATTCAAGACCACTTGGTGTCCTTCACAGCACTATAAAAAGGTGATGCCAACGCATTTTAGATTGTAAGTCATTTGACAATATACACTTTATTCTGATACAAAATTGAAATATTTTAACAAATTTCAATCCATTATGGACTATACTGAAATTTTAAATTTCCATGCTATTTTAACTTGTTTAACCACAAGTTCTAAGATGTCAGCACACTAGCACCATTGCTCTTGAAGTCTCTGCCAGTTATACCATTTTATTCTGTTTCCAATCTTGCGATATTATCTTCTACATGAAGGCCATTTTTTCTTCTATGGAGATACTTGGATTACTTTAGTTCAGGAAAAAGCTAAGAGAGAGATGTCAACCTGTAGCACCCACAGCAGAAAAAGAATCATCCATCAGATATCTGAATTTCAGTGATACTTAAGATCTTACATGCTCCACACAATTTAAGATACACACACTTGTCAGAGACCACACACTGATTTGTGAATATTCCACCTCAGCGTAGACAGAACATGAAAACACGTTAATGTCTTAAACACAGGAACCAAAGACAGCACGTCAGTACATCACACAAACAATGCCAGAAAAGGCTAGGAACCTTAAGTATTAACAGGATATCAAAGTTAATATGCTGTATTTAATTTTGGTTTTCCGTAATAACAGTTATCCCATCTTCACCAATCTGGGCTGCTTTTGGGGATACCGCCTTCACTACCTGAAGTACCCTTTTTGTTATCAAATACGTTTCTGTACAGCTGCAGCTTAGGGACCAATGCTTTGTTAGCTTTGCATCTTTACATCTCCATTTACAGCTGCTATTTTATAATAGAAGCCAGTAACCAAAAACATGACCATGAAACAACGTTCTTAACTCTTAAAAGTGCCTCTGGGACAGAGATACACTTCACCAAGTACTCCCTTAAGAACGTGTTTATTTTGGTCAAAGTAATTTCTGAACAAATTTGGCTATAAATAACTAAATTTAAGCAAAATAGTCTAATAAGTGTTATAAATCAAAGTGTGAAAATAATCCTAACAGTGAGTATCTTTTTCTGTATGTGGTTCAAAAAGACCCATCCAGAGCAGAGAACAAGTCTGCAGCAATGTGGAATCCTCTCATATTAAGGAAAGGCAGAGCTTTGCTCTATACACAGGCCCAGTACCAGAATGCAAACGACAGTTTTTGTTAAAAATTAACTTTGTTAAAACAGTTTCAAAACTTCATTGCTAAAAAAATCCAAAGACCACCGCCAATACAAGAGCATTTGTTCTCACCTGAGGGGCAATGCTGTTCCCCATTACCTGTTGCTGCACAGATGCCTGGGGGAGCTCCACCAAGCAAAGCAAAAGCACAGCTTTCCCACTTTTAAGTCTAAGCAAGCTTGTCACCTCAGTTACAACCTGTCTGTCACATTACATGAAGGCAACTGTAGTGCTGCAGTTTCAGATTTTGGCTCTACATTGGTTAAGCACGCTTTTGACAATGTTTTTCTTAAAAATGTGTGATTTTTAATGAGAGCAGTCATCATGAGATTTTCTATTAAGTAGCTTCTGATTTTATTAAAATCTCTATGTATTACTTCCAGATTATGTCTAATTGTCTATTTCAAAGTCAGGAATTACTTTCTGAAATCTACAGGCAACAGGTAAAAAGTTTCAATACTTAAATCAGTTTGTGAACATGCCTCGGCCTCTGATTAGGCAGGTTCCATTAGACTGCTTTCAGAGCAACTGAAGTATAACCAACACTAAAATAGAAATTGACTTCATAAGAATGCAGAGGCTCAGAAGTGTACTGGGGAGTTTAAACAGATGCTGAACTACTTTATAAAAGGACTTTTAACAATCAAAGATGCAGAAAAAGAAATAATACATATTCCAATCTGCGTAAATATCCAGACTCCATGAGAAGTTTTTGCCATTCACCTGTACAAATGCCATTGTGGTTTTAGCTGGGTATCATATGACAGTATTTGCCTCAACTACCCTGCCTGAAAGTACCCAAAATCTGAAAGGGAGCTTTTTGATTTGTACAGGTGAACACAACATCACCTAGTAAGCCAAGGTCCACTCCCTAGGAGGGAAATCTAAGCCAAGCTCCCTTCCAGAATAGGTGCTGCAGTAGACCACACACTGTCGATAACTGAAGCAGCACTTCAGTGTCCCTGCCTTTCTGGGCTTCTCTGGGGCATCTCTTTCCATGACAAGGCACAGAACAATTTCCCCCCACCCCCCACCCCAGCAGACTCCCCAGTAACCAAAACACATATTTCAAAACATCAATTTGTCTTGTTGATCTCAGACACGAAGCAATTTTGTATCTGCCAGGAACAGAAGATTCTTGAACAGGAATTATGCCAGCAAGCAGCCCTCATCCAGAACAGGAAACACTGGATGACATATGCTGGAATACTTGCTGCTTAGTGCTTCTGGCTTCCCTTGATACTAAAATGCTGTCAAAGGAAAGCCTAGAAGGAAATAAGGGTTAAAACAGATGTTTCACTATACACTACAAATCTTACCCAGTCAGAAACCTTCATTTGAAGAGGATGTGCAAGACATTCCCCATTTTGTCAAGCAGCAGCTTCTCATTCAACCTGAAAATTAAAGAAATTACTCTTACCTTGTTTAAAAACCTCCCACCACTCTTTATAATTCATGAAAAATTTTAAAGGCAAACCTTACCTATGCTCATTGCCCTTCCTTTCAGGTCTAAATGCTAGACCTATTGATTTTGAGTCAACTCAAGTAGCTATCACTCAAGGAGGTTCCAAAAGGTGAAGAACTCTTGCTAGACTTTCTTCGATATTTCAGCTGTGATAAGCAGATTTAACTAGCCTTGGGAAAGCTGCTCACTATCAGCACAGTATCTTATTCCTTCACTTTTCTGGAAGTTGAAGCTGTTGCTCCTGCTGCCTTGTCATTCTTTAATTAGGCTGACTTGTCCATACTCAATAGGCTGCTGAAGTCCTGTCTTACGAGTCTCCTTAGCAATGTATGGATCAAAGAAGTACATCCTAGGTTCTGTAAAGCTGGCGGATCACTGTCCTCATGGCTTACACTTTTCCACGTCACAAACAACAGCTAAGCTACCCCACCCACCTACAAAGCGATCACTTACATCCATCTCTTAAAAGGTTGCATACAGATCTTGTTCATAAAGTTTATTATGACACTATTTTTCAAAGTTAACATTGTAGTCACAGTACAGCTACAAGAGGCCCTGTTAAAAAGAACACTGTCAATACATTCTAAAATAATTTAGAAATACCAGATCAATTGTCAGAAGGGACATCAACCCCATCCTCCAGTTGTCCCTGCAATCAGATGCAGGCCCCAGGTGCAAGTCTACACATCTTCTAAGCGCAGTAACGTACAAAGCAAGTCGGTAGTTAGGTGTCTCACTCCCTAGTGAGTTGTGGTTTAGTTTCCCATGTTTTCAAACTCCAAATGGGTTGTTTAAAAAATGCCTTTATTGAAGTACAACCTCCCCCCCACCCCAAGCCCAAATGAACACGTACAACAACAGAAGCGTTCACTAAACCACCAATTCTTGCTTTAACTTTTGAGATCTTTCAGAACTCCACAGAAAATAAGCAGACTTTGAAATCCATTCTGGAGGCTACCATCTTGACACTGGTTCCTTGTTTTAGTGTACTGCAGTCTAAATACACTCCAATAACAGTGTTTAAATAACATATGTTTAATTTTTTTCAAACAACACACTTATTTTTCTACCACTTCTTAAAAATTATAATTCATTTAATATGACTGATTATGCCTTGAGCCATTTCATACATCTTTGCAGATTCATTCCTACACTGGAATTGCATTTACCTTATACTGCACATTGACCCAGAAGTGAAACAGGCGTGAGTAATTCCAATACATATTGCCAAGTGTCTGAGTATTTCTTTTATTGACTGGGTCCCTACTCTTCTGAGTCTGAATTGACAGCAAGCACTGGCCTGGCAATAGTCAAGAGAATTCACATCAGATGAGGACAGGACAGACTGCAGTGCCTTAATTTGGAGGTCAGAAGTGAGAATGAAGTACAATTTCTAGCCACACATACTGATCAGATTTTCTACTCCACTGCACCAAATCCAGTTGTAGCACACTATCATTCTACCTGTGGAAACTCAGGACTGTACCACTTACATTGTGGAAATGTTTCTAGTCAGTAAAATACAACTAGGTTGTGTTTTATCTTTGAGCTCTTAGCCAAGAACAGATGTCTGTCAGGGAAACAGTTTAAGAACTCTACTACTTCAGAGCCCACGGGGAATGGGCTTTTGGAACGCATTACCTGGGACTGTCAGTGATTACACCTGCGCTACCCTTGGCTCCCAGTCAGAAGAATGTGTCCAGAAAATTGCCTAGGGTGCATGCAAGAAAGTATATAGCCATTAAATTATTGAGGAACATACCTATTACTCTCACTATGACGCCTCATTTAATTGAAACAGTGCAGTCTGGTGCGAGGGAGAAGGAAATGGGGACAAAGGGGATGAAAATTCCAAGCCACCCTCCCCAAAGTATAGTTTTATTGAAACAGAATCATTGTATATCCCAAGGAAACAGGCACTTGATTCCCCCCACCTTAACTTCTCGGGAAATTACAATAAATATAAAGGTAAAAAGCAAGTTTCTTTTTCTCTTCACCCAAGACTTAAACAACTTCAGTTATCCCTTATGCATCTCAAATGAGACGGGAGACAGCTTTCATGTGTCTAAAGTTGGTCTTGTTAAAATATTTATCATGCCTTATTTTCTTGAAGCGCTAGTACTAATACAGAACTACAAATTAAAAAAATATGCACAAACCAAAAGGTAATTTGAAGTTTTCATTAAGGTAAAGCTTAGTTCTATGATTCACAAACACTAATTTGAGTAACTCAATCCTAGTTATACATCTAAACAAACTATAATGCAACATACAGATGTTTTCCCTCTGTATGCCTATGTAACTCATGTCAATGACAGTTACGTATATACACTGAGACTAGACCCCTTAAGACTGCAAATCAATAGGTGTTTCTATTGTTAACTTTAAATTAATACAAAATAGTAATTGAGAAATGCATTTATCTTCTCTATTAACTAACAAGGAAACACCCTAAACTACATTTCATTTCTGTTATAGAGTTCTCTGTACTAAATGTGGAAAAACTGACTACACAAATACTGAAAAGTTAAAAATTCATTGATTTGTTTATTCCTGGTACCACTACCACAATTTACAGGGCAATATACCTGATGTAATGGGAAAATAAAAAGAAAAAAGAAAGACAAAGCTACAACAGAGAAAGACCTCAGGAATGTACATCTAATCGACACTACATTGCATTAATCGATAGCTGCACTTTTTGCAAACTGTGGCTATGACAGTCCTGATCAAGAAGGGTTTTCCTGTTTAAGCTGCAGTAACTTTTCTGACTATGGATCATCGTTCCTTCTGTGGCAGATTTTACAGTTCCTCTAATTCATTTGGGACGACTGTCTCAAAGTAACCTGCAGCTTTCCTGACAACTCCTCGCTCTCTCTCCTGCTAAGAACTGTAGCCTGTTGAATACAGGATAAGAAAATTATTACTCTCAGTGAACAGTTGTACATTATTAATCATCATTATAAATATGCATTGCACCTACCCTTTTTCTGGTAGCATTTTTAGAATCTTCTACCACCATAGCCCCCACTTCCACTTCCAGATCCATAACCACCTAAAAATACAGTGTGTGTATTGAAAAACATGAACAACAAGGCATTTTAACTCAAAAAACATTTTCTGTACAAGATCATACTTACCACCATAGGGACTGCCTGAACTTCTGCCACCAAAGCTGCCACCACCTTTCATGGGACCATAGTTAGACTGCTGTTGTCCACTGTAATTGCCAAAATCATTGTAGTTTCCACTTCCACCATAATTACCTGAAATAATTTATAAAGCCATGTTTGCTCAACACTTAGGACACAAAGCTTGCCAAATTCTGATATCCAATGTAAAAATAAATCGTGGTAGTTTTGAACTATTTAAAATGAAGTTCAAGCATTTTGATGTTACCTCTAAGCAAAATGCAAAAGTAAGGGACAATCCTTAGTACTTTTACAATTAGAAACCAGTATTTTATTGAAGATTAAACACATCACATTAAAAGCACATTTGGGCAGGCAATCTGATGTTAACCCAATAGGCCGAATTAAAGACCCCGAAGTCAGAAAAGCCTGAGTCTTATCATCATTATTCTACTCCACAACTTTGCATGTATGGTGATAGTAATGTAAATTACAATTTATTTGCTCCAAACAATGATGGAACTGTAATGGACACGCTGCATACATACAGCAGAAAGTACAGTAAGCCATACAGTAGTTTTTGCAGCTAAACTCCCCAAATTTGAGGATAACAATCAAAAAAAGCTTATAAAAATCCAGATTTATAGTCCTCACAAAGAAGGATGTGATCTACATGTTGTGAACTGGTATCTGAGGGGAGCAGCATACTTCAAACTGTCAAAATCTTTAAAGTTCTTGTACTCTGCCTCCACACACAATTTATAGCCAAAGCTTTCTGAAAAACATCCCTGGCAAAACAGCGTTGAAGTTTTTCAAAACTGATCCACATGGAAAATAACTTTCCTTATGCAATGTGCCTTTCTACATTAAAACCTACTCATACAACTCATTTCACACATTACTGTATTTCAGGCACTGAATTGAAACCTAAGAACCATGGATGTTGAATTAAAGCTGGAATCTTACCACCACCAAAATTTCCTCCTTCATTGTAGCCATCATATCCTCCTCCTCCACCTCCATATCCACCACCTGGGTTTCCATATCCTGGTCCTCCACCACCACCATAACCTCCTCTGCTACCATAGCCAGGACCACCTCCATAATTGCCACCTTTGAACAAAAAAAGAGTCAAACTTAACATGCCAAAGCTAAATACTGGTAAAATCAATTTAGCAAAAAACCCCAAACCAACATACTTGCACAATAAAAATGTCCCACAGCACTTTCCCTGCATTATATTCATTGTGGTTGCATAATTTATCTAAATATTTAATTGAAAAAGCCCCCATGCTCATAAAATCAGGACCCAAGTAATCAATTACACACTATTTCCTGCATCCCTTTTTGCCTTTTGGTAATTGTGGTTTTTAGCCTTTTGGTAATTCTGCATTTCTCTTCAGATGCATTTTGAATATTCATCCTAACTTCATCATGAAAAAGATACTACTGAACCACGAGAAGTGGTCTTTGAGAGCTGACTGAAAACATTTCTGGTATGATAGACAGTTACTGCTTTATTCAGTTTTAGTCATCTCAACCGACATCAGAAGTTACTGATGAAGAAGACTTCACTTAGTTTGCAATAATGAACAGCTTCCTCATGACCTTGTGATATGAGATTATTTAAAGGATAAATACAGATGACTGTTTTTACCACCCATCATTTTGTGGGGAGAACAAAAAAAAGTTTACTCTTCACAGCTCTACTATTAATAGACGTTTTGTTTTCATTATCGCTATTAGCACATTATCACCAACGCAGACTTCACTTCCAAGGTGAAGGCAAGACTTACAGCTGGTTAACATTGTGGGGAAAAGGAAGTGAACAATACACTTACCATCACCAAATCCATTGTATCCGTCACCACCCCCAAAGCTTCCTCTGCTCCCACCACCGCCACCACCACCCCCATAGCCTCCTAGAACACAAAACAGATGAGAATGTTTTCCTGAACACACATGTTTAAGTGTTTAAGCCAATTGACACAGGAAATAAAAAAACCAAAACGAAAACACAAATCACATTCTATATTAATATTCTAGCTATTTACCTCTCCCACCAAAGTTTCCTCCTCGGCCGAAATTCCCTCCACCGCCTCCAAAGTTTCCACGGCCCATGAAGTTGCCTGAGCCACCCCCACGACCTACAAAATATTTCACTTGAATTACATTAATTGAAAACCTGTTACAAAAAATGGCTATGCACAACTACAACTCACCTCTCTGAGAGCTAGCAGTCTGCATCTCTTGTTTTGAGAGTGCCTTTTTCACTTCACAGTTATGTCCATTTATAGTATGGTATTTCTGAACTACAGAAAATTGTGAAATACGAAAGTTAGAAAATCACATCACAGCTATATGTTGTAAAACATAGAAAGCTACTGTAAGGCATGAGCACACTTTGAAGAAAAACATTAAATCAACCCCACCCCTTACAACAGCAAAGCAGTTGATTATGCAAAGATCGCATTCCACACGTTGTTGTTCTGAAATCTTATGCTAACACTTTTATCCCCTAAGTAATTTCTCACTGAAGAGGTTACATACCAACAATTTTATCAACTGTATCATGATCATCGAAAGTTACAAAAGCGAAGCCTCTTTTCTTTCCACTCTGCCTGTCTTCCATGACTTCTATGGTTTCAATCTTGCCATATTTTTCAAAGTACTCCCTTAAATTATATTCCTCTGTATCTTCTTTAATTCCACCAACAAATATTTTCTTAACTGTGAGGTGGGCCCCAGGCTTTACAGAATCCTGCAATGCCAAAAATGTCATTTAGCACTTTGAAGTATTAGGTAAAGATGAAGAAATACAGTTAGCTGGAGCACTAACTCACCTCTCTTGAAACTGCTCTCTTTGGTTCAACCACGCGTCCATCAACCTTATGTGGTCGAGCGCTCATGGCAGCATCCACCTCCTCCACACAGGAGTAAGTCACAAAGCCAAAGCCTCTGGAACGTTTTGTTTGTGGATCTCTCATCACCTGCAAACACACAAGGAGGCATTCTGCATTTCTGTGCTGTTTTAAGTGCCTGACCCTTCCAAAAGCACAAACTGATATTAGACACTTTACCACACAGTCCGTGAGTGTGCCCCATTTCTCAAAGTGCTCTCTCAAGCTATCATCTGTTGTTTCAAAGCTCAGACCTCCAATGAACAGCTTTCTCAACTGCTCTGGCTCCTTTGGCTCATGGCCCTACAAAAATCAAAAAATAAAAAACATATTTTGACTACAAATCACGGAATTAAGATTTCATTGTATTATTAGAAATTATCTGTGCACATTATAACTACAAATAGGTGAAATACATTTACATAAAAACAATGACTTCTAATGGGTTTAGACGGCAGCATAGTAAACACTTAATGAGGTGTGATTTTAATTAAAACACTAACTAACAACTTAAAGAGTGCTAAAATGCAAACAGTAAAGCGATTTCAATATACTAGGTAACTTGGTTGCTCCCCCACCACCCAGAAGGGCATTCATTCTGTGCCTATCTTTGAGTTGCAGATTGCGCTGTAGGGACTGGGAGTGACGCACTGCTAGATAAAGGCAAGTTCTAACACTTTATGAAGCATAGTTATGCAGAACTATAAAAAATTTAAGGACGCAGTATACAAGAAAAAAGGGTTCCTTCTCAGATTGAGTGTCTACTCTTTGGGAATGTCCATTTTGAAAGGTTACTTTTACACATTTTAAAGAAACATATAAATTCTAAATTCCTTAAAATTATCAATTTTGTACTTGGATAATTTTATTATTGGAGTACACGTAAGCAAGAAAATACAAGTACATATATGGTTTTTAGTGCTATGGGAAATACCTCTCAAATGTGAAGCAACATGGACTTAAGTCTTACAGACAAAAAAATGCCATGAATAACAACCCATCAATGACCAGTAGTGGGTACAACTACTGGAAGAAAACTGGTAACTTAGCAAGCACCACAGAAAAAACAAGTTTAACAGCTCTTTGTAACACTGCCTATATATGACCAGTCATATTTTAAAAGGTGCAAATTTGCAGAGCCAAGTTTTCTATCACACAACTCAAATGGGCTTAAGACTGCAATTGCATTTCTGCTGTTTCAGTGCTGCACTTTTTTAGTAGGCGGGGAAATTTCCCCATATATCTGACAGGAGTTTACGAAAAATTGTTTTACAACCCCTATTGTCAGAGAAGTCTTACAAAAAGCAAGCAGATTAAAATCTTGTTTAGCAAGTGGGTACTTTTGTGCATATAAAACACTCCAGAAGGGGCTGGCCAGCTACACTATGACTTCAGTTCTGCAGCATGAATGTGCAACAGGCTTCACTGTTTCTGCTACAGTGCATATTAAACCAGGCCAGATGCAACATTGTTCGGAGGTAAACTACATAAAACCAGCCACACACTTTCATCTGTAGACATTTTGCTTCAAATCTGAAGTGTTTTAACCTCTGCCATGCTGCTAGGGTTGGCCAGGAAAGCTTAAGCCCCTTTGATTGAGATTTTTCTCAATTATACAGTGCTTCAGCAAATTGTTTTTTTAAAATGTTCAGGTTGTACTACAGGAACAATGACTAAAATTATGAAAAGCTGTCTGCCCTTACACCTGCTAAATTTTGTGAGAAAGAACCCCAGCATTCTCTGTAACAACCTTCTATTTAAGGTTTTGTTACCACAGGATTATGATATAAATCATTTGACAGTCAATGGTCCCATGACTACAAAGTAAAGCTTCTACTATCTTCCAAGTGGGCCAGACTGCGGAGGTATTAAAAAAAACTCCCTTCTCACTACACGTAAACTTGTAATTTTATCGGATCACATACCTACTGCATCTAGAAACTGCTTTAGGTCAAGTGTTGTCTTCTGTTGCTAACCCCATTTAAAAAAAAAAAAAATCTACTGACAATTTTTAGTTAGGTTATGTTAAAGCTGGGAACATTTAAGTGTTTCAAACTCTTCTACACATATTGAAAAAAATTTATTTTGTGAAACTGTAGAGTTTAGATTCCTCCAAAGTCAGAAACCTATGTAAGGAGAAACTGAACAGACTTTTTACAGTTCTCTAATATCCCTCATAAGGCCACAAAGGTTTCCAGCTAACAACTCAGAGTGCTTTTACCTTAGAAGAATGACCACAGAACTTTTCAGGTCACTCCTGAAAGGAAAAGTTCAGTTCTTTTCTGCTTATCATTATTATGTGCACATGAACTACTGTTCTCATACAGGAAGAAGAACACCTGCTGTTACAGATTGTCTGTTCTACTGGAGAGAAATTATCCTCAGGACACATATATATTACAGAACTCTATGCAAAAACAGAAGGTAACATTTTCTTAGATAATTAGGGAATTGGTTTTTTTAGGCAGTTTATTCTCACTGGGGTTTTCAGAGCGTTGTCCTCAATCAGACAAGATGCTGCTTCTCAGTTGTTCTGCTGCAAGTTATTTGTAACAGCAGTCTCCCCTGAACAGAAGATCCTGCACAACCCATCTGTCCCTTTGCGCAACTACCATGCATCTCCATCAGGATCAGCTGGCCGCGTCCCACTCGGCTGACACAGCAGGCCAGCACGCCATTTCGCAGCGCTCCTTTGGGCAGGGGCGGGGAGAGCAGCTGCAAGATCGCCCAGCCTGCCTCTAGTCGGCAAGACACTGTTTCTCCCCGTAAGCTGCTAGAGGGGCTTCCAAAAACACTAAAAAGGTCTACGGAGGTGGAGAACTTTCCTTCTGCCCCGACTACGGCCTTCCCCCCTGCAGACCAAGTGCTGCACGGCGACTGCCTCCATTTTGTGCACGCCCGCGCCCGCCGCGCCGCCATTATGGAGCGGAGGGCGGGGCGCCGCAGTGGCGCCATGGGCGGGGCCCCGGCCCTCAGGAGCCACGGGAGAGGCCGGCGCTGCGCTGCCGGAGCTGCGGGCCCCGCGCTTGCCTCCTCCTGCCAGCAAAACCCGACCACTTCCTCCCAAGCCCTTCCGAAACCCCCAAACACTCGGCGCAAGCTACCTGTACCTCTCGCCTAAGAGGGGAAGATGGCAGATACAACCCCCTGGGATTCCTGCAAAAATCCTCATCTTTGCAGAAATCCCCACACCTTTTGACAATGCTGCTGCAGATACGTATTACCTCTATCCTGAGGCTGCCATCAACTGAAACTGGCTACTGGCAGGGCCTTTTGAATAATCAGCCTTTTGGAGTAGCAGTATTTCCCTCTAAAGGCACAGTTTTGGGGTGGAGCCCTCCCGTGCATTCTACTTCTGAGCAGCAGCAAGTGTCCACAAAACGCTTGGCACCACACCTACACTCAGCTGTCCCCGGGGCTGTCTCCTGACATGGGAAAGCTTACAGGCAACAGGGCCTCAGCAACTTTCCCTGACAAACACATTTTCTAGAAACTCAATAGTTTCCAAGATCACTGCAGGGCAATCTCCTTTTGTGAACTACAAGAGCTTATTTAGGATGTGGCTGAGCGACCCCAGTTACACTTAATCCAAAGTCCGAATGAGTGAGAGAGTTTCAACATTCCTTCCAGAGGACTTTAGACACCGTACTTCAATACAAAATAACCATACACTACCAGACACATGCAACTCGGACAAGGTTTGTTCGTAATTCAAGTGCATAGGCCCTCCCACATTGCAGTAGTGTATCATTCCAGAAAAAAGTTGAACTAGCTAAAATATTCAGGCAACCTGAAAAAGTAATGTTAGAAAGCAAACAAATCCAAATAAACAAAGAGAAAATGCCTCAGTTAAAAGCTATATAAGCAAATTTAATACCCTTTTTGCTGATCTTAAAATTATTTTCTGAAGGGTATTAAGAACTTTCCCCCCCTCCCACTTCCACACCCTGCCCCAAAGTAACTCTAGCTCCCATCCTCCCAGAAACAGCCCCAACATCTTCTCTATACTACGCACCTTATTCAGTCTACGGTATTTCTGCTAGAAGCAAAAGAAAACAGTTATTTTTACTTAGTACAGCTCGCTTTCATTTGCAGTGACTATCAGGCAACCATTTTTTTATTAAAAAAAAAAAAAAAAGGAAAAAAGAAAATAGGAACCTGTCTTCATTCCCACTAAAAACAGGACTTTGAAGGTAGGAAGTAATCAAGTTCCTGCTGATACTCTGAGGATGCATGAATTTCTTAATAATTACAACTTGCTTTAATCAGAAACATATTTAATCAGTTTTGTTATAACAGAAAACTAGAAAAGCAAAACTTCCCCATTATGCTTAACACCCCACCCCTTAAAACTGTAAGTAATAAACTGCAATTTAAAGTTACTCTGCTAATACGGGGATGAAGAAGGTAGAAAAAAAAGATATTAATGTATCAGATAGAAATGGTTAACTTGGGTTTTCTTTGTCTTTCCCCCTTAATACTAATGTATTTTTAATTAAAAAAAATCCTCTCACCTGTGAGGATCGTCTTCCTTTCCTCTTGTAGTCCTCCACTTCTCTCTCTTCTTTAATAGCAGCCATTTTGAAGGGTACTCTAACTCGGCCTTTCTTTTAGATCTAGGAAACCTAGAAAACAGGTTGGGTGAGTCAGTACTTACCCCAATTTCTGTGATACAGGGCCTTCTCTGGCTGCAATGCATGGGTGTGACTTTACAGGAAGAAACGGGTGAAAGTAGAAAAAAATCCCCAAGGTATTTAAAAGGGTAGAGTAAAACTACTCAGCCCATTTCGCTCACGATTAAAAAGAGCTGTAAAAGGAACATCTGCTATCCTAGTAAAGCTCGCTCTACAACTGCTGGAATAACTAGGTACAAGCCAATGCTAAAATCTGTAGCAAACCTTTATCTCCTAATGTCTTACAGAACTATTGTGAATACAACGGATAAAAAGCAAGCAAATTCCACCTTCCATACCCACACCCACTACATAAGTTCTGCTCCTCTGGATTTTAAACCCCCCCACATGTAACATTTTGCAAATACTGCTTATTAGAACTATTTGATGTGTAACGTCTTGAAATTGGCGAGCCAGCAGTGTGGAACACTAGAGGATGTCTTGTATAGTTCCTGTATTAAAACATATTTTCCACTAAGAGCAGTGCAAGGGTACCTTGCAACATCAAGAACTCCAACAGCTAATCCTCAGCAGTCTATAGCACCAGTTATCTACATTACTTTTGCTTCCATATTACATACTGGATTACTACCCTGTACTATGTAATGCGTTTATCATTACAAACAGGAAGTCTTTTATAAGGTAAGCTTAGTGGATGAATCCATACCTACACATTCAAACAAAAAAATCATGTTCCCTTTAGCCTTTTTTCCTCTGAAATTTTCTAGGATCATTCAGTTACTTGTCTTAGTATCAATGTATTGGTATCTTTCACCAATATTCATTACTACTTTGGATGTTTCTTGAAACTTTATTACAATAGCCAAAATGCAATACTGTTAACTACATGATGTACTTCAGCAAAACTGTACTTGTGCTGCATTTAAAAGCATAGATATTTACAAGATTAGGTGTACTCCTGTGGAGGTTTCGTTTTTTTTTAAAGTTTTCTTCCTGCAAGTTTTGTTCCAGCATAGGGAAAGGCATGCAGGTCTCTACCAATACGCAATATGTGGAAATTCTTAAGTGTAACTTCATGTTAAAATCTGACTTCAAATTAAACTCAGCTGTGAAATCACAACTATCACGATTTAATGTATGAACAATTTAAAAGGTTTTATTAAGTAACATCTAAGTGTTTGTATTATTTTCAGTTCCTCTCTACACTATGTTAAACCTGCTCTTGAACTTAAAATCAAAGAGCAGTTTGACTTAAGAGGTGTTAGGATACTAAGTGCTCCAACTGAGCTTTTCAGTTTTTTAAGTCACGTAAGGGAGGTATGAAACAGAACATTAACACTTCAAGAGCTTTCTATAAACTAGCTGTATGGCAAAATAAAACTCCAGGAATTGTTAGGGAGTTAAGGGATAACCTTATTCAAATACTTTCTTAAAGTAATGTAAAGTAGGTAACCTTTCTGATGCTGTCACCTGCTGCTTTCCCCAGTGATGCTCCACACGGGCCAACATCAAGCTCCCGGGCATGGTCTCTGCCCCCACGGCCTCTGTAGGCCTTGAGGGTTAAAAGGGAGTTGCCCTCTTGCTAATGCACGCCATTAGCTGAGGTGGAACACAGCCATGCTCAGCCCTATTCCTATCTTGCCTCAACAACAGAAAGTTGTTAAGGCTGACAGCACTAGATTTTTAAATTCTTATCAGCAACAAAATATTCAACTCTAAATAAAAATATTCAGAACACTCTTACTATTAAATGCCAGTTAAACTAGCATTGAGGAATTACATACTGCAACTTAACTACAGAACTTAAAGCAGTCTCCAAGCAAATCTGTTAGTTATAATGAGAAAAAAGTCACCAGGACATCTGATTACTCAAAGGAACTTATAATGCTGCTCTATCCCTTACAGGAGACAAGAAGCTAACAGAGGCAAACCAGACATTACCAAGATAGAAGCTCACCCAGCCAATCAGACAATACTATGGAAATGCACTGGTCTTTTCTGTAAGCAGCTAAAGGTAGACCTAAAGTGCATAGAGTAGGCTGTTTTACCAAACCTAAGAGTCAAAGCAGGAAAACAACTGATTCTCTGCTCTAAGTGTGTTGGTAGTGTATTCTCAACACCAGTAGGAACGTGTGCCTGGAAAATCCCCAAGACATTAGCTTACTATCTGATGTGATAGGTTTCCAAGCTTTACTGAAGCATGTTCAAATGCTTTGAACACATCATCCCTCCCAGTTATTAAACCCTGAAGCAGCTAAAACAATTGTCTATACGAAAAAGTTATTTTAGCTGCTTTGCTAAGGGATTCAGTTTCTTCTGTTTTTAATGTAGGAACAGAAACTAATGTGACCTGTTGGTTTCTCTGATCTTAAGGTTTCAGCTTTCAATGAAACGAGTAAAGATAAAAAACACCACACAAAAAACCCACGCTATTTTTCCTTGCCATACTCTGTAAATACGAGCAAAAAAAACTTCACGTTTTGAGGAAAAAAAAGTAAGGGGAGAGTATGTCTGTTTCCCTCCAAATAGGGTGGGGATGATTGCTCTAGGTTTGTGCCGACTGCTTCTTCGTGCTGCCCACCAGGATCATAGCAGGATGCCACCGAATGTCATGGGTCTCCTGCATGTGTGGCTGGGGCAGTGGAGAAAAGGAAAATAATTTTATACTTTTCCTTCCCTCACCTCCCCGGGCAGCAAAGTCTCCCGGCACGTTTTAACTCCCTCTGGGCAGGAGTGAGAGATATTAGGGAAGTGCTGCAACGTGTACGAACACATTCTTCTTCGAGAAGGATCGTTCTGCACTAAACAATTTTAACGCTTTTAAAGTCTGTTTCGAGAAAAGTGAGGGTGCAGAAAGTGTGTAAAGAATATCCTAGCCGCACTACTCCGGACATCTTACACCGGAGAGGGAGACAGAGGAGAAAGGAACACGGGGAGGGCCGAACAATGACACATATGCACGCGTAGGGCTCGCTTTGGCCTGCCCCTGCCCGAATACGCGCCCAGGTGTTTCGGCGTTCCCGGGATTGCTGCGGAGGGCTCTCCTGCCCGCAGCCCTGCCCCGGGCCGGGCCCCTCTCACCCACGCGTCGCAACGCTGCGAAATGGCGGCCGCAGCCCGCGGGGCCGCGCGGCGGAAGCGCCGCCTCTCCCGCTCCCTCCCTCTTCCTGCCCGCACCGCCATTGCGGAATAACGCGGCGTGTCGCAGGCGAAAGCGGGTCTGGAGCGCAGCAGGAACGCTACAAGGAGACGGCGGCCGCTGGCACCGCAAGGGGCTCCACGACGTGTTGCCGCCAACTCCCCCCGCCGCCCCTTTCCGCCGCGCTTTGCCGCCCGCAGGCTCGAGCAGAATTCCAGCCGCTCCAGCCGCACGCGGCGCGGGAGGAGCCGCCTCGCCTTCCACCCCGCCTTGGCCGACGGCGGCGAGCCCGGCGCCCCGCGCGCAGTTACCTCCATTTTGTGCCCGCGCTCG
Organism: Acanthiza pusilla; assembly: GCA_036630365.1. NCBI lineage: Eukaryota > Metazoa > Chordata > Aves > Passeriformes > Acanthizidae > Acanthiza > Acanthiza pusilla. Next base: position 14,103,614 of record JAXCHO010000019.1, read on the forward strand.
GCCAGCGCAGCGCCAATATGGAGCCGGGCGGGAGAGGAGGGGGCGGGCGCGCGGGGGTCACGTGGCGGCAAGGCGGGCTCGGGGCGGCGCGCGCTGCGGCCGTTACCGCTTTTCTTCTCAGGGCCCGCCGCCCATCCCCCTCCCCCCCCCCCACGTCCGCGCGCCGCGAGCCCCGCGCGGCGCCTTCCCCGCCGCGAGGGCAGAAAGGGTCGGGAGCGAGGGAAGCTAGGCAGAGGGAAGGTGCGGAGAGGGGTAGGGGAGGCGAGGAAAGAGAAGGTATCACCGTGCCGGCGTTCAGCGAAAGCGCCTTCCCGCCCTCCTCGGTCCCACGCCGGCTGCCGGCCCCGCGCACGAACCGCCGCCCGCTGTGGGGGTGGTGGCGCCGGCGCAGCCGCGACGGGCGCGCGGGGCGGCACCGCCTCCCCGCTCTGGGGCCGCCCCCGCCCCGCCCCCGCCGCCCAGGCCGCGGCCGAGCGCCGGGGGCCCTGCGAGGGAGCGCTGTGCTCCGAGCTGCACTCGCGCAGGGCTAGGCAGGCGGCATCAGGTACTTGATAGGAAGGAGAAGAAAAGGAGGAAATGTCCTGTTTATAGAGTACTTCTGCAGGAGTGTCAGGGTGTGCGTGAGGCGCCCGGGACCTTCTAAGAGAAGTTACTTGTCTCCACATACTGGTTTTATGCTGGAGATGCTGCAAAGGGGCAGCCGAACAGAACTCGTTCAGCGTTTACCCCCTGAAATGAACATAGCTTAGTCTGTTTCCGGATAAATACCAAAACAAGTTCCAAGAAGTCAGTTTCACAAACTTCGCCATGCAGAGGCATTGGCTATAGCTTTTAATGATGCTTGTTATCAGAAACTACTATAGAGAGTTCAGGAGAAAGGGTATTCTGTGAGAATTTCGTATAGAATAAAGCATAGTTACACACATACATTACAAATTTTCCGTTACCTGAAAAATTGCATCAGGAAAAGCCGTGTTATAAAAATATACTATTAAAGTCAACGTTTCTTCAGTCTTGGTTATCCTCACATTAATACCAGTATCTATTTTAGTATGATGACCTAACCTTAACAAGACGAGTTGGCACTTAGCCCTTTAAAAAATCTTTATGCTATGTAAAGGAGTAAAACAGTTGATGAGGTTTTACTGAATCACTAGAAGTTTAGTATTAGCTATTAATTTAATTTCTTTATTATACCCTGATGTGTCTTAAAAAAACCCAAAAAAACATTTATGCAAAAGTTTCCAAATCTATTTGATAAACTAGACATAATTTTCCTAACACATAGAGAAATTCCTGGTTGGTCTAAGAATGTTCGCACTACTATTGTATTCAGGGATTGAAACACGTTTTTAGATCATTCCTGTATCTTTTGAGAAGGTATGTGTCTACATAGAAAGTAAAACTCACCGAAAATCTCATAAATCTCCAGATACTCTTTGCACTGAGGCCAAAACCAACAATTTTTCATCTTCCTTTTCTCAATAAAGTAAATCACACAACTTAACTTTTTGTTTAAAATAAAATTCTTCATGTACGTTGTTTGTTCTCTTGCCTCTGTTATTCTCAGAGAGACAGTACTGAGAGACAAACAATGGTACTGCCTAAATACATCTCTTAGTTTCAAAGGTTTTTGTAGTTTACACAGGAGATGCCTCACCAGATTTGAAGAATTCCTTTATTAGTTTGATTGTCATTCATTTCACATCTAACTGTTTCTCATGGAGGCTGATTGTCTTGCAGTTTCATTTGGTTGCACAGCCACAGGCAGATCACATTTGAATTCTACAGTTTCAGTTCATGATCACCCTCCCCTATGTGTAATCAACTGTACAGAATGTAATAATCTTATAATACTGTGCTTACTGCACTGAAATAAAAGACAAACCAGTAAATGAGGGAGATGCACATTTTACAAAGATTCAGAGCTGCAGATGAAAATTATACACAAGTTTGAGGGCTTAGACAAAATTATAATTTTTATTTCAGGCAAACAGTTTTCAGCTAGTGAAGTGTTTTCATGTTATCTAGTAAAACATTGCTACCCATTTTTGGTGACCATTTTCCTTAAGTGAAAATGTAGTATTTAAAACACTTGTATCTGTCCTGGCTCATGTATTTCCATAGTCAGATGAACTTTCACATTATGTAGCAGATGCAGTATTGGTCATCTATGCAGATGGCAAACATGCTTTCCTTTTCATTAGCAATGTTTGCAAACATGTACTCTCCTTTTTGTAAACCAAGGAAACATTACTGTGTGTCTAGTTTAAAAAAACCCAAACAAAAAAACGGTGGGAAAAGCTTTTAGCTTTTATATATTTGCGTGGTTGGAATGTCAGTTTCACTTCATTGTCCTTTTTTTGTTGTGGTTTTGTTGGAGGTTCTTATTGTTTGATTCTTATACAGCATTTGTTTGTGAAGTGAATCTTAGGATAGGTAAATATTATTGGTGAAACTGTCCAAAGTATTTTTTAGTATTGCACAGCATTTAAGACGCAAATATGAAATTGATCTTGAACTCCGGTCTCCAGAATAGCAATGTTAATGGAGCCAATTCACTGAACTAAATATATTTGCTATAAAACTCTGAGATCGCACAAACAAATGGACCCATTATTAATTAAATGTTAGTACTATGTATGTCATAGTTTTGTACATGGAGATGATTTGAACATATTTAAGTTTCATACTGTAAAAAGGATGCAGACTGCAATTTTGATAAGAAGACCAGAGTGCTACATAGCAAAACATTCATGTGAGCTTCAGGCCAATAAGATTGTTGAACATTCAATTCTTTTTTCTGTGTTGTAGAAATACGGTATATTTAAACATGGGCAAGTGTTACTGGAGACACTTGACTATTGTGCAAGCAACTGCAGCTTCTGCTGTCTTCTTAATTTGGAAACAATTGTTTTCATCTCTGAATTTGATTTAAATTGCTGAGGTTTGCTAAACAAAGACAGGATAATATACTGAAGTCTGGTAACATTTTGGCAATTCTTGTATGCAGTGCAAGGTGCATGAAAACCTTTTAATTAATTGAAAAATACATAGAGCCAATGCACTGATTATTTTTCGTATGATTATGCCAAGGCATTTGCTATATTTCAGTAATTGTTATAACTCTTCACAGATATACGCAGACATATGCATATACATAAGTATATTTGTATACACACACACTCCCGAAACAACAAATCCTAAAGACCTTTTCTGCTACAGATTGTGCCAATCAAGTGTCTTGTGCCTCAGAACTCTGGCAGTCTCTGCAGGACTTAGTTGCAGTGGTTTGAAGAAGCTTGCTGTCTGCTTTCTCCTATGGAAGTTACAGAATGCATGCAGACACAGCAGCTGCTTCAATTTGCACTCTCCTGTATTAATTTTAATAATTGATAAAGGTATGCTTGAAGTAATACACCAGTCTATGAGCTAATTTGAAATGAAAAGATATATACTTCTCTACCAGCCTGGTACAGGTTTAGCAATCTCCAGCAAATATTTTGGAAATAGCACCAAACTCCTGTGACTGTGTCCATTTTACTCCATCTGTCAGAAACCGTAGGTCAATTTTCCATGACTTCAATTCCTCAGGAGCTATATCTCAGATCTGTGATGCAGGAAATGAGTGAGATCAAATGATTTCTAGCAGCTAGCCCAATTAAAAATACTTTTAAACAGCTTTCCCTTTAAATATTTCGGTTTCATTCAGAGTCACAGGATTATTTATTTCTACAAATTGTATCTCTATTTAAAATGTTTACTCTTTACAATATTTTATATTCATACCAGATATGTAATATAGCAAATAATCTGGCATTTTGGATTGCTATAAATATGAATAGTTTCTTAAACACTTTTCCTTTTTTGTTCTGCTCTTCTTTGTATGTTAATTAAATCTCAAGCAATTAGATTCTATTTTATTCCATAACCTGCTATATCTATGTTGTATCTGAATTTTCTTACTAAAATTTTATTTTCTTGAACCCTTCTGGCAAAAATTAAAGAAAGAAGTGTGTATTAGCAATGATATTAGGACTAACCAAACAATAAAACCACTAGCAGTGAGGGGAAAATAGCTTGCTGAGATGCCATTATAGCGTAGATGGCTCTTTAACTTGTGCCCAAGAATTTCACATTTATTGTCTGCATCTCAGGATAGGGGGAATTCTGTTACTAGCAAAATTATGCCCTAGACAAAATGCAAAGATGTCATGTTGAAATGCCAGCAATCATATTTAAGGAACTTACTTAAAATAAAGAATCGTATGCGTATCATTCTGGGCTGTTTGATTTACCAAAGGCTCTCAGGTAAATGTAGGGCTTTCTTAAAAGCAGCATTCTTTGTTTATGGTAGAAATTTTTTTGTTAGCAAACATACATTTTCTTTAAATGTAGATCAAATAGAAGGGAGTTTATGTATTGCTAGGGGAAAAAAGAATGTGATTTACAGTTGAATACTCCAGGTAAAATAGATTTTAATATGTTACATTTGAGATGCCAGTGTGCAAGGAGTCAGCTGTTCTAAAATTTGTGTAATAAAATCATCACAGCTGGGGAAAAGGTGGGAAAGAAAGGCAAGATTTCTAGAATAATTTTTAATTGCAATTCACTTGTCTACACAGGAAGAAAAAGCCCCTTGAGCTGTAGAAGAAAGAAGAAAAATGGAGGATGCAGCAGGTAATATCTCCTGTTCTTGAAATCAAAATTGTGAAAAATAGTATATAATTATGCTTGCTCTTAGTGTTCATTCTTTGTTACTAAGATTTGCAAAGTACTAATTAGAGGTAATTGTACAACTAACTAAACATTAAGTGTTATTTGGTACATTTTATTAAGGTGAGAAAACTGCAGGTGGATTTCCTGCTCGTGTACGTATCTGAGCAAGAGAGCAGAGTATGGGAAATAAATCTTGTTCTTCCCTTGACTGCAATGCAGATCTGGCTCTGGGAGGGGTTTCCATATCCGCACGGCTCAAACACATGGTCAGTGCTCAGCCAATCGGGAGCATCACATCTGGCACTGGATTTGTGTGGCTCAGAATGCCTCTTTGACTGCTAAGCAGGAAAACCTCTCACTTCCCCCCAACCCCCCCCCCCCGCCAAACTGAATTTGCACACATTTTTCAGACTGTGATTTATGTCAAACATAGTTATAACTGTTTGTCTGGTACACACTCTAGCTACTCTACCAACTGCTTTGCTAACATCTGTCACAAACAGGATTAAAAAAAAAAATACAGCTACATAGATGATCCTTTTCCTGTACTTACTCTCCATACTATGCTCCAAGCTGCTAGGATCATGCTTTTTGATGACATGCTATGTTTCAGTTTGTTTGTAAATTGTACTCTGCTTTTAAGTATCACACCCCGTTGCAAGCCAGATATGTAAAAATGCATTGAATTGATTTTTTACACGATTATTTTCTGGTCTGTTGCTGCTGAAAAACAGATTATTCTTTTTATAAAAATTATATGAGATTTTTAGATTACTGTGATAGAAGGACAGATGAACAGTTCCTTATATGTAGAATGAAACATATGTGAATAAGGTTATGTCTTTCAAAAGCTATGAAAATAAATCCGGAATTCCAGAGGGTAATACCACATGTGCTAATGTTTTCATTTGGAACAGGAATTACGAATTTGGAATTAGGGCGTATTTGTTTTTAACAAAATCAAGTCTTCAGAATGAATTCCTTACAAGTTTTTTCCCTCTAACATAGAAATTTTGTATTTGGTTAGAAATAGATATTGTTAAATACGAAATATTAAGCCCTAAAACATGACAGGTTGTACTTTGAATGCATATCGTCAGGATTATAATAGTTTCTGTCAAATACCTTGCCGTTCTTTCTCCTTACTTTTAAAATGGTTGTACTGACCAATACCAGTGGAGATGCAGGGCAAGTAGAATAAAACTGCAGAAAATGTCAAGAACCAACCTACTCATTATGGCTGATTAAATCTCTTAATTAAGAGAAATATGTTGAAACTGCTGAGAGAATATAGCCAAAGGTGAGGAAACTGCAGCTGGTAGTAAGTCATTTGTACATTCAGAGACCTCAAGTGTTTGAGCTGATGTATTCCACGGAAAATTGCGCTGTTATTTTTTAAAAATGCCCTGTAATGCTGGCATATTTACCAGGGAAATGGCTGTGTGTGGTTGTTTACCAAATATTGTAGGTCATGTATAATAAACAATTTGAAAATGCTAAATAGTGGAAAAATTTATGGCAATATATAACCTGAGTACATTTCTGCCTTCAGGACAAACACGATTGGAATTCATTGGCCATATTATTAATCATTTTCTATGTGTTAATAAGACGATGATAATGTAAGCAGATGGATTATGCAAGAGAAATCCAACATAAGGACAACTGTCTAATTCAAAAGAATGTATTGACATTTAACTTCCAAACAAGTTACTTCATATAGATGGAAAGAATTCAGATTTTAGGTGTTGCTAATTTGCTTTTGGAAAAATGGCAGAAAAATATTTTTTATTCTGTTTCCCCAGAAACCTGTCACTCAGTGAAATGCAATATAAAAACTAGTACCTTTTTAATGTCTGCAACCATAGCATTGTAGTTGTATCATATAAATTTAACATGTATTTCATTAATCTTCATTATCCAGGTGTCAGAGGACTTGGTTATAATATCTGGTACCAGATATCATTAAAATGTAGTTTGATTTTGTGGTTCTTAAGGTTCTTAATACAAAAAACTCTGGAAAAAGGCTCTAGAATTGTGAAATCAGATTCTTGTTTGATGTCTGATTCTGCTTGTGCTTTATGTTGCTGAGGATGAGGCCTGCAATCTGAGGAGACACGAGCAATTGGCAGATACTGTCCATTTGCATTTTCTTTCTGGGTGCCATTTCTGAGGCTCGTTAGTAAAAACATGCAGATAAATGTGTTTGTTTGCTTCACTTCAGAGGGGCCACCTCGAAGAAGTATCACCTGGGACTCTGTGACTTCAGAGTTTCTTTTTAAGTCTAGTCAGCCAAAAGAGCTGTACTATTTGGAACACTGCCTACAGTTGTACCGCAGAACTTCTTCAATTTTTACGTCTATCAGTATACAGGACTTTATTTAAAAATAAAGGTGCTTATAACATGCAAATATAGAAAACACACAGCTTGCTAGTTCTGTAAGTTAAAATTCCCATTATATGTAAACAAGAACTAGCTGCTTTTTTATTCCCTCATGGACATGTGCTTACCCTTCAGTACACCTGTTACTTTTACCTCCATCTTGTGAAGTTAGCTATGGGATTAAATTAATTAGTTATTTTTATTTCTGTTCTGCAGTCTGGTGCCTACCAAAGCGTCTGTCTTGACTATTTTTTTAGCTTAACACCCTTGCAAGAGTTTCAGAAAGCAGACTGATGCAATTATATAGCACATCCCTCTGGAAAATTAGGACTACTATGTCAGGCCTGGAGCAGGAAGGCAATATTCCAAGTTGACTGCTGGAAACCACAAATCTTGACCATTATTGCAAAACTTGTGATAGGAACACAAAGAAGAGTATTATTAGTCAGTCATGGAGTATTAAATTATACATGACTGCAGCACTACTGAAACATCAGATACCAGCCTAAAAGCTCTTCCTTTTTCTGTTTTGTTCACATTAATGACAAGAGGCAGATTTTCCTGGTTTGACCTTTGGAATAAGTCTGTCAATATTGATTTTAAAATCTGCCTACAGTCCAGTTTTTGAACCCAACTCATTTTTTTTGTTGTTTTTTTTTTTTTGTTTTGTTTTCCCCTGTGAAATCAGTACCTGAGATCCCAAGTATGTATGTTTCCAAGTGGTTTACATGCATTTTAATCTTAGGATGCTGAGGGAATTGACAGTATGTAAGCTGAAAAATGTCTGTACAAGTTTCATCCCATTATTTGGATTTTACTTTAGTGTTATTCCAGTAAAAATAAAATATAAAGTTTAGTCCATTCTAGAAAAACTCCTATACATATATGCAGTAGCAAGCTTCTTTACTCTAATGAAAGATGATTACTGGACCAAAAAAGTTGTTGTTGAATTACTTCTCTGTGGACGGTAATGAGGAGAAAGGGATATTTTGGTATAAAATAGTGTCTCTTTTGGAACATGATTGTCTCCACTATTTGCTGCTCAATATTATCTCAGCTTGAAAACCTCCCACAAACCTTGGGTTTCCCATAGCAGGGGCCGTGCTGCTTTGTTGCCTGCCTTACAGAAATGATATTAGTGTGCCAGAACTCAGTTATTTACTACTGAATGACAGCCACCACTGCAGAAGGTCTCCTCAGATGTTGCCAAAACTGCCTCAAACCTTGCTGAGTATCTCCTGGTCAGAGGTTCTCTTCATACAGCTCTGTGAGTGTTCCTGCTTCCACTGAGGACAGGAAATTTGCTACATAATACTGTAGGACTGCAGTTCATAGTCTAGGTAGGATGACTTAGGAAGAGAAGTACCTGTGTTTTAACCATTCTGGGAGGAACTGGGTTATAAATACACACGGAGTACCCACAGAATTATGAGTATTTTGAAAAGTTCAACTGATACATAATGGCTTAGTGCTACTTCTGGGGCCTGGAATCTGTTTCTAATAAAATCTGGCAAAATGCTGCTTTCATAGTGCTGAATTTGAATACTTTTTGGGTGTGGGGTTTTTTTGTTTGGTTGGCTTGGGTTGGGTTTTGTGGGTTTGTTTGGTTTGTTTTTTTGTTTTACTGCTGGCAGATTGGTTATTACTTCTGTTGTAATTGAATCGTACAGCCCATGATTTAACATGTTCGATTGTGAATTGAAGCAGCTGAAGTGTAGGCCCACACTCCCCTCTGCTCACTGTTTTCTGAAGATGGTAACTTCCAGCAGGGGAGGTACCAGATAACAGGCATTGTGCAAATGACTTAAATCTCTGCAGCTGTTGGCTCATTTCTATTCTGGTGCCACATGTTGTTATGAGTAATTTGTGACATTCATCAAAAGTGGAAAGTGTGTATGTTTTTCCTTTTTTGTAATGTATTTGCTACAATTGTAGTTAAGCTGAATATTAAAGTATTCATGCAGTTTCTTTTATTAGTTTGGCAATACTGCCCTAGCAACTGCTGCTCAACAGACAGATTTTGTTCAGGGAAAAAAGACAAGGTGAGGCACAGCAAGGAAGAAAGTAATTGGCTCCTAGTTAGTCACAAAGAATATGTTATTTTGTTTCTTTATTTTCCTGTTGTTCCTAAAAATAATGGATAGCAGTGGAAAATTATATCAGAAAGAAGAGGCTTGATGAATTTAATTGGGGCAAGTTATGGAAACAAACCCCTTTCCCTTTCAGTATAAGTGCTCTGAATTTCAGATTATGGACTTCTCTGTGACTGTACTTACTGGTAAGGTAATTGGTATTAATTCAGTTAGAATTAGTATAAAAATAGATCAAGGAATAACAGAAGAAACAGCAGAGTCCATCTAGAGTTTGCTCAAATATATTTATATTAATAGGTTAAAAGATTTCCACCAAAGGTTTCATTTACTCTTCTAGTGATATGTCTGGGTTCACAAAATTTGTGTTCCAAGCTGCATTTTTTCACAGGTGTTTGCTTCCAGGTTTGCTTTCTGATCTCTTGATAGACATTGTCTTTTAATTTGCTTTTACTCAAGAGTGAACTGCAGCCTTGCTCTTTTTGCATCTTCCTCTTGTTTTTCTATTTTTTATTCTCTTCCATTTTTATTGCTATCATGTTTTGAAAAATATGTTGTAAAAAATTAAATTAAAAATATTTTTATTTTTGTATTTATAATTGGTATTTTTCCTCAGTCTCTACTTTTTGTTTTAAAATAAGGTGGCTAATGTAACACAAAGTAAATTTAATTAATCTTTAATAAGTAATGATTATAATTGCACAGCATTCCCCTGTAGCTGGTCTTTGGTAAAGAAGGAGTCATTCTTTAAAAAAATTACTGGATGACCAGGATCCAGATTATTCCTGAATTATGGATCTAAATTTTTCAATTTCATAGTAATGATGCTACTGATTTAATATATAATTTCTATTGCCAATTAAAACATTTTGAAGAATAAATTCAATCCTATTTGTTGAAGTAGTATTTTTATTCAAGATATGAGTAAAAATTAAAGTTTACCCCACGTGGTTGGTTTGATATTATATTGCTAAGTCATATGACATTTCTCTTAATTTTGACAGCGTCCAGGAGAAGTGGCAAACTTAATGCTACTTGTAAGAGTACAATTTGCCTTTTGCTAATAAAGGTGGTGCTTTTTGTATGGCATAATATTTTAAACCATCTCCAAATACGTAGATTAACTAATTGAATAGATTAAGCAGTGTCAGATTTAAAGTCTTATTTTGTCAAACACCCCAAGAAAGGTAGATATATGCTATACTGCACTGTTTCTTTATTTCTCTGGGAAGAATCAGGATTGGGGATATCAAACCTGAACTCCTTTTGCAAAGGAAGACATTAAATTCATTTGACATGACTAAAATAATATTACCTGAAAAAACACTGAATACTTGAGTATGAACTCTTTGGTTTGTAGTACTAAGGCTGTCATGCAATGAACTTTGGGGTTGGTTAGATACGAAGTTGTAATATAGGTCTCTTACCAGAATGATGTGTGCTAGCATTGAAGAAAGGTTGCTAAATTCCTAAAAAGAGGATGAACCTGTCTTGAAAGTATTCTGTTGAAAACAATGCATTTGTCAAATCAGCCTCAGGTGATGACATACACATTTTGTTTGACATACACATATATAGTTTTGATGACATACGCATATACAGTTTTGTATACAATTTAAAGCGGTGAAAATTACTGGTATTATGAAGCCTGGTCTAGCTTTGTGAGTGAGTCATTCCCCCTGCCCCCCACCATTCCACATATAAATACTGAGAAGCTTGGCATAAAGAATGCAGCCTGGGGCATACCCCATAAAACTTACAATGCAATTAAATGAACAATTTCTACTGGAAATAAAATGGGCATGTTGAGTAGAATATGAATTAAACTGAGCAAGAACAGAGTCAGACAACCTTTCGTAGTACTCCAGGCTCTTGGAGAAAACCCCCAGGGTCAGCAGTACCAAATGCAGCTGACAGGTCAAGGCCAATCAGTAAAGAAAGATAACTGCAGTTTGCAATGAAAAGCAGGTCATTCCAAATTTTGATTAATGTAGTTTCAATGCTGTGGTGTCCACTCAACTGGGTTAGCAAAATAAAGACAGATAGCAGTGGATTAACTCTAACACTTCTTTATTATACTGCAGCCCTTACAGGCTTCTGTGCTGCTTTCACTAAGACGAGGGTTTCTCCAATTTATGATCCTTCGTCCCCATTGCTGCCTGGCCTGAATTCTGTGCAATTGACTCAGTTACAAGGGGCTGCCCTGTGGACTGTGTGCAGGACTACCAAAATGATATCAAAATAACTTTGGAACAAGGCAAACCCATCACATTCTTAACATTATGATTAGTTGTTGTTGGCAGTGTTTATCCTGTGGAGCATATATGGTGAAAGGGTGTCAACTTCAATGACTTTGTAAAAAAATAGGGGGAACTAATTTGTTGTTTATTGACAGTTTTTGTTACAGAAAATAAAGACTCAAAACATTTGGCTACAGAAGGAACTTTGCTGGTGTTACTTGCTAAGGCAGGAATATGAGAATATGTTCTTTTCTCTTTCAAGATAAAATTAGTTTTGAAATAAGTCTTTACAAAACACAGAATATCTGTGTCAGTGAAGAATGAAATTCACTAGCAAATATGAAGCTACTTGAAGAGATGTAAAACACCATTTAAAACTAATTTGTTCTAGGTGGATTCCTTCCATTATATTCCAGTCTTTTGTTTGACTGTTTTTCTTTTTCTTTTGGTAGGTAAGTATTTGTGCCATACCACCTTGAATATATGTTGTAATTGTGTTTATTAACCCAAATCCATCCATGAATAGTCTTCCAAATCAATCTGTTAGAACTGATTGTGTCATTTTAGACAACAGCACTGCTATGACGTCAGTGATTACCCTGGAAACACAAGTGCAGTCTGTATCCATACTCTGCTCGGCACTGGGGTGGGAGCTGCCTTTTGCCTGCTTTTCTGCTGTGCGGAAATGCAGTGCTTAAAGCAGGCTGCAGGCTGGCCTGGCAGTGCTACTGGAGTATGCTTAAGGCAGAATCTGACCAGTGTAGATAATAATGAAGGTGTAGACAAGGTTCTGCATTTCCCTGTTTGGTAAGGACAAAAAATGTCATTATAAAATTGCACAGGAGGTGACTTTTTCAGAGTAAGAATTAGAATGCTTCTTTTCCTACATAGCTAACAGTATAAGTTAATCTGTGATGCTTCTTTTTTTCGGTTGGGAAGGAGCTACCAGCTAGCTGTTGTACTGAACCGACTGCAGAATTCATAACATGTATAGCACTGTTCTTCAAAATGTACATTCTCTTCTCTCTGCTCCTATGGAAAATGGTAAAAAAGAATATGCATAACTTTATGACCTACACTGTTTAACGGTGCCAAGGCCAGAATAGCAGGGTTCTCTTCAGGTGGCTGCCGTTACTGATACCGAAATCTAGTCAGTATATCCTAACTTTCACACTGACATTTGATTTGATTAACAGCTTCACAGGACCTGTTCCATAGTAGAGAAGGCTTATTTTCTTTTTAGGGAAGATTTTCTTGCATTGTGGAAGGACTTCTATTCAGATCACAGCTGAGAGATTTGCCACAAAAATTATGTATTTATAATTTATCAGTGCTCTGTTATTGGTATTAGGTGACCATTTATCAGTTTCTTCGCCCAGGCTGTAAATAAATATAAATTTCATAGACAGTTTGGAACAGTTGCCTGAATATTTTGTTTGTCTTTTCTGGTAAATGACTGGCTCATAATCCCTGCGTTGACCTTTGTGTGGGCCTGGATGTGTGAGTTCATGTCGCAGTGCATGTGTCAGGTCAGCCCACAGCAGCTGGTCTGAAAGAATTGGAGCAGAACGTGGCAGTGAAGTCGATTGCAATGTCAGAACCACTGCAGTCAGAGAATGGAAACCAGGGCCCTGCCTCTTAGGGCATCTGTATCCAGCCAGCAGACAATGAAAGCAGCAGGCTCTAATGAGAAAAGGGAAGCCAGTGAAGGAGACAGACTCTGTGAAATTTATTAGCTGGTGCAATAAAGCTGCTTCTTTGGGAGTGAACCTGAAGTGGCCTCTGAGTTAATTTGGGATGAAAAGCCCAGTAAGGGAGGCAGTTTATTGGGGTTCATCCTCTTCATAACCCAAGATATTGACCCCTACGGTCTCCCAGCCAGCAGCAAAAATATCAGACTCTCCCATTTGTGCACAGTACCGTTTATTTTCATGTAATAAAAACACCCCCTGAGTCTGTTAACTATTATCCATTTCCCTTTGCAGGATGTATCGTACCAGTCATCATTGAGAATATTGCTTTCAGACTCATTTTAGTTTATAGCCCCAAATATTTCTTGTTTGCTTTGAGTAATTGTTTTCTGTTAAAAATTGGGTAGCTGGCTTGTTAATTAGTAAGATATAAACCAGATACATCACTAGATTTTTAAAGCTATGGTGCCAGCTAGTGGTGAGAAATGATAGACAGTGTCTCAAGTGTGACATTTAAGTGTATGGTATATTTTTATTTGCATCATGATAACGTGACGTTAAGTTTTATTTGTCAGTTATCAGTACCTTGTGACCAAAAAAATGTAAATTAAATGAGCCACCGCTATAATTGCGCAGTTGGATTTTAGTTGGATATTGTTTATTTGAAACCTTCCTGTCGTAATTGATGGAGTAATTGTATCATTCATCAGACCATTTGCCAATGAAGCCTTTTAATCCTTAGTTTTTCACATGTGAACATCAGTTCTTATGTGCTATGAACCTGTAGGTGCTCTTTTACTTTGCTGGAAATCTGAATTTCTTAAAAAATGCAGTAACTGTCTGAAGCTCAGGAAGATGCTTAGAAGGTTTCTGCCATTGATTCACTTGTGAAAATTAAGGAGAGCTTTAGTGTGGCCAGTGCAGGGCAAAACTCTTAATTGATTCTATTTATTTAGCTGATGCACCCTACTAAGATGAAAATCCTGTATTTTATTAACATGTGAGGAAATTTAAAACAATTTGTTATTTGCATGCACTGTCTCTATTCATATAAGCTCACAACGGAAAAGAAAAATAAGCAACCCTTTAGAACATTTGTAAAGAAATGTAAAAAATAAGTTATTTTTCTTTTTAGCAAAAGTCATTGACAGGTCATCTTTTCCAGTTTAATTAAGCAATAACCAATCTCAGTGAGGTTATGGAAGGCTCTTGAATGCTAATAAATAAAACTAGAAGATGAAGCATTTCTTTCATTAAATAGCAGGAGCTGTTTATAACTCTATTACTTACTGTTAAAATCAATTATTATTACTAATACTCTTCAAGTAATTTATAACTGAAGGCACACTGAAGGTTGTAAAGCAGAACTTTCTTTTTAAATGTCAGACATAGCCATGAAGGTCAGCTCTTGTGAATAAGGACACCTCAGATGAACACACTTGTAATAATATTTGTGAAGATAGATCTGGTGTTAGTGACAGCTGCTGGCAGCAAGCAGAGCTGCCACAGTCTTACTTCCACTCTAATACATGTGACTACACTGGTGACTACACTGTAGAAATACAGGGATGTTTCTAATCCAAGGGTATGAAGAAAATTGAATGATTTTTGTATGATTGAATCAATTTATTTAAAGCAGATGCTTAAAATATTAACCTATGCCAGTAATAGTTTTCTGTTATGAAAATAAATTGTATTCTAATATGTATGAAAAAATTTTAGAAGCCTGTGGTGCGTGTTTGTTTCTTTCCCTGTAACCACTTGAAATATACTGTCATGGTTTCATCATACTCTTCTTTGTGGTCTCCTTTCCATACCAGTGTGTTTGTGACAGGTGTGCACTTTCTCTTTTTTCTCCTGTGATGTTACAACGTGGTTGCTTTAATTTAATACTACAGGGAATATTTCAATGGGAAAAACCCCTGTATCTCTTAAAATATTAAAATGCAAGTATGAATCTTCACTGATTTCTTAATCGTGGGTTTTATAATGTGTTTAATGCTGTTGCCTAATTTAATACTTAAATTGTTTGATTTATTCTGCATATTGATAGTCTCTTAACATTTACATAACTTCAGATTCAATAAATAAGGTTTTAGTTTTTCAAAGAACATATCATGTGTTGCCCAGTAATAGTCAGAGAAGATTAGGTGCACACTTTGAATTTGAGATCAACAAATGGCATTCTACAGCTTAATTTTTTCCTTTTTGTGCTTTAAATTAAACAAATGTCTACAAACATAGTATCAGTGCGTAACTAAACCAGTGTTTTTATTTTATTTTATTTTAACTCCACTGTCATTTAAAAAAAAAGTCACTTATTTGGACTAATGTCTATAACATTGTCAGCACTGAGATTAAATTGCCAAGGCATTTGACTTCCAAACAAAATAATGTGGAGTTCAGTGACATAAACATAAGGACCAATATTAATTATGTAGATACATCAATTTTGATTGACAGTTTAGCTAGCATGGTATAAGACACCAAATGCATTTTTTGTCCTAAGTTAATAATTTATACAGAAGACAAAAATAATACAAAAATATTTTTAAGAAATAATTTAAAGGGTATTTTAAAGTTTATTTTTCACATGTTTACTATGTAACATATAGTAAATTTAGCAGTTTGCATTCTTTATTACTCTAGAACATGTATTGTTAATACAGCACTGAAATAATATATACTTAGTGGATTCTATGCTGGATGCTCTTGTGCATCTCATAAAACTCTCTGAAATTTATGTATTTAAAAATCTGTATGATACTTTAAGTTCAGTGGACTTAGAAAAATCCAGAATTTACGCATAAAGCTTAATTTTAAGAAAACAAAAAAAACTGAAAGAAACTGCTGCCTAAATTGAGCTGTCATACAATTCCTTTAAATCCAGTGATGTTGTGTTGGAGTTGTTGGAGTTGAACGTGATACCATGGCTGATGAAATGGGAAAAAAGCTTCACAATAATTTTGAAATCAAAAAGAATGTGTTTGGAAAGCCCTTTGGCAATAAAAACCACGAACAGACAAAACCACACAAACTCCAAATAAACAAACAAAAGCCGCACAAAAACAACCAACCAAACAGCTGCTTTATTATTTACAGAGTGCTCCCCCATTTGAGTACCTGGGGGCACCGTTTCTGCCTTCCCCTTGGAATGCTGTCACTGGAGCCCTCCACAGAGCTCTGTGTCAGAAGATGGAGTGCCCGGTATGGGAGTTGGCCACATCTGTCAGGAAACTGCTACAGATGGTTCAACTCATTACTGCCAGAACTCCTAGCAAACATCATCCGAGAGTATGGGGACCTCACTTGGACTAAATGTTAAGCTTGCCTCCTGTTCAGTGTCATTACATTTTCTGCAAAATAAGATCCTTAACCATTTCTGTTAGAGACTGGATACTCTTGGATATAACCAGTCTGCAACCCTGTTTTGTTCAATTTGTAAATGTTAAATAATTAATTTAACACTGGTTCCACAACCCAAACAGTGTCTCAAGTGTAGCTCACTGTGTCTGTTAAGTTTTGGCTATATCTCATATTAGTACATCTCCATAATGATATCACAACTGTGATGCAATGAACTCCAACGTAAGAATACTCTTGTATTTGCAACACCTTTCTTTAGCATCATGCATATATTGTGATGTGTGCTGTCACTCATGCAGAATTTCTCAGCTTACCTGTCCTCTTGTTGCTCAGTATTTCTAGCAAAGTTGTTCCACATTTGTGTGTGTTGTTGTAGCAGAGCAGTCACAGCAGGTGTTCCACAGCTAGCTTTGCAGCAGAGCCAGTAGAGGGAGCAGACACATTGGTGTTTTATGGTACTGACAGATTTTGGCCATTTTTCCCTATTGTTTTTGCAAATGCATGTATTTTCATATATGTGGTCATTATATAAGAGAATGTGGGCAAATGTCTGTGCTCTGGAAGTTCAATAATTGTGGAGAAAAGCTAAGCTGGGGGTTGTTTTATGATTACAAAATTATCTTTGATTTTGCAAAGATTTGCATATATCATTTTGTGTACTGGGAGTAATTGTTTGTGCTGAGTTTTCTTGTACCCTGGAAAGAAGAGACTTTCCCCCAAAAAACCCTTCATTTATACTTCAGAGCATGGTGCCTTTAGAAAAACCACAGCATAAATTTAAGTACAGGTTAAAATGACTTCACACACTTGCAAGGTCAAGCCCTTAATAAATCACTATGCACAATGTGTGCAGTTCACCTGTGTGAAATAGGCTTGAGAAGACTGTTCTGGTCATAGCTGATATTTGGAGATACATACGTCTGTGTGTATGCAGACAGACTTCTGTTCAGTTACATCTAAATGTGAAAATTGCACTGAAATAATTCTCACATTTGTGATCATTGTACCTTAGGCCTGCTCCCAAAGTTGGCAGGAATTTTACATGAAGATGTGTCAATGTAGAAGGGTGGGGGTCTTTATACAATTTTATGTGTGTTTAAACAATACAGTGAAGTAAGCATTACTTTCTAAATGGTGTTGTTTGCATCATGATTTAAACTTTGTTTAAATACTTTTTTTTGTGATAGCATTATTGCACTCTGTGCTTGGTTAAGCCAGGCGGGGTTGATTATCATTAAGTGTTATTTATTTCTATTTTATTAAGCCTCCTTTTACATTCATGTTACAGGTTAATTTATACTTTTATTTCATGCACTACTTGGCTTTACTGATTAATATGCCCCATGGCATTCAATAAAGCCAGGCAGTGGAGGAAATAAGAGTGGTATTAATTTCTAACATTGCTATAAATTTGCCTTAATAAAACTAGCTCAATAACACTGCGGTAGTAGTACAATGGATGCTTCCAAATCGTCAGCAAAGACACAACTGAAAGAACAACACATTTTTTTTCCAGAATTTAAGAAAGCTTTGCTGTCTTTTTACTAGTGTTCAAATTAGGCTACCTGTTATAATACTGAGTGCTCTTACATTGTGTTCTAAAAAGCAGTATATATTTTTCAGAAATAATTATTATTTTACTTAGTCAATCAGTTCAATCATATGCATATAAATCCTCTGGATCCTTTCAAAGGCCTTTTGGATTTTCATGACCACTGTTACTTAACAGACAGGTTTCAAAATATCAAGGAAAAAAGAGAAGATTCTGGACTATAAGGGCAAACAGGAAACAAGAAAAATTAGAACAATAGATTTTCTTCTTAGCACTAAAACATCTACTATTGATTTATGTTTTCTAGTATTTTTCCATTGATTTATTTACATGTAACTTTGTAGTAGAGGAAAATTCTTGAGAAAGAAATGCAGATGGGATTGGTGAATATTAGTTTTAGGTGCACAAACTCCTCATTATAGTGGAAATATTTTGGCTGTATTTTATTTATTAACTATGATTAGTGTATTTTTTCAGGTGTGAATTGTGAAATCTGTGTAGTAGAAAATTCTTAAGCAAACTTTGCCATGTAACAGCTAGTTGTGACAAATTTTTTACTCATGTCTGCATTCCTTTCTTACTCAAACTCATATTGACTAACTGGAAATTTTTCTCAGAAATAGGGATTTGAGTACAGCTGTTATTTTACCTCAGTATAAAATGAAAGCATGATAAAGCAAATTAGCACAGAAAAATCTAAACAAAACCACAGCCCAAAAGAATTGCCAAATTCTCAGAGCTTGATCCTTGAAGGTTCATGGAGAAGCTCTTAATTGTTCCTGAAGTCAGTGGGATGTGAGCCTTCTCTGCACTTTGCTGGGTCAGACCTTAATAAATCACTCAGCACATTTTGCAGAGATCACCTATGGGGTGAAAGGCAGCAAATGTTTAAAAGGATTAATATAAACATTATATATCAAATAGAACTTATTTTTATGTTCAGGCAGCTATGAAAATAATAGTGTCATTTTGATAAGTGTATTGGTAAGTTAAAATCAGATGGGCAGCAGACTGACTGCTACCATTTGATTTCAGTAAAAAAGTGCACCTCCATGAATTTACATAAAGCGTAGTCTAAGAATCTACCAATGTAGATTCAAATTCAAATTTTAGGCTTTATATAATGATCTTTGCTTAACACGTTTTTGTAAATAGTAACAAACCCTTGCCTTACTACAAAACTCATTTATGTCCAGACATAGCATTTAATTAGCTCACATGGTGCTGCTATAGTTTAACTGTCAAATAATTTTGTTTAAGTGTTCTGTAACCTTGTAATCGTAGAGACACTGGACTTAGAAATGGAAATGTTGTCCTCACATGTGCAGGGCACAGCCAGGTCTGTTCTGTGCCCTGCATACACAATGTGTGATATTTTGTCTGGGCTAACTTCTTGTGGAATACCATTTTATCTGTTTTAACTGTTTTATCATTTGAACTGTTTTTCTCAGAAAAAATATTTTGTTTTTAATGGAAAATTAAATGTCTTCCTTTATCTAACTTTCAAACAAGGTACTAGCCAATAATGGGAGTAATTCACAGTCACATTTGATTCAGTTTTTTAAGGGGGTATAATCTGTAATACTTTGGGGGAAATTTGCCAACTGCTGTGGAATAAACTGGATAGCTTACTCTAGAACTGTACTTCCTGGAAGCTCCTATATATGCCCCTGGAGTGATGGAAAATTAGATTAAATAAATAGACCATTGATTAGATTGTTTGGCAGTTTAGTTTGCCAGAAATCATGAAAATCTGTACTATGTATTAATACGGGTGATCTGTCCAGCCCATGAATGCTTTCTGTCTTGCATTGACAAGAGCGGAAGTTTGGGCTACTCATTCGCTCTCTGGGTAAGTCCTCCAGGATGGATGTGAAAGATACTGAGAACATTTTCTTTCTGCTACATATTTAAGCAGCAGATAAGATGATAAAGAAAATTTCACGAGAGTAATTTTTCATGTTTAACCCCCTAATGCACAGCTATAGATCTGTTTTCTTACTGGATCAGCACAGCCAAGCAGAACAAGCTGCAGTGTTTACGAAACAGAAAAATGTGTGTTTGGGCTGTGAGTGTAACACGTGCAGTTAAATATGAGCAAGTCTCTTCAGTGTTACCAGTGTGGGGTCAGGAGAGTGGGATGAATGACAGTGTCAGCCTGGGTGCTGCAGGTATGGCAGGAATGGTTAAAGCAATGTCATTTTCTTTGAGAGTTTTTAAAAAAGCAGTCTGTTATAAAGGGATGTCTAAAAAGAAGGATGAATCCTCCTCCTCATCTCTTGCACTGTACATACAGACGTTGAAACAAGAATATTCACTTCTGTTTCAATGTTTTGCCAAATGCCTGTTAGCAGTAGGGATAAACTGATATTTTGGTTTCTTTCGCTCTTCTTATTTTGTTGCATGTTGTGTTTTTTTGCCCTACTCATATGTCACACCTGTACTTCTATAGAACACAGAAAATTCTGTACTTTTGTGGAAGTACATACTGATTTTCTATTCTGCCCCTTTGTAAAATTTTTCTCCTCTTTCAATGGATTTTTATGGAATTAAAAGGTGTTGCCTTTATTTTTTGGCTGGTGGTAAATATTATTTATTTTTAAACCTTCTTTACAGGACAGTCATGGAAGAGAAACTGTGCTCTAAAAATTGTTGTTAAGTTTTGCATTTTTTGCCATGTGTTTAAGTGATACTTGTTTCAGAAGGAATAGATCACTTCTGGGAACTAGAACCAAAAATCCAAAACCAATGTGGCCAAATCCCTGCCTGTATCTATGAGAACACCATAAATTGATCTGAAGAAACAAACAAACACGATCGTAATTAGAATCATTAAAATATTTTCTGGACGACTGAGGCAAAAACGAATGTAGTAACACATAACAATAAATACAGTCCATTCTGTATGAAATCTTAAGAGAGTGTTGAGCTGATCGAGTGCTGATGCTCACGAGGAATTTGAACGCTGCCTTTAGGCGTTCTCGCGAGCAGCAAATTGTACACGGAGCGCGAAGTGCCTGTCGATCTGTGCCCTGGTTCTGTGCCTCGGTGTCCGCCTTGGAGCGGGCACGGCGGGGTCCCGGTCCCGGTCCCGGGCGGGGTCGCGCTCCCTCCGCGCTCCGGGCCGGGCCGGGGGCCCTGCGCTGCGCCCCGCGGCCGCCAGGGGGCGCCGCCACCGCCCCAGCCCGGCCCGGCCCTGCAGGGCGGGGGCCGAGGCTGCGCCGGGATTGACGAGCGGCGCTCGGCCGGGATAAAACATGCCATAAACTTAACGTCACTCCCTACAATTCCTATTATATGATCATTTACTGGCGATCATTATGGGAGCGCTGTACGGAGAGCCGTGCCGCTGCCTCTGCAATCCCGCACGTAGCTCCATGGCAGCGAGTAAGCCTTGCAGCCTTTGCAACTACCATTTCCTACAAATAGTCGCAATATTGATAAAGAGATTGGAAGATGAAGGTGTGGTGGGGGGAGGAACGATATCAATTTGCATGTAGCCATAATTCCCTTCCATATTTTCTTTCACGTTATTTGTTTAATATCCTGCTTGAAATACGAATGTGGAGAAATATCCTACCCTATGAACTACTAAAAGTTGATTTCAGCTGATGGGTTTTGTATGGATTGTAGTCTGAGAGCAATCCCAAACACAGTGGATATAGAGATAATCTTAGGAATGTTTGCCTCTGTAGTTTTTGGAATCTCCTTCCTTATGTATGGGCTGGAAATGCAGATACAGAAAGGTGAACTTCACATTTTGCCCACCTCATTACCACTGCTCCTTACATGAAAATAAATAATGATGGTTATAATGATGCTGATAA
This sequence comes from Acanthiza pusilla, assembly GCA_036630365.1. Classification (NCBI taxonomy): domain Eukaryota; kingdom Metazoa; phylum Chordata; class Aves; order Passeriformes; family Acanthizidae; genus Acanthiza; species Acanthiza pusilla. The sequence continues at coordinate 14,125,482 of JAXCHO010000019.1, forward strand.
AAATAACAATAGTATTAACAACTGGCATGAGGAGCGGAGCCCACAAAAGATCTTGCTACTAGGGAAAATCATCAGAAACATTCTGGGCACTTTCTGTCTTCTCATTTGAGCAGATGCTTGCCTATTACGGTCTGTTAAGTGGAAGGTTGTTTTGAGGATCCTTAGAGAGAGTGTATGAGGTTTGCTGCAGCTCAGCCCAGGTACTGAGTCCCACTCTAACTGAAAGGTGCAGGCACGCATTGCAAATTGCTAAAGTATGGCCTTTCTAATTAAAAACCAGTGGGCCTCATTTTATTGGGCCTTCCTGGGACTGATGCTGGGCAGCTTTGTATTTATTTAAAGTTTTTATGAAATAAATAGCTGGCATGCATATAATGAATATATGAATTTATCTAAAACTAGATATTGGCAAAAGAGTGCAGGGATGTTGTCACAGAGGGGTGGTGCTTTCAGCCTGGTGGTTTTGTGAAAATGATGCAATAGGTCTTACTAAACATCTGAAGTCAAGGCATCCTAGACAGCTTGGACGGTTTGCATCAGCTATTTTTCTATTTGTACTATGATCCCAAGAATTTTTCCTAAAATCCAGCAACCTTTATGCTTGGGTTCCTGTTATAATCTAGTACAGTAATTTCAGCTAGTGAATTTAGGGAGAGTGCAAGACTTTATGGCTTCAGAATTCCATCTAAGGAAATGCATCTGAGAATATATTTTTTCCCGTTGCTATTTTTATCACATTCTTTGTTAGAGAAAATATGTAAGAAAAATGTGTTTCTAAAGTGTGTTCCCAACTATAATAATTGTTACAAAGCAGAGGCTTTTCTTTTTTTTTTTAACAGTAGAGGATGTTCATCCATATTGCAGTTGCTTTTTTTTTTTTTGGCATTTGTTACTTGGTAAAGAAAAGATGGGAATGACGGAAGGAAAAGATGAGAAACAGGTTACAGCAAATGGAATCTCTTCAGGAGCAGTACACTTTTCACCTCTGGGTGCCACTGTTCAACTGTTTCTTGTGCAGTGACCATCTGCTTAAAAGTCCAGCTCTTATTGGCGAAATATTCCCTGAAAGAAACTGTTAAAGTGATACTGCCTATATTGCTGGATAATCAAGAAACAAGTTTCTGATATATGGATATTAGTTATGCACTGTTCTCATATGCTTTTAACATGCTGAACAAGGAAACAGTAAACAGTCCACATTTGTTCGGTTTATTGAGAGTAGTCTGATGGTTTATTGAAAACTTTTCTTGCCTCTTCAGTTAGAAGTTGAAATGTGAAACTGTTTTTTTTAATATAAATTAATACCAGTACAGATTTTTTAATATGTGGATTTACTGTAATAATTCAGTTGATTTAAACAAGTTTTACAATAGCAACAATGATTTGCTTTATTGCCCACAACCTACGTAATTCAAAAATCTATTGACTGATACAATTTCTTTTCAACTACTGTAGAACTCTTAATATTCAGAGCAAAATTAATTGCAGTCTGTGTATCCAGCTGTTCCGCCAGATTAATTATATTGTGACTATTTCTCCTAGAAACTCAGCCAGGGCAACTTATTGCTAAATGACACTGGACCTCTTCTCTGAACTGTACTACGATTTTAGTTCTAGTCAAATAAAACTCTTCTATGAATGAAATCAAGTGTGTCATTTAACTCCTTCATTACAAGGTGTGTTTTGAGCAACATTTTCAAAATAATAACAATTGCATTTTATCACATGGAATGTCCCTTTTCTCAGCCAGGGGCAACAGTGCTGCTGTCTTGCCCATACCTTCAATCTAGTTCTTCCTGCACCCTGCTGAGCACTGCAGTCTATCAGTGAAAGCCAACAAGCCTTTTCATATCTGCACACAGACAATGGAAAGTTCCATGATTGCCTCATAAACAGGCATGGGGTGCATTTATTTCTGTTCAGTAGTTCGTATATGTTCTATGTATGTATTTGTTCAAACTGGTAGAGGAAAAATTCAGACAAAAACATCTGTTAAGATTAATTTCAACATTGTCCTGGATTTGTACTTTTTCTTTCTATCCAGTTTCATTGGAAAATCCCAAATAAATAGAACACTTCAAAATAAAAGAATTTAACTTTATCCTGGGAACATGCAGTTTAGGTTTTGGAAAGGGAAATGTGTAATAAAATGCTGCTCAAATGAAATTGGTGAAGCTGTAAAATACGTAAGTGGAAACTTTGAGGAAACTGGCAATGAGAAACTGGAAATCAAGCAGTAATTTAAGTTTCACACAACCACCCTTTGCATGTGTGAGTACAAAGGAGAGACTAGGAACAAGTGTGAGTCAGACCTCTCCTCTCAGGAACTAAAGGGACAGAGATTCCCAGCATCTGTTTCCTTAACTATCACCCAGAGGATACTGGTGGTAAATCACAGTGAGTAAAAATAGAATCAGAAAAATAGCTCAAAACAAATGAGGTACTGTATTTTGCAGTACTTTTGCAGTAGATCTGTGTCCAGCTCAGCTTTCATCTGTGTTCAAATTGGATGTGTCAGCTTACATTCACTTCTAAACAAATTGTTAATAAAATCACAAGCATGGCTAATTAGGATGTTCCACAAAACAGCCAGCCAAATTTGATGCCTGAATGTGAGATTTATCCTGCTCACATATTTTAATGAATGTCCTAATGTCATTGTTCTAGGATAAGATGGCCAAACACTTTGGTAGAGTTAATCACTGCCCTTCTTTTGGAGTGAATGGGCCTGCATCCAGTTGAATCAACTCTCGTCCAGCCAAGAGACTCCAGCTGGAAGAGTGAGTTTGTATGTATGAGTTATTTGAGGTGCCCCATTGATCTGTATGTATTTTCCATGTCATCAGTGAAGGCTGAAGTAATAATACTTTGCTTTGAAGGGCTCTGGTGAAATTTAATTAAAGTACTGTGAGTTCTTAATCTGGAAGACACATATAGTTGCAAGAAATTCTTATCAACCATAAGAGTTCTGAGTTTATGTTCAAACATTAAACATGTAAAATAATGTTTTACCTATTGCTTAAGGTTGCAATATTTAAAAAAAATCAAAGATGAATGTGGAATCAGCATGTCTTCAGTATTTCCTATTTGCTGTAAATAGCCTTGTTTTTTGTGGGAATATACTGTGATTGACTTCTGAAGAAAATCCCAACCTTTTATTTTAGAAATGCATTTTTTAATGTGTAATTATTATAAGTTACTAATGGAATCTATAATACTTTAGTAAATAATAGTTACAGATTTTAAGAAATACTGCAGTTTTAATGAAACAGATTTCCAGGTAAGAGAAGTTAACAGTATTTAGCAGAGTTGATCCAGAAAGTTATCATTGACAACTCTTAGTGACTACCATGTAATTATATACTATTGTCAAGAGAGAATAAAAATTTTATGTCTTCTTTTAGTATTTTTCCTCCTCATATTTTGTGGATATACCTTTTTAGTCTTGTTTTATTCATCATAAAAGATCATTTAATTTTATTTCCAACACAAAATATTTGAAGAAAAGCCTTTTCTTCTAGAGAAATTAATATTTTTAGTAGAAGTAGCCCTTTTTTTTTTTTTTTAATGGTTGGAGAATAAAACATAAAACAAAGAAAACAATAAAAATCTGGGGGAAAAAAAGCAATCATATATGCAATAAGAGCTAAATATAAACCATTATTGGTTATAAGCTGCCAAGCAGAAAAGACTTTACAATGAGGAACGCCTAACCTACTGCCTCCTATTGGTGTTATATCGAGAGAATTTAATTTAAATAATTTTCACAAAGAATGCAATAGCAAATTAGCAACAGTGGTGTTCAAGATTACTTAAATAATTTGAATCTTTATTTACACAGAATTTAAAATTCTGAAAAAAAAAATCTTTTTGTGTGGTTCTGAAATCTGTTGTGGGGTTCTACCAATCTTAATGATGTGACTCTCATCAAACCATAAGTATTTGTTGTTTATTTTCATCTTTGCTCTGTTGTGCATTTAGTCTGGTGTCCATGTTCTCCAGTTTATCACAGATACCTTCCTAAGGCAGTTTTCTTTCCTTGGCATTCATGTAGTTCAGAATCCGGGCTTTGAGGTGAAGAGTACATTTTAAAAGGAAGTATTTCTTATATTTTTAAGCAGGTTAAAAATACCAGTTACTATTTATTTGTATTGTGCATAATTAAAGTCAGGGTTCCACAGCACAATACTCTTATGCTATGTGCTGTTATGCAAACACTAGCGCTGACACAGGAACCTTCCTCTTAAAGAATTTGTGAATAGAATTTCACAATGACTGGTTGTTGTTGTACCCACCACACCCTGTGGCTTTATGTTGTATCACATTGAATAACCAGGAAAAGATTACTGAATAATATTCAGAAGTCCCCTTGATACATTGATGATGCAGCTCCATTCAGTCCCTTGTGCTTACATCTGTTTGTGACATGATCATTTCTAGTGGCTTTTTTCCAGTAGTGTTTGAGTGATGTAGTGTGGTGAGTGCACCAGCTGCTTCAGGTGCAGATGGCGTTTTCCTTGTGTGCCTTTTAATGCCATTTGGCATTTGTTTTCTACTCTGTATGTTGACTCATTCATTCAGGAGCTTTAGTGACTGAGACACATCCGATTTGGTCATTGAACATCATACATGTCTTGTCTCATACCTGCTGCTGAGAAAAATTGTGAAAGACCCTGGGAAGCACATAAGGCAAAGAAGGCACCAGGCAAATTAAGTGATCTTAGAATTTTTTTCCTGTCTGTACCTATTTTTCTTGTTTGAGAAACAGAAAATGAAGCACTTTACCTACATGATATGTAATTTTTTTTGGTATAGTTAAGATGTATTAATTGCCCCAAGCATCCCCCACTAAAATAATGGCAACAGTTTCTATTAGCAATGAGGAGAAAATGCTAAGAATTTAAGGCCAGTAGTAATTGCAATATGCAATTTGCTATGGCTTTCAAAAGAATTATATTAAGCTAAATTATTTTTGTATGCTTTTCCCCACTGATCATGTAAGCAGCAACACATTTATTTATTTATGCTGCCTATTTTACCATTCTGTCTCTGCTACTGTAATACTAGAAATTGCTGATTCATTCAGTAATGTTTTGCAACATCCATTTCCACACTGCATTTGGTTAAAAACCCCATCTGGCTCTGCATGACTGGGAAGCTCTGCTCATAACTCCAAAATCAAGAGCTATGAAATGACTAAACTTGTCTGCAGATTGTTTAGTCACTGGAGGCATGATTTAATGAAACTGTTGTCTGTTGTGTCATAGGAGCCTTTGTCAGCAACGCAGCTCATTATTTCTTGTCCTAAATGAGTGTCTACATTTTAGAAATAGTCTGAAGTATTTTTTGAATTAGATTTCTGTATGTATGCATATAAATGGATATGTATAAAATGTAATTGAATTTTTATATGTAAAAATATATATGCAAATATAAAAACATGATAGTTTTTGGAAGATGTGTAGGCTAATAGGAATTGGACACAATCTTAATAAAAAACAGGATTACTTCTAGAAATTCAGACAGAAAAAAAGAAAAATACCCATTTCTATGATGTCTTAGAGCACTTTTGAATTATATAAGCAACAGGGTTAATATGGATTTTAAAGCACTTGCTGCCCCCCGCCTTCCTACTGGATCCTCTGCTGCAGGTAAGCAGGAAATGGATTACCCTAAAGTGTAGGAGGATTTTGATCTGCATTTTAGTAAAGAGTGTAGCACAGTTGCTTGTACAAACAAAGCCATAATCCTTTCCAAGAAACAGGACTTTTGACATGAACTTACTTGGAAAAAGAAATATGACACAGAAAACAGAAGCCAGACTCTGTCCATAATGTTTTGTTTCCCTTGGAGCTTTGTTTTCGGCTTTCTTTCTTTTGATCTGAATTATTTATACATTTAATAATTACATTTGTATTTGCATATTATTAAATTTCACCCGTGCAGACGAAGTGGTAAGGGTTGACCACATGCCTAACAGCAAGAGATACTGATATAATCAGCCTGCCCTGCCTGTTAATAGCAGTAGGAACAGGAGTAATACCAGAAGCAGGACCTGACATACCAGTTCACCATTCTGAAAAGAGACTTGTTCTCCTCCTGTGCCTGGTGGCAGCTTCTCGCCCTGCTTCAATGTGATTTCTACAGCTTACTTTGTATCAGTTGAAGTGCTTACTGCACGTCTCTAACTCAGGATAGTTTTTGGTGAGGGACTGTGTGTTCCTGCTAGTTGGATGGCCTTGGTGGGGCATGGAGTAGGTAAGTGCCAGAGCTGATGGGAAGGATGAGTCAGGATCGTAGAGGCAGATGCAAAAGCTGAGGGAAGGAGGCAGGGAGATGAGCAAAGTCTGTGGGGCAGAGGGGAGACAAGATTTCAGGGTTTTGTATTAGATATAGTACAGGATTCTAGGTTCTCCTGTCTTGACTTTGCTGTCACATAAGAGCTTGCATAACAGTTATATTTTGGCAAGTTGATGCAAAAGATACTTAAAGCTATTGAAGTAATGTGTGAGAAAATCTTTAGTTGTCTAAGACCAAATCTACAGGCCATATTCTGTTTTGAGGTATATTTTCCCCTGGCTTCAGTTTTTCTGGGAAGTTTTCAAGAATAAGTAGAAATAGCATCCAAGTGTCAGATTTGGTCAGTAGCCAATATTTTATAGAAATACACATGCAGAAGACATGGAAAAGGAGCTAGCTTGAAAAAGGCACAGCTGGAAGTTTCATCTCTAAAGAGGCAAAGTAGTCTTACATGTGGTGTTTTCGTGTTAGGAAAAAGAAAACTTTGTAAATGTGTACTTCTTTCAGTTTTCACTTGATTTTTAAATGTCTGCCTTTGAAAGGGAAAGCAGAAATCCTGCAGTCAGTGATTCTTGCATTCTAAATGTGTGTCCTTTTATCCTCATAAGGTGTTTTTGCACTATCATTCCAGCTCACGGGACTTTGTCCTTTTAATGGCTGACTCTAAATTACAGTTAATTTACTCTCGGCTAATAAGAAATTTTAATTTCTTCTTGTTCAATAGGCATGCTTATTTACTGCATATTATTAAACCTTTTTATTTGAACTTCGATTCCTTTCTAAGCTTCACACAGCACTCATAGCTATCACACTGGTGTTCTTCATAATAATTCGTTTTAACCAAACTTTCGGGAGATAAAATGCCATTATGTCAATTTTACAGATGTGAAATGGAGATATATAGAAACAAGAATCAAAAGAGTCTTCTTATCCTAGGAGCATGGCTTGAGAATACTGTCTTGTTTTTTCTGAGTATCTGTATTATATAATAGCACTAGTAATATAGTACCACATTAAGAGTGCCGTCCTCATTGATTCCAATTATTCCTGTCATGCATGAAGAGCACATATTTGGTGATCACTTAAAAGAATTGCTTTGTGTTACTTGCCCAATGTGTAAGGAGTGTATAAGTCAATAACAGCTTCTAATTCTGTAGGACAGGTTTCAGGAAATCATCTATTCTCTTTTCACTAACTTTTAATTCTTTTAATTACATAGTTTAGCCCACAGAATGTAATAAATAGTTCTGGTTGTGGCAAAGATTGTAAAAAGATGTGAAGAAAGAGATGCCAAATAGTATAGGAAAGCTTTATGAAACATCAACCCAGGCATCATTAAAGTGGTTATTTGTTTCATGGTTAACTTCAATCATATTAAGTAGGGAACCTGATTTGAGGCAACTTATGAGGTCCTGAAGGTATTTCTGGAAATATCAGACTGAGTTCTCTCACATTTGATCTGGCTCACTAAAATGAAGGATAATGACAATCATAGTGACTGGACTCCAATGTGCTGAAGTTGCACTGCACATGAATTTTCACTGTAACTTCACATTGAAAATACACCTGCAACATTCTGCAGTGAATGAAGCAGTCTAAAATGTCTTCTGTAAAAATTCCAGCACAGAGCCGCTCCAAACTGTGCAGTCAGATAGGGACCCTGTGGTATGATTTATCTGAGGCTCTTTCAGTCCTCATCATCCTCTCTTGTTCCCACTTAAAATTTTCATTCTCTTTGCTTTTCAGGATGTTTCTAGGTGTTAGAGTGACTTTCGCTTAGTTACGTTTGTGGAGGACTTGCAAGTTCAAAGCCTTGTTTGGTTGCTGAGGGATGATACTTTTCACTGATTAACAGCTGTATCTGTGCCTTGTGTATCAAGTTTTATCAACTTGGCTGCCACATGTAGACTGTCTCATGACAGCTGTTCATTCTTGGTGAAATCAATGTTGGTGGTTTGAACAGCCTGTAGGTTTTATTTCTATTTGGCTTCTGTTTAATTGATTTTCTGCATGCATACACAAACTGTAAAAATCTATTTATTTCAAGCAATCACAGACGGAATGGGAGTAAATGCATCTATCCAAAACTTAACCCACAAAGGACATTTGGGTCAAACAGTTACTTTTATCTGTCTATTTGTAGTGACTAAATGCTATGTGAATGTGTGTTGTAGGAGCTGTTTATAGACCAGGACTGGATACAACAAATGGAAATGTGTGCAACTCTGCTGGCCACATTCAGTTATAACAACTCTGGAACTGGTCCATTCAATCCAGCAGATTAGTGCAGGATGTAAATTGATGTTGAATTTGATTCACTGTGGTTATTAGGCGTGTGAATATGAAGAAAATAGAGTCTTGTGGAAAAAAATATTAACAGCTAAAAATCAAAAGCAATATTTCCATTGGGCATTTCTCCAGTAGGTGTTCTGCGAAGCGTTAATAATATGCAATTAATTCTATGAATGAGCACATGCACTCTTTTTTATCAGGGTTTTGAATGTTTGTGAAAACAAGATCCTTTCAGCTCTTTACAAGATACTAAAAGGTCTGCCTGCTTTTAACGCTTGTTTTCTCCTCCTGTGAGTCCAAGTGAGGGCAAACTTAAGGTTTCTGAGTATAGAGGTGACTTGGACCAAACCTGTCTGGATCCACACACTGTGGATCCAGATTCTACTACATCAACACCTTATAATATATAGCGCAACATTTTTGTCAGGCACAAGCTATATGTGCAGAAAATGTATTTATATGTTTTTCTTAAGATCTGAAGCTCCATTTCTTCATTCTATCTAAGCTGCAGAACAATCATTTATTCCATCTACAAGCTAATGCACCTGTCATTAATTGGGCTAGTAATTGGCTAGGATGGAATATTTTTGGGGAAATAATAGAGATGTTGAGAGCGAATGAGTGGACAACTTTTATTCTTGCTTTTCTTTGAGCAATAACAGGATATGATGATTATGTTATATTTAACTGTACACCTATACACTCAGCACTCTCTAACTAGGCTCAGAATCTGCCCAACAGTATCCAAGAATATATTTTTCACTGCCTACTTCACTATTTTTAATTAAAGGACATAGAACATCTTTACAGATTTGTAATAATGGAAGGGGTTTCACTGTATTTTTAAAGGAAATTTTCAACAGCTGTGATGTAAAATTGGTTATTTCCTGGCAGTTAACACTCAAGTTTCGCATAATAAGATTTGTTTTCCTAGCAAACTGATGCCTTGGTACTGCAGGATCAAAATTCTAAATAATATCAATGAAATGCCTGTTTCCATTTTTAATTGTTGAAGTCAGAAAGGGAATAAAATTACATAATTGCAAATGCATTTGGATTTCAATTTTAAGAGAAAGCTGCCATTTTAAATAAGTTCAGTAACTCCTGGGAGCCAAGATAATTTTCAAAAGATAATAAATTTTTAAAAAACCCCAACAACCCAGCCTCAAGTGATGTATATTTATAAACAGGAAAATAATTTTCAATTGAAGAGTGGTCTCTAGAGACCACTACACTTTCACAGTAAAACAATTCTCAGCTTGAATCCAATCCAATTTCATAGCTTTCTACTGTCCTGTCATTGTACCCTGATCAGTTAAGATGCTAATTGTTTCCCCTTTGATGATAACATCCGATTCTGATGATATCAAAGCAAACCTAAGTTAATAAACATACCATTATTGTACATTTGATGTCATCAAGTGGCACGGTTCACTTTTGCCTCTTGTTCACTTACAGTGCAAGTGTCAAAGTACAGTAAAAGTCTTTTTGTATTGTGGCCCAAATGATAGCATTTCTATAAATGCTGTACACTTTTATTTCTTTCAGGAAGCAAAGAAGAAAAATAAACTCTTCTTGTTATTAAATTGCCTTTTTACACTCTGATTTAACCTTTACAAAATGAATAATATAAAGTAAAAAGGTAGTTATGTTAGAAAATATTCACCTGGATTGCTGTATTGATTTTTTTTTTAAAGGGAAAGCCAATAGCATATAATTACAAAATGCATTCATTAGCCCATGGCATGTTTCTGACTCCAGTGTTCTAACAGTCTTCCCCTTCCCCCAATTCCTTTTTTAATGGTTGCAGAACAATATTTACTAAAAAGTGAAGGACTCTGTCTTGTCTGCCACATAAATATTAAATTTGGTCTTACAGGAGAGGTAATTTTTATTTTAAATTTTGGTTGCTTCTCTGACAAAAATATTAACAGAGAATCAGAGCCCTGGGTTAACTGTGAACATGTGCTTGAGAAAAAAAGAAGCACCTTTGGGCACCAGAACAGTACCTCAGATTCTTATTTTATTTTTATACCTCTTTAAATAGTGCTGGACAATATATAAAGAACTTAAGTAGAGAACAGTTTACATTTGTATTCACCTTTGAAGTCTTTGGGTTGACAGGGTAACACAGAGCCAAAGCCAGTAGTAAATGCTTGGGGATGCATTTTTGAGAAGAGGTAAAACCAGGAGTACACAGGACAAGTTATTTGTGTTGCAGAATGGGCACGAAAGTGATATGAAACTAGGAGTTATTTTGGAGCCTGATACAAAGCCTTTGAAAACAAAAGTTTCTGTTCTTTGATTTCGCAGCGCTTCCGATCAGCAGCAACTTCAGTTTTAAAGTGTTATTTAAATCATGGTATCATCAGCCAAATGCTTTCCTTGCATGGCTGAAACATTGTTTCAATGCTGATTTGTAGGAGAAAGAAACCACTTACTGAACCAATGAGACCACTTCCTGAACATTTTAATTTCACGGGAAAAAGAAAATAGCCATAGGATATTGAAAACAATAGGCTCAGCAGCTTTTTGCTGAGGGAAGTCTGACAATAATGGGCTTTGATATAGACAAAAGTAATTTATCTTTCCTTAGGAAATCTAAGAAAACAAGGGGAATGTTACTGAAGTTCCATCTGATGTTTTTTCCACTGTGTTTATGAGGCCAGATTTATGATGTGAGTCTTTATATCAGATATGTAACTGTGAATATGAATGTGCTCTCCCCAAATATTGCCTTAAACTATAGACTTTTATTATATTAAAATCCATTTATTAAAAGATAGTTGTCTGATGTCAGATGAGATATGGACCATATAACAGATCCTCAGAGATAAATTAAACATTCTGATAACTTAATTAGAAATTTTGCTACAGATATTTAAATATGTGAATTGTATTAACTGAATGTATGTATTAATGAATATTCTGTTCTGAGGAAAACAGAATTTGGGAACCCTGATTGTATAAGGATTTGTTTCTGCTAATATAAATATAGGTTCTACAAAGGCTTTTCTTGCATTATGCTGGTCTGCTAAGCAGGCACTGGCTGAAGCAGTGTCCTTGGCTGTTAAAAATCAATAAATGGTGAAGAACTTGGTCTTGAGAAGGATAATCTGGGGTTTTTTAAAAAAAATCTGACATTCCAGAATTGTTATTATTTAAGGTGACCAACTATTAATTACCATTTCCACATCTTCTTATATACTTAATCCTATTTCTTGGAAGTAAAAATATCTAAGAAATTCTTTGTTGAAAATTTTCAAGCATTTCTGAAAAACTTTAGGACACAACTTCCATTAAATTAGCTGAATTCTTTCACTTACCAACAGTTTATTATCCTAGAAATGTTTTATTAAGTAATAGATTTGCATCTCTTTAGTTAATGGCCAGACGGACAAATCTGAGCCTTTTTGTTCTTTTTGGACAGGATTCGCTTCAGGCACTTTTGTAAAAGTATAGTATTTTGACTCTCTCTTCAGACATAATGGGAATAGACAAGCACTTCCATGGGTTGATAACTGAATGAAAGCAAGCTTTAGATCTAGTTATCAGAACAGAGCAAGTCAGTTTAAGAATACTGCTCTTAGGTTTTGTTACATATTTGTTACAATATCAGAGAAACCGATAATAATGTTATGCATGAATGGATGTATGTGCAGCTCCTTGTTTGCTGATAACTGTGTCACTGCTCAGCATCCCCTGATCCAATGAGGGATCAGAGTTGCTGGATACAGTAAAAAAACTTCCAAAAAAGACCAGTACTGAAATTCCTTATTCACAAGCCTGGTCTATATTTGTGCAAGACAAGGAGATACCATCATATCCATTTAACCAACCTGCCTGTATATTGTCATGCCACTGTTATTTCACTTGTCACTGAAACTCATAATTTCAGTTTCAAACCCATAATATCTTTCCGAAGATATAGCCACATAGTTGCACAAAATAGTTGCACATTTTTACAGAAAGGAACAAAAGAAAACACTAAACCTTTTTTGGAGTACTGGAGCAGATGTTGTCTGCATCTAACACTAGAATCCCCAGGGAAAAAAGTAATCTCTTCTGAAGTAAGTGTGCATCTGCCTACTGCTTCTCCTGCTATGATGGATAGTTACAGGAAATAAACTGACTCAGCAATGATACAATGATTCTCACTCCCTTCTCTATTCCTGCTACTTCCTCCTATTTAGAATTAGTAGATGGATACTCCGATTAAACCCACTGTTTAGATACAAACTATAACACTGATTAAATGGATTGTTTTGCCAAGGGAGATGTAGCCGAATTGCCCATTTTTCATTCAAATGTTTAAGCTTAGAGAAGTAGCTTCCAGCTCTAAATATATTGAATCACCATTAACCCAATGAAGGGGGTAGGAATACAGATATACCCTTCTTATTAGATGAGCCAAGTTGCTTGCCTGATAATATGAACAATTAAATGGCAGTGTTTATTTAGATACTTTTAAAATTTGATTCCACATGACAAGGTGTTGATTAAAATCCCAACAACGAGAATTTAAAGTACCTATGTTAAAGTGTTTGTACAGGTCTGGAAAAGTCCCATTACACAGATGCTATGCATAAGTAACTGGTTGAAAATGAGAGGGCAGGGCAACTCTCCAGAAATCAGGCTCACCAGAGTTATTAGTTGTTCACAGCTGGAAAGAAGCCACTTCCCATAGGACTCAGTAATTGAACCCTGTTCATACCACTCTGTACAATGATTATGACTTACAAGTAAAGCAAAAGCTTTGAGAACAGAAGAAAATGCACATGCAATCTAAGAGTGCTGAGTTTTGCTATGTGGAATGCATATGGGAAGAAATTGCTTTGAGAACATGATAAAATATCTGAATGTTTTATTTGTAGCTCTGTTCATTTCAGCTTTCAATTTGGGTTTCTTTAGTACATAACAACTTACCATGTATTACAAGAGAATTAAACTGATGTATTTGTGTTTATTAGTCATGAGGTTTTAATGTAACCCTCCAGATTTATAACAGCTTTTAAATGGACTCGTAGAGTTTTAAGGCTAAAAGAAATGGTTATGATTATCTAGTTTGACCATAGACCATTTCCCCTGGTGATTCCTCATTGATTCTGATGACCTGTGGCTGAACTACCATAAATTTTATAGGAAGATAGTGGTAACAGAATATGAATAATTTTCACATTTTATATTTCATATGATAATCTCTAACCACCTTGTATTGTTTTCACATGCCTGAATATTTCCATTGTCTACTGCTGAATACTTAAATACACATGAGAATTCAAGGCTTATTTAATAATTTGTTGTTTTATCTATTCGTAGATGTTGCAGTTCTTAGTACATTGTAACAAATTACTTGCTCAAACAGAAACAAATCTAGGACAAAAGTGATAATAAACCCCTTTATGTACATTGATGCTGGTCCCGCCCACTCACTTCCCTCAAAATAATGCCTCTGTTAAAGTTTTTAAGTGGGTGTTGTGTTTTCTGACACTTTTAATGAGATTTGAATGGGAAAACTACCTGAAAGGAAATATCTCTTAAAATAACATAATTCAAAAAAATAAACATACCTTCCTCATATTAAAATTATATGGTATAGACACCTGTGGGATTTTAGGAGTAGCAAGGAAAGCAATGTATGTAATAGCCAAATATAAGCTGAATTTACTTGTGTTGGTAATTGTGTAGCAGCAATTTATCGGCAGTGCTTGAAACTGAGTGTCTTATACTTTCAGTAGTTTTGTGCTAGGGATGTCAAATAAGAAGCCTTAGACATGAGTACAGTTGTTTTTGTCAAAGATACAGGAGACGGGCAAAATGGAATTCCAATTGGTGAGGTTTTGGTGAGAAAGCATTTAATTAAAATTATATTGTTCAAATTAAAGAAATGCTACTTAAAATGAACAGAAAAAGACAACTATGGAAAATGGTATTCCCTTTAAGGATGGAATTTTAAGAAAGACTCACAGTCATGAGAACATATTATTGCTCTTTATGTTACTGGGAAGACATAAGATTTTCTGTGACGTGAAAATTAATAATTGGCAGTACCCCATTAAGTGTGAATTTAATTTTATACTCTTGAGTGACCTCTATTTGGTGGGGTTTTTAAAATTTTTCGTATGTATCAACCCCCCAAGAAATTATTACTATTACTAGTAATACAGAATATCTTCAGTTTCCTGTGTAGCTGTTTACATGGAACATGAATGAATGTGCGTATTTTATGAATGAAGTTCCCTGGAGTGTGGAGATTCTTGAAAGCAGCAGTGATGACAAACAATTTTGGGTTTGACATTGCTTTTGGACTCTTAGGAAGGTCAGAAGTTACAGATGAGTTCTGTTCAAGTCAGGAAGAGAATATTAGCATGTATGTTGGGGTCATATTTTCTTCTTATGTCTGGCTTAAATGTAAGGAGCCTGCCTCTACAAGGGACAGTAAAACTCTTCTTTCCTAAGCTCAGTCCTGTATTCCTTGACCTGAAAGATAATTATTTCAGTCTCAAATCTTCTTCAGATATGTGTCTATGTGTCTGTGTGTAAAAGATTTAGAGAAAATACAACCGCAAAAAAAAATTTCATTAAGTAGGAAAAGCCATACACAAAATGACCAGTGCTAGTTGGACAGTAATCCTCAACAGTGAGAAAGGAGAATGTTACTTACATCTTCAAAAGTGTCTTTGCCATTCTGCTTTACCAAGAAGACGTTGTGTGATGCAGCAGAAGTAATTCCTTTTCTCTCCACCACAAGTGGTGAAAAGAGAAATTTCCTCAAGTAATGCTTCTGTACAGTCTCATGATCTTTATGCTGTAGATGTATGCTAAGAAGTGAAGTGTTTGTTTCATTTATTGCTTGAAGCAGAGCCTATTACAAATTGTATTTTCTTCTGAAGTAATATTAAGTGAATGAATGCAGAGATCCTGGCATGTTTTCCACTGGTATGAAAGGGAAGGAAATTCATGGTTTAATTCTTTATTACCGTATTGCTTTCTGGTGTTTTGGCTGCTCATAATGATTGTCATTTGCTTTCTTTTTACCAGGCAGCTAATTAACTAAACTTTCCATAAATATTTATTGGCTCCTTAGTTATATGTGAAATTCAACTCAATCCAAAGGTAATTTTTAAAACTTTGAATGCTTCAGGTCTTAACTGTAAACTAAGCAACAGAGCTTAGCACACAGTGTGTGCTAATCCCGCTCTGATTGGAAGCTGTAAATTTTCATTTCAGCACCACTGGGTCAGTTTGAGTTCAGTTCTGCCGCAGAATGAAGCAGTTTACACATTGCATTACCACTGCATGCTGACTCATTCTTTCAATACTAAAGAACTGATTACCAAATGTCATTTGTTGAGGTAGAGTCTCAATATGAATATGAAAGTCCTGTTCTGTTAACAAGATAGGAATATGATTTTGGGGAGGTATTTAAGCAACTAAATTGAGATAATGAGAATTTTAACATATATTTTACATTTAATTATATTAATATTTTAATATTAAGTAATAAGAATTTATAAGACGCTTCAAGATTTTGTGACT
Source organism: Acanthiza pusilla (assembly GCA_036630365.1). NCBI lineage: Eukaryota > Metazoa > Chordata > Aves > Passeriformes > Acanthizidae > Acanthiza > Acanthiza pusilla. The sequence goes on from JAXCHO010000019.1 coordinate 14,141,613, forward strand.
CCTAGTAACATGCTTTTTGTTAGTTTGAGATTCAAAAGCCCCCTGGTTGCTTGCATATAACTGAAAATAGATTTTAACCGGTATTTATGATTTCAAAAAAGTGTCCATTAAGTTTATTTTCATTTTAATAACATGATCTGTAGCAAATTTTAAAATTCATGCAAGAAAGACAAATCATATTCTCAGACTAAAAATGCATCACTGGAGATGCATCGTCTTTTATACCTTCGCCATCGTACCTCACAACACTAATACACAAATTTGTGCACTATTCAGAGGGTTTAGTAAACTTTATTTTTCAATGATTTATGACTGTTGCCCTTTTTTGCATGATTCTGCAGAAGAAAGAACCTGCCTACCTTCCTCCAGTGTAATTTAGATCATGTTTCTGGTAACAGGAACTAGTTCATACATAAATAGGAATTTATGGCTGAGCTCAGAGGGTGCTGAGCAGCAGTACTAAGTCTAACTGGAGGCCAGGAGCTAACAGCGCATCTCAGGGGTCTATAGTGGGCCCAATGCTGTTGAATGTCGTCATTAATGGTTTGAATTACGAAGTGGAGTGTACTCTCAGCAAGTTTGCTGCTGACACAAAACTGGCAGGAGTGGCTCTTGCAGCAGAGGGTTTTGCTGCCATCCAGAGGGACCTCAACAGGCCAGAGAAATGGGCCTACAGGACCGTCATAAAGTTAAAGATAGGGAAATACAAAGTCCTGCACCTGGTTGGGCAAAAGCCCATGCACCAGTATGTGCTGAGGACCAAACAGCTGGAAAACAGCTGTGTAGAAAAGGACCTGGGGATCCTGCTGGACACCAAGTTGAACATGAGCCAGCCACGTGCCCTTGCAGCAAAGATGTCCAATGGTATCTTGGGCTGCATTGGAAGGTGTGTTGCCAGCAGATCAGGGAAGGAGGGTTCCTTCCCCTCTACTCAGCGTGAGGGAGGCCACACCTGGAATATTCTGCTCAGTTCTGGGCTCCCCAGTAAATGAGAGACATGGACATGGACATACTGGAGAGAGTCTAGCATAGGGCCACTAAGATGATTATGGAACTGGGGGAAAGGCTGAGAGAACAGGGACTGTTTAGCCTAGAGAAAAGAAGGGTTGGGTGGATTTCAGCAGTTTATTTAAATATCCAAAGGGAAGGTTTCAAGATGGAGCCAGGCTTATTTCAGTAGTGTCCAGTGACAGGACAAGAAAAAATGTGCACAACAGGAGCTGAGGACACAAGAGATTTTTTTTCAATGTGTCACTGATGGAACACTGGTGCAGGCTGCCCAGGGACATTGTGGAGTTTCCCCCTTGGGGGTACTCAAAAGCTGTCCTGGGCAACCTGCTGTAGGTAACTTTGCTTGAGGAGGGGTGTTGGAATGGTCTCCAGAGATCCATTCCAACTTCAGTTGTTCTGTGTGTGAACTCTTAAAGTTAAAATTACTCAATAAAAATGACTAAATAGAATAAAAGCCCCTACTGCCAAAAATGGGGGTAACTTTGATGAATAACTATTATGTTGGTTTACCAAGTGTTCTGGCAGAGTAGTGTGCATGGAATATGATGTGATATGAATATTCATTGACTTAATTTCTCATTTTGTGCCTGCTTTTTTTTTTTTTTAACTGGCATGACTGCCTTGTAGCAATAGGAAAGTCAGTAGAGGAATAACAACAGAGCTAAAAATTGCACTTCAGTTGGTAGAATTTCATCACTGTGATAGCAGTCTCCCTCAGTTGAGGGTTTAGTGCTAAGCATCAGGAAGCATTTTTAGCAAAATAAATATTTACAGAGCAATCTCCATTACTGCAAACTATGAACAATGTCAGCTGAAAACCATGTGTACCCTTGGTCTGACTCATGACTATGGTTAAACTCCTGTCTGCTGCTGTTTGAACTGCTTGAAGACAACTAACCACACCCATTCTGGGTAAAAAAAATAAAGTGAAGAAAAATATTTCCAACTTTTCTATGCTCTCTTTTCTGTCCTATTTGGAAGCTGGCAGAGATATTAGACTTACATGCAGAGAACTTCATAAAAATCAGCCTTATTTTAGTTCTGCCTGGCTGGTTCTTGGTTTAGAGAACCTGGAGGCCAGATGATTCTGGGAGGGTAGACTTCCCGGCAATAACCCAATTTTATAAGTAAAGAAAAGTGCTCTGCAGAGAATGAAGAGCTGGCTTTCCGAAGTTTGGAATAATTTCATCAATTTGCAACCAAAGCATGGCCAGTGATAGTTACCATGTACTTCTGTTATAGCAAATGAAATAGATAATAGCAGTCAGCTGAAATATTCTTATTCTAAACTGTGAGTAACGGGAAGAATAAAAAGTCTGCATTTGGAGGAGGAGCAAGTAAGGATTTAGGTGCAGCTAGATATTAGCTGACTCATTGATATCAAGGCCAGTCATAGGTCCCCTTTAATAACTTGTCTTCCCTTATAGTTATTAAGATCTATCATTTCATTAGAGTGAGTCATACTTCTGAGGACAAGAGGTCGCCGTAGACTTGGTACCACACTGCTGAGAGGTGGTAGAGGCAGAAATATACCAGTTGTGATTAGATGTGACTAAGTGTCTTGGTTTGTGAGAGTATTACCTTGGGCTTTCAGGAAAAAAAAAGCAGTTTAACTGTGGCACATGAAAAAATCTGAAGACCTCTTAAATTAAAATAAAATTTAGAAAGCATCAATTTTTACAAGCCCCAAAATAGACAGAAAGGTTTCATTTTTGTGAGGTATTTGCCAGGAAAAATTAATGATTTTACAACTATGTAAGTCCTCAATAAATATTCTTTCACATTTATGGTTTGGGATGAAAATTTGTAAGAAAAATCTAGTTTAATACACTGTTGAATGGATGTTATTAAAATAATAATAGGCAAACAATCATATTATAAGGAGTAGTTCAATGATCAAACTGAACTCGTAATTTGCTGTGACTGAATCTGTTAACCTTCACATCAGAACAAAAACTGTCAAAACAAATGAAATTGATGCAAGAAAAAGTTGTTTTCTTTTTTTGCAGAGCTTTGAACTTCCTTTAATCTAAGACCCTAAAAGGCTACTTCGTGTTGTAACACAAGTCTTTATGTAACTGGCGAAGGACACAACTATCAGTTCTGCTCTGAAATAATTTACAGCAGCAGATCGCTTAGTAAATGTGATAAAATTAATCTAGTAATGTTACTGAGAAATGCAGAGACTATATAGTGACCCACAACTTAAGTTTCTCCAACTCTCACTGCCGTTACATCAGCACTCATTATTTTCCTTGCTTCCTTTCTTAACATAGCCTCACACGGAACTGGGAAAAGCTTAGGTAGAGCAGCCAGCTGAAGAGCTTTGATTTCTGCAACTTAAAATAGAATCTTTGAACTCGCCAGAAAGTACAGATTTGAGAGCTGTGATATAATTCCACCAAGTGTATTGTGTGCATACACTGTCTAAACATTCACACGGTGATAGGGGAGGAATGCTTCCATCTCACTAAATAAGCGATCATTCTTTTTTTAAAAAATGTATTGCCATTTCTTCTGCATTGTTTTGCATCTCTCTTATGAGGAAAGGCTGAGAGAGATGAGCCTTTTTAGCCTGAAGAAGAGACAGCTGGAAGGGGATCTTACCAAACTATACAAATATCTCAAGGGTGAGTGTCAAGAGGATGAAGCCAGGCTCTTTTCAGTGGTGCCCAGCAACAGGACAAGGGACAACAGGCACAAACTGAAACACAGAAAGTTCCATCCAAGTATGGAAAACCTTCTTTACTTTGAGGGTGACAGGGCACTGGATTAGGCTATCCAGAGAGGCTGTGTAGTCTTTTCTGGATATATTCAAAACCTGTCTGGACATGATCCTGTGCAACCTGCTCTAGGTGAACCCGCTTCAGCAGGAGGGCAGACCAGATGATCTCCAGAGGTCCCTTCCAACGGCAACCGGTCTGTGATTCTGTTCTCTTCAGGAACTTACCCCACTCATTTAGTTGTTCCTAAAATTCAGTCAAACAACAGCTTTGTTAGACACTGATGGCAGTAGGAGTGGCACTGGCAGTGGTTGTTAGCTGGCATAGCCGTGGCTGAGATTTTTCACTAATTGCTCCTGTAGAAAGCCATCAGTCGAAGGAGTCACTTTTCTGGAGTGTTGTGGATAAGCTGAGAGACCACAAACTGGTTTTATCTGCTCATGACTTCCTGGGTTGAGGGGAGCATTCTACTTCATTTTCTGTGAAGACAGACTGTTGACAGCCATAAGAAAAGTTCATGTGGCCCAATTGTTCCATAGTGCATAGGCTTCAGAACTCTTGTTTTACTTGGAGAGTCCTACTTGTAACTTCCTACTAATCTTGCAAATTCTACTGATGTGCCTGTCTATTTTGTACTTGCAAAAATACATCAGCCATATCAGCTTTGACCTCACCAGGAAAAACACTTTCCATTTGAGGCTTTTATCAAAGAGACAAATGCTAAAAAAATTCCTCAATGACAACACTAGCATCTACATGTCATTTGAAGTCTTATAAATCCATGACATTTATTTCCTGGCAAGAAATGATGGAAGTAGCATGTGACCAAATTGCAACAGACTTTACTAGCTATTCCAGAGACTTGTAACCTAGAGATGCAGGACTGCATTATCTTTTTATCAGAATAAAATAAATTAAAACAATTCAGTTTTTTTCTTTTTTGTCCTTATTGGCCTAATAGTGTTTGGTTACTGTCTTATTTCTTCAAATGATACTTAGAAATCTTGCTTGTCTTCATTTGTCACTGTATTTTGACAGATTTCAGACAGCACTGCAGCTCATTTCAAACACAGTAATCACAAAATAAGAACAAATTCAAGGAGGAATTTGCCTTCCTGTCAGCTGGTTTTATATTAAAATTTAGCTTACATATTGACTGCTCAAGTTCTTCATGCCCCTTAGGCATTTTTGTAAGAAAATAAACTTTCAGCATTTGTAAAATGTCTGTCTTTCCCATATATTACTTTAGAGCATTAGGCCAAGCTGTATTTCTCTAACTGCTTCATGCAAGTAATAGGCTAAGTGTCTTATCAAGCTTGGAAGAAATCCAGCAACTCTAAATACCAAAGTACTTTTTAATAGTCCTCTTGGGACTTTTTTATCATGTGTTATACACTGTGATCTGGGTTGTTATCTTTTTTCCTACCTTTATGTTCAAAATGGAATATAATCAATAACAAAACTTAATTCCAAGCTCATTTTTTTCCAGTGCCAATAGACAGCTCAGCTGTAATTCATTGTCATATCCATCTTACATGCCATATCTGTGCAAGTTTAGCAAATGTGCTCCTCTTAGAAAGCTTTTGTGAAAAGTAAAGCTTAGAGACTCTAGTGGAAATTAATAGGGGGTAATGAATTTTCAAGTTCTCAAATATTCCACATTTATGACTCCTTCAGGTAAAGCCCCTGGTTCTTACACTTCACACTCAAAGAAGGATTTCTTTCTTGTTACGTAAAACAGCTGAATAGAAACACCTATTGAATTCAGTGACCATTGAGTCTTCCTGAAAAAAAGCTTCACCTGGAACTCCACAGACATAGATGTTAAGATAATAATAAACAACAGATTGTTGCAATAAATAGTTTTCATTAGCACATTAAAGAACTACTACTACCCATCCTTGCTTTGAGTTTGACAAACAAGCAAAATGTCAGGAGATCTGCCTTTTGCTTGGCTTGTGTGGGTGGTTTAGTATAATTTTCCTCAGTTCCTGTCTGTAAGAATTGCCCCATAGGGGTTAATTAATTTTTATAAAAGGAAGTGAGATTTTTGGGTGGAATTCACAGTAGAACAAAAAATTATCAGTACTACTTTTTGGAATCTTGAAAATAAAGTCCTTATATATAGATTTTATTTTTACTCTTTGTGAACAAAAATATTTTCCTCTTAGGTACTTTTATGAACTTCAACATGTTTGAAAGAGAGCATGTACAATTACGTGCAAGAGACTAAAGTTTGCATTTCAGAGTTAAGAATCTTAGTTGTGTCACTGATAATATTGGTCATTGCCTCATTAAATGAAAAGGATTATTTTTGTCTTCTGTTACTAGGTGATAACGTAGGAGAGGATATATGTAGGAAACTTGAGTAAGACTCAGTACAGGAGAGACATATAAAATGGCTACAGTGTAATAAAGTAGTGTTTGGGTTAATCCGTTGCCATCCATCTTTATTCCACTCCATTGCAACCACAAATATGAACTTGACAGATGTTAGTAAAAATCTGGATATAGTCCAGGCTACAGTGGTTGCTGTGGATAGAAAGTTTAAAAGTTTTGGCTCAAGGCTGCAAGAAGCTCAGGGGGGAAAAAAAAAAAAAGAGGAAAAAGAAGAGAATTTGGGCTCAGTGGCTGATGGACAAAACATGAATTACATTGATAAACTGTAAAATAAATGAATGTTGAGAATACAAGGTTGATATAGCTTCATGAAAGTAAGGAAGTGGATAGCTTGAGATCTGTTTTTTGTTCTTACAGCTTATAAGGTTGTTGAGAGATAAGTAATTTATCACTCATTTTACATTGTGTGGTGGGATTTTCTGTGCTGGGATTGGTCACGTGAAAAACACAAGTATAGGATTAGTGAAATGGGCAAGCATTAGCATTAAGGGATAGAATGTCATAATTCTCATGTAAATATGAGACAAGGGTTCAAGTTTCAAAAATCATATATAGGACCCTGCACTATGGTCCAATATTTCAGCTTAAGTAAGTGTCTGTGATTGTCAGAATGAGAATAAAAATTATGAGCTTGGAACACAGCTCACTCTCTCTTGCCAAGATAAGGATAAGCATATTTCTTTATTTCACTTCCTCAACGCCACTGGTTTTTTTGGCTAAGGGCATGGAAAATATATCTACTTCAAGATACAGGAGTGTCTTTGTGACAGTTGGTCTTTTCAACTTTCTTTAATAATGCCGTCCTTATTCACCAGACTCCTTTCTCACTTATTACGTGTTCTGATGCTGAGTTCAAGCTACTACATAACTGAGCTACTCTTTGCAACTTAAAAAGCTGTTTCTAGTAATATTTTCTACTTATCCTTGCTAATATTGTATACTTGTTCCGCTCGGGAAAAGCAGGAAAACCTTGGACCTTGGCCAGAAAACATTCCTATTGTTTTTTGTGAAGGGTTGGCAGAAAATAGTTTTTTATTGTAACTCAGTCTTCATTGCTCTGCAAGAAAATGCAATCTAGACCTCTCTACAGATAATATTCTAGAAATGAGAAAATATAAACAATAAAGACTTACATGTTTGTAGTGAAGTTCTATATCTTTGCCCATTCCCATTTGACCTTGGCTATTTTTCTAGTAGCAATGCATCATTCTGTTATCTGCTCTTATATCTATTGTTTAAAAATCTCTCTGTTTTCAGGGTTAATAAAGCTGAAATCCAGAACAGCATCCTTCATGTCAATGCCTCAACTTTGGCTGAGGTGTTTCTTCCATTATTGGGAAGAAAACAGTTGAAATAGCCCTGCAGACTGGTTATTTATCCAGGAGGGTAACATCTTTTATGAGCAATAGGTATTTTTAGAAGAAAGACAGAATGTTCCTTCAATAAAGCCTGCAGAATTTTTTCCAATAGAACTATGCCTCTTAGATGGAAAAATATGTTCCAGAGGAATGTTCATTCTGTCATAGATATCAACAGAAAATCAACAGGGAGGTGAGCTTTTATTTTCTGGCCAGGTTTTGTACCAATCAAGCAGCTTGTCAACAGCTGCATGACCTCTTTTCTAAGCTCTAGGCTCTCGACCTGGCAAGCTCTCGAGCTCCTTAGTATTCCAGTTCATCACTTGATGGGCAGCCAGCTCTTTTTCTGGCTGCTTGTATGGATCACAGAGTGGCTTGTTGCTGGCTCACCTAAACCTCCAAGTCCCTTGCTAACTGGCTTTCTTCCCTTCTTCTATTTAGCTCCTCAAATGCCTTTTCCACAGACTACCTTGTTCCTCACCTCCTTGGCTTTTGAGGCGTGGTTACTGTGACTGGCCTGTTGCCCATCTAGGTGGCTCCCTGGAGGGTAAGCATCAGAAATCCAGCTGGCTCACTGTCCACAAGTTGCTTCCTAGCTGATTGTCTGTTTAGCTGCTGTATGGGTTCTCTGTAAGGCTTGCCATTGCAGGGAGCTGCTTTCTGCTGATGGTTGGCTCAAGAGTGTTCGCTGGGCTTTTTAAAAAATTTCCTACCACAAAACCAGGTGTGGGTTTGTTTTTTTTTTAAACTTCTATGTAACAAATATGATAATTCTTTACATAATTACTCACACAGTTTTCACAGAAAAATCTTAAGCCTGTGTTCCTCAGTGAGCAGAAAGGTTTTTTAAGGACCACCATAAACTTAAAAAAGTGAAAAGAAAAAGGTATTTTTGCTAACTGACAGTGTTTGTCTTCTAATTAAAATGTCTTTTTCCTATGGGTTCCTAGGAAGACTCACATGAATCAGAGAAGGTGACTAACGTTTCAGGGGCTACACACTATATACCAAGTAAACAAAAGTTTACCTCAAAAAATACCCCACTGTCTATTGTAAGTTTTATCTATACATGGGCTACAAATAAAAGCAATGTGAAATATTGTGAAGTGGTACTTCAGTCACTGGAATTTCACTTAATGTATGTTACACCTAAGAATGTCATCTGGCAGCAGTATAACAACCGTTACCTTACTATGTCTGGCCTGTAGAGGAAGGTGCAAAACTATTAACGAGGAACACCATAAAGTTTATTTAGGACATCACTATTTGGAAAGTTTTGATTTTTAATTTCCTTATTTTCTATTCCTTGAACTCCTTTCTGGTACAGATGCTATTTTTTATTTTATTCCTTTCTTTTATATATATTTTGCTTACTCTTACTTTTCTCATGCCGCTTGCCAAAGTGGCATACCTAAATGTACTGTGGCAAACTTGAACATCCTATTCACAAGTCAGACACCAAATTCAAGACTGCAATTAAGTTTCTGATAGGATTATTTAAAAGGATAGGCTTGCGTGTTTTTTTGGTTTTTTTTTTTTTTAAGGAAAAATCACCTACAATTCTTTTCCAGTTACTTGGTGTGAACACGCTACTCTCTGAAATAAATACCACCAATAAGCTCTTAACAGCTGCTCCATCCTTGCTGCATGGAGTAGTATTTGCTACTTTGTTCTGGCCATAGCCAGGCATTCCGATCACCTCTTCTGCTGACAAATGGTGCTTGATTCTTTTCACAATGAGTGAAAAGTTTCAGTAAACCAATGAAAAGAAGTTTCAGTAAACCAATGAAGCTGGAAACACGTGAAAAAGTTTATGAAAAAAGGTTACCTCACGTGATTAGTAGTAATCTTGAAGAGCAGCTCTTGAGCTTCTCTGAAATGCTCTCAGCAGTTTGAGAAACAAGGTAACAGTGTTTTGTAGTGTGGGTCAGTGGAGATAAAAAATGTGCTGGCAATACTTAGTACTACCTTGGTAGTCATGATAATTATGGTGGTCACACTTCATTTGCAGACTTATGTCTGCAACAAATCTTCTGTCCATGCTTCAGCATTTTGGAGTATTAGCCCTCCTCTAGTAAGTAGTGAAATAGTACAAGAGCGTTGGGAACGGACTTGCAGTGACTCCTGAGCCAGCACCCTTTCCGTGTGTTTCCCAAGGAGTGGAAAGCTGTTTTGTTCACAGTGCTGCTATAGATACATCAAGTCTTTCCAAAAAAGCAGAGGAAATTCACACAGAAAGATACACTTCTGTGTAGCTAAGGGGATGCAGTTTAAGGCGATGAGAAGTCCTTTGCAGAGTTGTTTTGAATGTTTATTTAAACAAGATACAAATCTTCTGTGAGTGAGCATTCTTCAGAGCCAGTAATCACCCATAGCTTCAGGACCTAACGTAGGCACTGATTCACATTCTTTCTCCTTTTCCAGTGCTCCAAGCTATTCGATGTTTTCCTCTTTGGCACATGTTAGAAGATGATAAAAGCTGTTACAAATCTCATATCCACATTGAAGCTTGGACAACTGTAGTGCACTCTTGGTATTTAAAGGCTATTTCCTGCAGGCAGTCAGGCCAAAGGAATGTATCCAGAGTATATTGCAGAGATTTAAATATGTCTCTTTGGCTAAGAAGAAACTCTAAATTGAGCCAAAGCAACATTTGCATACCTTGTAATTAATGTGAAAGGTTCATACTGTGTCACCAAAAACTCTCAACCTGTTCTTTGGCAACATTTAGACTGGAAAAAGGTGAAAACAAAGCTGTGCAAATGGCTAGAAGTAATTTATAAAACCAAAACTATTGGATTGGCTTGGCTGAAAGTTCTGGATCTGACTGTGAATAGGGACTAGTTTTTCTGAAAGTAGTTTTTTGGAGTATCTTTGTGAACTGTGATGCTTGTAGGAAGCTTTATATTCTAGGGAATAGTAAAAAATTATATTCTTTTATATATACAATATAGGAAGAGATAAGAAGATGTTACATACAAATAGTAGAGGGGGGAATGATTCCTGCATTTATCAAACAGAAGTTCTTCTGAGCCTAGTGGTCCTTTCTAATTTAGCTAGTAGTATTTATCATTATGCAAATACCCACTATTCATGAAGTTTTTATTAATTAATAAATCACCAGATTTCTATGGTGTCAGGCAAGTATTATTATATACTACACCTAGCAGTGAAGCAACAAATCCTACAAAATGTTTTATCTAATGAAGCTGTAACCCTTGTTCTGGCTAGTAACTTTGTCAATACTTTACCAGTTGTTCTGTGTTTTGGCTCCCTATGGATAGGAGCTCAGTTCCAAAACACAAGCTGTTTCTAAGCCTGACCATAGCAGTCAGAAAAATTTAACATCCTCACCAGCACAACGTTGTCCATGACCATTTATACAGCCAAAGAAAGTGTCAGACAATGTGGGAGGATGTAGAAATACATTAACGCATGAAAAAGAATTTCACAGAAGCTGGATATGGCTTTGATGACACAGATCCATTGGAGAAGGAATTGTCTCAGACTTTACTGCTTCAGAGTTCAGTACAAAAATCAGACTTGTTATTTAGTTCTTCTACTTCAGAATTTCTTCCTCTGAACCCTTTGGGAGGTATTATATAGAATACTATATAATGTTAGCTAGCAAGATTTTAGAACTGGTCACAGTAGGTTTTCATAGCAATTTGAATGCCTGCCAATGTTAGTGTTTTTGTGAAAGTGTTTCTTCCTTTCCACACCCTTTAAACATCCGTAAAGTAGTTCCGAGAACAGAAACCAGTGTAAGGATAATACAGTATGTTTGGCACTTCTGATAAAGAAAGGCCTGATTTATGTGCATTCTGCACACCACCCGTTCTCAATTCATAGTCTTAAGCCCCTTTTCTCCTTGCATGTGCAATTTCTTTCTCCCTCATAAACAAAGAGGGGTTTAGAAAGGCAGGTGAAGTTGGCTTACACGACTTAAATGGTGTTCTGTCATGACAAAAAGGGAGTACATTTATTTTCCTTGAAGGTTCCTGGTATGATGGTTGCAGAAATAACTGGCTTTTGTTAATCCACAAACTTAAGTACAGGGGAGATACATTAACTATCTCTAGGGAAAGCCATTGCTCTCCATTTTTCCAGAGGATAGCAGGGTTTGCATCCTATTACTAGATCCTGGAAGTAGGAACAGGCTGAATCTGAGGTTCTCCTGTCCTGCAGTTAGTGGAATTAATCAAAAGAGTAGTGGAGCATTTGTGACATCCCAGAAAGGTCTTTGGAGTTCTAAGTAAAAGTTTGTTTCTGCAGTTCATTAGAGAGTGCTTCTGCACAACTCTCTTGTAACGGCCATGAGTAAATTTCTGAGCCTAACTTGAAGATTTTGTGATGTATAAATTATAAACATTATTTTTCTCAGTATTAATTTCAATGTATAATTAATGCAGCCAATATATAGGAAGCTTTTTGCCTCCCCAAAGAAAGATTAACTCTCACCTGCTTGTTGGCATTTGTATTTATTTAAGTTTTGACTAAACACTTGAAAAGGGGAGAATTCACCTTTTTAATCTAAATCACCTACATGGATTCACTCAGGATCTGGGGCTGTTCCTGAAAGGGGACATTCTCTTTGCTATTATGGAACCACACAGTGAAATGAAGCCATTTGCGTGATGTACGTGCTGCGTGTTGTAAATTGTCATTTACCTTAACCACAGCACCATTAAACTGGTCAAAGCCCAAGACTATGCAACACTTGGGCATACAATTAATATATTTACTAATCTTTATTTAACTAGGAACAGCCTCTCAGCTGTTCTGAAGATATCTGAAGATATTTTTGGCCAAGGTAAGTTTTACAAGTTACCATCTTGTAACTCCTGTCTCTCTTATGTAGTGCCTAAAAGAATATATACTTGCCTAAAGGAAATATACTTGCAGGGTATCTATTTATAATGTATAACTGTTAGAGAATAGAGACTGTCACAATTGAGAAGTGGAGAACACCTAAATAGATGCAAAATATGGGCAGACCACTGGAAGATGGTAACTTTGCAGGATAGTGGCTCGCCCCGAACAGTCTTTATTGAGAGACTGCAACAACTCTACAAGGGTTCATATAAGCTTTTGTGTAGAGAATCTGTGCACTAAGAAGAGAATAAGTAGACCTTGACACCATTGACCATTGTGGTCTGCTCTGTCAATACTGTCCCTACTGAAGAGAAGTCATTAGTATGCAGATTGGAGTCTCCTGCAGCATTCCCTGACACATCCAGCTCTATATTCTCTATTGCGACCACATATTGATAACATGCATATAAAATTCTTTAGTATGTGCTTTGTAGTGGAAAACTAATATGGATCCACTGAATCTCAGAAGCATTCTCTTGGGACTTTCATTTGACAGTAAAACTCCACATTGCAGGAAAACCTTCCTACTCGTGATTTTAGATTAATTCAAGACAACATACAGAGCATTTTTAATGCTGTTCTACTGTAAGATTATTTCATAACTGAATTCAAACAATCTAAATAGAAATAATATTTTCTAGGAAAGATAGCTTGTAATAATGGATTAGTATATATTTGCAACCTCAAAGATAGAATTGAGGCTTAAAATTTACCATGAACAGGAATAAGTATTACTGGATTGTCAGGTATATATACCACACAGTATGTTGCAGTCCCTCCTTAATACTTTGAAAAAATGCCTTTTATTATTAACTTCAGGTTGTCTAGTTCAGTAAGCTTGCCAGAACATTAAATTTGTAGGTAATTTATCTTTTTAATTAAGGTATTATGTAAATTTTATATAATTTTATCTGGAAATTACTCCTTACCATATGAAGTTAACAGTAAATGAAAAATGCCTGTTAGTAATATGTAAACTCGAAAGGACAGGGAGTTCCAGGGTCTACATATGCATATTCAAATAACATTGAGGAAAAAACCCTGCAATTTGGTTTAGTTTAGTATCTGCACTAGAAATATAATAAATTTTCTATTCAGAAAAAAAATCCCAAACAGAACCGAGCTGAAAAAAAGGCCTGAAAACAGTTTAATTTGTAAAACTTTCTCTGTTTACTTTAAGCTGTGATGAAAACATTGTCTGTTATACGCAGTCCTCACTCATTCTAGGTCTTGCTCCCATTTTAAATTTTGACTTTGTGTGGGAACAAAAATATCTTTATGGAAACAGGTGGAAAATTAACAGCAAAGTTATTTTGAGCAACTTCCTATGTACTCCTGCACATTGAGAGTGTCTCAGCTTTGGTTGCAATTGGTTTTTATTTTCTTATATTTCCTGAGCAGATGCGGGATAATAAGGTTGGTATAGTTTTGTATTTAAACCACAGAAAACCTGGAATGTGCTAGGAATGAAGAATGTACTGTGGGTACTGTTGTGGGCAAAACAGTGGCACATGCCACATAGCACTCCAGTGAGGGACCAAGCTGGGGCACTGCATTCTCCTGCGACCTGCTCTGTGCCAGTGAATTCTTTTACCCAGGTGTGGGACCGGTGCTGGACTCGTGCTCAGATATCTAATAAACTCTGTCTGCTGAGATTTAAGAGATTTGTCATCCTATTGTGATTATCAAATGGTAGCCTTTGTATTCAAATATCGTGATGGTAATGTAATACATAATAGATATTTTGTGTTGGTGGTGAAAGTACACTAAAGTTGAAAACACTTCTATTGTTTTATTGGAAACAGCTCTTCTAATATCTTGCTTTGATACATTCTTCTGAACTTTTTTATCTTTTCTTACAAAAGCACATGGAGTTTATACTCAGCTGAATGTAACTTACATTCAGAAATAACTCAGGTTTTTTTGTGTTTTCTGAGCCATCTGCAAAGTAAGCACAGGAATTAGAAAATTTATTTACCCAGCCAGTTTGTCCTAACTCAGATCAAAACACTGAAACTTTGTCCTGTGAACATTTTTTGAAATCCAAATGACCTATTATCAGTCCTCTTTTACTTTTGATCCTGTTGTAGGATGATGTGTTTTCCTAATGATGCAGAATCTCTCATTAAGTTCAGGAAACAGGATATAAGGATAAGTCAATTGACTCAATTTATGGGCATAATAAAGCAGGCCCTATTACCTTCAGCAATCAAGGCAAGATGAAACACAAGGTTGTAAAGTTATTATGACAAATAACTTAGTATTTACCTGCAAATATAGAGTTAATACATTGTGGTTTTGAGGCAGAATTCGAGGCATTAAAACCTGAAAATAATAATAATAATCTGTTGTTTTATGTGTCATCTCAGAATATTTCAGAATTTATTCAAAGCCTGAAATATCTCTTACTAAAGCATGCTGAACTACAAGAATTTTTAAAAGTATTTCCTAATGTCTGCTCTACATCTCCGTTCAGCCTTTCTGAATCAGTGTTAACAGCTGGGGAATTTTTTTCTTACTTGCAATATAATTAAAAACAAATTTAGCAGGAGCATAGAATTTTTGTCAGTTGGAGGCCCGTTAGTTTTTAGGAAGGTGACTTGCAATATACGTAGCTGTTCCTGACAATTATAAAGTTTAAACAGCAAAACAGGGGAAAGAGGCTGAATTTGCCAAATATGGTTTCCTTTCTATGTCAGTGAAAACAAATCACTGGACGGGCTGGAGTTCTTCCTGCAGCATGCTGAAATAAAACTTCTTTACACGTACTTCATTACAGAAATTACGGATGAAACTTAATAGCTTCCCAGAAAATGCAATGCAATAGGTGCTTCCAAACTGCATGGAACACAGTATCAGGAAGGAAAACATTAGCAACTGGGACATGTTGGAACAAGTCTAGAGGAGGGCCATGAAGATGATCAAAGGGCTGGAGCACCTCTCCTATGAACACAGGCTGAGAGCTGGGATTTTTCAGCTGGAGAAGAGAAGGCTCCACAGAGACCTTAGAGTACCTTCTAGTACCTAAAGAGGCCTACAAGAAAGCTGGAGAGTTTTACAAGGGCACGAAGGGACAGGACAAGGGGTAATGGCTGTAAAATGCAAGAGTGCAGTTTTAAATTAAATATTAGGAAGGAGTTCTTTATTGTGAAGATGGTGAGGCACTGGCACAGGTTGCCCAGAGATGCTGTGGCTGCCCCACCCCTGCAAGTGTTCAAGGCCAGGTTGGATGGAGCTCAGAGCAAGCAGGTGTAGTAGAAGGTGCCCTGATCATGGCAGGGGGGTTGGAACTTGATGATCTTTTAGGTCCCTTCCAACCCAAATCCTTCTGTGATTCTATTTAAGCTATGGTGTCTTGCCTTAAAGGAAAAGAAGTACATTTGATTTCAGCTGGAATATAATCCAAAACTGGCAGAGAGATGTTGTTTGTTCATGCAATGCCTTGAATTTAATTTACCTATATCCAACTTAGTTCAAAATTATGAAAAGAAGTCTTGTGCTTGGGCATTTATTGAGTCTGTCATAGTACAAATATTGCCAAAGGAGGAATTTGGGACAATACGGAAGGAAATGTGTAAAGCAAGTTGTCAGTCATTGGTACTATTTCCAAGTATGGAACTAGGGTGCTCTGTATGGGTTGTTATTCTCAGGAATATACAACTCATGGTTCTGACCACCTACAACATTTCCTGTAAAGCCATATGCATTGGGTGTCTTATGTCCAAATTCAGGTCAAACAAAAGTACTTCGCTCATTATTTTTGAATTGTTCAAAATTTCTTCTGTGATGTGACACAGGAAGTAGATATTCTAAGGAGAATTATGTGAGTGACCTTTACATAAAACTTTTATGTTTGTAAAGTGTTTTTGAATCTTAAGGAATTGTAAGTGCTAAGTGCAAGGAATCATGAATATTATATAACTGTATGTTCGTTGGCGTTAAAATTCAGAAACAAACTATTTCCAGTGTCAGAACTTATTCCTATGTTCAGTCACTTAACTGGCAAAATTAAAATGAAGTATGAGCAACACCTTTCCTGTGCCAAGAACAACACTGCATTTCAAGACAAGGGGCAAAGAAAGTAGAGTCAACATTGAAAACATTTTCACTATCCACTTTGTACAACTGCTGGGAAAAATTATCTTGTAAGCCTATTTACCATGTCTCACTGTACTTTTTCTCTCTCAATATTTGTGCCTACACTTCTGAATAACTACTGCTTACCATAGTTGTCAAAGTAAAATATAACAGCAGGTACAGTGCAGATGCTGTGTAAAGTAAATGTAATAATGATAGTCATGATTTTACTAACTCAGTGAATGAGAATTTAGCTTGGGAAGAGGGATGAGTTTGCTGTCCATCGTCATTAGTTCATTCATCAGCTAGCTGTTGCTCTGGGCAGCTGGTATGCTATTTGCCTCTCCTGGTTTTTAGCCAGAAGGATTTGCATTTCTTTTGTTTGCTTCTTGTTCTTGCTGTGAGCAGTAAGGAAAAGGAGACTGCTGCTCTGGGAGGAATTTGAACCCAAGCACAACACCTGAAGAGCCAGAAATCATGACTCTGTGCTCTGGGATTTGTATTCATTTGAGAGGAGTCCAGCCTTTCGATTAGCTGGTTGTTAATTTTTAACTTCTCAGGGGGCAATTTCCAGTGGCTGTAGTAGCTGACTCTGATTTTGCAAGAGCATTTATGTACCCCTTTAAAAATCAGTTTGTTGCTGCTGTTAGGCAACTTGAATAATTTTTGAATGTTGCTTGTGATCAAATAATATCCAGAGAGGGAAAAGAAATTAATACTTTTTGTCTGTGTTCATAACTAAACTTCTTCTGGGATAGATTTACATATGTAACTCCCATTCTTCTGCTTCTTTGACCTTCACTCTTCAAACCTCATTTGAAACATATTTTCTTTCTCCTGTGGTTTATTACTTAACTCCATTACTTAGTTACTAAAACTATTTACTGACAAACACATACAGTGACACAGACTGGCTTATGAAAAGTGTGTTTTACTGCTTGTCCTCATTGCTACAGCTGGAAAAAAAAAAAAGAAAAAAAGAAAAAGCATACATCTTTAGACCTAATGATATGATGTGCCTTCAAATTAAATATGGGAAGTTTCATAAATCTTATAAAAATTTATTAATCTTTTTTAGATTTAGATATTTTGCCAACCTATTCCCCTCCATCTTCTAGGTTTTAAAAGCAAAGCAGCATAGAAAAAAAGCACAAACTGACTGACTGTCCCCCAGTATATAGAAAGGTTAGAATCAAAGCTGAAGGCCTAACCAAAAAAAAAAAAAAAAAAAAAAAAAAAAAAAAAAAAAAAAAAGAAAAGAAAAGAAAAGACAGTAAGAGAGCAGCCCTAAACTGTCTGGAAGAATTTCAAGTGATTTTAATGAGCTTTGGATCCACTCCTCAGTGGTACCAACAATGCAGGCAAAATTAAATTTTACTGTGGTACAGACTTCTGTGAATGAAGGCTGGGATTTGAGGATAAGGATGTTAAGGGAAGGGGAAGATCTGAAAGCAAGTGTTAGTATAGCTTCACACAGAGAAATTTAGAGCATTGTAAGTGGGGATGAAGACTTGTGGAGTCAGTAGAACTCTGGAGAATTTGGTGTCTGAGAAATCATAGCATTCAGTTTGAGAAATCATAGGAGATCCCCCTCATCCATAGGATCCATAGGAGATCATGAAGGTGAGCTTTAGGGGAGAGCTCTGTCATGTAAGAGCAAGGAGCAGGGGAAAGGGACTGGAAACACTAAATAGGTTTCGGGGCATGCATCTTTTTGGAGTCTGTGGCTGGTGGCTGAGCAAGCGCATGGTTCAGTTGTCCTTTTCAGCCTTTCTGGGGACCGTTCTTCCTTGCAGAAGCTGCTATTCAACCTTTTGAGTCTATTGGAGGGGGAAAGGAGGGAAAGAGAAAGAAGACAGGTCCTAATCCAAAGAGGTCCCTGTGTGGGGGAGGTTAGGATCAGAACCAGGTCTGGGAAAGAATGGTGCAGGAATTAAGGAACGAACTGTACTCATTTAGAGCAGGGCTTTCTTCCCCTTTGGTGAGTATCTGCTGGTACTGAGAGGAGCAGCCAGCGATGAACACTGGCCTTGCACTGTCCTGGGCAGTAATGACAGGAGCAGTCAGCTGTGAAAGCAGAAGAGGTTACAAGTAGGTCTTGTCTCATGGTGTGTCCCTGCAGGCTGTTCCTGCTTTCTTGAGGGATTGTTCTGGTCACGTGTGAGCAACATAGGAAAGTTTTTAAGCTCTTCTTGGGGAGTGTGTAGTTCTCATTTAAGCTGACAGTACATTGTTGAGTATTTTGATGATGAAATGGTCAGGATAAAACTGAAAATATCTGTAGAAAATGTTGACTTCCAGTCATATGAATTTCTTTTTAAAGTTGTGTATAAGAAAGCCCTCTATAGACACTTCATAAATGAGCAAACACAGATCCAAGCAGTGGCTGCAGCAGCTGTAGGTGACTGCTGAGTAGCCAACATTTATATTTCAAAAAGTCAGTGCACATTTGAAAAAGTTCACTGCACATTCATGTGTCACTGCATGTTTTTATGGCCCTGCTGTGCATGCAGAATTGTTTGTTTTCTTCAAATAGAAAATAGTGTGAACCTGACCAGCACTACATAATAGCATAGACTCCTTTTCTAACATCTGGATACTTTCATACTGTAATAGACAAACAGCTAAACATTCAGTGGCTTAATTTCTTTTTCTTTTTGTAATTCTGAGGCATTCAGACGCTTATCAGATCCTGATGGGCTTGCTGTTTTTACTTAGGCAAAATAACTACTGACTTTGAAGCCCATATCAGCTTTGTTTAGCTAATGAGCATTGACTTGAGAATTTGGCCCCAAATTCCTTTTATAGATAAATCATCTGGAGCTCTCACATAAGCAAACTGACTACTTATGTTTCTAGTATTTTTTGGGTTTCCTAGTATCAGGAGCATCATAGAAGTGAATGACCTTTCTCGCAATCTTTTCGTTTCAAAGTGGATTGGGAATTTAAAATAGAGGTTTATATAAAACACAGTTTTCCTGGCAGGAAAGTGAAGTAAGTTCAACAACTTCAGTAACACTCCCACAGAAACAGATAACAGTAGTATCAGACTTCAGGAAGAGCAAAAATGACAAAGAATACTAAGAAACAGGACTGTGTGACCAAGCTTTTGAGGATTTACAGCTGCAAAACATTATATAACATGTGGGCAGCTACACAGGTGTTGTAAAACTGCTGGTGTTGAGGGACTATTTGATTAGCTAATTACCCTTATAAAGGGACAACCTAATCTGTGGGAAACTCCCCCATCTGAAAACTCATTTTGTCATGCTATTTTCAAATTTTCTCTCCACAAATTGCAGTTAAAAATAATTGGAAATTTAGAAGAAAAGAAAGGAAGAAAAAGAGAATCCAATTTGTCACTAAAAAAAATCAAGTTTTAAAATTCCTCCCTGGTGGTCTGGTATTATTAAATATTCTCCTTGATTTTTTTTTAATCTTGGTTTATTGGAGGGAGAAAAACAATTATCTGTAAACGTAATTTTTAATGCATGGTAATAAAAATAAATGGTACAGCTCTGCTGCTGCTCACCTAAATCTTCTTCCCTGGTGGTCTGGTGGTATTAAATAATCTGTTCCACATGTATTCATCATTTGCTGACAGGAAAAGGAAAACTTTTTACATTTTATTGTCCACAAAACAAACACAGTGTTACTTAATCAGGTGGGTAAGACTTTTCTGAGGGTCACTCAATAAACAAAAGAAACATTTGACTTTCCCAGGTGGTGTAATTTCAGCTCTCCTGAAATTATCATGAAACTAGAAGAACAGAAATTATTTCCAGAATGCTCTTTGTGTTCAGTTCTACTTTGTCCAGGTCATGTTTGTCATGGTTTTATTATTTTCTGCAACAAATTATCTAAGTAATGAGTGTTTGCCACAAATTGTCTTATTGCTGATGAGGCATTCCTTTGCTTTAGGATATTTACTGTTCTACGCTCATACATAAAGTCTTTTTTATGTAAATCTCACGGTACTTTACTGAATTAGATCAGCAAACATTTATTTTTCCTGTTTCAAAGACAGATAAACTGTTGGGTGGCAGTGTGCAGTGTGGACTTGCCTGCAGCTGTGTGAAAATTCCATGACAAGAGAGGAAAATAGAATCCCCAGTCTCTGGGTTTGTTTTTTTTTCTATCTTAGAGACCTCTTGTATTTTCTACTTCAAAAACTCTTCATGTTTGTGTTCATTAAATCTTCATTTCAATTTTCCAAATGCCCTTAAAGAAAAAAAGCTTTCAGCAGTGGAAATGGAGCACTCATTAACTCTTTTTCATAATCTTTTTTGGCATTTGTGCAAAATTTTGAAATTATGCTGGAGAAATTTTTCCTTCTCTAGTTTAAAACAGTGTAAAGTCATGGTGTGTGTACTCTCCTCTCAGAGGAGACAAAAAAATATTGATTTGTTGGACAGGGTATTGTTGTATTAACACAGAATTTTGAAAATACAACATTTCCACACTGTTATATTTTTGGTTTTGGCATGAAGTTAAGTAAGGTATTTTAGAGATTTATCTGTCCTTACTGATGATACTTTTCATTTCATAAAACAATATATATGATTTACTTATTAAATTCAAGCTGATATTATTAACATATAAATCTCAAGTTTTATACTGGGTGTATACTTCATATGGCACATTGGGGATGTTGACAGAAACGGCTTCATTTCCTTTGGGTTGTTTTACTTTGATACAGTTTGGACATTGAAAACAGCAGTGGGTAGAAAACGCATGCTGGATCACTTTTACAAAAGCTGGTGCAGGGGCTGCTTTTTGCTAAAAAGCCTGTAAATAACAGGATCATAAGAGACTGCCATGAGATGTAATTTTGTTCTCATTATGCTGTGAAGGCTTGATAACTTGAGAGAGGTAAACCACCAGAGAAGAATAGATTTCCTATGACAATGATCTTAAAAATAAAAAAATGTTCTAAATGGTTCACAGCCCTTTCTTGGAAGCACAAATATTTTTGGTTTAAAATAGGAAGATATGTACTTTTGTTTTTAAACATGAATTGCTTTTATCTCAGAGGTATAAAATAATTAACTTAAACTCTGATAAAATCTGTAGTTTGTAATTGAAAACATGTGCATTGTGGGACCAGTGGAATGTTTCCAGCCAAGCTGTGTGTGGCAGAAAAGAATCTCTGCAGAGCTCAAAGCATTCCTGGTTTTATGGTAAATGTCTCTCTCTCCTCACTGAATTCTTATTAATCAGTTTTATTTACATGGCATTGTAGTGATCTACCGAAGAGTAAAATGCTTTAAAAACATTTTGAAAGATACATAAGAGTCCTTGAGGGAGTAGACTTTAATTTAGCAGCAAGTTCCATTATAAACCACATTCAGTGATAAGGCTTGAAAACAACCCAAACTTGTTATGTATGTGTGTATGTGCGTATTTATTTTCTACTGATGTTGTTGGAATGTCTTCTTGGGAAACTCCCTTACAATGGAGTGATGAATTGTTTGTGTGGCCGTGATAAGCGTATGTTTTATTAGGATATAATACTTATTCACATTAACTACCATGAATATGTTATAAAAACTTTTTCCTTAAACAATTGCTCTCTGGGGCATGTATCTCCCAGGGATAGTAACACAAACCAGAGTGCTGTCATTGGGGCAAATGTCACTCTGTTAAAGTGAAGATTGAAAAGGAAAACCTAATCTGAACCCCATTATTTGTCTCTAGCAAACAGCCTCTTCTCCCCCAAAATATTACTTTTAAAAAAACCCATAATTTTAAAAGAAATTCATAGCTTGTAGAGATTGCTAAGTTCTCAGCAATGGGCTCTATTGTCACATTCCCAAACTGAAAATATTTAATTTATTTCCTAAGAATTTTAAATGTAGTACCATAGGGTTGATTAGGTTTCAATCCCTGTAGCATTCTTCAGAAGATGATTGTGTAGGTACACGGGAAGAAAAGTTCAATCTGTGTTACAAAAGCTTCCTAGGCCTTAAGTAAGTCTGTGGTAGCGTGCATGTAGTAACTCCCGTGTTGCTGTGGCTGCTGCTGCTGCTTTGGGGCTCTCGATAGTCTTATTAGTGCAAAGAAAGTTCAGATACATCTCTGTGAATTGCAGATCTATTTGCAGAGTCTGAAAAATTCACTATCTGATTGTGTAAATGAATACTGGAACAATATTTGATTATAGAATGACACACAGCGTTTGCAGGTACTTTATTATCTGGAATGCTTTTAAAAAGGCCAGTGATAAAGATGGAAATTCCATTGCATAGACTGTCTACAGAACTCTTTCTGGTAGGATGGTGACTCTGCAGCACTGATCTCTGTAGCCTAAGTTGATTGAGAAACTAGAAGTAACCATTGGAGGTTATTGTTTTCTCAGAGACCCCACCATAAATTGAGAAGAGAAAAGCATTTTGGTAATGAAGAATGTTACAGTAAAGGAATGCAATGTCTTATTCTCTATTCTGAAGAGGTACGCTCCTTCTGGTCTCACTTCTATAAATTCTTTCTAATTTCAAATTACTCAGTTCTCAAATCTGGAATCATTACTCCAGTATAGCTGCTTTCAATATTGGTAGAAGAATGTAAACAACTTCATGCTTTGATAGAACTTTGAATTATTTTTGTCGTGGGTTTCCTTTTCCTTCATAAACTGGTCTGAGGTAGAAAGCTATCACAGGGCATTGACTCTGAAGCCACCAAAGGGTTTTAAGTGTTCAGTGCTAAGCTTTAAGTTTGGAAAAAAAAACCTCTCAGCTCTGGTAAAGGCACAGAGATATCCTAGAATAAAAATAATTTCATTTTCAGGGTTAAGAAATCATGACTAAAACTGTGAGGAAATGGTGTCCTGAGCTCATTCAGCTATACCCATCAAATCTATCTGAAGCATTAAATTTTTATAAAAGCCCAAACAGATTTGTCAGTACAAACGAACATACCGCCTACCCTTGTGCTAATATGTTCTAAAGTACTAGGAACTTATACATTAATTAGAATAAAAATAGTATTTAGTCTAATATGGACAGGAATCTAAAGAAATCTAGTGGGTGTTCAAACAGAAGGGATCATTTTTTCACATGAAAGAAAGTAAACAGTGGAATTCCTGATCTCAATGTTTATGTTCAGTGTTGAACATGCAAAATATTCATTATGATTCAGAAAACAATTAGACACATTTTTGAGAGAGAAACATTAAATACAAATTTAGCGCTTTGACTTAGAAAGTCTCCGAAGTACAGATTGCTAGGAGGTGAAAGACTATTCTGGACAAGCATCGTATATGATATATAATCGTTCTGAAGCATCCTTATTGGCTATAACAGGAGGAACATGGGGGATTAGATAGATTTTGATATGGCTGTTCTTCTGTTGATACACTGCTCTAATATCATTACTTTGACAGCACTAGTCCTTTGTCACAGAGTAATTCCTCTTACAAGCTGTTAGAGCTGTTAGTCTCTTTGATGCTTGCACTAATATCAAGGACATCAGTCTTCATAGTCGAAGTTAAGAATTAAAATAGTCAGTATTTACGAGCATTGTTCTTATTTCTCTTATTACCTCCTTTTGTGACTTGGAATTTTTCAGCTTGTGGGCCTCTGCTTATCTAACTTAAGAAACTATCTTTGAGTTTTCATTAGCTAAGGTTCTGGGTGATGTTAAAATAAGAGCCAATTGATACTGAAAAGGCTCTACCATGTTTTGGGTTTTTTTTTTGTCATTGTTCTCTTTAATTTTCATGTTTTCATTTAATTGACAAATTGTAAGTGTTGTGCAAAAACAGTGATGTAGAACAGTGAAACACAATGGTGAAACATCTATCTGGAGGGGTAAAAAAGCATGTTTCGAAGGGAAGCTTTAGTTTTGAGCTGTAAATCTGAGGAAAGTATAATTACCATCTGAAAATCCTCAGAAACACTTGTATCGCCTCAACCTAATTATTATTACGCATTATGGCAATACATTGATATGCCCTTAATCATACTGAATTAACACACTGATACAGGAATTATTTGTCAAAACTTCATTACTTTTAGTTATCTCAGCATATTATACTGTCCGTAAGGCAATCACAAATCAGAAGATGAAGTTTCTTGTATTTTGGATTCTTCTTGAGAGAATATACCTGTTGATATCTGACAGGAAAGGGATGTTGCTGCATCAGAAACTCTGAAAAGTGGTGACAGCCCTCACAGCCCCTTTGTTTCAGGCAGTCTTTGTTTTGAAGTCATTGCTGAAGCAGTTTGAGCAGCCTAATTGTGCATGCATGGTATCGTATACATGGTTGTACAAGTTGAATGGGAGCCTTTTGTTCTTTAGTTATCATGCATAAGACTTGATCTGAGGAGCGGTAATTTTACTAAAGTAGGGAAGTCTGCTTTCTTTGTGTATATGCTGGAACACGTACTCATCCTTGGAATGTGACAAAAATAAAAACATTTATAGACCCGCATAAGCTGGAAAGAAATCTAAAAATGCTGCTGTTTGAAAGAGAAATCTGAGCTGTGACTCTGAAATGATCACAGCTTGCAGACCTGGGGGTAGGAAAGCTTGCAGTGCCGGTGTGGAACTCCTGCTCATTCCAGATCTAGAGGCCAAAGACACAGGTGTTTAATAGCACTGTGAGACCTTAGTCCTACCCTAGAGGCTTTTAGTTCTTGTGCCAGTGGAGTTGTTGACATGAGAGCTCTGGGACTTGAAGGGATGCAGAGCAGCCCTTCTGCCCAGTGTAAATGGGTAAGAGCATAGTCCTAACACTGGGAGAACATGGCGACAATATAGTCATTAAAAAGTCACTCAGGTTATAACACTGACTAGTGACGTGCAAGGCTTGCATTATGTCTGTCAGGTTGCTGTCTGGACCTGGAAGAAAGAACTGTGTCTGGGAAGTTCTTTCTTGTAAAGGAATGGAAGCTCTTCTGAGTGTAAGGATTACATTCAGGATTACCTTCAATGTAAGGAATACATTCATTGCAACATTTGCTACTTATGATTAATAAAGCCAATTAGGTGACATCGTCATCAGAACTCGACATGATTTTCTTAACCTATAATGTAGGTTCAAAATGGAACCTATGAAATATGGTTCTGCATTATGCAGACACAAATGAACAAAAATAGTTCCACTGTTGAAGTGCTTTCAAAACTCAGTGCATAAAACAAATATCTTGCTGTTTTTAAAATATTTCTAATGTAGAACCCAGTCCTCCTAGGTGTTTCCTAAAATACCAGAATATTCAAGCATACCATAAAAATTGTTTTGTGCTTAGAACTAAAGTGAATTTCACCTTGGGAGTAGTCCTGTGTGACACCTTTGATGCTGTTTCTGGAGCAACTGCTGAGATTTCTATTTCTTGCCCTGTGTGAAACACTACTGCAAGAGCCTCAGAGAAGTGCTCAGCCTGTGTGGTGGTAATAATGAGATAGGCTCTTCTGCTCTTTCACCTAGAATATATAATATAGTCTGAAATAGAACTGATTGTCTTTTGTTACTAAATATTGATAAAATAATAGGACAATGTAGTCCAACATTTTTTGTTGTGTGAGAGTCAAGTGAATGCGAGTCAGTTCAAGTGGAGGTATTGGCAATGAAAGGTGAGGATTGGCTGTGTAAGGTAGTATTGAATGTGCAGAATAGCTTTGAGCAAATGGAAAGTCATTTTGTATGGTCATAAGGTCATAAAATATCCAAAAATGCATATTAAAAGAAAGGTTTTAACTGACGGGTTAGAAACTGAGTACAGTGATAAGCTGAGTACAGAGAAATCTTCCCCAAGAGGGTAGGATTGCTCTTCATTTGTAATCTGGTGGCCATCAGCTTGTTCCAGGGCAGAGGGTAGGGGCTCTGGTGGTGGAACCAGCTCGTTCCATGTTTCCAGATGAGCATTTCCCTCCATAGGTGCAGGAGAGCTGCTTTTCTGGTGGCTTTTCCAGCCTTCCTTATCCTCACACTGTGACATTGAGCATATGGACTTGTTCTACAAGAAGCTGCACTTCCCCGCAGGTAAATAAGCTCTTTTATGTGAGAGGAAGAGGTGGTTATGGATAGATTTTATTTGCAGTGTATACCTACCCTTGAAATGGATCAGCTGAGTTGAGCAATGTCAAACACAGGGGTGATGGGGCATATGGCAACAGCAGAATTAGTAGCTTTCTGAGTAGTTTAGCTCTCTCCACATTTTTTCTGCTTCCCTCCTCTGCACCATTATCACATTAAAGTGTATGAAAATGCTAGCTGCTCATTAGAGAAAGAATGCACCTCTGGCAGTCCATAAACTAAGGCCAGAGCTTTAGAAGTGCTGAGAGCCTGGCAGCTCCAGCTGATAGCAACAGGAGTTGCAGGTGCTCTGCACAACTGAAAATTCAGGGCTGTTTTTTACCAGAGATCTGTCTTAAGTGTGGCTGTGTGTGTACTTGGGGAGAGGTATTAAAAATGCCAAATCACACACTGATGTGCAAATGAAGAGCAATAATGTTTTCATTATGTTTTCATATATACACTTGAGATAAATATTTTAGAATGTCAGAGTGAAAACAAAATCCTTCATACCATTTGCAGTTACTTGCAATATATTGAACATCAGAATAGATCTGCAGTTTTACTGAGGGCTAGCCCATGTAAACCTCCAGCCCATGTCCTGGGGCAGATCCATCTAATGTGGAGAGCCCGATTATGTGCTCAGGCACTGGTTGACAGAGTCCTCTCTGAAGGAGTGAAGTTTATAGAGACAAGAGAGACATACAGGGGTGAGGTTTCAGCACTTGAGAAGGATGTCAAAGGGAAATGTGTTTTGAATGTAGAAAGTGACAAAATATTGTGCATGGTGATATGAGCATCAGGTATTAGCAAAATTACTGGTGATGTTTTTGGCAATGGGTATGTATTCCCACTTCTTTATTCTCCCTTCAGAAAATGAGAAAGTAGTACCACACAAAATAATACGGTCTCATTTCATAGATTTTGCTTTTGCTTTTTAAGAAAAATGCATTTATATTCTATTGAGGAACACTGGAGAGATGTCCATGTAGCACTGAACAATTCTGTATTTGGGGCTACGTGTTCTGTGGAGCAAATAGAGAAAAACTGCATAAGTATTCATTTGCTGAATGAGGCAGGGATCTGCAGAAAAATACTGCATGCAGTCATCTCATTAAAAGCTTCATCACAGACTGTGTAGAGCTGTCTCCTGAACTTTGTCTAGTTTGCTAATTTAGCATCAGTTTTATGTAGCTGTGTAAATGTGTAACCATATTAACCAACAGAGGATTATCACAGAACTTAGTGGAATTGTGCTTTGCAGGAAGACTGTTAACTGCATGGATATCACAGGCTGTGGTATTATAGACATCGCTGATTAGTATAACAACAGCCTTTTTTTTGCCTGCTGAATTCTATATTCAGTATTTTCATAAGTGCTAATCTCACTCAAAATTTGAAAACAACCTCTCCCACAAAAAATCTAAACAGACTTATCAATGACTAAATGCATTATTCGATGCATTTATTTATGAAAGAAGAAAGTATGTTACTTAAGAAAGACCCTGGGTGTGTTTACAAATACTAAACAACAAAATTAATAATTTTTGGTGTATTACACTGCTAGTCATTGGCATAAAGGTTATGCAGTGCATTTTTTTAATGCTATAAGAGAAAGACTAACCTTAAAGTCAAAATCCCTAAGAAACAAACCCCAATTCCATCTGCTGGAGGAGGAAAAAAGGCACAAAGAAAGCAAAAAAAAAAAGAAAAACTAGTTTTCATAAAGTTTTTTTCTTTTTTTTTCATTTTATACATAGCATAGCCTTTACCTATTATGACCTTTCTGGATAAAGCCCTTGACTGCAGACAGATTCTTTTTGTTGTTGTTGTTGTTTTTCTCTGAGATGTACAATTTTAGAGACAAAGAGAGGCCTCGAGTTAATGCCCAACTGTCAAATGTTCTGTCCCTTTAAGAGCCTAAGCTTGATTGTGATGAGGAGTCTGCATTCTTCAGAGTGACAGTAGTTTGAGTCTGATTTTTAAAATGATGATTGAAAAAAAACCCAGGACATCCTTCTACGACAGCTTTCTAGATACAGAGATGGAATCTGTTCCCCATCTTGTCTGCAGCAGTGTCCAAAAAAATTCTCAATTTCCTAAATATTTTTTTAAGTGCTAGGACTAGATGCCAGTAAGAGGCAATTTTTATTAAAAATAAATTAGAGTGGAACTGTAGGTTAAAAGTTCTAAAGAAAGAAAAATAAACATGCAAGAATGGTGAAAGGAGAAGAAATAACAAATGAATAATAAAATATTTAGTACTTTTCAATTAACTGTGCAGACAATTAGTATACTGGTGGATTATATAATAAAAATCATGTGTAATAATTTTTTGCAGCCATTATCTTGTATATGATTTACTCCCCTCTAATCATTAACAATGCTATTAAAAGGTGGATGTAGATGAAAATTCTGGGTAGTGTGCAGGAAAATAACATGGCTGAGGGTCAAGAATGAAGCTGAAAATCAGCAGATTTGAGAGGACAGAGTAGGGAGACTGGAAGGGAACAGAAACCTGAAAATAAATGAATTGAGGAGGAAAGAATAGAGCAAAAGCTCTGATCTGACTCTTTCCAGTTCCTTACGGTAGCTGAAGTGCTTTTCTGGTAAGAAGCCTCCTCTCTTCCCCAAAATGCTGCAGTTTAATCTTAATCCTGAACAAACCTTCATTCCATGAAAGGCACAGCCTTTTGGAATCACACAGCTTTTCTTCACAATGGAAATCTGTGTGTACATCATGAAGAAGATAAATATGTGTATGAAGAAGTGTCCCCAGGGTCTTTTCTGAAGCAATGAAGCATCCTTGTTTCAGGTTATAATGGCAGCTTGAGGGCAGCATTTCCATCCAGAAGAAAATGGCTGTGACTCTTCATAAATAGAGCCCTTCTTGGAAAATGAGATAAAATGCATAACCAGGAATGTGTTAACCAAAGAGAGAAGAGAAACATCAGCAAAATGAAAATGAACGGCTGACACATAGCTGGGGAAAGGTTACCAGTGGGAATTTCTTTGTCTGAATGGATGTTTTGTTGTATAAATAGATGTGTTTTTGTCGTTATACGAGTTACTAGTATTAATTAAAACTGTAATCAAATTTCCCTGGTGCTTTTCACACCTGAAAATGACAGTCCTTCACACAGCTGTAAGGATTCATTGAGTCAGAGTTTTCTGTTAATGTTCATATCTTATGTTCGGGTACCAGCTAATTAGACTGTGCATTTAAAGTGAGATTGTTCTTTCTATATATTTTTCTCTGTGATTTTAAGTAGAAATGTTAGGCTGCTGCAGCAGAGCAGTAGCAATGCTTTGTGACTGACAAAGCGTAACATATTACAAGGTCCCCAATAGGTTTTGCATGCCCAGCACCTTTTTATAAATACAGACTCTGGGCAAATGTCAGCTGGTGGGAGAAAACGCTGCTGGCCAGCCTAGCAAGGGATGCTACGGCATTGTCTCTGTGAAATAAGATGACTGAAGGTTGTGGCCTGCAGCATGGCTGTGTGATGAACTCTCCAGTGTTTGCTTCTTGCCTGTGCCCCAGCCCCCAACTCCTTGATGGATACTGATAGCAGCAGAAGAAATGTGCACACTTAAATCCATTTTATAAAACACATTGGCCCAGACCGAACCACTGGGCATGCCAGGGGCTTAGTTCTCTGCCACTCTGTCCTTCAGATTCCCAGGGAAATTCATGGACTTTCAAGTCTAGCAATTACTTTATGCCTTTACAAGGAGGGAAGGAAATAGGATGATAATTTCAATAGTAATTAAAAGCCAAGGATAAATTGTGAACATGAGTTGCAGCTGCTTGTTGCAAGAATTCCTCATATTGACTCAGCTTCCGGTTCTGGATCTTCTATTGTTTCACATCCTGAATTCTGAGTAAAAGTCCAAAAGGACTTTACCCCAAGCCAACAAATATTCCCTAGAGGAAGAATACACTTTTAAGTCTACTGTATGGGAGAGATAAAATTGGAGAGTGAAGAATGATAACTGTAGAGGCACAAAGACACATTTTCTGACTATATGGTTGGGGTTTTGTTTGGTTGAGTTTGAAATGCGCAGGTTTCATCTCATTACTTGTTCCATATCTGGGTCATACCTCCCTTCACACATACCTAAAGGAATGACGGCTTTCAATAGTCTATTTTCTCACATTTACTTTGGCTTGGATATGCATTTTCAGTAATTTCTTTGGAAAGTGTTAAGTGACTTATTCCTCTGCTTTCTGATTTACAGTGTGCTTATCTCTTCAGAAGAAAAAAACCCCTGCCTATTTATTAATAATTCTAACAACAAACAAAATTATAATGAAATTATGATACATTACTTTCGTGCTATTTCACAGGAATTAATATATTTAGATAGCATAACCTGACATACTGAGGGGGATCCTTTATGAAATCTTTCACCTCCACAGAGGCAAATCATAATTTGAACATCAGCACTATCATATACATCATCCATCAGTTGCTTTCAAGAATGCTGCAGAAGGGGCAATCACTTTCTTTAAGGTCTTTGTACAGGGGCAGTATAGGGAGCTGCACTTTTAACTGGGTTGTCTTGCACTGAGCATGCTCAGATAAGTCACGCCACCAAATGAAGTAACGACTGATGGGATTAAAAGATCTCCAGAAAAGGACTTTTTGATTGAAAGGATAAGAGAAATATTAATAAATATGGGCCTTGTAATTTAGAGTTTTCTCTATTTTGACCGTATTCCTCTATATGTTAAAGGTACATTAATCCACACATGCTTAACTGCTTTCATAATGAAACAGGGTAAAAGGGTGAGAAAAAAAAAAACAAGTGTCATACAAAAGTCAATCTACGTCTCATTGAGCTTCACATTCAATATCTGCTCCCAAAGAGCCTTAATTTCTGCCTTCTTATTGTTCCATGCTTCAATCATGATCTTTATGTTAAAAATTTGGTGAAGGGGCAACTTTTAATAAATTCTGCATTCTCATGAATATGAGTCGTTGTTTTAATGGCTCCTGCCACACGGCTTCTGCTGATTCCTTATTGCCAGCCCACTTGAGTTCTCTTTCTGTACTGTAGCATCTCCCTTATATCTCGCTTGGTCCTCTGCAGAATCCTTCCTTTTGCTGTCCATCTTCTCCTCAGTGTACTGATGTGAAGTCCAAACTGATAAACCTGAGCCCCTTTTGTACCGTTGAACAGCATTGTTTTTATCATTAGATGATGCAACTGGCATTAATTGATCTAAATAATGTTGGATTCATAGATATTTGTGAGTTCTACATTTTAATTATGCACTTCATTAAAAAAAAAAAGTACTTTCTTTTTCTTCATTTAAGAGCTGCTTGGTGATTATTCCTTAAGAATTTTGGGAATTTTCTGTGATCTGTTCTTCATTGAATGCACATTCTTTGTAGGATCAAAACCAGTCTGAAACAATGCAATTACGAGTTTATCCATTATTAGGCTTGTTTCTCAGTCAAAGTTGAGAAAATCATAGCCTTTCTTTTATTAGCTGAGATGTTGGTAACACACAGCATTCTTGCAAGCCAAAAGGCCCCTTTTGGGAATGAACATCCTTCAGAAATGTTGTCTCTTTCTCATGTATCAGCCTCATTTCTGCTGCCATTGAAGTCAAAAGCAATTTTCCATATGTGCTATTTTAGTTTTATTCTACTAAACGCAATACACTATTTGAAAAATCTCCATTAAAGAGAAAGTATATTACTATTTACTACATGCGTGATGTCCAAACTTGTCTTTCTCCTTCATTCTGTTTTTCATATGCTGTCATACCCAAACACAGTCTGATCTTCTATGCACTATGAGCACGAGTACTTCTGCTAAAATCTATTAGAATCTTTCCTTAGGTGAGTCTTTTTAGATAGCAGATGTACAGATACATGTGTATATATTTGCACACTTCATTATTTGCATAAGAGATATGGGGTAAAGGCAATTTTTTTTAATGTCAAGAAGTTACTTTAACTGTTTATCTGGAACACTTGTGTTAGCTCTTTTGCTACATTATAATGGATACGTAGATGCTGAGTTACTAAAGGCAGCTTTATGTCAACTTTCATAATCTAAATTATGTCTCATAAGTGACATAAAATCTCACTAATGTATTCTGGATACGCCGTAGATAAAAATATTTCCTCTTCATATAAAAATCCAGAAACTGCTCCAAAGATTGAAATGAAGACCTGATTATAGTGAAATAATAACTTGACGAAAACTTGAAGTGCATCTAAACAACCAAATTAAAGGTCTAAAAGCCTTACTGTAATGATCAGAAGATGTGAATGGTTGGAAATATGTTTTGGGCCTCTATTAAAGCATTAAGGGGATCAATATTATAGAATTAAGTTTGCTTGAAAATAATCTTCTAACAGTATGTGACAGTGCTGGACTGAGGGGGAGCTCTGAGCTGATCTTAGAGCACCAGCGTTACTGAGGCTGCCGGGTTGTCATTATGTAATTGCATCCAGCTGATATCCTTGCAGTAATCCCTGCATTTGTTGAATAACTCAAACCAGAAAATATGGTAGAACTCCTTCTTTCCTCTCTTTCCCATACCATATAATAAACTTGCATTTTGCAAGTTTTTGTGTTTATTTTTCCCAAATGCTTGCGATTCTTTCTTAGCTTAAAAATTCCACTTAATAAAGTTAGTTTCAGCTTTGCTTTCCTCCCCCTGCCCCAAAAGAAAAAGAGGCATACAGTTAAAGCATCCTTTTTCATTTGTAAACTGGATGGTACCTTACCATGAGAATGTCCTCAGCATTTTTCTTAGTGTTATTGCTGGCATTTGTTGGTCTATTGCTTGTTTTAATTTGTATTTAAATATGTTGCATAGTAGCAAGCCACACATGTCTTGTTCTCTGATCTGTCTGGAGTTATGTTCAGTTAAAGTTCACTTTAACTTGGTTGTCCTTGGGATTTTGGCTTGGCCAGAGAGGAAAGTTATCCGCAGAATTTAAATGTGAACTTCACTGGTGTTTAAAGCTCAGTGGCATTTGAACTAGAAGTTTGATTCTGGTCCACTGCTATTCTTAATTTTGCATTGTTCATTACTTCTACTGTAACAAATGTATTTCTGATGCCATGATTTGTGTTGTCCCTGGTAGCATCAACCTTACTCTAACTTCTTCTTGTGGCAAGAGTGGCCTGAAGGAAGCGCCCCTTGTAATTTGTCCTCGTATTAGTTTTACGGGCAATAGAGGGAAACTTCACCCAGATCCACAAACTGAGTTTGTTTAGTGTTGCTTAAAGAATTATACCCTCTCCTTAGATGCCATACTCAGACTGACTTTTTAAGTTGATATTTCTCTTTTATATATTTGTTTTTTAGAAAAAGAATAATCCCTGTAAGGCATTTTAACATCTCTCACCTGTGCAGTAAATGTTGTACATATGCATATCTCTCATCAGGTACACATACCACAAAGCATGGAGTGTCTTCATAGGGAGATTAGGCTAAAGATAAGGTGTTTAAATTGAGAACACTGTGAAAAAAGGTGTGAGGACATGTAAATAAAGGGGAAAATGTTCTCTGTAGGCCAGTAGCACTGCCGCTAATAAAAAGCATACTGTAATATTTCAGCATGTTTTATTTTAAAGATGAGATTTAATTTTATTTGGATATAACATAAATCCAGTCACAGCAATGGTTAGATTCAAGAAACCACAATATGTCAGTCTTTCATAACAAACAAAAAAGGAGTGTATTAATTTAAGAAAGAATTTTTTTTTCTTGTCTGCTTTCTAGGTTTGGCAGTTTGAAGGTGATTTCTGAATAGACTAAAGTACTTTTTCTTATTTGTGGAGCAGCCTGTTCTCTTCTGGTATTATATTCCAGGAAAGATTCACTGGGTGCATTCCTTAAACATGACTGTGCATAAAGCATGTGGAGATCAAGGAAAAATAAATTGCTTTAGACTAATAAGTTAGATCTACGTCTTTACTGTTGTTAGGCATAAATCTTCCTGCATATAGGTCTAAACAACTTCTTGTGATAGAACAAATGGTTCTGGAGAGATAGTTATGAGCATGAAGCCAGGAAATATGGATTTATGTTCTGTTAATTTCAGTAGGAAATGCAGACGACTGTTTTCCATGTATAAAAATATCTGAAATATATTCTGTTTGGTGAATTGCAGTTACATACAGCAGAAATCACACAGGTAAGTGTTTTCTGCCTCTACACATTTTCATATTTAGACCATTTCTGGTTCTCTGTTTGGATTTGTCAGGAGGTACAGGTTAAGTTCCACGATTCCATTATATTTAGGTTCTTAAATGGTGTTATCATTGTAGTTCTGGCCTCAGCAGCTCATGAAGGAATGTGACTAATATCTGTCACATGTAAGTCATTCTCTCATCCTCTTCCCAGAGAAGAAGCAATGGAATGTCTTGGTTTGCTAGAGATTTAAGTATTTATATTAAAATTCACAAGTTGGTGTGGGCTTATTTTAGAGACAACAAAGTCTTGAACTGGGAATGGAATGGCATGAGCTTTGTAGCAGTCTTTATTCTTTGTGGAATTTACTTCATGTATTTGCATGAGCTGAGAAAGATCTGTGTTCTGTTGGCAAGGAATCTTTTTTCTTGAGGCTTCCACTGTTCTAGTAACAGTTAACAGCCTTTCATGTAGAGCTTTTCTTATGTTCTCTGGGTCCAGACTCTTGAGGAAGGGAGCACATGGTAAAATACAATGTGTGCTCATGCTGGAGGTGGCCTCGGGCTTGCAGATAGCCATATACATGTACAAACACCAAAAGGATCACGCTTAGAATGCGGTGCTTCATTCCTGGCCAGCCCCATGCCCAACATTCACACAGGAGCTGTAATTTTAATGGCCAGAAAAGGGAAGAATTTTATGTGTAAATACACAAAATATTTTGATTTTTCATCATAAGTACAGGTTCTGTCTGGTGTAGTGTGAAGTTTTGCAACATGATGGGAAATAACATTGAAGAGTGCATTATTGTACTCATTGGGATAATTATATCTGTAAAATTACAATCCAACCTTGTAAAGTATTGTAGGATTACTCATAAGTAGTGATAAGTTGTTATAACAAGTCTTTGGTGAGTTGGTATTTGTAGATCAGGTCCATAATTAGAGGAAGATCCAGAAAGTCTGCTCACATAGAGGCAGTTTTGGAAAGATTTGAAGTCAGAAGGAAAGAATTTCTGGCACTTGCATGATTTTGAAATCAGGTCTGTAATGACTACAGTAAGAGAGTACTGCTTTTATTTATTTTAACTATGTAAAATATTTTTTTAAATTTAAATTTTACAAAATGTTTCCTTGTGGGTATCATAAACAAACGACTGGAATGTGCTGTCCTTGTGCTAATTAAAGATTCTCCAATCTATAGTGTCTCCATCAGCTACATAAGAACATTTATGTACTGCTTGTTTGAGGATGACAGAATCTGCAGCACATAAAATAGCACGTTTGGAAACCTTGAACCCTTTCCGTCCAAAATGATACTTGCTGTGTTAGATAACCATTTGAT
The DNA here is from genome assembly GCA_036630365.1 of Acanthiza pusilla. Taxonomy (NCBI): domain Eukaryota; kingdom Metazoa; phylum Chordata; class Aves; order Passeriformes; family Acanthizidae; genus Acanthiza; species Acanthiza pusilla. The sequence continues at coordinate 14,177,583 of JAXCHO010000019.1, forward strand.
AGCTATCCAAAACAGAGAAAGAAAAACAGAAATATGTCAAGAACAGAATATATATCTGCCTGAATGTATATATCATCAATGTTACAACATAATGCAAATGGGATTTTAACCAAAACTATTTATTGTGGAGTGGAAATGTTGTAGTGGTAGTAGTAGTACAGTTTATCTGTTATAAATTAAAATCCGCTAATATTAAATTAAAACCTTTACAAAACTGGTATTTTCTAAGGAATTTCAAAATGCAAAGAATACATGGACTACGAATGAAATGGAAATGTCTTCTACTACTATGAATAAAGGCCCCTGAATCTGCAAGCATTTGCAGGAGTAAGGGACTGTGAACATACCGGCAGCTCACTGGTTCTTTCTGTGGCTGATTTTGTTTGAAAGTTTCCAAGGATGCCCAAAGCTTTGATCCCAGAAACACCTATTAACTGTATTTTGCTAATAGGACTAGCTTTAATGGGGCTACTTACATGAGTAAGACAAGTGTTTGAATAACTTTTAAGGAATCCTTGCCTAGGTATTAATGGATAATATGAGCTATTAACTAATTAATGTGCGCTTGTGAATGGTGAAATGCTCCCGCAATCGCTTAAGACAGTCTCATAAATTTGCTAACACTAATCATGCAGTAATGCTACTAGTGTACTTAGTTGTCTTCAGGTTTGGGCCATGGTCTTCAATATACCGATAATTTAATAAAATTTCATTTGAGGCTTGTGACAGTTTAATGTTTAAACCAATCAATGTTTTTAAAGCAGTCTTAAAAGTGTCTATTTCATTGTGCTCTCTGGGAGAAAGAAAGCACTATGGAAGGAAAACACGTCTATAGAAGCAGCTGAGTAAGATCTTTCATAAATATTCAAGTGTGCCGTTTTCAGCTCCTGGTTTGATTGCTGAAGGGCTAAGGTGAAATCTGTGAAGTGTTCATTGGTGAAAAGATTACAGACCCAAAGTTGTCTTACAGATCCTTTATACCGTACTACAGTCTCACCCAGGGGACAATATGCGCTAACGTGACACTTCATGGGAAATCAGCGCTCAGCATGACTGTGCACCTTATGCTATTTTGCTGGTCTGATTTTTATTTCTCTGAAATAAATGGAAAGGTTGGGACAAATCCAGAAATATTCTGTAACTGGGCCTGAATAAGGAGGGCCTGAGAACAAGAGGTACATGGAGACAGAATTAAAGATCACCACCTTTGAGGCAGGTTGACTCACTGAGGAGATTTCCACCCATCTTGGTTTGCAGGGGACAGTACTTAAATGATGTTATACATACTTACTGTTTTCTTGACCAATCCTCTTCTGCCTTGTATACATACTGGGAGGTTTATGAGCTTCTCACAAATATCCAAGGAGGTCTCATGCATCTGTTTGTTCTTTCTGGTCCCAAATTCCTATTTGATTTATTTTCTGGCAGTCTTTTAATTAACCCCTGGGATCTATGGGAGCTCTACTGCCAGTTTCAAGAGGATTATAGCTCTCTGTACTCCCCCTCTTACTGTCTGGTAGAGTGGCATTGATGAGCTGCATGTTAGTTTTCTGCAGTGACATTTCCAACTTCCCCCATAATATTAAGGACATGAAAGAGGATCTTAAAAATCAAGCCTGAAGCTGTTTTGATCTTCAGAAAATGAGTATACAAGGAGGCTAGTGTTTCTTCCCATCAGCCTTTTCTATTATTTATTTCCCCATAAGTATTCCTTGGCCCACTGGAGCCATGGGGAAAAGCATTTTTTAGTTCCCACAGATATTCTTCTGTGTGTGGATGATATGATATACATGTGGAAGGTGACTGCACGCGGTGTTGAAAGGGAATCACTGATTCAGAAAGACTCTCCCATGACTGGGATTAACATGGTATTACATAAACACTTAATTACTTGAATTTAAGTATTACTGTGGTGTGTTGACCCTGGCTAGACACCAGATGCCCACCAGAGCTGCTCTATCAGTCCCCTCCTCAGCTGGATGGGGAGAGAAATGATAATGAAAGGCTCATGGTTTGAGATAAGAGCAGGAAGAGATCACTCAGCAATTGCCACCATGGGCAAAACAGACGGAACTTGGGAAAATTAGTTTAATTATTACCAATCAAATCAGAGTAGGATAATGGGAAATAACCCCAAAACTTTAAATAATGTTTCCCCCACCTCTCCCTTCTACCTGGGCTTGACTTTACCTCTGTTTTTCTCTACTTCCTCCCCTGCAGTAGCGCAGGGGGACGGGGAATGGGAGTTGTGGTCAATTTATCATGTCTCTGCCCCTTCTTCCTCCACAGGGGAGGGCTCCTCACTCTTCCCCTGCTCCAGCATGGGGTCTGTCCCACAGGAGACAGTGCTTCCCACAGGTTACAGTTCTTGAACTGCTCCAGCACAGGTCCCTTCCGAGGCTGCTCTCTGGCTCACAGCTGCCTTGGCAGCTCCTTCTCTGGCATGGGGCCCTCCATGAACTGCATGTGGACCTCTGCTGCCCCATGGACCTCCACAGGCTGCAGGGGCACAGCTGCCTCACCATGGTCTGCACCACAGGCTGCAGGGGAGTCTCTGCTCTGGCACTTGGAGCATGTCCTCCCCGTCCTTCTCCACTGACCTTGGTGTCTGCAGAGCTGTTCCTCTCACGTATTCCCACCCGTCTCTCTCTGTTTCTTTTGTTCTGTGCAGGTTTTTTTTACTCCCCTTTTAAGTACATGGTCCCAGAGGCTCTACCACCATTGCTGATGGGCTTGGCTTTGGCCGGCAATGGGTCTGCCTTGGAGCTGGCTGGTCTTGGCTCAGATCTGGGGGAAGCTTCTATCATCTTCTCTCAGAAGCTGTAGCTGGCTCATTACTCTGTCATGCAAACCCAGTACAATTATATTTTGAATGTGCTGCAGTGTAACAGTGCTTCAGTGTACCAATTCTGCAATAAATTCATATACGAAAGTGCAAGACAACAGTTTAACAAAAGATTTGAACCTGGAATGGCTCATAGTCACCAAAATGTTGGCCTAGACACCTGCACGACAATCCAGGTCACAGTCCTGCTCCTGCAGACAAAGCCTTTTTGGAGACATTTTGGAGCATTTCGTCAGATGGCATAGAATTATTCACAGCTGGGCTCTCAACAGGGTAAAGAAGGAATTTCTTTAGGAATTATTTATATAAAAATAGTATGTGCAGCATTATGGAATGGACCACATTACGCCGTATATTTCTAAATGTCTTAACATGTTACAGGCTTTGCCATTGTTATGGATTTCTTCCACAGTTAAAAACAAGATTGAAGTTAATGAGGATATATAGTGTTAAAAGTGCAGACAGAAATGACAAAATTTGCATTGATTTACACAATCATAAATGCAAAATGACCCCCTATCATTAAAGGAGTTGTGCTAGATTTACAGTAGTATACACAAGATAAGAAACTGGCCCAGGTCAGGCACTTTAGCAATAAAATGCATCCATTTATACGGTGAAAATGTACAGCAGTAAGAAATATGAGGATGCCAGAGTGATTCTGTCTGTCAGGACCACCAATTGCCTGGGTCAGCCTGCTGTCTAGGCTGGCTTTCATAGTACCTGCTTCTGTAAAGAATTTTCAGATCGCAAGCGCAAGTGGCACCTATCAAAAGTTTGCCAAGGACAGGAAGAAACAAAAGGTATGGTGACCCAAGCTGTTTCCTATATTGCTTAAACCACTGGCTTCCATGGTGTATATAATCTTTATTTTCTACAGAATAAATCCACACTGTTTTGGTGTCCTGGTCACAAAGAGTTCTTTTTGCTTACAATTAGTTTAAAATAAAGCTGATGACAGCCTTCCTTAGTTTACATTTTTGATGGAAACCTTGTGCTCTTTCACGCTGTATAAACTTTTTCAGAGACAATTTAAAACTTTTTAAAAAGTGTTAGCACAGTGATGGTGCAAAGATTTGTTATACTGGTCCTAGCCTGTGCCTGGTAATCTTGAAGTCTCATGCACATGGGAAAATTTTAAGCTTCTGGAAAAATGACAATATTTTTTCATGGAGATCAGAGGCAGATTCTTATTCCTATATCTTGAAAAATATCCACTTAATCCTTACTACTATGGATTTAATTTTAAATTATTGTCTTTCTACAGAGATAAATGAATGTACTGGTAAGAACAGTAATACAGTAGTCTGGCTGGCACTCCACTATTGTTCCGGTAGGTACAACCATCCGGAGCAGACACTTCCAGGATTGATAGCAAACTTCAGTCGTTCAATATGGCTGGAAATACCAGTCCATCTTTAGTGAAGGGCACTATTAATAGCCAGGTAAAAGCATTTGTGTATTAGAAAGTTCCAGTTATGGTCATATTGTGTCAGGAAGATGTCAGTGTTCTATCTCGTCTTGCTACTAATGATTACTAATACAGTACTTACAGGATAATAGATGGAGAGGGATGGATTACAAAGTTGTAAATCAATCAAAGTTTTTGTGATACATTTATATGGTTTTGCAGCTTGTTAAATCATCAAAACCCTCAGATTGATTTTTACTTTAACAATCAATCCTCTCTATGTTTTTTAACATTCAGTCAAGAGTTAAATTTTTCTAACTATAAATATTGAGAAAAGTATTATGACAGTAGCAGGAAGATTTATTACATTCTGATGGCAGAGCTGAGAGGAGGTATATACTATACCACTGAGGTGTCAAGATGCAAAGGTTGATTAGTCAGAAAGATTTTGTTTTACACAGAGGAAACTCATCTATATGTTCATCAGCTGATATGCAACAGGAATTCATCTGCACAATTCCTTACACTTGCAGATGGTCTGATATCAGCCTGCATATAGGATAACATTCATGTTTGTATTGAGAACACTTAAAACATTATCAGTGATGAAGCTATGGCAGTACACAGGTAACTGTCACATCTAAGGCTGTACAGCTACCCAATATTCATCATGGCTTCTGATAAGCAGTAAATGACTCTAGAAGATCCAGGCTTCCTGTTCACACATTTACTCAAAAGATGATATTCCAAAATAAGAAGTCCTCTATGGGAAAGATAGCAATTAAGTCTCTGGGTATAATCAGCTGCTAGCTTTTAGGTTTACAGGCAATTTTCTATTTGAATACTATCCAATAGGTATATAAATATCTGAGAGCTGAACTTTTGACAAAGTTTTGCAATTGAGTCATCTGTAGACTAGGAACAAGACTAAAACTGCCTGACATATTTTGTGCAATTAATGTGTCTTCCAAAAAGAGCATGGGTTTATTAGGTATTTATCAGTTTACTGTGAAAACTGGTCTGTGCAATATTTAGAATGCATAGCACTGTACACAAGGAGTTATGCTCGCCCACTGAACGTTGGTTGGGGAAGGAGATTCTGAAAAGGTGGAGGCTGCAGATCTGTAGTGGGGAGCTTCTTTGATAGCGCGTGCAAGCATCCCATGTAGCTCTAGAAGGTGTTTCTATCTGGCACCAGCTAAGCCACACAGAGCTGAGGACCCTCCCTTATGGGGAATGCCCTGAGTGCAGCAGTGTGCAGGAGGTGAGTGCAGCAGCCGTCTGAGCTGAGATCCAGGTAGGGTGTGCTGCATTCTGCGGCTCTCCCCAAGCATCGCCATTGCAAAGGTGCCATCAATGTCCCAGCTAAACCACTTTGGCTTTTGCTAACCTGGGTTACTGCTCAAGTAGAGCACACAAGTAGCATATATATGTCCAGTTTGTAAATGCTGAGCTGACAATTATTTGCTCATATCTTGCCGCATATATATTTTATCTTAAACTATTTTTATTAGAAAAAAAAGCTGGTATTATGTGACCAAAACACTTATTAGAAGGATTAAAAATAGGTTAATGACAGATATCTAACTATATTTGTGTAAAGGGAGAGATTAATTTGGTAGATTTATTTCCAGTAGGGCTCTCTGGGGATCTAGACTTGTTTTGATACCAATATTTTTGTCAAAAGCCCCCAAGACAATGATGAAAAACATTAGTTCCTAAAGTCTGTAGGCAACACAAAAAAAACCTTAAGAATGTGAGCAGTAATTCTGTCTTAGAAAAATATAGTACCTTATGAATATTATTTCAATATGAGTTGTTAATGATGTAGCTAAAACAGGCAAAGGTTTCCTTGGCTGCATCAGAAGAGAAGTACCTGAAGAAGTAAAGAAGTTCAAACAATATTGGCACGATCACTTATAAGATTGTTTTCTGGGGACCACGCTTCAAGAATTAGATGTGGAAGTAAGAGAGTTCAAATGCAAGCCATGAAAATTGTACAGGTGCTGGAAAACAAGCCTTATTCTTCCAAGAAAAAAAGCAAGTTCTACTTACACAGCTTCTTAGAGATAAGGTCAAGAATCACATGGATACCCTTCCATGGAAAAAAATGTGATAATTGGGCTTTTCTCTCCTGCTGACAAAGCATAACAAAATCGAATGGCTGGAAGCTGTGAGAGTAATTAGATGCAGGAACTGCTTGCCAGGTGAGCTGGAGGACTCCTCATTGCTTAGATTTTTAAGGAAGGGAGATTAGAGTTTCTTTTAAAAAAAGGTAATCTGGCTTCACCAAGAAATTTTAATACCTGTGTGTTTAAAGGGAGAGGAATGTGGGAATGGCAGTGAAAGTGGATTGCTGAAGATTTCCAGTTATCTTTTCTTTCCTTGGAGTTCCTTCTTTCTTTTAGGGTTTTAGCAAGAACTGAAATGCTTGCATTGCTCTCTCTGAAATGCTTGTGCCTTGCTTTGTGACAGAGCCAGCTCTGCATTAAGACAGTGGTTATAAAGAGTTCTCAAGCTTCAGAGCTTCAGCCAGTCAAGAATAAATTTCCCCAGACATCCAATTAAGTATATAGATCCAAGGATTTTGTTTGTTTTCAGCTTCCTCTGAAGGAGTAGAGGCTGACCATAAAGAGACATGGGACGCCAGCTAATGTGAGCTGGTGTTCTTTTATACAGACAATCCTTTAGGAGTGGCTGACTTGCCTTGCTCACCTCCTGTGTTAGACTGACTGCTGCCTGCCAGGGAATACGCCTGGAGCCCACATGGGGAAGGCCCTCAATAGCAGAGACTAGAGTTCATTTGCTGAGACCACTTGAGCATATCTCACCTCAGCAGTTTCCCTCCTCTGCTGAAGATTTCCCTCTTGGATTCTTGCTTGTGCTCGTCTACCTTCTGCCTCAGCAAGTACTTTACTACCACCATGGGGTCAAATATTTTGGTTGGATGAGAAATTTTGAGAATTTTTTTTTTGGCTATCTGGATGAAATTTAATAGCTTCAGATTAACAAATGACCATCTGTAAGCATCTAATAATTCTCTCTATCTTTGAACTATAAAATTTTGAAATACAAAATTTAATTACTTTTATTTAGGGGTCTTTGCTTAACAGAATTAGAGTTGTGGTTCCATTTTCTCATTAGGTCTTTTTTGAAGACACTCCTACAATTCTGGGTATTATTGTCCTGTGAAATAACTCTGAAAAACCCTGCATCTTTCTCCTGGAAACTGTCAGCACCGGTTTTACTCGATGAAAAGCGTCAATAAGGACAGATGTCAAAGCTTGTGCTAGTCAGGATGAACTGCAGATTGTTCTCGAGCAAACTGGGAGGAAGGGGCATTGGTACACACACACGCTAAGGCAACATAATACCCTGTGCCAAGGAAAAATTCCTTTGGTCATTGTATGGCTGCAGTATGAGAAGTACAAAGGGGTCCAGAGTATCTTGAACCCATTCTCTAGTTTTACTGGTGTATGGGTTTGCAGCATGAAGAGTGAATGAAGATTGTACCGCTTAATCAGAGCTTCCTGGCAGCACTGGTTCCTAACATATATGTGATATATGCTAGTACGCTCCATTTGCTTTATTACTTTGTAGAGAGGCTTACAGTTTAACCAGTATTAATGATGAACCTGGAACTATGGCACATCAAGTTCCTTTAACAAATGTAACAAATGACGTAGCCACATTCAGCTCAGCCCAGAAAACCAAAGGTGCTTTAGAGCAGGCAAAGTGTAATTCTGGTGACTGCTGAACCATTCAGTCTGCCAGGGCATGGGTCCAGTAAAACTCAAACAGAGGTGATGTTTGAAGTTCCTGTGCCCTTTGTCTGCTTTTAACTTTGCACTATAAGCAAGGCTGGAAGATAACTCACGGTAACGCTCAGTGACACATTTCTTAAACAAGTGTAGTTTCTTTTAAAATCGCAAATATAAAGGAAAAGAGTGAATGTTGTGTGTAGTAAAGTTTCCATGTTTATTAGAAAGGTAAAGACAGTGACAGAAACACAGAGAAATTTGGGCATTTTTGCTAAGCAGTTACCCTCAGGTATGAATTTGGCAGCTGTTATAAATGTTTCCCGTTTCTCTGTAGCACAGTGATCTGATTTAATACTAAACCCAAAGTTTGGGGACAAACAGTTTGTTCTGCCCAACCTTCTGAAACTCATCTTCAGATGCTTTTGGTGAATATTTGCTGTAATATATTCTGTTTGCCTTGCAGTTTGTAGGTTGAATATAGTTTTATTTTCTCACTATATGTGTGTGAGCAACACTGCAGAACAGTGCTATCTGTTATTCTTTCAGTTTTGTTATTTGCAGTGTTACACTTTTTCTCAACTAAAGTATGTTAAACATTTATTATAAACATACACATATGATTGCATTTAATGGACACATGACAAGAATAAAAAATAGGGCAATTTTTAAAATTATACACAAAGTCAGATATAGTTAAAACCTTCTTTGAATACATTATGAGTAGTTAATAAATTACTGAAAGTGCAAATCAGCTTTGCAAAGGGTTTGCAAAGAAGAAAAGAGCTACATTTGTCATGTTTCCTATAAAGTAATGTGTCCAATGGTAGTTCTAAAATACTTGGCAAGAAAAATCTCCTATTTAGTTGTAGGCCCAGAATCTCAGGCCCAGATTTAGTTGTACTGAGGAAACTCCTGGAAATTAATGTGAAATGAAACTACTCATTGGATGGTCTTGCTTGTTGAGCCATTAAATGAACTCTTTAAATGCATTTCTGGTTTTGATTTTTGTTTTGGTACGAGTGTTAAAAACCAAAGACATAAAAAGAATAATGGGCTGCTTAGGATAAAGCATTTTATTACTGACATTTTTCTGAGATTAGAGCAGGCTTTTCCAACAAAAAAATAAAGTCTAGAAACTGAGAAAATAAATACTGTTTGAATTATTTTCATTGTTCTCTGTATCACTGCAATAAACTTCAGCTATAATGCAGATGTTTCATTCTGTACACATAGTTTAAAATAAAACAGTAGGACTTCTGGTCAGCAAACAAAGCAAACAAGACAGGCTTTCCTGAAATGCTTCTGCTTTTTCACTGCTTACTTGTATTTTATTGATAAAATATTTTGCTACTTCCTGACTGTGTAATGAAGTTGATTAAAAAAAAAAATTGATATACAGAGGAAAAGAACGAATCACATAAAAAGGGGTCAACTATAAAGAAAGAAAACCACTCATTCAGCTGAATGACATTTTGCTTTAACTCAGAATTCTATTTTTCATTCATTTTTGGCCAATACCCATGAAGGTTTTCTTTTGCTTTTATCTGGGCTTTCTTTTCTCATCTTATGTTTTTAGCTCCAGACTCCCAGTAAGGACTGTACTGTTATCCAGCTCTTGTATTTTTGTTGAAGCCATAAGTTTCAGCTAGATCTTTCTGTATTTTGCCCCAGGCATTTGTCCCACTTTCCTTTGACAGAAGAATAGAAGACCACATTTGTGGTATTCCTAAATTAATTATACTTTTCCAGGCTTAAAATACTGTGGCAGATCAACAAAACAGTAGCAGAAAACTAATTCCTTCAAAAAATATGAAAAAAGGAAGTTGTATAAGATGGTGTAATTAATCTTGCAATAAAAATAATTGTTTACAGTTAAAATTAATGTAACATGCATTCCTCAGCAGATAATAAATTATGGGTTTTCTCATTAGCATTTGAATTGATTTCCTCTAATTTCTGAGGAACACATGAGCATGTGACTAGATTAAGTTTAATTGGACTACAGCTGGCACTGATTGTGTGTGGATAGGGTGGGGGTTTTGACTGATGTGGCATCTTCCTGCGTTGTGTTTCATTGTCTGGTTCTTCCTGTTCAGCCTTTTCTGCACGGGTTATAATGTACCATAAGAAATACTAGAAAATTAAAAGGGGAAAGAACCTTCTGTGAACACAGAAAAAATGTAGGTGGAGTATTTAAAGAAGGTCTGTGGTGTCAGCCAGTGAGGCTGAGAGCGAGGCAAACGTGGTGCCTTAGAGCAGAGTGCTCCGCAGTGGAACAGGCACATGACGCAGACATTGTCAGAGGCACTGCTGAGCAGCCCTCTGCGGCATCCTCACCAGCTGAATGTCACTGCTGTCACAGCAGAAAGTTCATCCTGCTCTGTATTTTGCTCCAGAGCTCAGTTTAGTGTTTTAGCAGGAAGGAGCTGGGGCAGGAGTATGCATTCTCTCTTCCTAACTCTCGTTGCACAGGCAGTTAGCTGCGCCAGACAATGAGATTTTAAAATTTTGCTGCTAGCATTGCTGCAGTTCCTCTATCAGCCTAGCAAGCCCAGATTTCTTCATCCAACAGTGGCCACTAATACCTGCCCATGAAAGGGCATGGGATTAGGTCAAGCATATAGTGATAATCCCCTCTCTGAGCTTCTAGTTTTCATTGATGTACAACTCTAGGATTTTGTGAAGCAAAGGTGATATCTTTATGTTTAATAGCCCTGGATGGATTTTTCTCACATGAAAATGTCTAACACATTTTAGAATTCATGTGGAATCTTCAGCTTTCCCAGCATCCTGTGTCTTATTTTGCTAGTAAAATTGTGCATTCTTAGAACTGTTTTAATTTCATACTCTCTAATTCTTGTATTCCAAAAGACCTTTCACCTACTTCATGCAAGTTCTGATTTTTATACCTAGGTTCATGTCTTCTCAGAGACAGGGATTTAAGCCAGAGTCCTGCTCTATTTGATCATTTTTGTGAAGTTGCTCCATGTCCCAGTTGTTTTTGCTGGCCTTTTCCTTCTATTTTTAAATTCTACTACAATTTTTTTAGCTAGAGAAGCCAAAACTGTTACTGAGTACTCAAGAGTAGCTCATTCTGGATTCATACAGTGACAACGATTTCTGCTTTTTTCTCTGCTCCTTTCTGAAGACTGTAGATTCATAGGGAGTACCCTGCTATTCAGTGGACTGAGGGTGGCAGAAACAACCAAATATAGAAAGATACATGTTGGAAAGAGCATCATGCAAGTAGTGGGTAGTTTAGAAACTATTCTTGTCTTCTACAAAGATATTTCACATGCTGAAAAAAGTTTAAAGAATCTGTAAATGACAAAATAAATTCAGTGGAGGAAGTATTGAACTTGGGGCATATGGTGAGGTTATTAATGAGTAAGAAAAGGCCACAAGGTATAATGGAAAGACAGATGCTAATAGTGAGCAATTTAATAAGAAATGCAGATAGAGCACCAGACTCACTCACACTGTAATTCAATTTAGGTCAGCATTTGAGGAAATATATGAAGAATGAATTTGGATCATGCTGTATAATCTTGGTTTTGATTCTCTCAGTCGTCTTTCGTCTTCCAGGTGCTTTCCATCACAGCTAGAGATGAAAAGCAATGTTTACTGTTGGTTCATGCTATACTTGAAACAACACATGTGAGGGGAAGTACAGAGAATGTTTTACAAGTAAAATTTAAATAAAAATATTTTAACTAATAGATTCCTCATATAGTTTTCCAGAACTGATTTTTAAATCTACACTGAGAAGGCAGACAAAGATATTTCAAAAATGAGTAGAGGACTAAGAGACTGCATATTCATGGAATTATCTTTAGATGTTTCTTCCTAAGCAAGAAAATCCACAGGTAGATCAAACCTGATTAGAATGGGGAGAAAACAGAAAAAGACAAGGTGGAGGTAAACCTTATCCAAAATACCAAGAAGATAACAAAGAAAGAGTGAAGGATATTTAGGTTTTGCTTGCATTTGGATTGAGGAGCTGCCTACTGCTTAAGATACCCTATTTACTCAGCTCTTTCTGTTAAGTGTACATTGTAGAGCATAACTGGAAATGTAGACCTTGCAACTTATGAAATATTTGGTCCTTTCTAGTAGATATTTTTGGCAGAAATGAGAACATATACAGAATTGCCTGTTCTGCCTACTTCATCCTTTTTTTCTGGAAGGTTGATATTAGCTTTTGAAATATGATCTTAAAAATGCCCAAGACATTTCCCTGATGCATGTACAAAATAAAATTTAAAAATATATATATAGAGATAATTTTTCCTTTATTGGGATAAATATACTTTGCAGTATTTATTCCCCCATGTGAGAATTTGGCCAGTAATTATACATTTGCTTTTCCATCATGGCTTCTTAAACCTCTGTGTACACTGAGGAATGCAGTTTTATATTTTGTCTGAAGAATTACAACTCTAGCAGTGCACTGTATGCTAGCACCATGCTGAGACATTGGCTTACCACTAATTTGAAAAAAAGAACATCCACTTTTTCAGGGACTGATGCTGTGTCTTCTAGATGGCTTTTCATGGATTATTTTCTGCCAAATACTGTTTAGATATTTTCTAGGTATTAAAAGTCTGTGATTAGGAAGGGTAGAACCTTAGATATCCTGGTAAGAAACCAATTTCAGACTATCTGTCACTTGGGATCAGAGCTGTTAAAGTAACATCTTGTAATCAGGAAAGAAGAATCTTGATATCAAACTACATTTCTTAGTCAGATCTAGATATAGTTCTCTATTTCATTATATGTAGAAGTGTATTTATGTTTATTATTATGTCACAGGCCTGGTACTTACAGTGTTCAGATTTTCCAGACAGAAAAACTCCAGCTCGCATGTAGTGTTTTGAAAGTATTTTTTTAATATTATGGATGTGAGGTTTATTGTGTGTGCCAAGGGAGATAGGATTACCAGGCTAGTGATCCGTTGGCAGAGGAATGCCCTTTTCAGAAGCAAGTTAAGATTCAACCCAGGGAGGTTAGCAGCAGTGATGCTTCTGCAGTGGTTTCCAGAAAAGCCAGCTGCTGGTGCTGTGCCTGAGGTTAAAATAATATGGTCATTGTTGAGAAAAAATAAGCAAGAACAATTAATTGCAAATCTGATCAGATCTGTTCTGCATTGTGCTTTTCTTTTCTTGTACTTCTTTTGTCCCATCTCCAGCTGCGATAAAAAAACAAAACAAAACTAATCCTAACCATAAAGTACTAAAGTCCGTATTATATTGCAGCATTAATTTGGAGAGATGTAATGAACTGCTTAGCTTCTCAATGTTGGTTTAAAAAGCATTGCAGATTTCTAGGGAACCTTCAACAATCAAGGGCTCTTGTAGCCTCCCAGCCTCACCAAATTTTTTCTTCTGTTCTCAGTTTATATGCCTATGTCCTCTCGAACTGGAAAATGTTAGGTGGTCTCGACTTGACTCTTGCTTCAGTGACATGCTCTGATCAAAGTGTACATTATAATTTGATTGCAGGAAAACGTGCTGTGTACCATCATTAATAGGCTGGGCTGTCAGTACAGGATTTCAGCCTGCTGAGAACTTTCAATCTTCTGTGCTTAGTGTGCATTAAATCTCTCATCATCTACAAAATGCCTTCCCTCCCCTACTTACTTTGGGCTGTAGGAGAGCTATAGTCCATAACCTTTGTTTTCAGTTTTATCATAAATTGAAATACACGCACACTTAAATTTTCCTAATAAATAAAGTGCTATGTTGTTCTAAAGCTGCCTTTTCACCTCATTACAGCTCAGCAGAGTGGAGAGTGATGTCATGGTTGACCCAGCACCAGCATGCCCATAAATGATACAGTATGTTCCCCCCTTTACTTCCTGGCTAAAGCACTGGGAAGGAGCTTAATATGAAATTCATGCCGTGATGACAGATTTAAAAGTTGCTGCAGACTGTAACAGACAGCAACTGCATTTTGCAGACATACATGACACATACCACTCTCTTGTATTCCTAAGTGATGACATTTTCAGTTTAAAGACTTATGCTTCTATTGCGCATTATGGCTGTCTGTCTACAAAATTAGGCAGGAGGAGGGAAGGAAAGGACAGGACAGAGAAAACACTGAACTGGATATAAAGCTCTGCTTGGAGAATATGTCAAATATTAATCAGTGGCTGGAGGGGCAGCACACACCAGTTTTCAAACAGGCTGCACTGCTGCTCTGTGCCTTTTGGGGGATTTCGGCTGTTTGGAGGCAGACAAAGCAGTTGTGCTTCATCTGGGGAAACGGGCCCCTCGCACTTTTAACAAGGAGACTCTGAAAACCCAAACGGTGCTAAATTGTAAATTTGCAAGCAGGAAACTAACACACCAAACCTGAGACACCCTTCTTTGGCTGGGCTTCCCAAGCAATTAAATAAATAGCCATCAGGTTGTGTCTCCAGGGCAATAAAACGTGTCACTGCGGAGAATTTACAGGAATGGGCCAAGGAGGGTGTTGCCTGATAGAGAGCTGTGACGTTCTGCGTTTGCACCTATGTCTGCTAGGGAAGCTTCCCATGAAAGTAAGGCTTGATTGTAAATATAAACACTGGTTTATAACCTTGGCATCTCCCATCACCCTCTGCTGGCTGTCCTTTTCTGCATCTACTCAGCACCACAGCTTACATGACAGGTAAATAGTCCCTCAAACTGATATAAAGCAAAGTTATGCAAATATGTAAGAATGGATTGCTAGCATTGCACTAGATCAGAAAAGAAAATTACATTAGCCTCTTATCAGAAGACATTTCATACTGTTACTGCAGTTTATGCCAAATAGGCAACCTCCTCCACTGGAAAACATATCCATTAATTTCCTGCAGGATTCTTAGATGCCTGACCAGGATTTCAGAAGAGCCGAAGAAATAGAACACCCTTGAGAATTCTTCCACATTCTCTTTGGAGACGCATGTGTGCAGAAACAGGATTTTATGATATTTTTAGATGCTGAGCACCCTTAAGTGAAAGTTGAAGGAAATCAGTCCCATGCAGAATTATGTGTCTAGCGTGGCAGGAGTGCCCAGTCACAAGAGACATGATCAATAAAGCTTATAGTTTATGCACCTCAATATTGAGTTTCCACATTTTGATTTAAGGAGTTTCCTGTAACATAACCCATGGGGGCTAAATTTTCTTGCGCTGCATGAATGAAATGTTGCCATTTGTTCAATATTCAGGTTATTTATCATTTGGAGTCCTACCCATATTACTGAAGCCAAATCTCCTCACGGAAAGAAACTATTCTTAAAAGGAGTACAAAGCTTTGCTTCAATAAGATATCAATGAATGAAGAACAAATTTGGTTTAATTAAATTAAAGCAGAATCAAAACTTGAACACAGCTGAATCCCCAAGGTTTTGTCTCTCAAGCAAACTTTTTTGAATTTAAAAGGAGTTTTGGATTTTTTGACCATGTTAAAATCATGAAGTCCTGCAAAATTCATCAAAAGATTGGGTCTTTGAGATTTCCATCTTTGGTTCTCAGCTGAGTTTGCTTACAGAAAGATTGCAAAAGCATGTCTGCATGTAAAGGTTCAGTTCTTCAACAGACAACCTGATGTATGAGTGATATTTCAAGTATATCACCTATTTTGCAATACATCCTATTATCTGGAATTTATGTGTCTGAGTAAAACCTGTGAAAACACCTAAATGCCCAACCCTCTGGTTTTCAAGAGATGTCACACTTTTCCCCACCAGTCTTAGCGGAAATGTTGTGAACTGTTTTGACACAGATAGAAAGGTATGTGGTTTTCTCTCTTCTGTTACAGGTGCCAGAGCAGTGGGAGCATCTTTTTCATTTTTCATTCATTCCAGTTTCCCACATGCATATCAATTTATCTTTGTCGCTTGCAGAGTCTCACTTAGCTGAGTAGCTCTCATTTGTCCCCTGACCTTTGACTGCTACAGGTTGAGTATAAGGATAAAGAGGGGAAACTGCCATGAGAAAGGTGTCTTTTTTTCTCCATCAACCCCTCAAGGAATTGAGCTTCATCGCTGCAGAAAATGTAAGGATGTTTTGTAAGTTTCTGTATTTATTTGCATTCCAAAACATGTTTTTAACAAAAACTGAAAAGAATATGAAGAAGTAATTGTATTTTATGGAAGGTCAGATTAGGGTAAATTAGTACAGAAGTCATGCAGATTTCTTCATAGCAGAAAAATGCATTGACAGTGAATGTCAGATTTTTGTAAATTGTAGGCTTAAACTAGAAATTATTAGATTGCCATCAGTTTGCTAGTTTTGTTCTTTTACAGCATATGGAAGATGGTTACTAATTTTTCAATATTAAGTTATTTTATTATGAAACGTAGCTGATGCTGTAAAATGGAAGGAATTAGAGGCTGTTTTAAACTAGTGGCTGGTTCTCCAAAGTTGAAGAATGGATTAGTAACATGTGAAAAGGGAAATCTCCAGGGATGAAATATTGACCAAGCCAGCAGGTCCTCAACAAATGAAAGCATAACCAACTGGAATGTTATTAATCACTACTTCTGGTGTTGACATTTTTTGTTTGTTTTTTCCCAGGCAATATCATTATTTGCAAAGTGTAATACTTTAAGTAAAGTTCTGTAAAAAATATTATGGAGGTTTTGTCCATTTAGTTATCCTTACTCTGATTATTGCTAAAAAGTTAGTTCATGGAATCTTACTATTTTCCAAGTTTTCCCTGGAGACCTGAAACTATCATGAGTATGTTTTGCCAGATCTTCATTTGTGTGAATCATCCCCCCAGATCTTGCTGACAAAATGGGCTGCCCTAAGTAAATGCCATTTTACATTTTACATTTTGAAAGAGATCCCTGTGCAGGTAGTGACAGTAAATTAGTGAAAATTATAAATGGAAGAAAACACCCTATTCTTAAATATAATTTATAGCTATTAAACTTGGAGCACCAGAATCCTGCCTCTGACCAGTTGCATGTGATTTCATGAACCTGTATTTAATTGCATAAAATGTGATTAACAAGTTATATATTCCTGTGTATCAGAAATATAAGATTAACTCTGTGTGCTTAAACCTTTCTTTCCTGGGATGGAAACATGGCCCTGTTTCAGAAACGGCCATCTGCATCCCGAGGAAGTAACAGTGTCCTTGGACTGTAGCAGCCATGGGAGTGGTACTAGCTAGCTCCAGTTGCCATCTGAGTCAGTTGGGAGTTCTCCTGGACATGCCAGGTGAAAGACGGTAGAACCAGACGATCACCTGACCGCAGGAAGACTTAAACTTCTTTAGAAGTTTAAGTGGAAGAAGGGAAGGAAGGAAGAAAGGTCATCTCATGACTTATATTAGTCAGGCAAGCTTGCTGGCCTGCTGCAACATTACTGGGAGAGGACCCGACACCTAAGCATCCTCAGGCAGTTTGTAATTAGAAATGCCCCATAAATATGTGGCAAAACTTTGTTAATATGTGTTTGAATGTGTATGTGCTTCTGGATTTACACATAGAAAAATATATGCTAAATGCATTGTGTTATATTTTAGGCAGATATGCCGCAAATTAAATTACAGTGGCAGGGAGATTGACCCCAGATCTGATTAGCATAGAACTGAAGATGTACACTAAATCATCCTATTTTCTTTATTTAAGAGTTGACTGGAAACAAGCCTGGTATTATTTAAACTGGTACCATTCATTGTGATCAGTAGAAAAATAAGTTCAGAATTTGCGTACATAAAATGCTAGTTTTTCTTTTTAACTTTCTACTAGTGAATGAGTCTACAAATCTTATCCTTAGAAACACAAGTTATCTTCTTGGAGTCAGTGGTTTCTCATGTGAGGAAGACCAGAGTGCTTGAACTGATATTGAACTGCAGTAAAGGAAAAAGGCCTTTCCTCTCCTTTTCTTGTATTTAAGAAGGAATTTTTATTTCACATAGGAGACAGATATGTCCACCTGCATCAGTGCAACATCTCTATATAATTGTTAGCCTGTTAGAGTTCAAAGTGTATTATTTCCCTTTGTTGCTCTCCATGATCTTTGTATCACACTGAAATGTCTCTGATCAGAGAGCTCAGAAGGTATGGCAAATTGACAGGACAAATGCTGGAATTAGACCTGCTGATCTACTTTAGTCCACAAGAGACACACCAGATTTGTATGTGGGAATGAGTGACATCAACTGCCTTGAGATATATGACTGATGGAGACCTGTCTGTCTTCCAGACTGCTTCCAATCTGTTTGACAAGTGAAGCTGTGGGGAAAAATTAATGATCATGAGGTGTGCTTTCCTCCAGAACTCTGGCTAGTATGTCCAAACTAGTAGGCACAGGACCAGTTGCAGTGGAGCATGGCAGCCTATGTTGGGCTTCAGGAATTCGTGCTCCAGGCAGCAACTCAAAATTAACTGTTTGCTGTCCTGTATGTATTTTTTCACCTTCATGTGTTTTTAGCACTGGTCTTGAAGTCTAGGAGGTGACATGAGTCTCACATTGACAGCATAGGAAAAATAAATGTAGATTTGGGAGCTGAAAAAATACATAAATAACATGAAAGGGAGGAACACATCAAAGAATAAATATCAGTGCTAAAAGCACCCCTTGCTGTATCAATGTGTGTGTAACAATGACAGACATGATTCTCATTCTGTTTAAAAAAATGCTTTTACATTATTCTCCTCAAACCCTTTTTCCATTTTTCTTTTTGTAAGGGCTACCAAAAAAATTTTATAACAACATGGGGACAAATCCGGTCTCGCTGCTTACTTGTATTTCTCTGTCGCTCTGTCATTTTCAGTTATCTTGTCTTGGAAAGTGAACTCTTTAAGTAAAGCCCCCTGTGCTTTATAGCACCTGTCACAGTGTGTTCAGGTTCATGGTCACATTATTGATAATATATAATAAGTAAATCTAAAATCTGTTAATAGACAATATTCAAGTGCATGCTCAAACCAGCAAACAGTAGTCGCACCAAAAAGATCACAAAAAGGAGGTGCATAAGAGATTAGTCTGATGGTCTCATGGTCCTTTGGGCAGACCTTGTACGCATGATAGCTGTTGGGATTATTTTCATGCCGAAGATGAGCACATTGTATAATTAATACAAGTTTGTAATGTTATATTGTAGAAAACCACATTAACAGAATTTTGGATGGCAGATGCAAAGGCTTTCAAGCAGCTGTGGTGATGGGAATTACCAGAAAAGGTTAAAAACCAAATACAACTGATGTCTGGTAATAACTCATTTCACCAATCATGCAATTGGAATGAATAGGCAAAGTAAGTCAGGATAAAGGACATCCGGAGATGACCATAAATGACAATGCAAAATGATTTTTTTGTGGTAGATGGTGTTTGCCTAGGAGGGGTGGGGGAAAGAAAAGGCTAAGCAGTTAAAAACAGTAATTGTATCTCTTAAAATAGCAGATACCTCTTTATCTAATACATGTCATACAGAGCCACTGACCTTTGATGAATAAATCTCAATTTAAATTTCTCTAAAGTTATTGCAAAATGTAGTATGGCTTATTTTTGTTATTTAGAGCTGATCACTCTAAGTATTTACAAGGCTTTTGCCAGCCAGGTTATGAATCTCACTTGACAAGAAGCAGTGGCACTTCTTGTAGCTGCTCTCCAGTAGGCTGAAAGATTTAACATCTGGACAATGCTCTGGCAGAATTTTCTCTGATTTCAGATGATAACAAAAATGTGTCTGTACTTACCTTAAATTGTTTCTGCAAGAAGATTTTTCCTTTCCCTTCCCTTCCCTTCCCTTCCCTTCCCTTCCCTTCCCTTCCCTTCCCTTCCCTTCCCTTCCCTTCCCTTCCCTTCCCTTCCCTTCCCTTCCCTTCCCTTCCCTTCCCTTCCCTTCCCTTCCCTTCCCTTCCCTTCCCTTCCCTTCCCTTCCCTTCCCTTCCCTTCCCTTCCCTTCCCTTCCCTTCCCTTCCCTTCCCTTCCCTTCCCTTCCCTTCCCTTCCCTTCCCTTCCCTTCCCTTCCCTTCCCTTCCCTTCCCTTCCCTTCCCTTCCCTTCCCTTCCCTTCCCTTCCCTTCCCTTCCCTTCCCTTCCCTTCCCTTCCCTTCCCTTCCCTTCCCTTCCCTTCCCTTCCCTTCCCTTCCCTTCCCTTCCCTTCCCTTCCCTTCCCTTCCCTTCCCTTCCCTTCCCTTCCCTTCCCTTCCCTTCCCTTCCCTTCCCTTCCCTTCCCTTCCCTTCCCTTCCCTTCCCTTCCCTTCCCTTCCCTTCCCTTCCCTTCCCTTCCCTTCCCTTCCCTTCCCCCAGTATTTTTCTTCTCCCTGTACTAATGGGTCAAGTTCTGAGTAAAGGTTTGCACTAATCAGAATTTAGAGATCCAGAACTGAAATATCTTACAGCCAAAATAGGTTATTAAAGACCCTGATTGAACCCCGGTTCACTACAATAATTAGTCAAATACTATATTCAAGTTCCCATAAATGAGGAAATCTGGATTTGGACTGGGTATTAACCCAGTGACTTGAGAGGATGATGCTGGTGCTGTTGTGCTCTTGTACTCTTAAACATCTGTTGTATTTCAGCTGACTGGTGTGTAAAGTGTCTGGGTACATATGTAGGAGCAAGAGTCATCTGCAAACTAGTAAGGACAGAATCTGTTGGTTTTTTAGAGGAAATGGAACATATTAATCCATGTCTTCCATGGCCTAAACCTTAATCCCAGAATAAACTTTCAAGCCGTTTTCAAGATGAATTATGCTTTGGCATTGTCAAGACTAGTGTCAGTGAAAATAATCTTCTCCCAAAGCTCATACTGTGTTGACTGTGATTCTGATAGAGCATTTATGTATTTACATAATAAATCTATTTGAAGTAATTTTTAAATTTGTTAAAAATCAGTACAATTAATTTTCATTTTCTGTTTGAAGCCTTAAAATTAAATTTATGATTAACCTTATATCACCTAAATACATTGACTGATAGTCGTGCTTACCAAAAATGGAATTTATGGTTTTGAACGCTGGTCTAATTTGACAATCTTACAGCAGTGTTTTAATTCCATTTCTTAGTGTTGCTTGTCATGTCTTTCCCTTTTAGGATTCCGTTTGCTCTGTCTTCACAGATGTTAGAAATGGACAAGACCAGTAAGTATATTCAGACTTCTCTCACCTTATTTCATAGGCTTTTGACAATGTGTTTGACTGTTTTCTTGGATCTCGGGGGAGACATCTGTGATTTGCCAAAAGTCTTGGTACATTTGAGTTATCTGTGTCCTGGGGCAGAAAGAAAAAGGTTTTGGATTTAACCGTAAGTCTTGTAAGGAGATACTTTCAATGCTTTTAGTTAAGACATGTTTTAAAAATGTTTAAATGGATGACTTCATGCTTCATTTTATGGCATTCCTGGAATACTGTTACAAATACAATAAATGTTCATTTAATCACAAATACTATGCTAGTTGTCATTCGTGAGAGAGTGCAATAAAGTCCTCACAAGTTCTAAATGGCCTATTTTATATAGAATACAATATCCTTGAGCTATAGCAGTGATGTTCACGTTAAACTCAAGGATTTAAGTTTTAAATTGAAGGGTCTTTCTCTTATTTCGCCATGCACGTGACTTCCCGTAGAAGTTAATCTCTAAAAGCACTGAGTATTCCTATTTTATAACATATTTTATAGGGAAGATAATTGCTCTTGTGCTGCTCTTTGGTCCAATTCTGTTAAGTTTATTCTAGAAATCTGTCATCTATAAAAGCTAACAAGAATATCCACATCTAAATAGTTTTGCTGTGGTGGTACTGCGTAAACGTAAGAAGGAGAGCAGATATGAGCCACAGTTTATGCATACTCTTTGTGATATTTATAATTTGACATAAGATACTTACATGTATTCATCAAAACATGACTTCTCATCGCAGTCTTCTAAGGTAAGTCTGTAACATACATGATTAAGGCAATTTAAAAACAAAACACTGTATGGAAAAAGTACATGATAAAGGCATATCATCTTACTGTTTATGGCGCTACTAAATGTCATACCTTAGGCTAGACTGAAAACGTTTTGAGTTTCACATGCAAAAATCTATTTTGAAATGAGTCAGTCAACAGGCTTTTCCTTACTCATTACCATTTAGCCTAAAGATCTTAGGAATCTGGTTTTGTTTCATTATCAGTTTATTTCTGAGAAAATAATTGTCCTTATGTAGTACTAAAATCATAATTTCCCTTCAGTTTGTAACTGAGACAAAAGTAAATTATCTACCAATTCTACGAAATTAGTTCTGTGCCTGGATCTTCCATTCTCTGTGTGATGCTTTAACCTGGAAATTATTGTAACAGATACTCATCAAAGAGTCTCAGAAAGGAGCAAAAAAAGATTGTTTATATTAAAATCAAGCAATCAGCTAGATAGTTTAGTTGTCTTTATTTGAGAGCAGTAAATCTATTTAGCAAGTGGAATAAACCAGTAAGAATACCTAGGAAGGCATTTAGGGAATTACACAAAGGGTGTGTGGTTTAGACCT
This sequence comes from Acanthiza pusilla, assembly GCA_036630365.1. Taxonomy (NCBI): domain Eukaryota; kingdom Metazoa; phylum Chordata; class Aves; order Passeriformes; family Acanthizidae; genus Acanthiza; species Acanthiza pusilla. The sequence goes on from JAXCHO010000019.1 coordinate 14,200,059, forward strand.
TTTCTGGAACGCAGGCTGCAGTTTAGCTGTCGAGTCACTATCATTCTCCTCAAAGGTGAAATGATTTAGAGGCCTAGAGAAACTTAATTTTTCTTGATCACCATGTGCAACCTGGAATTTTAATGGCAGGCATAATTAATTCTTCTGATGTTAATCATCAGGGCTGGGCTCCACAATTATCAGCCTAGTGCAGCTGGGGCATGGTGCAGACATGAAAAATTAGGAAAATGAATCAGTAATAGGGTGGCAGATTTAATCTGCATCATGAAAACAAAGTTAAAAAGAGGGAGATCGAGAGAATTTCAGCTGAAGCTTTTGTGCCAATGAGCACTGACAGAACTGAAAAATGTTGCCGATGTCCAAAGTGATTGGTAATTACCAAGCCATTGAATTTTTTATTGTCAATTTATCATTGCGCCAGAGGTTAAATTTAACATCTTCTTCTAAAGCCATCACTCTAGGAGGAAGGCAAGCTTTGCATCACGTGGACCAGGAGTCAGTGAAAGGTTAATCAGGTATTCCTTTAGTTTGTGTGTGCTTCCAGATCAGTCTTTCTTTTTGTGTCCTTTATGCTGCATACATACCGTGGGGTATTTTCTAATTTATATCACCTGTACATTTCAGAGAAAATATTAGATTGCATTCCTCAGCACAACATCATCTGCCTCGCTGTGTATTTATAATGTATTTTCATACTTCCCCACGCATATTTTACGCACATTTCAATATGTATATGGAAATGTTATTTATACAAAGAATGGTGTGATACAAGGCAGGCATTTCCCAAACAAGGAAAATTATAATCTTAGTGTCTGAAAGTAATGCAGGAAATTTAAAAAAAAAAAACAAATTGTTTTGCAATTTATTTATTTAATTATCAATTGTGTTATTTGGTTTGCACTTGATTTTTGCTTTGTTCTGAAGCCATGTTGTTTGAGAATGATCCAGTTTAAGATCAGGGAATGTTTGGAATGCTAGAAACTGCTTTTGGGCTGAAGGACTGTGAGAGGAAGGCTGTTTGCATTTTGCTTCTTGTACGATTCTGAGTACAGTTTTGGCATTTAGCAAGTAAGAAATATTCTCAATTCATAAAGGAAGCTCATGTTTTCCCTTTGAATCTTCCCCCCTCAAGAATATTTAGTAAATGGTAGGGTCTTTTTTGATGCAAAAGCCATAACAGACTGAGAGAAAGACAGCATTGGAACATGCTTTTAGTAGAAATATGTGACAGAAATATACATTAATGTGTTAGGGACTAAATTGAGCCATGAAGTAAGTGAAAATCTGTTCCATGAAATAGTAGGATATCTGCTTCTCTGTTTATAGGTTCAGATCTGCCCTGAAAATTGCAGATACATATTCTTATACTCCTTGATATGTACCTGTCTTTTAATACAATGCTAAATACAACTTCTGTCTACCTAAATTCCTACTTAAATTCTGCTCAGTAATCTCACTTCTATTTTCTCTATTTTTTTTTGCATTGAGTGTTTATTATAGATTCCAGACTGTGCTCTGATTAAAGGAATTGTATGCATTTTCTATAAATTAAAAATGGAAATGGCCTTTAGGGGAGACTCAGTAGAGGAATCAATGCATGCATTAATTACTGCAATTCATTACCCAAATAAACACAAGACTCAGCCTTTTGCTGGATACAAATTTAGGGACATACGATGTTTACAAGAGACAAAGGCTTGTGATCCTGCTCATGTTAATCTACAGATCAAAGTATGTGAGCCCATTCCTAGTGGAGGCTCCTTTGGGGATACCATAGCTGGGATCAATCCCCCCATGCAGGCAGTGAATTATTGCTGCTGAATACAAAAGCTGCTCACGTGACATCACTATTCCCTAACAACAGGGATACTTGCTCCAGACTGTGCTTTAAAAGAGCATATTTTCTTGATACCTCGATTTTCTATAATTAAACTCAAAAAATAAAGCAATAGGTGTACAATGACCACTGATTCACTTCATTAACAAAAATATTATGCAGTTCATAGCAATACTGAGTCATTTGAAAAAAAACCAAAAAACCCCTTGAAAATATACTCTTTAGCTTCCCAGAGGCTTTCTAGGATATAAACAGAGGGTTAGAAAATATATAACAATTAAAATTATACAGAAAAAAATCAGTTATTTATTGAAAAGCTTTCATATTCTTCTGAATTAGTATCCTTTTTTTTCCTTAAGAAGAGACTAGAAGAATATTGGAATAATGCAATTTTTCTAACAGCATCTGGATGCATTTCTTCATCATATTTTATAGATGGAGAATAAATTACAGTATGAAGGCTTGTGTTCAAACCAGGACACAGAGCGTGATTTGAATCTCAGTGCATTTTGCCTGTCATCGTGGGTGTAAGTTCACCCCCAGTCTCAGCAGCTCGCAGCAGAACACAAGCCTTTTCCTTCTTTCCTGTTGGAACACTCAGCTATTTTAATGGGATTCTGACCAAAACGGCAACTAATTAAGAATCAATTCAGGACCATTAGTAAGTGGGACTAAGGTAGCCAGCGTTGCATATTTCAAAAGAGTTCACTTTAATGAGAGGAGTTCTTGGACAGAGGAAGAAAAACCCCACAAGCAGATTAAAGATAGTGTAGGGACCTTCTCCAGTTAAACTAAACAACTAATGCTACACAGAAAGATGCTGAACTTGTAGTCCTCTCTAATTGATCTACTTACTGTTCCTTAGGAAACTCAAAACAATAATGAATGCAGGTATTAAGTGTGCATTAGTCATTCAATAGCTATTTATAAGCATTAGCAATTGTTACATTTCACAGGCTTTCTTCATCGGAGAAACATATGTTATCTTTTTTTCAGACATATAAACCTTAGAACTGTCAAATCATTTTTTCTTCTTTGGGCTTTGTACTTCTGCGACATCTGTTTATCTGCACTGCATTGCCTGCAGATGGGATTTTTAAAATTTGTTAAAGGGGTTAGGATGCCATATTTTTGACAGCTGTAGTTTTGCTTCACCACATAGCAAAACTTTACTAAAAATGCAGTGTTTTGAGGGAATGATTTAATTGTTGTTATTTCATTAGTTGTATCAATTTTCACCCCTTATCTCTTGCTATTGTGAGTTATGTTAATGAACTGGTAGCATATAAATGTAATCATTTTAGGAGAAATAGAAAAAGCAATATATGGCTGATTGATTTGAATTATTAGAGGGAATGCATGCAACTATATTGATATAATCTGATATTAAAGAATTAAAATCACTGTACAGTAAATTGAAAGCACAAACCTGAATATATTATGTGGTAAGTCCTAAACCTCACACTGACCTCAGCTCATGAGAAACTGCTTGGGCAAGGTTTCTGGTTTGAGACAAAATGAGCAGAGAGACAAATCTACTGTGAGATTAAATCTTAATGTTTAAGAAAATGTATGAAGAGCTGTTTATATTCCCAGCACGGGAACGTGAATGGAGACCTAGTGCAACACCTTTGTAGTTGATACATATTTTAGATATTTTGTAAAGTTAATAATTTACACAGGAATTGCTAGGAACCTTCATTACTTTAATATTAATTTGGCCACAGAGGCAAGAATGTGATAGAACATCTTTCCAGTGTGCTTATTTGAAAGATGAGCATCTTGGCTATTTAATTTTTTTGTTTTCTATTTTATTTTTTACTTTGTGTTGCTAAACAAACAGTGTGCACTCAGTGCAACATTCTCTTGCATTAAATATCAATCAGAACAATCAAAAAGAAGTAAATAAATTTTGGAGTATTTATCTTTGTAGGAAGAGTGGGCCCTAGTTGGGAGCAGAAGGAATGTCACGGCCATCTGCCTTAGTCCTTATTCTGGATACAGGTACTCTTAATACAGAGACTGTGCACCTTGGAAGTCCTGGTTTTATGAACTATATCTTTATAACCAAGCCTCTTTAGCTTCTGTCAGAAAGGAAACAGGATTTCTGTTTGTAATGACAGGTAACAGTGTGATCAGAGGAAAATAATTTTGGGAGAGAGGGATAAGGCTGCTTTAAGGAGGCTGGAAATAGATCAGGACTGTCTGTTAAACATGCTTTTCTAAATTATTTTTTTTTTAAAATCTTACTTGGATATTGTATTATTAGTAACCTCAGATATATGTTGACACTTAAGAGGGAAAATGACAGATCAACAGCTGTGAACTCTTGTTTTTGATAAAAGAGGCAAAAAAGTAATTTCAGCTTTTTCTATTTTGTGGGTTGTGTGCTGAGATCTGAGAAGGATAAAAATACAAGTCGTCCCACATTCTGGTCAAAGCTTTTGGCTTTTACAAAATAAATGAAATGGAACAAAGTGTCACTCAAATGTATGGAAGGATGTTTGGAATGGGGACAGGCCAGGAGAGACGTGACCAGTAGCTCCATGCCAATGGAGGTCCACAGACCTAGGCATCAACCCTCAGTCAAGTATGCCTCAGAACAGCTCCCAGATACTATAAAAACTATTTCAGAGTACATGTGCAGCCTCTCCACATCTCATGGGAAGAGAATTCTAGTGACCTGACCTGCGCCAAAAGACACGAGCAATATCCTTCTTTTTTTCTTTCAGCCTTAAGAGCTGATCTGAATATTTTTCAATTTCTATTTTGCCATCACTTAGAAAAATAAAACCTATTTGCTTGAGCTGAAAGAGGTAGAGCATTTTTTCACTTCTGTCATCTGATTTTAATTTCTGCACATCTATAAGCTGTGAGATCTCCTTATTCTCACTTATGGTCAGCCTGTTTAGCATAACAACATAACTGCAGAACTATCAGTACTGTCAAGTTCAAGCCTCCTTCCCAGTTTGTATGTGGTGTACTTTAGATTTTAGTTAAATAAATGTTCTTTATACAACTTCTCTTTCTGACATTTTCCAGACTATTCAATTCCCTCTATGAAAGCAATGAACCTCAAATCATGGTGTGTGGGGGGTGTATTGCGTTTGGGGGTTTCTTGGTGTTTTGTGGTTTTTTAGATGTAGGCAATTATTGTACAGTAATATCTCACAGGGACTTGGTAAAAAGGCTGGTATGCTACTGAAGTTCCAACATCAGGTAAGTAATGTATCTTGTTGACCAATATTTCTGATACTATGGAAACTGAATACTTTTGAACTGCCATTATTTTTTATTTTTACTTCTTGGCACGCATTTGCTGTATGCTTTCCCATGCAGTTTGCCAATAACTTTTTGCGTGACTGCCAGCAATATGGAGGCTCCAAGAGTGCACGATTACCTTTGTCTTCCTTTCAGAAATTCATGAAACACATTTCCCATCCTTGCAGGGAAGATCTTTCTGTCTCTAATCGGGGATTGGAGGAGGTGAAATAGAGTGGGAAGTGCAATTCTTTTTCTTCCTCTTTTTAGATACGTAGCATTCCTTTATTGGCTCTCCTCCAGGATGCATTCCCGGAGGAGAACTCCCGTCTCTGTTGCAGGTAGAGCCAATTTCTCCCTCAGGAATGAGGAAGCCAAGACTGGCCAGAATAAAGTTCAGGCAATGACTTCACTGACAGGACCAAGTCCTAAAGAGCCTGAGCCCGGAAAGCACAGCAGGGAGTGACAGGAACAAGTCCTATTGATAGAACAGTGATGACTGAGGCAAAAGCAAAGTAACAAGTCAAGCTGAATGTCAGCCTGGGAAATTGAAGCACCAGTTCAGGTGTAGGTCTAGGAAAAAGTGCAGACTGTGTACCTCAGGCATGGAGTGGGTGCCTGGACCTGAACATAAATGAGGCTCCTGAACCTGTGGAAAGGGGTCTTGTGAAGGCCCTAGGTGAGGCAAGGTCTGTTAATGCACTGAAAGCTGAGACAAAACTTTATAGCTTACAGTTCAGTCTGCATTTGCTCTGCTTGATCCAACAATTTAAATCTTTCTTCCTCTGTCACCAAAATTTAACTTACACTCTGTCTCTGGACTTCCCTATTTGTCCTCTACTCCTCAGCTCTGCCTTTCTTCACTGGTTTAAGACTTTTAATGCAAAGTGACAGCAAGAACAGTAAAACCTTGTTATAATGTCACTTGAGGTTTGGATAGAAAACATTTATTTTAAAAATTCCATGACCTCGTAGCAATTTTGCTGTTGGCACTGTGCTGCATACCATGGCTACTTGGAACTTCATAGCCCCAGCAAAGACATTTCTAGTTCTCAAACCAAGGAGTGGTTTCTCAAGAAAGACGAGAGCATTTCTTGTGTTTGCTGAAGAAATGGTGTTTACAACACTGCTGAACCCACCTGGTACTCTGCAGTAGAAGGCAGGGGTCCACATGCACTCAATCAAAGTTATTTCAATAAATTATAGCCGTAGAGGTACATGAAGAAGGAAGAACAGACAAGAAATAGTTATGCTAATACTCATTTGAAATTACTGTTGCTGATAAAACATCCTGTTGCCTCTCCTGTTTTGTTGGATAGCAAAGTGAAGCCTCAGAGCACTGAGGAGAAAGAGAAAAACAGTGATAAGAATCATGGACATTATAAGCAAGGAACAATATCATTGGGAACTGAACTGAACAAAAGCAAGGACTGCATATTACCCCATGTTTTGCTAGTGCTGACTCTGAGTGATCGAAACAAGGCTTTGCAGTCTTTTATACAGACACCTCTAATTTTTGATACAATATATAACTAGGTAGGTTAACTTATGAGATAAACGTGCAACCTGATTTTAAAATACCGTTGGTTTTAACTCTATAGTGCTATAGAAAAGAAAAATCTTTGAATTGAAAAGAGTCCAAACAAAACACAACCTAAAATTCTGTCATCTCCTCCCCTGGCCCCAGCTCAGCACTAGCTTCCTGAGGAAATACAGTCAAGGACAGCCCAACTTAATTCTATAACTTCTGTTCCACTGGCACAGCTCACATGGCTTTTTTAAGTCACTGTCTTCTCAGAAAACTGCGTTCTTTAGATTTTTTAAAATTAATGCTAGTTAATTAACCAGTATTGTACTATCTCACTAACTCTTTTTCTCCACTTAGGGAAAAGTCTGCCTTATTTACAGCTGTTGAACCAACTTAGCTCCCACCGCTATAAAAAATGAGCAAGTACATGAGGTACAATGAGCTAGGCAATGTGGTAATGTACATCCTAAATGAGTTTCTCTGGTTCTCTTGGGAAAAACCTTCCAAGGTTAGATGCACTTGAGTAAACTTCAGAGATGAGGATTAGTCCCAAAGCCTTTGGACTTCTCTCATGGTTTGAGGGGGTTGGAAGTGTGGACAGTATGAACAAGACCCAACTATGAAGTTTTCCCTTGGAAATCACCTGCCAATAGTCCTTGCACGCCATTTGCTTCAGGTGTAATGAAATAGGACATATATAGGTGAAATAGTAGTGGCAGGTACAGACCTGACCTTACAATGAGGTTGTTAAGACAAACCATGCTGTGCAATGGTCTGTCCAACTGATCACTGCTAGTAGGAAGAGCATGAGGGAAACTGGTACTTAAGCGAAGTCATTATAACTAGTCCCTCTTTTAGAAACTGTGAATATCTGTAAACCTTATCTGTTTTGCATTAATAATCTGTTCCTGGCACCAAACCACACAAAGTAACTAATTCACCTGTAGAAGCTTGTCCTGTCAAACTAATTAGTGAGGTTGGAATATGGCAAATATAAAATATTTAAATGGCAATAATTTTGATCCATCAGCTTAAAAACTGTGTAATTGGTTTTTTGGTCCTTTTATTTTGATCAAACTGCATGGTCATTGCACCTATTCTGAGAAAATAAAGCTCTATGGGACATGTGCAGAAAACCTGTTTGTAAAAATCAGAATGCACAGCTTGGGACTGAAAATTGAATGCAATGACCATCTAAACGACCCATGCCTTTTAGTGAGAATGAGGTCTGTTTGTATGATTGATGGTTTATGTTTGTTAACCTCCTTCAGGTAAGACATTTGCTGCAGGCAGAATTTCTGCAAAAACTTTAGGACTGGCCTTAGAAAGGAATTTGCTTTTTGAATAATTTGTTTCTTTCTTTCTCTTGCTCTTTCTTTGAGGGAACTAAAAAGGGTCCAAAGAGCAGTAGTGTATAAAGACAAAGCCAGGCTGAATATTGTATCTTACCAGTGATACACAAGTGTTAGTCAAATGGAGAGATGACAGTGAAATAAGGAAACAATTAAACTTCAATAAAACAAAATAAGGAATAACATTCCAGTCAGATCTAATCACATTATGTATAGCATAACTTTCAATTGAAAGTCTATAAAACCCAACCACACCTCAGCCAGTTTGTCTGGCATCCGTCCTGTATAATAAGCCAGAGGTTCCTCATGGCACAGCTCCAAGTTAGTTTGAAACCATGTCTGCAGTGGGGATGGCACTGAGCCATGTTTCCAAAGAAGTAGAATAATTTTTCTGGTGGGAAAGGTCAGGCAGTACAGAGCCATGAGGGATGAGATTCCCTTTTTCGGCTTTTTGTCCATTCTTAATCCTTCAAATGTATTTCTTTTAATAGTAAAATTCATTCAAAACCAAAAAACCTAACATTAAAGCAATGTTAAAGATTGATTTAAAATGACAGGCAGAGGGAAATCCAGAACCCAGGCAACCTGGGTTGTATCATTATAAAACTTCCAAAGAATTTGGAATAGGTTGCTGGTAACCTTTCCTCTGTCCTGTAAGTCTCCTCCTGAACAAGTTTTTTAAACTCTCACCTAACACTGAGAAAAAGAAGAGAATGTAATGGGTTCTCATTCCCATGTTCTGTATTTGATATTTGCAAATATATGCATGAATATAGTAGTTAATTTGCATTTATCTTCCATTTTAAATAATAATCTTATTCATAATGCATAAATGGATTCCATATGCCATCAGACAAATAATTTCTAATTTTCTTTATGGAAGCACATATGGGAACTGTGTTCACCCAGGGTCAAATCCTGGCTCCATTGAAGTCAATGGCAAATTTCCCACTAATTTTGCAAGGGCCAAGATTTCACCCTTGATGTTCAGCCACCCTAATAATACAAAGAGCCAATGTTGTTCTCTCTTCTCATATGTCAGATAAGTTTGAATTAAAACCGAGTTAGCGCTCAATTAGTGTAATCCATCCCTCTGCATTTTCTATCTTGCATCAAATTCTTTGCTTGGGGTGAGTGGGATACAGATTTACAGTTATAGTAGCCACACAGTTGTCTGTAAATGTTATCAGTGCCAGCTATTTCAGAGATTTTGCAGAGACAAACAGAGCAGGTCATTGGGAAATGACAGAGAAACAAGCATTCAGTGGAGGGGAAGGGCAATAGGGAGCTTTCCTGTGGTTGGAAGCATTTCTTAGGCATTTCAGTCTGTGGCATCTTTTGACAGTTTGTGGGTCATGATTGCATCTGGTCTAACAGGGAATTATTTTTTGCCCCATTGCTCGTTCTCTGTGGCCCTGCCTGGAATTTATCAGATGTGTAGGAAGTGGATTACAAGCAGTTGAATTCTTCTTGCAATCTGAATTTTTTCCCCACAGGTCCTACATGCTTCTCTATAATGTGGCAGGAAATGCCCCCCTCGTGGCTGAAATGGTGTCCACTGTGGGACAGAGGCAAGTCCAGTAATTTGTCATCGGTGCAAATGCTTGGATACATGGTTAACACTGTGAGAACAGTCCTTGAGGTTTGAGAGAAGATGTCTCTTGTGGCCCATGTGGAGCAGAGATAGAATTTTTGTGCTTTGGTTGCACTCAGTGAGAACCAGGAGAAAGTTCTAATTCCTCATAATTTCTCTGTTGGATTTACATCATTGCAGTATTCCATCTGGCACCTAGATAAGGGATGCACATTCAGAGGAACTTTGTGAAACTGACTGGATGACTCTGTTTTATCTTGAGTTAGATGAAACTTTATATTATTTATTCCAGAAGTGGACGGCTGGTTTCCAGGACTGACCTAGATTCAAATTTAAGCATCTCTAAAAGTCACACAAGTTAATCTTCTGAAATCTTTTTGCTTATTGAGTGTTTTAACTATGTATAAGAAAACCCTCCATTTTCATGCCACAGCTGTGTTGGATATCAGTAGCCATTTTTTCACTGAAAAAGCTATCAGACACTGGAATGGGCTGCCCAGGGAGGTGGTGGAGTCACCATCCCTGGAAGTGTTCAAGAAATGACTGGACATGACACTTAGTGCTGTAGTTGACAAAGTGGTGTTTGGTCAAATGTTGGATTTGATGACCTTAATGGCCTTTTCCAACCTTACTCTTCTGATTTTATGAAGTAACTGACATTCTGGCAGACAGAACAAATGGAAATATTTTACTTAGCGTATACACATTTAAAAATGTTCAGCAATTAAAAATAAACTGCAAATCTGGTTTTCATTGCAAATCTGTTTGCAATGAAAACCACAAAAAAAATCCAGTTAGAAAAAGACATTTTGGGTTTCTGGTCTTTTTGCTCCCTTTTTTGACCATAAATATTAGTTTGGCTCAACTAAGATTCTTGAAGCATTGCGGTTAAATTGTAGTTTTGACGAATCAATTTATTATTTGGATTTATGAAAACATGTTACTCAGCCTAATTAGTTGTTAAGATCCATTGTTTTGGAGTCATTTCACTAGAAGAAATTGCTCATTAAGTTAATCAGCCAAGTTCTTGCCTGCTGCAAGTATCAGCATCATCTACCAATGTTCCTGGCAAGATCTCTGGGGTCACCATCAGCACATCGCTGTCTGCTGAAGCAGACGTGTTCCATGTGTAAGGACTATGAGATTAGGCATCATGTAATATGTGAGAAGCTGGAATAAAGAGCTGGAACAATAAATTATATTAATAACTTGAATTTTAGCTAATTTATCTCTACAAGGTATTATTCCATTTTATTTTGCTTGCATTTTTATTTTCAGCTCTAGGACATGACAAGTTGTGAATTATGATCTATTCATTCATACCCAGTTTCAACACAACTGGGTGTGAATTAATACTCCATAATTCATATAGTGGAGTGTCTTATTACAATTATAAAATTTTATTAGAAAATGTTTTTTAATATTTATATTGTTAATTAAATGATGATGAGTCTCATAAATTCTGAACAATGAATTAGGTTGTATTAGGCACTATTCAGATTTCATCTGTTAGCCAATCAAGGTACACAGACTGCTCTATTATTGAGTATGCTGTGTAGTAATGTTGGGCTATGAAACTTTTCTTTAGAATGTGGAATTTCTTATTCAAATGGATTTATCAGAAAATTTTCATTACTAATTTCTAAATATAAGGGTCAGTATGGAAATACTGTTTCCTTTTACAGAAGTTAATTCACTGAATATAGCAAAGAGCATTTAATTCTTCATTTGAAATGCAAGAAAACCTCAGGTCACAAAAACCTCGGGCAATTAAGCAATGTTGGTTTTGCTGGCAACAGCAGTCTCTCCTGTCTGCAAACTCTCCTAAAGCACTTTAATCTTTTGTGTTTTGGATCTAGCTCCACATTTCATCTCCTCATTGTGAAAGTCTCATTCCAGGTCTGTTTGTGAAAGCACTTACACATGGGCTTAAAGTAGAACATTTGCTTCAGTGTGTCCTAAATTAAACTGAGATCTGCAGTAGTCTCAGGTATATAGAAATTGAAGATGAGGTGCGTAGTGGAAATTGCAATTCAAGATAGATGTCGATTACATGACATTACTAGGATAAAGATATCCCAGTTCTGGTCATTACCCCTGAAATCAGAACCATGCCATCTACAAAAATTATATGAAGAATGCAGCAGCAAGAGTTAGATAAAAAACATGATTTGTTCAGTAAAAAAAGTGACCATCTTTGCTTACAAAATATTGTTTAATATTAACAATAAGAAATACTTTAAATACATTCTCTATCTTTGTAAACTTTTTTTTTAGATTCTCACATATTTTTCTTACTAGTTTCTGTGAGTATTTTCATTTGAATTTGATTGTACAATGTTGCAGATGAATTTAATGCACATAGAAGCTAAATTACTTTGAGTTAGGTAAAGTGAAGACCTGCAGAGATTCACCAATAATTCACCTCCTCCCCAGCTTTGACATCCTTTTGATTACAGATGGCTTAAGTGTTTAATCCCAGGCAGAGATTCGCCGTGCAAGGAATTCAGGGCTGAGTTGTTTAAAGCAAGGATAATGTGTGGCAGCATTCTTCCCCCTCAGGTGTTGCTGTTACGAGAGTGCAGCCACAGTTGCCTACTGCTGCTTTATTAATAATGGAACACTCACAGAAATTCCATGCAAAATTGATTTTTGAACAGTATATAAGAATCTAATATGAAGTCTTAAAATGTCATTGAAAAATTTGTTTGTAATTTACTTTGTCACTAAGAACTTACTGCTCCACTATAAACAATTCTACTGTATTTCTCCCCATTAAATAACAATTTTTTGCATATTTGTTCAGCCTTCTTGCTGTGACATGCCACTGTGAGCTGATAGATAGATATTTAAAACCATACGTGGGCTGTGTTTCTTTTGTTGCTTATTCAAATAACAAGTGGATGTATCATTTTCATCAGTGCAGGTGAATGGTGTTAATGGTTCATTATCTAACACACAATGTTCACTGATGAATTGCAAATGTTCTGTTTGGAGAAGAGTGAACATGCTTCTGTGGCTGCAGAAATAGTTCTTTTTTTAAGCTCTGGAAAAAAAGACTGTCAAATACAGAGCAAAGATTCCTGGGGTTGAGGCCCAGGACAGGGGAGTAGGAGAGCTTCATTTTCATTGTTTCGGTTCCAGAGCTTTCTTTGGGACTTGAAGTATTTTACTTGATTTAACCTCCCATTCACTGACCAAAACTTTGTCGATATAATTGCAAATGTAACTTTAAATGCAACTCTTAACATTATCACTGATTAATAATAAGCATGTACAAATAAACTCTAGGAACTTCTGCCAGTTTTAAAAGGCTGAAGATATTTTTCTGGCTAATTTCTTTATGTAAAAAATTGACCTGAAAATATGTTCACAGTTTGCACAGATTCCACAAGTATTCTGCAAGTGTGTGGCATTGTTATTTCCAGTATGGACAAGCAAAGCATTTTAGATTATAGAATCCCAAAGGAATGGCCTCATTGCTTAGTACAGTTTTTCTGGTACTAAAGCACCAAGGAACAGCATTGCTTGAGCTTGTTTGTAGAGCTGTTCACTCCTCTGCAGTTAGGCTGTGGCTTTCGATTTCATTGCATCTGACAAAACTGTCAGGATTATGAAATTCCAGAACCATTCCACATTAAAAGATCAAACACATGGTTCTGTCAATTAAATCTACAGGTTTTGTAGGCATATCAAATAAATTTTGACAACCCTGTCCAACATTTGCTGGTATTTGTATGACTTGGGAGATGGAGATTCAGTTGGAGAGTTGTATGAAAGGAGTTATTTCTTATTTTCTGAAATGTTTCCAACAGAAGGGTTGACATTTAATAACTTGGGAAAGTATAAGAATTGCAGGAAAAGTTGGTTTGCTTTATATGTTACTTAGCCATAGGTTCTTGATCAGTTGGAAGAAGTTTTTTATACCATGGGAAGTTGTTTATACTTTTGGAATAATAGTAGAACTTGAACATAGTATGGATTTCTATTTGTCATTCAGGAATAGGCTTTGACACTTGACCTGAAAGAATAATTCAGAATTACATCATTCTGAAGCTCCACTTCAAAATATCCTTATTCTGGGTATTAGCACTAAAACCAGCAAGCCCCTCCACAAACAATTAAAATAGACCTCTGAAAGTAGTGGCTTCTAACTGGAAAAGCAAGGCTTATCTTCCAGAAAATGTTTACTGCAGGAAACTCCCTAGTAGGTTTTGGAGCTTTATCTGAAATGGACTCTATGAACCTGCAGTCTGTGCTGCTCTATAATCCTTTCTCTGATATAGGGGCTAGGACACTGAGATTGGCTTCTGCTTCTTCTTCAGGATTTAGTACTAGTTATAATGTAATAGAAGCAGGGATGCCACAGCTTGGGGTAAATGTCATTTCACAATGCTACCAAAACTTGGGGGTCGCTTGATAATCAGAGGTTATGGTTCTGTATTTTCTACAAATGGCTATGCTGTGCAGCTCTGTTTCTTGAGTTTCTGTAATGAAGCAGGATTTGCTTGTGAAACACAAAAATTAGCCTTCAGAGTATGTTGTTTCCCCTGCATTTTTACTGAGTCCATTCCTGTCTGTCAGAGAAAGCTCTTAATATTTCACACTTTTCCCCATTCCTTTCCTACTACAATCCAGTTTAAAAGGTACAATGTACTGGACTGGATCTCAGGAGACATGAATTCCATTTGAATGTCTCCCACAGTTTTTTGTTTTTTTAATTTGGGAAAGTCACCCTTCTATGCCCACTTCTTACCTGTATGTTTGGGATAGTAATTATTTGCCTTAATTACCTAACTAGATCATAAGCCTTAGGAATCCAAGCTGTATGTAGAAAGTAGACCGTGGAATCCTTATTTTAGCAGACATTTTTAACATCTTCAGTATGTAAAAATATGTAACAAAAGCACAAAGCTCTTGTGGAAATGACGGATCCTTTTCACGATGAAACAGCCTTGTAAGAAACATGCAGAAGATACCAGGGGAAAATATGGTGATACTATGGAGTTCCACTACAAAACCTTGACAACACAGCATAGAGTTGAGAGTTACTAGGGTTTTTTTGCCTTTCTACCCTGTCCATGAACACAGTAGCTGTGTTTGAGAAAAGGAGTATTAGAAAGTGCTTAGAAGGGAGGACTACATGAATCTGCCTTGTGTGCATGCTGTATGTTTCAAGAGTAGGAACAAAAGTCTGAACCTTGGCAGGAAAAATACAGACTATGGCTTGCCTTATGCATGTCTTGGCTTCCTGCACTAAAGGAAATCATTTGCTAAAACTAAACAGACCTATTCTGTTTCCTACAATATTTGATGAACGAGAAAGACTCCTATGTTTGGCTAATCTTTCAGAAACTCTACTGTGCTCTCACTGTTTAGGGAAATTTTTAAGTTAGCATTAGCATGAAAATCTACAGATGTTGTCTCTTTATCCTTTGTCTAAGATCAGATTTATCTGAGTAACCAACATTAAAAATGTGTAAATTTGTGGCAAACACAATGAATCTTGAATATATTAGAGAAACAAACAGATGAACCATCTGGAAAAAAGACATAGATCTGAAATAACTATGCCAGTGGCACAATTCAAGCATAATCCCTGGAATAATTTACACAGAGCAACTGTATCAAGAGCCAGGAACCTATTCTTTTAGAAGGCTGATTTTAATAATGACTGCACATTATCATTCCATTTGCTGGGTAAATATTGACAAAGGAGTGACACATGCTGTAGAAATGTATCTATACCCTACATTCCCTCTGGGGAAACTTCTGCATTCTGAATTTTCCCTACTGTTTTTTCCCCCCATTTGTACTTTCTACACCTCTATCATCTAAACTGATTGCAATAGGTGTAGCTCTGTAACTGCAGGAATCAACTCGTTAGCTTTGAAATTATTTTTGATAACTCATACGTACACATTCTAGTGCATGAGTGATTATGCCTACAAATGCCTATTATGTAAAATAGGACAATTTGATAATGGAGAAAATTTGGACATCACCATTAAGTAGACCTTAATTTTGCCATATACCATTAAGGATTCACACCTAATTCAGCTTTTCTCTTTCTGCTATCACCTGAAAAGATATCACAATCTCACATAATCCCAGTGCAAACTACTCATGATGGAAACAAGTAGATTTTTCTATTATGTGGTTAACTAACATGAATCAAGCAGGGTTTGTTTTCCTGTAGCACTGGAATGTTTTGGCAGCCTGCAATTTCATTGGTAGTGATCATGGAGCAACACAAATTAGATCTTGTATTCTTTACACCTTTACATTGCTGGCAAAGGTGAGACACCTCAACAAACAATGCATCTTGAGGAATGTATGCAGGGTATTTTAATGGTGAATATATTGCAAACCTGGATAGAAACTAGGTTGCAGTATATCTTAAGTGACTGATTTAAACCCATACCTAATGTATCTTGTAGGTTAGCATTAATTTGACTTGCTGAGTGGATGGAATTTATGGGTATAATGCATTGCACTAGGCAAATAAAAACATCCTCCTTCAGTAATAAAGGTGAAGGCAGGCTCCATACTGGCAAGCAAAGCACTGTCTTCAAAGCTTTAGCTGTGTAATATCTGTCTTACTTCTGTGGCACAGAGATGCAACATATTGTAAGTGACCCATGAGGAAATACCATTATACAATTTAACTTCAAGCTTGGATTTTTTTTTTTAAATCTCCACTCAGCATTTGTTTCTTCAATACAATTCCAATTTCTCCCATCTCTTTCTCCTTTCCACTTTTTTATTGTTCTTAGCATCTTGGCTTTTTACTTCCTCAGGTATTTCAGATTACCTTATTTCAGAAGGCTTAATTACCTTCCTCCTCACTTTGGTTCTTGTCTTATTAGTTCTATAACACATAACCACAAGCAACATTAAAATATTTGTGCTAGTACTTACTAGTATATCATGCAAACACAATCAGAGCAAGTATAGACTTTATTCTGGAAAATGTACAGCTTTAATTAAACTTGCAATTTTAATTAGATGTCCAGAACAAACCTTGGAAATTAACATGGAGAAAAGGAAGAGATTTTCCACATTAGCAGGTAGCAGGGTTAGAAATAGAACCTATCTACATCTTTGACTTATTACAGTACTTTGTCATTCTACTGGTACTTCTTTTGCTTCTAGTCTTTCCATAAAGAAATCAACCTTACTTTTCGTTTCAGAAAAAGATGATATTTTATTGTGAAATCTCTTCTGCAAAGGCAAGGGCTTGACTTACTGCAATGAGGCTCTGGTACACTTGAAGCTGAGCCTGAAATAAAGACCTAGTTGGGACTATATTCAAATTATGATGTGTTTGTCCAAAATGCAGCCTATTTTGTAGCTTGATCCTTCACCTTCATTAGGAGTTTGAGAACAGTTAAATAATCAGAATAAAATAGTTGTTTCAGTCTGCACAAATGGATTGGATGATGGTTTAAACAGGTAGGTGAGATTTCCCTGCATTTGTGGGGAAGCTGTATGTGTGTATTTAAAGATTAAAGATGTGTTGAGTATTTTTATTCCAGTCAAACCCTGCCCCCCCCCCCCTTTTTTTGTCTTTTCACTTTCAGGATTACTTTTTAGAGGCTGGCAAGTATTTGCTCTTTCTAAAATCTGTGGAAATGATGATCTCTGTGTGTGCCTTTGCCTGTGAGGTCAGCCAAAGGATTTTGCCATTGCGGATATATTTTTTTTAAGCTCTAAATATTTGACATCCTAACAAATTCAAAAAACATATCTTGCAGGAATGACCCAGAGCTTTGTGAATCAAAACAGGACCTTCCCTCACTAATAATGGAAAACCTTTGGGGTTTTGGCAGCTGAGATTTGTTTGCTTGGCATTTTGACCCTGAGCACTCTTAAGCCTAAACAGTTACATCTACTCAAGTGAACTAAACGAACATACTCAAGCAAATGAAGTTCCACAAATGCTTAAGAGCTTGCTGGCTGACTTTTCAAAAGATACGCTCTAGTTCAGCCACAAATTACTTGGCTAGACATTGGAATTGCTGGGTGAAATTCTACGGTCTGTGTTTTGCAGCACTTCAGACTAGATGATCACAGTGGTCCCTTCTGACCCTGAAATACGTGATTGGGTGTTAACCTGTGTTAGCAAAGCCAGGGTGAGGAACACAGAAACTGAAGCTTTAGCATATGAAAGCTTGTTCAGGTTTGAATTTTACTTTTCTAACTGCTAACTGAGCTTTCCAGTTTCTAACTGCTTTTCTGAGTTTTGCTCCAAGTCTTCATCATGTCCTTAGGGGCTCCTGATGTTTCTGAACCTGCACGGTCTTAGCTGAACATTTACTTCTGAGAGGTTTATTGAACCCAACACAGTATGTTTGAAATCAAACACGCGGAATACCCCAGGGATTTTCCATCTTTAACTTACTGGTGTTTCTAGTTATAGATGGAGAAATGGAGCTTTTTTTGTTCCATTAAAACAATTCTATAATGTTATTTCAGATGAGGGAGTTTTTTTCTCATGAAATGGCTTGTTCTGGAGTGCTTACTGGCCATGCTTCAACACGATTCGTTCCTTTTTCCTGAGATGAAATGGCTAAATGTGGTTTTTTGTTTTGATTTTTGAGCATTTTAACGCACGATGCTTAGAAATAAATGTCTGGTACAACAGTTTCTTTTGCTCTCTTTTACTGTGGTAAGCATTTAATTGCAAGAGAATTGACATCTGTGAAGTTTCCAGCAGAAATTGGGGATATGACCATATATCAAGTCAGATATTGACAACTATGCATGTAAGATCCCATTTCATATTCCTCAATAATTGTTTGTGTAAACTGCCTGTTTATTTTCTGTAAGCTGAAGTTTAGAGATATGTTTCAGATGCAACTTCTGATTCTGATTTATTAGTTTTGAGGATGTAGACTTTCTGGTACCTCATCAAGCAAAGGTATAAGAGAGTTGTTTGCATCCTTGGTTTTTTTTCTCAGGCTTTTAACTGTTTTCCTCTGAACTACTCAGAAGTTAGAAGAACAGCACAGGTGTTGCACAGACTGAAGAGGTAAAAGTCCATCTACCCCTCTTAGCAGTGGTTTGAAATGCAGAGTAAAAAGTCATCTTTCTTGTAAAACAGGAGAGGACTGATTGTTCTTGCATGGTTGTTCGTGTGGAAAATGTATCCTTTCTCTACTGTAACTAGTGGGAGTTGTTAGGGTTTCTCTCTAATATGAATTTGGAATGAATTTTCAATTTCAATGTGTAACTGTTTCTTTCTAGTTAGTGAATTGGACTGAATATTGAAAATGGAAAAATGCTAGAATGCACTGAAGAGTTTAATTCACCTAGACGTGGTAGCTCTTGGAGCATCTCTGGTGCTAGTTGCTGTTGCTGATACTGTTCGCTATTGTGAGATGTCAGCTCACAATGAAATTCAAAAACAGTCTAAAAAGCAGTCTGTATAAAGCACTTGTGACAGCTTATATCTTCCAGTTGGATTATTGGCTCACTTAAAGGCTGGGCTTGATGCAGCTTGTATTTCTGCAACATGAAAGACTTAGTGCTTTTTCAAATTTTACAATTTTTGTCAGGTAGGTTTTGGTGAAAAGGAAGTACTGATGATTGTACAATGATATACAGAAAGAGAAAATGATGAGGTGTTATATTTTTATCTGAAGACTGTGGTGAGAAATAATAGATAGGTGAGTTCACGGTCTTCATGTTGTTTCACTGTAGCTCATCCCAATACAGGAATACTATGTCTTAGGCTACAAGGGAGCTCTCTAAATCAAGATGATGTAGTCAAGAACATAAACCATGTACTTATTGATCAGAACCACATAGAACTGCTTTAAAAGTCTGTCTCTATGCACTGAAGGCAATCTATTCCTTGATAATTTCAAGGTCTGATTCAACATTCCAAAAAAGACTATGCCTAAATGGAACAATAATCTAACAGCTCAGTCAGCCTAGATATAGTTGCTAGTTCCAATAGGAAACAGCTGGCATTAACCCTGAAACAGTATTCGAATTTGTGGTATTTGTTTTCTTGATTTTTTACCCTATCTCATTTTTCTATTTAAAGTATGAAGCCATAATTTTAGCCACTTTAACACCATGAGATTAATGGTTCAACTTACGCACTTCAGGTTTGCTGTAAAAAATGTATAAAGTGTAACCCCACAAAAGTACACCAAAATGGTAAGAGAAACTGCTGGGATGATGCTTCTGCGTAGCGCGCTTTGTTTGGTCACTGTACTTGGAACGCTGTGTCAGTGTTTAGTTGCCATAGCCCATTCATACCAAAAAAAATATTTCCAAACTATAGGAGAGCTACCTGTTTTACAGATAATTAGAAGGTTTCATTTACACGAATTTTTTTTGAAAACAGCAGGGCAGTCTTTGCACTCCGCTTTCTGCAGTATGTTCAGTAGGAAGCCATTTCTGCATTTTATTAATCACATTTTTCCAAGACACTTCCACACAAGCAGGAACTTGAATGACTTCTGCTGCTGCAATAGAAAGTTCCCATTACCCATGATCAATACTAAACTTGAAAGGCACTTATGACTTCTTTTTCTTCTCTTTGATAAGCAAAAAGAGAGGATTCCTTAAAAGCTTTTAGGTTGTTACAATTGGTCCTCCAATGACAAGGTAGCTACATGTGTTCCCTGCCTTTCAGCTTGCTGGTTCCAGTACAACATCTGCCTGCTCTGGATTGTGTATCAGCCAACCACTGTCATCCAGGCCTCAATCTTGGCTAGACATTGACATAGACAGGAAACAACACAGCCTGAACCTAATGAATAAAAGATGGGGGAGCTGCCAGAGTATCCTGGTGACATCACAGATTGATCTTTTTGACTCTCTTTGGGGAGACAATGACAAAGAAGTTAAATGAGAATAGTGACAAACTGAGAATCTTACTATCCTCCGAAATGATTGTTCATTTTCTCTCCATTCCCTCTAGCTTTTTCATTTATGTCTTGCTGAGCATGGAACTTTCTCCCTCTCTGTTTTGGAGGCGAGTACAGGAATTTTCTCGATTCCTGGTGAATTTGTCTGCTTAAATCCTTGATAGTTAAATCCTATTTTCCCACTGATGCATTCAAAGAAGAATATAATTAACTATATTATCTCTGTGTAGGAGTTACATAAATCTACTTTGGAGAAGAAGACTCAATGAGGGGATAATTTCCTCCTTTGATATGTCTGACTCCTATTGATTTGAATGAAAATGTATGTGCATCTGAAGCACAATTTACGTAGAAGGGGGCCTGAACTAAAATTTCTGGTTTGACCTACTAAATTAGGTGGAAGAGCAGGAGACAAACTTTGCTTCCCATAAATACCTAATTTTGCAAATAGCTGGGAAGTACAGGAGAGTGTTTTTTGAAGTGCATCATGTTAAGAGATAGGCTAATTCTGTGAGTACCCATGAATTGATACAGTTAGAAAAATCAAATACAGTAAATTGTTTATTGTTGTAAACAACGCAAAGAGTTTTTCTTCATTTCCATATTTCAAGCACAAAGAAAAATTACTGTAGGAGCAAAAGGAGTGACAAATCATAGTCTGGTGTGTGTGATGTTTTTAAAATTAAGAAGCAAGCAATCTCTTCAGCCTGCAAACCTTCACAATCAATGAAGAAGAAACATTCTTAGAGTAGCATTATTCTCTTGACATTCTTGGTGCTAATACTCATCACAAATTCTTAATTAGTCCTGAGATTGGCTATATTTCCCATTTAACATGCAAAAGACCCCCATGTTGTATCTGTTTTCATAAAGGAAACACGGTGATATCAAAACTTTCCTTATCTCTGAAATGTGAGAGTGTCCTGATGCAGGGATTGTGTGTGAGAGATGTAAATGCCTCTTAGTGCCATTTCTAGAACACACCCATTTTACAGAGGCTTTTCCATTGTGCTGGTGACAGAGCTGGGAGAGGAGCCCATCATCCCCCTGCACAGAACAGTGTGTGCTGTCCTGATCTCCACTGGGAATGGCCCTGTGCTGTTTGTCTGCTCCCCTGCAAGAATCACCTTATCTGCTGGGCCAATGAGACCATTAATGGAAACCCTGTACTATGCCATCAGAGCTCTGCTTCTTGATCAATAGTTATTTACTTCTGAGAGGTCAGAGCTTGGCTAATATAGCTGAATAATTTTATTGATAGATAACATAACAATGAAAAATAAAGTTTAAAATAGAAGATGAATGAATTCAGCACTTTCTTTGGGGATGAATATTATTATTTGAAGATTTTAATAGCTGGTGGAGTGATGAAAGGACACACAACAAAAGCTTTGAATAATTGTTCCAGGACTATAATCAGACTTCCATTATTGACCTCTGCTAATATTCTACTGTAACTGTCTGCTAAATTGGTTCCTTGGGGCTTGAAATATACAGTGATGTTATGAGTTCCTATTGTAAATTGCCACACAGAAAAGTAGCAAGTCCCTGAAATAGTGCTGGCCCTAGTTTGATCAATACTCAATTCTAAGCAGTGCAAGAGGCAACTGTTGCCATAGAAACATTGATGTCACGGAGGTTGAACAGAGGCTCTTACAACAAATCATTTCCTTTGAGCAGTTGTAATTGACTATATGTACAGTTTGCTGTCACCTGAGACTATTTACATCAAGCCAGTAGCGGAGCTGCATTAGTTATTCTGGGAGTAAGAGGGTTAGCTCTTCCTTTTGTGACCTTACAAATACCTAGGAGGATATTGCCATGGCAACCAGAGATATAACAGGATGAACATTAAGGTAGCTACATAATGCAGTGGCATTCTTTCGGAATATGAGGTGTAGTTTTAATAAATTTTATCCAACCATTACATAATATAAACCTTACATTAGATATATTTCTGTCACAACTTTTGACTTCTAGAAATGTTACCTTTGGCATAGGTAAAATCAGAGAAAGAATCTTTGAAACTGACTACTGAACTTTAATGCTGCTCATTTTGTACTGAGATGTTACAGAAACACAGTTTTACAGGACTAGGCTATGAGTTTAGGATGGAGGGCATTTTCCTGCTTTCAGTTGTAATGCTGCACAGTGCAGGTAGTGCTTGTTTCAGAATTTCTCTGAATTAGTAAGGTTGACTTTCTCAGTTAGCTAGGTATTACTTACATGTATTTTTAAACACAAAGTCAGCCAGGTGCTTAAATGCCTTTGAGTCCAAATGTCACAGTCTTTTACTTCAATGGAGGTTTTACAGTAGGGACTGTATAAGCTCCTTTAGTATTTCCCCCATTGCATTTGCCTTTGTTCTCTGACTGATTCCTCTGAAACAGCGGAACATCCTCATGCCCTGCATTGATGAGTCATTCCATGGAGGGGTGAGATAGGGTTTTAAAGCATCTTCAGTGTCCAACAGCATCCAAGCACTTTAAAGAAAAACTCACACCTAATTTAGAATGCCTCGTTTAGAAGCTTTAAATGCAAATCTATTATGTTGCCATTAAAGTACATATTTATAGTGCTTTAAAAAGGGCTGCTATCTGATGTGATATCATAATTACACAAACCTGCAACATTCTGTAATGTAAATATAAATGTAGTCACCTGTCTGTCAGTCACATAGACCAACATTCTCTGGTATACTGATAATAAAAATACTGTGCATCTACAAGCTACCAAATTTCAGACATAAATAGCTAGCCTCCATGTGCCTAAAATTGTGTGTATATACACTTTTTTCATTCTTTACACTGCAAAATTAATAGAATTGTTTATTCTCGTGGTATGATATATAGATCTAATGGCCTATGTTGTAACTATTGAGGAAATAGATTGCTTTGTGAGTTTTAAAATACAACGCAAATGAAATCTCATACCTATCACTTCTTTCACAAAATGCCATGTGCTGCTTGTGTGAGCTCCTGCTTATGATAATGCATAGTTGACTCATGGAAATTCATGGGTACAAGAGATAGAAACCTCCAAGACCTTTATAAAAAAACCGCAGCAACAATGCAGCACTCAAGAGCTGTTTTAAAAAGCAACATTTATACAAATAGGATATATAAAAAATAAGGTTGTTTTCATATTCTAGGACATATCTATCTGATGAGAGGGAAGAAGCTCTCCTTCACCTACCCAGAAAGCATTTCAGGCTTTCTTGGATCTCTTTCTGAAATTTTTATTAGTACTTGATGTTATGGACAAAATCCAGAGGAATTTCACCATTGGTACAGCAATTTGTATACTGGAATGGTTCAGAACGATATTTGGCCATAAGTATTGTCTGTGTGTTCAGGTAAAAGTATTGTGACATTTTCTGCTATTTAGAAATGCAGTTTGTGGGAATGTATTTTTGAAATGCAACATGAAATCACAGCTGTGTAATATACAGTATATAAAAGTAGATGAAAATAAAGTATGTGCTGACATTTTGATTTAGATACAATAAAATTAATTTACAGGGAAGAACTGATAATGCTTCATTCCTTTCTTCCTTCAGTGTCAAGCACAGGCTTCTTTCCCTACCTACCCATCTTTTTTTCCAAGGAAGGCTCTCTGACTTCCCTGGGATAAAGAGAAAAATTTCTAATGCTAAATCATTTTTGTGATCCTGTCACATAGGTGACTGAAAAAGAACATTACCCTGTTGATACATTTAAATAATCTTCCACTAGCACCCAAATACAAACATGTTTTTAGTATCCAGGGATGGTACAGATGAAGGTGTGGTGGTGACTGTTCTCATTTTGGTTTTGGCTGGCTATGTCAGCTGTTACTTGTTTCTGGTCTAGTTCACATTTTGGGTTTGGCACACCATGTTGTGATTTTGGTTTGTATCCACTGTGGAAGTTGCTGTTAGTGTGCAAATGACCTGCTGCTTGCTTAGATGAGACTGCCTGTCCTGAAGTGCTCATGACTGCTTTTGAGTGAAAAACCTTAAAATTATAAAAATGATTGATGAGATTGAGATGGCATTTGAGATGTCAGTATTAGATATTCTAATACTATGGAAATCTTTGAATTCTGAAAAACATTGTCAAAATGTGAACTATAAATACTGGGACAGAAGCATCAAACACAAAGGAGTCCAGAAAACTATGGAACAGCCACTATTTTGGTAACTGAAAAGCAGCCAATCCTTTGTGTAGTCAGAGTGACATTATCAGTGCAGACAAGTTAAAAATATGTGGTGCTGAGAGGTAGGGAGAGCAGTGCACGTAGAAAAGCAGCAGTACAAAAAGGTTGCGATTCTGCTATTGTTTCAGATATCCCTGTACCCTTCGTGATTCACTGACAGAGAAATGCAGACACAGCACCGATAGCCTCTCCAACCAAGTGCTGGGTTTGGGACAGGAAGAGGTATTTTGTGCTTTAGATGTGCTAATGCAGACCAGGACTGTGAGCTGTGAATGCAGTATAGCCAAGGGATGGCTCTTGGAGCTTGATGAGCTCTACGACTGTGTGAAATCCTCACAGAAAGTCTCCGGTTGCCAGTAGTCTTTGGCGAGCATTGTGTATAAACTTTCCATGACCCACAGAGACAGCTATGCTCAGAGAGAACGCCGAAGGGGTTGAAACTGAGGGTAGGATTCTCAGGAGATGGAGGCGTAGAGAAGGAGAGCTAAATTCTCAAAACTGGACCTTTCAGTCTGTGAAATGAATTCCCACAGGCTGATTAAAATGAGCCCAAAACAAAATTTGATCAGCACTGTGCCCTCTGTTTTGGAACAGGAATGTGGCAGATCAGTTATTTTCCCTCCTTATCGTGTCCCTTTTTGCAAAGGATACGGTTCATTGCAACAGCTATTTCTAACTGGCTGTCCTGCTAACTATTGTAAATATAACACACTCGACCAAATATTTTGTCTTTAAGAAGTTTTGGAAATGCAAAGGTCTCATGGAAAGAAATGAAATTGTTTTCCAAATGTGAATGCAATAGAAAATCAGTAAGGAATTCTTTCTTGGCTCTGGATATCTTTTATGGCCTGTAATTCTGAAAACTGCCATTCTCTCTCCTTTTCCATCCCCTTCCCACCCCTTGAGTAACTTCTCTGAATTCAGCATCAATTACTCTTGATCAACATTGCTATTAAGTCAAGCAAGAATCAGCCCCATTTTCTTAAGTGGAATTTTCCTTTCCAGTTCTGGCACCTTGTCCCTCCTGATACTGCTGTTACATTTTAATTTTGATTTGTTTGTCAGAAAGACAGTCAGACAGAGCTCTGGCATTACTATATTTATGCTCTTAGTTACGACACAAAATACTACATACTTTGTCTTAGTGAGAAAAAAAAAAGACTGGTTAGGGAGGCCAGTTTCTTCTGTTAAGGATCTCGTAAAAATGTCCATACCCTGGAGTGCAAATCAGCCTTAAACTTCTGGAGCAAAATTGGCCAGTTGTATCTACGTACACATTGGCTGTCTAATACAGAGGTAATTTCTTTGGTCTTTGGTGAGGTATGTCCTACACCAAACTTAGAAATCCAATGGCAAAATACCCTAGCGCAGCCAGTATTTTTCTTTATTTATTTTTAAAGCACCTTATCACACCATTTCCTTTATCTCTTTATCCATTGTCCCACCCCTGGCAATGCTATTTCTCTTTCACAGTGTTTTTTGTTCTCAAAGAATTTCCTTGACATTCTACTTTTGGGTAACTTTCAGTCAATCTTCTCTGGTGATGACAAATATAAATACTTTTCATATAAAGATTATTAAAGCATTTTTATTGGCACATTCCTTTTAATGAATCAACTTTCTTCTCCAACACTCCAATATCAACTGCTGCCTGGCAATGGATGATAAATTAATCTTCATTTTCAAATTCCTTCTATACAGTTAACATTTGTAAATTTTTTTATATAAGTGTGCAAATCTCTGACTATGCTATACTTTTACCATGGCTATATAACAATCTTACATCTATACCTATGAACCTGTCCATTTCCAAAATAGGAAATGTTGACCTCAAAACAGTATGAGTTATGGATTTCTTTTCATGGCAATACATGATTGACTTTACCAAGGGTGTAGGAAGAAAATACAAAAGAAACCATAATGAAAAAAATTCACTCCATTTGTCCTTCATGCAGACAAGCGTGGAAATCATACGGTAATATATATTGCATCTACCTTGATATCAATTTAAGATTATTAGTGGGTAATAATATTAAAGTTCATCATGATTAACATAATTAACAAGCATGCAGAAAGCAATAAAGATTTTTCTGTATTACTGGAAATGCTTTTAGATGCCATTATGGTCCCCACCATTGTGTATCTCATTTTTAAGACTCTCCTTTAGCTGGAAGCTTCCTTCCCTTACAAAAAGTGGAGATGGACTGGACAGTTCATCTGACATAATATAGCTCTGGGCCGGAATACTTATGCAGAGGAAGGAACTTGTTCACTTAAGAAAGTGGTGGGGTGTGCTGCCTCTTTCCTGGACATGCTTATGCTGTTATTAAATAACATAAATAATAATAATAAATTATTAATAGCAAATTATACTTAGCACTTACATATGCAGTTTATTACCAAAAGGTGGAGTTAGACCTTACTTGATAAGTGCAGTAGGCCATTTTCTCAGCATTTAAGTTTGATTTTTGTTAAGAATCAGACTGACCTATTCCTATAATTTAAAAATTACCTCCAAAGCCCAAAATGAGGGAGTTAGAAGAGCTTCCATACTTGTCTTTTTGTCTGATGGTGTCTTGAGTGGCATCATGGATGCTATAGGGAGAAAATGCACCATGCTACTCCTGTGAGAAAAGAACTTCTGAGAGCAGACATATGAAGGTCTGTGTTAGAAGGCAGAGGTGGTCTAGGTTAAAATCAGTTTTCCATGTCTTTGGTTTATTATAGAGATATTTTGAGTTTAGGGGATTAAATATGAACTATCTCAAAAGGGATTGACTTTAGTTAGGAGAATGATGGTCTTGCATTAGTGGTGGAAAGCGCAAAGTTTTAAGGACAGCAGTGAAGAGTAGTAGAAGAAACGTTCTAGCAAGATTGAGGAAGCTTTGTGGGTTTGCTGAAGCACTGTGCAGCTGTTCCTGTTTGTTGGTGTCTACAGAGCACAATGGCCTTTTTCTTGAGTGCATTTGCTTACTTCCATCTTCCTCCCTTTCACCAATTCAAGGTGCAAATCTGACAAATCTCCTGTTTAATCAGTCCTGAGAAAACTGGACAGCCATGCATTCCAAGCATTAAAATATTACACTGTCAATCTGTTTTGGTGTTGTGGATGGCTTTAGATCATCCACAACACTAGTTTCATTTCGGACACTGTGAAAAGTTGTGTGTTTGGAAGTATGGTTGGACTTGCATCACAGGCTTAGTAATAAATGATGTTCATTAGATGCAGGTATATTTGTACAAAGCGAACTCTGTCCTTTCAGAGACTAGAATAGGATACGGTACTTTGCAGTAGAGAGTCTGACTGATGTGGAGTAAAGCTTAACACATACCTAATTACAGAGCAGACTTCCCCTTTCTGAGATTCAGAGGCATTAATTAAAGAAAGAAATTTATTACAACCTGCTCCATTATCTCCAGTCACCTTTACACAGATGAAGACTAAATTATCTCTCTTTCTAACAGAGTTTGCACACAGAACTAGAGTGCTTTGGCAGAGGCTTTCTACATTATGTAGGCAAGCAAAATAGGATTTAAGATGGTCCACTTGCTAGATCTACTTTGTAAATCATGTTTTTTCTCTGTCTACTCTCTATTTCTGAGAAGTGAGCGTGAACCCATGAGTTAACACCTTTATTGGAAAAAAGTATTGGCTCCTGGTCAAGTTTCCTGGCAGGGACGTTCAGAGCAGATGCCATACTTGTGCAACGGGCACTGGCACCAGGCTCAGGTTGAACGCTGTCCAGCACATCATGTGTGTGGCACAGGTGTTGGAGGCTGATGCCTTTGAACTCTGCTGTGTCACTCCAATCTGCCTTGCATCACTATAGTCTGTTTAGAGGGATTACTTTGTTCTCCACATGAGAAGGGGGCAACTGATTTCAGATGTGGGGGCTAGTTTCGTGGTTTGGTATGACGAATTGACAGTAGCTCCACACCAGAAACAAGTGTCATTCCTGGGGAAGAAAGTTACTGTACTGAACATCTCCCACATTGCCACACAACAATTCACTGTGGGAAAAGAACAAGAGGAAACCGCAAAGTCTCACCATAAGTACCATATCTGGAAGAAAGACACTCGCTGCTGATACAATTCTTTAAAAAAAATTTCAAATGTAAAAGCTTGTCAAACATCAGAAAATTTCTTGCTCTCCTCACAGAGAGAGACTGTTGGCAAAGGGAGCACCCTGGGTCCCTTGCAACTCAGAATATTCTGTGATTCTGTGTATGTGACAAGGTACAGTCTCTAGGGATAAGTCAACCTCCCTTCTTTTTGCTTAGGCAGAGATGTCCAGAAATGCCCTCCCTGGTTTGTGACTCATATACACTCCTATGTGTGCTGCAGGCAAGGGAAACAAGCTTCTCTCAGATGAGCTTCACATTCTTGAATTCATTCCTCGAGAGGGTCATATGCCGTATTCCTTCTCAGCAGCAGCTCACAGCTATCATCCTCCCAACCCCCAATCTTTGACTTCGCTGTTTTAGGTTTCCTTTTGCAATTTAACTGTCATCTGGTGCCAACCCTAGTCACACCTGTGTCTCTGCCAGGACACCTGGGTATAGCAGATCTTAGCCATCATGGCTGTGGAGCAGATTATTGAAAGCGTGAACCCATGTATTTGTGGCTAAATGAAAAAAAGATCGTCTCATGCCTGGCCCAGATGGCGAGTCTGAGGATAACTCCTGCTGGTACAATGCAAGCAACTTTTAGTAGCCTCTCTCTTAATAAGGCTGTCCGTATTTTCTCAGCTGTAATGCCTTTGAAACAGCACTGGAGACTGGAGGCAGTGCTCCCGAGAGCATGAGGACACTAAAACAATTAGGCTGCAAAGTTTTTGGAGTTAGGTGCTGGGGCTGAAATTGGCAACATCTGGAGTGTGGGACTAGGTGTGTTGCAGTACAGATACGAGTTTGCAAACTCTTCACACAGTTGCCCCTTATTTCTGCAAAAGACAAGCAGTATTTATCCCCTAATGAGAAGGGACTTCAGACTGATTCTTTCTGTACCAATATTTGCTGTGATGAATTGAACACAGCCATATGAAGGTGCTTTCTCTATAGGAGAGCAGTCAACTTATCAGTGTTACAGGGAGCTTGCTTTATTAGCTTGTGCCTAGCTCATCTAATGAATTTTCAGCTTTCAGGGCCCCTCCATACATATATTTCTCACTAAAGGGCAAGGAGAATAGTTTTTAAAATCACAAGAGAAGTAAATAATTCTGGACAGTGTTGAACCCTGCTGCCTAGCTTTATGCTTTATGGATAATTGTTCATTGATCTGTCTGGTGGGAAGGAACTTCTGGATCTCATATCAGCCTCCTGTTGATTCTGGGAGATGGGATAATTTCCCTGTCTCTCTTTTGCTCCTAAACTGTACATTTTTTAGATTTCTGTTTTTGAAAGAGTGCCAAACAACAGGCTAAATAGGTCAAAGTCTGTAGGAGAGGAGGAACGTGTATGGAAACTTAAAACACAGGGCCAAGGTAAAGAGCCTTGAGAAAAAGAAAATGCATCTTGCAGTTTCTTTTCAGCTGCAGCATGTTTGGGATGGGTGACTGATGGCATAATTAATGAGTAGGCAGGATTACTGTGCTAATGTGTTGGCATTTTGTGCAAGTGTGCAGTGATATATTGGAGAGAAAGTGTAAAGTACCTGGAACCAGACAACTGTATTAACCTTAGGCAAGTTTCTTTTCCAGTCAGAGCTTTTCTCCTGTTCCAAAAGACAATGTTGTCTTCTTGTTTTGTGCTCAGTAGGGCACTATTTTTACCATTCTTTATAACTGAGAGGATAAGAAGGATGCCCAAGAGCTTTGTCTAATCATTTAGCTAATGATCCTGCTCTGTAATATCTGTTCAGGTGTTTGATTCAGTTTAGATTACTACTCTGATAGTCCTTTCTGGCTGTTGGTTTTGATAGGACTCATTTCTACATGCTACATCCCCTGAAGAAGGAATGTCATAGTTCAGCTCTGAATTACCGACAGTGTCTTATTTTAGATTGTGTCTCAGTGTTAGACATTCAAACCAAATATTAATCTTTAGTTTATATTAATGTGCCTTTAATTGTGACCCAGATTTCACAGGTCTGTTTTGTGGGCCAAAATGTTTAAATCCCCAGGGTTCATAGCATGAGAGGGTAACCAGTATCTTACTGGTAGGGATGGAGGAAGTGCTAGTGCTCCATGCAGTAATCACTCCCAGTCTGTGTAACCAGGCAGGAAAAATGCTCACAAACCATCCCACCCTGAAGTGCTTAAAAACATGGCTCTGTCATGTGCTGGAGAGTTTACAGGGCACAGCTGTTAGAAGAACCAGATGAACCTGTGGGCAGATGCAGGGACTACCCTTTATTGTTATTGTTCCAAATCTGAGCAAGAGAACCTCATGCCCTTGATGCTTTGATGCTGTCTTCTTGTGTATTTGAACATGTGGGGCCAAAATCTTCGCTAGAAATTTAGAGTTCTTTCTCTGATGTACAGCACTTTATATGTCTTAGTGCTTCAGACTGCAATGTTTAAAATATCTTCTGCCACATCACCGCCTATATTTTTCTCCAGTATCTAAACACCTTAGTTCAGTGCTTATTAACTGCCAGTTTTTGAAACAGAGTAGGATATTTTGAGGAAGAGTATTGCAATGTGCTCATTTACTATGTTCTTTTGAAAATTTTTAGTAAAAACAAAACCAAACCAAAATAGCTAGACAAGCATGAATGGAAGACTCCCCAGGTCCCCATTTCACCTCTCACTGAAAAGTCATTAATATTGTGACTAGTCAGCAAATCCAAAACCTAGCACCTGTTTGCCAGATAAAAGCCAGCTGCACTGTATGTGTATTATTCAAGCCACCTGCAATTTGCATACCATGTGTAGTACCATTATTCGTGGCTTTGCTTAAGGTGTTTTGAGATATTTGTATCAAAGATGAAAGATAGATGCAACAGAGTAAAACCTGTAGTAAGACTTTAGGATATCAGTATCTTGAAGTAATGAGATTATATGGGGGTTGAATTTTTTACTTTTTATTTCTTTGCTTATTCATTTCATTGACCTAACTTAATTTTTTTTATCTAAAAATGTATTTCACCTCAGTTTATTTTTTCATTGCCTTTGATTAGGACATGACTTACTGAAGTGAAATTAATCCTTGTTTTTCTTTCAAAATATTTAGAAAAAGACAAATTCTCTGGGCAAGCTAGTCTTTTTAATGCACGCAGGACATTCCTGTGATATGGAGTTCATTTTGAAATTGTTTCTCTTCCTTTAAAACAGAATTGGAATGTAAAACTACTTTCCCTTTTTCTGAAAATTATTGTCCTCAAAAGTGTCTGGAATTCTGAAACTGAAGTCACAGAAAATCTTTCTTGTCTACTTTCAGTCTACTGGCATTTTCTGCCATCCTGCAATTTTATTCATGAACATTGGTTAAGGTTCTATAAAGTTTTTCACAGCCTATGAGGTAAGATCAGGTTCACCTTAGTGACAATCTGAAATGGCATGAGAAGATGAACAGAGAACTTACATCCTAGGCCATTAACAGACAGCAGGAAAAGAGTGGAGTTCAATCTCAATTTCATACTGGATAGCACAATATTTGACATTTCTCATTAAATCTAATGTTATATTCTAAATAATTTTTCATTAAATTGCAAAGACTACTGATTATAAAGGGTGTGTTTTGACATTAGTAGGATTTTAGGGCTTGATAGCCTTAAATTCAGGGTTTGCAACTGCTATAGATGTACTGTATTTTCCTGGGCAAGTTGCTTGTTTTTGGTGTGGCTAATTTTCATACTGTAAAAAAACAGAAAAGTCAATACTTGTTTACTCTTACCCACCATGATCAAAATGGTGATATTCTATTACTTACCTGATATATATGATGCAGCCATAATCTATAAAAAATTAGCAGAAACTAATATTGGATATTCTGAGTGTTTTCTAGCTCCTTCAATTTCATACGAGTTCTGTGGAAATTCTTACTATGTCAAGAGATGAGGATAGCTGGTTAAATTTTAAGTGATTCAGAGAAATTACATCACAGGTGCAGTAATTGTGATTTTTAGAAACTTCATATGGTCCTGGCTTTTCCTCCTTCTTTCCTGGTGCTAAATCATGTTGGACAGTCATATATCCTTTCCTGATATCTACTTTGCATATAAGGAATTTCTAAGTAATTTTTGCAGAGCTGTTTTTTAGTAAGGGAAGAAGGTGATCTGCATATCAGTACATTGGTTCATGTCACAACTTGGGCATTAAATATGGGTGTTTCGGCATCATGAAACAAATTCCATTTTCTGACAAGTAATAGGCAATTGCTAGAGGTATGTCTCAGTCACTTTCGGTAATAGCATAAATTTACATAAGTTTGACCCTGTCAGCTTAGACAAAAATAAGTCTAAACATTTTGTTTCCTAAAACTTATCCTATTTTAATTGACAACAAATCCTTCTAAAACCTGTGTTTGATGTAGCAATCTTAGTCAATGTCTATTGTAATTTAATTTTCGCAAGAAGGTCTCTGAAAAAGCTTTGCTTATTGAAAAGCCAGTTTCTTCTGCATACAGTTTATTCTTGATCTCCTTGTACAAGCACAGAATAGTAACTTCTGTGATGACACTGGTGCTTTCTTAGAAAAGATATTTGAACTAAACAGAAGGGCAAAACAAGGTCACTGGCATTATATATCTACAGTGAGCTTTAAGAAATGAGTCAGACTTACAGATGGAATGATAGTTTGCCTTGTCATGAGAGCACACATCTTCAAAAGGTTCCTGCTTTGGAAAAATAAAGTAAAAACCATAAGGAACCACTTAAGGAGGCTGCATAAATAATTTGCCATTTGTGAGCAATATATGCAAAACGATAGGACTGCAAGGACTGTATTTGATGGAAAAGCTTCTAACCATTTAAACTGCCATCCTGGTGTTTATTACCTGAATCACCTCCGGGAGTCTGATAAACACCTGTGATCTGCTGGTAATTCAGGAAAGGAAGCAGCACTCTGCATGACCTGCTTTTTTTCTCCCAGGCAGTCACTGTGTAATAAACAGTGTACAGTGATTTTGAACATGCAAAGAATATATTTAGACAAGTTAAGGCTACTACTGTTGGTTTAATGCTTTACAAAGCTAGCAACAGAATGTAAGTGGTTTAGTCCCTCTATGTGGTGTACATAGAAGTGGAAGGAGAGGGCAAAATGCAATAGGTGGTAGTGCTGCTTGGAAGGCAATTCAGTCATTTTGTTTGAAAAAGAGAGTAAATGGTAAACACCTTAAAGAGAAATGGAGAGAAAGCAGGCGTTTCTTTTAACCCAAACATTTTTAAAGTTACTACATGACCAGTAAAGTAATAATTTCCCGGAAAGCAATATTTAAATATATCCATCATCATTTAGATCTTGGACACATACTTAAATATTATTGATTATTTGCAATTGTGTGCATCCATGTGTAGGTATATTAAACAAAAAAGTAATAGTATCATGTCACTGATTGGGATAAAGTACAAAAATGGAACTGGAGTCTCTAATTACTAGTTGCTTGGGTTGTTTTGTTTTTTTTTTTAATTAAGAAAACCACAAGCAAATTATAGACATCCAGTTTATAGCATTGCAATCTTACAGGCTTGCTCTCATGAATATGGTAATTTTTTATTTTATGCCCTCTTGAGATGTCTTGTTAAAAACATTTTATTGGTGATCCTAAAATTCAGTAAATTTGAAGCCCTTGGCACCCTGAAGATAGTTAAAGTTCTTCAAAAAATGTCGGCAATAAATATTTGGCAAATATAAAGAATATGCACATTTTTCCCAAGTGGGTGATATATTTTTTTCCCAGTTCTTATAGTCAAGTGATGACACTGCAGTTCAGAATATAAGTTTATATTGATATTTTTCTTCCAGAAACTGCATGTGTTGCTTAGTGCTTCTCCCACAGAGTTATTTTTGTGCAGACACCTGGAAGTGGTTACATACTTGCTCCAGCTTGCAGACTAGTTTTGGACAGTCAGGTGTATGTATGAGCAAGTGGTCTTTATTTGGAGCAATTAAAATTCTAACATTCTCTTCTCTTGACATGCAATTACTAGGGCTCTGCTGTTCCCACTAATTGCTCTTGCTGGGGACATTGGTGAGGAGCCAATGATTTTGATGGGTAGTGGATTATCATTTTTACTCTGCTACCTGAGAAAAAAAATCATTTGCAAAATCCCATGTGTAATTAGCAAGACTCATGATTAATTGTCCTGCAAAATTAGCTTCACTGTTGCTTTTATTTTACTGCTTCAAATATTAATTAATGTTAACTCCTTTCCTTCAGTCGTAGCTTTTGAATATTCAACATGGCTTTGAAAAATTAGTCAGGGCTTCTACTTGCATTAACATGCTAGAGCTTTGATTTCTGAATAAGTATACTGATTTAAAAGATCACACGTGGGTCATAAATAATTTTTATAGGAGGACAAACAAAGCATCAAAGCATCATGGGAAGGCATTCATGCACTAACTGGAAGTAAATTGTTTCAGTAATGATTCATTCCCCCAGTGCTTTTAGGGAAACATCAGCAAATATGCAAAACACTGCATTGTGTGGGGCAAAACAATTATTTAATGCAGCAATCAATGTATATATTTTCAAACAAGTAACAGAGTGAAAGGGGTAAAAATATTGGTGGAGTTTGAGCAGTTGAAGTATCTGCTCTATTTCTAGGAATTACAGGTTCTCATGTTTTGATGGTCTAAGGTAGAAAATCACAACTGTCTGTATGTCAATGCCATCTGCCATAGCGCTCTCAAAACTCTTATGTATTTCCTGTTATTACTATGACGGGGTCAGAAAGCACAGAAGGGACCTAGTGATGACTGTTCTGGGGTCACTGGGATGCTGATGAATTGTATTTGCAGGACAGCTCATTAAAACCAGCAGCAAGATGTCCTGACACCCCAAAGAGCCTTGGCTTCTGGTTTAGCTGTTTTCATTGTGCCAGAATAACTCACAGAACTCAGAAGAGAGCTTTTTTCCAAGAACTGCTGGTTCTTCCCAGTGTAGCAGTAGCACCACATGTAAAGCACACCTGCACACCAGTACAGGATGAATTTTGCCCCTGTATCAGTCCTTGCTTTATTTCTTCTCTGTGTTTTGAGCATGCACCTGGATGAGTTTCTCCACACTTCATCAGAAAAGCTCTTGCCCTCCTAGATATTCTCTTCATTATACAATAATCTCACTGTAATCTTGTCATAAAACTCAAAGTTGACCACAGGAGAGAGCAGCAGGGGTAGAGGTGACAGCATGGTATATTGGGCAACATACCTGGCTTCATTATCAAACGTAACAGCTGAAGCAAATGTGGGAAATTATCTCGCTTGCTCTTTTCATTAAAGTGTACTGTTCTTCTGACAGCACATGGTTGATTTTACTTGCTTTTTTCGATCAAGTGAGTGAGTTGTTTTGACTGTTTTTGTAATATTGACTTAGGAGATCAATGACAGAAAAATAGTGTTACCTTTATAACTGAAATTAATTAAGAGATCAGAATTGAATCTGACTTTTGTTTGGTTCCATAGTCCACAAATAGGGATTCCAGAATTCTTTACAAGCTCATTAAAGAGCTTTTTACAGTCTTCACATCTTTTTCTACAACCTTCCCAAATCTCAGCTTTAGTGACTGCCTTCATTGTAGAAGCCTTTTGGCCCAGTCAATAGGCTCAGGCACATCCTTCTCCATGTTAAAAAGGCCATTGTAAATGCATATTAATTCAGAATTTCTGTAGAGCCTCAGAATGTCTTCATACATGAGAGAAAACTAAGAAATTCCAATCTGGATTCAAATATCAAGAAAGGTTTCACATTTTCCTTGGAACTTTTGGGATCTTTGAGTAAATAAAAGGATCTGTGAGCCTTCTGCAAATCATCTGTAATTGCTTAGTCAGACTAAGGTGCAACCATGAAGCCAAAATTGATTCACATGCTTTTCTAATTTCAGGAGAAACATTCATGTATAGTAGTGGTTGCAGAGAAGGAAGCAGGAACACTTTGCAGATGTGCATGTATGGGATGCTTGCTAGAAAAATTCTAATTTTGTCTCTGTCATCTGCTCTTAGAAGCCTTTTCTACACGGAAAAGACCTGTCATCTATTCTGATAAGAACACATCATTTTTCTTGTGCAATCATAGCTACAGAGGCAATTTTTTCTGAAGTAATAGATAGCTTTTTTGCTCTAAAAAATGACATTTAAAAAAGTGACTTACTGTGTTAAACACCCTCATACAGTGGTATCATCCTGCAGCACTATACCGGAGAGTAACAGGGGGATTTGGATCACAGGTAGGGTCTGGGGGAAGAAGTCTCATTCAGGAATTTAAATAGGAAATATTTCAGATTCAGTCCTTTCCAAAAATGAAGGCTTTGGTCTACTAAATTGATAGAAATTAGTGAAGCAAAAAAGAGAAGCTGAGATTCAGAAATTGTGAAGGTTGAGACCTTTCCATTTCCACAACTGTTGTATTTACTGGTCAGGTATCCTGGGGCAAGTCTCCAGGGACAGCAGGTTTTCCTGCAAAATGGAAACAGAAGAAAGAAAAGAGGTATTTTTATCCTCAAAGTTATAATGTAGCAATCAGCAATATGCTAGCACAATCTTCCATCTATGAAAGAATTCATAAATCTTCTCAATCAACAGATTGCCATGTTGAAATTTCTACACTATACATAATGCTGCACCCTTCATTTTCCAGGAATGCCCAGAGAATTTGCACATATAATTCTACAGGAACAAGTGGCTTCAAGTTTAGAGTCACAGGCACACTGGTCATTATCTGACTTTCTTAATTAGTAGATAGATATTTGGAGGGACTGAATAACTGATTTTTCAAGGATCTGTATAAGTACAGCTGCTTAAGGAAATCTAAGGACTTGCAGAATCTGGGTGTAAAACAAAGGGAAAGTTACAAAGTTCAAGCACTCCAGAATCTTTTACATTTTTTGAGTTTTTTAAAATCCATATTTGTATATAAAATAATATAAAAATAAAAAATCCAAACAAATCTATAGGCAGAGAATCATCGCTATGTCTCTCTCTTCTAAACAACTATCCCTTTAGCTTTTTCACTGATTAGCACTCTTTCAGATGCTAGCGAGAAAAACAATTTTAAGATTTCCAGCCAAAAATTAAATTACCATTTGACATGTGGGGAAGGACAGACAGGAATGAAAGAGTTTTTTTTTACCTCTTATGAATTAAATATAGCTTCTTCCTTAAAATTGGTCACTACCAGGAGGCTAAAATACTCTGAAGGTTAGCTACAGCTTTATCTGCCGCTGTGATGGTATTTGCTGGATGATGAATATATTAGTTAAAATTTAAATTGATTGTATGGAGGGGTAATGTTGATACCATATTTACTGCTTTAGTGTAGTCCAATCATTAGTGTGGAAAGAGTGGTAAGAAAATAACTTAAAGGTGACACTTTCTGAAATGCAGGAAATGAACAGTGCTTTATAAATAATATATTTCTTCTATTATGTTAATTTTTCAAACTAAGCTTAGAGTTAAGTGTAATGTTCAATCAGTAGGTGCATCTATACTAGTATATTATTAGTCTGTTTAGTCACATCTAGAAATATGTTCTTCATATTTGTGGTTGCCAAAGTAAATAGAAATCAATGAAAGTAGCAAAAGTGCTGAAGTCATTTCAATAACTGAAGCACTCATTAATTTAAATTTCACACTTGACATTGTTACAGACTAATCATAGAAAATAAGGCATTGACTTCTAAATATGTTCCAAGCCAAGGAGGAATCCTGCAACTTTGTTTTCAAAGTGGCATTGACATTAGAGGGAAAGACCTCTGACTGCAGCAGTTTAGGCAGATGGTAATGATATGGTAAACTTTCTCAAAAGCCTGAAGTCCATTCATATGGATGACATAAGCTTGAGGAGTTAGCAAGCAAACAATATTGAAGCACTGGGACTGAACATGTTCTAAAACATCAAAAAGCTCTTCCTGCCGTTTTCAAACATCTAAAAATATGTGTGAAGCCTGTTCACAATTTAATGGGAGATATACAGAGAGCTGGGGGTGGTTATACAGGAAATTAGAAAAGCCTCATCTCATCAGAGTGAAATAAATATGCCATCATATAAGAAAAGTAATTGGAGGGGTGTGTCAGTTCTGTTGATGTCAAGCAGGTGTTCATAAATTAGAATAAACATTTATTTAGATGATATTAGTGATAAGAAAGTATTTTAAATTACACTGAAGAGAGATACCTAACTTGCATCTCTTTCTCCTTTTTTTTATTTCAAAAAGAGGTTTGGGAAAAGCCATTTCCCCCAGCTATCCTATCCAATGTAGGCTGATCCTCTACTCACCTGCTTTTCTGTGAACTGTCCAAATCATTGCATAATGCAGCATGCAGTGCAAGTAACTTAGAAGGAAGACTACATTTCAGTTGCAGTAAATAGCTTTGCTCTTAGGTAATGGGAGGCAGGTAGGTGACAGTGAATTGCCATTTTCTGTTTAGTAGGTGCAAGGATGCTGTCTCATTTCTCTTCATTGTCTAATCAGTTCCTCAGTCATGGAAAACTCCCATTCATGGAGAATGAATGTACTTCATCCTTCCTGCCTTGAGAACATCCTCTGTTGCTTAGAATATTCAAGAGAATTCAGAATTCCTTAGCATCCTTGGCATAGATGACACACAGATGCCTTACTGTCAACCCTTTTTGAAGAGTTAACTTTGCTTAGCATTGCTCCTAATGCAAGACCCTGTCAAGGTGCTATTGATTGTTGTGAAAATCATTTCTGATCTGGTATATGAATCATGACTGAGAGTTTAAATATTAATCTTGTGGTGTGTACACAATATATTTAAGAGCAACGGTATTTTTTTTGCTGTTACAATCTCTTGCTTAATACAAGATGAAATCAGTAGTAGTGGTAAGAACAGCCTTAATATGAGATTACAGTGTGCATCTGAATGCACTGCTAGGATTTCTGAAGTTTAGTATTTACTCAAATCTTTACTAATGGATGCAGTATTTTCTGATCAAAAAGCAGAGGACTATAAAAATGTACATGGTGTTTAAGTGCCCTACTATATTACAGCTCTATGTGGCCTGGTTTTTCACCAGATTCCAGTGTAAATTGGATAAACTATAATGATACCAATATGGAGACCAAACTTAGTTGAAAATTTGGCATTTCATCTGGTTTTCTGTATCTGCTTAACATTACTATTGTATTTTGGATTCATTATTTAGGTGGGGCTTTTTTCCAGTAACAAAAAAATTGAATAGAAATTTTGACTTTGGATTTACATCCTTTGTGAACTTAAATTTGTGTATAAAATCATTGCACCCACTGAGCTAGTGATTGTTTTATCTTTGCTTAGTACAGCTTGAAGTTACTATGTAGTAACTTTACATTTTACAAACCTGTCCAATCCCAGACTGATACAAAATGGCAGTAAAACAGATTCCTCTTAGAAGCGTTCAGAAAATATTTATAATACAGGATTACATTCCTAAAGCAGGTTGTTGCTGCAAACCCTCCTAACAAATGAAGCAGTTGGGAAGGTGATATGCTAAAGGGCTTAAATCAGTGCAAGGTGGTGGTTTGCCTTCCTTTTTGACCAATGTGCCTTTGGGGAATAAATATTTGTGTTGTAATTTGCAAGCTACTGTAGGTTTTTCTCATAAATTTTTTAAACCCCAATCTTTTTTCCCTTTTTTTCCAATGAAATTCTTTTTAGTCCTTTTTTTCCTTTAGAATCTTCCAAGTCATAGTAAAAAGAAAAGTATTTTAGTAGGAAACCCAGAGATATATCATTGCTGGTTAAAATATGGCAAATATGATAATTTGCTGTGAACCTTTTATCAGATAATACCTCTGTGGAATAAAACAGAAGAGTCCTGTTTTACCTTTCTGATGGAACGTGTGAATCTTCTCTGACATTCCTGTGGAGTTACACTTGAAACATTGACTGAGTCCGTCCATGTTTACATGTGTGTATGTATCTGGGGCTCCTTTCCTGTGCATCCTTGAATGTCCTGACCTGCGAGCCCTGGGATTGAGGAAGAGAAGGAAGGTTACAATAAGGGTGCTTTGGTCCTCAAATCCTGACCTTACACTACCCCACTTGTCAAGTAGGTGTAAGATTTCAGTTTGAGGTAGTACTTCTGTTCCAAAATTTGGTTCATGCAGACTCATTTTTGCACCATGTATAAGCTTTGAGAACACATTCTATTTGTGCAAAGAATGTGCAATAGTTTCAGTATCCTTAAAATAAAAGTCTGGGATGAAAAGGGGTGATTTGGGGTGAGCAGGAATAGAAGAGGCCTTGGAGGAGACAAAATTATTTGAACCATCTGCAAGAGAAGGTAGGCAAACAGCTGCAATGGGGAGGGCACACAAGCAAGGAATGTGTGCAATTAGATTCTGCTTCACATTGGGGGACTATAATTTCATTTTATGACTTTGTTGACAATCCTCTCATTTCTTTTTTATTGTGAATGACATCATCAATGCTATCAGATGGTTTACTAACAGATGGCTTTGTACCATTTTCAGTATGATACCCAGAATATCATCTTATATTTACCTGCATTCTGTGGAGTATTTTACCTGCAAGGACTGCACTGCTGTGTAAGAATACATTTACCTGAAGGATCTTATGTAGCTCTCAGTGGGAGATAAGGCAATAAAAAAAACTTGGATAACATTTTGCTAACTAGTTAATGAAGGAAGTGAATTAACATATTTCGAACTTACATGTCCGTTTACTTTTCATTTACTTGTCCAATTTTCTACAAAGGAAAAGATACCTCTTGACTGGAACAGAGTTCCAGTTGAAGTGGGGAAAAGGAAAACTGTGCCACTGCATGGTGTGCTGAAGAGTGAGCAAAAGCCCTTCAAAATATTTTCTTTCCCCCTTGTAAATTTGTTTTCTATTCTTTTGCCAGTTTA
Source organism: Acanthiza pusilla (assembly GCA_036630365.1). NCBI lineage: Eukaryota > Metazoa > Chordata > Aves > Passeriformes > Acanthizidae > Acanthiza > Acanthiza pusilla. Next base: position 14,241,686 of record JAXCHO010000019.1, read on the forward strand.
ATGTTCAAATAGTTTTTAACTTATCTTGTAGTTTATAGGCAGTTTTGATACTTTGAGAACACCCTGCTACCTGTATAATTGCACTATGCAAGTAGGGCTGGAACCCTTACTGTGAATAATCTACACCTGAGCTCTGCCCATCATTAAGGTTTTAAGGCAATATGGTATAGTGAAGCGTGATTTACTCTATAAGTTCTGGAAAAAGTTGTTTGGATAGTTGCTCTGGAAATAGATGCTTTGGATTCTCTAAAATGAAGGGAAGGAGGAAGAGATTCTGTAAAGTCAAGGTCTATATTCATATTATTTGCATTTACTTCCAGAGTCACATATTTGTATGTCTAATTTAATGCACTCTCCTTATAGGTAATCTTTTCTGCTATATATTGAGATCTATCATGTCTTTTTTGGTGCTCTAATTAAAACGTAGCAATGCACTTAGCTTTGTGTAAAAGCTCATCCATTGATGATAAAGCTAATCCTATAGTTCCAGTTGCTCCTGATCATGCAGGTTAATAGTTGGACTCGGTGATCTTAGAGGTCTTTTTCAACCAAAATCATTCTATGATGCTATTCAGCCAAAAAAAAAAAAAAAAAGTAGTTTACAGTAACAGTTTCATATACTTGGTGTTCTGCAGAAAAGAGCTGTCAGAGAAGTATGCTGGTTTGGTGACATATTCAGGGTAAAGAGCTCAGCTCCCAAAATTGCAGTATTGGGAGTCAGTGGAAATGCTGCATGAAGGAAGACTGCACACTCAGGCTTTGTGTGATACAACTAAGAAAACTCTGATAAGAGTAGTAGGAAAATAGTATGCTATAGCAGAAACCAAAGTATGGGGGCTCCTTTATGCTGTGGATAGCAAATCTTTCGAAATTGTTGGCAAAGCATCTTGTAGATTCTTGCAGTTTACAGTGGCTAAAAATGGGGGTGGAGAGTTTCACTGATGATTTGTAAATGTGTAAGAATGACCTCTGCTTCACAATGTCACCAGACTGAAAATAGGAAGAGGCTGCAAAATAAGAGAGGGAAGTATGTCTCCCCTCTTATTCTTCCACAGGCATCTGCTTATGACCTTGGAGGCAGAGTAAAGCAGTAGTTGGACCTGCTGAGCTGAAGGCATTTGGCTCCTCTGAAACACAGCAGAGCTCTAATAATGAAACCTTTAAATAATAACATGCCAGTAGGTTTTCTGGTGTACCAAGTGAGAATAAAATCTATCCGTCCTGTTGTAAGGTAGTTTCGGTATATCTAAGTCATTTTCTCACTGATTTTTACAAGGTGATAAACTTACAGGTGGAAATTCTTTTAAGCCATAAATACCATGCATGCTGTCATGCCTAGGAGTACAGATAAAGCCAATGGGATGCTAAAAACAGTTGAAGTGCATTCCTTCTCTACCTGGTTTGCTCAGCTGAAACTGCCTGCTATCAGTTTGGGTGTACCGTGTTTGACCCTTGCCTGTAGATATAAATGAAATAGAGCTCCCATCACTTAGTCACAGTGCACTGAATGACAAATTTGTACACAGCAGTTGACCTGAAAAGTGGAGGCTTAACCTCACATGGAAGCCTCTGAAGTTTCTTGTATCTGCTTTATCTCTGTAAACATTCTCCAGTCTTTCCCCATCTTATTCTTTACAGACAAGAATCCTATAGCTGCAGACCTTGTCTCTGAATTTTACGTTCTGTTACGGTCTTCTTATTTTGTGTTTTTCATATTATGTGACTGGAGAAAAAGGATGGAGTAACATCCACCATACTTTGTTAGAGTTTGTACTACAAACAAACTAATTTTTTAAAAATTATCGTTTCATGTATTGCAGAATATATGCATACTTTTTATCCTGCCACAGTATTTGCAACGTTACTTTAAGGTTTTCCCATTGCAAATCTGAGTAACATAGGTAATAAATTGTAGAACCTGGTAGTGCCTGATTGAAATATAAAGTTGTAAGTATAATACTGGGAAGTGATATGTACATTCATTATCTTTTACTGATCATCAGATCCACAGTGCAAGAAATCACCTCCACAGTGTGAAGCCAAAGGCAAAGAACAGTTGATGTGTATTCTCTTACATTTCCTGAATAAGGAATTTGCATTTGAAAATGGAATTATGTACTCTAATCTTTGCATCGCATTAAACAGAAAGAGAAGAGAAGAAATTACTTCTGGAGCCAGTGTCTTAAACCTCCAACATTAAACATTTTCAAAAAGAGATATTATTTCTTCTTATCCTTTCTAAAATTCCCCATTAAGTATAGAAATGTCAGTAGTAACACCATATTCCAAAAATGTGGAAATTTGGGGATGATATACAAATAACTTGTAAATTGGGATCATTGATTGAACTCATGCTAGGAGAAAATGGATATTTTACATCAAGAACATTGTTTGTCAAAGCGTTTCCAGTTCACCTGGACAAAGGTGAGAGGCAGAATGAGATGTACCATTATCATTCAGTTCTACTGTATAATTTTGTTCTTAGAAATGAGACACTCCCAATTTCATATTTAAATCAAGAGGTTGAAATGTTATTTAATTTCATTTATTCAGATGAAAGAGTTTTTCCTCTATCTGTTTTCTTGCTGTATGATGTGGATTTTTCTTGGGCACTGGGCAACACTTTAAATAACATCCCAGAGGCTAAAAGTGAAGGATTCCAAGCTAGAAGGTTGAAGAAACTTTGTGTGTCTTGGAGAGGTTCCTGAACAACTTCTATACATCTTTTGCTCACCAGTAAGGGAAAAGGTCAGCCCTAGCTGTTTCCACAGCTGGTTGTTCAAATTTAGAGGGAGAGTAAACAGACACAATTATGTTCTTCAGTTCAATTATAGCAGATTTTCCTGCAAAATCATGATGAGGAGTTAGAGTGAGGACTTGACTGCTTATCTTGAAATTTTTATTTTCCTGTTTGCTGTACTGAGTGAAGCATGAGCAGCTGGGGAAAAGCATAACTGAATTTCTTCATCTTTTAATATCTGTGGAAGATGGTAAATATATCACTTAGAGGGGAATAGTCCTGTTCTTCTTCCTATGTGTGCTTATGACTATCTTGCACAATTTTATGACTATTTAGCCTGTTTATTAAAGTGATTTATTTGCATATAGCATAAGAGGAAATAGACTGTCTGTACTACATTAGATCAAGTATCTTGTCTGTGCCTGGGCGAGACCAAAAGGACAAAACAAGGCTGCAGTGAATATTCCCAGAATATTCTTCCTGTATTGCCTGAGCTGTGGCACAACATCTTCCGTGAGCATATCTAGACTTTCAAAAGACATGCAGACATTCTGCAGCCATGATGTGACCGTGAACACTTGCATATAAAAGACCAGAATTTTGTATTTACTACAGAAATTATGTACTTAACTGCAAAACTTTTTTATGGGTTTATGATCCCACTTCGCAAGTTCTGGTTTGTCGTTTTGAACTTCAGGTTCCAAGTCCCTGTGGCAGCTAGAACTGATACACCTGTACCACAGAGACACAGGCCTTCCTGCTCTCTTTTCAACTTGACAAGTCCCTGTAATGACTTTCAACAAGCTAATGTAGAAGGAGGATCACATTAGAAATCCCCCTCCAGCTCTCCCTCCTTGCAGGCAGAAGCCTGAGAAACAAATTCTCTCAACTTCATCTAAAGAGGATCAAACACCTTCTGCTGTTGTTCCCAGGCATTGTTAATTGTTGTTAATTTCTAACACCTCATTAATTATTTGCTATTAAAGATGTGAGTGAGGCAAATGCCCTTCACCCATGGATAGTCACAAGAATGGATCATTAATAACTACAAATTTTTTTTTTACTTTTGAAGTTGAAAGGGAGCTTGTATGAAAGTCACTTTGTTTGCAGGAAAAGCCTGGTGCAGCATCAGGGTATATTTCATAAAGGGCTGGGTGTGAGCAATGCCTTGACATGCCAACAAAACAAAACAGGGAACCATGATAAAACTGGAGTTGATGTAATCAACACTAGTTAGAAGTAGCCCTTTCCTCTCTGTACTACTTCTCATTTAACTTATTTTAAGAAAGACAATTTTGATTCCATACCTGCTGGTGATACCATATATAAAAGTTTGAAATCCTATAAAAATGCACAGTAAGGTTTATTCTTTAGTATGCAAAGCAGTACATTAATCTAGTATTCTTATTATGGTAAGTCTGAGAAACCTCAAACAGGACTGAGACTATTAACAAAAGTAACAGTAGGACAGTCTCCAATCAAGCAATTCACAGCATAGATAGCCTGAACAGTCCACAGATGTATGAATGCGTTTCCTCAGGTGATGCTCAGGAATTGTCCTTTATTCTAGGAGCTGGGAAAGGATGCTTGTTATTTTGTGAGAGTAGCAGAAAAGGAATTTCTTCTGCCCCTTTCCAGCTTGTGTTTAAAGCTGAGCTTGTCAGAATGGCTTCCACAACAGCAAGGTTTGACCTTCTTAAAGAAAATTTTGCGTAAATCTACAGGCAGTGTCCAATAACCTCTTCACTGCTGGCTTTGGCTTGTGGGTCTGCTGTACCTTAGCCATGCGGCTGTTGTCAGAAATCCATCAGATGTCATTCCTGGGACTTGCTTGTCTTTGGCTGTTGGTGGCTGATACCCAGGTGAGGTGACAAGCATCTAGGCTGTTATTTCCCTCCATTCTCTGTTCTTGAAAAGGTGCCATCAAGCTAATCTTAAAATATATCCATTATGTGTCTTCTTTTTCATTTTACCTGTCAGCTTTCACTTTTATCTAGAATATTCAGTCACTCACTGCACAGACATTTGGTAATGACAGCTCCATGACTGTCTGAAAATCAGTATTAGATTATAGCCTGAAAACCAGAGTTGGATTATAGGCTGATCATCTTTCACTGTTTTAGCTGCAGTGACTGAGTAACTGCCAAAGAGGGGCAGTAACTTCTTCTGCTTCTGCAGCCAAGTCCAAGTAGGATTGTGAATCAAAGCCGTCATTTGCCATTGTTCATAGCCTGGTATATTCACTTTAATTAACTTTTAAAATATATATATGTTAATATATAAGGCAATGAATTTCAGCAGCTGGGAAATTTACACACCACCCCTCTGTGCCTCTTGAACAGGCTCCACACATTCTTCAGAGAGTGGGTGGGTTGCAGTTTCAATAATTTCTAGAGTAGTGATTTCTTTAGCTGCTGCAGCTTTTTCCAAAGGGCCTGTGAAGCTGAGCCGATAGGTCATCTGGGCAAAGACTGAAGAATCTTGTTCTCTTAAGCCAAGTTACTTATAAAAATAATTCCATATACTAATGATTGCACAAGAAATCTGAAGCAGCGCCAAGAAATGTATCCATGTGTTCTGAGCTATGTTACACCTTTAATACCAGAGGTATCTTCCAATGCTAGATTTTAATTCAATGAGTTGAGCCTCAGACATCCACCTTACAAATTAGTCAGGGCAGGGAAGTTCAGACTGCCCCATAACTGCAGTCCCCTGATGCTGTAGAAGCTCCTGTTCTCTCCTCTGAGAATGGGGATTCATAATGTTGGATCTCAGCTAATTAGGATAGTACCTGAGTACTGTTACTTTTGTCTTTTTTTCTTTGCTCTGTGATGTGAAACAATGAGGTAAATAATACAGACTTAAATATTTTCTTCTCTAAAACCTTCTGTGCATATTATAAATCTAAATGGTGCTAGCCTTGAAGGCTGAAAAAGGCCATTAGATCACCTGTTTATTTCTACAGACTGTGAAATTTCACCTCTCCTGAAATTGTCTCACACCTTTTACTGGGCCGTGGAATCTTCTCTGTAGGCCTCCAGCTTTGCTTTGGAGAGATCAATAGGCAAGACATCCACTACTGTCCTGATTATTTTACCCCCAGAGCTGATAAGCCTCAATGATTAATGATTTGGTAATCAGAAGTAAATGTTTTCTGTAAAAAATACAGGGACTTTGCAAACGCTTAAATGTTATCCTAAAAAATATGCAATGCATATTGCAAACTGAGAATTCGATTAAAACAGTAAATTATATCCTATAGTCTTGTCTCAAGTTTCACTTTAAAAGAGATAAAACCTTCCCAGGAAATGCTTTCACCAGATGCCAGATCTGTATTTGTTCTAGAAGAGCTGAAGTATAATGAAGTACCTGACTTAAGACTTTACAAGATAAGAAGTGCCTGGTTGGTGCTAAAGCTTCATTTTTAATTCATTCTTTATTATGGGAGTTGCTCTCTCTGGGAGGGTAAGCTGTGATCAGGAGCATAGCCAGGACAGATAAGGCACATGAACCCTGGCCTGAAAGCTGACAAACTACCACAGCTGAGCAGTCAGTTATACCAGAGACAGATCTCTTTCAGGGACTACTTCAAGCTGAATTTATTCTCAGTCACCTCCAAGAAAGACTCACAAAAAATGGAATGCACCACAATGATATATGACTTTTCAAAGTTTGTAATCTATGTGCCTACAGGTTTCTGTCAGGAGGTAATAAGAAAAAAGATGACAAGAAAGTCTTCCTCTACACATGTGCATACCAACATGTACACATGCTAATACAGACTTAGGAGTCATATGTGTATATATAGGATAATTACCTATTACAATATTTATTACAGTGGACTTTAGATGTAAACAAAATTGCAACCAACTGGGTTTAATGAGTTAGAAAAAACAAAACCTGGAAAATCATGAAGCCATGTGGATATTCTGTTTAACATGTTTTGTTGGAAAAACTTCATGTTTTGTTTGAAAATAATTTTGTCATTCCAGTTTGGGCTTTTATGGGCTCTCCTGTAAAAACTCTTTTCTTGGTTTTCATAATGACTGACCTGTACTCATTAGTATTTTGTGTTTACCTTGCTTGTATTGCAATGCAATTTCCTTGTGGAGAAAGCAATGCACCACTGCTTTGTTATGTCATCCAGTGCCTAACATGGTGCCTAAATGCTCCCGTGTGCTACTTCAGTATAATTAATGTATCGTTATGATGCTTCTATTTCTCTGTTTCCATTTGTGCTGGAAACTGATTTAATTCATGACCTCTGTAAAAAGTTTAATATTAGGCTGTCCTGAGCCTGGAAAATCTTGCATTTCCATATTGAAGAGAGACCAAGAATAACAAGCAAACAAACACACAAACAAAAATTTAAAAGGAAGCAAAATGCCTGGAGATAAGGTACAGCTCTCAGATGTTTAAAGGGAGATATTTGCATATGCAAATGCAATAGCTGTGTCTCCAAACAGTATACACACAAATACTGTGTGTATTTATATAAATGAAAAGCTTGATTGTGATGGACCAAAACTTGGTTCTTCATATCCTATTAATATATTCTGTGTTATGTTGAGGGTGTGTTTACTTTTAATCTGAAGAGAGAAAGTGAAGTCTGTTTTTTAATTATCAGCATAACATTTTATAGTTCTTTAGTTGTAAGCAAAACTCTTTTTCATTGCAAAACAAAAGCAGAAATTTTGCAACCAGTGTATTTATCTCTCTTCAGGGGCTGGGGGGTTAATATCCAATAGCTCATAACATCTTTATTATAATGCATTTATAATGATTTACTGGAATGACTCTGTAGCTGAGTATCTAATGTCAAAGACTAGATTTGGTGTGGTGGAAAATGTCGTATCCTTGGGTAGCTCTAGGGAAAATGAGGCTTCAGTCAGTGCTTTCTGTGTAATTCTGCTAACTGTAATAAGAATAGGGGTAATTGCATTAATGTCAATTAAGCTATTAATAATGCCCATCTTGTCATTCCTAAATATAGCAGTCACTCATACATGCTACTGTCGCCTGTAAAGACTGTACGCAAATGAGATCATGGCTTATTTATGCTTTAAAACCTGGCTGACAGCCAGTCTTGTATCTCTTGCATATCATCAAAATAACTACTATTTTGGAGAGAAACCACCTAAGGCACTTGAAGAGGCCATGTCCTGTAGTTGTGATGTTGATCACCTCATGCTACACACACAGCTCCTTTGAAACTTGCAGACCCCTCCCCCCAAGATGCCAGCAGGGCCCTCTGTGTCCCTTCCATTCATGCCACAGGAAGTTTTGTCATGACTGACAGTGAAGTTCTTTAGAGGAATGCTTGCAGCATCTCTGTGCACTTGAAGAAATGTCACCTGTGTTGATGACTTCAGGTTTCCTGTATGATGGGCCATAACTAGGGGTGCAACTGCCCTTGCTAACCATCTACTGTGGGCTCTACTATTTTGGCTGTATTTGTGAAACAATGTTGTGTTTCTAATGCCAATTAGAGAGTATTAGTTTGTCTTAAGTAGGATTATCGCTAGACAATTTAAAGACAGAGTTCTGGAGTAATGCAAATGGACATGCAATCTCCATGAAACATGCAGAGATCTATATTTATTAAAAATTTTGCTGGACTTCCCAGAATCAAAGGCTGCTTGGTGTGTTGTGCATGCTTCACCAATGGTGGTCAAATGTTCATCGCCAGCTACAATGTACGGAAAACTTTCATTAGCACATTTCAAGGGGTAGCAAAGGGGTCGCTCTCAGAATTGCGCTGTCATTCAGGCAAGGGGAGAGAAAAATATGAGAGGAGCCTTTCAGTCAGAGCTCATGACAAATGAGAGGCCAGGGCCAATTCCCGCAGGAAGACAGTGAGAAGTACCATGATCTGCCTACATCAAGGAGCAGGAAAGGAGGCAACAGATGATACGTATGCATTAAGGGCAAGAGAGGAAAGGGAAGTGAGAATGAGACTGGAATTGTTTGTGAATACCTCTTGATATTCTAATGCTGCTCAATGTCCTCCCATCTCCAGAGAGCCCAGGGTAAGGTTATAATAGGTGAACTCATTTTTATAATAAAGTTGGCTGTAGCTCTAGGCCATAAATCACAAGTTCAAGTGCTCAAACTTATACATTTCTCTCTTGCCTCATTCTCTCTTTCTATTTATATTTTGATATGGATGAATCACTGAATCGAAGGCAGGAAGAGAGAGTAATTCTTTCATCCCTATAGAGAATAATACATTTACATATGAATTATTAGGCATATTTTCCAAAGTGTTGCATTCTATTTTCTTCTACCAAAGGAAAATATAATTTCAATGAACCTGCTACTCTTTCCATCTTATTTTAACTCACTTCCTACCACAAGGTTTTAATGAGTCTATGAGTGCTAGCCATTAGATGGACTGTAAGTTTTTATCCTATGCAGCTGAATCTTACTCCTGACTCAGCTTTCATTTATTCCTTCCTTACTCATTTATTTCTTGTTCCAGTGAAGTTAAAATATCCCCAGTGATGCACCGTGTCTCAAAATCATGTAATCTTTGCAATTATTTGCATTTTTAGAGCTTAAAGGAGGCATTGATACCTCCTTGTCCATTTTTTTCCCTTTTGAGTCAAAACTTTTTCACCTCTGTTAACTAATCATATTTGAAACAGCTGTTTAAACCCTCTTTCCTCATTTTAATTTCTTTCATAACTTCTCCCTTTAAGTACAGGTCCAGTAAAAATGGCTTCTCTGTTTAAATAAGGGTCCAATGCAAGAATGAGAATGAATGTTGTCATATGAAGTGCATTTCAAATGTAATAAAGCAGAAAGGAGTTCCTGGCCCCTGTGTCAGTTGTAAGAGGGTGCATACTGTGATCACTATAGCTCAGTGGCTGCAAAGCAGAAAATGAAGATTGTAAAAACGTCACATAAAGAAAAAATGCACAGTGGATTCGTTTTGCGATGCTCATAATTCAGTAATGCCTTTAAGTAGCTAGAAGAAATATAATAAATGTTTTTCCACAACATTGATCATACTGTATCAGAGGAAATATTAGTGTGCAGGGAGCCATGATTATGCTGGTAGTAATTCTCAGTGCAGAAAACTCCTAGAAGATGGGACCCTTTATAGGCTGAACTTTTATTGGCTGCAGTTATTTACCTTTAAGAATACGCCTAATACACTGTCCTATAGCTAAATATTTTTGTGAAAACTCAAACCAGTAACTGTCAGTAAATCAAAAATCCTGCTACCATTTCATAGAATTTATGTTTTATTATGGACAGTCTGATAAGTTCTGAGATACAAAAAATGACCAATCGACCATGTAAAACAAATTTTCCTGCTGTGTTCCAAAATCTGGATTTGGTCAGACAGGTTTATTGTGCATGATCCCATCAAACCATTGCCTGTAAGTATAAAGTATCCTCAAGAAATGTAATGCAATGTTAGATTAGGTAATAGATTAAAGTACACAGTTATCTGAAGGTTATAAGCAAACATACACTGGACCACCATGGACAATCTCCTTACTGTACTGAAAAACCTGCCCAAAGTCACAAAAAACGTGTCTGGGCTTGGGGCTATGGTGAGGAGCCCAGTGTGTGTTCCCAGTGCTGGAATCCTGCTCCTCAGGCTGGTAGGATGCCACAGTGCTGGGGCGAGGTGTGGGTCAGCCCTGTGGAGGATAACCACTGGGCACCGGAGGGAGGCCAGCCAGGGATGGCACATGGGCATCGGGGACCAAGAAAGGAGAGCAGAGGTTGAGGAGAGGAAAGTGGAAGGTATCAAAATGTTCCTCCATGGATGCTGAGATGGCCCTTCCCCTGCAGTGGAGGGGATGGAGATGCTGAATGTGATGTGAGGAGAGCTTGTCTGTTGTATTTTCTTGCTTAGAATAAAAAAGACAATCGTGCTCCCTACTATGGACTAGTAGCCTGGATTGGAGGCTAAAAATCAGTTCTGCATGATCTGTTCCTTGGCTTTATCAGTGCTTTGTGACATGATTTTAGGCAAGTCATTTAGACTTTCTGAGTTTTAGTCTATACGTCCTTAAAGTAATTTAAAAAATAAGCACATCTCTCAGCAGTTATCACATGGGAATTAAATAGTTAAAGGCCTTTGGCAGGTTGTGTCAAAACAAGGAAAGTGCAAGGCTGAGAATTATCAAATGCTCAAATTCTGTTGTTCATATAACTTTTTTGAGAAATGGGGTTACTTTATGCTCTTGTGAATGAATCACTGTGACAATCCTTTATTCTGTGTAGCTTTATATAGAATGCAGGCACATATGTTGGTCTGGGGGCTATGTACTTGCATATGAATATTAGAGTTTTAAATGCAGCAATCAGGAGTGTTACCTTAGTACAGAGTACAGTGTTGCTCTAACTTGAAAGAAAGTGCCATAAAGGAGGAGGGGTGGGATTAAACCAGAAGCCCTAAATGGCAATTGATGCCAAGATTAGTCAGAGTTTTGCTTCAGAGGGGAATACATACTTCAGGTGAGGCATGATGTAGTGCCAGCCTTGTGCAGCTCTGCATACTCGAGAAGGCTCTCAGGCTGGAGCTCAGTGCTGTCCCCTCCACGGGCACTGCCCCAACCTGTGCACAGCCCCAAACACAAAAAGGATGCTGGTTTGTACGGCTAAAATCTGCCTATGGATACAATGAGCAGATTTTACAGCAACTCAAGACATGTTGCTCTGACTCTCTGTAGTTACCACTTAAGCCGAAGGCAGCCTGCTAGGTTCCAGGGGGAAGAAAAGCGGTAATTTATTTTCTTTAAGCAGTGGTTTTGTTGGCTTGCTAGGCGCTGTCGGGATGTGAGTGGGGCGAGGTGCCACTGGATGGCAGTGTTGCACACGGCTGGCAGGAGCGCTGCCCCGGGGAGCCCCGGCCGGGAGAGGCAGGCGGGGAGAGCCGCGCGCACCTGTGGGTCCGGGGTCACCGGCCATGCGGCTGCTCCAGCGCCGCCGGCAAAGCTCCTGTGCCCGGTGATTACTGCAGCACCCCCACGAGCTGTCCCAGCGCTTGCGTGTGCCCTTGCCGCAAACAAAAACATTGCAGATTTTAGAATAGATTTTATTTCTTTTAATCGAAATTAATCTGGGTTTATGTAAAATGAAACACGGGTAAACCCAAATATTTTAGTTGTTCTGCACACCTTTATCTGCCCACATGAACGGTGAGGAAACAGGATTTAGATTGACTCATTGTCTGTGCTACCTAATTTAAAACCAACTAGACCAAAGCATTTTCATTTTCATTACAAATATCAATGGGACTGCTGGCTTTGAAAATAATTTGCTCTTTTAAATATTTTTACTTCTTTTATTTTAAATCACAGGTTAAATTTTGCATTTAACTTAATTGGCTACAGTATTTATGCTTGCTACTGTTTTTTAGGAAACAGTAAAAGATGGAAAGGTTGTTCTTTTCCTCAATTATAGAACAGATATGAGGTAGACATTGTCATTCCTTGTTCAGTTCTGTTCTCTAACATGAATTCTTATGCTTCTGTGAGAATTTTCATTTGATACTAAAAAAAGAAGTTTTAATTATATTGAGAAATTACGCATTGGTATGAATTCAGCTGAACCTCTGTGTTCTTTATTCCCCTTCTTTTTCCTTTTCTTGAATGTTGGAGTACATAAACTGTAGAACAGTTACAGACTTAGATTCTAGCTATGGGATTTCTTTCTGTTCTTGTACATTATCGCAAAACTATGTTGCTTGCCATCTATGGGATGCTTTGATCCAAAATTTCAGTCATTGTTTCCACATTTAGGGGCTGGAATGAACATCAAAGAAGTGGGTGTACTGAATTTGCTGAATGCCAAAGCAGTACAATAACATGCAAAGGATATAAGCAAATCCCAAAGGTAAAATGTGCTGCCAAATCTTGCACATAATAGAAGCTCTAAAGTGACAGTCTGTCTTTGACAAATGCATAATGATATCAATGCCAAGGGAAGGAACTAGCATGCTGAAAGGTGAATAAAAGAGTTGGGAACAATTCGCTACATTTACACATTTCCTCAGTGTGTTTTCACACAACAAGGAAAGCAGATGAGACAAATGTATTAGGTAATCGTTGGAGAAGACCGTAAAACTGCTGAGGTTTTTTAGTAACCTGGATGTTTCCTTGCCTTGTAATGAGTTTTTGAAAACAAAACATGGTTAGAAACAATTCATATTCTAAAAGAAAAAATTGCAGTCCACAAGGAATGTAAAAAATGGTTAATTCTCTTTTCCTTTGACAAGATCACATTTAATGCCCATATGGTAATTGCAATATGCTGTTCTCTTTCCTGGTTGATGGATTCCTAAATGCTTGAAATAGTTGCAAAGGCAAGTTAAGGATTCCATATGCATTCACCAGATTTTCCAACACTGTGTACTAACGGGGTGATTTAAATGGGTGCTGTAATGTAAAAACATGAGAATCACTGCACAAAACCTATCAATTTATCTTGTAAAAGATCAGAAACCTACTTGTTAAATTAATTTTCTTTTCCTTTCTTTAAAAACAAAACAAAACCCAAAGCAAATAATAGCTGTAAAACCTGTAACAAAAGGCTTCCTTCCCAGTATGTACAACACTTAGCGGGGGCAAGTCTCGGGTAGTGTAGCAGATCCTAGTGTGTTCTGGAGAAGAGAGGCTTTTCCCAAGCCTGCACGTTAACATTCATCAGAGCGAGTCTGACAGAGTCCCACTGAAGTGGGGTACTCCTTCTGCAGCCACTCAAACATTCAGAAGGAAGTTCTGCTGTAATAAAACTTCAAAGAGATAACGATTGAGGACCTGCTCTTCCGCCATTCGTTTTTCTGCCCTATGTCTGGTAGCTGAACAGTCACCTCTAGTTTTCATATGACTGCTGACTAAAAGCATGGCTGCCACACGTCAAGAGTGCTGCTCAGGTGGTAGGTACATGGCCAGTCAGAATTTTGGCCAGGTGATATCCATATTCTGGTCATATGATTAAAAAAAGGACTATTCCATCTTTGACAAGAGAGGGTTAGCTTTCTGCGGGAAAAAGTGACATATTCTTGCCTGGGCTGTGGTTCCTGTACTCCAGCTACAGAGGAGTCTCCATACTCCAGAGGTCTAAGGAGCAGTTTAAAAAATCTAGGTAGGGTAACATTCCTCCTGCTCAGTAACTGAGAAAAAGATTCTGACTGGCATGGGGCTGTGTTGAGACTGGAGGGAGTGTTCCCATTGCCTGGAAACATGGATTATCAGTTGCCGTTGACTTTAGGGCAGCTGATTAACTCCTCAGGGTGCACCATAACTTAGTTTCTTGGGCTCTTGAAGCATCCCACAGAGGCACATATTTGGTTTAAAACTGCCCCTGTCTTGCTCTTCCTCCCCCTTTTCTCTCCCACCCTGAAACTACAGGTTTTCTACTATGGTTTGGTGAAGTGCAGCAAATAATGTAATTCTTTATACGTGTAACATCCTGGTTTGTGCAAGCAATTAGGAAACTGAATGCTGTGCCCAGATGGGGACCTGATCCTGTATGCCTTGGCTCAGGTCCTGCATTAGATTTGTAGGGAGTGTGACCTACATTCTCTTCCAAAGAAGGCTGGGTAGGAAGAGACATCTGGTTTGGATTGTGGTTGCTACTAAAATCTCTTATGAAGCAGGGAAAAGAGCTGCAAGTGGTCAGGCAGAGATGCATCTGTTATCATAAAACAGGATATACACACTCACCACTGAAGAAACAAGACAAATAGATACTGTAAGCTAGATTAGATGATGTCCAGTACTGAAGGAGGGAATATCTAGTCTTTTGCATTTTGTAGGCAAAGTGTCAGAGCCCGTGGCAGCCACCTGCTAACACTGAGAACAAGCCTGCTCTGACCACAACGAGACTGTCTCAGTGATAATGGGGGAAAAGCTGAAACTGTCAAGAGCTATGAGATTCATGGACAGGCAGACACTTTGCCAAAATAGGAAAATTGTTAGTGGCAAGTCCTGTCATCTTCAGGAAGATGGTAACATCTCCTGAATGTCCCTAAATACATGCTGCTTCCCAGAAATCTGAGTCAAAATATCACTATTTCTGCAACTCATCTACCTCATTGGTCTCTTCTGTTGCATTATTCTCTCTTGTCACAGAGATACTGCTGAAAGCAATGTTGGGCAGATAAAAATATCTGCAGAATAGGGACAGAGATATGGGGATGAGAAACTCAGGTGGAACTCCTGTAAATCCTCATATTTGACAGTCAAGCCACAGCCTGAAAATGAACATGTAACTATGCCAATGACACTGGAAGGATGTTGGTTACCTTGACTGTTAGTGATATTCTGTAAGTAGCTGGGTGAATATTGAGCCCACAGCAAAAGAAGACAAAACTCTTTCAACAGTCATTTGCTTGCCTGGAAAGAATGGTTCCAATCTGAGAGTTAAGGAGAGATCTGGCAAAACTTCATACACTAAAATAATCAGCATCAACTTGTGTGAGGGTAAAAAACTACATGTACTAGATGTTTGTTCCTAACAAAGTCACAAGGACAAGAAACTAAAGAGGTCATACTGAAAAAGATGAAAAAACAAGGAAAACAAAAAATAATTGATTATAAGTAAAGCTGAACCGGAATAACAGAGGCTTGGTGGAAGAATTCATATGGCTGGAATATTGATATAAAGGATATAAAGGATATAAAGGATACGGATTCTTCAGGAAGAAGCAGGTTGAAAGCAAGGAAGGATATCATGTGCTCAGATGTCCAAAATTGAGCTCAAAGCATGTGCATGGTGATAAAGAAGACAGCTAGTGTCTCCTACAGAGCATTATATCTGGAAGTTCAAGCAAAGAATAATTTTGATAATTAAGTAGCAGAGTTTTCTCAAGCCCTGAAATCTATGTGCTTTAGCTATCAAACTGTTGGTAAAGGCATTGGTCAGCAAATTCTTGGTTGATGCCAGTTAAAAGGGAAGAGCTGAAGGTGAATCAGTCTTCCAAAAGAGTTGAGGTTTATGGGTTGTTTTTTTCCTGGAGACTGTTTTCCAATTTTTTGAGTTTCTCAGATGCTCACTTACTTTCTACCTGAGCAAAAGGATCTTTTGGACTTGCTGAACAGGTCCCAAGCATCCTGTCAGGTCTGACGATATATGTGCTTGTTTTGAAGAAAGGACAGCAAATACAACAGGGAATTCACCTTCCTTAGCACTGTTGCATTGAATAATGAACATGTAGGGACTCTGTTTAAGTTCAGTGAAGATCAGGCTTGCTTTAATTTGAATTAAGCTTAGTTGCAGGGTCCTCGTGTTTGGACTTTGAATTCAGAGCCAGATTTATTTTAGATTTTGTCTTCATCAGATAAATTATTCTTGTCAGACATCTTTTTAGTCCTGTGACTTAACTAGACCTCTCAGCCAGGACTAGGTAAGTCACAACTCATCTTTCTCAGTTTGCTGGTTGGGGGCCTTTTCCACATTACTCCCTTTGTTTTGCTCACATTTGCAGGCTGCCTCCATACCTTTTGTACACTGTGATGGGGGTGCATGCTGTGGCTGTGCCTTAACTCGTTAAAAACCTGAAAGATGTAGTGTCTCAGGGAGACATTGTCAGGCAGTTAATTTTGGGTTCCTGTAAGTTCCTGTTTCACTCAGTCAAGTGGTGTTTCTTTCTGATTTTCTCAAACATTGAAAAGGCCTGAGCAAATGTTCAATACATTCCTCTGCGTGAATAGTAAGAAACCAAGGTCTGAGGAACATGGCACTATTCCACTGCAGAACGCTGAGGGCAGCAGCGCTTGGGTGGTGTGATTGTGACAGAGAGAACTCACAATGCATAGGATTAAAAAAGAAAGGTAAAGCAGCAGAAGTAAAATGATAGTCTTCAGGAAGATAAAGTCTTCTGAAGTTAGACAATTGGGAAACAAACTCAAGAAAAGGATATATGATGCTGTGACAGCAGAAATATTTTGTACCTTTTATTGGATCAGACTCTACTAAATGCATCAACTGTAGCAGCTGGCTAGCATAATTAACACCAGCTAAAAAGGGTAATGTCTTCGCCTAGGATAACATAAGGGCAGGACAAATGTTTTTCATTTTCTTGACACACTTCTTAATTATCCCAGAATCAATTTCATCATGGCCAGCTGAAGTTTGATACCAATTGTTTGGAAAAACCAATGAGAAAAATTTTTAGAAGTCGGATGTGACACCAGTTCTTTCAGAAAGGGAGAGTTACAGAAAAAGAATTCTGGGTGCCTGTTTATCCAAAGTTTTTTCCATAATTCATAATGAATTTTTAAGCCCCAAAAGATGAGAAGGAAATAAATAGCAGCCAATATGAATTTGTGAGATTCATCCTCATGATGAATATGAATGCATCAGTAAGTAGTCATGTCAAATTGATTTTACTTTGCCTTAGAACAACAGATCACAAGTAAAATGGGAAAATGATAGGTTACAGGTATTCTTGACTGTTTGACACCATGTTGCATGGCATTGTCTTGAGCAACTATCTCACTACTGTTTAAGGCCTGAGCTTGTGTATTATGTCAGGTGTTGGGGCACCAAAGTCCTAGAAAGACACAATGGGAGTTAGAATCCAGGGGAGAATAACCAGGTCACAACAACATGACATGTATGAAAAATTGGACGTAGTGTATTGTATTTCTTTCTCTAGAATAAAGAAGAATGATGGGCCATGAGAACAGCCTTTGATTTTATTTACAGCAGCCTTTTACAGGAATTATTTGTTCTCTGTGGTAGATAAAACAGATTTGCTCTGGCAAATTCATACTAAACCTTAGGAAACAGCTTTCTGACTCTGAAGATGGCAAAACTGATTTTTTGAGAGGGCTGTGCAGTCTTCATCACTGAAAATGTTTAAGAATGGGTTTAAGGGCAACACTTCTTAAATTAAACCTGCCTAGAGAGAGGGCAGAGGCCTCCCAGGGGAATCTTATTTTCCACTGATTCCCGGACACAGAGTCAAATGTCTGCAAGCTGCGGTTTCTGTGCCATCCAGGGCAGGAAATCTCTTTGCAGTGCAAGAGGATATCCATGCTTTGCCTCCCATAGGTAGCAGCAGCAACTAAGGTGATGTACCACTGTGCTGGAAGCTGAAGTGGCAAGACAGGTTCCCTCCTGTGCTCTGGTTTTATTCTCACTACCTAACACTATTCTTTATCACCTGTGCTGCAGTCAGTCTTCTCCAGAACAGTCAATCTTTTCCTGTGGAAATCTAGAGAGGTGTTAAACATTTTCTAACCAAGTTCTTTACTATCCTTGTGTTTTCTCCATTCCTATGCATCTTTCTACAGTTGATAGTGAGTAAAGATGAAATTTAGCTTAGCAGAAAGTTTTGCCTGAATATTTAATCTTTTGGAATTGTGATTAGAGTTTCTAGAGTCCCCACTAAATTAGAGCATTTCTCTTGCCCATTGTTTCAGAGCTAATTATTGAAGTAGCTAGATTTTCAAGAACATAAAAATATACAAATGGGTGTTACTTGAATGGATGTAGTAAGATTTTTTTTCTGGCATGAAAAGCACAGTATTTATGAGTTAATTTAATCAGAGAAGAAAAATATTGAGTAGGTGACGAAGTAAAAATGATGACTGTGTATTATGTTTTGCCATGCAGCTGAACAAACACATTCAATGACAGACTTTGGCAGGAGCTGCAAAGATGTTCTTGACAATGGCATGAATATTAGGTGCCGTTCACAATTCACTGCATTCCAGGCCTTGAGCAAAACCAGGTGAGCTTTGCCTGGAAAATTTGGAAGAAACAATGTAAGCATGTTGGGAAAATGTAAACATCTACAGTATTCTCCCCAGCTGCTTTGCTGTAACATTTTCATTTGCATCAGCAACAACTGCCATTTTTTATTTGCTCTACTTTCATTGCCCTTCTAGGAATCAATTAAACTCCCAGCTACTTTAGAGTTCGTGGTAGGCACGTCAGTAATATTGCCCAAATGAAGGACTTTATGCTTGCTGAACAAAGTACATTGATCAGGCTTCGTTTCCATTGCCACAAATAGTTTACAAAAATGAAAATGAAAAGAAATACTTTGATATTCTTAGTGGTCAATACAGAAGCAGAAAGATCTTTCCTAATAATTTTAAATGGAAATTTGAGGAAATTAGAGAGAGGCTGTATGACATGGATGTGGGCTATTAAAAGAATGATTATGACAATATGAAGGAGAATTTCCTTTGAAAGATTATTTTTTCTCCAAAACTGTTTTGTAGTCATAGTCTCTTGCTACAACCTTCAGCAGTATTGGTAGCTCAAGCACACTTGACTGCAGAGGAGAAAAGAGAAATGGGAACATCCTGTAGTACTCCACTTTTTATTCTGACTCCATTGAGTGAAATTTAATTCAAGGTTGGTCCTCACATCTTCAGTGTTCAGAGGGGTAGTGCTGACAGTATTGTTTTTCATCTTCATTTTTTGTAATCCTGAGAATATTCTTAATTTGTGTTGGAACAATGATTTCCACTGGCAAATAAAAATTAAACTCGATGTGGAAGTTTCTCTCATTAGTTCTATTCTCTACTGATCTCATTTGCAAGTGCACAATGTTCATTTCAGAAGCAGTGTTTTTAAGAGTAAACCTCCTTCTGTGTCACTCCAGAAAGCAATGGGGACAGCCTACCTGGAGTCTTTAAGCTGTTCTTGCCTGATGATTCTGCAAGGGATAACAATGTCTTCTTCTTCACAACATGATGTGTTTGTGTGCCTGGGATTCTTCAGGGAGTCCCAGGAAGAATAAGCCTGCAACAGAGAAATCATTGACATAGCTGGAAAGGAGAGAGGCAGTTCATGTCACTTCTGCAGTTTCTTTTCTGGAATGAGTCCCAGACATAACTTAGAGCAGCTTGAGACTCCTTGACCATCTATAGCCTCATAGATATGTTTTAGAAGCTAAGGATAGATGTGGTATTAAGCTACCCAGCCCACAGCTCCCCTTTTTAACTTGGGGGATATTAATGTGGAGGATGTGAGAGTTTGTGAGGATGTATATCATCTTCCTATAAGAACTTCAAAGGGACTGGGCCTGGCACATTTTATTTATGCTATATTTTTTTACTGGAAATAATATTTACTGGAAATAGAAAGAACAAAGTGAAAATCCATCTTCGGTGTTTGGCTTTCTCGCCTCTGATCCTTTCAGAAGTGAAACCAATGGACTCAAACACAGTGAAACCCTTAAAACACAGTGAGTGGAGCAGCAAACAGACTACAAAGACATACTGGTAAAAAAGTCTAAAGACAATTTTTTTATGTAGTCCTTACATGTCAAGATGATCGATACTAAAGTAGGAGTAAAAGTAGATCTCTTCAGTCTAGAACAGTTTTGTTAGCTGAGGATTTATGCTGTCTGGGATTATAATTTTGCATTTGAGTACATACCTTATGGATTTCTCCTCTAAGTTTTTAGAGAAGGTTGATTTGCTCGAAATGACCAATATATCTTTTGTATCCTACCTGTTGCACAGCTGCTGTCTGTTATTATTAAACAATTTGGGCAGTAATTTTATGGCTCCAAAGGATCCCATAAAGGCAGATCAGGAGACATTCTGATTTGTTTGCAATTGTATATAAGGAAAGTCAAGAGTTTATACTGAACCTCAGTTAAGAGATTACTTCATCACACCATTATTATACCTATTAGAAGTGTATCCAAATACTTATTATTAATGGAAGTTCTTCTGAACTAATTATGTCCCACCTTTGGACATACATGGATGTATTTTCAGGTATATCGGGCAAGCTGAGAAATTAGGTTGGTTTTTTTTTAAATGGCAGATTCTTTGGGAACTCTAGATCTAAATACAATTTTTGTGAAAAGCCTGAAAATTCAGGGCCCAAAGTCAGAATCAGATTATATGTTTGCTTTATTTGTTAAATTACCTGTCTAGAGATCCATCACTTGTGTCATATCTCACTAGGATCTTGACAACTGGGATGGCAGTCTGGGAGCATCAGCAGCATGTGCACGGCATCTGTGATTGTCAGAATTGTTTGTTGGACACACAGATAAAACATTGGTTTAAGCTGCTTTTTCTGAGGTATTTTGTAAACTTCACTTTTCTGTTGTTATGCAGGAGGTCAAAGCATATCCCATCTAAAAGCATACCTCACTAAGAGAGGATTTCTGTCCTTCAGTGAATGGTTGTGAATCAGCTACAGGAAAAACAATATTTCCATATATGAATCTTGGGGCAGAGGTTGCTGTCTTATTTTAGAAATTGTAACTGAAACATTATTTTTTAAAAAATATATAGTAAGATATCACTAGCTGGTTAACCAGTTCCAAATCTTGAATATGGAGTTGCAGATCTTTGTTTTTATCCTGTAATTCCTAATCACAGAACTTAAAGCATCTAGAGGCAAAATTTTGAGCAAATAAAACTATGGTTCATCATAAGTAAGTTTTCAGGGGAACAAAACTGTTATTGATGTAAAACCAATACAGATTTCTATAAATGTTAATGAAAGCTGTCTTGGTAAATCAAAAGGTACGCAGACTGAGCGTGACTTAAGAGCCAGAATAAATGAGCACTTCAGTTAGGGAAGATATGAATACCTCAGAACATGAAAGAGACAAGGGACAATTGCTCAATCATTTTGGTATACTTACATCTCCTCATGCAATCTACTTGCTCCTGGAGACATTGCCTAGATATTGATATTTATCTTGTTTTGTTTCCTGTATGTCATCTCTGACAACACTTGAATAAATTTGATAGGAATATAGATGGGGTTTTCTAATCTTATGGTTATTCTAGGCTCAACTGACTATGGAGAAAATAATTTTTAGTTATTTTTTTCATCAAATTCTATAGAACAGTTTCAGAAAGGCCTTAAATGCAGTTATTTAAATAGCTTTAGGTTTAGCTATTGCATCTGCAGGTACATCACTTTTTCCAGTGTCATAGCCATATTTTGAAAGATTGTGAAAGTTAACTGCTGATTTTATTGCAGGGTGTTTAAAATTACAGTTAACATTTGTAATGAAGCCTGTTCCTTTGATTAACTTTGGTACTGACTGGGATTTAAATGTGATTACACTGCCAGAAAGAAAAGTTCTTGTCTCTTTATGGTTCCTCTCTATTTCTACAGAGTTAGAGAAATGATTCAATTACTGAAAATACCAGAACAACTGCTGACCTATATTCAGATCTTTTAACCTGCAGGTTTTTGTGGTGAAGGATTTGTTGAGTCCCTGAGTGCATTGTATTAATAAACTGATAATACTTTATATTACTTTAGGCTCATATTTACAGAACTCCTATGGAAACAATTGTTTTGTAGATATTTCCCAGGAATATTATATACATAAGCATCAGTAATGACTTCTAATTTGTGGTTAGTTAATGATACCTGGCTGATGATGGTACAGGAAAGGCTCTCTCTTGGTCTATCTCTTGTAGTGTTTAAGAGATACAAGCAAATAAGACCTTGTGGCTGATAGATTGTGAGCTGTATGAATGGAGAAGGAGTGTTACAGATATGAAAATAATTTCTGGTTGCATTATTGTATGAATGCCTCTTTAAGGATTTTAGTCTGAAAAATCATACTCTGTTATGTTTAGCATTAAATAAATTTAAACCAAAGTTTTATTTCCAAGAGAGAAATTTTTCAAAAAACGTGTGGACTCCCAGTTTTGTAAGATGCTCCATTGGTCTGGACTCCTAAGCCGTAGAAAAACTCCACTCCATTTCTCTAAGCTACTGTACAGTTTCTTGGCAACTGATGATAAACAGATATGGCTTGTTAGGAAATCTGCCTGCCTTTTTCTCTTCCTTATTTTAGATGTAATCTGGAATGAAAACCAATGCTGTCATATGGGCTCCAAAAATAACAAATCAAATAATATTTATAATATAACTTGGGATGTAATATTAGATTAAGTCTTTAGGCTTAACCATATTGCATAAAAGAGTTGTGACATAAGTTTTCCAATTTGAAGCAACAATGGCAAAAAATCAGACTCCATGCAATGCCTCCTTGCTGCCCATTTGCTCCTAGATGAGAACAGAAGCTGCTTTCTAAATCCAAGTACTTTGAAGCTGCTGTGATACATGACAATATGAAACTCTAGGACAGCTTTGGATCCCTATCTCATATCCTTGTAGATTTAATAAACAGAGAAGGGAAGTGTGATTTGTTACTTGTCTGAATAAAGACAGGGCACTACCCTTTATGAGATCTGGAACTAGCTGAATGGGAACTTAGAGTCAAAATGAAAATTTTGTGAACCTTCACCATCCTCTTGTTAAGCTGGAAGTCATTACCACCATCAAAAACCAACCTGTGGGTATTGATGGACGTTTAAAAAGAGAGAGAAGCTGAGATTTGGGCCAAATGGCAATACCCAGTGACAACTAAGCCATATAGACACCAGTCATAAACCCAGATTGCAGGGACTTGTTTCACAATTAGATATGTTAGCAAAGGAAAACCAGCAAATATGAAAAGATGCAGATAGACACTAAGGAAGAGCTCAGAAGCAGAACCCCCGGGACAGGGAACTGAGTAAGGCCAGATTATGAAAAAGTGCACTAAGAGAGTATTTGTTCTTATTCTGCTGATTTTACATTAATTCCTCATAAGCCTGCCCATTTGCAACAATATATTCTGAAGAATGTAAATTCCTCCTTCTGACAGAAGTGACCCTAGAGGTCCCTAAATGTCAGATAATTTTAGCTACTGTTTTAGTCATTGAGAGAATTTCAACCAGATTAAGTGTCTGAATACCATTAATTTAAAAAAATCACTAGATTTTTATATTAGTGATTTTATATTCTAATGAAATTAATTTGATGCAGGAACCTGTAAAATTATGTTTTCCATGTTTTCTGGAAATTATTTTTTCTCTATTTTGAAGTAATTAAAATATTTACAAAACCCATAAGACACCTCTTTTATTCTTTCTACCTTGGGTTCTAACTCTGCTATGAGGTGTCCAAGGAGGATATTAGGTATTTCAAAATGTAGCCAAATATAAATTAACATTTTGAAAAATAAGACCTAAACAACTAAGCAATTATTGATGAGTAATACTGTGTAAAAATCCTAAATATGCTGTTCTAATAGTGCCAAGCTCTGAAAGTTTTGAGTAAATTGTGAATTAACTGTGAAATAAGTTGTCCAAGTATTTGATCTGTATTTTTTACTGACAATTAATCTCGAAGAACTGTGGAAAACCCAAGAAAACAGCAAAGGATCTTCTTAGCAGACCAGGATTTTCTAGGAAAACTTTTATTCTCTGCCAGAAGTTTCCTGTGTAACTATTTTCATCCTTCTTTAAAGGGTAGATTGTGTTCTTATCTTGAAATACAATTTAATGCAAATTTTCTCCCACAAAAGTGAGTTAGTTTCAGGTGGGTAATTCTATCATGCACTAATAGGGGTTTTTTTGAGGGGGAAGAAAAGCCTATGAGAAGTCTTGTTATTGTACTGTAACAAGAACATATAATTAATGACACTGTGAAGTAAAATAGTCTGCTGCAGCCCTTAAACCAAATAAATTCATCATAAGCGTGAAAAATTCTGCAAGAAAAGAGCATTAAAATTACTAATTATTTGAAATGTACTTACAGTTCCTGCAGTTCCTTTGTTTAATGAATACATTTCAAACACCACTGGCACACTCGAAGATTGACTTGAGCTCTCTCTTTGCATTGCTTTGTAGTTAATGGCAAACAGGACTTTAACCTTACCTCCCAAGCTCTGTATTTCTTCTTTAACTGGCCAAATAAATGCCTGGTACAGTTTAACAGTGCAGTTTCACATTCTTCCATTTCAGCAATGATGTTTAGAGGGTTTCTGGCCTCAGCTGATTTTTCCTGACCCACACCTGCCTCTGCAGTTGTTTTGACACAAATCTTTTTAAAGACAGGAAAATAGGTAGGGAGCAAGTTCAGACTAAAATATTCCTCTGCTATTGTCTGTATTTTCTGTGCTATTTTAAATTGAAATCCACTTTCTTGAGCTATTTCCTGGGTCTCCCTAGAAATAATTATGTCAGCATAAGGGAAAGGATGGGGCAGGAGGTTGTGAGCAGAGAGAAACTTCCTTATTCTAGAATTGTCATTGAAAATTATTAGAAACTACAGCTGTATAGCACGCTAAAGGAGAAAAAAAGACTTGGTACCAGAAACTTAGTCTAAAAATATAAGAAAAAGGAGAGCGCAATGATTAATTCACTAGAAGTACAGTAAGATGCAATCAGCTCACACCAGTGCACCTGTTCCCCAATTTTTGGCACAGCATAAAATAAGAAATTAAGTATTTCTCTCTGTCTATATTATGTGGTCGTGCAGATGTGTGAGAACACACACATGCAAGCAGGCACATGTGCAGGTATCTTCTTTTGCCTCCTGGTTGTGGTGCTTGGCACAGGAACTGAGCGGGAGGCCTGGAAGCAGGCGCTGGAGGTGTTAAAATGTAGGATGCTGCTGGATCCAGTCCTGCCAGCACCAGCCAGAGAGGAGACTGCTAGAAACGAGGGCTTGGGTGTGGTTTGGATTTGAGATATATATCTGGGAAATTACACTGAGGAAAATAGATTCATTTTGGGGAATGGAACTGTGACAAGTTCTGTCAATTTTGATTCTATCTGCATAATTATTTTAGATAGTGTTTCTAAACAGGGATGTGAACTTGTAAAGTGGCCTAACCCTCTTCCCACATGTATTCTGCATAAGCAAGCACCCACTCAGAAACACAGAGATCTCACTCTTGATCTCCCTTATTGGAATTGAGAATATTTAGATTATAATTATTTTCTGTGGGTTCATATGACTACCTGATATGATTTTTACACAAATGGCCTTCTAAAGTTTTAATTATATGTTGCTTATTAAGGTTATATTACTTTCTTTTTAAGTCTTGGAAGTGAGAGATTGGTTTAATTGGTTTTCAAGGGGCTGTTCAGGTAATTTCCTATTGTTATGAGGCATGTATCATCTCCCATTTAACTATTTTTGTTTGAGCACAAAAGTTACTGTCTACTTTCTGTGGTAACTCCTGTCTTCTTATGGCTGCATGTGTGCCTGCTGTAACACTGTAACCTTGTCTGGAGGTTTTAACCTTTTTAAAGTCAGTAGATTTGTCTTTAAACTTCTATGTGAGTTTGTGTGAACAGGAGCAGGGAACAGAAATCCAACTTGTACTTTTTTTTAAGTGCTATTATTTATTTTTAAAATTATTTATTTGATAAATTGCTAGATCCTGCAAGAATGTTTATGTGGAAAACACCTCTTTTCAGTTTGGCTTTCATCATCCCTGGATGCATCAAGCATCCTTTGGAGGATATGTCCTGTGCTGGGACAGCTGCCCTACCTGCTGGAGACATGCAAGCAGCAGATCTTCCACAGCTGCTCTTTCCAGAACACTTGGGTGCTCTCCATGAGCCCAAAGCTTGCTCAAGTTTTTCCCCCTGCTACTTACCCCCCTCCATCTCCCAGCTCTGCCCTCTCTGTTCCATACTTCAGTGTGCCATGAGTAATGGGGAACCCAGTTCTTTTTGACACTGACCAAGCAAGAGGTACTCCCAGGAGCTGCTGAGCTGCTGGTGACTGACTGAAAGGAAGGGTGCTTGCCCGGCAGAGCTGGAGGTGACTGAAAGGAAGGGTGCTTGCCCGGCAGAGCTGGAGGTGACTGAAAGGAAGGGTGCTTGCCCGGCAGAGCTGGAGGTGACTGAAAGGAAGGCAGAGCTGGCGCACAGGAAGCAGATTTGACAGAATAAATGGCAGTGAGGTAAGAGTGGCTCCAGGATATGTGAGCCAGTCCTGGCTGTGACATGTAGGGGATGAAGCTGCAGATTCTTTGTCCTCAGATGTTCCCTCCCCCGTGGGCTAGGCAGGCAGGCAGCCTGGTTTGGGTGATAGGAAAGCTGCTGGTGGATTCATAGAACTGTTCTGACAGGTGCTTTCCACAGTGCAACTGTGTTATTCCTGCTGCCTGCTGGCCTTAGGGAGCAAATTTCTAATTGATTTACAGCCAAACCAGCCATACTGCTCCAGAAATTTCCTCAGCAGTTTTGCTGGATGCTGTATCCGTGTTTACACTATGTGCAGCCTCATCAACACTGTATTATCTTATGTGAAAGCTATTAGCCCTGTTTAAACTACTTTTGCTAATTGGCATGGTAATTTATTTTTCTCCAGAACTATAATATTTTCAATAATACACTATATTTTTCATCTTTCAGCTCTTTGGACAAAAAAAAAACAAAAAATCCCATTTGAATAGCTTAGTCTTTTCCTTATTCATCAGCAACTCTTTTTTTTTCTTTTTCTTTTTTTTTTTCCCTTTTTTGGCAATTTCAAAATTGGCATTTTGAGAATTTGGCAATTTCAAAATTGGCAAAAAATATAAGAGTTCAGAACTATTACACTGAAGTCCACCAGTGTTGGATTGAGTTTTGAGCAAGTGAAGACAAACTTTGTAATTCCTAGATAAAGTGACAAGGGAGAAAGTAGCTGATAGATGGCTGTTATTTTGTTCTTTTTAGACACAGAGGACAGAAATCATTTTCTCTAAATGTACTGCTATTATTATTAAGCTATTCAAAAAACAGAATCTCTTCTCCCAAGTTGGAGATGTTACCTCTGCTGGGTTATCATTTTATGTGCTTATGTATGTATGAACTGCAGGTGACTATTCAATAAATCCATTTTTCTTGTCATTAATATTAAAAGATTTCCAACTTCCACTTGCATGCTTTATTTATGATCAAGTTCTTGCAATCAGAAATGTGATCTTTAATAAAATGAAATGTATGTGTCTGATGGAAAGAAGCATTAATCATGCAGAAAGCAACCAATACACATTTATTCCCTTTTGCCATATTGTTACATTGCATTTCTATAGGTTAATCATGATTTGTAAGAAATATGTAAACATATTTTCAAAGAAGTGCTCTCCTTTAATGCACTGTGAGTCCAAATAAAGAAGAGTATGTTCAGTTGCCCCTTCTACTCAGAGAGCAGGGCAATCCAGCGCCCATTTACTTATGCTTTCCTTCTAGGTACTTCTATTATCTTGCATACTGTGGATTCGAAACTTACAGATGTGAAGTTCCTTAAAGGATACATTTTAAACATCAGTACCACAGTGAAATTATTCTAATTTTCCTTAACCTCACTGAAAGTTAGCCCATTCTTTGTAATACTCATTAGTGCTCCCATGAATGCATAGATATTATTTGTATTGATATTTCATTTATTTACATTATTCCATCATGATTAATACCCACCTCCTGCAAAAAAACCTAATTTGCAAGTTTGTTAATATTCTGCTTAAGACAACTTGGGATGTTTATTTAGCAATAAACTCATTTTAGAGCTTATTCTTTTGGCAAAGAACATTTTCAGAACAATGTTTTTACTGAGTAAACTGTACCATATTTAAATCATACAAAAATGAATCACATAAATTTAAAAATAACATTCATAGCAGAGCTGTACCAGGCAAGAAGGTGTGAATGAAAAATAACTGAAAAAATTCTTTGAATAGCTGCATTAATTTCTACAGGAATTAATTGCAGTTATCATTATTTCCTTTTGTGTTCACTGTCATCAGCTACCCCTGATCAGTTGAATCTCAGAGACACACAAAATGTAAAGTGACCCACAGAGTCTTATCCCAGGCTCAATTTGGCACTGCCATGCACAGCTGACTGGTGTTCACTGGTCAAGAAGCAGAAAAAGTCTAACAGGCTCAGACCTGTTTTAGTGCAGCTCAGCCCTCAAATGCTGAGCAGTTTGTATTACCTAAAGAGATGAAAAAAACCTGAAAATCAACAACACAAAGGCAGTTAGTGCTGGATGTGTGTGCCAGCCTTAGGGTGGGTATAACAGAGCTATTCCCATCACCTGTTCCTCCTGGTTGTACAGCCTCAGCTGCATGCATCATAATGCTCCCTGGATGCTTGATGGAGCTGCAGGAGCCTGGGGTAGTCCTGGTGCTGGAGACACTGTGGGGCTCTGACACAGGAATGGTTTTAATGTGCTGAGCGTGATCAACATGAACATGTGGTGCCCGACTTTGGGCACAGGTAAGCCTGAAAGCTTAGGTGCCCTGGGATTTTGATGGCCAGAATGCTGTGGGGGGGTGTGGGCACCGGAGGATCTAAGCTTTGAACTTGGATGCCTGCAATGGCAACAGGATCCTATATCCACCTGAATCCCATCCTTAGCCTTCAGTGAGTTGGGAGGCTGCTGCTATGGGAAAAGCCCTGAGGATGAGATCCTTAATAGTTGTAGATTGGCAGAGTACCACTGAGTGTATTGAAACTCACAAAATTTATGCCACAAGAGGATTTGGCCCTCTGTCTTTAGTTGGTGTCTTTAGTCAAATCAGCACATAACCAGTATTAGAGGCAGCTCATTATGGAGGAGCCACATTCCCCCATGTTCTCTTTCTGGGAGGTCTTACTCTTGTTCTTTCATGGTTTCTGTAGCTGTACCAATGCTGAGTAGAGGTCACTGCCACTTAGGAAAGAAATTAATTTTGTAGACTGAAGCTACACAACAGAAACTCTGGCATGTGAGGCTTCTTTCTGGGCTGGGGGCTGTGTGTGTTTGGGAGGAGGGATTTGCAAAGCTGTGCAATCTAAAGATCTTGTCTTCCTTTCATTTTTCCCTTCCCCACATTTATTTTCTTCATCTCTTCCGTTCTTGCATAGTTAAAGAACAGTTCCGCCTATTCCAGATCCGTTTAGGAGTGTCACTTGGTGAAATACAGAGCTGCAGGCATAGCAGGACAAGCAGAGATCTTGAATAACTGTTGGTTGAAAGGCACTATTTAACAGTGCTAATTGTACAGAGTGTTGCCCAACTGCACCGCTCTATTTCATGACTTGTCACTGTATATATTTTATAACCCTTTGTTAGTCTTGAAAATTTGCTTAGGCTGATACCCAAAACTCAAACTTGGCACCACAATTTTAATTGAACTGTGAAAATATTCCGAGACCCTGCTTCATCTCAATCGTGGCTTTGGTAAATTCCCTAAGAAAACAACCAAATGGTCTTCTCAAAATGCTGCTGTATTGCTTCAAATTATGGACCAGAAGTTTTGCGTGATTTTATGCAGTAGATGTGCTCTCAGAGGAAGAACTCCAGTGAAGTAAACCGTTTACTTCAGAGAAAATTACATAAACCTTTCCCATCATTTTCTTGTCTTTTGATATTAACTTACAGTAATAATAGCAAAAAAATTCAAAGGTCTTGAAGGGCAGGTTAGAAGCAGCCCTGTTTTGAGACTGTTTATGCATAAGCAAAAAACAGAGAGTGAGTTTGTCCATGCCTTGAACACAAGATAGTTTTGCTTGCATTTTTCAAGTGAGGCTGCTGTTGTGAATTTTAAGTGACACTTTCCTTTTGCCATCAATATCCATCTTCTGTGGCACATACTGCTGACGATAAACTTCAGTGTGAGTTTGGTACATCATGCCTTTTTTTGTGCATTTCTTCTTCAACTGGAACTTAATAATTAAAAGATTCCCACCTTCCCAGGAGCTGGGAAGGTGAGCTTAATGTAGAAAATTTACTCATGTTATTGTACTTCTGTGGCTTTTAGAATTGGTGTACAATAACTCAAATAAGGCACTTGTTAGAGAGGTAGCACTGAGATATACTGATCATACTGATAGAACTCCAGTGATGTAATTATACCAGTCTAGTAATATGAGTACATTTTCTTGTATAAGCAAGCCTCAAGTCAAACCTTTAACATTGTTAAACTGTAGTTTTACATTATGAACAGTAATAGAACACAGAGTTTCAGACACTAGAAATATTTAGTCTGTTCACAGGGGGCTAGAACAGGATTATATCCTTAGAGTGTAATAGTGCTTTGTTTCTTCTAATTTTAAATGTCTCAAGGGAATGGAGCTTTCACCATTTCCATAGGGACACTATTTCACAGCCCATAGATCTTTCTGTCAGGAATATTCACCTTACAGTCTCACAAATTTTTTTTTCTATGCAAGTTGGTAGCATTTTTAGTTCCCCTGTATAGCTTTATATGAGAGAGGTGAAAGGAGAGGAATTAGAGTGAGAGAGAAATCAAAAACAGTGAAGTCTGAGGAAAGCTCTAAATTACTTACCCATTAAAAAAAATCACAGGACCACAGACTGTGTGTTGCTCTCATCAGCACCTTGAACAGTTTGAATCCTGTTATGATAAATGAAAACTTAAAAAGATCTTAATGTCAAATGGAGTAGGAATTTTACAAAACCAAGAGAAATTTCATCTAGAGATAAGAGTAAAATATTGCTTTGATTTGATTCACTCTGGTAGACTTCCTCCCATAATCTGATATATCTCTTTTAAACCTAAAAAAATTTATGCTGGTTTATAGAGAGTGAGACCTTGCAATGAAACGGAGACGTGGGAGTTAACTTTAAAAACACACTGGCTTTCTCCCAAGCAGTCAGTGCTGACAAGTATAACCATATTACTAAAATCACATCAGGAACGTGATATATTAAATAAAAACATGATCATCTACAGCCAAAGTAGTTTGTATTTTATCCATGAAAACGCATCATATTACATCAATCTGTCCAAAAAAAATGGGGCACATCAGAAAACAATGTTAAGAAGGCTTTTAAAACACATCATTGAGATTACAGCACCTTTAAAAATAAACAGCACTGAATACCAACACAGGTAAAATGTCATTGTGAAGCCCAGATCTGAAATTCAACTGCATGCTTTATAGCTTTCCAGTGTGTGATAAAATCTGTTCACCAGATGTACTATCTGTCTCCTGTGTAGCATACTTGAGCATCATCTAGGTCTGAGGCCCATTTATTTCATGTAAATGCCTTTCCTGTGCGCACCTTAGGGCACCCTAATTCTCCATTTTATTTCACACACTGTACAGGGTACCATCTGGTAGTGTTAAGCTCATCTCATTTTATTGCACTATTGCAGGGGCTATATCCACCCTATAGCATTCTTTCAATGAAGAGAGAGTTCAGTTACTGCCAGCTATTTATTTTTGCCAGCAACAGTATACACATGCAGAGTTCACACATATATCAGTCTCACCTGAACTGCAGGTCACTGCTTTTCACCCCATGTGGTTAAAAATAACTCTGCTGATATCAGGTACAGGAGCAGTTCTAGCATGGTTCTCTTCCGTTAAGAGTAGGAGATCTTACTCCTCCGAGTAATGATGTCTCTCTAGTATCTCACTTTTATTAGTTCTATTAAAATGAGAAAAAAAAAATTATGTCACACCTTAAAAAAGCACCTTACAGGAATAGCTTAATATTTAAAGGTAGCAATATACCTCTCAACTGTACTTTGTTACAAAGTTCATTTGCTATTTTAGGCACAAATTTACTTCTCTACGTCACATTTCCATTTGTTTATTCTTGTAAATTATTGCCATTAAAAAATTGAAGTTGAAATTGAGGTTAGAGAAGACTTCATCCACTTCTATGTTCTTCTTCATTGTCTGCCATTTTTAATCATCTCTCTCCTTTTGAGTCTTTGTCACACATCTTAATGGCCTTAATGATTTTTTTTAAATCCCTTTTGTGCCAGTGATTTTGTGCTCTTGGTTATTGCTACTTAGACATCTAACTACCTGCTTGGGCCTACAAATGAGGGAGTCGGAAGTCTAAGTGCCAATAATTACTCCCATGGTTTTCATGTGCAAAAAGGGAGCCTGGTTTTTCAAACTTAAAATTTTGCTGGCAATAGGTTTGAACTATGTCAGGTTTGAAAGTGCAATGCTGTTTGCTGTAGAGCCTAATTCTACTTTCCTGTAGACTCTGATGATTTCAAAAGGGCTGCATGCCATTAAGGCAGACCAGAATTGCCCTCACTGCTATAACTCTATCGATGTTGGAGAGGAAAAAACCCCACTTTAACTAAATCATGGAGGAAACATGATGTGAAACACATTTAGCACCAAGTTAGATGCCCTACAACAAAATACACAAGTTTCAGCATCTCTTAGATGTGTGAAATATTGACATTGACATCCATTCTTGATGTCAATGTCAGCATCAATGCAAAAAATGAACTGCTTTTCTCCCCTAGGCTTTTAAAAACCATTTAAATCACATTTTCATTATTTTCATTGGATCCCCTTCCCCTAGTGTTTTCTCCTTAGTCAACATCAGGTCCAGAGTGAGGTTATTCGTATGCAGCATAACACCTTCCCTCCTCCCTACATCTTTAAAGCTCTGTCTCCTCTTTGGAGCAGTAGTTGGATAAGATATTATCATTTGAAAAAGTGTGTGTTAATTGTCACTTGGGAGCAATAGTTATGTTAGGCAGTGCTTCTGTATGGAGCTCAGGCAGTGGAGATTCTCCAGTAATCACAGCAAGGGGTGGCATCTGTCCTTTCTCACCCTGGGCAATAGCAAAGTTAGCAAAGTTTCCCATCTAGTGAAAACCAGAAATGTTCAAGTGTGGTTCCAAGCTTTCTGCAAACCCTGGCTGATGCCATTTCACTGGTCCTGCTCAGTTCACGTGTCACTCTTCTCAGCTGTGAAAACCTGGATGAAACATTTGTGTGACTGAATGCTCTCAGGAGCTGGGCAGTGTCAGTTTTGATTTATCCTCAAACAAGGCAACAGATGGAAGAAATTGAGGGGAGGGGAGCTTTGAAAGTATTCATTTTAGATAAATATTTGAGTTACTCAGCTGCCATTTCCAGTGCTAGAAATTGCTCTCTTTCTATAGTCTGCTGCATATGACAATGAGATGACAGTGGACTGCTTCAGAAAATGGCTTGGCTCATCTCTGGTGAGCAGCACAAACACACCATCATAAAAAAATAATCACTGTTAAATGCCTTCTCCCCTTTCCCTTGGCTTTCTCAAGCCATTGATAACTAGTAGCTACAACATGGCACTAATAGTCATGTCTGAAAATCCCACTTTCCAGGTAAATAAATTATAACATAATAAACTTTAAAAAGGTGGAATTATCTTCCTTAGTATGAATTCTGTATGTTCTTAGTTCACTGGCAATGAAAAATGTAGGTAGATTCACCTGGATTAGCTGTCTGTGTTGATATAAAGGACAGGTTAATGGAAATAATAACTCTCCTTATCATACATTGTTGTAGGAAGCATTTATTTTTCTGTTCTGAGTCTCAGCTGAAATTGGGAGTACTGGATTGTGACTAGACAAGCTGTGATTCTTCACAGCCAAAGTACCTTCTTTTCTGGTGGTTTGTAAATCAGTAAATGTGTCAAAAAACCCCCAAAAAACTTCGTATTTATTTTCCTGGAGACTTCCGTCTCCTTTAGTTTTCAAGCCACTTGTTTTGTAAAAATATTAATGATAATCTTTGTATGAAAACTCATTTCTCCCCTTCACCCCATCAAACAGTTCATTTCAATAATTTCAAATACATCCATCTGTGAAGAGCCAAGTGTCTGAGCGAGTCACCATAGACCTTAGAGGAGTCCGAGCTCAGAAATTCTGGTAGATAGCTGAGTACTGAGATTTTCCATATACCAAGAAATGATGCTTTAAGGAAGCAAAGGAACTTGGCAAGGTGTGATAGACAGGTGTGGGTGCAGCAGGGTACCAGACAATATCTGTTGAAGGTCTGGGGACTTAAATATAATTAAGACTGTTCATTTGGCTTAGCAAAAAGAAAACTCATAGATTTTTATTGACAAAAATGCAAATGTGATAATTTGAATGAAAAGGGGAAATGTAATGGCACACACTCATGTCTACATTTATTTTCCTTTAGCAAAATGCTAATTAGCCATTAATCATTTGATAATGTATATGTAGCAAAAAGCAACTCAAAGTCAAATTGTCTAAATAAATAGCACAGTAACCAGTCAAGGTGAAAAATACCATGATTCTTTCTAAAGAAGAAAAGCAGAAATCATTGTTTCTCCTCACAGAAGTTGTAGCTGTGGCATACATACAGCTGTAGTTATGACATTGGGAGTTATGTCCAGGTAGTCAACCTTTTCCTACAAGTGGCTGCAGTTAAGTGGAAGCAACACTGAAACAGACTTACCCATCTCTGCAATCAAACTAGGAGAAAAGTGTCCTGGGATTCATTGGACAATGGAATTTGAAAGCATCACATTCTTGCAAAGGTTCCCTCTGAGCCGGTTTCCTGGTGCCAGTGACTTCTGCTCTGAGCTAATTTCTGCTCCGCTCCCACTGCACATTTTTGCATTCATAGGCCCCTGGAGTGCTGTGCAGCCAGACCTGCCAGCATTGCCTGTTTATTTCAGTCTCTGGTATGATATTGGAAGTAACATCTCAGCCTGGAAGTGTATTAAATGAAGTGTGAATGCAAATTACTACCAAACCATCTTTTCCATTTTACAGAAGGTTCTTGTTTGATTGGTTCATTTTACAAGACTTAATTCTGTAGGATGGGCTAGGCGTTTTTTCCCATTATAAAAAATCTCTAATAACTAGTTCCACATCTGAGACAGTGAAGATTAAAATCAGCCATTGTGTAGTATATGAGAAGTAACTATTTTTCATAGGGTTTTTACTGTACATTTGGGATTATGATTTCATATTATGCAAATGCATTTTATGAAACCATAACACATAAATGTGTACTATTGTTAATACACATTTGCAGCCTAGCATGTGAGGCCTCCAAAAGAGCCATTCTGGTGTCTTCTCTCATTGTGTATTATGAATAATAAACAAAATGTAGTTAGACATATTCTATATTACAGAACAATAATAGTAAAAATTACATCCTGTCATTAATATGCATCAGCAGCGTGTATCCTGGTAGCTCAAAAAGACATCTCAATGTGGATGTGTGTTAAACAAAAAGGAAAAGTTGTCTAATTCACAACAGGGACAGGGACTGTTTGAGACAGCTCTGACTGTTGTACTTGGAGGGAGGGATGGTAAACAAAATCCTTCCTATTCTTAATTTCTTTCAGCCTCACAGTGGCATTATCTTTGTCACTGCAGTCACTGCCTGCATGTTAGTTTCTGTGTCATATTTTACAAAGTACTATAACAGACCCCAAAATAACTGTTTTTATATTTGTTTTCTAAAGAACGTCAAAGAAGCAACTGGTGTGTGAGCAGCCTCACTGCTACTGCCATGCCTGCCTGGGTGCTAAGCTTTTTTAAAGCACCCCATGCAGTGCTTATCTTGATGAGGCCGTTCAGACATAGAATCACAACTATATATTATTTTCGTCTTAAATTAGCAATGGAAAAGGAAGTTATTTAGCAGTTTTTCCTCTTCAGTCTGATTTTTGCGCTGTAGGTCCAAAAAAATCCCTATCAATATTCCTGAAAAAAATGTTTCAAAGCACTTGTGATTACAGGTGTGATCCTATTTTCACTTATTTCATGGGTCTCAAAACTTCCTTTATGCAGTGGGAAGGTCACACTGGCTAGTTTTATTCTGCTGTAATATATAGAAATGCATCTCTCTACCTCTTACCTGTTACCATCGCTACCATGGAGTCACAGCTTGTCAGCCGCAAATCTGTGCCAATATAATAAACTCGGTACTCATCTTGTGTCATTATTCACCTTTCTGATATCTTGAAATTATATCTGGGGCCCTTTAGGGGCTTGACAAATCGGAAAAAAACCAAAATAAAACGAACCTGCAAAAAAAAAAGTGATTGGGGAATGGAACTGTTCTGCTGTACCCCAGATGAAGTGTTTAATAGGGCACCTTGCCGGTGTTCCACTACTGAATGAGGCTCATTCTGTCTGGTGGGGCTCCTTCCAGTGTGGTCTTGTCCATATAAACTGAAATATTACAAAAACTTTGAATGTCTTTGGTAAGCTGAGTTGACCACAGTTCTGGGTATTATTACTTGAATATAGTATAGATTTAATTAGAACCGCCCTTATAACCCTTTATCATAACAAGGGGAAAAGATTAACTTAATATCACAGTTCAGCAGAAAAGGCAAAGAGGATGAGCGCTAAAAAAATATTACTTTAATTCAAACATCTGTATTTTGAAGATTCCTACAGGTTTCAATTAAAGAAGATTCCATGTCTAGATGGCATTAAAATCATGATATCTAAACTTGAGCACATAAACACTTGAAATTACATCTTCTGTATAATCAAATTTGCCTATCTCTAAAGCTCTTTTTCTCATTTTGGAGTTTTTTTACCTGACTGCAAAAAATATTTGTAAAGGTAATTTCACCAGACATTTGGAGACTTTGAAGTGCTTTTCCATCCATATGGTTCTTTATGTATAGGTAATTTTTATCTGTGCCTCACTCAACTGAATGTTTATAAGACTGTCTGGTCTCAAAGATGCCTGCTTAAAACTATAATTGCCTTCAAATGACTAACATAAGATTTATTCATTTATCCTTTAAGTACTTTGCAACTTATTTCCATTTTTTTCTCCCTCAGTTTTGCCTCCAGTAAAATCCTAATTTTTTCTAGTTTGCGCTGCTATTTTAATTAGACATTTTCACTTATTTGTATAAGTAAGCAGTCTCATAAGTTTGAGACTGTAAATCATTCATCCATTAAAAAACTCTATTTCCTCGTATTGCAAGTTCAATTCATTGAGGGAAGAAATAAACCTGGCTGTGGAATAGAATTATGCAATGTCATGGACACATTAACATTTGGATCAAAATTTTACATTGTGTCAGCCAGTAAACAGTATAAATGGTTCAGATTTGCAATAAATAATTGTCTATTAATACCTTGGCATGGTGTAGCAAATTAAAGTCTCACTTCAGTAAGCACAGATGTAGGTAAGAGCTGGGGCCTAAAGAAGGCAACTGCTATGCAGCATTAGAGTAGAAAGAGCATCATGAAGCATTACTGCATCTTTCCAGCAATGAGAATAATGTATATAGATTTAAACAGTAATAGACGAACGTAGGGGGAGGTAGGTTGTAAGTGCAGTTGAGTCTAATCAGGCAAGATTTAGAACCATTTGTTTTAGATGCTCTGGCAGACGCTTCCCTTGCAGAAGATTAAGAGAAGCTTTTTAAAATACAGCTTTGTGTGCTGTTGCATACGGAACAGAGCCCATAATTCAGGATGATCAGGACATTTGATACTCAGGGACCCCCAGGGTCATTATGTTGGGTCCATTCCTGTTGTAGTCAAACAGCTCCAAAAATATTATCTATGTTTTTATGGTTTTTTTTTTTTTTTTTGTTAAACTAATGTACTTTGCAGCTTGCAGGTTGTTGCCAATTGTCTTGAGATTTTCACAAATTTAATTGCTAACTGAAATTTTGTCAAATTACTTCAGTAACTTCCTGCCCCACAGACTGTGAGCAGATGGTCCTGAATGATCAGTATCTGAAACAAAGTTCAGTTTCTCAGTGTGGGTTATTTCTGTGAATGGTTTAACAAGCAGACATGCCACTACTTCAGAGCTGAAATTCAACACTAATAGGAGCATGATAATAGATTAAGAATTTAAATATATATGAACAATTAGGTGTTAGTAATTATTTAGAGAACTCCAGTGCAGTCTCTCAGCTGTCTCTAGCGATGTCCCCCATGAACCACATTTGTTGTTACTCCAGTTTTGAGCATTTTTTTTTCTTTTGTGTTACCAGCTCAGCCCATAAGCCTGTAACACAATCTAGTTTGTCCATACACTAATGGGAAAGCATTAATCAAAACATTGTTCTCTGTTACATTAACTATAGAGCAATATCTTTTAGAGCAATATATTTTCAGAAGGCATCTGTGAGACCAAACAGTCTTATAAACATTTGATTGAGTAAAGCACAAATAAAAATTACATATTCATAAGGAACCAATGGATAGAAACACAGTATCTCCTTATATCTCCTATTTCTTTCTCCTTATTCTCCTGTATTTTTAATGGTTTCTTTGTCCAAGACTGTTTGGAAATGCACCCTCAGTGTGCAGGACTGCAAGTCGTCCATGGTCTGTACTTGAATGGCTGAATAATCTCATTTTCTTTGGCATTTTGTGTTCGTATCCTTGGTGTCTGGAGCACAAGTCAGTGCATTTATAAGCAGAGTACAAAGTCTGTTATTTTGTAGATCTGAAGCTGGTTGTGCTAGCTGCACAAGACAAGGGCTTAAAAATCTTTCTCCAATCCAAACAAAATTTGAATGCCTGCTGTGAGGGAACACAAGAACGATCTGCTTTCTTCATTGGCTCATGCAGTGGGACTGGTAAAAGGGTTGTAAACGTACCCATGAAAGCCACTGCCTCTGTGCTTCGGAGCTCCTTGGATAGACTTGAGAGCTTCTTCCTTAGCTCCTCTAGCAGTGTTGTTGCTCTTCTCCAGACCCCTGAGGCTATTAATAAAATCCTGAAAATCATCCATCTAATAAAACTCATGTCACTCCTTGGAACACTTAGACCTCCTTAACTTCCAATGATTTGCTCCGTTTGTGCAGCATACTCTGTTGACTCGAGTCTTTGCATAGTTACTGTGAAATAATGCATGCTATTACATAGTGATCCACGGAGTAACTTCACTGGGAGCAATGGTGATTACAGAGTAAATAGTGTTAATCTTCCTGTGCTGTTGTTTGGTAGCTGTGTAATTATTCCAGGTCACCTGTGCAAATCAAAGTTGCTTAATAATTTTGCTCTTACTCCTTGCAACAATTGCAAGTTAGAACACTGATGGTGTCTCAGCAGGGTATGTGGATCCAAGCCTGCCAGAGAAATACATTGTTTTCTATATGCAACTCTTATTTTTTATGTTATCAGTAGAAAACTGATTAGAGGAACAGAGGTTAAATTTGTCTGTATGAACAGCTGTACCTCCATTTTTTCCTCATTGAAATCGAGCTTAATATTACACTGAGTAGACTTCACTCACACCCTGTTGCTGTGTAGGGACTTCTGAAATGAATTAGGCATCCTGAATTCACTACCACTCTTACAAGTTTTGAATTTTGAACAAGACAGACACAATTTTGGTGACACAGTGAAAGATCTCGAGCAGGATTTGAAGAAGGCTGTGGCTAAGGCATCTCATAACAATCAAAATTCAGCCAGAAGCCATGGTCAATGAAGTATTTGTTACTGTTGTATTTGTTTTTGTTTGTGGCTGGAGAATGCAAGTCAACAGAGATGACAAGATGCGACTTTTTTGCATAAGCAATAAAGTCTACACCTCCACTGTGTAGCAAAAAACTGCTAGGGACATGACATGATGTGACCTGACATGATTTTCCTTAGTACCAGTCTGAGTTGCATGCTAGAATACAAAGAATAAATTACATGATGCATAACCAGCTCCCATCAGTGCTCCAGCAACCTGTGAAGCACTATTTAGGCATGCCTTTCCAGTGACACTTCTGTCTCCAATATATCACATAGCAAGCTCAACATAAAGAAACACACATATCAATGTGCACAATATCATCCTGGTGCAGAAATTTTCACAGTTAATTAAAAAAATCAAATATAAGCAGTCTATCTCCTTACTAAACTAATTAAAAATATAAATACAATAAGCCCTGACTGAGTTTTTGACAGGTCATTAAAAGACACAAAATTGAGTCAAGTACAAGGACTGGTTTCAATACATAACAGAGTGAAATTATGAAATAAAATGGTGAGGCTGAAGTTAAATTAACGCTCATTTTGTTAGCATTGTTTCTTACCCTGCTGTTAGTGTCTGGATTTACACGGTGCAGTTCTCCAAAGGTTAAGGCTCAGGCAGTTTATTCTGTGAAATCAAATATGCCATTTACTGATTTCTTCTGGCTTTTGAATCTGGATCCTTAGCAGCAATATCAGCTGTGCATATTCCATGCAGTGCCTTTTTGACCAGAAATTTTGGCATAATTTTCAATCCTCTGAAACATTTTTTAGCAATAAGTATATACTCTCAGCACTCCAAGTATAGCCTTTAGAAATAACCTTCTTCAGAAGTGGATCAGTGCTTTTGGTGGATCAGCTTAGGATTTCCAAGCAGGACTAAGATCTATCAAGTATTTTTCTTGCAGGAACTTTAATACTGTGCAATGGGGCTGCACTAGGCTGTCATATTTGTATTCCCTTTCTTTCACCTGGGAATCCCAGTCCTGAAGATACCCACGGCGTATACAGCTTGGCTCATACCCAGGCTCTTTCCAAGGGCAAATAAATATTTCTCTTGGTGTATTAGAATACATCTGACTTTAAAAGATTAGTTTGTTGCTTGGCTGTAAAATACCCTTCTCCCGTTACATTGGCAATGTGAGGAGTTCTCCAATATAACTAAAAAAACCCCAAACAAACCCAAAATGCATGGGTGAAGCCACTGTTAATATTTTACTGTTGACCTTGATTTATGAACAGCATAAAGAATGTGCTGAATACCTTTGAATTTCCTTTGAGCCACCTTTTAGGGGTCTTCAGGAATATTCCCTGTGTTGTTTGGAGAAAAGTGGGAGATGCCACTGTGAATGAAAATGCCACTTCCTAGAATGCTCCAGCTTCCATTTAGTGATGTCCCACATATATTAACTTGTATACAACATCCTAGAACAGTGTGTAATATAGTTTTCAGCTGAATTGATTTCCAACGCAATTTGGCCTGCCTATAAATTGGCACAAGCTCAGTTTTTATGGATCCGGACTTGAGGGACCTTATTTCCTGGCACTGGGAAAGGAGACAGGGGATCAAAGTGGTGGTCCTTGCAGGGTGTGAGAAGTGCCCCTATGCTAAGCCACAAGGATGAGAGAGTATCCCAAGAAGAGGTTTACCAAAGGATGTAGGAGTTTCTGCCTCAGGAGTTCCCCTGCAGCCAGCAAAAATGTGAACTTAGCACCGAGTTTTATAACAGCCCTTGGACAAGCTGCCCAAGGAACTGCTGTGAAGTAGATGAAATGCTATGGAGTCACATTCTTGCTTATTGCTGATTCCCACTATGCAAAAGTGCCCCTGAATATGTTTTCCCAGCGCTGAGGCTCCCAGCCCAAAGGAGTCAGGGCTATTGACAATTGTCCTTGCTGCTATTGCAGGATCTGCTTGTGCTTGTGCATGTGTATGCTTCAAGAAGCCAGAATTCTGCACCAACCTGTGTCTTGAAAGAAGGGATTAATGCCTAGAAAATATCTTAATCAGAAAGTTTAGAAATGGTTTTTAGATGTTAGTTAATGGTCTAGTACAGGAGAGGCCTGAGAAAACAGGGCAAATATGTATTAATGCCAGATCTTCCTCATTCTCTATTCTTTTCTACTGCCTCTACATCAGAGGAGACTCCTTTTTATCCCTAGCATTAAGTTTTTATCACTTTACTAAAATACTATAAATCAATAAAATAGGGCAGAAAATTGCTTTCTTACATCATTGCACCAACATGCCGCTTGTATGGTCTGGAATGACAATGAGACATCCATCTTTCTGTGCAAAAAAAACCAGCCAGTTCCCAGTACAAAATGCCAAGTAGTATATGGCTAAAAAAATTACAGACCAAACATTAGCTTCTGCTGAGATGAGAAATGCCTACTTCACCTTTCTAATTTTTTGAAGATCAAGAGAAAATTCAAATTCTCTAAACTCAAAATATTATTAATAAATTAATATTTGTATTCTGTCCTAAAACTCTCTTCCTAGTCATTCTTCTTCCTTATAATATTTGCTTGATTTTCATGTCAAGATCTATGAAGACCTCTTTTTCTTTTTTTTCTTTCTTTTTTTTTTTAATTTTTAAATATACTCACTAGGGGGGATGCTCATAAAATTCAGCCTCAGCCACAATCTGGACTCTGGTCTGCCAAGCTCCACATAAATAAATCATCAAGTCATTTTGGCATCTTCTGGGCCAGGAGGAATATCTTCGGGGTAGATTTAAAGAGACATTCTCCTGTATAGTATATCCTTTGTGGAGAAAATGAAGCAGTAGATTAAAGGCTACTTCGAATTTCAGATGTAGAAATTTTTACAGGTAATGGCAACAAAATGCAGTGAAAGACTTTTTAATTCCAAAATTACAGCTGTGTTAGCTAACCTTCCCTGCTGCTATCCCAGCAGAAATTAAATCAAGTACCCAAGAGCTCAGGGTACTGTGAGTGGGTGATACTGGAGATGCCGATTTTGTGCTAAAATGTCTGCAGAGCACACAGCAAGTGTCCGTTTGAGATTTTCTCTTAGCAATCTGAATGCTGAAACAGGGATAAAGCAGCCAAACATTTCTTGGCTTTGCACTTTCTAAAGCCAATCTAAACACTGAGGCACAAGTGCGCTCCAGCTCAGGAAGAGCAAGCTGGGGTTGGCGTGACAGTGTGTTGGCCTGTCAGCGGGAGACACCTCGTCCTTCTCTCCCTCCTTTACACTCTGGGGAAACAAAACCTC
The DNA here is from genome assembly GCA_036630365.1 of Acanthiza pusilla. Lineage (NCBI taxonomy): Eukaryota > Metazoa > Chordata > Aves > Passeriformes > Acanthizidae > Acanthiza > Acanthiza pusilla. The sequence goes on from JAXCHO010000019.1 coordinate 14,284,667, forward strand.
AGCTGAGCTAAAGAGAGCCCCAGTGTCCTGCAAGGGCCCCAGGCAGGGGTGGCCGGTCAGGCAGGAGCAGCATGGAGGACTTGTGCCCTGCAGCTCAGGCTCAGAGCCGAGCGCTGGTTGTGGGATGTCCGTGCTGGCTGGGAATGATCTCTGTAGCTGGCTCTGAAACAGAGCTTTGTTCACCTACCCCGTGGGGCAGGCAGCTAAAACAAGGACATGTAAATCTGATAATAGTCAAGAGAAAGCAAGCTCTAGCTGGTTTGTCAAGAGGAGGCCTTGGGCCATACTCCTATCTGCCATTCACAGGTCACTGAAATCAATGGAGTCGTGACTGCAATTACACCACAGGGAACCTGGATCCTTTTATTTGGACTGTGGGAAGTTATGGAACAGTAACAACATGGAGGAAAATTGCCTCATTTTGGGTTTTGTTAAAATCCCCAACTGAGACCAGGTTCATTGACATGTTCTAAGCTGTTGTTGGTTCCTGAGAACACTGGAGAGGTTTGGATGGGCAGCAGACATAAGCCAGGCAAAAATCAGTGTCTTCAGCTGGGTTTTTTTGAATATCCCTTTATTCGTAAGAGCTGCAGACAGACAGGAGGAATTTGAGTTTCCTGAGATCATTTGGAGAGTGAAAGAAACATTTTTAGGTGCACAGAGATTGTGCTCATGGTGGAACCAGAAATGAAATGCCCAATCTAGAATGGCATCCATGCTCGGATCAGAGCTGCAGCTGAACCACTGACTGCCTGAAGGAAATTCCCCATCTCTCTTTTAACTTCTGAAATGCAGAGGAGAGACTTAGCTGCAAAAAAATAGAAATTTAGGAATGACCTTAGGAATTGTGATTGGGCCCATTGTAAGTAACAATGACCTCATGAGAAAAATTGAAAGCTAAAAAACAAATCAAAAATTCAAGGAGTTTCAGGTCATATCTTTTCACAAAAATATTGCACTAAAACTATACTTACCACCAATGATAATGACTAGAGGTGCTCTTTTAAAGGTCATTTATCTATTTTGAGTGGTCTAATGATATTGAAAATGCAAAATGGGAAGAAGCATCAGATACTCTTTCTGGGTTACTCTGAAATTAAATCTTTGGGGTTTGGAAGAGTGACACAAAATAATTAACATGCTGTTAGTACCATATTCTTTGTATGTATTTCTGAATTGAAAAGAGGCACTCAGAAATACATGCCAGGCAGTTACAGGTTAAGGATCATTTACATAAATTAGCAAATTTGCAAATGAATTCATCTAGTGAAAAGTAAGACACGGGACACTGCATTTTAATAATTGACATTCCACATGAAATGCAATGTTCTTGAGGAGGAAATTGAGCTCCAGGTTGCTATTAGAACCAGCGGAGCAGCAAGAGCTGGAAAGAAATGCCATCTCATATTATGTGAGTTACTGCTCCTGCATAACAACTATCTTCTATTCTGATAGACTTTATTTTAATAAAACTAGTACTAGGATTTTTACAGAGGTAAAATTCCTTCATCTACAACACTGGTCAGGAAACAAAAATGCAAGAAATCTTTGTGATCTGGTTCTAACAGTCAGCTAGTAATTCATTGTACTCTAAAGTAACCTTTCTTGTTCTGTTTTATTTGGCAGCCAAATCTCCTTACTCTTCAGTTATACCAAGCAGTTACAATCTTACTCAAAAATATGCAACACTGACAGAAAATTATAAATTATCTAATTTTTTTGTTCCCTGTCACAACATAGGTTAAATTGCAAAATAAAGATAAGTGATCCACTTAGCTGCTTCCTGCTGTCCTGATCAGTTTAAGAACACATTATGTTACAAATGTTGTTCTTGATACAAAAGTAATGACTTTCATAAGGTGTTAGTCAGTCATTCAAAGTCACAATACTTCCAATGTATGCCATAAATACAAATTATACGCTCACAGAGAGCTGAAAGCAAACCTGTCCCTAGTAGTATTTCTTAGTATACTTTAAAGATTAATTTAAAATGAACCAAATAATTCTTTCAGTGATACATGTTTTTCCAAAATCACATAGAGTAAGTGTGTGATTTCAGTGAATGCCAGGACAATTTCTCCTCCTGTAATATTCCTAAATACTGATGAATGTGTTTGTTCTTAATCTGGCTAAAACTCTGACATCATTCATAGGGAATACTGTGCTAAACTTCCTGAGGTGGAAAGATAAAGCAATAAACTATTGCTACTTGCAAACAATGTTTGACATTTGGTTGTCCTTACATCCTTTTTACTTCTGTTTTGATACAATTTATTGCAGCAACATGGGCAAGCTTACTAGGTCCCCTCCACCTTCATTTCTCTCCCCTTTTTTTTGGAACCTGAGACATTTAAATTCCTGAATAGGTTGAGAAGTCACTCCAAATGAATCAGCTGCATTAATAATATATCTTTATCAAATGATTCAGCTGTTTGAAATACAAATAAGATTCTTACCTACAATGAGCTCAGACTCAATAAATGGGTAGGCTGACATAGTTTCTTTTCAGTATTTTGACACACACTGTGGTGCATACATAGGTACAGGTAGAGCAGAGACACAGGTTGCAATGATGCCCTGATAAGGAAAACTTGCTCCCTTCACTGGTACAGGAGCAAATTTATGTAACTCTTATGCTCTTTGGTATGAGGTCTTCCTGAGAAGTATTCTCCTGTACTGATTAACAGACTGAACGAAGAAAGCTTCCATTTTTAAATTCATTCTTCATGACATAAAAATAACTGTCACATATTAATGGGAACAGTCATGTGGTGGAATTATTTTACAAGAAAGAAGAAAGAAGGCTCTTGGACGTTTTTCCTGACTCAGAATATTCCTCACCAAAGCAGCACTGTAACCTAGGTCAGATAGTCCTGTAGTGTATCCTATGGAGAGCAGTCAATAGGCTTTGCAGAAGTCCATAGCTTCACCAGACTTTACCTTTAAGAGTGCAGTAACAGGGTAAATGCTTTTCACCAGGATGTCACTGATGGATCTGAGCAGCTTTTCATGTATGCATGCTGCAAACTCTTTATATTTTTACATTCTAATAACAGTGAACAGCATAAATTATCTCTAATTCTTGATTCTGCAAGGAAGCAGCCATCTGGTCTAATACCACTGTGACAGTGATATAGGACTGAACACTCTGTGCTTGGTCTGCTGCACAGGAAAGGACAATAGGACATATTTTAAAATGTCAGGATACATCAGAACCATATTCAGGAAAGTTTGCATTTATGAAAATTGATAGTATTGGAGATATATCATGATGCAGACCTAATCATGGCTGCTGGTATGGTGAATTAAATTAAGAGCTGATTTGAATTTTTCTAATTAAAGATGTGTTATTCCTTCTCTCCTCATGTTTTCTATTTTGGTAAAAGAAGCTTATTAAACAATTTTCAGGAAAGTGTTGTGATTCAACGGGTTAAGGCTTTAGGAAAAAAAAAATTAAAACCCTGATGTCAGGGGTGGTTTGATTGTCTCATTGCAGTATTCAATGGGCATTTATTTGTATTCCAGAATCACTGATGGTGTTTGCATAATTGTAGATGGACTTGGTAATAAGCATGCCCAGGTACTGCAGGGTAGGGTGGCATGTAGGCACTGCAGCTTAGCAGAGCTGGGAGAGAGAACCTGCTTTCAGTGCCTAAAGCACAAGCACTAGAAATAAAGCAATGGCAAAAAGAAAAAGAAATTTGTCTAATGTGGGAGTAAGCACATTTTAAAGGTAAGCTAATATGAATTAGATCAAAACCTATCAACTCATGGTTTGCCCCAACAAACTCGGTTCAGTTTTGCTGTAGTACTTAGTTATCTAAGTAGCTTGCTTATGTAACTTTTTTGAATAATGCCAGATATTTTTCAAGACTTCAAGACATCAGGAGCTTAGGAGTATAATTTATAGGTATCACATAGAATGTATTTCCATCATTAGCCATAATGGTTTTAAGAAACTTATTGTACTATTTAAAAAATAAGCATGTAGTATTTTTTTTCACAGTGTGAGTATTTGTTAACCTACAGTGGTCAAAGAGTTAAATATTGTAATGGGATTTTTAAAGGGACTTCATAATTTTATGACTAATAATGTAATTTGTAATTTTACATACTAGAAGGGGCCATCAAATTCATACTCCAGAGTGTTAGCTGATCACAGGGGTAAGAAAGAGTAATCTCAGCCCTTTTTGCCGTGTAGGACATTGCATAATTAGCCAGCTGTTTTCTCTGAAGCACCTAACTCAGGCCACTGGCCAACGCAGAATTCTGAGCCTGTAGAATAATCGATCCAGTCTGGCTTTCTTTTTATGTTCGCTTGTTTACTCTTAAAATATATATTCTTCCAATCAAAGATGGGGCATTTTTGAGTCTTCCATTTTGCTTTCTGCTTACAAGCATGCCAGAAGTGTACATTACATGAGTCCTTCCAGAAGGTGGTTCTTCTGGAGCTTGTGCCAGCATATCTGCTAGTTAGAATTGTCCAGTGCTGTGACTACCATTAAGGCTGCATCTAGAGAAGTACTGCTTGCAGGGTGTTGTTAAGGATGGCAGTTTTGCTAACTCAGGTTATCAAATGCTAAGGCATACTTGTATTGTTCAAACCTTGCCAGCTCACCTTCCTACTGCCATAACATCTCATGGATGCTGGAATGCTGCTTTCAGAAGCACTTTTTTAGAGGCAAATACAAACGTGATATTATTCATGACAAAAATAGACATAAACAAAAGCAATTTAGCCCAGCTCCTGCTTTTGCAGGGACCATCTCCTGTCATGCTTCTGCTCCACGGCATTAGAAATAGTCTTTGCTTATACTGTAGGCAAAGAGAGCACACCTTCAGAGGTAAGCGTGGAAAAGTCTGTGAAGGTAGATCTATCATCATTTTGCACACCACATTTTTGAGAAAAAAATGCAAGCTCTGGCTAGAAGCTCACATTTTGTGTGAAGGAAGGGGGAAGCTTGTGTGTACCACAATGGAAATTGTCAGCACCTGCATGAGTTGTTAGAGGCTTTCCAAAGATGAATGGGAAACAAATTGATTTATCTCTGTTTAAAGCTTCATGTCAGAGTTTGAGGGAAGGACAAAAACCAAAAAAACCCAGTGTTACCTTCCAGTCATAATAGAGTTTCTGGAGATATTTCATTTTCCGTGTTAACTTTCAGAGAGATCATGTAAAGCAAAGTTTCTAAAGATTATTTCCTTGGGGGGTTCCTTCTGTTACAATCCCAACTGGTTACAATCTTCTAAATTCACACAATATGAAAGGTTATGTATTCAGTTATCCTATGCCTTACCATTACTGTATGCCTTAAACATATGCCAAGAAATCAAGTACCCATTGGTCTTCACTCTTTTGTTGCTTTGCTGTTTCAGAACCGAGGTAAAATCTAATGGAATCTGTCAGAATCCATGAAATCCTAAACTCAAGCTACTTCCCATTTCTGGCAGCAAAATCAGAAGCAATGCTAGTTCTCCAAAGCCCTATCAAATGGTTTCAATACAAAAAGTTTTAAAATGCTATCTCTGAATCTAGGAAACAGAAATTGGATAAGAACTTGTGCTTGTCTTCCTGTGTATGTTCTTTGGTACCACCTTCAATGTCCTATGTGTAAATGCTGAAATCAAGTTTCAAAAAGTCTATGAGTTTTGAGTTTCTTTTCTCCTGCTATATTTTATACAAGGGTCCTTTGTGATTAGTGGACCAAAAGTAATGCCTGAACTTTTCTAGGTCATTGTTGCCACAGGGAGCCGTAGGGAAAGCCATGGTCCCCTTCTGGTACTGCATTTGCTGGTGTCTGACCACTCTGTGAGCCCATTCAAAATACTGAACTAGCAGAAAACTAGCTTGAGAATAGAAACTGTATCTTTTTTATAAATTTTGTGAACTGAATGAGGTTACAGAGCAAAAATGGATGGGAGATGGAACTGGGAGAAATCAGTGAGTTGTACAACAGTGTCTGTTGACAGTAAGATTCATCATTTCAGCCGTGGTGTTTAGCATGATCCAAGGTGTCTGGAAATGGACAAAAGTGGTTACTGTTAAATGGCGTTACTTTTAAGATTTTGTGCTTTGATCTTATCAGGTTTCTTAAGACAAAGAAGGTCATGGCTGGTCAGATGAGATCCCTCACTTCCCTTTCCTCTTTGCCCTTGACAAGCCAAAGCTCGTTATAGTAATTTCTGCCTGCACCCTGTGCTGCTCTCCCATTCAGGCAGAGAGGCAGTGAATGTGCAACTGTGAGCATTACTTTCAGATGAGATATCAAGCCAGGGTCTTGACTCTAGATAAAATCAAACCATGTCTGGACCAAGATCCTCCAAAATATCTGTTAATCAGACTCAGGAAATGCTAATGAGAGTTTACAACAGAGATCCCGCTAACAGGTTGCTGTGTAACCAGGAGAGATCTATGTTATTTGTCATCTTATCAGAACTATTCTACATCTGGATAGAAGTTGCAGGGTTCATTAGCGCGAGATCATGGAAAGTAATGAAATAAAACTGGCAGTCTTTTCCTAGTCTGGACAGTGTAAAATAGATTTTATGTGGAATTAATTAGAATTTCTATAGGTTTTGTTGCAGAAATTCAAAGCATGGCCCACATAAAAAGGTTGTTGAGTAATTTTTGTGAAATGTATATTATAGGGGGAATTTGAAAATTTCTTTGAAAAGTCATCACTGTAATAGTTGGAATATTCATTCTCATTTCTGTCATAGAAACATGACAAGAGAGACAAGGAAAGAAGGTAGAAAAAGAAAGAGGGGATCAAAGAAAGAAGGAGAGGCAAAGAGAAACTGGGGGGGGCAGGGGGAGACAATTTCCATATACTTTCTAGTAGAGTTTTCACTAAAAGGCTCATTAGAGTATCAGAGGATGGATGAAGAGGATAATTATTAAGAACAAGCTAAATTCTGCAACATTGCTAGAAGCCCAAGAAAGAAGACTATGAAATGCTATGGGCACCTACACACATCAGGACAACTAAACGGGGTTTGGAATCAGAAACACAAATTACTTGGGTTTTATGATACCCTGCTGTCCTGCTAGCAAGTGCTTTACGGTCCATCAATCAGTCACTCAAGTAGTCAAAATCTTTAACCACATAAAAATCTATTGAGAACAAGTTTTATTTACAATGGTGACCTGGCCAAGAAAACTCACAAACAGCAATATGTAACATCACTACAGACATACAATCACTGTTGTATATTACTAGAAAGCTCCCAAACATATCATGAGACATAAATCAATTATATAAAATACCACAAACATCAAATAAACCAATAAAAAAGGGAAGGTCATAACACAACCAGACATGTCATGAATAACCGCCACAAATATCAGCCAGTGTTTCATCCACGGTGTGAATAAAACCCCGGAAGATATACAAGCAATTTTTTTAGATCCTTTTGTGTTCTGTTAAAAATGTGGTACTGTCTTTTGATGTTGTCTATTTTATAACATTACTTCTTTTTATATTTCACTACAGACATAAGTTACTTTTAAAGACTATGTTAATTAAAATTGGGAGGGTTCGTTTGTCTGCAATATAAATGTGCATTTTAGCATGTATGTTTTGATTAATAATTCACTGCATATAGCTCTGTGCTTGCTTATAATCGGTAATACTTTGCATTTTGTAATAACATTCACAATATTATTATAGTTCAGTATACTTAAAGAAATCGGATATAGAGCACAGTGGGAGGCACAGTTTGGTGTCATTGTCATTGTCATGTGTGTGTCCCCTCTCCAACCCTGCCCTGGATTAGGAACATAATTCAAAAGCCACTACAATTTGAAGAACACTGCCTCCAGGTAGTCAGCATCTCTTAGAATGTGCACCACTATTTGTATATTAGCAACAAAGAACATACATAAAACCATCATTAAACTTGGTCCTTAGAGAGCTGAGAGCTTATACATAGAACAATATATCTATAATGATTAGGTGTGATGATTACAATCAATCTATTTTGAACTGCCAGGTCATGGATTTCTTAGTGTTTGTATTTATATGTCTTTCTCCCAGAAGTCCATGTTAAAAGGTGTCCTATTCTTCTGTACTCACAACTGCAATATACATTTATATTTTTGCAAGAGTCACAAGAGTTTAACCTTCACAAATTCTGGTTTATTTGATGGCGTTTCACACATGGATTTTCAGGTTGCATTCAAAGTAGCTCTCTCATCTGTTTGAATGAAATTTTATTACATAAATAATATAGAATATGCTGAGTTCTAGCCTCTGTTTAGTACTCAGAAATATTCAGCATTAGTATAATGTAAAGAAGCTCTACCTTCAGTCAAACTTGACAGAAAATTAGATAGCATGTCTCATCAGATCCTGTTCTCAAAAGGGACATCTGTGAGAAACTCACACCTTAAAAAGTGCTGATGATATTGTCCACCATTGACACTGCAGCAGTGTTCAGCTGATGAGACATCAGCAAAACAAACCTGTCTGCTAACTTGGAAACAAAAGCATTTTATTGCTGAAAACGAGATTTGCATTTAAAACTTCTTTATAGCTAAACCAAATGTAATTGAATGAAGAAAGTGGGTGAAAACATTTGGTTTATTTATATTTATCCTTTCCTAGATATTAAGCTTTTTCTGAAATTCAGAAGGAATAGATCATCCAGACTGTAGTCTAGATACCTTGTTTTTAAACTGATGATATTGGCTGAAAACCAGACCACCATCATTTAAGATTAGTCATTTTTGCTTCATTGATAACATATGCACTCAGAAGCAAGTTCTGCACATTTTAAAAAAAAAAAAATCCTTCCCTTCTATGCATGCATTTTTCAGATATAGACCCAGCTAGTATATGCTAACACCAAGCAATTTGTTTTGCAGCATGTCACATAATTCTCTTTTTTTTACACCCAATATCTATGATTAAGAAATGTAATACATACTAAGAAAGTCTTAGATAATTTACACTGTGCATTAAAGTGTTTTGCATGAGAATATAGTATGATGCAGACAGCAGAAGAATTATGTCTTTCATTAAAAGGTTCGCAACTCAGTGTGCTATGATATAACTATAGCAGTTTTTCTGTCTCAGTGAAGGTTTTTTATTTTAAACACTGCCTTGAAGACCAAGGGATGCATATGCAATAGCACTATTTTGGCTATATGTTTTAACTTAATATCACCTCTTAGTAATTACAGACTGTCAGTTTACCTGCTGTCCCAGGGTTATGGGTGAACAGCTATGCTGTCACTGTTCTTCATCCCTCTGAATCCTGAAGTAAGCAGTAAAATAAGATGGTGTTTTTTTCATTATTTAACATTTTTTTAAAATCCTTCTTCAAAGCCTATTTGAAGCAGTTCAACAAGAATGATATAGATTAAGGCCAGGATTAAAAGTAAACCAATTACATGGAAGAAACATTATTTTTGACACATATCCTTTGTGTGCAAATTAGGATTTGTATTTCCTACCTAATTTAGAAAGCACCGGAGGACAACTTGCAGGGATGCAAAGTAACCTTTGGATATGTTCAGCATCTGTGTTTCTTGGGGAATTTAATCAGGGGAGAGGAATGCATTTCACAAGAAAGTTTGTTTTCAGGGTAAAACCTGGTGATTGGTCAGCATATGTTGTACTATATGAAAAAGAACACTTTTGGTGTAAACCAGCAGCTTGGAAGCTTCTCCAGCTTGGAGTAATATGGCAGTGTGCTTGTGGACTATTCTGCATCCTGTTCTTTTGCTGTGTTGCCAACAGAATAAATGACAGCTCTAAGCTGATGCAGCATTTTGATGTTTCTGACTATAAGAATGGTTAACAGGGCAGAAAAAGTTTCAGCTCTTTGCTTTTCAGGGTCTGTTTCAGAGGCACTACAAACTATGCTTAGAGCCTTACAGGTGTCTTGCATGTTGGCTATTCACTGAAGTTAAGAATAATCTGCTGTGACAGTTTCTATCTGTTTCCCTTCCTTACATTGTCTTCTCATCACTTATCTACTTAATTTTGTGTTCGCTGGTTCTTCATATCTTTGGACTCAATATTTGCTTGGAATATGCAGCTGTTCTTTCTTTCCATGTCAAAACTCAACTGCTTTGTTTTCGGGGGAATAAATGGATTGTACTTCCTTGAAACAACCAGACATCATAACCTTATCTCAGCAGATAGTGTAGATAATGTAGATCAGTATGATGGCTAGTTGTTTCAGACCCTCCCCAGCTTCACCCAGCTCTAAGTATCTACAACAATATTTTGTTCCCTGCTCAGTATGTTATTACTATTGGTTCACTTGTGATTCTTTAAACAAAATATTTTTGAGTTTCTGGTCCAGATAAAAATGACAATACCTGTCTAAGAATGGTGACTATAAACTAAAATGTAGGAGATTGAGTTTCACTTTATAGTAATTAATATTAGCTGGTATAATAACTAATACCATTGTAGCACTCAAACATAGCCTCTCTATTATGCTGTTTCTGACTAATGTAACACATACATTTAATGGATCCAAGGATTTAAAAGGATTTTTTTCCATAAGATGTTCTGTTAGTAGTGGGCTTTAGTTAAATTTTTCAACCTGTAGTTAAAAACAAATTGAAGAAGCAGTAAATCTTTTGTTGTTTGGCCAGAGCTTACTTGTACTTTGGTGCAGAAGAATAATAATATTCTCCTTGGAGTGCAAAGCAACCAACACTGAGGGTCTGTATGTCCTCCCACGACCTTGTTAATAAAGACAAGAAAACTCAGAATGGCTTCTCCTGACACTTCACGTTAAAGAAGTTGTATCCATTCTCCGTCCTTCTGCCCATGGCTGTGGCAGGTTGAAGTCAAAGCCCTTAGGACTTTGGCAGCAGTGAGATCCCAGAGCAGAGCAGAAAACCTCAAGGGACATAGAGCTATAACTAACCCCATGCAACACAGTGTGCTCAGATCAATGGTAGCAATATGCAGATTTTTGACTACTGTAATGATTTTTAAAGGTGTGGGCATCTGGATGCCTTTTAATCTAACAGAGTGCTCAACTCAGTGGTACCATGCCTCAAGGCACCAATGGTTTTATGCTATTTTGGTCTCTTGCTTCCTACTAACTAAGCTGAATTCCAGACCCCTGTAGGGAGGTCCATGACCCTCACTTGCTCCCTAGTTAATAATTTGCTGCATGAATTACAAACCATCTCTCAAATGCTCTGGGGATCTGAAAAAGTGAGAGTGACACTGCCTCACTTTTGGAAAATGTGGTGCATTGAGCTATGAATGGAAGTATTTACTGTGGCAATTGGTGTGTCCTGGGGGCAGGTGACCTGGCAATAGTCTGTTGCTACTATTCAAGAAATAGTCTTGTGGAATTTTATTTCTTTTATATCCAGTTGGCTCAGATGAATACTAAATCTTCAATCTAGTTGATCATCCTTCAGCTCAGATGTTTGGAGCATGCAAGCCACACCTGATACTTCACCTATTGTAATTTTCCCAAGACCAGGGCTCCAGACCAGGGCTATACCTGAAATTATTGATCAAAAATTAGGAATTTAAATTAAGGTCAACCAAAGGAAAACTCTCCCTGGATCTTCCTGGGTTCACCTCTACCACTCAAGGTCTTAGTGATGCCTTGTATCTTGCTCTGCAGCAAATTTGCGCATGGTCAGTAACTCTTGTGTGCTGTGACTTTCAGCACTAAAGATTGCTCTCAGCAAAAGTCACTGGCAGATGAATTTTGAATGTATGAAGTACTGTATGCTATTAATCATTCCTCCCCTCTCTTGCCAAATTAACCATCTAAAATGGGCAGCCAGATTTATTGGAAACTTGTAATTTTAATATCCCTGGGACATGGCAACCATGGATGTCTGAACAGACTGAGAAGTGAGAGGCTGGAGAGCAGCACTGGGGGTCCTGATTGATGGTGAACACAAGTCAGCAGTGCCCTGGCAGCCAGGAAGGCCAACCATGTCCTGGGGGGCATCAGGCCCAGCATCACTAGCTGGGCAAGGGAGGGGATTGTCCTGCGCTGCTCTGCTCTGCGCAGGGGCTGTTTTGGGTACCACAATGTAAGAAGGTTATAAAGCCCTTAGAGAGTGTCCAAAGGAGGGCAACAGAGGTGGTGAAAGGCCTTGAGAGGAAGCTGTGTGAGTGGCTGAGGGTACCTGGTCTGTTCAGCATGGAGGAGACTGAGGGGAGACCTCACTGCAGTTACAACTTCCTCGTGAGGGGAAGAGGAGGGGCAGGCACTGATCGATTGTCTTTGATGACCAGTGACAGGACCCAAGGGAATGGAATGAAGCTGTGTCAGGGAAAGTTTAGACTGGATATTAGGAAAAGATTCTTCAACCTTTCAGTGTTGTTGGTCACTGGAACAGGCTCCCCAGGGAAGTGGTCACAGCACCAAGCCTGACAGAGCTCACAAAGTGTTAGCTCTCAGAATTATTAAAGATATTGTGATTCTTGGGGCACTCCTGTGCAGCGCCCAGACTTTGGACTTTGTTGACCCCTGTGAGTTCCTTCCATCTCAGGATATTCTGTGTTCTCTGATTCTATATCAATCTCCCTTAAGTCAACATCTGTGAATTAGAGGTAGTACCTGTTTACCTCAAAGAGATAGTAAGAAGATAGGTGCTTCACAGAAAGTAAGTGCTGTATTGATGAGGACCACAGGCATTCACCTGGTAAAACGAAGACTTCTGTCTTCAGAAGATGCTTTTAACTGTGTATAGGAAGAAATTCATGGGACCATACACTGGCAATATGAGAAAAACTGATGATTCAAGAGCTTCTTATTTAGTGGTCATTGCTCATCCTGTATATTGTTTCCTCATCCTGGAACTTGAGAAAAATGTTGTAGAAATTGTGAAAAATGTCTTATAATTTCTATCAATAGTAGCATGCAGTCACATAACTAAAGGCTCTTGTATGAGGCATACATGTAAGAGGTTTGAATTAGTTTTATACAGACTTCCATTATTCCAGTATTTCTTGCCGTGCTTGGCTTTGTAACCTTATTAAAGTTGTATCAGAATAGTTGGGGTGCAGAATTATAGGAATCATTATACTGAGAAAAAAAGATGCTTTAAGATATATGTGGTGGTGGTCTGCCTTCTGTATTCTGACATGACAAGAATTCAGAAGTGAGATGTGGATGGGAGAGCCCCAAAGGTTGTCTCAGGGTTACCAGCCTGCATCCCAAGGGCCCAAAACATGACCTTTTTCTCTCTTCAGAACATCTGTCCTTTCCCTGTATAAAGATACGTCTTTAAGAGATGCTGTTTATCCTTAAGATGCTGGATGTGTTCTTATAATGCAAAATAGATATACCCTGAAACATCTGCCCTGTGGAAAGATTGTAATGAAATGGCACTTCATTTGAAAAAATGTAGTGAAGTGCCATTCATATTACACCAGGAATAGATTAATATCTTGTGCATGTATCATCAATGACACACTGTTTACATCCTCAGGAAAACATTTTGCACAATTAAAATACAAAATGTTACAGATTTTCTTTCTCAACCCAGTTAATAGCAAGTTTGTAATACAATGTACACAGATATCACTGGATGTAGAGGCTTATTACCTCTGCCAGCAGCACCCACAGGGTTCAATTGATAGCGCAAACGGTTCTCTCCTTAAAGCTGCAGAACATTATAAAATGTCAGGCTTCCTGCTGGTGCTGTAAGATGGGAACCAGTCACAGAGACTGGAACAAGTAATATAGCTAGCCTAGTTTACAGCATCGCTGCCAGAAGTGTTTGCTTTTATTTACTAAGCATTAGTCACTAACTTCACCTAAAGCCAGTTTCAGTCATCAGTCAAATGCTGAATCAAGAGTTGAAGATCAAGTGAAAAGAGTCAGTTAAATGGAATGTGTCCAATGATATTCTAATTTAAAATGCTCTAACCAAAAGTGATTCAAGTTTCTAGTGTTGCATATTCTCATTCAGCTGGTGCAGAGGTGTTGTCACTACATGGCAAGTAAGTGCTCAATAGTACCACAGAATCACAGCATATTCTGAGTTGGAAGGAACTCACAAGGAAAGTCAAAGTCCAACTCCTGGTCCTGCACAGGACAGCTCCAAAAATCTCACCATGTCCCTGAGAGCATTGTCCAAATGCTTCTTGAACTCACAGAATAAAAAAACAGTACTGTACTTCTCTTCATTGCTATCAAGTTTCTACACACAAAGAACTGCAAAATAGGCCCTTAGCAATGTCTCTTGGATCCCAAGCTCTGTACTCTGAGGTTCTGAAAGTCCTTAAGGCCTTTTATTGTACTTGTCTAGTTGGAAAAAAAATATTGATAATATAATAGTTCTATCCCTCAGCTTTGCAGCATGTACATGAATTTGTATGCCAAGGAACTCTCAAATAGCTTCCTTACACCTCCAAGGAATTCAAAATATACTCTTATAATTTGGTCACCTATTTGCAGGTAGGCCCATTTCATAATCTCAGGAATGAATAAGCTGCTCTCTATAAATATAGGTAAACTTTTTAGGTAATATTTATTGTTACAATTAAAATTCACATAAACAAGGTTATATTGCAGGATACTGGATGTAGCTGTTTGTTGTGTGCGTAATCATGACTCTTTTAAAGCCAATGGGAGTCTTTGACATCATCAACCTCATGACATGTTTTGCTTTAGCAGAAATTAAATGTTTTATTAAAAACTTCCTTTAGAAAGTTAATCCTTGCTTTTGGAACATTTTGTTGAATTTTTCATAATTATCCATCCTAACGTGATCTGAGAAGGTTTTCTAGAAAAACAAAATATCTGAATCCAGCAGGGTCTTAATTTTGGTGTTGTAAGCCCAAGTCAACAGCTTCTGGAAACTAAAAAAGTTCAGTTCTTGTAACTACCCCGGCAGTTCCGCAGTAAATATGCCTATTTGTTGGCAGAGGAACATGCCCCTAGACTACTGAGGTTGAAGGTACATTTTCTATCACTGCTAAGAAAAAATTGCAGAATTAAAGTCTTGCATCCACTAAGATGCGTAGCAAAATTCCCATGAAGTTTAATAGTCAAGGATGTATCCGGATACCTTATCTAAACCGTAGTCTCTGACACCATCTACAGAGATGGAAAATACCTTAGAGTGAGATCTATACTTCTTTTACTATATACTTAAAATCTATATGCAAAACATACTGATTGTAAGTGAAATATGTTCTTTCATAAATTGATTTTACCCCACTACCATTGATGCATCTGTTTCAGCAGCAATGTACAGACCCATTACTAAATAAGCAATCCCTAGGCACCCTGTAATAAATTTTGCACATTTCTAATATTTTAACGTTTCTGGCACTGCTCTCCTTGTTTGAGAAAAATGTCTGCTCATATTTTAAAATTATGTGACTAATTTACTAAATGTGAAGAGTGAAGAATGCTTATTGTTAAGATTTAAATTGACTTGAAGAGCAGAGGAAGACAGTTTTATGTTCACATCTTTTTTTTTCCAATGATACTGCAAGGTAGTGGATGTAGCCATGTGATCAGCATAAACATGACCCTTCCAAAAGAGGCTGCTGGCCTTAGAAGCACCTCTTACCAACAAAATTATAGAAGCTTGGATGGCCAACAGTATCAAGAAATAATTGCAACTTTATCAGGCCGATTTCAAGCAAGTGCTGTCACTGCCTGAATCTCATGATAAATTGCATTGATCATGTAGGTTACAGAACCCCTATCAGTATCAAAGGAAAGACATTATAGTTTGACAGTGGTGTCTCCATTGTCAGCTTCTGGAAGTATTGTACTGCACTACATTGAACGGCTCATTTAATAACTGTTTATAAATTAAACCAGCAGAAAAATTATTCTTAGCAACTTAAAATGCTTGAGAGAGTTTTTAGTTTTAAGAGACACTTCAAATTAGGTAAAAGTTTGAACTATGGATGTTACAGTAATGTTGACCAATGTCAGTGTAAATAATGAATAGTGGATGTGCACTCTACATGGTAATATCAGGCTCACTTATTTTAGGAGCACTCATTTTTGTGGGAGGGTGACATGCTGTATATATCATGGTCAGTTAATAGGAGTTACAGAAGAGTTTCCACAAGCCATGTGGAAACCCTGAGTTCAAAACTATCAGGAGTTTTCCATATTATAACAAGACTGATCCTATATTCACTTCTTAACTGTGAGTGTTTCGGGATTGCTATAAAGCTTTGAGATGGAACCCACAGTTTCAATATTTAATTTGAATGGTATACCAGCAGGCTGTCACACTGTATGCTGCTATATACAGGTAAATGGTTACGTGACAGTACTTTATTAATTTTAAACAAAAGGTGGAACTCAAGGTAGTCACAGGCCAGACAGGTATGTCCTTAGCCCTTGAGGAAATATTTTGTGACCTATTCTGGCTTGAACAGCTAGCCAAAATCTTGGGTTTTAGTTATTCTTGGGAGGAAAATTAATGATCGAGTCAGATAGTTTAATATAGAAACTTCTACTTTCTTAATATGAGAATGTAATTTATAAGAACATGATGGAAAAAGAATTTTAGTTTAAAAGTAGCATGAAATGAGGGTAAGTTTTGCAATTTGTCTAGCAACATTTTTTTCTTCTGTACTTAGTATTGACACATAAGAATAGACTGTTATGCACACAAATCTGTAATTAGAAATTGACTCTTTATAGGGAAAAATCCATTATCCATGTTCCTTGGGCTTATTGGGCCTAAGAAACTGGAAAAGTTTTGCAGATTCTGAGACAGTTTCCCCCCACACTTTTTTAAAATTGATTCCACTCTGAGTCTTAAGAAATCTACATTTTAGTGCTCGGCCCCATCTCAGCCAGCTTCAGTGAGGAGAGCTGGGAATTCAAAATAAAGTGTCTCATAGGTTATGTCTGCTAACAAATTTCCACTAATTGACATCAAACTGGTTAATTTCCATATAATAAGTGTTGATTGATTCAAGGGCTTGACTCAGCTGGCCAAGACTGTCCTTACAATGATCACTTATGGGCTACCTT
The DNA here is from genome assembly GCA_036630365.1 of Acanthiza pusilla. Classification (NCBI taxonomy): domain Eukaryota; kingdom Metazoa; phylum Chordata; class Aves; order Passeriformes; family Acanthizidae; genus Acanthiza; species Acanthiza pusilla. The sequence goes on from JAXCHO010000019.1 coordinate 14,301,629, forward strand.
TTTGGAACACAGTGGAATATTTAATATCTTGCCAGATTTGGAGGATGCTGGGAGTTGGAACAATGTTTTTAATCTTGACTACTAATTACGTGGCAAAGGTATAAACTGGGCTTTGCAAATCATTATTTCCATTAGAAAGGTGTTGGAAGCAATTCCACTGAGGGCTTCCCTCCTATTTATGCAGCTGTTATTCCCATGAGAGGAGGCCATTGCAGTCATGGCTGAAACATGGGCTTCTGTTCTGTTTCCACAGCACTTGGAAGAAAAACAAAACAGGACTAATGAAAAACACACACGGGAAATGCTTTATTATTTCATCATCCTCACCTACTGAGATCTGGCACCACTCTGTGTTTAGGAAGAACTTCTCCCTCCCTCTCTCTCTCGCGCGCAGTGTGGTTGTATAAGGCTGACACTCTGTCATTTCCTGTCAGATCATTTCAGAGGAATTTGCTCTTATTTCCTCCCAGCCTCATCCCCTCCTCCCGGCCTCAGCCTTGGCTGTGTGCCGCACAGCCATGCCGTGTTTACTTAACTGCATGGAGTGCCGGGCTGCCCAGCCTGCGAACGCTGGGCCAACACGCACACACGCACATTGGGAGCGCGCTCACGGGAGCTCACGGCCACACTCAGGAAACACACAATTCCTTTGTGAAGAAAACATGCAGGGCCACAGCCAAACCTTGTGCAGGGTCTTTGTACACTGTAACTGAGTGAGTCCTAGACGTGGAAAAAAAATAATAGAATTTTTTTAGCCCACAAGTCTCCATGTAAATTCTCTTGGAAGAGGCATTGTTTATCATTTCAAATGTTCAAATTGAGGCATTTTCTGAACTCATCCATGTGTCATGGAATTCATAGTACATGACCACGAGTTAATTTGGCGTTCAAGTTACCTGTTAGCATTAGCCAAACATACGTGGCTCCGATAGATGTTCCTGCAACATTGCATATATAAGTGATTACTGCCACTAGTTTTTCTACTCTGGCAGACTGGATAGGTTTGCTAAAATGTCTATGTTTTATAAATGGTATAAAACTATTTTAGCACCCAACAATGGTGTGAAAATAAACCATGCAGAAACAGGACATTTATACTTGAATGATGTGTGAGCTTTTCAGTGGGTAAAGTGGTCACAGTTCATTGTTTAAAAAAAAATAGTCAAGTCACTAATAGTCTCCACAGCAAGATTTATAGCAACAGAGAAAAAGAACTAAGTAAACTATCTGACTGAGAAGTCATTTCTTCCTTCCTTGGCAGCATAGGATATGTTTAAACACTGTTAGGAGAAGGCTAATTAAAACAATTTTGCCAGAAGTCCGGAAGATTGCTAAATCCAGCACCAGCTCAGTGCTCTTGATCTGGAATGACAACTTGTTTCCTAATATTAACTAGGAGTTTCTTTCTGATACAGAAAATTAGAAGTCAGAGAGAGAAATACCTCCCTCTGACATAGTTAAGACAATAACCATTATTTTGAGTAGTAGTCATAAAATAAATGATATTTGACATTTTATGACAACATTTAAATTTTATTCAATATTACTGCTGATATTTATTTAATTTAAAGCTAATGGGCTACCTGCCAGGCCAAAGCAAGAATGAATAGTTTTCATTCTACTTATGACAGAATTTTCTTGTCCAGAATACTGCCAGAGTTTAGAGCAAAATTGTGCAAGCATAATCTGTATAAATGGGGGTTTTAATCCATTATGTAGAATTAATGTTTAGTCCATGTCCTTTCATAATTTGATACAATATCAGGCAAATTGCAATTCTTTTTTTTATAATTCAGATCTTCTTTGTTTTCTCAGTTCCATTGTGCATTTAGTAGAGAGAAATAATTGATACAAACAAGAAAATCACAAGATTTATTTCAAATTGCTGAATATCCACAGTATTGAGCTCTACAAGCTCACAATCTTACAATCTAATATTAAAGCAACTTTTAGAATTTTCTAGTTTCTAAATTTATGAAATGGAAGATAGAAAAATCCTCAATTCCTTGTTAAAGCTAACTCATGTGATTAGAAAGTTAGTCCATGTCTGAAAGTCTGTTATTAACTTTGCAAAGCAGCTATGTCAGGTAGGTGAAGGTCTTCATTCAACTAAACCAATCTACCAAATAAGATAGTTTAATCTTCCCAGAATTCTATGCATATTTTTTTTTCCAATTTGAATAATATTTTTGTTAAGTCAGAGGTACTCTTGTACAGTTGTTAGTTTGTTTTCAGGATCATCCCTGGACACTTTTTGCTTTCTAAAGTTTCTTTATATTCCTATATTTCTAGGTCCTTCATAGTGATGGCTGACCAAAACAATGAGTAATCTCAGTAGAGACATTTCAAACCAAAAGAAAATTTAGTGTTGTTTAGATCTAAATATTTTTCTAGAAAAAGAAAATCCAAAGGATGCAAGAGTAGTTTGCTATTCACAGTAAAAAAGAATGGAAAATTTATCACAAATGCTGGCATCTCATTTGAACATAATTCTGCTTACAACCACCAACAACAAAGATCTTAATTACTCATTACTTATATGTATTCAGTTCTTTTTAACTCTGGTGAGTTTACTATGTACATTTTCTTAAAAGTATTCATTATATGTTACTCCAGGTCTGAGTTATGTTTCCTTGGGATAATTGGGCAGGGTGTATGTTCTCACTGTCTGCTCTTGAAATTCAGTTTCTTTCTCACTGGAGCAATCTGTGAGAAGGAGGAAAACTGGTTATTGGTGCTGGGAGCTATTCAAAGCAATTACAACCCAGAAAATAAGGATAAGTCCACTTAAGATGAGTCCTACTGCAAAGCAGGAACATCCATGGAGTTTTTAACGGATCCTTATCCGATCTGTTCTTAAAGGATTGCATGGATGGAAACATCTTATCTGCAGATTACACAGAAGCCTAAAAACCTCTTTAATAGCTATAAGATACAATAGTCTGTGAAATACCAATATTTGGAAGGAGAGGAGAAGAATTGGTTTCCAGATAGAGATAGATCTATTGACAATTTGCCAAAGTTGCCAGAAAAGGACTCTTGCTCACCACCAGTGACTAGGTCCTCTGAAACTGTAATAAAGTGGACCAAAAGGAAGGTGGGATCGCAACCTAGTACTGAAGATCAATAACAAAGTACTTTCAAGCAAATGTACTCAGAAAGGAAAAAAAATCATCCTGAGGCAATGAGCCTAGAAAAAAGATCTAGCCTAGGACTGTGGTGCCTCTTATTGCTTTGAAGCCTCTGAAAAACACAGTCGAGTAGAAAGAGGATCTATTGCAACTTTCTATAGTAATGTCCATGTGGTTGTTTTTTCTATTCTGGGAACTATAACTAAACTATTTTAGCAGAAAAGACATATACACTTATCATGACAGGCTTTATGACAGGTTTTATGACTTATTAACCAGCAGCAACAGAATGACTGAGACAGCATCTACAGCAGCAGAAAAATTGGAAGATTGCTCTACTGGGAATACTTTTTTGTGATCTAGTATTTTCCAAGGGAATGTTATGAGACACAGGGAGGAATTTCATGTCTATTTTGATGCACAGCCTGTAGATAAAATCTGGGATTGTAGTGCTATATTACAGGTATTTTATTATGATTCTAAAAACCTCAGTCAGTATGTATCTGCATGGATAGGGCACAAAGTAACTCTAACAGCAATTGTTCATCTAAGGATGACATAATAGTAAAAAAAAAGTCAGAAAAATTTTCTTTTCTGAACACATCTACAGAAATAAGAGGTTCTATTAGACTTGATGGTAAACAGAATTCAGAAGTCGAAATATTGTTAAAATGCATGCCTTGACAAAGTTTGAAAGGAAGTGAAAATGCATATTCAGACAGCAATGCTGAAGTCATATGCAGCTAGGAAGAAACTATGAAAACTGTTCTCACCTTCATAACTATTAAGTTCCTGAGCAGCAAATATGATTACTTTAACAGTACATTCTGAGTCCAGTCATCAAGCTGAGCTCTGTCCCATAGATGTGCTGTGATCGTCTTTGAAGCACTATAGTGGCCAGGTGGAGGAGGCATGGAGCGCTCGCTGTGTGAATGGTGCCAGGGTGAACAAGGTATGACTGGAGATGGTCAGCAGCAGCACACCTATGTGGAGGAGGTCCAGCAGACGCTCAGAACAGTTTTGTCTAAATAAACGGGGCTTATGCACTTCGGCACTACTGAGATACTTAAAAACACATTTCTAAGAGCACCAAGGAGATACAGGTAAAAAATTACAGACTATGGAGCACAAAGACCAGGATTATGTGATCAGTCAGTCCACAGAAGGAATTGTCACCTATGCTGCAACCAAAGCATTTACAGTGTTCTGTCCAGAGAACCCAAACACACCTAAATCATTCTCTCTGATCCTTGTGGAGAATTGTAGGAAACATGATAATTTAATGGTGAGTTTGATAAAGATATTGCATTTTTTCAAGTAACGTTCTGGATGAGCAAAAGGCAGCATTTGTGTTTGAGGATTCTGTAAATGCAGCTTCATACTTTGGAGGGAATATCTGTGGAGCAAGAAGACCAAGAAGATGATGTGTTATCAAAAGCTGAAGGCAGGAGTGACCCAGGCTTTAAGTCAGGAGAGATGCAGATGTATAATCAAGCCTCTTCAGAGAAGTATTCAGAATGTTTTGCCAAAACTGAATATCAGAATTTGAATTATTTCTTTTTATTTCTAAGTGCTGACAGTGTGCTAAGTACCACAAAAGAGAAAGCCCCTACTTTGAAAGGCTTCCAAAATAAATATTACTTTTTTTTCTGAAGTTTGGCCCAATGCCCATTAGTAGCCAAACTGTGATACAGTCCTAGACATAATGACATACTGTGCTCATTTTCCTCTGAGAAAGATGACTGATGATAATGCTTATGAAGAATTTCAGCTTTATTACATGGGGACACATACATGCACAGACTGCAGGGCCATGTGTCGTTTGGGAAACAAGCATGTATTCAGTGTCTTTCAATGCTGAGTTGCTTGTGTTAATGACCTGACTTTTGTTGGTAATATTCACATGTATAAAAATCACCAGGAAATAATTAGGAACACAAGATAAAATCTTGATCCCATTGCAGTTAAGAGGAATTTTCCTTTTGAATTAAAGGTTGACATTACCTCCATTTGGCTAGGTAAAAGGTGGTCAGGTTTTTGCTCTAATTCTGTGCTACCTATGTCTAAAACCTACAGCTGTAGTATAGAACCCTCTTCTGTCAACTCATTAAATATAAGTTCCAAAAGAAACCTTATCATAGCAATTATATAAACTAAAACTTCACGTTATTTCTTTATCTTATTCCCTTAGTTTTAACTTATCCTTTTAATTAAAAAATTAAACCAGAAATTTACTGAGGAAAAAAAATATGAAAAGGTCCTTCTTGTTCTGTCTCATAAAATGATGGTTTAAGTCTAATTCCACAGGAATTAATAGAATTGTATCATTGTAGGCAACAACGAATGAGAATCCAGATTCTATTGTTTACAGGAAGTTCAGTTCCATACTTACCTTTATGCAATATAGTAATCTGCTATTACCTTACCCAGTAAGATTTTTAGTGCACACATAAGCAGGTATGTTTCATCCATACCTCTAAACAGGGGAAAGTGGTGGATATTTTTAATGTGTTTTGCTTCATTAGGTTTGAATAGGATCTTGTTTATGTGAAATCTGGCTTGAATTCAAGTTAAAAAATTGTTTGCTTTCTTTTCTTGTCTTCCCACTCTTAACTATTTCTTTGCAGTGTGAAAATACCCCAGCCTATGGTTGATGTCTTCATCACAGTGGAATGCTTTTAAACTTAATGAAGAGTTGCAATAAATCAGTACACTTCATTCTGCTTTCCGTCATCAACACATACATACCTTCTTAGCTATTAATCCCCTCAGAGATTATTAGAAGTCAATGAGACATGTTAAAATTAATTACTATTAACTTTGAAAAGAATTGTACCTGGTATCATAGCTACTAGCTATCTTGTCTCCAGTGAAATGGCATTTGTGCATTGTCCATTTCTGAATTCCTCAGAAGAAAAATATAAAATGACGTAACTTACAGCATTTAGTCACATCCTTGCTTCAGGATACTGAAGTTAAGGATGTGCATTTTGTGCAGAACTGGGGCTTTTACTGGATGTCCTGTTCAAGCAAGGACTTTATGTCACTTTATGTTTGCCTGGTACCTACTCCAAAACCACTCAGATGCTGCAGGACTCTGTTAATGACCAAAAAATATCATACTGATTTATTCTTTCTGTTTCTTAGTTCTAGATGTGGCAAAATATTCCAAGGGTAAGGCATTTCCCCCTTCAGTTAACAGTTCAAATCTTTTTACCCAAAACCCATGGTCTGTCAGGGCCACGAGGGCACTACTGGGTCTGTCTGCCCTGCCCAGGTGCCCATGCCAGCCCCCCGGGCCAGCAGCAATGCCCCCAGCAATGCCGCAGCTCCCGGTGAGCCCTCCCGCCAGCCCCATCCCGCACAGCCCCCGCCTGTCCCGGTCCCCAAGGGGTGCCCATCGCCCAGGGCTGGGCTGCCCCGATGCCCCACAGCTGCCCTGCTCCTGGCCAGGACAGGAGCCCCCCCGGGGCCCTGATGCTGCCACCCCACATGTAGCACCCGCACAGCTGCACACAGCTGCACACAGCTGCACACAGCTGCTCTGCCCTGGGGTGGCTGCCCAGCACTGCTGGGGCTCCACGGGCCAGTCTGAGAGCACTCTGCTTCTCATCTCCTCAGTGACAAAAGCCAGGCCTAAATAGTTCAAACCCAGACCCTGGTGTTTACTTCACTGAACTCAGAATTTTTTTTATTCAAATCATAATTTTTCAGTCTTCTCTCTATGGTTGTGCAAAACCAAATCAAGTGGTTCTGTCTTTTCTTAGCTGCAGCCTTTACAGAAACTGAGAGGTGGATCTGCTAGGAGCCAGGAGGCAGGCAAGGAATTCTGCAGCTAGTATTAATTCCCAGAATTGCAGTTTTAATATTCTTGAAAAGGTTTTGGTCGTTTTCTGGGCCAAGCCAATTCGTTTACTATTTGAGTTTGGTTTTCCTTGTTTTCCCTACCAACACAGTTAAATCCTAATTATATGCACTGTACCTGAAACATGCCTTTTTAAATGCTGAGAGCACTGGATAGGGCAGCTTGCTACATTTTGTTTCAGACTTTGCCTCTTAAAGATAACAAGGAAACTAATAAAAGGGCAAGATATTTGTGAAAGCAACACAAAAAGCCAAACTATGAGAGTGAATTCATTATGACTGAGAAATTTTTACAATATATTTGCTTATAGGGCTGTCCCTAACCAAGGCTACCATCTTAGTAAGGAGGTTACTATGGAAACAGCGAAACAGGGTTTCACAGGTTTCTTGATTGCAGTTCTCAGTTAGGCTTTATTATATTCCTTGTTGAAAAATAATTTCTGAAATCTCTAAAAATAAACAAGTCTCTCGTATGTGCAATGGGTATTTAGGTTTGTAAATAACTTATTGACATCTTACAACATGTTAGAAGTCCATTTAATGGTTTCTGTTCCATGAGGAAATAACATATTTTATGAGATTTTTGGTCTAGAATGAATTTAATGCCCCTTAGTATTTAATGCCATTTAGTATTCAACTTTTCTGTCTTTGGGCCCTGAGTAATAAATCTGTAGTAGAAAGACAGCTGACTGATAGGCAGCATAAGATAGAAAATAAATTAATAAATCTTGAATTAAAAGCTTTTTTTTTTTTTTTTTTAAGAATAAATCTTTAAAATAGTTGTTTGTAAGAAACATGGTGAGCATGAAGCCATGTGGTCTGGGATATCCCTTGTGTCAGTTGTGGTCATCTGTCCTGGCTGTGTCCCCAGCTTCTTGTGCATCCCCAGTCTACTCACTAGTGGGGTGGGGTGAGAAGCAGAGAAGGCCTTGACTCTGTGTAAGCTCTGCTCAGCTCTAACTAAAACATCCCTGTCTTATCAACACCATTTTCAGCACAAATCCAAACCACAGGCCCACAGCGGCTACTATGAAGTAACTTTACCCCATCCAAAACCAGCACATATTTATATTATAAATGTTTCCCTGAGAATGACACAGGAGCAATGTCCGTAGGATGTGTTCCACCCATGAAATGGGTGCCCCACAGCAGATTCTGCAGTTCAGCTTATATCCAGAAAACTGCTCTGCTTTCTTCACTGGAAGCTGCTGCTTTTTAGATCAGATTAAATTGAGGCCTAAATCAGTACCGTTATGCTTCAACTCTCAAGTGGTGACCACAGAATTTAAAGTTGATTGGAAGCAACTCTTTCTGGATCTCCTGGTTAAGAAGAAATGCTCAATATTAATTTGCAGTAAGAAATACAGTTTGTTTAAGTGTTGAGACAGCCTCTACCAAAAGTCATAGTTCATTGTTGTATTCCCAATGTGAGCAGATGTTCCCCTTCTTCCATGGAAATAAAATACAGGCAGTGGAGCAGGCAGGGCTGGCCTTTCCTTAGTGTGGTTTGAAAGAGGTTGGGGAAATGGGATTTTTTGCCTACCACTGTTCCCTACTGTGCAGTAGAGAACCCTCTACAGTTCTCAGTGGCTCTGGAATCACATGGCATCAGGACAAGCAAGCAGTGGAGGGGCTGGCCAGACCTGGTGTAGGCTCCATCCACAGAGGTTTCAAAACCAGCCCTGAGTAATTTGGTCTGACCTCAAGAGCTCATCATGCTTTGAGATGTTTGCACTAGAGACCTCCTGAGGTTCCCTTCATTTTCTTGTGATCCTATGTTTCTGGAGGAAACCCTCCCAAACTGGACATTTGTAGGCTTTTAAGCCACAGCTTTGCCAAGGAGATTGTTAAGATATCTGATCCACTCCCTTTTCCCTTGCATTGACATTGAAAATCTAAAAGATGCTTAAGCCTTTAAGAGGAGCAGGTCACTCCTCTCTGTACTTTCGAGTGCTGCTCCAGAAAAGAAGTACTACTTGAAGAGCTTTGATGTGTGAAAAGCAACAGAATGTTGGATTAAATACACAATATTTCAGGCTTTTTCCTTAGCCATGCGTGCTCCTTGTAGTTGCAAATGGGAACTGAGAAAGGTTGCTGAATTTCCCAACAGATTGGGACTGCACCACAGCACTTTGGGAACTTCTCTAGCAGGTTAGTGTTTCTTTAGTGATGATTGTGAGGAATGTCAACTGTCCTGTACAGCAGATGAATTGAGGGCACTTCTTCATGTAAGGAAATACTCAGCAAAAACTTTCCCATAGAAGGCTCAGCTCTGAAATACCTACCTCCTAATCTTGTTTTTGTAGATGTACAATCTAATGCATAGGTTAAAAGATTCCCAGTTGTCTCTGTTATTAATATATGACATCTATTTGTTAAATTTTGCTTTGGGCTTAACCAGTTTTCTCTGAAATACATCCGAAGCAGATAGTCTAAATTCATTTTGGAGTTGGAGGCTTACACTTTGTATGTCTTAATTTAGAGATACACCAGTTACTTAAAAGTTGAGCTTGACTCTTGCTGTGGGCACTGAACCAGCTGTGTATCTAACCGCTGACTATACTGAACAATCGCATTACTGTAATGCCCAAATTGCTCCTAGAGGCCTATTTTAGCTTGATAAAAATTATAAATTAATAAATTAAACTGTGTTTCAATATTCAGCATTTTACAACTGCTAATAATTTAGAAGTTGATTTCCTTTGCCTATTTTATTAATGTATTTATAGTACACAAGGTATATGCAGAGGTTTAATTACTTTTTATTTTCAGTGCTTAGGGATATTAAAATTCTTCACTAGGCCAAATTCAGTTCTCAGAACAGGATTTAACTTAAAACTTACCCTTGGTGCTGTCTGCAGGAAAAGTGTTTAAGCTTGCTGTGATGGTCCTGTTTTCTTATTTGGTTTAAGTGTTTTAAGAAGCTGAACTGAAAATTTTTAAGTATTAGGTAATCCTTCAGGATGTCTAACAGAATCTGAGCAGTTTTTTGAGGAATACAGATAAACAAGAATGTCTCGAAAATTTATTAGGTGTAGATGCTCTTTTAGACAGGTGCAAAAAAGACAGAACTAAAAAAGAAACAGTCAATTTGTCAAAACCAGCCTTGTTTGAAATATATGCAACACAAACTGCAGAAACTTCTTGTGTTGCAGAGGAGAAGTGCTGAACAGAAAAGGTTAGCTCTTATCACAGACATCATTTAAACCCATCTTTTATAGTGCCATAGGTACACACATTACACACTTTACAGGGTTATAAAAAGTCAAGGTACTTACCCTAGTGGGTTTACAACCCACAACCATGAGCTTAAGTGCTTTGATGGATCAGGCCCTTAACAAGAGCAAACTCAGAGTGAGACGAAGTAAGAAGATGTGAGGTCATTAAATGGGAAACGATGACATTGTATTTATACTCTGAGGGAGAGGAGGTCTCTGCCCCAGAAAGCCATGCCTGGGACATAGGCCTGGAGTACTCCAGGTGTTCCAGAAATATCCTTTTCTTTCAATTATCTTTCTCCTATTGAACTGTAAGAGGCTTCTTTGAAGGGCACACAACAAAACGTGAAGGAAGAAGTTTGTTCTGTAAACAGGGAAACACCCAAGTCAAGCAGCAGGTTAATCACTGCAGAAAGAGAAAAACTAGACTTAGCTGAAAAGGGAAAAAGCTAGTTAAATAACATATTTGGTGCTTTTTCAGTTATTAATAGACAGAGCTAATGCAGACCCAGTATAGTTGTTCATGGAGCAGGCTGCAAATTTGAAAAGAGTAGATTTGCACAGTTTGCAAAGGAAAAAAAAACTGCATATCTTTTACCTGTGCTTCCACACACAGTAAAACACTTTTTTAGTCATGGTCTCTGTCCTCCAATCAGTTTTTCATCCAAGTAAAATAAAAACACAAATATAAGAGTGAAGGGGAAAATTAATTATCATTGAGAAAGACATGTTCCCTGTGTGCCATGACAGCCATAGCATGAATTGTGTGCTGCCCAGGCTTCTCCAAACTGGGACAAATAATGTTCAAACAGCAAATGGACTTTTCAAGGATCTGCTCTCAAAGCAGACCTGTGTCTCTTCAACTTCACTCTCCTAAAACCAAAATACTGGTATCAGATATATCTGTTTCTTGGTAAAATTGCCTTAGCAATGAACAGCAAAGACACTGACATTTGGGTGAAGTTATTTTGCAACTTTTTTTTCCAGCTGGTAATTAATTTCCTGAGATTTCTCAGGTAACACCCTGAAAACCATAGGAATGTAATTTTTTATTATATAGGTGTGCAATACAACGGGGCTGATTGTGATGGAGATTTCCACATGCACTTAATAAAATCAAAGTGAAGAATAAAAGTGACTGCAAGCTGCATTATACAGCCCTTCACGCCTCGAAAATTTACAAGTGACCAGTCCCTTAATGCTGTCACACAAGAGCTGGGAAGCCAAGACTGTTAGGACAGCCTCTTCAAATAAAATATAGAAAAGAATGAAAGTAGGCAAACTAGCATAATCCAATCATGTGCACTGTGTTTCATACTGCCAAAACAAAAAGTGTTTTCAATCACAGCACGTGAATGATGGATATGTGTATTGGACCTTGTCAGAGTCCTGAGTCTGCCTACAGAGCCATTAACCAATTTGCTGTTTGAAACCATAGCTGCTGAAGTAAAAGCTTAATTCAAAGTCAATGAATTCCCAAATCCTCTGGCTGTAAGTCCCAGAGGGGCAACTGTATCTTAGTAATAGAAGAGATCTAGTGACTAGATTTTTAAGTCAATACATTGAGGAAAAATGTGAGAGTAAAATGGCTAGCTGTCCAGCTAACTCTTCCTCCTGAACATTCCTGCTTTTGCAAGTAGCTGATCTGCTTGAAAATAGGGAACTTGCATGCATTTCAGCTATTCACTGTTTTGAAAATTACTTAACACAAATGCAATTCAGAGATTGAAATGGCCCTAGCATAAGTAGTAAAGACCATTCATGCATGACTGGAGTGTTTTTGGATCCCCAAACCAGGCAGCTTACCAAAGAAGCAGCTGGGCAGTTACATGGAAACCAAAAGCAGAAGAAAATCTTCATGCGCCTGTCTGACTGCGAGCCCAGTGCATGACTGAACCTCCTGGGGCATGTAAAATTGGGCCAGGGGAGCAGGGGGCATGAAATCTGTCCTATTCCTAACCATATCTTTGCAACATGCATAGACTGTTTAGTCCTCAAGGCAGGCCTAAAAGATAGGTCAGTAAAGCTCAAACCACTGTTCTTCAGAAGTTATGCTGACTATATCAGAAAGTGTTTCAGTAAGACTCGTCCCATGAAATTAAGGTCTATCTCAAAAAGGTGATGACGAGCTATCCTTTGATAGCCACAGTCAGGGAAACATGGTGTAAATCCAGCTTGTCTGCATGGCTGTGTAGGTTGGCACAGGCACGCACCGTAGAGGCTCTCAGGCCGGGTTTAGGGTCATTGTGGACACTTAGAGCAGTGCACAAGGTGAACACAACTGTCACCTTGGGGCAAACTTGCAGGGGTTTGAAACACAAGAGTCAGTGACACGAGGAAAGAAAGAGATAGCAACGGCTGGGAAAAGAGCACTGTAAGAGCACGCAATAAGGCAAAGCATCTCCAAATGTTCTAGCATCATCTGTGGAACTAAATTCAGCACTGACAGCTAGTGCATCTCTGTCTGTGTTCATTGTACATGTTGATTGTCACAGACTTGTTGCTCTCACTTTCCAGAGCAGTTGAATGGCATATTGATGTTAATTGTTGTTTTGCTGAAGTGTCCAAGAGGCCTAACACTCCCAGCATATTCATCAAGTGGTGCAGAAAGATTTTCAGGTGGTTTTTATTCTAAAGGAAGGTGCAGAATTTCACAGAAGAAATGAGAAAAATTAGATAGATTAAAATAAAAGATCCTTTATGAATGATATCGAGTAGAGGAAGCTCATATGGTGAATGAAAAGCAGAAAGAAAACAGATTTAATATCTCTTTGCCAGCAGAGCACTGTAACTTCAAGCCTTAATTAAACTAAATGCATGACTGAATTAAATATATTGTTCCGAATGATCCTCCAGGTCAATGAAATTATTAACTGATTGATCTGCAAAGTAAGACAGGTGATGAATCAACCCAAATTTACTCAGTTTTCACACACATGCACACTCCCTCATACAATTTGTTCTCAACAAACTGGGTAAGTAGATAAAAATGGATAAGTCATTCTGCTGATAGCCTGTTAAAGTGCTCCTTCTATTTGTGCTAATAGTGCTTATGTGTTTCTCAGATTAATGCCAGCATCTTTTTTCTCATGTATATTTTTTGACTTTTAATGGCAGGGCCAGGCAGGGGGCAGGAGGCAGTGTAAATGACTGTAAGAAAATAAGTGAATCCCAGATGTTTTATTCAGGTAACCTAACCTGTGAACTGCAAATAAGGGGATGTTTGCAGGGCAAACATCCTGGATTTCAACATTCCAGAGATTAATAGCCCGTTCAGTTAGTTAGTTACCATTCAGTGCTTCAGAAGCTCTTTCAGAGAATCAGATATTGTATGATTATACATTTAATAGTGAATCAAGTCAAAAAGAAACCCAAGCAAGCCCCAAAACCAAATATTCCTATGCACCATGAAAAAAAGATAAGAGACACAAAGGAGAACTAAATCTATATTTGCAATATTTCCATTGCTTTTCTGCTAGCCACAATTACGTTTCTGTAATCAAATAGAAGGTGAAAGAAAACATATCGCAATGCCTGATGCCATAAATAATGCATGAGTGGCTGTCTGAAACAGTGAAAACCAGTTAACAAACAGACCAGTTTTGTGAAATGTAGTCCTGTAATGCTGCCAAAGACAACGTCTGCCTAGATTATCTGTGCTGTAAGGGTTGGCTGTGTAAACTAAAGTCACCTGGGGACACGTTAAATTGTGCTCTTGAAGGTCTTAAAAATGTTCAAATGCTTTAGATCATAAATCAGCATCTTTTGATCACTTATTCCCCTACTTGCTTGGTCTCTGAGTCTGTTAAATTTCAAAAGGTAAGTAGGGATTGGAAAATGAAAGAACTTTAAAATAAGGCATAGGCCAGAAATTATGACTTTTGTGAGTTTTGTTCTTCCTTATGAATTGACACAAAATGACAATTAATTAGGGAGAATTGTAAAATGCAACTAGTGGTGTAATTATCTGGACTGAGCTTTAAGGCCACTGGGGTCACCTACAATCTCATATTTATTTTCAAAATGACAGAGTGATTTAAGGATCTTGTGTTTTATTTTCAAAAGCAACTCTCTCCCATAATGAGATTTAGATTCCAAGATCTCTTTTGAAAACATACTTATGCACTTTACAGTATTTAAGGGTACATAAATGTAGGTTTTATATCTTTAAAGCAAAATGCCTTCAAATATTTCATTTTACCTAGCTCTTGAAACCAAAAATTTAAGCTTGTGAGGCACTTCTTTTTGAAGGATTTTCCTTCACATCTTTCTGATAGGAATAATTTCCAGTTAAAACTGTCTGACTATTAATACTGTCATGGATCAGTAGAATTCTTTGTGTGCATTAACACAGCTAAATAAGTTCGAATTTCAATATCCTGCAAATTCTCCTTTGCAGAAAAATGCAACAAAGAAACACTCCTTTTGTTGTTCTTTGCAGGATAACCAGTCACATTTATCTGCTTTGCAAAGCCTAGCTAATAGTCCTGCTTGTCTCCTGAGGCAGGTGATGGTACATCTGTATAGCACACTGAACAGGAGCTCATGCTAGGTGAAAGCCAGCGCTCAGCCATTGGCATCTTATACATCTGGCACAGCAAAGGAAAAAATTGCAAGTCCCACCAATTCATGGTACTATCAAAAGCTTACTTGTCCCTGTGAAGGGCACAAGACAGCTTTGGCCACAAACGTGCCTGCCTGGACAGCGCCCTCCCCATGATATCCTGCCATGTGTCATTTGACAAAGGTTTAGCAATGAAAGCAGAACAGCAGCACAGGATGTGAGGGGCCAGAGCATGGGCACTGCTGGCAGCTGAGCAGATTGGAGCCACAGGACAAGGGCCAGGGGAGGGGGCTGCTCTCCAGGCCCTGTGCTTCTCCACAGACAGGAGACACTGCAAACACTGCTGATGTGAGACCCAGTTAGGGAAACCATCTGGATTTGACCTGCCAGTACTGAATGCTCGGCAGAACTCATAACATCCCACAGAGTGTTGCAAGATGTGTGAAATATATGAGGGAAAATTTAGCTATATACCAAAACTAAAAGCTGCTTGGCCCCTGGAAAATTACAATCTACTCATTGGGAGGGAAAAAAAAGCTTTCGAATATTCATTCCTACCTTTTGCTTTGCTTGAAACTCAGGTTTAGTATAGTGAGTACTGGGCTTTGTGGGTTTTCTTATGTTGAGTTGGAAGGGACCCATCAGCATCATCAAGTCCAACTCTTAACCCTGCACAGCACCATCCCCAACAGAGTCACACCACGTGCCTGAGAGCATTGTCCAAATGCTTCTTGAGCTCTGTCAGGCTGGTGCTGTGACCACTTCCCTGGGGAGCCTGTTCCAGTGCCCCACCATGCTCTGGGTGAAGAACCTTTCTGTAATATCCAACCTAAACCTCCCCTGACACAACTTCAGGCCATTCCCTCGGGTCCTGTCACTGGTCACCACAGAGATGACATCAGTGTCTGCCCCTCTTTTTCACCTCATGAGGAAGTTGTTGACTGTGATGAGGTCTACACTCAGTCTCCTCTTCTCTTGGCCGAACAGACCATAATTCCCTGGAGTTGTGCTGTTAGACCATAACCTTTGGAATGTTTCTTGAAGGCAGTGTTTTTAATAGTTAAGTTAGAAACAAAATACATGTGCATGCTTTTTCTGGGCAACTCATAAAAACTGATCTCACATTAGCAAAGGTTTCAGAAATTAGTCCTGCTCCTTCGTGTGTGCACATAAACTGCCTCTTGGTGAAAAGGGCTGTGTGACATTTAGTTAAATGAGATTGATTGCATTAGATTATACAGATTCAATTAAATCATCTGTTATTCTGAAAGCAACGAATTCACACTCTTCATTAGGAATGTGAAAAACGGATGTTGTATCTGCCTTCCTTTATAACTTGCTCTGTTATATTCTACCATGACATGCTGAGCTGTAGCACATTACATTGGTTTGGATTACATCAAATACTAAAATTCATCTTTATCTATTCTGCTTTTCTATGGAGATTGAAGCCCTTCCATAGCATTGCTGTAAAAGAAGGCAGATCTGTTTTGTTAGTTTTCCTTAGCTACCATCCTTGCACTTGCAAGCAGCAATTTCAAAGAAAACTACTGTTCCAATAACCATGAGAAACTGCATTTCAGAAATCAGAAAAGACCCATGTAATTGCTTTCTCCAGTCCAAACTGCTTTGGTCAATTCCCTCAATTGCCAATGTGGGGACCAAAAGGAGCAAACAATTGTCATTTTGCCAGCAGTCCATCATCCTTGGTAATACGCTGATGATACCAAGGCAAACCGAAGCCTACAAAGGCATAGAAGGGTAGAAGGGGGGTGAGACCTTGACTTTACTCCTGCAGCAAGCTGACCAGTAACAGAAATTACTCCCCATGCTGGATTTTGGAGTCTTTTGCAACCATGCAATCATTTGAGAGATACCCATTATTACAAAGAAAATATTATTTTGTCTGATACAAAACCATTTTCCATATCCAGTAGACAATTCTTTCCTGTATGGATGCCATGGACTAAAATAATCTGTAGTGGAATTTTATGTATCATTTAAAGAAAAGATATATCTTCTGTTTGCCTTTCAGGGTCATGTAAGTGATCCTTCGGGGGAAATCGTAGCTAATGTGCTTCTGTCTGCTGCAGAATACGTAGGGTCCAATCAGTGTCTGCTCAGAGGCATAACCTGAATCTTAGAAATAAGTGTGTCTTTATAGTGTAGATAAAGTAATTGTTAGTGCTTTGATAAGGAAGGCGACTGTAGCTGTGACTGAGCACACTGCTGGTAGCTCCTTATTAAGCAATAAGACAGCACACTGATCCCGATTTAATCTTGGGTAAAGTCTACACTTATTTTCCTGCTGATGGTAACAATCATTTTGAGCTCCTGTGGCATTTCAGTGTCATACTCCAAATAGGAAAACAATTAGCTCTTTGCTTTGATGGTATTATTTAATTCTATATTATTAATTTAAACCTTATGGACTGTGGATTGCCACACACAGTTAGCTTTAGGATGCATGCTGAATCAGGCTCCAAGTACACAGGTGGAGTTCCCTTCATATTTGTAGCTTTAATGTAGTCAATTAAAATGTGATGAAATGATAAATCACATGCATGCATTCTGTTTACTTTTCTATGAAAAAAAAAGCAACAGCTTGAATTTATGAATCAGATGATCCTTTGAAGGATTAGGTAACTCAGAGTCTTGAAATCAAATTTTGATCATATTTTTAGGGCAATGAATATAAATTATTAATCTATCCTTTCTTTTTTTTTTTTTTTCCTTTTTTTTTAACCCAGTTCCTTAGAATAAATGCTCGGTGTAGTAAAATGGAGCTGTGATGTTTAGAACCCTGGCGTATATCAACTCTTACTACCTTTTCATATAGTGTGAAATGCAGCAATCATTCTGAGTTGTCAAAAACTGTTTGGGCTGCAAGACAGATGGGACTTTCAAAATGAAATGTACCTATGACTGTTTGCTACTATATATATAAAACATCTCATTTAGTCTCATCTGTGATTTTCCAAGAGGAAAATGTTTCCCCAAGTAATTTATCTCAGTCTTACAGGTTCGGATCATTGAATGACCATTTCCAAACAGGTCTAGCAATTGTGTTTCCAGTTTTTTTAATTAAACTTCAGCTTTTTGTGTAATTTATCATGAACACTTTAATGCTCTTTTAAAAACAAGCACACACAATTAGTATAGCTATCTCGTAACACAGGAACGAACAAATAGTTTTTTTGTTCCAGATTTTGTTGGTTAGTAGGTGTTTTTTTCAGACCTTAGTTTAGCAAGGTATTATGTGTAACTTTAAACTCTGGAGTCAAGTTCATTAATGTAATACATAGGGCATACATAAAAGTGCAACAGTATATATTTCAATATGTAAAAACTCAAGAAAGTCTTTGATCAGCAGGACAGATGTTTGACCCCCGACAGGTGCCTGGTTGAAGCTCAGAGAAGGAAGGAAGGGAAGACAAGGGTTATTGCCTCAAAGATTGATCTGAGAGCAGATTTTTTCAGAGTTAATCATCTGAGGAGTGAATCTTCTGTGTCCCTTGATACAGCAACTTCAGCAAGCAACTTTGCTTTTAACTCTCTTTGTAATAGAGATAAGCAAGGGAGTTTTATATCTACTACATGGAAAAGAAATATTTACTCATTCTAGAAGAAAATGGACACTTTTTCTGTGTTTTGGGTAACAAAGTCAAATACATTTGCAATAATGAGGACTGAAAGACATGGAATAAATTTTGAAGCTTTGATTTTGTTTTCATTCAAGCAGAGGCTATTTATGATAAAGTTAAATCATTTTTCTATGTACTAATTTTAAAAATTATTCACTTCCTGACCTTTTGCAGAGGAATGGTTTGCTAGAGGACATGGCTGCAATGTCTGATTCTTAAGCATGTGAAACACAGGAATCTTAAAAATCAAGCAGAATACTGGAAGCACATAAATAATACAAGAGCTTGCAGTGCATTCTCTATACTGTAGTTGGTATGAAAATTTCTGCATTGCTCTTTTATGCATAATAGATTTTGTTGTGTTTATAAATATTTTAATGAATCACTACTGTCCTCCTATAAAATAGCAATTTTACTCTTTTAAAATTATCTTTTACCTTCTGTGTTCTCTTCTCTCCATGTCCTTCTCTCCTCTCCATGTCTTTCTCTCCGGAGCTACCATTTTGTTTCTTATTTCAGGATGTAATTTATTCTGTATTTTTTGTTTTTAAACAGAAGTTTAAGTAGATTTTCTACATACATGTTTAATTATTGTGCAAATCTTTCTTCCTGTGTTGATACCCCATCTTAGAATTTTAAATGCAATGATCCAACAAACAGTGGATAATCTTAACAAAACTGCCTTTTTATCACTGTGAGGGCAGAGAAGGGTCTGACTATAAAAGTATCTTTGCTATTACTGAGGAGAAAAAAATGCTGCTGGAAGACACCAGAGTGAAAAAGAACTGCAGTTCCCAAGAGCTAATTAAGAAACACATCCCAGTCTCTATCTCCAAGTGTCAGCCCCAGCCGCTTCTGCTCACGGGAAGCTGCACTCCAATTCCAGCAGGAGCAGCAGCGCTGCCAGTGCTGCACAACAGGGTAGGGCATCGCTCTGAGAGCAGTGGTGAAGAGTGGGGCATCGAGAGCACTGCTCCCAGGCCTGACAGTATTTTACTGGTACTAAACTACCATTGGGGCTAGTTGCAGAGGGCTGAAACGACAAGCCAAGCATCGGAGGGGAAAAATCAATTTACAAATGATGGTTGCCATTGGTAGGGAAATAGAAGGTTCTCAAATGGTGGTTAGAAGATGGAAATAATGTTTCAGAGCCAAAGGAACAAGAACAGTGCTTTTTTACATTTTTATGGTACAAATTGCTCTAAGTACCACTTTGGGAAAGGGTATTTTATGACAGTTAAGCTGCAACCAAACTTCACAAAAATCAAATTTATTTCAGCCCCAGTCAGTGACTTTCTGGCTCGAGGAAGCATGGCCCTATGGTGACATGGACTACTTCATGTCATGCCCCTTCCTCTGTGGTGCTTTTCTCAGGTTCCTGAGCTGCACTTCTTTCTCTTCGCCTTTGAGCCCATGCCCCCTGCAATGTGCATGCGCCCCACCACAGAGCAGTTCATAACAGGACAAGGTCATGTTTCTGCAGAGGTTGCAGGGTCACCAGAATTCACATTTCTTTCTAGCCACATGTCATTTCTCTCCTGGCATGGAAAAAGTAATTAGCTTTCCCCATACACCCCCATACTGAGAACAGAGTTCATTTCCTTTGAGAGGAAGGGTGCCGCTTCCTTTCTTTACTGGGTGAACATCAGCAAATGAAAATCATTACTGGGTTCACTCAATATATTTGTCAGGAGACATTTTAGCTGATTTTTTTAAGTGAAGGGAAATTCCTTTCACAGGACATTGCCTCACAAATGCTCAATCTGATGTTCAGAGAGAAAATTAAGCTGAAAATGATGGCTTTGCCCCAGTTGTGGTAGAAACATTTTTAACATGATTCCATAAGATGCAGGGCAATTTCTCTTAGAGTTTCATTTATTTTTGCATAAATGTCTATATGTGGGAACATATACACCATGTCTAAAGCGTTTTTCACTGCTTTCAACCTGAACCATTATCCAGACTTCTTTCTCTGGGGCCTTCTTTTCCTACTAAACCAGTCATGTTGCATTGCCATGTCAACCTCCTACAAATTGGGTGAATGTGGAAGCAAACATCCTGATTGTTCCTAATTCTCTTCATGATCCCATATCTCAGCTGATGTGTTCAGCTCTAACAAAATGACAATGGGGATGTTCCTACACACAAGCCTCAAATACAGGCTGGCTATTTATCACTTCAATCTAACTTAGGTTTTCATACGGTGTGGCAGTTTGACTACATCCACTCCATAGTATTACAGATTTTCAGCAGGTACAGTTTCTCTGACTGACATTTTCTCCCTCTTTACTGGAAAAAATAAGAGTCTAAATCTACACATGTGCAGATGAGTATCAGAAGTCTTAAGTGTTATGCCCTTGGTATAAATTTCAGAAAGATCAGGAATCCAACTCTTTCTTATTTTCTTTGACCAGTTGCCTTCTTTATTTGCGGTGAGATCGTCTTTACGTCACCAAGCAGAATTTATCATGTTTACTCTTCATGCTATTAACTAGGGCTTTTAAGAGCTCCAGTCAGAGCCCTGTTCTGCTTGGTGCTTTTTACCCCACTGATGGCATAACTTGATTCTCCCTAATTCACAGCAGCTGAGTAGCAGAGTCTTTGATGAAGGACACGTATACCTGCACTAACGTTATCACTTCTCTCTGTAAAATTGTTTTGACTACAACCACAGGCAAAGCTGAGAAAGCACTGGCCTGAAGCTGTTCATGGGTTAGCACCTGTACAGACAAGAGGATGATCACCTCATCAGTAATGAAATGATGCCATGTATTTGTCTGAACTATTGAAGACCTACATGGCAAGTAAAAATCTCATACAATACTGAGAATAATTAACTTTAATAATCTCAGATCTATTATTTCAGATCAAGACATGACCAGCTTTGCAAGAGCAGAAAGTAATTAAGTTTCTGCAGCTTACCATGAATTAGAATTGTGTACAAAAATACTCCCTTCTGCAATGCTTAAATTTTATATTTTGCTTAGAAACACATTGAAAAAATATATTCAGTCATTAGCTTTGCAGAGGAATTAGGGATGAAAAAGGAAAACAGGTTTCCTTACTGCTTCTGTCTCAGCCAAAACTTCTCACAGTGTAATTTTAAAAAAGCAAAGTAGCTGCTCAAAATAAATGGGTCCCCAGTAACCAGAGAACCTGCTGCTCAGCTCTGTGCAGGACTATTTGGTTCTTCTCACCTATTTGGAGCAAGGGCAACAGAACAAGAAGCATTTGCTGCATCCTAGATTGTAAGGACAGCTTCACTTCCAAACCCAGCAGAGTTAGGGCCAGATTTAGGCATGTTTCGTCACTATTTTCACTGATTTCAGACAGGAGGACTTGTAGAATGAAATGCTGCTTGGCATTAACGAGTAGAACCTACTTTCTAGATCCTCTGTTTTTAATAGAGATACTTAATTTTGCCTTACACAACTACTCTTTTAGAAATTCTGACAGCTGTGCTTTGCCTTATAAGTCTTTCAAAAGACAGAGTGCTAAGCTAGCTGAAGAGAATGCTTCACAAATCTGACATGTTCAAACTATCCATATCAAAAGATTACTTTTTTATCTTCAATTTATTCTGCAAAAATACTCTGGGGGGTTTATTTCAAAAAATGAAAAATGGGCCAGCAGAAACAGTGGTGTACAGCTCCTATTTATCTAGTTTACAGCTATCAGTTTGATTGCTAGAGTAGCACTGGAGAAACTAGATGCCTTCTTGAATGTGGTATAACAAGCATTCTATTAATACAAAGGCAAAATAAGTTAAAAGCAGAAAGATAAGCCTGAGATGGCAGATATTTTATTTTATGGACAGTATATGATTTGACTCCTGAGATCTCTTGAATTTAGCTGCCGAGAATACTGCTCCTGTACCAAGGAAAGCAGAATGGGTTTAGGTCCCTGCAGCTCACACCTAGATGTATTTCAGAGTGCAGCCGTGCAGGCTGTGTGGGTACAGCCAGAGGAGAGGGCACTGCTGGCTCTGCCGCCCCGAACCACAGCCCTGGCAGGGGCAGGGGGCAGCCCCTGCTCACACAGGAGGGCTCTCTCTTCTCCCAGACTTCCTCAGGCTAAATCAAATACACTTTCTAA
This sequence comes from Acanthiza pusilla, assembly GCA_036630365.1. Lineage (NCBI taxonomy): Eukaryota > Metazoa > Chordata > Aves > Passeriformes > Acanthizidae > Acanthiza > Acanthiza pusilla. Next base: position 14,324,145 of record JAXCHO010000019.1, read on the forward strand.
TGGACTGTTACCTGAATTATCTCATAAAAAGTTCAACATTTTCTGGGCACCAGAAGCACAATTAAAAAGTCTTCCCTAATAGGAAATCAGGTATTTTTAACAGCCCATTTCTTTGATCACAACACTTAATTTAACCACTGCTGTCTGCTTCATATGGGCTGTGATCATTGAAGCTGTTCTATTTTCTGAACAAAATGGGAAGTGCACGTAGGTACCTCTGCTTCTGTTACAGACACGTTGGAACAGCTTGGGGAGAATTCAAATCTGTCTGATGATCAAATTACAAACCAGCAATAACAGGATAAAGAAACACGTTTGATGCGTTATTGCAGTTAAGTGAGAGCAAGGGCAGTCATTAGAAGTCATGTGTATCCTGTCCTGCTACAGCTTTTAGAAAAATCAGAGATCACTAAAAGTTTGTAAGACAACTAATTTATTTTTATGGGTTTTTTTCCCAACACTAGTTGTGTTTAAGGGATTGCCATCAAAAACAATCAATGGAGATTTTAAAAAACCCCAAAAGCAGCAAGTAAAACAGGTCTTTTATGATATTTGAAAATTTCTCCTTTGTGATAGAAACTCTAGACTGCACACATGGTGCTTTCAGGACACCAACTGAGAATAAAGCTGCTTTCAGAGGCAGTAAGTGATTTCATTCTATTAATGTCCAGGTGATTTGTGGTGCCCATTACAGCATCACTAATGTGATGGCAAACATTTCCTGGGCATGCCATGTTTTCAATGTTCTGCAGAACATAGTCAGCTCAAGTGCTTGTACAGTGCCTGATTGGAAAAGACAGCCCCTGGGGCTCATTCTTTTCATCAGTCAAATACTAATTCTGAAACAAAAGGGGATCTTTTCATTTTCAAAGATGCTGAAATAAACCCAGTGTAAGGGAGCAGAAGGACACAGTAGAAGCCCCTACAAAGCAGGTGTATAAGTCAATAGAAACAGTCACAGAGATTTTCTGTATACCATCCTTTGCATACAATGTTTGTCATGTTTGTTCCATATTCTTCCTAGGTGAAAAAGCAAGTCAATATTTAAACTATGTCAATATATGTGTGTCATGATTTAATTATGTCAGAAAGGGCAAGGACAAAATGAGGCTTGTACTTTGAGTGGAAAATAGAGATACTCCTGGTAAAATATAAACAAATATGCCCACTGTAGACAGACCCTTCAAGGATGTCACTTAACCACTGCCCTTCTCCAGGGAAAAAAGTCAAATTTTATCTGTCTAAAGCCAAATAAAACATGGGGCTAACCAATCAAAGTGCATCTATTCCTCATTGTTTTGCTCAATGAAGGAAGTTATGCCCCATGGGACTGAAAAGCGGCAACTGCTTGAATCACAGCCTTCCCCACAGCTTCCAGCACCAGCGAGCGCTGGGACACCTTGTGTGACAGCACCTCATTGTTGTCTGTCACCAGGAGACACCTGGGTAGGGGCAGCACTTGTGAAGAGAGAGCAGTCTCTGGGGCTCAGACTTCACCCAGTGCAGTGCTGACACTGAGGGAAGTGGCATTGCCTGCAGGAGATGGTGATGGGGTCTGCCATGGCTTGAGAAGTCACACTTCAGAGGCATCGGTGTCACAGCCCGAGGGAGCTGTTCTGATGGAAAAGCCTGGTTGGGCAGGGAAGCAGATGGGACAGACAGGTCCCTTGCTCTGCCTGTAGTGCACAGAGCTGATTCAAAAGGCTGTTTTCTAGGAGGAGCATACAGTGAAAGCTCCATGTAGGTCAGTGTGTGATGTTTCCTGGGGTTTCTCTGTGGGGCATTGCAACAGAAGTGTAGGTGGCAACTGCAGGTGAGAAACAGGCTGTGGTACAGGGAAAATGCACCTGAGATGAGCCGCAGCTGCAGGGCACAGAGCAGTCCTGATAATCAACTGTCTCCCTCCCACTGCCTTACACTACACTTGATTCCTACTAACACGGAAACTAAGATTTGGTTTGTATTTTTAGTGGTAGAGCAGAAGTAACTAATGAGGGGTTGGAATAATCACATAAAAGAGTATGATTTTAGAATGAAAATAACACTTTATAAACTCCATCAAGATTTGGATTCTATGTAAACCAAGAGAAACTTTAAGAAGAATGATAGGGTAAAATCAATATTGATTATTAGGAGTAAAAGTGCTATAATTGAGGCCATAAAACCTTTTAAGATCCAACTAAAATTTTCCAGTAAAGCGACCATAAATTATTCCTAAAGAAGTAGAATATTTGCATGGAATTCAATGTCATTATATCAGAGCCTATTTAATGAAAAAAAAAAGACTATTACTGATTCTGCCATGAAGGGTATTATGAGAGGAGGATTAGTGTAGTTATTTTGGCAAGTTAGCTTTTCCTACTAATATTTCATTGCATTCTACAAAAGTCCACTTTTAAAATCTCTACATGCTTTTAAGTTCTCACTTTTCATTATTGCTTGTTTTTCTGCTTCTCAGACCTTTCAAATCTGACATATTAGCTCCCTTATTACAGCTCAGCAAGAGCAAGCCCTTTTAATTTATGAAGGGCCCTAATTTTTATAATCTGATATCAGTACAGACTGTAAATCTTTTTAATGATAAAATAAATGGAAGTCTAACATGGCATTTTTGTCATCACTTCTTTAATAGTTTCTATCTAATTTTTCAGATTTGTGATAAGTAGAATTATGCAAAGGAATAAAATCAAATAATATTGTGAATCTACATTTACAGTGTTTGGGAGACAAGTCACTCATGCATTATTCCACTTTTACCCCAAAACAACTTGAAGGTCATGGATTTAACTGATAGCATTGCTGATTTTTTGTTGTTCAGTGGAAATACATCCCAGAACTTTTAACTGCTATCAAGTGAGGAAGCAGCCATAACTACATCAGCTTGTATCTGTCACATACCGCCGCAAGTTTTTGGTTGTTTACACGCAGACTTTTTGATCATGTTTCCTTCAAAATCGGATACTGCAAAATCAGATCTTCCAGACATGGAGGGGAAATTATCCAGAAATTGAAGCTGAAGGACAGCACAATATTCTGATGGTTCAGGCATTCATCCTGTAAGATGACCACTCACCTGTAAGGGATACCTGTAGGTTTACCTCTGAAAATGAAGGCTTTACTTTTAACCAAGAAAGACCTGTGCTGTCTGAAATTCAAATATCTGAAAAACTGCTTCTCCTCCCCTTGTAAGATCAGAGAAAGCTCCTCTGTACAAAGAAGAGGCACCAGGCTGAGCCAGCCATGACTTCTGAGCCTGCACTTCTGTGAAATAGCTTGGTTCTGGTGGGCCGCATAGGAATGGGCAAAGCTATATTCTTCAGGGTGAGCTGTTGATGCTGTTAGAGGAACTGTTAGTTTAGTGGTCAGGATTTATCCTTGTTTGGTGAGATGTGCTTAGAAAACTGTTTGATGCAGGCTTTCCCTTGTTACAGTATATACATCATGTGATTAATATTTACATTTGCTTTGGTGAATTCCACTGTGCAAGGGCAATTATCACAGTGGTGGGTTTATGTCGCATTAAACTTCAGATGTATAGGAGTTCTCTGAAGAAGCACATTAGTATAATGTGTGTGTAGCCAGCCCTGAATGGGAGGAATTTCCTTTAGGCTCCGACAGAATGCTGAGCTACTTTATGTTGGTATTAGCACTCCGCATCTCATGGGTGCCTCTGCTTGTGTAGAAGGCTGAACTAGCCACACCATGAGGTGCCATGGGAACTGGTGTGGCCTCACCACAAAGATGCTGTACATGAGCTACCTCCCAGCACACCCACCACAGCCTCCCCTTGTATGGTGCTCTGTGCCTAGAGAGCAGCACCCATCCTGTTATACAAGCCTGCTCCCTCAGGGACGAGCAGCAACTCCCAAGATGTGTGAAGAAATCTGGGGATGGAGGTGTTCACCACTGGACAGGGACGGGCTCCTGTAGGATCATCCGTTGGACTTAACTGTGACATTTGGGAGAAAAAGGTTTTGTCTGAATGCGGGGCCTTGCTGCAGATGGATCTGTGCATGGGAGTTTCTCACCACAGCGTGCCAAGAGCATGGAATTTTTCACATCGAGTTCTTGTGGTTTCACACCACAAGGTTTGAGCCTAACATGGTTTGGGAAAAGAGTCAGGATGGGAAACTGGTGGGTGGGTTTCATTCAATTAATTGGTGGTAAGACAGCCTTCTGCTCTGCAGCTCCCGCCATCTGGAACAGCCTTTCTTTATCTCTCTACCTCATTGACTCTCAATCTGATTTCAAATCTCAGCTGAAAACATCTCTCTTCTGTGCATTATACCCTGTAATTTCTCTTTCCTGTTATTATTTCTTTTTTACTTCTAACGTTTTCAGATGGAACATAAGAGTTACCACACAACATTAAGTGATGCAGCACCGTTACTCTAATCTGCATCAGGCCAGGCAGCAGCAGTGAGCATTTTTCCCACTAGAATATAAATAGATTTTAAATACCCAGACGTATGTCAATTGTGTCACTTAATATGTACATTTCAATTGTTGTTTTAATGAATGATTTTGTGGGAGGCTTTATTACTTTTACTTGCTGTGTCGTCTCTTTCCTCAAAAAATTGCCTTAAAAATTAGAAACCGTTCTGACTGTTAAGCACTCCAAACACTACTGGATTTTTGTGTCTCTTGTTTATAACAGTATATCTCTACTACAATGAAAAATACCACTGTAAGTCATGCACATATGCCAAAAGAGCATTGACCTGACAAACTCAGGTTGCTCAGACTGTAAAGGCTGTAGACTTCAGCACTCAGTGTAAAGGTATCCTTATAAAGAGGATTGAATGATGTAGGTGTTGATGATGATGGCACTTACATGCTGCAGAACTTTTCAATCAGAACACATGGGAATGGGGTGTGGGTAAGGGAAGGAGGTGAAAACAAGTATGCACATTGTGTCTCATAATAAATCAACTGCCTCACATTATATCAAGGTATCTGTGGAATGGGAATGGGCACTAAAACTGCAGTCAACTTTATCATTCCAGTATTAAAAAGGCAAGGACCTACATTAGAGAATAGTCTGTTACTGTCCAGATTGGCCAATTTTGAATGGTAGTCATGTGAGTGCCTAACAGGCATCATTCTGATGAAGATTTGATGTTATGAGTCTGTGAAGGAGTCAGAGCAGCAAGTTTATAGGGATAAGTGACATTTTATAAGAGTGATTGTCATCACTGAGAAGAAAAGACACTTGAACTTTTGAGTGCATGAACCTTCCTTCTGGTCTGAAATAGAAACTGTAAATGTCAAAGGTCAATAGCTCATACCATGCCCAGATTGCTTCTTTCTTGGGAGACTAATGGTCTCTCAAGAGACTACCAGTACAGACTGCAGTATGGGTTTCCTTTCCTCCTCCCTTTCCTCCATGGGTTTCGTTTTCCCTTGGCCATGGCTCTCTCTTCCCTGTGTGACAAGATGCAAGGATTTTCTGTGACTCATAGGTAGGCAGGGAGTACTCACCATTGCCCTTGCTTGTTTCAGATCTGCCGCACAACTGAGCCATTCAGTCTGAGCTAAGGTGTTCCACCTTGGAAGCAAGGACCGAATTTAATGGCCTCTGTAACAATATCAATGATAATAAGATTTAGTTTTAAAGAAAGTGTATGTGCAAACCGCACCTGGCTGCTTTGTGTCCCAGAGATAATGGTAACTTCTAGGAAGACCTTCTTTGAAAGTGTCAAGGTATATGAGGTTATTACTAAATGGGTTGTGAACAGATGTTAGGACATTTTGTTATTTCTGTATAAAGTAGTCTTTGTGTGAGACCTATGAATGTGCTTCCTAATCTGGGATTGTCCCAAGCAGTTCAGGACATGTGGTAGAGTAATGTGGAGTGAACTGAAATCACTGATCATAAACCATCTTGAAAAGAAAAATATGCGTGTTTACTGCCAGAGATCACTGAGAGTAAAAACCTGTTTTAAATCAAGAACTGGAGCCATTTCAATTCCTTAAACTAGCTTTGGTTTAGCCTGGAAGTTAGCCCTGCTGCTAAATTTAAAGCATCAGATTTAGCCCTCTGTAAAAGCAAAGTAGCATAATAATTGAAGTATAATCTTCTTTAAGTACTTTTTGTACTTTTTAAACATGGGCATTGACACTGTAGGATTACACATTTTATGTCATATACTTATTTGCTGAGTAAGTCCTTGTAACAAGCTAATAGTGGTTGGGGGCCCAATCCTACCAGATTTTACACATTCCCCACTCTATTTGAGTTGAAGCAAATTGGAATTGAGGGCTCTACCTTGCTAAAGTTCATAGTCCATTTGCTGCAATTTTATTCTCTACTGTTCTCTTGAACCTTTTATCTGCAGAAGGTAAAAAAAGGACCTCAACAGAGAGATGGTCACCTTTAAAGTACAGTCATCTTGGATGATTGCTATTCTTTTAAAGATTTGCTCCCTGAACTCTTTAATTCTTTCCAAGCATATGACTTAGATATCCATATAGAAGCCAGTGGATTTCTGAGAATATTACACACAAATCTGTTAATTACCTTCCTGATCATGCCCAATCAAGGAAACACTGCAAGTTGTATTTTAGGGAGCATTATTTTAGTACTGTTTTGTCATGGTTGGTCATTTCCTAATACTTAGAAGTGCTTCAGTCAATAACTGTGGGGATATGTCTGCTGTGAAGAGACATCTGTTTACTCAATAGATCTTTTTATTTAATTTTTAATAGAGCTTTTCTAATTTGGCTTGACCATTTGTTGTTAATGTATTTATAATGATTACAGTAGCTATAATTCATATCTAATGATTTTTTCTAAATCTATAAATATTATTTATTAAAAGATAAAAATTCAATACTTCTTGTAGCAGCCATTACACAAAACTCAGCTATTGCAAAATGAAATAAATATATTTCACACCTGTACTGCAACAGATTAAAAAGATAAACCTGAAGAAGCAGTTCTGATACCAACTGATTTATATTCTCTAACTACTCAACTAATGGAGGGTAGAATTTGGCCCTCACTATATTCTATTGTAGCATGGTTAAATTTATGCACTGCATATTAAAGAAAAAAGTTAGATTCTAGCAGTTTGTAAAAAAAGAAAAAACCTATAAAAGTTACTGGTTGATTTTATTAGTTTTAGAAAACAATTTAAGATACAAAGAGCCAGATTCTGATGTCTGCTTGCCTGCTGTAGTTCAGTGACTAGACAAAGGGTCTATAAGAATGTATGAGATGAATTCTGCTGCCAATTATACATTTGTGCACTTGGAGTAATTCTAAGGAAGTTAGTGCAATTTAAAACTGCAAATAAATATAGGCTCAAAATCAATTTCTTCACTTACCGGCCAAAATTGAGTTCAGGGTTCAACATACGCAGCACTTTTTCCATCTAAAGAATTCATAGCACTTTACAAAGGTGAATTAATATTACTCCCACTTAAAAAGCTGAAAGAATAAGACAGACAAGTGTGTTGGATTGAATCCATGGCAGACTGGGCTAGAGATTGAAGATGTTGTATTTTCAGATTTGTTTCCTCACTCGTGTACTTGAGTTCTAAAGAAACACTGGAAAGATTAGGAAGAAATACCTATAATATGGGGATATTATCCTTTCTTAGTATGATTTTTTAAAATCAATTTTATGCAAAAAGAGGATAAGTGTGTGCCTTATTCACCCAAGTAATTTTGTGTTTTTATAAATAATGCACCCCAGTAGTTATCCCCAGGTGCCAAGCCTACAGATTCTAGCTGGTCAATGATGGACTCCAGCCCAGTTTGGTAGTACTGACTAGGCAGTATGCAGCTAAATTGAGTTTTGCTCGGAGTGAACTTGTGCTCCTGGGCCCTGTTCTCTCAGCAGAACCAGCTAGGAAGCAGGCAGCTCCATGGAATCCTGTTTGCTGGGGACTGGTGGAGTCCAACAGGGGATGCTTTGTCTCTCTATGTGACTCCCACAATTTCTCCCCAGGATGTGGTCAGTCTCCTCTAAAAAGTGTCAGAAAAGGACAATCTCACAGTGATTTCACCCTGTAGAGTACATCTCCTTACATCAGACCGGTTCTTAGGTGAAGATTTCTCCATCCTCTGTGACATTTTAGTTGGGAGACCTGACTGAGACATTCCTCTCATTTTTTTTTTAAATTCCCAAACTGCTATCGGTGACCGAGGCAAACACTGGTCCCTCTAAAGCACCAGTCTGCACGGTTGTGCTGACTGCATCTATCAAGAGGTCAAACACTACTGTGGTATAAAGCACAGCTTTACAAGATGAGCAGTTCTTGTAGATTAATAGTACAGTTTCATATATCAATACCAACCCACATGTCAACATTTTCACTAACTTCACTTGTTATTTTTCTGTGTTAGTTAAGATTTTCCCGCAGGATGCTAATTTAATTATTCCCATATTAAAATGGACATATACAGATATTATTTTAATTTATATTAAATGAAGTTGTGATGCTAACTGCACAGTTTCTGGCTATTGGTAGTTGTGCTGTAGAGCAACAACACAGGGAACTCCACAGTAACACACAATGTATATGCGACAGAAAATTTTTTTTTTCTATCAGGCTTGTATCCCAGCCTCAGAAAACCCCACCTGCCCTGACTTGAAGTCACCTATTACCTACACATATATTCGGATATCTTTAGTCTGCATTAGACAGTTGATTGTTCAAGGGAAATAGAATTTCCTTTCTATTTTATTTTAATGCACACTAACAAATGCATTAGAAAATATAGCCTAAGAGCTACTTGCCTTACACGTGGAAAAATACGAACACATTCCTTGCATTTCTGAAATTATACCAAAATTAATAATAATATTAACAACAACCTTTAAATAGTGAGCCATCATTGCACTTGACCAATTGGTTCAGCCATTCTTGCTTAATGTGTGCTCTCAATGTATGAAACACAATAAGAACAAGACACTGAACATGTCTGAAGACTTCCTTAGGCTGGTGGATGAACACTGAATAGATCTAGGCACTAAACAGATCTAGACAGAGGAAAGGCAGAAGAGCAAGCAGGGAAGAGAGAGGGGAGAGGCTTGATAGGGCCAGGAGGAGTAACAGCAGAGTCTGTGACAGTGCAAGTTCACAGCTCTGCAAAAAGGGCTGAAAGAGGAACATTCCTTGGATGTTTTCACTTTTTCAGCCATGCTCACATGCTCCTGCATTTTCTCCCTGGCATCATTTTTGCATTTGATTTGCCCTGACATGAGGACAGCCATGTCTGCCAACCCTCAGAGTAACTTTGTGATTGCCTGACATTATGCAACAAAGTGTTACCAAAGCCAAATACATCTATTCGTTTCCTGCCAATATTAATCTGCTAATTGAAACATTCTTGAAAAATTGCTAAGTCATTACAAGAGATAGATCTGACTGTCTGGAATCTAAACAGCCCATGGAACAGTGACAGAGGGAAGGTTTTGGTTTGTTTCCTCAGCTGAAATGGGGAAGCAGAACGTGGAAATAATTGGTCAAAAAGTGGTGAGAAAGAGAAATAATTTCAGAACTAAAACCACACAACAGATTTAATGTTGACATCTAATAAGGGTGGTAATTTGAAGTATGCATCTTTAAAAAATAAAATTAAATAGCCTGGTTGCAAAACCACAGAAGCGAGGGGCAAGATAAAATTCTGTGACGCTTTTCATTATCTTGATTTTTGCCTTTAAATTTGACGTAGACAAAAACAACAATGGAAAATGGAGTTTTCTTGTTTTGCTAAGGAAGTTATCTGATGTTATCTTTAGGAATCCTAAGAAAATCAAAGTTGATTTCATTTAGCTATTGTTTAGCTATTTGTTTCAAGGTTTATGAAATAATAAAATGAATCTCTAGACAATAACTAATTATTACTGATTACTAAGAAATAAGTCAACAAAGATATTTTCCTGTTTACATTCTTATCAGACTGTATCAAGACCATCTGCATTTTCAAGTCCTTTATCCCAAGGGATAAATAATTTGTGTTGTTCATTGAGTATACACATGCAAACATGTCATTTGGATTTGATGCACATTTACAAAACAAGAGCTAGAGAACTTCAACAGGAAAATGAGCATTAATATACAGAAAGGAAAGCTTAAACATGCAATCTCAGCAGATAGAAAAGTAATTTCAGTGAAATTATTCTGCAAAACTCTTGTTCTGATTGTATGGCATCAGTGTTTGTACTCGGGAACTGCTTAGGTATGCCTTCCATTTGCTGCTGATCTTTTTGCAGGTGTCTGCCCCAAAACTGAGTGTGTGTGTGTGTGTTTGTGCACACGTGTGCCTGTGTGCATTCATGTGACACAAGTGCTTCACCCAATTCTGGCCCACGCTGAAGAATTCAGGTTGAATTTGGGAAGGGAATTAATAGCCTCATAAATTGGACTTAGACAATTTTAAAATGTGCTTGTGTCTGAAGAGTCAAAGCTGTCAAGTGTCAATGTGCCTGCTTTATGTGCCCCCCCCATTGCCATCAGCAAGCAGACTGCTCTCACTTCCACTTCTTTCAGCCTCCACTCCTTCAGAAACTGTTCTTTACTAGATCTTTTGACACAACTGTAAGGATTTTGTCCTTCTCAGCAGGCTAGGATTCTCGAAGTTCAATTCCCCTCTGCTGCTGTTTTCACATCCCACCCCTTTGCCTTCGCTCTCACATATTGCTGGAGTGATGGTGGCAGTCATGAGAGTATTTTCTAGAGCAGCTTTGAGGTTTGGGGTTTTTTACTTCCTTCCTTTTTCCTGATTTTCCTGGCCTCAGAAATGGATGGTTCAGGAAAAGGCAAGGCTTGCTGGAGGACACATGTGTGGGAAGACAGGTTTCCCAGCAAAGGCAGGCAGAGCTACCGGGAGACAAGCCTTGCCCCACCTTGCACCAAGCAGGAGCTGCACCTTCCCTGAGCACACAGGAATCTCCCTGCTTCCACTTAACCTTTGGAAACGACATCCTCATCCTACAAGTCAGCCGAGTGAGGAGTCTTTGCTCTCCAGAAGGCACTGCAAAATAGTTTTCAAATACTACACTGTTCCCCTTGCAAGAGTCAGAAGTGTAAGAGGCCACTGAAGGTTGCTAAGCTTTCCTGTAATTTATTTTTGCTCTGTGTATGGCTTTAATGTGATCTTTTGTTTTATGGCTACATTTTAAATTTTTCAAAGTCTCCTAGCATAATAGGATCTGCCATCCTTTGGCACTACCCAGTACAAAATAGTGGTTAATAAACCACTCTGACCAGACTGGAGACTGTCTGTACACGTGGCTTTATATGACAGTCCCCCGTGCCCGTGGGGATGCAATCATGGCTCTCTAGGAGCTAGCAGAAACGACTTGTTTGTATCTGCTGATCTTTGATTTGATGGCAGTGTTTGTCTGTTTAATGAAATCACAGTGTCTGTGACGCTTAGCTACAAAATGGCTGTGTCTTTTCACCTTCATAGTGCCCTTAATTCAAGGATTATTCTTGAATTGTGCCTTTCGTGGGCTACATTATGTTAAAAACACAGCTAATTCAAAATGGAGTGAAATACCCTTTTTAGCTGGTGGATCAATATGGCTCAGTTGAGTAAAAATCCTTGGAGGGCTAGTGGGAGATTATGTGTCCTGAAGAAGTAACAGGCTTTCTTGTGGCAGTGAGAGCTAGTGTGCTGATCACTGCAAAGGCTTGATTAATGGAGTGATTAAAGCAGCAGAGAGTTAGTGCTCTGGCAGCTGGGGCATAGGAAATGGGCATGGAAACTACTGGGAGAGGGGAAATACACAGCTCCAGAATCACAGGGCTGACTTGCCCTAGCAAACACTTTGATGTTGGAGGTGGGGAAGGATGAAACACATCAGGCAAAAAGAAAAAAATACCTCCTGCCCCCTTCCCCCTTTCCCCTTCCCCCCCTCCCAGCCTTATGCTTACAAGGGAAAGCCCCTGACTTTGGCTCACTTTGCAGAAGGCAATAAAGCTTCCTATTATGAGGCTTTCTCTGATGTATCATAACTGGTCTCAGGCTCCAGAAATCTGATCCCTCAGAACAAAACTTACAGTAGACGTTAACAGAGTCTCTAGCCTAGCAATGCTATGAGCAAGGCCTTGCATGGGCCCAGGAAAACTTAAAATTCAGTCACATCCTTTATTCTTCAGCTTTCCTGGCCCGTTTCTTTTTCCTAGGCTACTCCACTTTTAAACAGAGGTGAGCCAAACTCAGACTACTTGTGCTCAAGGAATTGATTCCCCCAAAGCTACAGGCTGAGAGCCAACTTCTTTTTTTGGGTCCTTTGTAATGGCAACAAATCTATGTGTGGTTGTTTGAGTTTGTCCCATTAAAGATAAGGATCATCTGCAGAGCTGGAACCTGCATCTGGAATCAAAATTCCCAAGACTCAAAGGGTTCAGATCAGATGTCTGGGAATGGAGCCCTCCTTGTTCACTTTAGACATCTGATTTAAAAAAACTTCAAACTTGTAACTCTTTTCAGATTATCCTCAGCTGTGAGAAGCCTGGGGATTCACATTCTTGGCTTACTACTACGACTGCTCTGTGCCTCACATCACCACAGTTGATTAGAAATACTTTCTTTATTAACTTTCAGCTCCTGTCTCATGCATGAAGGTTAATAGCAGAGAATATCCTTAGAGAAGGCACCTTTTATTTAATAAATGAAGACTAGGATGGGGCACGAAAAGGGGAATAAAATTCCCCCTCAGTCCGCTAGAGGGAATCTCCCCTCCGAGTAGAGCTGCAAGCCTTCGGCCCAGCCCCAGGCTCCGCGTACAGGGCTCCCCTGGGCCATGCTTGGCGTGACAAAGCAGCACCAACAGCCTTTCCCTCCTCCTGTTACCCTCAGTGAGCTCCCATTTCTAATTTAATAACCACAACAAAAACATCAAAATTCTCTAATGGCTTTCCTAGAGAAAGATAGGAAAATTAGCACCCAAGAACAGCATGCATCTGGAACAGACCTTTAAACAATACATAAATGGCCACTAAACAATGGCATTTAAATACATAACCTGGATTAACAAGTTTAAGTCCCCTAATTTTATATCCCTGGTATATTACTTATGGTATTTGTGGGTTACAAACATTGATATGAAGTGGATAGTTCGTGTGCATTATGTAGGAAGCATTTACATTATATATAATGCATAAAGAAATCTACACAGCCTTCAGCATGCCAGCTGTTTCTGTTTATGACACTGAGTTATTCATGAAATCCAGGAAGACATTTTGTAGTAAAATATGCTACCTGCTTGCTTTTAAATGTCTGGAGCTGTCTGTCCGTTTTGCTAAATAATTAAGGGAGCAATGTGAAATTAAGTATCATGTTTCAATCCACCTTTTCCCTTCATCCATTCTTTCTTGTAAGAAGAGCCAGGAAGTAGAGAAAAATACGACTCACAGGGGCTGTTTAGGTGTTGCTGTCACATGTACAAAAGGTAAAGAGAATGATAATATGCCTTTGCTGTCTGTAATAGTGTTCACTGCAGCAAACCTTTCTGCTTGTTACAGTAGAGTAAATGGGGTATTTAATTTGGGATTGAGTGTAGTCTGGAGTCAAGGTGCAGCAGTTTTATTACAGAATACAATTTTATTGGAGACCGAAGATTTAAATTCCACCATACATACAATATATATACATGGAAGTTCTGCTTTGCAGATACAGGCTAGTGCACACACACACAGAGTTCTTGTATGTTAAACACACTCTCTGATTTTTTATTTGAAGGAACCAAGGGATTATGCCATATTTCTGCATTTTCTAGTGCACTGTGAAACCTCGTTAGAATGCAGGCTTCTCCAGCCATCAAGGAAAGAAAACACATACATGCATTCAAAAGGAGCAAGTGCTATTTTTCATTTCCTCTTTAGATTTTTGACAGTACAGCAATGTCTCCAGTTCATGACCCTCAGAAAGAAGCTTTTGGGTTTGGAAAATATTTTCTTTGTTTAGATTTTTTTCCCAGCAAACACATCATAGCCCACTCCCTTCCCCTAGAAAGGTGTTTGGATCATGTAATCCTTTCTCCTTTATTTAGTTTAAATCTTAAGACAGAAGTCTTTCAATAGAACGATTTTCTGGCAAGGCTACCATATGATGTGTATATTTGGAAATCAAATTATTTAGAATTATGACCATGTCATCAAAATAAGCCATTTTGAAATGCACTGCTAGCTCTCCAAACAGATTGTATGGGGAAAATTGGATAACACTTGGCTTGAGCGCTTAGAAGTCAGTAAAATGAAAACACTGGGGACCGTTTCATTTCATTTTCCTCCAAAGAGGAGCCCCCCTCCGGCCGAGCGGGGGCTGCGGAGCCGCGGGGAGCCGCGCCCGGCCCGGCCCCGCGCCCGGCCCGCCGCGCTGCCGCCAGGTGGTGCCCGCCGGTTAGGGACATCTGCCCGCTCCTTCCTCCCCGAGATCCGAGATAAATAACAGCCGAGCGGGGATCCTGGCGCAGACAGGATATTTAACACCCGCAGATCAAAAAACGTAAAGCTTTTACCTACCCCGGTACAATAAACCTGGCTTTAAGAGCCTTGTTATTCCTAGATTTAATAGCTTAGTCATTTCTTTTTTCTATTTACAGCCCTTGCAAACCAAAGAGAGAAAAATAATATTGTTGTGCAGACTATAAATACTGTTGCCGTGAATCTATTTTATCTGGGGAGAAAGTACACATAGATTCTCTACGGCGAGCGTATTTGTGTATCATCTGTGGTTACCGGCATGTTGTGAAGCTGCTTTCTCTTGTGTGCTACAGCGGCTGCATACCTTGCTGAAAGGAAATTATTTCTTTCCAGGCAAAAGAGGATGCTCATCCTGCTATGGGTAATCACACACAATTTCCATTTCGTTAGCATTTTCGCAGCCCTCTTTTTTGGGGCTCTCTGATAGCTAGCTAGTGGTAGCCAAGGTCACTGCCTGCTTTGGCTGCTATTTTGCCAGCAACATATGTACGCTGAAATGTGGAATAAACTGTTTGTATTCAACTTTTTTTAAGGAAAAAAAAATTGGGCTGAACACAATTCTTATGAAAGACCAATACTGACAGTCAAGTATTAATTCTTTTATTCGCATGTGCACATAGCTTTAGAATGAGCTTATGCCTAGATCTTGCCAATGACCTCAACCTTGATCTGGAGGGACCATTTATTCACGAGCAAAACATTCATTCTCCTTACAAAGTGGTCCTGCGACTGCTGCCTGTGTGACATTTGGTCCTCTATTAATAAACACACAAGACACAAAATTACTGTGATTTTGTCCTCTTACCATTTGGGGTTGTATGTCATGCACACAAGCACTGTGGCTACTCCTGAGAAACTTTAAATTAGAAATTAGCATTTAGTGGCTTTGTAGGTCTCACAGAGGAATTACGAGCAGTCCTGAGGCGACCGAGGGCTGTGAAAGCACAGGGAATCAGGCACAAAGGCAAGCACTGGAGAGAGAAGATGGCCTTTTTTTAGCTGGGTGAGGGCATTTTTCATGACCGCACGACGAGCGTGCATGATGAGTGTAATGCAGGTCCCTGTTCATCAAAATCCTAGAACCACCATTTTGCAGCCCACATGCAACAGCGAGAAAATGGTGGTTCAGAACGACTAACACACCCGCCTCAGCACCGGAGTTCCTCTGCTCACTCAACAGCCCTGCTCTTTTTTTAATTATTATGAAATGGCATTAGATTTTAGATTAGGAATGAGACAGGAAATGAGGGGAAAATCCTATGTGCATCTGGAAAACACACAGGGTAAAAATTAACCTTGAAGCTCAAAGAAAACAATGTATGTATACATGCGAAAGCAGTCTCCATATGAATTTTCTAATAACTGTAAGGTGTAAGGTTCATCTTAAGACATGTAACTTTAAGAAAATTTAGCACAGTAGGTACTGTTGTATTGCTGCAGAAGCCAGAGAAGTATTTTTAAAAATAAAATCATGTAGCAGAAGTAATTACATTCAACTCTGTGCAGGAATTAGCTTGGCACTGCAAATGATGAACCTTGCTTTATAAGAAGGGGACTTTTTAATATGATGATTTGGCAATTTGGAGGGATGGTTATTTTCATTTTAACAGGCCTCTGCTTAGTGTATGTCTCCCTAGGGATGTAATGAAGGTTAACAACTTGCACGTGGGGAGAAGGGATTTTAGTGATTAGGGAAATTGCAGGCTTCAGTGTATGTGAGCATGTATGTGACAGAGAGAGAGAGAGAGAGAGAGAGAGATTGATTCCTCCTCATTTCAAACACTGCTGCACAAAAATGTGAAACTTTTCTAGGGAAAAACCATATGTAATATATATAGTAGTTCACCAGGGGCTGAACTGAATGGCAAATACTGGCCCCTGGGCACTTCACTGGCGTCAGATGAGGTCAAAGCAGAGAGGGATAGTCCCCTTCCAGCAGTGCATCAGCATGGTCTATCACACCAAAAGTCTTGCCTTGACAAAATAATGTAGATCGTGTATTGGGCTCAAGCAGTCATGACTGGCAACTCAGAGAGGCAGAACTTAACCTCTTTCTTTTCTGTACTCCAGTAACATTTTTTCACTGAACTTCCTATGTACTTCATGCAAACTGAATTCAGATCTTGGAAGAAATTCCAGCTGATTTTTTCACTGCAATGTTTTATTTTATAAGATTTGTTATTAAATTACTTTATAATTGATTTGGTATTAAACAGCAAATCAGAACTCTGCTTTCAACCAAAACCAGCTGTCCACTTACATTTCTGTGCATTCTTGACCCAGTGTGACAATTACCAGGGGAAAAACATCCCTTTACAATATTGAATGCAGTCCTGCGCCTGGACATTCAACAATATTCATTGGCCTGTATAATTTAAACAAGAGCAGTTTGTTAGCCTAATAAATCGAAGATTTGGGCTGAGAAATAAAGGTGCTGTCAATAATCCTTTAGCCAGATAATAGAAAGGGGATTATGTGATTATTCTGTCAAAAAATTAGGTTTCATGCTTTTAATTGGCATCATATCCTGTCATGAGTCTGTAGGGTTTAAATCACAGTCCACCAAGTTAGAGTGAGAAGGAAACTTAATAGTAAATCCTTTCATCCCAGAGCCTGTAGAGTTTTTATGTGAAGTCCTAATTTCTGTTAAAATACTTCCAAAGATAGACAACAGGAAACAGTAAACATGGCAACACCACAAATATATTTCTGACTATTTCTGTCAGCGTTCAAAGAATAAGTTGTATGGGCTGGAAAGGAAACTGCTGTATCATTAAAACCCAAGCAAGCTCAAACAGCCACCCTTTTGTAAAATGGCCCCCCTCCCCACCGTCTCTCATAAATCTTGTTTCAAACTCAGCTAAAGTCATGGATTGACTTTGCCTCTTGCAGTAATGGCTTGAAACTGTTGTGCATCACAGCTCTGCGTTCAAAGGGAACCAGGAGTATTTAAAAACAACTTCTGGTGCAGGATACAATTATAACTGACAGCCAGATGTCTGCCCTGTCTGGTACAGCAAGCCTAGAAGAGATTGCAAATGGTCTCAAGACCTTTGGATCTAAACAGTGCATCCAAGTGAGTGATACACAGATAAACAACAATACCACAAATCACTGACACCAGCCGAGGGGTTGCTGGTACTGATAAAGATTTTAGATGTCGGGAAGTGGCTGACCCTTCCACCCTCCTCTCTCTTATTTTTAACTGCTCCAAAACCAAAGTATGTTAGTGGAAAAAGACTCAGCCCACGAAGCATGTTTATATATCCACTGCCAAAAGTTCACCTTGTGAGGAAAGTCCCCTAAGTAATTGTTTAGTTTACAGATGTTAACTGGACTGTAGTGAAAGATATTTGATATTTTGATTAAATTATATGTCTGGAGCATTTGCAGCAAGTTCTGTAATACAGCGAGATCGCCCCAGGTGTATTGCCAACTAAAAACATTTTTAAATGGACTAACACTAAAAATGGACCCTCTTCTCTCTCCACAGTCCAGTCTGAACTGATTATTATGTACAAGAGGCACTGCTTTGATGTCAATGTATGTTTCTTATAGTACTTGTAGGAATTTTTAGAGCGCTATCTCTCCACACAGCATCCTACTTTGTGTATCTTTTGTAAGACATACACAGACATACTGACTTAGCAAGCAGTTTTACATGGGGAGTACACAGGGAATGGTACAAAGCTTTCAAGAAAGCAGCTCTTATCTTTATATCTTTTACTGATATTCACTATGAGACCAACCAACTCAGAGCCTTTAGAAGTGAAAGGCTTTAACTGATTTTCCATGGGCAGTGGATCAGGTCCTACCTGGTTCCAGTGATATTTTTTAAAGAATGGGCTGTTAAACTGGCATACAATCACCGTACCATAACGTTAGCCTACAGGGAAATGGCTGAAGAGTGTTTGGATGGTAACAATTTGAAGCAGTGAAGACATGTGAATAATGTGAACAAAACATTTAGACACTTTAAAAATAAGCATTATATTTGATATGCGTTTATGATCACTTTCTTCCTGTGATATTGTTACTGTCTTTAAAATATCTGATATCTGATAATAAGTTTATCTGGCTTGTATTGTCTCATGTTTTGCAGCAGGATTTTGTAGAATATATGAAAAAAAAAAAGAAAAGAAAAGAAAAGAAAAGAAAAAAGAACAGAATCTGTCCAGGAGACATCTCTTTCTTATATCCCAGGGAGAAAATTCACTGCATCACTTTATCACAGGTCTTCAGTGTGTCACAAAGACAGGTCTGTGCAATATTATTAGAATGAAAGATAAGGGACTCCATAATACGAAGATGTCATCAGTGATGGGAAAATTCCAATTTTGAAAGAGGACACCATTCCAAATATCAAGCTTGAAGGATTTAGTATCTTGAAACATTTTTCAGGTTGGTTCAATGTCATTGTGATAAAAAGGATGTCACTTAAATCACAGCAACCTGATGTGCAAAGTTGTCCTGCTGGATGAACCACTGAAACTTTTACTCACAGCAGAATCATTTCAACTAGTCTAAAAACTGACCAGACCCCTGCACATTCCTTGAGCCAGACTGACTTCATGGACTTTATGGTGAAGGATGACCAAAACCCTTCTTTGTAGCTTCCATTCCTGCACTGGCTGTCCCTCCTATTTGATGCCCATTCCCACAGCAGGCATTGCTTGTTTGGACATCCCCAGTTCTCACAGCAGAGGTGGTGTTGTGCTGTGGCGGGGCTGGGCAGGGGCACCCACTCAGGCATCGCTGCAGCACTGCACAGATGTGCCCTGGCTTGTCTTCCAGCCAAAAGACCCCAAGCTTATGCTATGTACCAAGAAACTGCTGCATTAGTTTCTTGGTACATAGAATCATTTAATGTTAAAGCATTTCAAACCACATCTTTAAGTGTGAGTGAAGATAAAGGCCCTAGAATTCCCCATGGAAAATAAAGAGTTGCCAGGAGTATGGATAGGAATATGGATATTCAGGTTTGAATCTTCTGTGAAAAGTCAGATCACACAGAGGGAGGGACCTGGGGCCTAGTGGTGGCCATATTTTGGCCAGCATTGAAGTCTGGGGAATAATTCATGAGAATATAATATATAATAATATATAATTCAAGAAAGCCTCTGGAGTCTTCTTTAAATCAAACTAGTACATGGACGAGTGCTGACTTTTAAGCATTCCAGCTTCTTCAAGTTCGTCATTTTAATGAGCTTTGAGTGGTCACATAGTCCAAATCCATTTTGGCATGTTGAATTTTATTTTGTTTGTAATAACTTTTAAACTAATGATTACTGTGTAATATTATGTATGGGACTCTTCATGGAGACAGTCTTTATTTACATGAAAAACCTTTAAAGAGCTACTGCCAGTGTAACGTTCATTGTTGCAGCACTTCTGAATGGTATTTTAAGATCCTGGTAATTCTCATTGATAAGGGAGATATAATATCTCCTCATCTTTGCCTCAGAGTGCATCAGGAAAGAAATGCACACAGATCAAGATGAAAAAAAGTCTGCAAGTTGTATCAGCCTTCCCTCTCCCCTGGCAAACTTCCTAGCAGTATGGCTGGGACTATGCAAGGAGAGCAGGAAAAGCAACATGGTCTGAGGGACATGGGTGGGTTGCAGACAGTCTCCATAATGCTCTCTTAAAGGCAGAATTTGGGTCAAAAGATAATGCTTGAAATAGCCCCGTCCCCAGCCACCCAGGGGAAAACAGAGCTTCCTCTCCATGCCAGAGTAAAAGGGAGAGGAAAGCCATTGGACTGGGCTTCTCTGTGCACCGGCAGCTGTGCAGGCGCTGCTCCTGAGCACTCCAATTCCCTTGCACCAGCATGTGATACCCCAGATTAATCCACCTGCCATAGCTGCCCCTGGCATCCACTTGCCCGTGAGACCCCTGTGTGTCCTTCCCCGCCACACCATGTTTTACTCAGGAAGGTGAGGGCAGGTTGCTGTTGGAGATTTCATGCTGCCTTACCTGCTATGCTTAAGGGCTAATCTGGTAACCTGAGGGGCATGAAATCATCTTCCCCATTTGCCTCTCAAATCTGTGAAACCTTGAGGATATAATTTAAATTCAGCAGGATATTTTAAGCAGATAAAGATGAAAAACAGAAGTCATGCAGATTCTGTGAGAATAGAGCAGCTAGAGGGATTTCCCTAGGGACCTAAATACCTTCAAGCCAAGTGCCTCAGTTTCTCCTCTGGAAAATGGTTATAAAGATAATCCTGTACTCAGCAAGTTGCAGGGTGCTGTTGTGTGACAGTAACTAGAGCAGCACTTGGGCAGCCAGACACTTCCCAGTGGCTCTGGGAGCACCTTTGCCATGTTTGTTGCTTGTGCCAGCACTTCACATGCAGAGGCACAGGGCAGATAGAAGGGGTGTTAAATAACATAAGAGCCCCTAATCCCTAACAGGTCAGCAAGATTAGTACAGAAGTTTTTATCTTATACAGGACTTTCCTGTATTAGACAGGAAGTTCTCCAGTTTGGTTTGCTGTTTATAATTCCTCCAGCTAAGAACTGCATCTTGGAATCTTTGTAGTTTTCCTGAGTTGGGTGTTTCGAGGTGGTCATGTTAGACTCTGTTGCTCTATTGCTATGGTTACCATTAGTAAAGTTGGCTCCATAAGTTACCAGGAAAGAAACAAGTAAAAGAAACAGTAACATTTTCTTGAGAACTAGTAATGAGATGGATAGATGTCTATGTATAGATATATAGTTATATGGAGTGAAAATAAAAGAAGAAAAATGGGACTAAGCCAAAATAATAGAAAACATTAAATGATAATTAAATTATTAGTGCATAACTATCACCCAGCTTAAGAACTTAAATGACATTGCATTATAAATGATAACTATGTTCAAGCAAATCCTAAGCTCTGTTTTGAGAACTGTAAATGCTATTCTTTTCTGGTCTCAGCCACAAAACCCATAGTCTGGAGCTACTGCTTTCTCCTCAGGAAGGGTTTCTGTGCTTTCAAAATTACCACACTCATAAGAGGAAACTGGGGGAGCCAGTTTGTACTTCAGATGAGAGTTCAGAAAGTAACTCCAAGGATGTGGGTAGTATTGAGTTAGATAGGAGTTTCATTGATTGAATAATCTATAGCTGCAGAAAGTACAGCTATTTTTCTACTGAGTTTCACTTATCTGACTTTCTTCTGAGGAAAGCTTTTATGGGGCACATCTATCAGATTGGACACAGAGGCACAATGCTCATCGGCGTATGTCCATTAAACTATAATAAAACTACAATGTAGGTAGCACATCAACTGTCTTATTTTTATATACTTTAAGTTTATATCATTATCTTCATGTACTTTGATTCTTTAAGACATCTGCAGCATACTAATCTTTGTAGCCGATAACTACAGGGAAAAAAAAAAGGATAGAATTTTGATAGGAATGTGTGTTTTACTCAATTGATGACCTAGGCAGGAGTTCCAGCCTCAGTCACAAGCCACAAACACCCCAAACTTCAGGAATTTTATTAAAAATTCATGAGACAGGTTAATTAAACTTTGCTGTTATTTTCTCTCTTCCCTTGAGGTCCCTGGAGTGGCCTCACTGGAAGACCTATCTTGAAAGATCCCATCACTTAGGCATTAGGCACTCATCTGGGACATGGCACATGTGGACTCCAGTCTGTGCTCTAATTTACAGGGAAGGGATTGTCTTATGGTCTCCTGAATACCAAGGGAGTATGTTAATATCTAATCTATAATCTTCCTTCTCAAGTAATAGTAACCAAGGCCCAAGTGTTTTCATCACTTTGAGGAACCCATAATTTTTGTTACATTTCCTCCTGATTTGGGAAATGGCAGCTTTCAACAGGCAAATGATTTGCCAAACAAAAAATAAAAATAACGAACAGCCCTGAAAAAGTACCTATTGCTGGTTTTGCCGGGAGTTTTGGAAAAGGAAAATGAAAGACCTGACTGAAGTCCTTTAATAGATTTCAGAAGGGAGTGTACTTGACTTTCTGGCTTCATCATCAACCTACAATTTGTTTTCAGAAAATTGAAAGGGCTTTAGCTGCACAAAACCCACCCTTATGCATAGGACTTCAATGGCTAAAACAAAAATGGCTTTTACAGAACACCTTCTCTTCTTTAGTTAAGGACTTCTGGGTTAAGTTTCATGCTGTTGGCGTGTTGCATGTAAATAAGTTGCTAAACTACTATTGCCCATCCATCAGTCTATAGCAAATTGTACTCCAGCTTTGTCCTTTTGGTAGTACAAAGTCATTACAAAGCTCACAGGTAACTGCCTATTAATAAACAATCATGACTGCACTTCTAGTCTCATTGAGAACAGTGGCGCAAGTTCCACCGACTTGAATAGGTGTAGGGTTTGGCAGGTTAAAATGATTAATATGTACCTTTTCACGTTCACCAGGGCATCAGTAGATTTGGCAATGCGCCATGTGCTGAGAGTGTCATGTCATGTCACTGTCACATCACATGTCACTGGTGCACCTGCTTGATGGGCTGTTACAGAGAAGGATTTAGGCAGAAAGACAGGTTATCTGTAAATACAGTCACAGAGTACCCACGGGTTTCTCCCTGGACCCACGGTCCCCACGTACTATCTTCAGGCCATCCTCAGTGGAGGGGAATGTCTCAACCCACACACCTGCCCTGACAGTGCCCATTGAGGTCTGAGGGACCTCTCCAGGGGGTGGCATTGGTGCATGCTGGGGACAGGGCCATCCTCAGTCATGCTGCTCCCTTAAATTATTCCACGAAGCTTGTTCTCTTTCAGCCAGGACTATCTTGCCAGCCTTGCACACCTCCTGTAGGCACCAGCTCAGGTCCAGTTACTGAATCCTGCCTCTCTGTTTCCATGATGGTGGGAACTGCTTCCTCAGGCCTTTTCTGATGTTCCAGGAAAAAACTGAAGCCCCGAGGAAAGGGTTAAATCAGTTAGATGCTTCATTGATTAAATGTGTGGCATGTTTACATATTTATATTGAAAGCATTTCAAAGTTTGCTCTTTCTCTCAAAAGAATAATAGCAACCACTCCTCTTCCAAATTTAACAGTTTCCAGTCCATCACTTCTTTTACCACATCATTTCACCCTGCAGGTTTCCAGTTTGATTGCTGTTAAAGGTTTAAGAAGTTTAAATTGACCTTGACCTGCAAACATGAGATTTACAGTAGATGATATTGTTCTGGAAAAACAAAACTTCTGTCCTGAAGCTAAACTGCATTTAATGATTTATATTACTTCTCCTGGGCCAAGTTCTGGCATATTTACTAACAGTGTACATTATTTTAACTCCTCTAGAAGCCCCATTGATTTTGGAGGCACTCTTCCAAAGTGAGGCAGATTCATAATATGAATAAATATACAAACATGTGGTTCTCTAATATATTGTCATGATTTTGAAGATAAATTCTTTGATCACTTCTAACCTTGTCTTCAGATCTGTTTCTAAAGTCCTTGCAGATTATTCAAGCATATTTTAAAATTACGCAGATAGTGCCTGTTTTCTTAAAAAGAAATCCCTATTGGCAGTATCGTGAGATACCTTGGAATACAATACATATGTTTGTGCTGGAAGAAAAAAGTCCTCTTTCTGCTTTGGAAATTATGAAATATGTTCTTGTTGCAGACTTTAATGGGGCAGGGTTAAAATCACAGGGAATTACACAAGTAATTGTAAAATTGTGAAGGAATATCCTTCTAGTGTCCCTGTGAAGCTTAAAGTTTGGAACAACATGTGTTTGAGAGACAAAACTGGCATTGAAGTGTTCCTGGTACTATTGCTACCTTTTATCTTTTTTGGCATGTCTTTAGGAAGTAACAGAGAAAGAAAAATATGAAATTGAACACAGCAAATTTAATTATAAAACAAAGCCACCCACCTTGCTGTCAGGGTCAGGAAGTATAATCGCCTCCTTTTGACGCAAGAATGAGTTTAACAACATATGTTAAATGAACAGTTATTTAAAATAAAAGGAAATTGCCTTAAAAACAGCTGCAGTATCTCAGACTATAGCACTGCAGCAGTGCAGAAAAACAGACCATTGTGGAAGGAAGGCACATGAACAAACGAGAGCACTCCCACAACCCTGTGCTTGCTAAGACAAAAACCAAAAACAGTAATTTCACAGAATGCTCTTAAATATCTCACTTGTATTTGATCTCACCAGCTTGTTCTGCTTTTGATTTTTTTTATGTCTGTTTATTTTGGTCTTTCTTTTTTCTGTGTATTTATTTGTTGGCTGCATGACTAAATCCTAACGCCCAAAGCCACTGTTTGCTGCACAATGGCACGATGACATTGGGTGTTTTCCAGTAAATTGTGTTTCGCTGTGTCGCAAGCAGTGGAAGCACCAGAGCAAGCGCGTCAGTGCTAGATGCACACCTAAGAAGAATAAAAAGAAAAGAGCTTTTTGCACCAGAATAAATCCATTTTTCTTGAAAGCTCCGGGAGTCACCTGACCGAGCCCGGAGCCTCCAGGATAACACAGCACCAGCCTGCAATGGGAAAGAAATTAAGCAGGACTGCCTCCGCCTCGCACACGCCTTTTAGCCTGTCGACGCGTTGCCTGTCCGTATCCCTCACAGCGCATCTGTAGAGCCATTAAATTGGATAATCCCTCTGGCCTTTGATACATTTCTGGACATGATTATTTCATTACTCGCAGTATATCAGTAGGATCATAATAAAAAGGACTTCTGACAACCTGCCAAGAGTTTTGTGGCCTTGTAAACACAAAAGTGCTCTAATAAAATTTTATTAAGTGTTAAAAAGTCATAAAAAGTGAAATAACATAAACTACAAAATTTACTGTCCTCAGCAAATGCTGAAAATATCGTCCATAGTAAAATTAAATTAGCATGTAATAGCGCAGCAGCGTGGAGTGGGCTTGAAAGAGGATCCGATAGGGGAAAAAAAAGGGGGGGGCGGGGAAGAAAAAAAGAAAAAAAAAGAAAGATTGCACTTGAACTGAATATGGGTCACGGGGGTTCGTTTATGGCGATCCCCGCGTGTTCCCGATGGGCCGCGGGGCGCGGGCGCGGGGCGCGGGCGCGGGCGGGCCGCCAGGCGGCGCTGTGGGAGCGGGAATGCGGCAGCCCCGCGCGCGACCCCCGCGGGCCGCCGGGAGCGCCCCCCACCCCAGAAATGAGCCATTTACGGGGATTTTGGCGTCTTCTTGCAAATCAAAAAAAAAAAAAAAAATGGTGCGAGAAAAACAATGCGGGTAAAGCTGGGCTGGAAGGCTCCTGGCGGGGCAGGCAGCGGCGGAGCGGGCACCCGACGGCTTCGGCCGCGCCGCCGCTCCGGCTCCCCCGCGCCCGGGGCAGGGCGCCCCGTGCCAGGGTCGGGCGAGGCGGCACAGGGTGCTCGCCCTCCGCGCCTTCGGGCCGCCGCAGCAGCCAAGTAAGTTCAGCCTTTCCCTCGCCGTCGGTGCTGCTCAGGGAGAAGGCACGGCCGGGACGGGGAGCGGGCGAGCCCCGCCGCACACGGCCGCGGCCGGGCGGGGGACACGGCGGGACGGGACGGGACGGGACGGGACGGGACGGGACGGGATGGGACGGGACGGGACGGGACAGGCTGCCGCCGCTCGCCGCGCTCCCCCCGTGCTGTGCCGGGCCGTGCCGGGCCGTCCTTGCCCGTGGGAACGGGCTACGCTTGTGTCCGGGCTGCTTGGGCGCCGGCACCGCCCGGTTCTGGGGTGCGGGCGTTGAGGAAGCAGGCGCCGTGGCGATGCCAGCTTCTCGGGGCATCGCTTCCCCCTCGGGATGTCCGTCCCTTGAGGCTTCACCGGGATTTGCCCGTGGCTGGCCGGGAAGGAAGCGACCACGCTGCCGTCATATGGAGCAGCTTGCCAGAGCCGCCCGAAATTTAACGCGGGAGGGGGGAGAGAGGGAGGGAGGGAAGGAGGGAGGGGAGTCAATAGTAATAAAACAAGGAAATTGTGGGTAGAAAATATTTAAAGTTTCGTTTTATTCAGGTAACGGGGATAGCTGGTTCTCATGTGGCAAGGCTGATGTTCAAGGCCGCTGTACGAAAAATAGAGACTCGCTGCCTAAGCGTGGCTTGTCTTTGAGCCTGAGCTGGTGCCCGCTGAAGTGCAGCCGGAGCAGCCCCGGCGGGGAGCGGGCAGTGCGCAATACATAGGGGAAGCCTGGCTGAAAAATAGACGATATATGGGCAGTAACAACGAGCCTTGTTCTCACTAAGAGGAAAAAAATAACCATGAAGTTAGTTTTAATACAAATTCTAACAACTCTGTAAGTAAACTGCATTTCAGTCGTTTTGAATCTCTACACTGACTATTAAGGCAGGGTTACAAGGAAAAACAGAAACAGTTCTTTATTTTGAGTCGTCTGAATGAATGGGAAAGTTGTAGGTATAATGTAGAGCAGTGCTTGCTTTAGTTCAGCTGTCTTGAATTAAGGCTGGTTTCTAAAAATAGGTATTTCTGTTTGTACATAATTGGCTAGTCCTCTGTGCATGTGCGGACCATACAGCCTTAAAATGTATATTTATCTCACTGATTCAAAATTTGTAAAGTTTTCTATACCCTTATGTTCATCACCTCTGATTAGGACAATGAAGATATTACTGGGTAATTCATATATCTATTTACTGACAAATTACAGAAATAAAATGCATTTGAAAAAGGAGCAAAAACCTTGCTTTTCTTCCATCTCAAATTTTTATATAGATCTTCCATAATTTTACCATAATGACTGCAGTTACTAATTCTCACAGAAAGTTGTACTTTTTAAGCAGAAGAAAATTACTGCATCACATTGTCTACTGCATTTTTTAAAAATCGGAGCTCTACACCCTATATGGAAACACACAAGTTTTCAATGAAAGCTAAATAATGATTTTCTTTTCTCTCTAATTAACTTTAAAGTCTTCTCTCACCAAATATAATGTAAAGGCTGAAAAAATGCAAACAGAAAATGTAGCAGCACTGTGATCAAAGCTTTGAACTTAGATGAATTAAAAAGTCAGCAAAGCATTACAGAATTCCACATACATGTGGC
Organism: Acanthiza pusilla; assembly: GCA_036630365.1. Taxonomy (NCBI): domain Eukaryota; kingdom Metazoa; phylum Chordata; class Aves; order Passeriformes; family Acanthizidae; genus Acanthiza; species Acanthiza pusilla. The sequence continues at coordinate 14,351,608 of JAXCHO010000019.1, forward strand.
TAAGGTGTGTGCGCGCCTTCATAACTTCGAAGAGTTTTTAAGTGAAATTAAGGGTTTTGGAGTTGGTTTGCTTTACTGAAAGACTTTTCAGGATCAAAACTAATATTTGTTGGATTTTGGAAACATTCCTAGAAATTCCCTCTTTAGGCTATGGTGTGCAGAGCCACACCACTATTTTTAAATATGGTCTTAAAAACACAGCTCTGTCATCTGGTTGATCAGCTGTTTGCTATTTTGTGCTGCTCTCTGCCTGAGCAAGTACTTGTACAATATTACCATGTGAAGAATCCCATTTGTTCCCTGGGGTTTACGGACAGGAATCGGGGTACATGCTTATGTGTGCGGCATCCAGGTTTCAGTGGTAAGAGAAACTTTGTTTCCTAAATTTAGCATTCTCATTCGTGTTGGGAGGTTTGGAGTATGTGGCATTACTTCCACAATGGAATTTTTATATCAGCTTAATGTGATGTAAAATGCAGAAGAGAAAGATACAACAGGCAACTCTAGGTTATGTTTAAATGAACATAATAAAGGGTTGATGGGCTGACCCTGCGTTAGACAAGGCTGGAGCTCCTGTTCACACCCAGCTTCATCCTTTCAGTACCCAGCATTGCCTTGCAACCCCAGCTGCAACGAGCAAACGCTGGAGTTCTGCCTAGGGAAGTTTGCAGTGTGCCTGTCAGAAGGGCCTCAGGGGGTGAGGAAGGAAAGCTCAGTTACAGCCGAACGCGGTACTTGCAGTAGGCAGGATGGATCTTATCTGGGCTCTGGGACTGGGGCTGCACATGTGTCACTTTCTTGGCAGGGTTTCTTTAAGCGCTCACAGAATTTAAAGGCACGAACCATCCAACAGAGGCCCACCTTGCAATACATTAACAGATCTTTCTACGTTGATTAATAGCTTCAGCCTTTTGTTGATGGATTTTTTTTTTTATTTTTTTTTTACTGTAGTACAGCTGGACCCTATGCTACAGAAAAAGATAATGGATGAAATCTTGGCTCTCCTGAAGTCAGTCACAAAACTCACTGACTTCATTGGAGCCACATTTTCATCAACTGCCTCATAATACTTTGTATCAGCCATATGGAGGAGATTTTAAATTGGCTTTAGAAGAAATAGAAATTAGCTCCTCTACAAATGATTTGCATGGGTTATCTAGAGTTTTTTTTTTCTCCAGGTAATATAAATGGCAACACTAAATATAAACTGCCAAAAAGACAAATAGGTATATAACATTTTGATTTCCTGTAACTACAGCATAACTCAACTAAAATATTATCTTAAAATCAACAAGATTGGATTATTCTATGTGAGACCACCAGGTCTGATCCAGATGATGAAGGGCATGGGAAGACATTCAAAGGCAGGAGTGGCTATTTAGAGTTCATGACACATTTTAGAAGATGTGAAACTGTGTCAATGATGCTGTAACACGAGAGGCTAGTCCTCTAACTATCAAAGTAGGTTAAGCAGGAGAGACAGTATTAATTCACAGCCCTCACTTTTGTACATTTAATGTTACTGAATTGTGCTGCCCCTTGATATTTTAAACAGATGCATCGCAATGGACTTCTCAAAATCTGATTTAAACCATAACACCAGGAAGTACAATTTTGCTAAAAGGGGAGGGAGGGAAAAAGAAACTGCTGGACTCCCAGCCGCTGCCACAGTCGTCTTTTCACAGACAGTTTTTTCTGATCCATTAGTCTGCCAGACAAGGATGGCACCTATCCAGTGTAAATATTACATTTTCAACATTTGGATGGCATTTTGAGCAATATTTCTTATCCCCTGAGAGTGTACACTTTATAAATACAATATTATCTGCAATTCAGAGCTAGGTTGTGGTAGGATATGACTTTATAATGCAAAAGATATTTAAAGATTGCTGTATATGGACTCACTTACTGTAGGGTAAAACTTCTTCCTTTCAGTTATTTTTATTTACAGTGAAAATTACTTAAGCACAGCATCAAACACACTTTTTTTTTTTTTTTTTCTGGAATAGGGAGGATCCAGACATGATTTTAGAGGAATAACTCCATGTGTAGACAAGATCTGTTGCTACTGTTCAGCATAATCCACACTGTGCATATCTTGAAGTGGAAAGCCACATTAGCATCTTTGGGACCTAATATCCTCATTGGACTAAGCTCTTCACTGTGTATATTCCAGTAATATCCCACTAACAGTGCCAGATGCTGACAGAACTCTGTGTTGGAAATAATTATGAAAGTGAGTTGATCCTCATCCATTCCAAGTAGTGGATCTTATAGGAGCAGAAGCTTCTTCTGACATTCACATTCTGTTTTAAATCCTCTTTCCTGTCGAAGGAAAAATGGGCAATATTTGGATGGAGCCCCAAAACAATTTCTTTATGTTTGTTGTTCTAAGTAAAAACAACATAGCTGTTTGAGTAGTCTTGTTAGGGGAGGAGGAACCACACCCAGACACAGCAGTTCTATCACATGCTTAGGCTGAACTATATGCCCTGAGATTGGTGTTTGCAATGAAAAAACCTGACCTATCTTTAACTACCGAAGTATTGCTTGGGACTGTTTTAATATATACCAGATACAGTCCATTAAACTGGAACAAATACAATCCTGAAAATACTAACTTCACATTTTCCTGGTTGTAGGTATTTTTCCGTACTCATTATCTGCTGTTTTGAAAGAATGTCCTTATTTCCTGACTTGGAAGTACAGTGCAATGCATTTGTCTCCTGTTTAGTTTCCCTGCCTTCCCTTCAGTTTGTGGCTCATGTGTCTCAGGCCTTATGTTTACCCACCTTCAATAAAATGTTATCAGCTGCTGGGTGATTGTCATTTGCCAGTTGCTGCCTGTGGATATCCAATGTGCAGGTCTGATAGTCATGGAGCTTGAGTAAAGAGGAAGCCCCACACCCACCTGGCTACAACGGCAAAAAGAAATTGCAGATTTTCATAATGAAAAGCTGGGTAAGGAAATAGCTGGCTTTCAGGCTGGTAGAAGTGCTTTACCATGGTCCTGAAGGAGGGACACATGAGTGTGACTGGCTGGCTCCAGGCTTGTAACCAGAGCTGAGGAGTCCCTGCTAGGGTGGCCGTGGTTTTGCAAGAGCCCATGGAATGCCCCGTGGTGCCCCAGCACAGGCAGCCAGGGCACAGTTCTCTCTGGCAGGGAATCAAGTCTTAACGTTTCCAGCCTTTGTCGCTGCAAAAATAACCTTGGAAATAAGAAGCCTGAGTAAACTAAGGAGCTGGCAGGAAGCTTGGAATAATAGTTCCGAGAAGTGTGAATTGTGCCCATCAAATCTGATACCTTAGAGGCCTGATAACAATGCATTCAGTGCCAGACAATATTAACTATTAATGGCAAGGCCCAGTGGCAACACAAATAACTGGCTAAACTGCTTATCCCCCGGGGGGTGGTCTGTCCATATGCAGAGGAAACACAAACTTCCCAGGGAAAGGGAATTTCCCAGTTTGGTACCAGGACATCTCATTCTTGTCACTCTGCTCCCTTGGTAGCATTGTGTGTTCTGCTGAATCAGCACGCACATGGTGTGCCCTGTGAGGGGGGTGAGATGGGGAATAAGCAGAAGGATCTGGCTTGTGGCCCATATCAGGAGTCAGACATGATAATCTTGGAGGGTCTCTTCAATTCAAGATACTTTGTGATTCTGCAAAAGCAATACAGGATGATGTGGAATGCTGTAGGAAGGACTGATACATTTAGGACATTAAAATTTTGATGATTAGCAAGAACAACAGAACAACAAAATAAGTTACTGAATGACAGATGCCTGCTTTAGCCTTATGAGGTCACGAGGTATGAGTGATGGTAAGGCCAGTAGTCCCATTTTTGTCTGGGAAGGCGGTTTTTTAATACAAATCTTACAGCCAGTGACATCAGGGTACCTTGAGAGTCTAACACAGAAATGAAGCTGAAGTTATGATGTCCTGGGTGTTCTGGACAGTAAAGTCTCCTGTCACTGTTCCTGTAGCAGACAGGCTAAGTAATGAAATGCTACTGAAATGCTTTTGTTCCCTGGGAGCAAAGGCTTAGGATGGATCCAGTCACACTGCCTGGAGCCCCTCTAGCACCCTTCAGTCCTGCCTTGCTCAGAGCTCTTCATAGCACCCACCAAAGCACACACCCACCCCTTCCTCATGGTTTACATATATCAGTCGATTAACCAGTAAAGCCTTTTGGTCAGCTCAAGGCTCCCATGGTTTAGCTGTGAGCAAGGTCAGCAGAATTTTGAAATCAAATTGTAAGGCACATACCTTCTGGTATAGATTGGTATATATACCTTCTGGTATATACTTAAATAAAACTTAAAGTGAGTAAACTATCGACCATTCCCTGCTTACTGTTGTTTAGAACATGCTGCATCTGAGAGCCAGAGCCATCAGAGTAAAAAAGAACAGCTGTAATATCTCTAATGACATCCAGTGCTAGAAAGTTCTTTGAAGTTGCATAGCTGCTATTTCTTCTCTATCATTTCCAAATGCGGGGGGGGGGGGGGGGGGGAAGAGTATCAATGTTAAAAGCACCAGTCAGTCTACTTATTTGGACAATAGTTGTCTGTATCATTTATCCTTATGGTGATCTGAAGTGAAGAGAGAAAGCAGAGAATTTTTTTGATGGTTATAAAACATGCAGCATTTACTTCTGAGACAAAAAAACCAACAAAAACCCAAACAAAACCCACAAAAAAACAAACAAACAAGCAAAAAAAAACACACACACAAAAAAATATCAGCCTGTATAGTATTTGTCAAAGGCAAAAGGCCAACATACTTAGGCATTTCCAAAAGGGCATTTTTACCTCATTATGTATGATTGCTCATGGAGTGCCTGACCACTGGGTGGATCATTGGGCATCTCTAAAGCGCCACCACCATTTTCCAGCATCATCTATTCACCACTGACACTGTCACTTTAAAATCCAACAAAAGTTTGCTGATTTTACTTTATTCTCATTCTTATCAGATCACTGTTATTCCAATAACAAAAGAGGGCCAGAAAGACTATGGACTTAGCCTTAATGAGCTCACTCCTCAGACCTGACTGGTACACTAGGGGCTGCAAGTTGCCATGTCCCTCTTAGGAAGGCCAGTATAGTCCTTTGTGCTCTGCTTGGCCAGTTTTGGCAGCCAGTGTAAGAAAATACCAGTTGGGATGAGTTCTGAGCTCTGAGGTGTGAGGTGGGAGGAGGATGAACCCCAGGGCTGGCAGATGCCCTTCTGAGCTGGATGCTCTGAATGATGCATGCAAGCTCCTCCTGGAGTAATGCCAAGAGTGCTAACACAAGATACCCTACAACCACTGTGCACTGTGAGCACCTAACGCTGCACTTGCCCTCATCAGAGTGTGTAGTGCGTCTGGACCTTGTAACAATCATGACATTCACTCCACAACAATCGTTGTGTTTTATTGGGCATTGTAGATCATTACTTACACTGTGGGAAATGGTAAGAGCATATGCCAAAGGTCAGATTCTGCTTTCTTGGCTTCAATAAGCAGGTTCTGCAGTTGACTGCAGTAGGAAGGTACTTCTCAGCATGAGCAGAGCCAGCAGAAGCCCTGGTTCTGCACTTAGTTCTGCAAGCCCGGTGAACACAGTGTAGCTACACATTGCCACTGGCTCCCATCAAAGGGCTGGGATAGATAGCAGCACATGCCTTGGTGTGTATTGTAGCTGAAATAGTAAGATTGACATACTAGTTCACTGTTTTTATTATTTTACTGTTGCAAAGCACTGAAAGGAGTTTATGGATTTTTTTTCTGGTACTGTCCCACATTTCCCATTTCTTGTATGTACAAGTGCCAGATTATAACACTCAATATCAGGTAACAAATTGTAAATCAAGGGCAGATCTGCAAGAGCATAAAACAGCATGGTAGGTGAAAAACAAATACAAATCTCAGCTGTTACTCTGCTAGTGACAGTGTTACTCTGCCAGAGAAAAGAAAGAATGTAGAAAGAAAACTGCTGACATTTACATGCCCACATAAAAATGCTAAAATACAAAGGTGCTTATGAATATTTTGTAATAAAATCCTGTCTTGATAACAGATTTTAATTTTGTGCTTATATGTGATTTTACTGTGTCCAAACCATTTTCATGAATTGTTAAAGACATTTCCTCTTGTGATTAGGTACAACAAAATTAAACGTTTCTTAAATACAATTGTCTGGAAAAGGGAGTTGTTGGTACACTTTTAAGTAAGTCCCATGACTGACATCTCCAGCATGTTGAAATAAATACACAAGTAAAGCTAATCACTACATGGTTTAAGAGAAGGAATTGCCATAACTTTTATGTATGACTACATTACAATGTTTAGATAAATTGCCTGATGTAGGTCATTAAAGGGGGACCAATTCATTTTTGTCTGCCTTAAAAAGAGCTCAGAAAAACATGATTCCTCATCAAACATCCACTGAAAAGACAACTCGCTGTAATGGACTGAGATAAAAAATGGGTTCAGGAGGGGAACATGCTTCTTTATCTGGTGGGTCCATTATCCCAGTTGTCCTTGACAGCCAGTGAAGAGTCTTGTAAAGTTTACATTAATTGATTTTATTGTTGATCTGCTTGAAATTTTGTACGTGAAAAGGAAAAGAACACCTGAAAAACATGTTGTCAGCCACTTTATGTCGTGTTTAGCTGTACGAAAATGCTGTTCTTCCAGAGATCTGATCACCAGCAAGCTGCAGAATGCTTTACAATTTTTACACATACTTCTCTTTTGTCTAAAGCCACAGAATGTCTGTATTTTACATTGCCACCTCTAGCATTTCTATTTCACCACTGTGGGCTGCAATGTTACATTAAAATAGTGCTGAGCCCACCTACCTCTAACATCTCTTTTCATGAAGCATTTTCTCCCAACAGTGCTGGAGATGGCCTGTAACATAAAAAAATGCTTTCTCAGTACAGGAAGATTACAACATAGGAGATTTCAGTGCAAAACTACACAAAAAAAGACCTTACTATTGGCACATGTTTCTGCCATTTCATTAGCAAAGATGGAAAACTACAGTATAAAGGAAATATCTACTCAGAGGAGACTTTATTAACTTCCTTAACCTCTTTTCTGGTGACTGGTGTTAGAAGTGCTGCAATTACTGACTTAAGGTCTATCTGGTTACCGCTTTAATTTTACTTCTCTCCATGTATTGCTGTCAATAATGCATCCAAATAATCAGCAGAGTAGGATGTTAGTTGTGTTCTGGAACTAATATTACCTGTTCAGAAAAGATTTCAGATATGGCATTGCTAACCAGAGGCGGGCACAATACTCCGCTCAAGTAATGTATTTATCAGAATGTTACATAAACAATTTTTTTTTAATTCCCCAAATGTAATAGAACTCTTTTTGTCTTTAGATTCAACCCTGACAGATCAATCAAGACACTTCTGCTTGTGCAACATTTCTGAATACCTATTACTGAGTTTACAGTGTGTAGCTAGAGTCAAATTTGCTAGTGCTAATTGTCGACAATTGAGGTGATGATTATTTCATCAACAGCAAGCTTGGTTGCTGAGGGTTTGATTTGGAGGGAGCCCAAGTCACTCCTGTCTGCTGATGAAGCTGTTCCACTGTGTTACCCTTCTGTCAAAATGGGTTAACACAGTGCAGCCCATGGCCACGGTGCTACAAGAGTAGCATTTCTAAATGAAAGGTCCTGACAAAAGAGGGGGATGAAATCCTGTCATAGGAAGGAGCTTTTCTTTGCTCACTCCCAGCGAGTTACCCAGCTCACCGAGGACAGCCGTTCCCTGCACGCACACATCTGGCCCAGCCTCTCCTCGTGTAACATCATTCATCAAGTGCTGTCATGTTAGCCTTGCTGCCCACATTCCCCCAGCACGCCACGGAAAACTTTCCTCTCAGCACCTTACATTTCACTCCCTCCTAGGCATCCTTTGTTCACTTTAACAACAAAATGGTGCCATTCAGGAGCTGCAGCAGCATAATTGGTAGTTACACAACACAGTCCTCCAGTCACTGAGAGGTCTGCGAGTGCATGGTCAGGCTAGGATTGCTGCAGTGTCATTCACTGCTCCAAAACGTGCAAAATAATATTTTCGTGATGCGTTTCGTCCCTGTGATTTCAAGAAAGCTTTGTAAATATTCATTCTCTCCATGTACATACTTAGTGAAGCTGGGTAGTATTAAGTCTCTGTGGAATATGAGAGAATAAAAACATGATTACACTTGTCTCATTGCTCCTGTATAGATGCTGTGAACCCTGGTGGCCAAAAGTACTATTTCTGCTCTTTGAACATAATTTCAGATTTTTCTACTTCATAGTTCAGTCCTGACAGCAAAGTACGCCAGTGTATTGCAAATTTATGACTTTTGAGACCAGACTCATGCAGATGGAGGTGTTCTGCTGCTGGTGAAATGGAAGGCTGCAAGGGCAGTGCCTCCCAGGTATGACATCCATGGAGGAAGCATGGGCAGGACCATCAGGCAGCCTGTGCAATTCATAGGTTGGGCCACTCCTCAAAGGGTGATATTTTAACTTTTATTTTTATTGCATTTTTATCTGTTGAGTACCTGTCTGAAGCCATTTTTAACAGGCTTCCATCACTTACACTTAGCTCATTATCAGTGAGGACAAGGGGAGAAGCTCCTTACTTGTGTACTTTAATACACACTCCAGTCAGTTCAGGAGTAGGTAGATAAGGGAAATGTGAGGTACCTGCAATCTCCTGATCCCTTTTACCCCATTGTGGTTATTGTGGTTCTGGAAGGGTTTTTTTCTTTTTCCATTTCCATACACATTTACCAATTTCATCTTCTCCAACTACCCCTCAAAGCCTGGGTTTTGCCTCTGCCTTATCCAGCACCCTTGCCCCTGCTCCTTTCTCTGCTGTCTTTTCTAGATGATTACATTAGAGTATCATTCTCCAAAAGAAAAGTATGTTATTTTTTTTCTTAATTTTCTCCAACACACCCCATTTGTCTCCTCAGTCATCACAACTCCTATCTTGTCAGGCTCAAATCCTTGGCACCATCATTAGGTATTTGCTTTCTCTTGCCAGTATCTATTCCACTACTCAGTATTATAGATAACCTTCCCCTAGGTATATCTGTTTTCATCTCTTTCTGTACATCTTCTTCTCGCTGTTCAAACTATGGAGTGACTCTGCTTTATGCAGACTTTTCTTGACATGGTTCTGTGTTTTTAATGAGATCCACCTCAAACAGTCATTTAAAATATAGGCATGTAGTCAGATAGAGCAGTAGGTCTGTCAACCTGTGAATCACCTGGATCAGTCTTTGAGTTGAACAAATTGCAATTAACTCAAAAATAATAAGCTGTTGAGGTTTACTAATGGAGACCCAGCCACTTCTGCCAGCATTACACTGTAGATGAACAGAGCATGGGCTTGTTCAAACCCCAAATTAACCTACGTATTTCAGAAGAAAAATGAATTGTTAAGGATCTATGTTCTTTCCCCAGTATTTGACATGCAACAATACTGTGTCACTGTGCCCTGAATATCTTGCTGCTTGCCTGTGACACAGTCTACAAGGCACAACGGCTGTGAAATGTGGATCCTTCTGAGACATTTCGTGCTTGTCAGGTTGGCAACCGATTTGTGCTGGTGATGAGACTTGTCTGAGTTGCAGGGCATTGCAGGCCTGTTTCTGTTTACATTGCCAGCCCATTTGCAGCCAGCTGTTCTCCAGCAGGAGACAATGTTAAAGCAAACACACACATGGAAATTGTCTGTAATAATTAAGATCCCAAGGCAGCAAGTCCCTTAAGCACATGCTTAACTTCGTTTAATCAGGTGACCAGTCTAAAGCTTCTCCTGAAATGTCTTCTACAGTTGTCCAACCTATTAAAATTTCTTCAAAGTGAGAAAAAAATTAATTATTTTGGTCTTCCATGCGTATGTCATCCAAAAATGCCCACATGGCTTCAGAGTGGGAATTTTCCTGCAGCTGTTTCAAAATTACTTTCATATTTTTGATTCCTCCCGCATTGATTCTTTGACAGTACTTCTGCCTGCCAAATTCTCAATTTGTTGATAATTTCTCTTCTCACTCTTTATATCTTTTGTTATTTAAAAATAAAAGAAGACTCTTCATTCATGACAATAAAACCATTTATGTATCCTATCTCTGAACCCAAGATACCAAGGCTTATGTGCTTTGTGGGAATAAATGTGCTTAAAAAAATGTCTTTGAACATTATCATCTTGGTCATTATCATCAGTATTTAGGAGAAGAGCTTCCCCATATTTTTTTGGTGTGCATTAGGAGACTAAACGTTGTTGATATGCAGAAATGGAAATAGATATCTGTAGCAACTAATAGTCTTGGAGGAAAGACTATTATCTATTAGACAGATAAAGCCTGATCTGAAGTAATAAAAGGTCTTAAGAGACATGACTTATAAAGTAGACATAGGCAGTCATGGACAAACATTTCTCTGAGAGACAACCCTGGTCAGACCATCTTTCGCTCCTCCTTCTTGCAAATTCCCTATTTGGGTCTGCCAGGTGAAGCAGTTTGGTAAAACAGAGTTGCCCCTGTGGAAGAGAGGCTTTGGTGGGTTATAAGGCTGCAAAGACACAGAACAAAACTGTCAGCTCTCCCCAAAAGGGTGCCACTTGTCAGGGACACCAAAACAGAGGTTTGGTGCACCTGGGCAGATCTGAGCTGCCTGCAGTACAAGCAGGCTCACTGGAGCATAGCTGGAGCTTTCAGCTAGCACAATCCTGAGCTCTGGGTAGTGTGCTTCTGTCTTAAGCAGTGGAAAGAAAAACTATCAGTAGTTTTAGAGGTGAAATTTTCTAAGAGGAAGAAATTTAAGAGTCTGACCAGCCTTCACTGCAAAGCTTTCCTGGCCATTACTGCTCTGACTGGAAGTTTGTCACAAACTTGAGGTAAAAAAGCAAATACAAACCTCATGACAGTTTTACACAACTTTCTCCACCATGTTTAATTCTTAGCCTGCTACACAATGTGTACATGGAAAATACTGCTTCTCAGGATCTAAGTATCAAAAACTTCCTCATCCCAAAGCTTGCCTCAGACAGCTGTATGCAAGCCAAAACCTCCTGCTTGGACATTGGCTCCCATGCAAAAACAGAGGAGCTAAGCTGCTCCTCTCCCCTCCTCACATGGTGGTCTGAGGAAATACCAGAGCCGACATCTCAGCACCACACCCTGTGCCTCTGGAAAATAACCCATGACACCAAAAATAGGGAAAAAGGCTCCAAAATGGTTAGTGCCAAATGCCATTAACCTGCTATCGACAAGAATCTGCACCATTGCACGACAACAGAGCAATGTTTCTGTGCATGACAAAGCATAGTGGAGCCATCTGCTCTCAGTGTGTGGCCTGACTCTTGGGCTGCAAGAGTGTCTGAAAAATTTGTTGCACATTTCTGGAAGTCCCATCTCTACTGCAGATGTTTCCATCTGTACAGTAATGTGGGGCTGCACATCTCGCACACCATAGCATTTGCAGTTTCTTCTTAATCTCTTTAGTGGGTGGTTCTAATCATGCTGGTTATCATTTTCAACCACCATCCTTCCCCTCATGACTGGCATGGCATGAGATACATTCATGGCAGTAGTTTATCTCTGCAGCAATGTCAGAAGCCCTCAGCATTCTGAAGCATTGCTATCAGAAAGAAAGGACATGAGTGTTCCATTGCTTCCTTTGAGGGGCTGTAGCAGTGGCGTCACTGTGGCAAGGGGCCAAGAGAGGGTTGCTGCTTTCTGTGAGTGAGATCCATTCATGTGCTTTGGCCCCCAGAAGAGCCATGCTGGGGATGGTGCACACTTCTGTAGCTCCACACTGTCCTGTTGCTCAGGGCACTGATCCCTCTTCCTGCTTAAAGGGAATCTCAAAGAGCAATGCGGGGCAAATCCCCAGAACAGAGAGCTGAACAACAGCAAAGAAACTGAATTTCAATGCTGTGGAGGATTTTCCCTCGCAAAGCCACATAAAAATCATAAAAATTGAATTCTAGACATTAGGAACTCTTAGCCAGCACTTTTAGACACTGGATACTTATTATCATGTCCACATTGTAGGGGTTTTGATAATCTATGATGTAGCATAGATAAAGTCACAGAGACTTTACCTACGTGCATTTATCATTCTGGAAAGATCATGTCTATTAATCACAGATAAGAGCACAGCCTATTGTGTCCCTGACAATTAGAGCTCTCTGCCAGCAGAGCAGACACAAATGCTAAGATGAACGGAATGTGAAGTCTCTTTACAGGGTTTGGGTTGTTTGGGTTTTTTCATAAAAGCTTGTACATGCTATAAGCAGGGTGTTGAATTTTTGTGGTGTTCTGTAAGTGAAACTTCAGCAGGGAATGGAGGGCAGATACCTGTTTCTAGCTGCTGCAAAGATACGCTGCAATTTGCAGTAGGGTTGGAGGGTTGCCTTGTCTTTGTAAGCTGCGCTAGAGAGAGCTCACAAAGCCCAGGCTTGAATATACAGGAGCTGGCATGACACCCCAGCACTGAGCACATGCAATTCCCCACTTTTGGAGGTGAGGGGAATGACCTGAAGGAGAGCAAGAACCTTTGAGGGGGGAAAAAACCCCACCTTTGTAAAACGTTAGTAGAAAGAGAAACTGTAACAAAGAAATAGCAAAGGGAACAAATAAATGGCTAGACAGATCGTAGAAGTGATCCATGGTTCTGCAGGTCTTGATATGAACTCTTTGAGTGTGTTGGCCACTTCCCAGGCAGGTCTCACCTGTTTTAAGTCTGTGACTCTTCTGCTAGGCTGGACCAAGGCTGCCTATTCTCTTTTATCCATGTTTTCTAAGAAACTTTTTGTGACAAAGGAGCCATTGAAACTTTCCCTTGAAAATGTCTCATTTTGACAAATAAGCATGAACACATTATCTAATCAGAAAGTCCCCAGCAATGGAAAACAATCTACCCATTTATGCCTGAGCAAGATCAAACCTTCCAGCATTTGGTTGTGTATTTCACAATTTCATTTCCACTTTGTCTAGATAAATAATAGTACAAAACAGTATTTTTACTGGGGTTTTTTGTGAGAACTTCTTCATGTGGCTTTGCTACCTTCCCATGTATTAAGCTAGTTTGAAAAAAAGAACTGATTTTTACTGAAGTTCAATTTATTTATTCCTTCTGTTGGACTCTTGTACACTCTTGAGGGCAGATCTCTGATCTTCATCTGTGAAGCATCTAATACGTAAGACTGTAAAGCATTGATGCAGAAACTTGGAAAACTGCTTTTGTTTTTTGTGGTTCCCAGTGCAAGGGATCCAGGTCACAAATGTGTTTTTCAGGGTGGGGGCAGCTGATGGTACATGCTGGGAATTGGCACCTGGGAATCCTGAGGCAGCTCTGGAGTACTCTGGGCTCCCATCAGAGCCATACCCTTCAGTGTCCCTTCCATGAGAAGATGAGTGAGAAGCTGGGATAAGAAAATCCGAGCACATCTGGGTCTCACCTGCAGGAGGCTCCGAGATGGCTGGAGCAGGCACTCCCACCGCTGGGTGCACATTCCAGACGTACCCTGGGTCTCCTCTCTCAGATATGGCCTAAGGGGCTGCTTCAAAGCAAATAATAATTTATGATAGCAGCACATACATCTGTAAGAATAACATGTTCATAATAATTAATATATGCTTTCAGGGTGATTCAGCAGCCATAAACAGCATTTTAATTTGCTTCTTAATTTCCCCAAAGAAGTTAGCTGCTATATGAGAAATCCAAAGCAGTGTTTTTCAAGCCCTAGCAAGATATACAATCCTGCAAACAAGACAAAAATTGCTCCCATTTTTTTCTTATAAACTGATTTGTAATTTATTTCTGTCAATGTTCTGAACTCTGAGTGAGCTTGGTGCTGGAAGACCAGAGACAGAGAGCACATTTTAAGACTATTTCGTTTTTTGAGTTTTATAAGTTTGAAGAGAAATAACACTTATTCTTGGTTGCTATATATTTCCCCTATATTTCTTTTCCAATCAGCTGGGTTTTCTGCAGAAAACAGAACTCTTCTTTTTTCACCCCTTTATAGAAGGATTTGTTTCTATTTTAATTCAGGAAGGCTGCCATTTGGAGAGAGTGGAAGGTCTAAGAGGAAGACTGCAGCATGTGTCATGGGGCAGTTGTGTATATTGTAGCACTTGTTCAGGAACCAGAAGTATGAGCCTTGGCTTGCTCAGCTACTCAAAAGGCGTTGAAACTCCTCTAGAGATAAAGCAGATCTGTGTCTGGAACAGTGCATTAACATTTTTATTAAAATATTCTTTCACTGTCATTGTGTTCAGGGACATGTTCACTAGCACAGGCAGACGTACAACTAAAAACGTCTGAAAATACAGCAACAAAATATCTAGGAACTACATCAACAGGCAACTCACTTCACAGGCCACCTAGGAGACATCAGATGCTAATGATCTTGAGCCTTTGCTGAGGTGATGTAGTAGAGTAGGTCATTGAGTTGAATGAGTAGAATTTACCCAAAAGCACTGATGTGATTAGAGAACATAAGCATTGCTAAAAATATAAACTGAAGTCACACATGGGGAACCAACAAATAATTTGCATCCTGAAATATGAAACTCTTTTCACCCCACACACATGCTTTTAAATGGCAGTGCTGGATAGAGATGCTCCAGTATCGACCTCATACAGTCAGCACCCAAAACTAAAAGCATCACATGAAGCCGGTGCCTTGGCTTGCACTTAGCCCAGAGTGACATCATTGTGCTACAGGCAGAACTGAGATGCTGGGTGTAGTGGAGACATCTTCAAGAGAGGAATTTAGGAAGTCTCTTCTGCAGCCATGATGCTGACAGTGGTAGAGTTGGCCAGTGATGTAAAGACCGTGTGCCGTGGAAATCAAGGAAAGACAATCGGCCAGAAGTAACTGATTTGTGTCCAAGTTGTAGTATCCCCTGCTGCATAGCACAGGAATAAGTTCCTGGGTAGCCAGTGATACCAGCTACATTTTTGTTGAATAAATATGCTTTTAGAAACACTCTGGAGCTCCACTACACTCTGCCCTGTCAGTTCTTCCTCCTACTGTGCCCATCTTCAGCCTTTTGTTGATGTTCTTCCTTGTGCTACACTTCTCCCAGATTGTACTGGGAAAAAAAGTGGCATCTCTGTTCATATAGCTTGAGTTTCTCTACCCTTCTGAAAAGAAGGAAAGAAAGAGCGGAGTATTAGAAAAGCCTCAGGCTTGTTTTGATGTCAGTAAGAGTTTCGCATAAGTTAAAACAGCAGTCCCACGTATAGAAAAAACTATCTATGAAACTGTTTTTATAAACAACATTTTGTAAATGTTATGTAAGCTGAACTGATCTGCAATACCTAAACTTTTCATTGCTTTTCATGGCAGAGGGAAGAAGATATTATAAATATGTAAAATAAGGCACTAGTACATTAACATAAATAACTAATAAATTGTAAAGCCTTGTAGAAAGCAGAAAACTGTTAATGGAATAGTGCACATTTGTTGATTCTTGGAGCAGACACTGGCCATACATCATGCACCAAAGCAAGTGCTAAGAGCATCAGCACATAACAGCATTATTTAAACTTCTTTTATGGGAGAGATTAAATAGTCATTAAAGCAGCCCACACTGAGTCACTGGTTCCGTTTTCTGTTTTCTACTTTTTGTTTGCATACAAGAGACTATCACAGGATTTGGGGTTTTCATTAGTACTTATATCCTTAAAGCAATTACCTTCATGGCAGTTGACCACCAAATTATGAATAATGAAAACCGCCCTTCCAAAAGGACCAGCCTAAAGATCAGAAGCATAAGATTCAGTAATTCCATTGGATCATCCTGCCTCACTTAAGCTTGCCAGACAACCTTGGGAAAGGATTATCATGTGGTCTGTTATTCCATTTCTTTTCTGCTTTGACCAATAGATATTACAATGGGCAAAAGGTGGTGCCAACTCCTGGCCCACAAGAATTGACCCGAACCCATCAACCATTGCATGTAGAGCACTAAATACAGAGACGAGATAAACAATAATTACTGTTGGTCACCCTAGTCTGGCATGGACTTGAATGGAGTAAAAGACATAGACAAAGGCACATGATGATTAAAGCTCCTGCAGAGGTTTTTATTTTCAAAAATATGGATTTGTATGTGAAGACCTTGATTCAAGCATTTTCCCCTGCATGTTTCTGCAGCTCATGGGGTTACTCACATTCTTAAAACTAAGCTGAAATGGAAGCCAAAAGTTATCACTCACATAAGCCTTCCTCCGTGCAGCATTAGGGACACCAGGAACAAAAGGTAACCCATTCTTCTGAGGAGGAAACTATTAAATCCCAGACATCCAGCCAGGGCATGGGGAAAGCGAAGCGCTGTAGCTGTGCTCTGGTATATGCTGCAGCTTTGTCAATTTGGCCCTTCCTTTTGTTTTAAGGAATGAAAATACTTTGGAGCCAAGTTAAAGGGATGAGTTGCAGATTGAAAGTCCTTGGGTTGTTGGTGCTCTTTATGCCAGATAAAACAAATAACAGAGCTCGATGGAATGGAAATCTCCATAGTCTGCCATACATTGAATTTGTTTATAGTTTACTTGGCGGAATTTTTTTTCCCCTTGGACAATAAATGGACTTTTAAGCTGAAAGTTAATTTTTATATTAAAAAAGCTCTCGCTGAAAAAAAAAATGGACAAATTAACAGCAATGAGCACTTTCACACGGGAGAAAATGAATCATTAACTGTTCTTTTGCCATTGTAGAAGAGCCCGTTTTTGGCTGGTCCTCAGAGAGTCCAAGGATGCTTATAATACAAGCCACGTTTAGAAAAACTTCATTGCACAGAGAAAATTCCAGGCTTCAATTTTCTTCTTGAGAGAGTTCAGTAGTGGCTTTATTCTCTGCGTGCGTGTATGTGTGTGTGTGTGTGTGTGTGTGTGTGTGTGTGTGTGTACACAAAATTAGGTTCTAGCAAAGGGAAAGTGCATTTATGCAAAAAGCAATTCATCAACCACTTCTGTGCTCAGAATTCACTGAGGTAATTTAGATACTTTAATGGCAAGGTAGTTTAGGTAAGGTATGCAATAAATGTTTCCCCCAACCCCTTCAAACAGTTAGAGTAATGGAAAATGTGCACTCTAAATGAATCTTTTCAGTAAAGTAATTCTTGTTTTAATTATTTATCAGTTAGAAAATATGAAATATAATGACATAGCAAACTTCTCTGGAACCTCTTTTCATGTTGAGGGAGCACTCTTACATTAGCTGGAGTTTTATGCAGGCTGTAACTAGAAGGCTAACATAATGCAGTGTGTGGCACTAATCTGTTTCTCGTAATATTAAATGTGCAGCAAGCACCTATCACAACGAGGAGACCCTTTGGATCTATTTGCAATATTTTCACTATGGCCTTGACCTTAGTGATGTCAGGCATATATTACATCTCCACTATAATTTACTATTGACATCATGGATTAAATTTGTTGTTTCAGCTAATGCAACAGAGCAAGCAAGGTAGATTGTGAAACAAAGCCAGCTGCTGAAATACGAGGGTTGTCAAGTATAAATTTACAAAAGATATTCAGACTGAGCACAGAAGACAAAAATAAATGGACAGAGAAGCTGTTTTTGACAGACTGCAAAGGGCTAGAGACTTAAACTTGAGCATTGTAAATCCAAATGTCACAAAACACTGCCACAGAATGTGAGACATGTCTATTTCTCAGGAATATAAATGGTGATATGAAACCAAACTTTCAAGATGCTGTGCATTTTTGAAAAGTCTATCACTATCTCCTGATAAGAAACTTAGTGATCTTTTCCTCTTAGCCTTAAAAGAAGGAAATTCATCATTTAAATTCAGTGACCAACATAACAACTGTATTTGGGGCAGGTAGTTTATAAAAATAGCAAAAGATAAAAAAGCTTTGTATAGTTTTCTGGATTTCTAGAAAAAATATATTAAGCTGCCTGATATGTTCTCTTGGTGGAATTTAGCCAATCATATATAATTAATTATTTGGGCATTCATATGGACGGATGGTAGTTTTCAGCTGTCATGTGTCTGTGGAAGAACAGTGCTATATAAAAATAAAATACTTTTTTTATTTTCTAGGTGTTATCTCAGTCACATAACTGAGGGTGGGTTCTCTTGCCAAGGCTTTACTGTGGTTCCCAGAAAGAGGTACTGCCTGACCACCTGAGAAAGCACTCAGTAAACAGAGACAGCCACGGAGCAAGGTGGGCAGCAGTGCTTGTGCAGGCCTGCAGCTGCGGCTGGGGAGCATCCTGCAATGGCCTCGGCTTCCAGATTCTCACATCACAAAGCCAGGAACTGAGGCTGAAAAAAGAGGCACAGCACGCTGGCCAAAGTCTCCACCTTGGAGACTTCCAGCTCCATGCTTGACTCAGCACCAGGCGTGCTCTTTCTTATTTCTTTGCAGCTGAGGGAATAAATCTAACCGAGGAAATTAAACTCTGACTCCATGACCTAAATAAGTTGTCAGCACAGATTTAAAAGGAACATATCATAGTCACAGGGCCATCAATGAAGCAACTGTGGGTTCTACCAAAATATAAACAGAGGGCACTGTTTCAGGATAAACGCAGAGATGGGAATGATACCTTTCTGTGTGACACTTGGAATATCTCCAAAACAGCTGCATTTTATGAAACCCTTTCTTCCAGTGCAAATCCAGTCATGGCGTGAGTGATGGGATGGCTACCTCTAGCAATTGAACAGCAGAGGAGGTTAAACAGTGGCTAGCAACAGCAGGGTTTGTTTTGAAGGGGCTCATGTCTTGTGTTGGGTTTTTTCACTACTCAAAAGGCCTAATCTTAAGTAAAAATTGGGATGGGTTAAAGCAAGGTTTTGACACATGACTAAAAGCAGTGTTAAGACAAATGGTCTATAGCTCTCTCCTATTGTGTCAAAGATGCTGTGGAAGATGATCAATGTAGGCCAGACCCAGAGAGATTCCACGCTCCACTCCCTGCAAGCACCTCTGTGGAGCAGCTCGGATACACTGTGCTGCAATAGGTAAGAGCAACAGCATGCCACATGAGCTTAGCATTAATTTTGATTCATTTTGCAGGTCAAGCATGAAATGCCTTTTGTAGTGCTCTCTGGCGCTAAACGATTTACACCAGTTTAGAATTTTCCAATCTTAGCATCAATTATTTGTGACAATTTCAGATAGCTATCTAATTTTGGCAATGCAGTATTCATACTTAGGACTTCATTCCCTATATATTGATTTCCTCTAGGCTCTGCTTTTTTCAGAAAATCTTTTACACTGGTACACCTGGTTAGCAGATGTGGCTTGGCTATTATATGTGATGCAATTAATCTGGAAGGCTGGCGTCACAGGACTTTCCGTGATGCTGTGGCAGCATTATTGTGATTCATTAGTGTCACTTCCTCAGCAAGTTGTAATTGGCAGTGCATATTGTTTCTGTAAAGAATCAGTCACTGTGGTGGTAGGAAAAAGAATGGCACGTTTTCTTTTCTCAGGAAAACAAAGGTTATCCTTGTTTACACATCTAGTGCAAATGTAAAATGAACAAGCTCCATCCTTAATTTGCCTCTTCTACCTCGCTGGAAAGCCTAGGTGTTAGAGGATGGCGTTGAGATGCATTCACCAGACTAAAAGTGTTTCCTATTATTAATGGCTGGAGGAGCCCTCTGTGTAATCAAAGGGCACAGCTGCAGTGATATACGGCCAGTGACAAACGGAGAGATCTTTCCTTCTCAGTGCTACAAGCTTGCCAGCTTGCAGCCAGCAACTTCCAGCGCTGTATATCTGCAAGATAAATAGCACGAGATATGAATATACGCAGTGCTTACAGTCTTGAAAAGTATTGTTATATCCCCCACATACAATCATTCTAAATATGACTTGAATGCATTTTTCACAATTTCAGAGCTATTCTTGCTGTTTGGAAATAGATACAGTTTCTGAGCAGAGATTTAAAACCCTCTAACAGCGTGGCTTTCGGAGGTCTGGTTTGGAAGCGGATGTTGTACAGCTGATGGTGTCAGCAAAGCAGCTTTCATGAGATTCATTGCTCTCTTTTGCAGTGACAAGCAGCACTGAACTTTTCAGTGAAAGGAATCAACTAAAGGATATACAAGAAATCATTTTTATTTTTCTGATGGATCTATGACAAAGCAATTTAAGGAAGGAACTCATTCTCTTCAGTATGTGTGTATTTAAGAAAAAGACATGTTAGCATCTTTTTTTGTAGTTGTTTCTAGTCACATTTTAGTCCTTTTGTTTTACAAAAAAGTATATTCTGTGTAGCACCATTTCCTTAAGCTAAGGATGTATCTGAACTGAAACAAAACTGTAAAGCTAAATAGGGAGCAATTGCAAATGAAAAGTGAAGCAAACAAAGGTTCTTGGCAAATAAAAAATTATGTGCCCTTTTGCCTGGTTTGCTGTTGGTATAAGTGGGTCCAGCTTTCCACAAAGATGAAAGCAAAGCCACCAGTGGGCAAGGGCTGCCCTTCCACGGCACCGGTGTCAGGAGGGTGTCCCCACGCACACACACGCACATGCAGGCACACAGGCACACGTACACACGGAGGAAGTTGGTGCCGCTCTGTGACCTCTCCATGAACTTTCTAGGAGATGCAAGGATCAGTCAAGAAGCCAAAGGTCAGTATTCATGCTGATCACAAGCAAAAATCAGTTTTAACCAGTCACTGGAAGAGTGTTTCTGCCCCTTGAGCTAGCAAAATACTAGTAACTGCATTTTGTATAGTGGAAAATTGACTCAGTCAGTGTTTAGTGTCTCAGCATGGCTCAGTGTTGCTGCACTCATTTGACAACTTGTTAGAAGCTATGTTCACTTTTCCCCTGTAATATATCTGTGCAGGGCAAAGATGGAGTTAAATAATATGGAGGAAGTGGCAAAATGTGAGAAAAATCTGGGAATTCAGAGTGAACAGTACCACTGCTGGTGTTCGTGAGACACAAAAGTATGAGCTGAAGAAAGGAAATTACATGTTGATTGCCTATGAAGAAAAACATTGAGTTAAAGGCAAGGCAACAGTAAAGGAAGTCTGCAATTTCAGTTGTAATTGACTTGTCCAGCCTCTCGCACAGTACTTGGTATCAGATTATACCACAGTGGTATCTTTGTTTAAATCAGAGTTTAAAAAAAAAGAGAATCAGAATGAAATATACAAGTAATATAATCCTACTTTCAGCAGGTCAGAAGTGAAAACAAATGTGGTGATTTTGCTTCTGCTGTAGCCTCAGGTGGACATTTGCCCAAGTGACAGCATACAAGATACATTTTAGCACAAAACTCCCATTGACTGCAACAGGACCCTGATCGAACCCAGACACAGCAAGTGCTGTATCCTAGAAGAAGCACAAACCTCTACCATATGAGTGTCTGTACTACAGCAGGGTGGGAGGACCTTGTTCTAAGAAATGAGTTATTAGGAACATTATTTTGTTTCCCTTTGCTTTTCTCACTGGCACAGTCTAATAAATTAATAGTTACGTTCCGCTTAGGAAAAATGAGGAGTGAAGCTCAAGAGATGAAGTTACAGAGATGTGAAATTTTGGTTATGGATTGGAAAAGGATACCTTGAGTTTTTAACAATGTACTTTAATAACTGCGAGTGGTTCATGAATACGCTTTTATCTAACATATTAAGAAATTTCTCAATATATTCTTTAACTCAGAAAGTTTTCCAAGTAAAACAAGGCAAAAGGAAAAAAACATAAAATACTTTTCTGATATTGGCTTATTGGTGATTTCGATTATTTCTCCTGCTCATTCTTTTTTAGAGTCGTCTGGATTATTCTGACCACTTCCACACATCTTTTGACTCCTATAACAAATTATTTCACCAATAATTGCTCACTCTGGGGCTAGTTTTACTGTGCTTTCTTTTGTAAAAAAAAAAAAAAGCAAACAGAAAGCAAAACAAAACAGTTGGGTTCGTTGTCTGTTTTTTGCACTAGAATATGAGTGAAAATGTCTCTGCAAGACCCAAACACTGCAGCACTTCCTGTCCTGTCACTGAGAACTGAAGTGCCTTTCAGAACAGGGTCAGGAGCAGCCAGGAGCACTGAGGGTGCTTTGTGCCTGCCCGAGCAGTGGGAACGCAGCTCCTCACAGCTGGGAGCTCCCACCTGGACCAGAGCTGGGCTGAAGCTTCCAGCATCTTCATGAAGGGGTCTGGGGACTATGGACTCAATGGTAACTCTAGATGAGGCTGGGGATAGTAAAGCAAGGCATAAATTAAACAAGTTCAGGGCAGGCAGTATTTAATATAATAATACAGGGAGGACTTATAGCCAGGGCTACTCTTCTGTCTCCATTGCAGAGGAGAATAATGGGAAATCCAATCTTTTAATTCTTCTGCAACTATTTTAACTCCTTTTAAAGTCCTTCTGATGATTTCATTTACTTCATACTTGTGCCAGCACTTCTGTGTGTGGGAGTGCTCGTAGATCCTGAAATGACTGTGGAGCCTCTTCTTGTTCCATCAGCCAGTAGAGAAATATTACCCAGCAGCAAATAAATGGTACTGCCCAACTTTGACTCGGGTATGAAAGCATCTTGCCAGGGAACACTCTGATCCACATACACTGGCTTTTTTTAAAAGCTGGAAGAGTCTGAGAGGACTATAAAAGAAGCTAAAGTCATGCTAATGTTTTAAAATGGTAAACGTGATAAATAATAGACATTCAACCTATTAAGATGAAAAGAGGCATCATCCCAGTCTTGGAAGCTTAGCATTGGAGACAATCAGTACATAATTAAATGACGGCAGCAGAACATTCATCTTGGCACATTTTCTGGGAAGTTAAGTCTTGTCAGACAAGTGTGGTCTTAGCTTTTTTGATGAGATAGCAAGCTCTGGTGACAAAGTTAAAAATCCCAGCAAAGCTACACAGTCACATTGAATGGACTAAACTCAAACCATGGTACTGAGTAAATGGGAATGGAAAGTCACCATGCTCTGTTGAGGCCTCACAGGCACTGCTCCTTGTTCCCCTCCTATTCTACAGCTGATAGCAGCAGCAAGGCAGGGGCAGGGACACACCGCCCATACAGGAGCCACAGTCCAGTGACAGGAACCACAGTCAGCCAAAATCCACACATCCCAGACAAGTCCAGAAAGCCAAGGCTGCTCTGGGGTCAAGCAAGGAAGTCAGGTCAGCAAGGCCAGGTGGGGCTTGGCACAGTAAAAGGCAGGCACAGACACACCTAAAATGTAACTTCAGCAAGGACCAAGGGCAAAAGCCTGATCTTAAATGCAGCTTGCAAGCCACTGGGCAAAAGCCTCACAACAAGGCTTTCTCCAGATCATGCAGCTCTTTCTCACAGCCTGACTGCTTTCATAGCAGCTCAATCCAGGGTTCCACAACTGTGTGGCATTAGAGCAGCCCTGGAGAGCAGCAGCCAAAGCCATGGCAGGGCTGAGGAGAAGAGCTTGCAGAGCAGCTCAGAGCCTCAGCTGGGATTTGGGAATAATGGTAGCTAAACAAAGGAACACAGACTTTTAATGCAATATACAGAGGAGGATGTAAAGGCAAGAAGGTACACAGCTCCAACTGGATTTCAGAAGGGGCTACCATACCTGCAAATAGGATTAGTGAAAATGCTTATGGGAATATTGGATTGGTTCTTGTAGTACATTATGACACTAAAGAAAAAGCTTTAAAAAACCCCCAACATTCAAAGAAAAAAAGAGTCAGGAAAACATGCCTTAATCTCTTGAGGTTATCCAAGAAGGAGTTAAAAAGTGACTTAATCAAAGTCTGCAGGTATCTACATAAGGAAGAGATTTCTGATAACAAATAGCTATTTAGTCTAACAGAAAAAGGCACAATAAGATCCAATGGTTGGAAGCTGTCGTACTTTCTCTAGCATGGGCCATTAATCATTGGAACAACCTACCACAGGATGTGGTAGATCATTTGATGTCTTTAAATCAGGACTGCATCTTACAAAAAGAATTCCTTTTCTCAAACAGAAAATCTGCATCTGATGCAGAAACTGAATTGTGCAAGGACTGAAGTGAAAGTGTTTAAAATATATTAAAATAAAGAAAAACAGATCAGTGGGAAAATAGTAAAGACAAATAAGTGAGATGTTACAGAGCAGCATAACAAATTCCTGTGCCTTCGTCACTAAAACTCACACAGCTGTTTACAAGAACCAATTTATGGAAAATAAGCAGAGAAGGGAAAGGAAAAAGGTATTCTTTCTAAAATATATGCCTTCTATCCTTTAAACACAGTGTGAAAAGGACACTTTTTCCTTGAAGTTCATCTGGTGGCATTCTGACTGCACATGGTGATGGGCTGTTATTTATGAAGCATGGATTCTTGGGCATGGTTAAAAAATACCAGTTGGCATTCTTTCAGTTAAATCCCATTCCTTTGAGGTGAATTTAATCATGCCTGAAAGATATCTGTAACACAGAAGCACTTGGAGTTTCCTACAGAGAAAAAAGGAAGATACCAGCCTGTGGGAGAGGATACAGCTCTTACGTCAAAAAAGGCAAACAGATCGGGTGCAATTCCAGGCTATACTTTTGAGTTCAGACCACCTAAGTTTATAGTCAGAGCTCCCACGAGGAGGGACAGGAGCACATGAGGATATTTGCTACTTGTTATAGTTAATAGCACCAAACATTTATATAATTCTAGTGCACTGCTTTGATAGGAACTTCTTTGTGCTGGGAGCTGCACAAACAGAAGAGAAAAGGGCAGGGAGCAGACAATCCATGCATAGGAAGAACGCTGCAGCCCAAAGCCTCCAGCAGCCTGCACAGAAAACTTGAGCTGGTCTTTCAGAGATGCTGCCATGACAGAAAAAGGACTCTGGTTTCCTGCCTGCCTTGACCATGCATGAAAAGTCTTTCTCTGAGATTTTATTTATGATTTTAGCCTCTGATATGCAAACAGCTGCTGGATTAAAGTGTATGCTCCAATTCACTGGGCTTTTCATGATCAGAGAATAATAGCAAAAAGCTGGATGCAGAGATTATGCTGGCTTTGCTCCACCTGTCCTTTGGGATCCAGTAGTCATGTCCCAAACCCTTCTGTGACCTAAGCATATGTAATACATGTAGCACAGCTCAAGACAGCGCATAAGGAAATGCAAATACATAGGAATATACCTGCGAATGGATTCTCTAATGCATGCCAAGGCACACAGCGGCACAGCTGTGTGTGTGTGCTCTGGGAGTGTGCGTGTGCACCCCATCCCCTGCTGGAACAGCACCGATTCCCAGTTTAAACTGGCCCCTCTCTGGAGCACGTTGTTCATGCCTGTACTATTCCTGGAAAACCTGCTACAGTATAAATAAGAATCAGTTGCAACAATTCAGTACAGTTCCTACTGTCGAGTCTTTAAATTCATTAGCCATTTCACATACTTTGCCATTTACATTGTTGGATCAGTTCTCTTTCCATAAACTTATAAAAACAAACAATTAGTTAAGAAAATTTCTATGGCTTTTCTCCCCACACAAGTAATTTTTAGCCTTCCTTTTTCTAAAGCCTGCTCTTGGGCTGAGCAGCATTTTTACCCCCTGGGGTCGGTGTTTCACCAGCGATGGTCGCCAGATGAGGCTGTTTGAGGCTGACACAAAGTACCATCTCCACAGAGGCTGAACGTCTCTGAATTACCCCACAAGTGCTGCTGGCTAGAGGAGCCAGAGGGAAGGCAAGAGGCTCAGCTGCTGTTCGGCATGTCACAGCACCAATCTGTCAGTCAGCATAGCCCAAATCCCACACAGAAACCTCCATGGGCTTTGAATCAAGCCTTAAGCAGTATAGTACTTTGTGACTGTGTGCATGTGTGTGGTTTCTGGGTGTATGTTTTAATTTTGTTTTGTTCTGGAAATACCAAGTATGTCCTTTGAGACTATTAGAAATGAAGTTTATATAGACATGGTAAAAGACCACTGTAGGCAAGGATAATAAAATATGAAATTATTATGAGAGACATAACAACTGGTTTAAAATAGGAAGTGCTGAGTTTTTCAAGTTCGGCAAGCATGATTATTTTTCTCTTTCATTTTCTGAGTGTCTGTGAGTATAGAGAGTCCTAATTTGAGAACTGGAACAAACTGGGTTTGTTTATGAGCAAGCAATATAAACTCATCTATCAGACTCATCAGTACGTGGGCCAAATCATAAATTACCATCTCACTGTTGGCTTTTAGAGAACAGTGACACTTACTACATGTGAAGATGTGCCCCTTATTTTTGAATCAGGAAAGCTAAGAGCTTTGCTTCTGGCAAGGACAACTCTAAAAGGAATTATTCCTAATGCAATCTGCCCTTGAAATAAAGCTTCCTCTCATCTGCATTCCCCATGTCATCTGATATGGGCTTCAAATATAAAATTTTCATTGTTTTTCTATGATATTGTCAGGATGGGAAGAAATATTAGCAACATGATTCCTAACAGAATCTGCATGAAGTCGTCACACATTTGACTTCCTGCTAGACATAAATCCATTATCCTACAAACTGTGTTGCTCACATGACAATCCTACTAAGCAGCTGCAGTTGATAAAAGCTACTCTGCATAATTTCTTTGAAGTGTCTCTAAGATAGGATTAGCCAGATGATGTATTCTTTTTTTCTTTCCCTCTTTCCAAACTCTGTCTCTCTTGGTGGTGGTGGTAGTGTTGTCATTGTCATCATGGTCCTGCTCCTATAGAAAGGATTGTCGACTGCAGATACCCATGTGATATCTGTGTACCTTGTGAGCAGATTGCCTGTATCTTACACTAAATGCGTTAAAACCTAAATGTCTTGACCGCTAGAAATAACACAGAGAAATGTGGAACTGCTAAAGTCAGAAAATAAAAAGCCACTGTAGTTAGCCAGTATGACAGTGCTCGAAAATACATATGATTTACCAACAAATGAATGTTGTATCTTTCCATCAGTTCGCTTCAAGTCCAAGTATGCATTGTTTTTCAAACATGATTTCATTAGCAAGAACACTTTGGCATTGTCTGAAGAAAAAGAGAATAGTTTATATTTGTATTGAGTGACAACATCCCAGTCTCTAAGACACTGAATTGTTTTGTAGCTTCTTCCAAGGGATAGCTTTGTTGTGTGGAGAATCACATCTTTGCCCTCTTGTTTTCTGTGTCACTTGCAAAGGAAGTAACTATAAAAATGCAAATGAATATTGTTATCTAAGTAGTGCTAATATGATAGCATGCTGTACATCTGAGTGGCTCAGAAAATTAACAGGCACCATTCTGAACTGTGGAAACATGAGCCATGGTGAAAAAGTTGTAATTCAGATTTACTGCTTCTTCCTTATCGTCTTCAATGCTTGAATAAAAGAAAGAAATATTTAAAGGATGCAAGTTTAAGTATCTTAATCTCATCAGCTTGGGCTTGGCTTTTTGCTCATCTATGTTCAAATGAAGCACCTCATCAAAATTAGATTACAATTATAAATAAAATCAAGGTCAACTTTTTATTAACATTTGCTTTTTATCCTCCCTCTGTTTAAATGCATTGGCTCTGAAGTCTCCTGGCTGCAGCCACTGGGTGTTTGGAGGCAATACTGCAGACTTTTAGGTTTTATGGATTCTACAAGAACAATATAACATGATACTGACAATCATAAACAGATACTAAGTTGTTTCAGTTTGGAAACAATTGCAGCCATATAACCCTTGGTGGGCTCTTTTATATGAACTTTTATTTTTCTCCGTACAATGGCTAACATGGGAACTATCCCCCATCCAATAGAGCAGCTTGTATTTGCTCAGGAAATGGTTAAGTTACAGCTGGTCACCCCTGTTACTTCATGGAAATGCTTTGATTTGTCTTCCATACTAAAACAGTTAGAGTCATTTGTTTTACTAACAACTCCCCTCAGAGCAGAACCTCAATACCATCTTAAAGCAAAATTAACTTCACACATGACTTTGTCAAGAAGCT
This sequence comes from Acanthiza pusilla, assembly GCA_036630365.1. Taxonomy (NCBI): domain Eukaryota; kingdom Metazoa; phylum Chordata; class Aves; order Passeriformes; family Acanthizidae; genus Acanthiza; species Acanthiza pusilla. The sequence continues at coordinate 14,379,546 of JAXCHO010000019.1, forward strand.
TATTTCCATCTCGGGAGAGTTCAAATTTCATGAAATCTGGACGCAGTGTAGTTAGGAGAACAGACTTTGGAAATGTCATTTCCTTCTTTGTGCTTTCCCTACTGCCTATTCATCCAAGGGTTTTTCAGGTGACATAAATGCAACACTTCCTTAAGTGTATAAAAATGTCTGTACTTGACCAGGCTACCCAGCTTGGCCATTACCAAGAGGGCTGTGGACAAAATATTAGTTATATCTCTTACCTGCACTCTGACTTGTTCAAAGCCTGACCTCAAGGGTGTGTCCACAGCAGCTACAGTAAAGAGACACTTATTTTTAAATCTTTTAATAATTTGTAAAATATTTGGCATATCTAAGAGTAGGGAATAATGCTGGACTGGCTCATTGCTTTCAAAATAATAAAAATGTAGCTGCAGCCTTCCAAATTGACTGACAAGGCAGCTTAAAGATACCAACGGAGTAGATGGACAGCAAATACAGGGTTTGTATGTATCTTACTCCACCCTTCTCTGAGGAGTTGTATGAACATGAAGCTTTTTACTGTTGAATTTGAGTAAGTCCTGTAAGGGGGAGAAAAAAACCCCAACAAAACAAACCAAACAAAAAATTATTGTAGTTTAATGGTGATAAGTCTAGTTTGTCTAGCACATCCAGATCAGTTGAGAACACTTTCTGGACTTGAAACAGAGAAAAATGGAAGATTTCTCTTTGTTAGAATTTCAAAGCACTTCGCATTCACCACAAAGCGCCTGCAAACAGTAAAGCTCAGAATACCAGCCTGCATCAAGTCATTAACCTTTTAGGACTCAATCAAAGCAGTGTTGTGTGACATTAATGAATGCTTTAATGTGGTATATAAAAAGCTAACAAACATGGAAACTGGCAATGATTCATCAAATTTAATATTCCATCAAACATTTAATTTTGAAGACTGACACTTTTTAAAAATAATGCAATAGACTACAAGTTCAGAAGAGTGCCTTTAATGAAAGTCATTCCCCTCTTTTTAAGACTTTTCCAAATTGTATTTAGATGCTGAACAAAAGCAAGAAAAGTGCATAAAAAACTGAAACAGTTATGCGACCTTCTAAATAACATTTGAACATATTTTATGGAATCTGTTGTGAAGAGAGAAGGAAGTTGTCCTTATAAATACACTTGCAGTTTAGGTCACACATTGTCTGCAGTCATTGCTAGGAAGCAAAAGCCCGGTTGTAAAACAGCTGGGCTTCTTGGCTTGGGGCAAAGGCAAATTCCACAGCCAGAAACCTAATTAGACACTTTTGGAATTCACGGCACCCTTTCACGCTATGACCTTTTCCTTTCTGCCTTCCCCTCGCTTCTCCACAGCTCACCCCCATATGTCCTCCTCCCCCCTGTCCCCACATGAACATTTGATCCTCTCCTTACTAAATATGTTGCTCTTTATTGCATAAATACTGTCTACTGGCCAAATGCAATCCTGCTGGTAATAAGACCAACTTGGAATTCAACAAGTTTATGTCATGGATAAATTTGCCCCTGTGATACATTTAACTTGTAAGAGACTCTTTGCATATCCAGTCTCTTAAAAATTTCCAAAAACATGGACTGCAGAGAAGTGGTGTCAAAGAAACAGCTCTATCTGTCCTGGAAAATGTCAAAGTCCCCAAAGAATCTTCATGTTGCCCTGGAAAGAAAAGCAAAATAGTGTGACTTCTTTTAAAACCCATTGACACACGGTCTAACCCTGTCCCATTGCCAGGGCACCCACCTGAATGCAGAAAGCCCAGGTTCAAATTCCTGGAGGGACTTGAACCTGGGTCTTCCACATGTGACAGGTAGATATGTCAGCTCCTGGTCGCACACTGGCTTCTTTTTGGGCTGAAGTAGCAATTCTGTTCTGAATCTGGCTTTTTTTGCTGAAAGATTTTGCATATCCACAAAGCATTTTTCATATTGACAGGTATTTTTCAATGAACAGTGCCTCACCACAAATTCGCCAAGCTCCTATATGCTCAGACAAATACATTCAAAACTTTCCTAAAAGATTGGTACACTTTAATTTAAATGTTATTTATGTCAAGGGGAAATAAAATCAAAAAACATATAGATACAAGAATCTAGGTGTCTTATAAAATAAATGTGCAACTGATAGAAATGAAAGGCTATTAAATGCCCCTGAAGATGTATAATTTACAGTGTGACTATTATATATCATTTTCTTAAACTGTTTTTATAACATAAACTGCAATTCTTATCCAAACTCATTTCCAGCCAAAGAGCATGTTCCCTCATACAGATTTTTCACTTAACTAAAAACTGCAGGATTCATCCATTTAAAAAAAAAAAAAAAGTATGATAAATAGGATATTTTAACTGAATTGGGTAATGGAGAACTGCTGTGCCACTCCTGAGAAATGTCTATAATTCACTTATGCCTTCTGGTATTTGTATAGCATGTTGACTCATGAATCACAGGGCAGCTATCATAAAAAAAACAATGTCTCCTTGACAAAAAATACATTTAACTCAGCTGAGATTTGCAGTTAAGATTCATGCCTACATTTTTAAAATCACAAATGCTATTACGTTACACTTGGCACTGTTTTTGTAAACCGGTGCACTTTGGTGGTACATTTCCAGTTCCGAGTCCCAGAAAGCACTAACGAATGGCTTCTTGCCATGTTCCTGGAAGGATTATTCTCACTTTGCAGATGGAAAAACTGAGGCAGAGGAGCTCACTAACATGATCGGGGAGAAGTGAAGCTCAAAGCTCAAAGCTGAGGTCAGAAGTAAATGCAGCTCTGGGCAACTGGTGCCAGTTTTCCATGGTTGCCAGCTCCAGCAATAGGGATGTTGCTTCCTCTTTGACTACCCACCCAGCAGTATCTTTCCTCTAGCTGCCCTTTTGCAGAACTTTTTAGACTTTTTTTTTTAAAGGAAATGCATCTTTTTCACTAGCCAAAGGCATTCTGATACGGTGTTGGTCTGTGAGGAAAGAAACAGAAGGATTTAGGCAAATTTTCATGAAATATGTATAGCAGTTGGGGTAGGAGCAGGTGACGGGTGCCTCCCATGCAATGTCAGTATGTTTTTGTCGTGTCTGATAATGGTGAGAAACAGTACTTGTCACAATCACTGGCAATGGGAAAGGGAAGAAAATACCTACAGGGTGTGCAGGGAAAATGACCAGAGTTGGGTTTTCCTCCAAAGAAAAAGAGTTCATCTCTCAAGACCTGTGGGGCAGAGTGTAAATATCATTTGGTATTTGGAGGGTGTCAGAGGTGCCAGGTGAGAGGAGATCCTGCAGAGTAAAGTCCCAATATCAACTGGGGAAGAAACAAAAAACAGAGCACTCTTTGTGACTTCATACCCACAGAATATTGCCTCTGCCATTGCAACTGGGGAGGCACAGTCCTGGGCTTCACATCACAGCCAGAGCCAAGCACCCTGGGCTGACTTCCAGTTCACCCCAGCCCCGTGTCTTCAGCCAGGACTGAAGGGGTGTAGCATCTCCCTCAGCCTGGGCCCTAAAAATATCTCTCATTTCATCTTCCACAACAAGCATCTATCTACTACATGCTATTGCCTTTTGCTAGAGATTAAATATTTCAATCACTGAAAAATACCATCCATTATCATTTGCAACTATCATTTTAATCATAAACTAAACCTCAAAGCAACACTAAGTGTGCATGATTGCTAAGTGGTCAGCATCAAAGTCCCCTGGAAAAACTAATTAGTATGTTACTATATATCTGCATACCTGGGAGATAAATGTTGTTTGCATCCCTTTCCCTAACGACAGAAGGGAGATGGTTCAGTAAAACACCCTACCTCTTAATATGCAGGGTTTGTTGTAGGAGCAGCTCAATTCATATTTCCACCAGTTTGATGGTAAGTGAGCAGCAGTAGCAATATTAATCTGCAGTAACCTGTCAGTGAACTCTACAGCTAATATGATGTAGTTATGATTTTACCATCAATCAGAACTGAACAGGCCCTGGACAATCCTTACAGCACTGCCTCAAAAAATCTAATTGTGCAAAAGCTTCATCGGTTTCCAACATTTCTTTTTTATCTGTCACAGACTTTTGGCCTACTACGCAACCTTTTATTATTGGTCTTATTGCATTAGCTTGTTGGACAAAAAAGAAAAGGCTAAATCTAAGAGTTCCCCTGCATTCCATCATTTGTTACCATGTAGGATCCTATTTGACAGTTCCATATTATTTTAGATTTAGATAAATATTCTTAGGACATATGGTATCACATGAACTTTTGAACCACTGATTGCCAATGTATAAAAAAAGGCTAACAATATGTTTACCTCTGCATTTGCATGTTCAAATATATAAGAAATAGATAACAAAAATGGGAGAATTAAGTTGTGACCAGGACTGGATTAGACAAAATGTAAACCCAGACTTTTTTTTTTTCTTTTAATTAATTGTATTCACAGAGCAGAAGAATAGCTGAAAAATGAATTATTAACAGCAAATATGAACTTCTACAGGAGTTAGAGTTCTCCTAGTAATTAAGATAACTGTTCATTATTCTTTTCAGGCATTTTTAGTACAACCATCTATTATGTGGTTTTGTAGCTTAAATTAGATGTGCATGCGTGTGTGTGTGTAAATACCATAAAAGAAGCACAGACAGGCATTCTCAGCCAGAAGCTTTCCTTCAAACACTGGCCATAAGAGATTACAGCTTGCAGTGAGAGACATTACAACCACACTATTTCTGGTGAGTTTACTATGCAAGAAGTTCTGGTGTAACTTTTGTGATTTTAAACATATAAACCCATCAAGGAAGATGAACTATTAACATTATCTGTTCAGTCATTTTAATCTTTTGCATCTTAAATGTAATCAGGCTCTTCAGAACTGAAATTGCTAATCAGCATGTTGGATAAATGTTTCCATTTTTAAATGTGCACATTTAGACGTAACAGCTGGCTGTAAAGAATATATTTATATTTGTGATTTAATGTATCACAAACTTTATATTTGATTTCATTTAGCTTTAACAAGAAACTGGGAAAATTTTTGCTAGCATGATCTGTTTTGACAAGGCTTTTACAGCAGCAGAAAAGCATGGAGTAATAAATGAGGTGTGCATACAATGCATTATGTAGTCTTTAAAACAGCCATGTCCTTTTAACAAAGCAAATTTTTTTACACAGTTTCAGGTGATTTCGTCCCTTTATAACATGAGCTCAGTTCACACAAAGCAGTACATATTGTGCATAAACAGAATACAGCACTCTTCTCTACCACAACTGTTCATTAATTTAGCAAACTCCGTACAAAATTAAGGGGAAATACTCTTTTTGAAAGAATTCTAACTTCAAAGAAATATTTTTGACGATATGAACATCAAATGAATAGCTGAGTTTTAGCCTTCAATCAATCATAATGTAAAGTAATTGTAATCCAATAAAAATAGCCATACAAAATAAGGAAATGGCAGTTGCATCCTGTTAAAAACATGCAGGAATGCAGCTTTGGAACTACTGAGAAAGCCGAGGTTGTAGAAACACAAAAACAGGATGTTAAATTCTTACGACAATTGGAAGCAACTGATTTTTTAAGCGCCACCACCACCCGTGATAATTTGTTCAGCAGCCTCTAGGGGGTTCTGTGCGACTGCAGAACCCTGCCATTTTATGAGCACCTAAAACCAAGTTATCAGAGATACAGGCATTTACAATGATCTTGAAAATGTCCAGCTGCATTGGCACTTCTGCACATTTGACTGTTACACTAGCACCAGTGAAAATCACAAAAGAAAGTTCTTGAGAACTTCAGCCACTTCAAAATGTGTGCTGTCACTATGGCAATAAAAACATTACTTATAATTAATATAATTACATTAAGCTGTATATAGTCATTCCTTAGGCAAGTGTATTTAAATGCCAACCACAAATTTATTCACTTTCCTTTATGTTTTTAACAATTATTTAACTTCTTGTTTTAGAAGGCTGTCAGTAAGGAACGCTAGTTTTCCTTCATTGTTTCATATTCCCGTTTTTGCAAGAGGCTGGATCTTTACCTCCACATACTAATTCTCCTCTGTACTTTAAGAGTCAACTACAAGATGTTATAGGATTCCTGCTATTAAAAGAATAAATCACTAGACTGTTAATAACAATGCAAAAAAAAATTAAGTTAGTGTGGTACAATGTGTCATGCCTGGCCAACCACAAATATAGCAATAGAATTATAAGCTCAGTTGGTTAGAGAACAATAAAGCCCCATAAAAGTTCAAAGATTAATAACAGTATAATTATCAAAAAACCTCAAGCTATTCTTTAATGAATATTATAACAAAGGTAACAACATTTGAGGATTTTAAAATCTGTTAGTCTGGATTTTTCAGACGTGATTTTCTCTAGAGAAGGTCAATGAAGAAAAGGCTGAATATCACCAGAACGTGCTAGATTATTCTAGATTATGGTTTGCTGTGATACCTGCAAAGCAGCTCAGACATTGCAACAAATCAGTCCTCTTAGTCATAGCTGTCACAAGAGGGTGACTCTTACCTTACACTTGTGGGGAAATTGATAGAGCAAGCTATACAAATAATTCTTATAATGAGGATTTTTTTAACCTTTATTATTCACATGGCCTCACTGTTATGTAAAAGGTAAATAAATGAAAGTTCTAGCTGGCACAACTTAACTGCAAATTATGAAATACCTCTTGCTATTCAGTAAGTTAATTTTAAAGTCAAACCTAGATATTCTACAGAACAGGGATGGATGAGCCCAGGAATCAATGCCTGGCTTTGCCGGCTTCATAGTTCATAGCTAGAGGAATGCTTGAGAACATTTACTTTTGGCATGGCCCTTCTTGTGATGGACTATCAGGCAGGGATGTCATGTCCTCTTGCGCTTGACACACTTCCTTCACCCCACCTTTGCTTGTCCTACATCTTTGGAAATCATCATTTAAATGAGGCTTGTCCAAAATAGAATTAAATACCCTGCAGTTTTAGCTGTCAGTGGGACTTAGGGCAAGTTTTTCCTGGTCACAACCACAGTCACAGCCAGCCCCCACCGCATGTATGCTGTGACTGGGTCAGGGGTTTGGTGGATCCTGTTGCATGGGAAAGCTCCCGGACAGCCTCATGAAAACACAGCCCCACCTTCCTGTGGTTTTATGGCATGGAAATTGAAATAAGATTAGTAAAACTAAAGTGATGGGCTATAAAAAAGATTGCAATATATACAGTGAAATTTGATATTGCCCAGCTCACGGGAGTGTGTTACACTTCAGCCAGAACACCAGTTACCAGCCAGGTCACTGTAGCTGCACACAGCTTATTTTGCACTACATTGGCACTGCAATACAGGTTGGAGTGAATACCAGTTACCAGCAAGCAGGGAAATAGAACTTTAAAAGTTGCCAGGTTAGACTGTGAGAACACTGGCACATAACAGGTGCCATTTTTTTTCTCATTTTAAACATATTTTAAAGATTTATATGTGTTTCAAGGCAGTTAAAACTAACCTTTTCTTAGACTACCAAGTACCCAATATACATCACACCAGCTACTGCCTGTTTCATCTCCCAAAACAGATGCTTATCTAGTGAAAGCAAGTGAGCTGGACAACATCTTCTCATCTTCTGCTAACCAAGAGATGATGGAACAAGTACAGGATGTTCAGAACCATCCAAAAGGATGCATCAAGAATTCTTTTTTCCAAATTATCTTTCATGGATGGATAACATGCATACATGAAACATGGGCTATCTCAGAGCCAACCCAGGAAAGTGGCAGACAATGTGAGTTACAAATGTCTTTCACTTTGTGGTCAGTCATAGGAGACCTCACTCAAAGTACAGTCAGGTTAATAATATTTTTTATGTTTACTCCAAATTAATTTGTCTCAGAGTCTGTATAACCATGAACATGTCAAGAAAGGCTTCCTTGTGTTAGAAAAATATGAGATATCAAAATTCACAAAATTGAAATTAAAATGTGACAGGGAATCAAAAGTACACTTATTAATTTCAAAATATTATATTTCCTTTCTGAACATTTGAGTTTGTATTGAGATAGCCTGAGTTTCAAAGGAAAATGTTACTTCAAACAATTTTTTTCCATTAAGAAAATGTTGACACAAGTCCTTCAAAAATTAAAAAATTTTCCCACTACTTTCTAAATCAAACCATTTTGAAACTATGACCCTTCCTTGAAATCATGTGGTTGCAATGACTCACTAGTTATATGAGAAAACATACCACTGTGACTACACGTGATTCCCTATCCCCTTGTGAAATCCCAGAGAGAGCAGATTCCCATCCTGTCACACATTTGGGTCCATTGCTAAAGATTTCTGTGAAGTGGGTAGACAGTTCAGGAGTATTTAATTCTTCCTTTATGTGGGAAAAAAAAAAAAAAATAAAACATTGTGTTGTGTGCATAATGCAATAAGGAGATCAATGCCAATCTTAACAAGAAAATTGACAATAAAATAAAATTCATAATCAGGGCCTGAAATCTCTTGAAACTAGCAGCTCGCCTGGCTATTTTCTGATACATTGACCTTCTATACACAGTGAGGGCAGTGAACACAAGCCTGTTCTCCATTCCCATCGGAACACAGGGGAAGGGTTACAACAGCCCACCATGCAGCTTCTCTGCTTTTATTCTAAGCCAGGAGGCCAATAGTTTCCTCTGTAATTGAGCCGAAGGACATTTAAAAATAATTAATAGGATTTGGTACAACTAGTATTATTTGTTGTGTTGCGTGCCTTCTAGTTTTTTATTGCCTGCTTCCAGAGCTTAAAGACTTTTCTTCAGAAAGGTTGAATACCAACTGTTCTGAAAGTAGTCCCAAGGCAAGGCAGAATATAAATAGCTCTGCCAGCACAACAAGCTGAAGGCTCCACAGAGGCGAAAGTACATCAAGTAATTAAAATATACTGAATCATATAAGTAGGGAATATCCCCTTACAGTTGCAGGACATCTATATTAAAAACACTACCAGGATCTGAGTTGTTTTTACCTGTCATGCCAATGGGAGTAAAGCATAAACAGGAAGGGTAATGCACAAGGGGAACAGTCTGGTCCACATGCAGAACTCTCCCTGAGGCAGGTCCACCTTCCCCACTTCCCCTCAAGGAAGGAACAGACTTTTGTCACCCTTCTAAGAGCACGTAAGCCATGTCCCCTTCCTACAGCTGCAGATCCACCAGCACCATGTGCCTAAGCCATCAGTCCCAGGCAGCTCTTGCCTCCTCCAGTCCCTCTCCAGAGGACCAAGAGTTGCCAGAGTGATGGGCATGGGCTGGACATGTGGATGGAGTCCCCACCACAACCCCTTATATATTTATTTACTTACTAGGCCATTACCTATTATATGACTTTATTTTCAGAGATCTGGTTTCTTCACACTCCCATGGTTTGCACAGGTGGAGCAAACCCAGCCATGGGTACTAGCCCTCTGCAACAGCAGCCAGGTCTGATGTGAAGTAGCTGTCTGACCATGCAGGGGAAAGCTGTCATTTAATTGGCTCTTTTTCTTGCGCCTTTCATACTGGGATTGACTTGACTTTATAGGAAATCCTGACACACAACTGATGCACGAGGCCTTCCGAAGTCTCAAGAGCCACTGAAGGGGGGCTAAGCAGGGCCTTACCTGACATTGCAGCACCATCCATCATGTCAGCAACCTCCAGAGCCCTGGGAGCATGATTTGTTAGTTAACATAGCCTTTGTTAGCTCACTCTCCAGTAGCATACACCAATGGAGATCTACAGCTTTCAGAAAATTGCCAACAATAGACAAGAAGGGACTTAGCAAAAACTAGGCCAGGTCCAAAGTATGTACTGATTTGAATCAATCAAAAATGCAGAAAATATTTATTTATTTATTTATTTATTATCCAGATGATCTTCTTTGCCATAGGATCTGAGCCAGATTATCTCCGCAATTAAAATGAGACTGACGCCTCTTAAATCTAGTTTTTATCTCCTTTTAAATATATGCAAGGGATAGGAAACAGAAACCTTATGCACGTGCACTTTTACCTGTTGTTGTTTACCTCTTTATTTATATGAGGTGGCATGCATGCAGCACAAATATTCTAACAGCTACTGGTGGTGCACTGCATGCTGCATCAGAGGAATAAAGAACAGAGCTGATGGAACGGGGAGAGTAATTTACTGTGCACTGGTTTCAGCTGCCAGTGATTGCAACGGGAACTCAGCAGATGTTTTCTTGATAAAGGCTGTTTCTTGTTGCAGAAGCAGCAGCAAAATCCATAGCATTTTTCTGCAGGACTCTGCACATCATGATTCTGCCATTTCAGTTAGTCTTAACAGCTGGAGGATAAAAAAAAATGTTCCACTGCATTATTTGAAATTTGTCACGTTGATTTAGTTTCATTACTGTTATTAAATTTTATTCCGGAATGGTTTACATATCAAGAATACATAATGGGTTTCTGTGTGGCCTGGGATTTATTCCTTGAATGAGGAAAGGACTCTACTGTGACAAAGTCATAAAGCCTTATTGACTTGATCCTTTGCCATAAACATAGGATTCAGGGAGTTAGACTGAATAATAAATTGATACAATGGTTGTATTTTCATCAGGACAATAACTCCTTCCAAAACAGAACCTAACAGTAAGTCTAGATCTATGGAATTGTTTTAGAAATTTTCTATTACCAGGCACGAATAGGAAAATATTCTCTTAATTAGGCAATAAGTGTGGAGAGAAACAGCACAAATATGCATATTTAACATACTGTTCAGATCCTGAAGGAAAATAAAATAAGACAAAAAATGTAACAAAAATTAAATGTGCAGAGACATATGGAAGGATTTAAATATGCAAAAGGGTGTTTCTAAACAAAGAAACACCAAACACAAAAAGGCTTTTCAAAATGTAAGTTGTATTGAAAGACAAGATGAGCAAACAAATTGAAATTACAGATGATACTCCAGTTTGATTCAAATTCAATTTTTGGATCTCTTCTTTTCTAATGGGACGACTTACAAGTCCAAAAAACTTTGGAGTTGGCTCTCAATTTTGTGCTATAAGCCAACACTTAAATGTGAGTGACTGCCATTTTGTCACGTTCCTGGAGGGCAATTTGCACACGGGAGAAAGTTGCCGTGTCATATAATGTAAATTACTCAAGATCGCATGTCACCTCAGAGAGATATACTCTTGCTGATTTGTAAATTAAAGACAAGCCACAAAAGTTCCTAATTCCTTCACAACATAACTACTCATGAGTTTCTGCTGAAAGACTGCCATCAAAAGGCAATAAATCTTCAGGAAATAATATCACAATGCTAGCTCTAAAGCACTCATGACTTTTTCCCAACTTTCTCTGGAATATTTTTCCAAAAGAAAGCAGATGGCAAAATACTCAGTGGGTCAACTTTTGTGTTCGAACGCTCCCAGGGGTTTCCATTAATTTGAGTTGTCTCTGCACAGACATAGACAACAACAGAAATCACTACCCACCCTTCCTTAAGAACACCACATTTTTAAATGCTTCACTATCAGAAGCATTATTTGAAACCAGCATTGCTGTTCAGTGCATTCTGGGTGCATAAGCATAAGGGAAAAAGCAAAATAACGCTTCTCACTGAATTGGATTCGCAGATCCAGGACACACCTGGGTCCAACCCAAATCCATCCTTCTCCTGGTAAAGCCCTTGGACAGATGACCTGGCCTTGCTGCTCCTCTGCCAGCTCAGCCACTCAGTCAGGCAAAACCAGGTCTTCTCTGAAAGTCACACACCACTGCTGAGCTGTAGTGCCTCAAGAAGCTGAATCACTATAGAGCACCAGATTTATTTATTTACTGGTTTACTGAGGAAAAACAAATTCCTTAGAGGACAGATTTGCAGAAGAATTCAGTGCTGACCTCATTGTGTCATTATTGATGTCAGCAAAACCTGCTGAAACAAAATAAGCCCAATGATGGACGAGACTGAAAACCTCACATGCTGTAAACCCCGAAGAGGTTCACAGCACCTTCATTTAGTGCATTGCTGCTAACGAAGAAAGGCCAGCCAGGGACAAGGGCTTCTGGCAGCTCACGAGGGAGCGTGCTGGGCCACCCCAGAGTGGTGTCCCCAGCCGGGTGGGCGCCGGAGACGTGCGCTCGAGCATGGGGAGCCCCATCCATCGTGTTTGTGCCGAGGACCCGCGTGTTGCCAGGGGTTACTGTGCACACAGCGAGGGACAGGGGCCGCATAACCAGGGGAAGAGCGCTGCAGCCCAAAAAAGGAAAACATCAGCTACAGAAATGCAACGGCAGAGGCAAACCACCAGAGATAATCAAATGTTAATATAACCGCATTCCTTTCCAGTGTAATGAAAAAACATCAGAAAGCACGAAGAACATGTTTCAAGTAACAGAGGGGTTTTTCTAACAATAAATTCAGATAACTCATATGCAACTGTACAAAGACTAGAAGAGAAGAGCCACTGCAGACCTACAAAATCAGCTTGGCACACCTCCATGAGAGCCGTGCTCATGGGCTGGGGCCAAGCAGGACCCCCTGGCTCTGTCCCCAGCTGCTCCCAATGCCCGCAGCCACCACCAACCCTGACCCAGAAGAGAACGAGGCTGAGATATTGCTGCTGGCACCAACCAACCATGAGGTTCAAGCAGTCCACAACTGGGAGGCATTAAACCTTTACAGCTCTGTACACACCCACGGCATCTCCTGAGCAGCTGTGCAGGGGAAAGGCAAAGGAGCCCTGCACAACACCTAGTCTGAGTGAAGGCAGCCAGCAAAACAGCCAACACCTAAAAGTTGCCTGCTCCATCTTCAGACCACACACATTTGCTGTTAGTCACCTAAATGCAGACTATTCTTCAGGTGATTCCCTTTCTCAAGCTTGTACACTGTGAGGAAATAATACTCTTTTAGTCCTAGGCTAAAAAAAAAAACAACCTTTAAATTTTTATAAGAGCACAAAGCTGTTAGGTTGAGAGTCCTGTTTTCCATAAAACTCACATTCATAACAAGCAGTAAAAATGGAAGTTTGCTGCAATGTAACTCATGAGTCTGCCTAAAACTTAGATCTGAAGAGATCTCCATTAAAGGTAAAATGTAGCACAGGCTTCATGCCAGACCATTCTTTTGTTTCTTTTCAATAAGAGAAAGAGTGCCAACTATGATAAAGTTTTATAAGGAAGTCACCTATTTTCTAACAACATGACTGAAATTAGCCATTCATTACATGTAGGCTCTCAACTACTATTAATTGACATCTCTTTCCTTCTCATCTCTGAGTAAGCCAAGACTACTTTTTTTATTTCTAACTCAACGTTGATATTTACTGCATTCCATATAAAATTAGACATTCCTCTGTTTAAAAGGAATCAAATTAAGCCAGAGACCTCACCTGCTAAGTGCGGTGCTTTTCACAATTTTTATCAATTTCTTTGGTAAGATTCACATTTAAGGCACAAGGTTGTAGCAGGACATCAGATGACACATGCAGAAAAAACATTCTGCTCTGAGTCCATTCTGCATAAGCACAATGAAATCAGTAGCAGACTTTGCATTGACAGTATTGAACTTTAGCTGCATCCTTTAGCAGTATGAAAAAAGGACAATATGCAGTGGGGTGAAACAATGGTTCTGTCAACTAACCCAGCTACAGTGCATGCTACCATATCTGGGAGGACTACAGGCAATCATTGCACATAGTCCAAGGAACTTCTGAAAGAGTGAGCCCTACCTGTTATCAAATTAGTCACTGTAAGAATATCCCAAATAACTTAAACTTAGATGTCAGTAGAACCAGCCAGCATCTCAAAAAATTGCTCTATCTAGAAATATAACTCAGAATGTTAAGCCTTAGAAATGTGAGTTATTACATCAGTCTCATGCCATTCTCCTGACAACAGGAGAAATCTCCTGCAACGTTATTTCCTAGTGCCTTTGTGTGCTTGTTATTTTTCTAAATATACCACACTGAATGGCAATGAATGTTGGGTAAACAGGCTAAGAAAGAGATTTTTTTTTTTTACCTCACTATAGGTCGTGTTCATGCCACATGGTCGATTTGTCTCACTGCTATCCCTTTGCTTTCCCATCTTGAATAGGAGTCACAGTAATACCTGTCTGTTCCTTAAGACATTTATGCTGATTACTTATCACTTACGAAAATCTTTCAAACTGAAATAAGTATCACAGAGGCAATATGAGACATAAATTTGTCTTTCACTGTGTTTCTTACTTCCTTTTTGTGTTGAGAGCCAAGACTCATTTCTGATAGCTATCATGTTCTACTCCTTCTCTCATCAATTATTTGAAGAAGTTACTGTCATCCAAGGCGATGTTTCTAATGATTTTTTTAGTTGTGTAATTTAAAGAGTGCAAAATCATTCAATTTCATCTTATTCTGGAGATCACTAACTGTAATTATACATGGAAATGATGAAATGAAGAAAAACTAGATATACTCTAATCCACTTTCAGGGTCTAGCATAAGAAATCCAGGTCAGTTATGCTAATTTGAAACAGTGTAAATTCACCAGTGCTTCTGAAAAATGAGACCGATATCAAGTTATGGAGCAAAAGTTTGTTCACAACAAAAATTTCATTTTCTTCACAGAAATAGTGGAGCTAAATAAAAAGATAAATTATTCTTTTCTAACTATTTGGTCAATCAAGAATCGCAAATCAAATATAAACACACCTTAAATCCAATCGCAAACCCAAAAGACATCCATCTCCAAAATTTTCAACCCTCCCAAACCAATTGAAAAAAACATATTGCAAAATTTCATGTTAAGAAAAGAGTTCAAGGAGATTGACCTTGGTTCTTTCAAAGGCTTTAATAAGTATCCTTTGAAGAAAACAAATGCTAGTGAGAACAGATCCTTTCACACATGAGAAGAATAAATGAAAGATTCAGAAAAGGCTTTGACATTAAGTTCCTTTTCAAGTATTTCCTCAGTGGGAAAAAAAGGAAGAAATGCTGGGAGCACTGAGGGAGGGTGGGATAGAGATCCTGTGAAAGAAACTGCAACAACTGATAACAGACATAGAGGGAAACACATTAGGGAAATGTGAACAAATATAAAAACCTAGACAACATACATTCTACAGCACTTGAAAGAACTAGCTAAACTCCTTTATGTTCACTGGGCACAAGCCGAATAACTGAAAAATGAGAGCAGAGGAAAATATTAACATTACCACCTTAAACAACAGCAAGGCTACTGCAGACAGACTCTCTTGTAAATCCAGTTTCCGTTCCTAATGGTCACTGTGTCTTCAGTGAGCCTTGGGTGCAGGGCCTTCAGCAAGGACAGGGGCTAGCCAAGTGCAGATGAGCTTTAATAGGGGCACGATGTTGTATCTCACAGGATCTTAGCTGAAAAAGTAATTCACATTGGCTCAGCCATTTCCATGTGGCTTTCAAGTTGCTGAGGTAATGAAATTACAGGAAATAAGCTGCAATGTAGCGAGGTGGTGGGAACTGTCTCCTGGATACCATGTGGATGACTGCTAGGAACAGTCTGTTGGACTTCTTTATTAATGATCTGGAAAAGGGAGTGCACAGCACTTTGATGAAACTCACAGATAGGAGTATGAAAGACAGAAAGACAGTGTACAAAGAAAATAATAGAGAATTTCCTAGAAAAGATAGAACCATGGAAAGAAAATAACTAAAGGAGACTCAACTGGGAAAAATCCAGGCTGGGAAAGCATCTGAGAAAGAGTAACTGGAAGGAGAAATCTCAGATGCAATAATGATGAAAGAGATGTAGCTCATGATAGCTCATGCTGAACGACATGAACTGGTAACGTGCTATGGCGTGAAAAGGCCAGTACCATATTGGACAGGGTAAATATCACACTGTCACATCACTGAGGAAGGAACAAATACCACTTTCTGCATGCTGCTGGTACAGTTCCATCTGGAATATTAGACACATTTCTGGATATTGACAAATTTGAGAGTTCAGAGAAGAGCACCAAACATAATCCAAAGATTATGAGGATTAAGAGGATTGATTTATGAGGAGACAATACAAGAGTTAAAAATATAAATTGCTTGGCTAAGAAATTATTAATGGCGGACATGATAACAGCCTGCTAATATCTGAAGAAGACCACTGGTGAAGGAAAGGCATTTTTCAACAGGATTCTCAAGGAACAGCAGAGTCCAGAGAGTGACTGAGAAGCAAAAATATACTGAGTATCAAGAAATGCTTCCTGATCATGAATTATGATAATCTGAGGAACAATTTCCTCAGTGGAAAAGGAATGGAGCTTTTACTTGTGGTTTTTAAGCACAGACTTGAAGAATTCCTTAAGAAACCTACGTGCCCACAACTGCAGAAGTCTGGGCTCTGACATCTCTGATCCATTCCAGCTTAGCCAACCTGGGTGCAGTCTACAATTCCCTCTTCCCCAAGATGATTTGGCATGTTTGTGAAGATGTTACATTCTTACTTATGTTTCTCTCCATGCTGTTTTTCTACCCTGGCATTCATCAAACTAAAATTAAAATAATAGCTGTTGTTAGAGAAGTACTTTTGTTACTTGAGGGCCAGTGAAAGTCTCAGCACCTGTCTTACCATTGCAAGCAAATAACAAACCCGCAGTCAGATACCTACAGAGCTTTTCACTGACTGGGCTCTTGATGGGCTACATTCAAGGTAAATATTAGGTGCAAGTGCTTCTTCCTTTTTTTTTAAGGTGAAAAAGTAACTGTATAGCAAAGCATGACTACTCTGGTTTGTCAGAAATTTCATGGTTGGCCAGGAACACTGGAAAAACAATATGAACCTGGCAAGGCATGGAGCTGGAAGGTAATTGGAATCCTTCTTCCTCCAGCCACAGGGTGTTACCCAGGGAGACACAATGCCATAACACGTGTCATGCAGCAGCAACAGAAGTTTTAAATCTTGCCGTTCCCTTAGCTAGATATATCTCCCAAAGTTAGATTAATTGTGTATCTTTCATCTTCAGCCATCTCTGAAAGGCCTTATCTTTATCTCTGCTTTCAGAGGTCCATAAATTTCTCTGTGTTCAAAGGCTTCATCCCTTCCCCCAGTCCCTCTTTAGTTTAGATATCCTCAAATTCCAGCACGACTGGCAAATCTCTCTGTATTTAATCCCCTTAGATGATCTCCCCCTTCATACTTCTTTCTATGTGTTTCACCAATTTCCTTCCAATGCTTCACCTGCTCAGTTCATCCTTGATGAATCCTTCTGTTGGCAACCTCCTTTCTACCAAAAGCTTCCCCATTTATGGAAATAAACATTGCTACTTTCTTTTTTCCTGCTACATATTTCCCTGGTACTGGAAACCTAAAATATTTAGTCAAAGTCAATTTTAAAACCATGACATTTGCTTGAATGTTTTCACTTTTTCCATGGACATCCTTCCCCCCTTTCCAGAGGCAAAAATTATCCATAAACTGTTGCCTATGGTTATGCTTAAAACGTTCACTGAAGAA
This sequence comes from Acanthiza pusilla, assembly GCA_036630365.1. Classification (NCBI taxonomy): domain Eukaryota; kingdom Metazoa; phylum Chordata; class Aves; order Passeriformes; family Acanthizidae; genus Acanthiza; species Acanthiza pusilla. The sequence goes on from JAXCHO010000019.1 coordinate 14,396,999, forward strand.
CTTAGTGTGAAATATATTCAACTTTGACACTTGCTTTCTGCTAAGTAAAGGAATTTAAATACCTAAAAAAAATTGATTTACATTATAAGCAGGCATCTATGTTTTCAATGTAATTTTTATTCATGTTTTTCTTCATCAGATATGACTGATTCAGGTAGATCAGTCCCTGTACACTAGGTTACCATAATTATGCACTATAGCCATTTCAAAATTAGTTCCAGCTAGTTAGCTTCACTGCAAGACAATTCACACTGCCAATTGAGAATTTAACCTAGTTTGATGATGGATACATATAAACAGCAAAATCCATTATTTATACACTGTAGGAAATAAACTCTCTAGCTGTCCAGGGACATGAAGCATGTGAAGGGTTTTCATTTTAGATGGTTGGAAATTTTAAACTCAAGCAGCTTTTAATCAACATACCATTGAAAACAAATTTCAGCAGTTGCATTTCTTATTCAGCAGCGGTACAATGTAACTGAAAATAGAAGCTCCAAAAGCTTGATGGTCTATTACTCAACATGTGCTTATAATAAATTAGATGTAAATAGCGGTTATGGCGTACTAAGAAAAGCCAGAAAAGACAACCAGTTTAATAAGCTGGAGGGGCTGAGAAAGGGCCATTTCTGTCCTACTGTTCTGAAATAATTCCTATAATTCGAGCACTCGCATGTATCATTGGTTTCTATTATTATCAAGTTGCAGTAGCATCTCGATGCTCAAGTCCCATAGTACTAAAATAGTTTTCAGAAAGCTAGCACCAGAACTAGACACTGTTATGTGTCGGTAGCAAGGCTGGAGCAGGCTCGGGGCTGAGGAGGAGCTGCAGGAGGTGCGCAGAGGGGCAGTGAGCACTGAGGGGTACAGGGTGAGGGCACCGGCGCAGAGCGAGCTCGGCGATCCCGCTAATTCCCCACCACTGCAGTGCGCACCTGGCACTGAATGGACGGGCTGCAGCAAACCACCTGCAGGTCACACCTCACATCTTCCAACAGAGTGGGTGCCTTAACCCCCATGAAACCAAGGGGTGTAAAGACCGTTGTTAATTGGGCTTAAATAGCCATGGTTGCACCAGTAAAAGGGAATTAAGGAAAGTATTCAGCCTGAAGTACTGGGGCAAGAGCATCTGCCCACACATGCAAATTTACTAAAATAAGAGTGAATTCTCCCTGCAAGTAAACGGAAGACAAGCTGGCTTTATTTCTGGCTCTGTTTTTCTATACTCTTAACAGCTTTCCTTTAACTCTAGGTGAAGATGGCTAATTACGAACCACACAGACAGACAGTGAAGACTTCACACCCCACTGAGTGACCAAGATCCAAGCTATAGTTTTTCACAACGACGTTGTAAGAAGCAAGCATTATAAAAATCCATCATGGATTCACCATGCGAAGCAATGGCCTCCATCACTCCCCTCCTTAACCCCTATCCTGCATCCCTGTGCTGTAGTGGTGCAACCTCATTCACTGGTGCCATGCCATGGGTCCTCTTTAGTCCCTCCAGTCAGGGTGCTGGTTGGAGGGAGCTGGGTGCTGTGGAAAGCAAACACATGCCGGAGACTTGCCTGTGTAACACGGGACCTAGCACGGGCTGGAAGGGCAAACTTGTTCCCTTTGGACTGTGCATGCTTCTGAGGGGAATGACAAAAGTTTGTTGCAAAAGTTTGTGATGATTTGGTACAGAGAACCATTTGGGGTGAGTCACTGGTAAGACTTCAGGACTGTGAGCTGGAACAAAAATCTCAGTGGAACAGCATAAGAATTAATTAATTTTTTTTATTTTAATTAATTACACTATGTTATGTCGTGTCATGAAGAAAAACAGAACACTTCATCCAAAGGCAATTTTACAGGAGTGATCCCTCTGACACGAGCAGCAGGCAGTAAGGGAGGTGCCAGCCCAGGGAAAATGTGTGCAGAGCCATTGGCTAGTCTTTAATCTTCCAGGCATGGAAAGATTAAAAATCCAAGTGAACTCTCTAGCATAACAGTAGACAGTATTGCAGCTGATGACAATAAAATTCCCACACTAATACTTCAGTAGGAAAAGATGCAAATGAAGAGCTTATTGAAAAACACACAGAATCAGAGCTTGATCTGTATTTAGAACAACCGACTTTCAGAGCATGCAAGGAGCTGTCACCTGAGGACACTTTTTCCAACAGAAAACAGAAACCAAGACTAGCTGCATTATTAGACACTGGGGACTTGTAAAAATGGAGGCTGAGACAGCAAAGCAAACTCCTCAGACAAAATCAGTGCTGTGAAATCCATCTCATCCTGGAATAGGGGTGAGAGCTGGTACTGAACTTCATGGGGATTCTGAGCTTCCTGGAAATTGCAGATGTGTATTTTTTACAGTAATTGCTTTATAAGTGATCCTTTAGCTTTCTTCCATACATCCTCTTCATACCCTCTGCAGACTCATAAGCATTCAGGGATAATAATCCCTGACCTGATCCATTAAGGCAACTTGTATTACAGCATTGGTCTTTATTTTGTATTACACAAATAGGGTCAGGCACACATTTAATGCAAACCTGAAATGTGCAGTGCTGCAGGGCCCTTTCAAGTACTGCATTTATGCAAAACCATCTATTTGGAATATGAAACTTGGTATGAATTCAGTGTTCAACATAAGTACAGCCATTCTTATTTTTTCTTTATGATTTCAGAGTTTTTGTTATGTAAGAGCTAATCAGATGGTTGAGAAAATACTGTGATTTAGTTGTCATGTTTTCATTGTTGGAATTATGAAATTGCTAACATATTTTTATTGCGCAAAATACACAAACACCCAAAGTGATAAAGGAAAATAGTCCTCCTATCAAAGGTCATAGGCTTTCACAACCTCTACCAGAGAATACTGAAATTGTCAGCTGAAGGTACAGAATTGTAATAAGCACAGAAAAAAACCACTTGTTTGTCACATTGTCATGGCTCACCACCTACTGAACTTCAGAACAGCAAGTTGTGATGGAGCCAAACTGTTCAGCAGCCTGTTGTAAGGGAACATGGGGCGCACGGGGCTTGGACTAGAGGGCCTTTAAAGTTCCCTTGCAACCCAAACCAGTGAGGGACTGGCTGGTTACAGGCCCTGGCAGCGGATGAGCCCTTCTCCCGTGCTCCCCCGTGCCAGGAGGGGCGCACCCGGCTCTCCCGGACGGTCCCGCTGGCTAACCGCAGCGCTGCGCGGGCTCGGCCGCGGGCCCTGCCGTGACACCGCGCGGCACGGGAGCGCGGCAGTGACGCACGGAGCAGGCGGGCGGCGCCGTGACGTCACACCGTGACGCAGGGGAGCAGGCGGCGCGGGAGCCGAGGCGCCGCTGGGTGTCGCTGTTGCCGGGCGGCGCGGGCCGCAGCGCCATACAAAGCCGGGGCGGTGCGCGGACGCCGCCGCCATCTTGCGCGGCCCCGCCCGCCCCGCGGCTCCCTGAGGCGCAGCGCTGCCCCGCGGGGCTCGCACCCTCCGGGGCCGGAGGGGCCCCGGCGCTGCGGCTCTCGGGCACTCCCCGGTCGGCTGCCGCCACGCCCGGCGTGGCAGCTCCCTCACAGAGAGGGGGGCCCGGCGCCGTGTGTCCGTCGCTCCTCGCTGGGGGGGGGGCGGACCGCGGTGTTCGCGATGAGCGGCGTGTGCCACAAAGGAGCGCAGCCCGCTGCACCACCGCTCGGGGGAGGCTTGAGAGCAGCTGGGATAATTTGCTGGAAAATCGAATTTGGGGGCAAAGAGAAAATCAAATTAGGGATAGAAAAGTGATAAGAATGCTGAACAAGGCCTTGTCCTAGAAATAGCAGATGAAGACGGATTCGCAGCTGTAGAAAAGGCCAGCACACCGAACTGCCAGACATTCAGGGAGGATGTTGGGAGGTGTAGTAAGGCATAAATGCCCAGCACAGGTGCATTTGGGTTTTATCTCTCCCTTAAACCTGGAGCCAGATTTATCGGGAAGTCAGAGCTGGGGAAGTGGACACCCGTTCTTAGTCCCTTCTTAGGGAAGGTCACATTGAGGGCCATTTTTCATCATGGAGCTTGTGCCTTCCTCCACTTTATCCCTGAAATTTGGCCCCTGGAAACTGGTTAGGCTGTGATGTCCGTGTACACATTTGGTGGCATTGCTTAGCCCCAAATGGAAGATGTTTCCCATCCCCATTATTGCCCCAAGTGACAGCGTAACACTCCTGTTCCCACTGAAGGGGGAACAAGGAGGGATAAGGAGCAGAGGCTGTGTCTGTCACAGTGCCACGTGTCACACTTGGTGATCCCTCTTCAAGAATATGCCAGAGTCAGTGCAGGGAGCCTTTCTGCCTGAGGCCCCTGTTCAGCAACAGGCCCCGTTCAGATGGATCCCTCCGGCACCACCACTTCAAACCACTCCTGTGTGCAGGAGTAGTCTGAACACTTAATAAAAGAAGGTGGAGAAGAATGCAAATTAGGAGATGAGAAGCTTGTAATAGGAATGATTTGTCATGACAACTCTGTGCAGAGGTGAAAGATGCTCAATGCCTTAGGCAACTAAAGGGCCCAGTACTACTCTGACACAAGCTGTTGATTTTGAAAGGCAGCCTCAATGCAAAACAGCACAGAATCAAGCTTTTTGGCTATTACAAGAAAATCCTCAATCTGAATGAGGGTCTGGGGAAGAATAAGATACTTTTTCTGCCATTCTGTGATTTTGTGAAAATTAACTGAACCCCCCACAGCACATACCCATTTTTCAGCTCAAGCGGCATTTTGAGGCAGGTTTCCACCTTTGCTATGTAGGATTGTTTTTCCTCTGAAGGTGCTGCCACCATCAAAGGGCACAGATGGGAGATCCTTGGATTTAACACCTTTCCTCCTTCCAAAACTGAGGTGGAGAGGAGCAAAATGCAGCCCTTCATTCAAGCCCTGGAAGGTCATTACACAGCCACAGCTGCCACCAGCCAGACACTGCAGGGCTGCTGGTCTGTGATGCCTTAGCAAGTTGTAAAAAGAACTAGTGGCTGTTTGTTACTACAGCATAAACAAGAACATGTTGCTTTTGTGCCCATCTCCTTTCCTTCTTAGTCCATGAACTTTCCTAAAGAGCTAATTATGGCACTTCACCTGAGTTTACAGGGAGAAGTATCTTGTATCTCTCTAATAAACAAGGTATTTCAAGAGCACTGCAAATCCCGTTTGGACTGAGGATACCTTTGGAACTCTGCATATCAAAGCAAAGCGCTGTGTAAATTCAGCTATAAAAATGTTGCAGGCCAAATGACGAGTCTGCATACATGAATCCTGGTAGCAGTCGTGCAAGAAGCTTTGGCAGTGATGAGGGCAGCAGCAGGGACACACTGGGAGCCAGTTGTGTTTTGGGTGGGTTTTCCACCTCATACGCACACCAAGGCAGACACACTCAGTACGGTCTGTCCTGGCAGCAGATCGCTGACAAGTGTGTAACAGCAATCATTTCTAAACAGGCTTAAATCATTCTCATGGTTTTACCCATGCACTTTCATCCAAAGTAGGGAATTTTCCAGTTCCAGCTAGATTTTAGCTGGAATATCCACAAGTCAAAAATGTCTTTGTAAAACAAAGAAAACAACCTGTTAAGCAGGAGTTGGTGGCCACCAGCTTGCTGTCCTTTGGCATCTAGACTGAGTGTCTTTGCTCCTTAACACAAATCAGAAAGTGCAGATAGCCAGAGGAGGTCTTGGGAAAGACATCAAACGAGAACTAGAAAGAATTAATGAATGCAAGGTTTTTCTTTCATTTTTATGTTTTGGCTAATCTTCCACATTTAACAGCTCTACTAATTCCATTGATATTAGGAATGAGCAATCCCATGTTTTACAGACATTCAAAATCCTGCTGTAGGAAAGGTGTTGGGTTCCAAAACCTGCTGTGTGCAGTTTGTGTCATAGCCTGATACAAGTAAAGACATAAAGAACAAAAGAGTTTTTGCTACTACTGCACATGGGGACTTACTGAAGCTGATCCCCATCCCCAAGAACGAGTCTTTCTTTACTAGACAGGAGCTCATCAGGGAGTTGTTTTCTTTCTTACAAGTATGAATTCCAGCCTTGTTTGTGAATTTATCCATAGAATAAAAGAAACATGAACAGCAGCATTGTGAGTATTCCTGAGGTGTGTCAATCGCAAAGAAGAAAACCCCACCAGCTGTGGCAGGGGTGCTCTCTGCTACTCTGCAGCCAGGAGGATGTGCTGGTGACAGCAGTCGGCATGGTGGAGAGTCTCTGTTAGAGCTGCACACCTCCTTTATGTGGGTGACCATCAGATGATTACACCAGACTTTTTTGGACTGCTGAACTGGATTTGAACAGGCAAATGAGTTTTCTGTGCCTGTCAACCAGCAGTTGTAGTAATTGTCCTAGGCACAGTTGTTCTAAATAAAATCACAGATGTTGAAGTCTCCTTCTCTTTTGCTGCTGGTAGCAGAACACAGCTCATTGCAGCTGATTTTCTGGTGCTTTCAAGCTGGTTTTGAGGGCCATATAAAAATAAGTCGTTTGCTTAACCCCAAGTAAGCACACAAGAAGGAAGTCTTTTGCACAAATGGCGAAGATCCTCAATACAGTCCCTTTTATGTAGTGGAATGGAGTCATAAAAGTCCCAGTTCTGCAGCAAAAGGATTCCTTTGATGTAGAGAATGTGGAATAAGCTTTGCAGAGACCTTGCAAACTCCAGTGCCTGGAATGTGTGCTGAGAAGCAGGGGTTCTAGATGGAGGTGCTGTGCACTGAGTCCAAGCAGTGTCCTGGCCCCCACAGTGACACAGGGGACTGGAAGCTTGAGCAATTTAGACAGTCCTCCACACAACTTCCGTGGCTCAGCAGACTTACCAGAGGCTTCAGAATAACTCAGATTGTGGGCACCAGGGAAATGCTTCAAGCTACTTTACACCCAACTTTCCAGTCCCTTCCCATTAATTTCATACATATTACTTAAGGATGGCAAAGGTCTTGGTATCACCTGTATTGCTGAGGCAATTGCAGTTCATTCATACAGAAACCCTTATAGGATCAAGGAGACTTTAAATGACTGTGTTGCTTCCTTGTTTTTCCATTTTATTCCATTTGTGTTCAGTACAGATATTCTGGAATATTTATAATTGCGTTCATTCCTGGTTCTCATCTACTATCTCTGTGTTTCAAGTGAGTGGGAAGGAATTCTATTGTTGTTGTGTTGTTTTGAATAAAAGATTTTTTCCAAATTTAGACCGTGACATATCCTTTTCTAAATCCACAGGTAAAATCCAGCGTGTAGGTATGCAGCAATCCAACCTCCCTTATCCTTGGAACCATCTACACAAACTGTCACTGAGACAAGACCACAAAGTGGGGATGAGGAATTCATGAAGAGGTTCACAAGTGGCACGTGACAAGAGGTTCTGGATGTCCTGCCAGCCACACAATGGGGCTCAGATAGGCTGGGCCATTCTCTCTCACCCTCCCATTATGGAGGGTTCAGATTCATCAGTTACTGATGAGTCCTGGCTATGTGGGGTAACCCCAACATGAGAACAGCAGTCAGACTGAAGGAGACAGGCCTCCTTGGAGACCTGAGGCCATGTGTGAGACAACAGAGGAGGGCTAGGAGTTAAATATGAATCGTTTCCATGTCTAAAGTCTGATGAGATGCATGCTTGTGGCTCAGTTCTGACCCTACCCCCCCCCCACATTAATTTTTTGAGAGCTTTTCCTTACATTAGCACACATGTCCAAATTCTAAGTTGCCTGCCATCCAGAACTGGTTTGCTTCAGCTTCTACAAAGAGGCAGCTGCTAAAGCATGTGTTTTCCACTCACACAGGGACTCCAGCTTCAAATGTGATGGGCATTTGTTTCCCTCTGTCTTCTGCTTCTCCAGCAGTAGAATGTTTCACAGAAATAACTTGGTCTGTGTGAATTTGCATTACACTATATTCCCTGAACTGTTTGGCCCTGGACCGTATAAAGGGTATAGAGAGGGTCCTTGAGGTAGGGAGGCTTCATTTCATAAAAAATAATGAGAAATAACTATTTAATGCCATAGAAAAAGCTACATAAAAATGAATTTCCATTCCTGCTGCACAGTAATGGCCTTATTTCCAGAATCTGTAAGACAGCAGAGTAAGTAACGCAAAGCATCAAACCCATTTTTGTGAAGTATGCTGGTTTGTGTCAGTGATAGAAAGGACAAGAGCAGAAAATGCCTCCCATCAAGCTGTGCTTCTTGGTATATTTAGTGTATATTCAAGTGCTTCCTGGTATATTTAGAAACAACCGAATGACAGAAAATACGGTTTGTAGTTAAGGTCCCTTATTAACACTTTGACTGAGTGCAGAGTAAGGAAATACACAATATTCTGCAATGAATAAATGAATATTTAACAAATCTGAATGAAGATAAATTGAGAAAATCCTGTTATAAAGACAAACAAATACATCTTTATTGCATAGGCAATAGCTCCACATTGCACATGACAAGGTTTGCTTTTTGTAATAGGGTGAGGAGGTTTTGCTAACTGTGTGGAATTCAGTTGAATTGAGAAAATATATTTTTAAATTTCCATAATGGAAGAAGGCAGCATGTCTGAGGTTACTCACATTTTAGATTATTATTACTGAAGACATTTTTTACATCATTAGTTTTTAATATAGATTCTGTTTGCTTCCACTTTACAACTTACTCTGGTTCGTAGACTGAAGATGCAACACATGGTTGCCTGGAATGTAGGTTTTGTTAGAGCTAGCCAATTTTTTTACTGAATTTTACAGATATATATCTAGTAGAGTAACAGTCTACTACATTTTTATAAAATAGCCAATCTGTTCCAGTCTTTCTCCATGTAAAAGAACTAAAAAAAAAAATTAAAAAAAACCCAAAAACATAGCGAAGTCAATATACTAATGTTTGTAATCTATCAATTTGGGCAAAGAAATTTTCTTTCTACTGACATTTGCCAAAAGAAGTTTGCAAAGAAGGTGTAATGGAATGCATTTCTTCCTATCCCCTTTACACGCCTATGTGGATTCACACCCATTCCTAGAGGAAAGTGTGTAATGCTGCAGAGGTGCTGTTGCAGAAAGCTGCTGGTGCTCTGGCTGGTCCATAAAGTCACATTTGAGAACATTGCTTCAGGTTTTAAGTTGTATTTTTGCATGCATAAATCAGTGCAAGTATCTATTTTAATATCATAATAGGCGTTGATAGCTAAAGTGATTGTAATGATTTTTCTTCCTCCTCCCATATTTAATATGTATTCATCAGAGATCGATAATCTGAAGAATATTGCATGTATGTAAGCCTCCAGAATTCTTAGCAAGGCATTCAAGTGGTTTCAGCAGGGTTACTCACAGAAGTCACTCACGTATGAGAAGAAAACCTCATTTGCAGCTCACTTACTCTGTTTTCTTCCAGGGATGCCAACCACTTGGAAGTAATGCATTTCATTGGCATTGTAGTGATGTTGTAGTATAGAAAAGCACTGACACAGATGTAAACAACAGTATCTGACACCGACAGGAAAATATTGGAATTCCAAGCACAGGGATCATTTTGAGACAAGTTGAGATTAAATCTGGGAATCTACCATATGCCTAAATCTTCCTATAGAAGGTGGAATGCCATCAAAACAGGTGGTGTGGAGCCACCGAGAGGTGTTTGCAGCAAGTGACTTCTCTAGATAGCTAGAGCCACTCAGTCTTGTGCTTGGCATCCCCAAACTTGAAAGAAACATCATTGTTACAGATGGCACATGCAGCTGAAGAAAACCCTAGTCCACAAATGCTGAACTGAAAACATTCTAGCAATATCCACTGTCAATTAGCAATACTTTTTTGCTCACACTCTGTTCTTTAAGGATGACAAAATTAAAAGAGAAACATACAGTAATTTATACCTGCTGAACAGTCAAGAATTATTAGAACCAGGTAAAATAGTGATGGTTGTTGCTCACATAAGCCAAATGGTCTTGGTATTAAAACTTCGTCATTATGCAATAAACACATTATGCAAGACTTTAGTTACTAAACCCAAGAAATTAAACTTTTCATTTTTAAAAGTTACAGTCTGTGATGAAAAGGGAAACTATGAGTCCATGAAATAGATCTGCAGTCATTGTGGGTCTTTTTTATTATGTTGCTGTAGTTTTTACTGCAGTAATGGTAAATTTCTAAATGCATTGTACTAGTTTCCATAATTATTTTTGACTTAGTTCTCATTTCGTGTGTAAAGTATGATTTCATTAGTCTTCACTGATTCATAGGAAGTGTGACATGGACTGCATCTTTTTATTAATGAAAGGAAAACTAAGACTGAAGATACAGATTGCGATGAGGTTTAGAAATGTGTTTGCTTCATCTTATAGCAGTTCTGATGCAAATTATTACAAGATTGGCAATTCTGTGTTGTGTATTGCTTGTAATACAAACCATGCCTAATGGAAAAAAATTATGTAATCAAAAGCTGTAGAAAGACAGGAGACTCAGTATTCCTCTCTATCCTTATGAGCAAGGCTTCTTGTCAAACTAATGAATTAATATAGGTAGTAAAAGAAAGAAGTTACCACTGTAATTGAGAAATGGATATGTTATTCAGAGAGAAGAGCAGGGGAAGAACAGATATTTCCTTCTTTTTTGCTTCTTCTGATATTATATGAGTGAAAAATTAGATTTGGTTACAGTGTTTTCCCAAAGTGTTTCACAAAGTGAAAGAACAAAATCCCTGCTTGCTCCAGTGGCCTGTAATAGCCCAAACCAGCTGTTTGATAGGCCGTAGGAATTAAGTACAAGTATTCTGGACACCAAACACCATCCTGGGGGTAAAGTGTATATTGGGAGAACTGTTTAAATTGGCACAAAGTCAAGGCTAAAACCTTCCCAGGAATTATAAAGTATATTAGTTTTCATAGTTTGCAGTTTATAACAAATCACTGCTTAAAGGAAAACACATATGAACTTGGCGAAAAATTGGAAAGGTAAATCCAACAAAACCAGTTTCAACTTTCAGTATCCTGGTAAAATATATTCAAAGCAAAGCTGTCATATTAAGGGGAAAAAAGGCACAAGCCATAGGAAAAATAAATAAAAATGTTCTCTTTTTTCCATGCAACAGTGACAATACTTCCTACTTGTTCAAATCTTTACGTAGTACAGAGAAATACAGCCTTTAATACAACAGTCTTTTCACATTAAGCTTCTGAACAGGGAATTATCCTCCTACTCTAGCTTCTAATTTCCTCTTCCTGTCCCATATATAAAACAGCTGGGTGCGGTTGTCTGATGAGACCAGCTGCCTTGGTCTCTAAAGCTATTTTACCCCTTCCTGTCTGGTACATAAACTCAGTTTAGGGGAAGAGGAGAGTGGTGAGTAATTTTGGTCTGGTTTTTCATGTTCGTTTTAATCTCTATGTTTCTAAGCCTTGAGAAATCAAATGAGTACTGTATTTATTCCTTTAGAAAATTTGAAAAGAAAATGAAGTCAGGAAGGAGTAGCGACTTGAAAGGTGCTTAGCGGGAAGGCCCAGAGCTAAATCTTGAAGGATTTTTGTGCTTTGTTTTTGAGTGAGGCAAAGCTACATCAGTTGGATGAAGAAGCAAGGATTTTCAGCCAAGCTGCAAAGGAATGAGAGCTATGGGGAGTTTCAGCTGTGAAAATTAGACCTGGTCTGAATGCAAAGACTAGAGAGCTCAAGGCAAAGAGAATGTTCTCAAATTTATGACATCAGTAGGCTAGTAACCATGTGGTGTAGTTCATTGTGACTGAGATCAAGAGATGGGTGGGAGGTGCTTCAAATAGAGGAAGGAGGAAGAATATCCCGAAGTTATGCTAGGCTTTAGCTGATGGCTGTGTATCCATTAGGTTTCAGTGATGTTGATATGGATTGCTGCTGTGAACCTGGCGAGTTGACAAACCAGTCTTGAAATTAGGCCAAAAACAATCTAAAGGATAACATTTTGTGTGATACAAAGGAGAAGTTTGCCAGGAATTGGAGGAAAGAAGGGGAGAGTCATTCTAAAGAATCCGTAGATGAAATAAGATGATTGGGATATAATGTTGTCATTGAAATTAAGAGAGTGTGGGGATGTAAATATTTATTTGAACATATGGACTGAAGAGTGTTAAAAATAATGATAATGGATGGAATGAAAATTGTAAGATTTGTCTGGGAAACAATCTCTTGAAACTCTAATACGCCATTTGTATTGAAATGTAAAAGTCACAGTAAAAAAGGATCTTGGCTGGAAGGGGTGTGAAAAAAAGTACAAATGTGTAATGGTATTGACATCACAGAATGAGCCTAGAGATTAAAGAAGTTGGTTGCTGTGGTTTTGTGTGGTTGGGTTTTGTGTATGTGTTTCAGGAGCAAGAATTTGTTCTGTATTTCCATTTTAAAGGAGTGAAAAAGAATGCAGCCAGAGCCTGAGGGGGAGGTTCAGGAGGTGATCATGGACTGGCTGGAGGAAAAAAGATGAGAAATTTGCACACCTGCAGTAGAGACCATACAGAAGAGACTTTGGGGTAATTGCTGAAGGCAAAGATAAACTGATGAGAAGACCAAGTCATGCTCTGTTAAGCTGCTTTTGAGTGCTTGCCACATCCCTGTGCCGTGAAAAGGAAAGTAGAGGAAGGCAAAGACGATTGGCATCACTAGAAATTGCAATGCAGAGACTTATTTGTGCTGGGAGAGGTGTTCTGCTGGGGTGAGAGCAAAAGGGGGAAGAATAGGCTTCTGATGGGGAAAGTCATTCCAGTCACAGGTTTTTGCCAGATACATTCTTGAGCACAAGAGCAGGGGTGGAGGAAGCAGATGTTTCAGGGAATTGGCAAAGTGGACAAAAATGTTGAGGCACAGAAGATGTAGGAGAGGGGGAAGAAGGGAGCAGCATGCAGCAATGGAGGGAGGTGCTTGAGAACAGATGTAGAGTTGTCTGGCCTTTGCTGATACTAGGCAGGTCCTGCCCTTGAGAAATGTGATTTAGTAAATAATAAGAATGCATCCAAATAGAATGTAACCTAGCAGCATCTGCTTGGAAAAATAATTGGAATCAGAAGGGAAATTTTATAACTGTCAGTGCAACTCGTTGCATCGGCAGGGAGAGCCATGTTAGGGTGTGTGGGGAGAGGAGAAATCCCGAGAACATTGATTCATTCTTGTGCTTCCCAGCAGACTCCCATTGCCTGAGGTTGGAAACGGGGCAGAGACAAGAGTAGGAAGCCCTGGCAGCTGCAGACAAGGCAGAAGGTGGAACAGAATGGTCACTTAAAATTTTTTGGGTTTTTTTTAAAGCCCATAAAAGAGCATCTGGTTTTCCTAGGGGAAAATAGTCTGTTATTCTTTCACATAGTGAAACATCCAACAGAGACAGGGTACCCTAGATGTGGGAAAAGTTAAATAAACAGAGTTGCAGCTGATTTTTTTTTTCCTTCTAATTTTGTAGAGGTAAATAGTAGTCTCCAGTGACATCACATAAGTTTTCCTCACATTTTTTTTCTGTTACACAACTTGGTGGTATTTCTTAGCATTGTGATTCCCATAAAACATGGATTCCCATTTTATGACCTCTCCCTCATTTTACTAAGAGAAACATGATTTGTAAAGAGTTTTAAGCAGAAAAGCTACTTCTGTCAAATACATCTGTAAACATTCAGCACCTCTTCACATAAGAGAATTTCTGTGAATGCTGCATCTAGGAGTCAAATGCAGTGATAACGTGGGATATTCTCAGTACCTACCTGTGCAGGTATAAAATACTATAAGCTCTGCCAACATGTGACAAAAGCCACATGACCCAATACTAAACTGTTCACATAAACCCATGCAAACAGCAGAAGCAAAACAAACAGCTTAAAAACCAACATAATTGAACATGAAAACACCATCAGGAAACATGACAATGAGTCCTGTGTCATTTCATGCAACACAAAAGTGGCACCTTATCCCTTAGGTTGCTGGATATTAATCAAACGTACAGCCACCCTTGAAAGGATACTGCTATTGAAGGAGAGAAGCCTTTTATATATTCACTTTGTATTCTTTAAGAACTGCAGACCAAAGTAATGAATGGCATCTTAGACCATTTTTCACATGAGGAGCCAGTGTGTCACACAAGATTTCTTATTCCATACCATACTGTCCTTTCATGTTACACTGCTTGTTTTTCAGTATCAGGATATCCTTCATTACATGGCTTTTGGGTTTGTATTTTTTAAAGATTGCTTTTGGGTAAAAGAATGCCTTTGCTGAGCTCCACTGCTGTTAGCATTTTGTATTACAGAAGCAGCACTTACAGTTGTGTACACATTTGAGCTTCCCTGTCCTCTCCTTCTGACTTTGCTCTGGGGTTTCCCTAGAAATGTGACAATTCCTGAGAGGTCATAGTGGACCATAGGAAAAAAAAATCTTGGTTTCGCCTGGTTTGAAAACACTTCAAAGGCATTCAAGCAAGTATGAAAGTCAGATAGAACAGTCTCTGTTCTACTGGCCTGCTCTGGTTGCTGTGATCTGTAAAAAGCGAAGATAGGGCGGATGCAAAATACTTTTTCTTCTGCTTATCAAACACTTAAGCTGTTATTTGCAAACTCCTTTTCCTTCCTTACCACCCTGCTCTCCAGTGTCTGTGCTCTCCTCCTTCAGCCCCCAGCTCTGCTGTTGTAAGACAAGCAGTGTGAAGGCTGCAAACTTACACAATGGTGTCCTGGCTCTCAAGGAGTTGGATGTAGCCTGGCGCGGTCGATGAGCCGGGTGTCACCTGTTCCTGCAGAGATCCATCGCGCAGTGCCATTGCAGAGAATTAGGGAAGAGTTGCTGCAGGGTGTAGGCCACAGCCTTGGGACTGCAGACATGGGGAATTGCTGAAGCCTGTGTCTTGCTTTAGTGATGAATTGAAGCACAGGCTTCTCCATTCAGTCTGTATGCTAGGCAAGGATGACAGCATGGGCTCAGACTTTAAATATAACCAAGACTGGGGTGCCTCTGAGTCCTCCCTACTTACATGTTTTTCCCAGGATATGGCTTGTGCAGTGGGGAACTCCCCCCAAAGAGATGTATGGCCTGACATTTAGCAGAGTGGCAAGCAAGCCTGTGGAGTCTGCTAAAACATTTGTGGGAGTCTGGAAGCACTTTAGAGGCTGAGAGATAAGAAGTTAGAAACATCTGAAGTTTTGAGGAGGAAAAGAAGATTTATGGTGACTATGAAGAGCAGGAAATCAAAACTGTTAAGAAATCAGCTTCAGGTCATCATAAAGTTTTGATCCCTAGTTTCACATTAAGGAACAGCATACTACTAGAAAATCCTGCCTGTGGTAATAAATAAAATTAAAAATTAACTACTATATACTGCTTTTCATCTATAGATTGTGGTGATAAGAAGAACACAGTGAAAGTCTAATTTATTGTAGCTAAATAGTTGACTGTTAAACATTTCATTTTGTGGGACTGTAAATTTTACCTGTTGACATGAGCTCAATCTTGGCTGCTTTCTGGACTGGATTGCTTTATTGTTTAGAATTAACTCCATGCAGACGTTTTGAAGAGTTATTGTTTCTTGCAAGTGTATTATGAAAAGGAGAAATCCCAAAGGAGAGAAAGAAACAAATTGGCAAAAGACTTTGGCACTAATTGTAGCCATGGCTGTGTTTATTGTTATACAAATCAATTAGGACCATATTTTGTGAATTTTAATTGAGGAAAACTGCTATTTTTTTCCTGCAGAACTTGATCCTCAAATGTGTAATTTTTTAATCACATCATTTGTCTACAATGGGAAACACTTTTTTTAGTATACTCTGAAAATGTAAGATCATGTTGCAAGGTGTACCTACTGTACATCTTTTTAATATAAGTAGTAAAATTCTGAAGTGCTCGTTGAAACAAAATGCTGGTGAGTTTTGCATTATTTAAAGGCTTTGGAATTTGTCCTACATTTACCCATAGATTTTGACCTTAACTCTGCAGAATTACTGATTCTTTGTTTTTCTTGTCCAAGTTGACCATACAACTAGCTTGGGGTGGGTTCATGCGATGAAGAGCACATTTGGAAATTGTTGTTTACAGTTCTCCAAAATCGGTTACCCAAATCATTGGCTAGTGTTACAACATATGTTTAGAAATATATTTTAAAACCTGATGCATGTGTCTGAGATACTACAAAGAATTACTGTGAGCATGAAGAAGACTCATAAGACTAGGACACTGTCTTTATGAAATCCAAAGGATATCCTTTGGTGTGGGTTGGTTTGTTTGAACAATTAATAGGGATGTGTCCCTAAATGTGGCTGGAAGCTAAACCTGGAAGCAGGCCCGAACCCACGCACTTAGACATGTGTCCTGGTTTCATCTAGGGTAGAGAGAAATTTTTCTTTTCTGATGGTTCACTTGATCATAAAAAATACGCTGGTGACCCTTAGCCATTGAATCTTTTTAGAGAATTGTGAGGAAAAAAAGAGGCAGATGGAAGTATGGTTCACATCTTTGATTTATTTGAGTGATTGGGGTTTTTCTTCCAGATTTCTTTTTCATATTTGATAAGAATCATATGAAGTCTATGTCCATTTTAATTCACATATCACATGGATACTGACTGGTGACAGGGCTTATTTATTGTGGCTGTGAACCAAAGCCAACCAGATGGTTTGGGAAAGTTTGGATACAAATGTAAACCGTGTAGCCCTGAGTCATCATTAGGTGTGATGAAGGTGTGTTAATGTACTTCATGCAAGAAGGACTTCTTAAAAAATTAGATTAAGGCATTTCCCCTGGAACTTATTGAGGTCCCCCTCATAACCAAAATTATTGAGTTGATAAAAAAGGAAAAAGCATGTATTTATCATTGTCCTTAAGGAAGAATGAGCTGAAAGGGATGAGGGTGGCAGGGATCTCATGGGCAAAAAGGTTTCTTGCTAGCAGAAAAGAAGGAGGGCTTCAGGAGGAGATGCTTCTTTGGCAATCTCTTTAGGAGAGGGGAAAAGGGAAACTTCTAAAAATAGTAAAATATGATCGTCCAGTACTGGCTTTTGTTACCGTCACCCACTTGAGTTCTGCTTTCAAGATTTATTATATCACCCTTAAATCTCTTGGAGTCATTACAATCTTGCCTTTCATCTAGTCTGTATATAAATAATTGATCATCATAAGGATTGAAAACTGTGGAAATGAAGACAGCTTAACACAGATATTCTTTATGACATCAATTACAGGAGGAATCATTTGATGAGAACAGAGAGTGTTTCAAACGGTACAATAATGCTAGCTCCTAAAATTACTTTGTATTTGAAATGAAATGTGTACACTGATTGGTTCTGTTGCCAGTTTATGGAGGAAGTATATTATGGTTCAATGAAAAAGATGGTTAATTATCTGCACACAGGGCTCGCTTCACCCCTCCCCTACTTCTTTTACACTCGTGTAATTCTGTTGAAGTCAGCTGTGTACAAATGGTGTAATGCAGTGGTGAATCAGGCCTATATTTTGTAAGTAATTTATTGCAAGCATTTGTAGCACTGAGAGAGGAAACATTCAGGCGTTGCTCAGTGCTGAGATTTAAACTCCCTGAGTGTGTGTTCTGTTGGCAGCAGTCACATGTGCTGGGCCAGGGGTGACGTAGGGTTAAACACTGAGCACTACAGCAGTAGCTGAGCACACTTATTGTATTAAAATCTGGTAAGATGCTAAAATACTGTAAACAGCATCATTAAGTGTGATGAAAGGAAGTCAAAGTTCAAGAGGGTTCTTTTTTTTTTTTTTTAGGTATTTAATACAGTGTTGACCGGTGAATTTATGGATTTGGCTTGACTGGAGAGGACACTTCCTCTCCCTCTTGTTAGCTGTCATTTTGTGGTGTTCCACTGTTCATCTGTGTGCAGGCCATAGGTGCTTTGGACCAATATCCAAACTGAAAGGAAGTGTAGGAATTTTCATGCTGTTCTAGGATGTGCGTAACGGTGTGTGGAGGACTTGCCCCTCCTGTGCCTCTGGCTGCTAGGAGCATGCCAAACGAGTGCGGAGCAGTAAGGCCATCTCATTTAATCTGTCAGGAGAAAGAGTGTCATGCTGAAAAACACCCCCTGTGATAGAAACGTCACTGTTACAAATTCTGAAAAATTAATCTTAAATGTTTCATTTTATATGAGCCGCTTCTAGAACTAGACAGCATCAAACAGAAATACTTCATGTAATTATTTTATGGTGGACAGTCCCAGGAAATTGTAGGGATTGAGTTGTGAAAGCAGAGCTAAATGGTGAGCTTGAGTTTCTGTGCTTTTGTAGACACTGAAGAAGATCCCAATTACCATGAGTGAGAGGGGCAGTATTAGCTATGGGTGTGTCTCATGTTTCTCAGGAGCTATAGCTTAATTTGAATTAAGACATGTCTGTTCCATTACTCTCTAATGTAAATTCTTTTGCAACAGAGTTGATACGGTTATATGTTTCAACTGCAAAGTTTTGGGAACTGGAATGTGAGAAATTTAAAAAAAAACTTCTGTTGTTGGTGATGGGTAAACATCAGCATTTGTCTTGTCCAGGATTCAATTCAGCAAAATACTGAAGTGTTGAAGACCTTTGAAATCAGGTCTTCAAACTTAAATATTTCAATACCAGTTTTCCACAGGTACTGTGAATAATTCACATATGGATTGTGATGACTGTTCTTTCTGTCCTTTGACTCTCAACAAATTACCACAATATGTCCTACTGGTTCCATTTCTTGTTGTTACTTGTTAATTTTAGGGCTGACCCCAGTAGCTCAGAGTATTTATGCTGTCTGTGTGCTCCTCCCAGTAGGTACAAAATGTTTGCTTTGCAAGCAGAGCTGTACGGGGCTATGTCAACAGCCCTTGGATGCCTTAGGATGTTTAAGGGGTTTGAAGGAGATGCTTGGTTTTAGTGTGAAATACTTCGGATTGATGCAGTATTTTGTGGTATTGTCTTAGACAAAGTACTTAGCTTCTCTCTCTTCAACAAGCGAGCTGGCAGCAGACACAGAATTTCATCAAACCTCTGCTTCCAGACAGACTTTTGAAAGGCCATGGAAGTCCATTGCCTCGCCCAGTTTGAAGTGATGCTTGTGTGGCCAGAGGAGAATGTATTGACCTCCCTGAGAGATAGGAGCAATGACCCACCACTAAATGTGTATAGGTTCAGCTCAGAAGCCTCCAGTGCTTGCTATGCATTTAGTTCCTTCATGAAGTATTATTATTTTGGATTGTTTACTAGAATTCTTCTCCCTCTACTTCTTTCTTTCCTATCTTAGTGGAGATCACATCTAGCAACAGCTGAAAGAGCATAAGTATTGCATATTGACCCTGTCAATTATGCTTATGTTAAATCTTATCTCATAATATCATTGGGTTGTTTTTGCAGAAGCTTTTGGGGCCTTGTTACAGATAGCATTTCCAGGAAAAAACCCACAGCCTAGTATTGACAGTGAAGCGTGCATTTAGCCAGGCATAGCTAATGAGCAGATGTGTTGTCAAGATTGTAAGTTAGAAGGGTCATCCAGGGGATCAAGATTGCAGAAGATAAGGGAACTTTGTAGGACAAAGAAGTTCACAGGCAGACTGTGATGTTTTGAGTATCACTTTCTTGAGCATTTTTCAGACAAGACTTGCACAAATCACAATCTGAATAAATGTTCAGATTTTTGTATTTAGGTAATTGTAATTGTCTTTATGTAAAATTACCTATGATTAATGATAGGGTTTCATTTTCAAGAGTTTGGTTGCTTAGAGTTAATGGGAACCACAAAGTGTAATACAATATCTTGTTGATTTAGACAGTAGCTTATTTTCTGTATTTCTTCACTTGACAGACACAGGTTTGAAGAACAGATGTGCAGATGTTAGCCTGGTGTGTAGTGTGCCCAGAGGGAGAAATGTAGGTCAGGGATGAATTTTAAAACTGATTTCTTTCTAAGAGGTGGGATATAATACTGCCTTTAATCATTACCTTTCTGAAACTTCTAGATGACATTTCTAAGTTGCTTCTGAGAAAACAAGCCTTTCCGTGCTCCATAATATCAAAAGCTGTGCTAAGAAGTAAATGTAAGATTTATTTCCCACTGCTGAAAGATGTCATTTTTTCCAAAAATTTGCTATTTTGGAAAATGTTCCAAGTTGTTTTTCGTTGCAAATCATTGCAATGTTTTCATCTGGGAAGCTTAAAAGTTGTCATTTGAATTACAACTAACTGACGTCTGCAACTCAAGTTAAAGGTGACGAAGCCGCAGTGTGTCCAATTGATTATGAATAGTGGTGGACATTCATATTCTAAGGGAATATACAAGAAGAAATTTGAAGGTGTGAAGCAGAGTTTGTCTGTACAGGTTGCATCTGGTGACACAAAGTACTGAACTTTTTCAGCCTTTCACTTAAGCAGATAAATCTAACTGTAAAAACACAGCCTTTAAAATTCCTGTAGTCATTTCAAACCCTGTGTCTGTATGCACTTCATAAAACATGGCGTTATTTTATCAACTTCTATAGTGTGTGAGACCAAATGAGACTGGGACACTGCTTAGGTGTCCACTGCAGATGGCACAAAACCAGGAATTACCCTCGTGTGAGCACAATGCAGCTGCAGATGGTAGAGCTCTGCTGTCTGGGACCACAGGCAGACCTGGGTCGAGCCAGCTGCAGATCTATTATTTGTTGAAAATTTGCCCCATCTTAAATAATTGTTAGGCCACACACCCAGGGTGGGTTTCATGTCATCAGCTTCCTGCAGTTGATTGTCCTGGCAGATGTTCTGAAATAGAGGGATGAACTGGGGGCACCCTGGCAGTGTCTTGTTCTTTGTATTAATGCCAAAGGCAAGATGGAAAGCCAGCTCAGATGGCACTCCCCTAACTGTGAGACAGCTGGAATTAGGGGAACCTCACCCTGCCTGGGTAAAATGGGACAAGACTCCAGTTATTATTTCACGGTTTTTTCTGACTGTCCAGGTTGTTTCAGACCCTTGCTGCCTCCAAGGACTAATAGTTTTCTTTTCATCAGTCAATAATGATGCTTGGCTGGGTTACTATGCAGCTTCCAGCCTGGAACCCCAGGGTTGTCAGCCAGGAAGGAATCTTCTAGCAGTGAACTACACTGGTCAATATTTTCCTCACCAGCACTTCCCTTACTTCTCCCTTTCTCTGCAGGAGAATGGCTTGAATGGCCTCAGATTGCCATGTGGTGTGACTGGATCAGCTGTGTAGGTTCTTTTCTACAGCCTCTATATTTTTGTCTTCCTCACATGTATTTAAAAAAAAAGAGGGGGGGGGGGCAGTGATCATGGATATAGCCCAGTATAGAGGTGTTTTAGATTAAAAGTATTAATGTTTTTAAGGCTCTTGGAAAGCCTGGGCAGGTATAAACCTTGACACTGTTACAGCATTTACTGAGAGCTTCTGAAGTTGAACAGTGTAATTCTGTCAACAGCTTTTGCATTTAGAAAGTTGTGACCTATCACTAAATTCTTATATGAAGTTAATTCAGGAAAATATTTAGAAGTCTAATTGAACTCCCAGACCCATTGGGCTAATAAGAACTTTCTCTTCAGCCTGCTCTTACAGCCCAGATTGTCTAGATAGCCACATAAAAATGTAACTAATACTCCTGTAAAGAGGAAAGCTGGAGTTACCTCCATGAGAGAACTTTTGGAATAGCTCTGCTTGCTTCAGTTCCTTTCCTATTAAAATCATTGGAAAAATCTGTTCTTGACTTTGAGGAGCAAGGTTAAACTAGCACAGTATGTTTTGAAAATTCCAAACTAGTAATTTAATCTTCAGATTTAACCATAGTGGCCTCTGCAAATTTTTTTTCCAAAGCTGCGCTCAAAATAAACGATGTGTTGGTCCCTAATAAATGGTCCTTAGTAAAAGCATGTATTATGCTTCCTTTGAAAAGTCATTTATTTCTTGTGGTGGCTTTCTGATTCAGCTGCCTTCCAGCATGCTGTTCCAATGCTTTCTCCCTTCTAGGAGTCTGTACAAACCCTACAACTTGCTGTGTTTCTGCACAGCAAAACATGTGCGTCTGTGCATAACAACATGAAGAGGATAACCTCAGACTTATTAGCATGGCTGTCTTCGGGTTGAAAAATACTTGCTGGAGGATCATTTCTTAGAATCAGCTTCCTGATTTCTTGCTTATTAAATCATGTAGTGTTTATGAAATAAAAAGACTCTTGGTCTGTCAGTCAGAACTCTAAAGCCTTTCGCAGGCCATAAATTCACCTTCCAGTAGTTATAAATAGAAAACACAATTGCAATGGTTGTAAAACTCTCTAATGATTGTATGTTGTACTGCGCCAACAAATCAGAAAAAGAGATGGTTGGGATACTGTTGTCAACATCTTTTTGCACAGAATTTCCATCGAGCCAATAAGTGAGCTTGTGCTGATGATTTGTAGTATCTGTTATCACCTTTCATCAGACTTGGAGGAGAAAGGAAATACAGGATATTCCAGATGGGAGTCTGGTGCATGTGCACTGAGGAATCTGTTTGTTTCCTCTGATTGTTAGTGAAGGACAGTGGGGGTGCTGCTGCTTGTTGCAATTTTTTTTTGTACTAATGACCATATCCAAGTGACTCTGTTAATGTAATTTAGAGCCCCTTTAGGATACAGTTGTTCATCTTTTTGGTACTTCTGGCCACTGTTGAACGCTTCGCAACACTGTAGATTAGAAGCTGCAGAAATTACTCTTCAGAAGACTACATTTCCTTTTTAACCATGATCCAATGTTCCCCAGCTTTTCCTTTATGTTTTTACCTATTACTCTTAGGATCAGTCTCACTAGGTTACTTCTGTAATGCTCTGGTTAATCAATGCTCATACAATTTTCTGAACATGTTTCCCATGTTTCTATTTGTTTTTATTTGAAACAAGTATTTGATGTTGAGAATCAAATCTACAGCACATCAAGGGTTTTTTCCCCTCAGTAACTGCTGCTGTGGAATGGTGTATATCATTTTGCTTTGGAATATACCGTCATGAATCATTGATCCTTCTCTCACATATCAGCCACAGAAGGACGTCTGTACCTGAGCGGTTGGAGTGATGGCAGTGTGTTGGGAAGGATGAGAATGACCCAGCCTGTTACAGGATGCACTGTTTGACTGAGAAATCAAAATTACTGATACTGTCTGTTGATGCTAACAGCCTCCAGCGGCAGCAAGATTCAGAGGTTCACTACTCACAGTGAAAAGTACTTTCGTTCTAATTAAACCAGTCTACTGTTAGTATTAGTTTCATAGAGTGTCCTCTGCTACTTTTTCAAGTATTGTTGGATTTTTATTGTTTGATCCTGCTTGGGTTCAGCTCGTCACTTTTTCCTGATATGGTAAATTGTGATGACATCTCCTTTTTAGCTCTCCCCTTTCAACAGAAGAATCCTAGACTATGTAGTGTGGGAAATAGCTGCTCTGCCCCCCTGATGATTTTAATTGGTCTTCTCTAAATCTTCTTCAACTTCATTACAAATTTAAAAGAAAATTTTTACCTGTATTCTACAACTAGTATGTTAAGCATAAGAATTTCCTGAACAACCTCAGCAGTAAAGGTGGAAACAAATAGTTCACTGAGTGTCTGCAGTGGTATTATCGTCCTTTTTATGCCTTTATCATCAACTGGTCCCACTAATCACAAGATAGCTCCCTGCTTTTGATGTGTTCAAAGAAAGTTTTACTATCAGTTTGAGCATCATTTGCAAGTTGCTCTTCAAACTCTTTTTTAGTCCTCCTTATTTCCTGTTTACATTTGAGCTGCTTTATTTTATGGGATTTTTCTGTCCTCACTTCAGAAAGCTTTCTGGTGATTTTGTTGGTTTGGGTTTTTTTTTTTAATGCTGGTCTTCTACCTTTGAAAGATTCCTTTGTTTTCCAGTTGAGCCATCTGTGCAGAGGGAGTTTGGACTGCTTTGTTTTCTTCTTTTTCTGTGTCACACACATTACCTAAACTTCCAGTATAGAAGTACTTCCAGTACTTCATTCTGTAGGCTTTATATAGACTTCTTGGCTTTTGAAATAACCCTTTGATTTTTTTTTTGGAAGGGAAAGGGGATATTTTATTTTACTTTTTTATAATTGCTAATTTTTGAAAAGCTTTTTTTTTTTCCTTGAAATTGAATGGTCACAAACTAGATGTGTTTAGCCTTCTCTCTGTTTCTCATTTTAAGCTGTAGTGTTTGTGAAGTGTTGTGCAGGAGTCACTGACTCAGGGATGTTTAGCTGTTTACTGACCAGCCTGTTTTACCTGGTGTTAGTACCAGGCTTGAGTGAAAGATGCATTCAAGGAACCTCTGCAGAAAGTCAGACTCACCACTGTCAGAGGATACTGAGGAGGAAAGTGTCCTTTTTTAAAAAGCTCTGTTTCAAAGAACAAGAAAAAAGGGGAATTGTCTTGGTTTTCAGTAGGAAAAGGAGCATTTTTGGTAAAATTTTGGCAAGTCTCTTCAAGGCAGATGAAGAAAACAAGTCAAGGGATAAAACTGGACATTCTTCTTTGAGGAGAAAAAAAACAGTGTCACTTAGAATGAAAATGTATTTCCATTGCTAACGTAGGATTTTTTGAATCTACTTTGAAAAGTTATCTTCCTTACCCATACTGGAAGCGTAAAACACAAAATCTCTGAAGAGATTTAAAAACAATGCAAATGTTTTCAGATTTTCATTAGAGCCTCTTCAGACAAAAGGGCTTTCAGAACGTAAAAACCTTTGGTTCTTCAGCAAACCAAACTGAGTTTTGCTTGACAGCTGAAAGATATTCCCTGTGGGTCATTTATGCTCCTGTCTGCAGAGTTGATTGAGTAAATATGCAGCAACAAGGAACATTCTTATACCCTGTCTGGCATTTGCTGGTTGATATTTTTAACTTAAGGCAGATACAGTTCGATAATGTAGCTTGCACAGCTTGGCGGTATTCATCAAATACGGAAATGACTTTGATAAATACACCTTGCTGCATCTTCAGTTTTCAGCAGCAAGAGTTTAAGTTGGAAGAACTCGTGTGTGGACTTCTGGGAGGATGTTAAATCACCACTGAGGCTCTGGATAAGCAGTCAGTTCCTGAGGTGGAGCTAAAGTATTATAACCATGAAGTCAACCTGAAAAGTCCATGAGGACTCTTTAGGTAAGGTGGCAGGAGATTAAAATTCAGCAGCTTTTTCCCTTTAAAAAGGGAAATGCTTTTTCAGCCAAAGCAGATAGTTTCCATGGGTGCTAGATCTGTGACAAGCCATTCAAGGAGTTTTCCAGGTTAAGGGCCAGCAGATGGGGGGACAGCTTGGTGGGTGGCAGGGCACAGAAGCCATCTCCAAGCTCTAAGGACACATCAAATGGAACTTTTCCTTTCTCCCCATTGTGGACTATTTGATCGTCTTTTGAGTGTGACATCAGTGTGACATAACAAACAGACCCCCATTTGTGACAGAGAAATCTAAGTTGTCTCACGCTTTCTCTAACCCAATGAAACCCAGTGCAGACATTTGTGTTGCTATTCAAACACTGAAGGCCATTTTCACATCCTTATTTTGGCCCCAGCAATTATTCGCTTGATACGTCAGTGATGTTTTTAGAGCTGTAAACATAGTGTTTACATTTTTTTAAAAGTCAAAAGTCAGAGTAGCCAATAATGTGTGCCTGGTTTTTTAATAATAATTTTTACAAAGTTGAAGTTGTATTTGCCATGTTTTTTGATCGTGTTTGGGTGAAGAAGTGGAATATGGTGCCAGAAACTGAAGGGAAAGTGTTGTTGTCATACCATAGGCTGTAAAGAATTTGGGTTTTGAATGGCTCTGTAGTAACGCATTGCACATTTCCTGTGTGGGTTGATGTTTGTGTTAAAACCTTTCACTTTCTGAGAATATTTTCATGGATTTACAGCAATTACTCAACTATTTACAAGGGACAAATTGTGACCCCTATTAATCATACCAAATCAAATTCAGCATGTTCGGTCATAAAGATTTCAGTCACTGTTTTCACTACTTTCATCTTTATTCATATTTTCCAAGCTAGTCATGATTCATAAATTGATATTTACGATTACCATGTGCTGGTATCTGAGGGCTTTTTTTTTTTTTTTTTTTTTAATAGACAGTTAGTTTAACTGGTGTGTAGCCTGGAGAGATGAGCTACTTTAGGGTAGAATCTATTTTGCTGTCTTTCCATGAAATTAATGTTCACACAAATTGCAGGACTGACAGCTTCTGGAGACTACAGTCCATAGGAGAGGGAAGAAAATTGTGGCAGAGGGAGCTTGCAGTGTCTTGGTGTAGCTTGGCTGTGCTTTGCAGGGCTGAGGGCAATGCGTTGCCTTCAGGTGGCTCACGCTCAGCCACCTCAAGCTGCCTGCAGGCAGCAGGCAGTGTGCTGCAGTTTGTAACTTTTTGAAGTCATTTGGTAAAGAACAATTGAGTCCTCACTCCTGATGTTTTTCTGTGTAGCAGCTGTTAGGATACAGTAGGAACTTTGATCACAACTGGTGAATTTGTCACTGCAGGCTGCTGCTGGCTCCACTGGCGGTGTGAGGTCTGCATGGCACTAAACAACAGAGACATGCTGTGCTCTGGTGTGTACTTGAAGAAAGGCCATTAAGAGCTGAAATGTCAACAGTGACCCCATGTACCTGTAATAAATGTAAGCTTTGTAATTAGTAGCAAGCTGTCTCACAGTGCTACAGATAGTTACTAAGATTAATTTTCACGATGGTGTGCCCAAAGTTCTTGCGTGATATAAGGCAACCAGTTAACGTTGTCAGGAGAGACTATCAAGTTGCAGCATGTGCAGTTTGATGACAGAGCCAGGCTCTAAGTGTCTTGTGGCAGCAGCTGTCTTCCCATACGCGTTTCTCACACCCTATGAGAGCAAACAGAATACCTGTGCAGTCACACCTTTATTGTCAGTATGTGTTTCTTTGTTCCCCTGCTTCATTATGCATCAAACTTGTGTAGTAAACAATACTTACAGGGTAAAATAATATCAATTTATGTGTCTATGTGTATCTGTATAATGTGTGTGTATATATATATATATATATATATATATATACACACACACACACATATACAGATATACACAAATATATATATATATACACACACACATATACAGATATACACAAATATATATATATATATATATATATATATATATATATATATATATATATACACACACATATATTTATAAAAATATAAATTATAAGAGCTGTAGGTGTCAGGGAGTCAGTGAACACCAGCCTGCAAAAACATCAAGCATTGAGGAGCTCCTGTGCCTGTCTGCTTCAGGTTTTCCTACTGCCTGTGGAAAGGCAGGTGGCTCTGGGCTCATGTAAAGAAGCCTCAGACAAGAGTAACTGACACTGGAGCACACTTTAACCAAAAGACATTTCAAAAGGCATCCTGAAGCATGTCTAGACTGGAATTTGCAGTTGAAAGGAAAAACTATTATCCTTTGGCTTGAAAAGTGACCCATGGCTTTAGGCATGAGTGATTTTTGATAAATGGCCTGGTCGTCCCTCTCCCCGGTGTGGGAGGCAATTGGTTTCCACTGTAAACCTGGAGTACAATTTCCTTTATCGTATTTGTGGCAAAGGTAGCATAGCCTAATGCAACAGAAGGGAGGGAGCTTTTGAAAGTTTATTCCTTATCTATTTGTAGAAGGAATGTGAAATAACAGCATACCCCTTCAGACTTAAACTTTGAATATATTTGCTAACATCAGGGATCTTTTTTCTCCTGTTTTATGAAGTAGCTGTGTTTTTGTGGAATACATATTAGCATGGTTTTTGGTATGTTATAAATGTGACATTGATATTGCATATGAACTGTTTTGGTCAAGAGCCATGTTAACTGCCCCATCAATTACACTTCTAAGTACCTGTCACATTAAAAAAATGTGGCTCTGGCCCCTTAGGGTATTTCGTTCTTTTAGGCAAAGAGTTTTTTGTTTTCACTCACTACTTTTGATCTCCTTATTCTGGAAATATTCTTGCTTGCATTTCATTTTTTGGGGTCTGGGGTTTTGATTTTTTAATAAGAGAAATGTCTTTGTGTGGGAGACATTGTGAGATACAAAACTCCTCAGCATGCTTAAAGAGGGCATTTAAAATTTCTTATGGATGGGTTACTATTGTGAAGGCAGCATATAATGTGTTATGTAGAGTCACAAAGTTGCAAAGGTAATTGCTATTATATCTTATTCTGTATGTTTAAAAATGTGTGCCATACTGTGCAGTGTATCTGTTAGCAAATAATGCCATTTCAGCCATGGCCAGATATATATTTGCATATAATTCCCCCTTAGTATATTTTTGTGCAGAACTACCTTCAAGGGCCTAAGACAAAGTATCTATGCCACTTCAGAACACACAGGTGCTTAATTCTGTATGTTCAGTAGAGCAAACATTATTGAAATGAATGTGGTGGAACGCAGCTGGAGTTAAATGAACTATTGTTCTCACAGGGTAGGCTAGATTAAAAACCACGAAAAAGAAAAAGTTAAAAATCTTGTGTTTTTAATAGCTCCAACTACAAGCCTGTATCAAGACAAGCAGCTGGCAAACATATGACATTTTTTCCCTGCTACAGATCTTCTAAAAATTAATTTCGTGTTCACCCAGCCTTGTCTTTCTAAGGGTGCCTGCTGGCACATCATTTCTGAAGGAAGTGGTTCATCTGGGAAGGTTGTAGGGGGCTGGGAAGGCTCCAGTCCTAGTGCATAGGCAGTGCCCAGGAACTGGGAGCAAAACACCCCCAGGGAAAGCCCAGCTTGTACCCAGCCTCTAATGGACAGGGTGAGGACAGAAGCCTGGTGAGGGTTCTCTGCAGCACTGCTAAATGTTCTTGCTCTCCTGGATAAGCTACCAGCGTATGGGAAGAGCTCGGTGCTTGCTTTTCTACTTGTACTGCTGCACTGTGATACTGCAGGACTGTACAACTGTAGGAGAACCTCGTGTAGGCCTGAGAGCCTCTGTGTAACATTATTTGGCTTATACATCTTTTATTATGTTTGGCTGTTGGTGAGAGTCAGATGAAAATTATTTCCAGATTACAATAAAGTAACTTCAAACATAATAAGTGTTGTTAGATCATTGACCGTATTAAAATAAAATTTTTAAAGGCTGTACATCAAGGTTCAGAGAACTGTTTAAAGAAGAAAAAATGTGTAGCATTATTGCCCTAAACATACTGCTGAACCTTGGGAAAAGATTTGTGCCACGTTTCTTATGACAGCAACATCACAGAGGATATAAACCAGTCATTGGCACTTTCTCAAGAAACACATCACTGTAATTCATTATAACAATACCACTGTGATATTTTTTCATAATATTTATGAAAGTTAGGCTATGAAAACAGTATGCACTGACTGTCAGTGGTGATGTATCATTCTGCAAAAGAGAACATACATGACAAAACGCTTTAAATGAACTCTAAAAATATACTGGTGACTTAAAACAATTTGGCTGGTCTTACACTTCATGCCAGGAGGGGCTTCCCAGGATATGCTTCTGGATGACCTTTTTGAGGAC
This sequence comes from Acanthiza pusilla, assembly GCA_036630365.1. Taxonomy (NCBI): domain Eukaryota; kingdom Metazoa; phylum Chordata; class Aves; order Passeriformes; family Acanthizidae; genus Acanthiza; species Acanthiza pusilla. The sequence continues at coordinate 14,426,483 of JAXCHO010000019.1, forward strand.
ATATATCAAATAGTCATGTATTTATTATGGTCCCAGTCAGTCTTCAATAGCAATGATGAATGTTGTGTAGTGTAGGCGGTCATTACAGCTCTGTGTAATTCTCTGCTCAGTTTCCAGTTGCTGTCTTTTCTATGGAAAACAGAGTGGCCTGTGTCATGTCAACCCAATAAACCCAACTTTTACCCACAAAGTGTTCTCAGTGGCGTAAAGCTTTATCTGACCTGGCAGTGGGGTGCAGTTGTCAGGAAGGCTGCAAGGAGCTTCTGTTCTGCTTCCCTGGCTGTGTCTGGGTCTCACAGATTCTGGGGGAGCAGCGTGGCTCTCGTGAGTCAGGAGCCTTTACAGCCCTCGCGGCTTCCAGCACATGCTGGGATTCACCGCAGCTCTGACGTCAGTGCCAGTCTGGATTTCTGGGCACTGAATAAAGGAGCAGACTTGTTCTGTGGCTGAATGGTGCTGATGACATGCCATTTCTCCTCTTTCCCCATCAGCATTGTGGGGAACATAAGCAGCATGAATGTTCTGATATTATTGTAACCAGGCCTGGGCTCAGTTCAGCTCCTGGTGCGAGGAAGCCAGCAGTCCTGGGTAAGATCAAGAACAAGAGTGGGCTCCATCTTAAAGGTACCGAGTTTGGGCTGGGGCTCAGCACCAGTAAATTTCCCACTTCACAAGTAGGTGAGATTCCACAGCGGTTTTGGAATGTCATTTCCTCGGAAGGGAAGTAGAACCACAACCTCTGTCTTCCCTGTTTCTCCAGGAAACCCTCTGACTCTGTCCCCTCTAGTTTGTTTCTCCCCAGTCCCTTGATTGCTTCCTGTGATGGCGTGAGGAGAGAGAGATGAAAAGCAAAAGGGAAGGCAGTTGTAACATATCACCATGCACAAAGCCTCCAAACAGAATCCAAACTTGTCTGGCAAAAAAAAGTGGACAAAACTAAAATGACTTTTTAAGCTCGGTTTCCTGGCTTCACTATTCATTGCAGGAATGCTTAGATTTGAAAACAATAAATACCATCACCGCAGGAAGCCCCAGATTTGAATTGTGTGCATGCACAGCTATTTACAAATCATCCATTTTTACTTAGCTGCTTCCATCTAAGGTAGTTGGCTCAGTTTAATAATGGAATAGCTTCTCCACAAGTCCTCCCAATTTACTGCTCTGAAAAAAAAGAAAGAGAATCTCAGTGCTAGTTTTCAGAAGGACTTTTTAAAATAGAAAAGATATGATAGATGCCATGCTAGCCCTTACTGTGCTGTAGTCAAGGACTAAAGGTTAAAAACATATGAATGGAAAGAAGGGGGGGAAATGGCAAACTGAGGTGGAATAAATAAATTATAGGTAAAACAATTAAGACTCTGGATAGCAGGAAGAGAGAGATTAAAACTGGAACTGAGATGTTTATGTAGTACTTTGGGCAAAAGATTATATTCTACCACGTACCTTTAGTTTCTTTATCTTTCTGCTCTCCATCTCTCTTAATTTAAACCTATATTTATATATTATCTATATAATATATCCTATATATATTATCCTTTTGGTCTTATGGGCTTTGAGGCTCTGAAAGTGTAATCATATTTTGCCACTTTTTTCCCAATTTGATTAAATCTCATATCTACACATTTCCTTAAGTTGACATACCTTGTTGGCATGAACATTTCCTATTCTCTTTCCCTACTGAGTGCATTGTTTATTTGGAAATATTAACATGTATTAAGAACTGATGTTCAGGTGCATGCATTTTAATCATATTGAAGATGTCTGATTCATGCTGGGATTTCACCTGTGCCAAAGGTTACATCAGTGATTCTACCAGATAATTTAGACATGTAATTTCAAGCACAAATAACTGTCCAGGTACATAATGAAGTTTCACCTGCAACACTAGAATCAAGGCCAAGATGAAACTGGGTAAAAGCTGAGGCTGTGCCCTTCCTTTTTATAGATCTGGAGGGAATAACATAGGGTATTGCTCCAGATCAGGGCAGTAAAAAACTCCAGACTCATATTAGCAGTAGAGAATCTTCCTGGTTGAGACTGTCCTTGAAACAAAAATTAAAAATTAAAACCGGTACACATTTGGTAGCAATTTGGTTCTTATTTGAGCTTTAATCAAGCAGAGTTAGTAATCAGTTTATCGACATTAGTGATGACTTCAGTTGGAGTAATTAATAGAAAATGTGGTGTTTAGATTGAAGTGTAAGAAGTCAAAGAAGGATTTAAAAGTAGGATGTAGATTTAAAAGAATGAATACCTTCTGGCCTAAATAATGGTTCCTTAATATTTGCATACTCAGATAGAAATTCACATATTAGATGGTTTGTAGAGACAGAATATATAAAGTAACAATTAAGATGTAAAAAATGTGAATATATATCAAGCACATTATAAACACTCTCCAGCTGATGTTAGGGGATCATCCACATTCTTGAATGAACAGCCAACAAGATTTAAATATCATCCAGTCTGAACTGTAATTCCAATTTTTTAGTTATAGACCAACTTATCTATTTCTAGGCATTATTTTCTCAGACCATTGCTGATATTGATCTCAGTGATACAAGCATTTCATTTTTTGCAAAGCAGAGAGATAAGGATATTTTTAATACAATACTGTATAAATAGCTGAGGCTGTGAAAAGTATCTGTGTCACTGGAGAAAAACTATGGACGCTGCTGTTTATTCTGAGTATCAATAGACATTTGGAATAACAAATACTCTAAGAAAAAGGGGGGAGAACTTACGCAGGGTTTTGCTGTCGAACAGCATTCTCAGCTCTGACCCACTAGAACATGCAGTCATGCAGAAGCAAGACGTTCCTTAGGGAGTGTGTCGTAAGCCATATCATTATAGAAATCTTTTGACCTGATTTGAAATGATGACTTCATTTTCCATTTCCAGCTCAGAGGGAAGTTTGTTTTGTGAATGAGGAGAGTTGTTACTTCTGAACTTTATGTTTTCAAATCACTTTTCTTCCAATGTCTTCAACCAGTCATGAACAGTGTAGATAGCCATAAAGCAAGTTGTGTGTGGTTCTTCATCTCCATCTATGCCCTTTTGGAAGGTTCCTTTATCTCTTTTCTAATCTTTACAATAATTTATAACATTTCTTCTTTAAACATTCTACTCTCTTAAATAGCAAATAATATTTCCTTGACCTCTTCTGTATTTAGTGCAAAGGACAGAAAGAAAAGCTTTCCAGCCAAATGAGTGTTCTACCTCAAGCTGAATTCTAATAAATGCCTACAGTTTATAATTGATACTTCCAAGATGTTCTCAAGGAATTTAAAACAATCCAGAATTTAATAGCAATCAACAGAATCGAGACAAAGTGAAACTATTATGCTGAACTTATCGAAAAGCAGGGTTTAAATTGATGCTGCATATTATTCATTTTGACAGTTGCAAATTCACATTAAAGATAGCAGGGACCAAAAGACAGCAACTAGAAGAGGAAATGCTAATTTATTACTTGCAGAGAAACAACTCTGAAGCTAAGCTGTTCAGTTAAAATTATGAAATACTTTCCATTTCCAATGTACCTTTGATCCACAGAAGCCCTGAAGCATATTGCAAATTATAAATACAGTTTTAATTTCCTATCGTGGCAGGTGATAGGCAAATGTCTCAGGAGTAGAAATGCAGCAGACATCATTCAATAGCAACCCTATGCAAAGGCAAAATGAACAATTATTTTTGAGCAAAATGGTATGGAAATGTTACATTGCTAAAACGTGTCCTTATCATACTATGCCACTTGCGTTAGAAGAATGGGGAATGAAGAATTCCAAACTCAGTTCCTGGGTGTACATACACTGCTTGGTGTATGATTTGAGACAAGTAACTTAATTTCTTATGCTCCACTATAGTAAGGGAATAATGCTGTCTAAATTCAGTGATGGTGTGCTGATGGCAAAAGAATGATGAAGTGGATTCCTTCTTAAAGGATTTGTATCTCAGCATTTGGGAAGGTTGAAGTAATATAGCTCTAAGAATGCTTTGAAATATTATTTTAAATCGTTCAAGTGGTAGAAAACATGTAAACTGTGTAAATACAAATGACTACAAAATTTAGAAATTTATAAGCTGAGGGATGTAAGGCTGATTTTTTGCTATGCAATAGTTTCAGTTTCCTGTACAAAAATAACGTCACTTCCCATAGCTGACACTTTAGGGAAGTTTCTATGCACGGGAAGGCTGCACAGAGGTGTTACACCTGTTAATTGATCAAAGTAGCCAGGATTTTTAAACCAGTAAATCCCTAGTGATACCACTCTTTAATGAACAACTATTAGATGCAAATACAGTGCCTTGTAACAATTTAAGAGAGGAGTATCAATTTTCTAAAACCCTTGAACCTAACTTAAAGTCATAACTCAAAGGTTTGATGAGGCAGGGCAAACCATTCTGGTGATACCATGCTTCTAATGTTTTGTTCCATGAGTATGTCATTTGATTCCTAAGGTACAGTGTGGATGAAAAGTCCTAAAACTCCATTTTCCCTCTGTAGTGTATTGAACAATCTTTTATCTGATATTGGATTAACATTGCTGCTCCAGCTTCAATCCAGTACCTGTTCCACTTAGCAGGTGTCAAAATGTTAGCTGGAGAGCAGTGAGGAAGGAGCCAAGTTCCTTGGAAACCTCTGGGGGTTCCTCCTTTCCCCTGGGAATATTTATGGGTGCCATGCTGGAGACTGGGGGGGTTGAGTTGGTAACTTTTATGAAGGACAGAGGTTACAGAAGCTGTGAATGTTAATGTTCAAATATTACACTACTGAGCAAGTGCTCAGGCATCCCTAAGGCACGTGCAGTTTACAGGGACGGTCCTGCGTGGCCATCAAGCTGAGACTAAATTCCTCAGAGTGGCATCTTCTCCTGGGATCAGGAGATATGACTGCCAGAGTTGGCTCAAGTATATTGCTAAAAATAGGCCAAAGCACTTCAAAAATTAATGAGCTGTAGGAGTTTAGGACTACTGAGATTTATAGGCTAATGGATAACTATCAGAAGGAGAAAATACTGTATGAAAAAAAAACTGAGGAAATTTAGAGCCCTTATGTCTCTCTTGGCTTACACTGATGTAAATCAGGATTAGTTGCACTGAAGTCACTTGACTTACAATAATATAAGTAGGAAGAGATTGGGGAATTTATGCTCACTTTGCAGTAACACACAGATAGAATTAAGTCATCTTTTTGGAAATGAGAAATGGGTCATTTCTGAATCATTTTGCAGAGATTTAAGAGTGGCAGCCAGATGCTTCCTTCAATGCAGATTTTAGATGTAGGAAGAAACAAGCCTTGGGAGACTTTCACAGTATTTCTCAAGAGCATGTACTATGTATTCACCAGCTTTATGTTTGAGAAATTTATATACACTGCGGACTATATTAATTTCCAAATAAATGAAAATTATACACAACAAGAAATTCTGATAGCTTCCTATAAACACTCTAAAGTAGACTATTTTCTATAGTCATCCAAAAATACAATAAATCTGCAGCACAGGACAAGAACTGCTGCTTATCCCAGGCCATTCACTAACTGTTCCTCTGTTTATGGAACTACTGCTGAGTGAATCTGAAAAGGAGACCAACTACTCACACTGGGTGAAGCCAATAAGTCTAGCCAGTAAGTCTTATTCAGTGAATTGATCCCTCCAGTCAAGGCAAGGAAGAGGTGCCCAGCCATGTAATGCTTTTTACCCTCCAACACTAATTTAAAAAAACACACAAAAAACAAAAACCATGCCACATTTCAATAAAGGTAAATGGGTACTTGGGAGTCTCTGATGCTGACCATGCTTTATTCCTCTTCCTTAATATAGCAGTGTGCTTTGAGAACATCCTTTTGAGTTCAGGAACACACTGATAGGGTAGCCCCTATGCAACTATCCATGGAACTACTTCCAGTTTCACTTTTCAGGTGAGAGCAGCCAAGCGTCACTCAGCATGGCTGGATAATTTTTAATTTTACTTTGAAAAGTTCCTCAGGATGCAGCCTTACAGCTGCCACCCCCACAGGGTTTGAAGCTATGCAAACACAGGGCTGGAGGTGCAGGGGGCTCACAGTGCTTGTGTGCAGAGAGAAATGAAGCAGAGAGCAGGACCAGGCAAGGACACAGTGTGATGCCCACTTTACATCAGGCCTTGCTGTGTCCACTCAGTGAAAGCAGAGAAGGCAGGAAAGATTTCATCATGCAGAATGTGGTTCTGCACTGGCATCTCTCATCACCTCTTGGCAGCTGGGCACTGCTGGGGTTTTTCTCTTCCATTCAGGGGTCCATCTCTCACACTTTTCCTCCCAGCCCTGGGAAGCTTGTTTCCACCAACCATGGCTGCTGTGGTGAAAGATTTCTCTGAGCTTCCCTGCTGTGGAGGAATGAAAGGCAGAGCTGCAGCCAAGCATAGCATCAACAGTCAGGTCTTTATGGCTTCAAATCTGAGGTCAGGAGAGGGAGGACTTCCCTGAGTGGGGATGATGCCTAAAAGCAGACTACCTGAAACAGAGGCCAAGACAAATTAGGAGTATAAAAGCAGGCAAATTTATTCAAGGCCTGCAAAGGCCTTGAAGATACATTTGGGCAAGCAAAGTCCCCTGTCAGGGACTACACCCAAAATGGACGCTGGGTCACGAGCCCTGCACCTTTTATAAGTTTTGGCATATTAGCATATTGGCCCTTAATTCTCCAATCGCACCCTTAGGTGATGATGTTAACCACCCCAGGCCTGCTCCCCCCATCTCACAGTTGTTTGCATATTTTCAGGTTCTAGGGCAATGAATCTGTCCTTGAATCTGTAATCAGAGAGCCTTGTTTTGGCTAAAGGTGCTGGGAACAGAGGATTTAGCACTTTGTAAGAAGCACAGAACTACACCAAATTACAGACACATGAAAAGTAGAAAACCAGAAATTATTAAGGCATCAGGGAGGCAGAAGATGACCTCTGACAGAGATGCTGCTAGAATGGAGGTGAGGTGCTTTGAAGAGCTGCTCTATGGACCTGCCCATCCTGACACTGCACACAGGGTGCTTGGGAAGCTCCCACTGCCCCAAACACACAGACCTCCACTGCTTCATCACACAGGGAGAGGCCACATGCCAGGAAAAGATAAACAGGAACAAGCTAATTGTACTCCTGCTTAGAAAAAGGTGCTTTTTTGAAGTAGGTTGGTGGGGTCTAACCTGAAATTCAGCAGTTCTCAAAAGGAATTCTCTATTGGTGCTCAAGCCTGTACTTAAACTTCTTAGTTAAGTATGAAAGTAAGAAATAATGCATGCCATTTTTTTAAAGCACTCCAGAGCATAGAATATACTTCAAACAATGTTAAGAAGCTGATTTAGAAAATCCAAAGTACCAAAGTAAACTTAATTTGTTATTCTGCTTTTATATATTTGGGGGTGGTTTAGATTTGGGACCAAAAAGCAGCCTTAATCCAGACTTTCCTTATTAGTTGGTATACAGGGCTTAAATATGGGCTTTTATTTTTTTAAAAGTTATTGTTAAGTATGTGACGAACTATTAATCCATTAGTGACGATATTGATATTCTCAATGATGTTCCCTAATCTCCTTCAAATATTGATTTAATATTATTATAGCATGGCCAAATTCTCTATTACTCTATCTAAATTAACATTTTTTTCAAGATATATTTAGGAAGGAAATGTGTGTTTATTGATTGTATGAATGAAATTACTTTAATTAAGGAAACAGGCCTACTGCCAAAAATGGCATACATGATTATTAGTGCAGAATGCTTCCCACAACAGCCCAAAAAGGCATCATCAAAAGCAGATGCCTAAATTAGTTACAATGTGCATCCTGGCCAGACAGATACTTCATAGTCTTGGCCATTTGTAGGACAGATTCTCCTTCCTTTGAAAGCAAGCCAGGGCACAGTAACACGTTAAGTTTTTCTACCAACCGTAATTTAACACTTTTCAGCCTTAAATTAAATATTACTTCAGTGAAGTTTGATTCTCTTGAAAGCTGACCTGGGAATCTCCTGACAACGCTCTCATTTAGGTTAGTGCTTGCAGTAGAGGATATGAGATTCTAAAGAAGTGTTAGAAGTTTCATCTTTCTGCCTGAAAATACATGTTTAAAAAGTGGTAACAGTAAAAACTACTGAAAAGGAAGCATCAGGCTGTTGTGCTTTGGTTTATTTCACAGCAACATTCTAGTATTATGACTTGCTTCCACTACATTTAGCCTGAGAATTGGTTAGAAGCCCAGTATGGATTTCCAGTGCCATTACTACCTCATACAGTGAAGAGGAAAGCCTCAAAAATGGTCAGGAATTTACAGTCTAATAGCTTTGCATAAGAATGGGATTTTGGGATGTTGTGTAATTAAGAAGTTACATGTATTTTCTTAATACATTTTCCATGTATTTTCTGAATCCCGACCTGGTAGTTCATGGGGTACTATATTCCCTGAATCTTCCTCTGGTGCCTGACAAAAAAAATACCTCAAATAGGCATTGTGGAATGTCTTTTCTCCATTCAGACTGGAAACGGTTAAAAAATACAGCCTCCAAACCCAGCACTCACAGCTGAGAGTCTTAAAAACCTGCATGTGGGACTTAAAAGGGAGAATCCCACTGCAGCAAGGGGTGTTACAACACGAGCCCTGTGATTATTGATCAAGGGAGGTCTGGGCAGCAAAGGTTTCCTGGATCTGTTTGCCTTTGCCTGATGTGACAGTCGAGTCCCAGGAAGCCTTGTGGCCTTGCTGGGACTCTGGCATGGGCTGTAATCAGCCCCTCACTGCTTAGCAAGAGCCAGGCTTAGCATGTTCAGCCCTGCTGCACTCCCTGTTTTCTTCTTTGGTGTCCTGGGGGCTGCTTGTCTTGGGAAGGCATTTGGGAGTTTCCTTGTGCTGCACTGGGGCATGTACCTGCATCCTGTAAACTGTGTGGAGGAGATGGTAAAGGGCTCTGTTCTGGGAGGGTTTTTATCCTTTTTGTGCAATCCAGCAGTCATTTAGGAGACCCCATGTCAAGATGAGCTGTTTGTACCCCAGCCAGGGGTTTGTACCCCAGGAGAGCACTTGTCAGGGAAGGAGCTTTCTCTGTAGGGCCAACATTCTGACATCTGCCTGTGCAGCAGGAATGTATGGGGGATTGATATGCAAACAATGCGTGTGAGAGGAAGTGTGTGGGGAGGCTGTGGCTGTGCCCCCACACTGAGGGGCAGTGTGCATCCTGCATTTCACACCCAGCACAGCCCCGTCACTGTCAGAGGTGAGCTGTGATGGTAGCACTGCCCAGCTGAGGAGCCTGCCTAGCCTGGGCACCTGAGATTTTTCTGAGCCTTTGACCTGACTGCAGGAGCCATATTTATTCAGTCTTCCAGACTGAGGTTACTAATTTGCCTTCAGTGTGACGGAGAGCATCTACAGACATGCCCACCTTGTGCTCTCTGTGTTTTATGGATGTGCCCATACCAGCAGAAGAAAATCAGTCTAAGGAGCCTAGGTGCATGCCAGGGGAAATGGAGAAAGATTTCTTCCTGTGTTCCAAATGGAAAGCAGAAGTGTTCTGGCCTTTTTAAAATAAAAACAGAAATAGGATATTCCTTATTCTGGCAAGGTAGACTGGGACTAGCCATGGGAAATACTGAGCTTTCAGGACTTGACTTATTCCACTCATTTTTGGTAGAGCTGTTTTAAGCAATGGATCTGCTCTTCAAGGATTGGCTGTACAGCTCCATTTGCTGAGCTCTGCCTGTGGGGTTCTTTGTGTGACAGTGTCAAAATGCATGGCTGAAGTTGACCTTCTCTGCTCTGGCAAGCACTCTCTCTCTGCAGCCGTGAGGTTTTGGAATCCTCTGTGCAGACTGTCAGGGGATAATGGCTTCAGCAGCACTTATGGGATGACTTAAATAATTGTCACTCAGTCATTTTTGTAGCCACTCTATGTAAACGCCAATAAAATCTTTCAGCCTTCCTATATAACTATAATGGGTCTGTATTATAGCTGTAAATACTGCGATTGGGATCTCAGCACAAAATGTTTGCTGACACACACACAGATATGTCCCTTCTATGGAAAAGTATCAAATGTCATAAAGACACTTGCAAATCCAGCAACCAGTAGCCAGTATTTATTGATGATTTGGCATATGTTTGTTAAACATACGCATAAGCCTTGAACAAAGACTGCCTGAGGGGTCCCCAGATCGAGACACAACCAGCAGCTGCTTCTGGTTAAATTATTTTAGTGGTTTAAAACCATAAAGGGGATCCGAGTGCTGTAGTACACTGAGACACCAGTAAGGGGAACCCTTTTTGCAGTAAACCTTCAAGCTTTTACTGCTTTGGTGGAGCGTGTGGTCATAAAGATAACGTGACATTTTGGTTCCAAAAAAATTATGTTTAATCAGAAGACGAACAGAGATAAGCAGTTTAAAATGAAATCTAAATTACAATTTCAAATCTCCTTTTTTTTTTTTTCACTTCTCAATGAAATTGAATGGGAAATGTGAATGAACCTGTACAAGGCGGGCATTAACCCTTACAGAAATGTTAAAGGAAAGGAGGAAAGTTGATTTTGACAACTGGCTTTAAAACAATATGAATCAAATCACTCCAGTAAAGTGGCTGTCATTAGACATCATTTTAGCAAGAAAAACAAAGGGTTGATTTATTGCTTAAAATTATGTCATCATAAGTAAAATTTCACCAGTGGACAAGTCTCACTTCAAAAATGTAATTTTGAAACTCAAGCATTACCATTCTAAATATTCTCAAAATTTATAGCTTTCAATAAGCACACAGATGAATCTTAATGCTGCAAATGCTGTAGAAAAACTCCTGAAACCATTGTAATTAATCTGTATTGGTGTACAATAGATGTTATGTCAGGAGAAAATAAGTACATATGTGGGTCTGTTCACATAATATCCAAAATCTTTAACAGTCTAACTGTTGTAGCAGGTATATTTTTATATTGCCCAGATAGAGAATATAGAGGGATGCTTTAGAGGGATGAGTGGAAATTCAGTATTTGCTTGGCTAAATAACCTAACTACAGTTTTTCTTACCTCAAATGAGCAATTCTGGAAGTGATGTGATGTGATGGATCAGTCTGAGGGAACTCCTCTTCCTGTCCAGTGTGTGCATTTCCATTACAGCTGACCTGGAGAAACTTCTGTCTGGCCAGGTTTACTTTTTCTCTTTGAAGGAGCCAGTAATTAACTATGAAACCACTGAATGTACAGATTCAATGCACCCACAAAATCTCTAAATAAATACCACTGTAAATCTAAGCCAAAGCCCTTACTGTGCTTTCTCAAATGGCCTTCACTCTAGACTGCTAATTAGCCTCCCTCTAATTTTGAATACTCCATAAATGCACTATGCTGATTGATAGTGCATCAATATTAATTAATAATTTACCACACTATTGGAATTTTCCTCTGCATGTAATCACAGCTGCAGCTCCTTCTAAACCTTTCTTTAGCAAAAAAATGGAGGGAAATAATTTTACAACTTTCACCCCATGTTATTTAGTCTCCCCTTTGGTATATCTGCAAATATTTGGAAAAGTGTCTCTTGGATACTTCTGAAAATGTGCATGGTTTATATGGCAGTGTGGTTCCGTCTTACGAAGTGTGCTGCTGCTCCTAATTGAAGCTACTGCGGTGTGCTTCATGTTTTATTTATCCTCACAGTACGTGTGTGAAGTGCTCCAAGGGATCTGCACTCTGTTAGGATCTGCAAGTCTGACTGTCAGACAGAGGCTGTGTTGGCTCTCCCGCTCTGACCCACAGCTCTGAGGGATGTGCAGCAGCAGAGGAGCTCTGCCCGCCTGGCCAGGAGCTTGTCAAAGCCGTGGTTCTGCCCAAAAGGCAACTCCTTCAGAGGGTAGACAGTGGCAAAACTCACATAGGCATTTTTGAGGCTGTCTATGATTTGTATCACCATCAAAAATAATGTAGTTCACAATGGAAATAACTTTTGTAAAGTGTACTCAATTCTAGTAAAGCAACAGGTGCTCCCTTGGTGGGACAGAGTAGCCCAAATGCATTAACTGCATTTTCACATTGATCATGGATCACTTTGTAAACACATCTTGGTTTCGTGGGAATCTCTTTGTAGCACCATATAATCACTTTTGTGTAAAAATCACCCCTTAAGATCTTACATTCAGGCCAGTATCTCTTTGTAATTATGAAGTCTCAACACAAGTGAAAAGCCACACCTGAGAGATGAGCAATTAAAAAGAAAAAAATGTGCATTCCAGCTGTAGTTGGAGGTAGTGTACTGTGCCTGTCATTCAACTAATCTTATCTCTGTAGTCTCCCTTTTGTGGGGAAGACCTGATGATTTGCAATTCATTCTTGTTGCAATTCATTCCCATTGCAATTCATACTGCTCAAAGCCTATACAATAATTCTCTTTTCCAGGTGGCTGTCAGCACCTGCAATGTTGCTGAAATGTCCCCAAAAGAAACTGCCTTTGCCCAAGACAGCATGAATCTGCAGTTTTTGGTGACAAGCTGGCATTGATTTTGTCTGTGCTGCTTCTCTGTTTTCTGAATGAGAAACCAGTACGTAGCAGGCACACCAAGATGGATGTTGGCATGCTGGAATGAGTCCAGCAGAGCCCACCATGGCCTCTGCAGCACCCAACACACACATAGAGGCTGAGGGATGTGGGTTTATTTAGTCTTAAGAAAAAAACAGGGAGAGGAGGGGGTGGTACTGCTGTGTACAGCCGTCAGGGGCTGTAGAGAAGACAGGCTCTTCTCAGAGGCACACAGTGACAGGACCAAAAGGCAACAAATGCAAGTTGTGACATGGGAGAATTTTATTAGATGTTAAAAAATAAAGAATTCACCGTGAGGGTGGTTAAACACTGGAGTAGGGGCCCAGAGAGGCAGTGTCTCCTTCCTTGAAGGCAGTCAAAACTTGACAAGACAAGACCTTGAGCAAACCCATCTAGTTGGACTTGTTTTGAGTATGAGGCTGGATCAGATGATGTCCCAGAGGTCCCCTCCAACCTGAACTTTCTATGATTCTGTGATATTGCAACAAATTCCTTACTAAGTATTGACAGAATCAGTCAATATTACTCTGTTAGAGCCGTTTACAAGGTGTTTTGTCACAGATCTATCTGTCTCCATACTATAGATTAATGATGTTTTCATTATCAGACTATGTCTTATAGAGGAAGCAGCTACCTCTAAAATGCACTCTATTTTTAAAACAAGAATGGACACAAATAGGCCAAGAATAGGCTCTAGCTTGCATGTTAATTTTACTAGACACAGTGGGGAAGAATTGGCCTAAAATATTTTTCCAGTCAGAGCAGAACAGAACTGCACAGTGAGAGCAATCCCGTCAACATTGCAAACATAATCAGAATTCAAGACTTCGTCTTAAAATACCCATTTGATAAAGTGTGGGTATTGTAGGTTGACATGGTATTTTGAATGAGCTTTAAATGGTGTCAGAGATCTCTTCCTTTGTGCACTTGTGCCATATCCCCATGGAGACATTGCAGTGTTGATCCATCACAGCACTTGCACATTTGCTGTTTACTAGTGGCTGTGTAATTTCCAATTAGTGCAGTGCGGCATTTTTGTCTGCAGAAGGTGACTTACCTCCCCAGCACTGTAGGTTTCAATGAAGAAAGATAAAGATATATATAATGAATGCAGATTAGTGGTTAGGTCTCCTCTGCATCTCGAGGTAACAGCTCTTGGGCCAAAGCAGGAATGTTATCACTACAATGATACTGAACAAACTCTGTCATCTCTTGCACTGGGCTGAAGACAGATGAACATATGTATTAGGCTGCTGAGTATGAAATTCTCTCTAGTATTTATGGTATCCTAAGAGTTGGGCGTCGTAGGATTTGATGAAAAGAAAAGCCTGTGACAGAAAACACATTGACAGTTCCAGATTCCCCTGTATGCTCAAAGGAATTTGGGGAGTTTCCCCTCTTAACAATAACCTAAACTTTGTAATCTGTGTAGGAAATACATCAAAAGAAAAGAAAAAAAAAAAAAAGGCAACATTTTTGTAACATGGCTGTGCCAGGATAAATCTTTAGAAGTTACCAGATTTTATATTAAAAGCAAGTAGTCAATTGGATTTTTACAAAGGGAAAGTTTAAGCCCTCTCATGTCATCTAGACCTTTGTAGTGTGTTAAGAACCGCCATTCAGAGCATAATATTTCTGCAAGGCTTACCATGCAACTGAGGCACTTTTTTTCACCCAGACATAGGAAGGTCATATAAAAGACCTGAACTATGCAAAAAAAACCTGCTTATACTGACAATACCTAGAAGGGGAGAATGCAAGACCTCTGTTGAGTTTCCCTGATTCCCACAGACTTTCCAGGTAGGAGAGTTTCCTCTTCAGAAATGCATGGAATTGTCTAAAGGGATCTTTAGTGTTTCCTTTTCACCATAACAGGTTGCCTTGCTCATTTCAGGGTTCTGTTTTGAAGGGTTACTCACACAGGACTGATCTTGGCCATAATGGTTGTGTGTACTGGTGCTCAGAAATTCTGGTCAAGCAACCTTGAAACGCAAAGTTACTTTAAGAGGAGTTAAAGTTGTTTGCAGGCATTTGCTTATATGAAGAATCAATTCTGATGTTTTTTCCTGGTTGGATTCCCTGCAGACTACATGAGAATAGAGAATGCCACAGAAAATTGTATGTAAAATGAATATAGAACATAACTCACTGAATGCCAGCTTCCCAGCGCCCTCTATTCAGGATTATCATGGGATATCCTGTGTGACTTCTGTGACAGCAAAAGCTACAGATTAATTTGGTATTGGCCAGAAGGCATTTCTCCTCTTCTTTATTAAGGCTGCTTAATAGAGCCTTAATTAAGGGTGTTTTGTTTTTGTATACACCTAGTGGAACAAGGATATAAATGTAAAATTTGGTTAATTTCTCTGACTTGTTCTCCCTTTTCTTGTTGTGTCTTTGCTCTAGTGGGTCAGTAGGCAAGTTACTTGATTGGAGTGATGGGAAGACTGTGTGTGACTGGGAATGAGAGCTCAGGATCATCCTGAGTGGGCTTGGAACAGCAGAGATTGGTGTAGACGAGTCAGTGCACGGACTGAGAGCAGCCTGTGGGATGTGTGGGGTGTATGGCCTTGGATATGGTAAGTGACAGTGCAGGGTTTTCATGCCAGTGAGATATCCAGGCAGTATTCCCCACAGTGGGATACAAGACATTCTCAAGAATGTGTATTTTTGTTGCTGCATACCAAGGCTGCTCTCCATAATCTGATCTCTTTCCAAAAAAAAAAGGAGGAAGTTTTGGAAATGCACCTGTGGCAGAGATTCCCAGGGCCAGAGTGAACAGACTCAGAGTCCCAGAGCATAGGAGTGTAACTGAGTTCCCACATCACAGCCCATGGGAAGTTAAAAGCACTTTTTTCTTTGTTTTCTTTGGATTATTGGGTCAGTAATATTCAAAGGCTATGTTGTGCTTTTAGTACATATTTGCCCACAGGAAAGTCATGACTTTTTTAATGGTTTCTCTGGTGCCAAATGCTAATTACAAGACTGTAAATGTAGTGTGCATTGTTCCTTTCATCTTCAGGATATCCCAGTATTTGCAAAGTGGCGAGTCAGCTGCTGTGCTCATGGACAAAGGGATTGGCCACTGTGCACTGCCCAGAGCTGGGAGCAGTTTGTGCTGTGTGGAGCTGGAATGTGAACATCCTTCGTGCCGCAGCACTCCCTTCTCCGTGCAGCCTCCTCGCTGTGCCCTTTGTGCTGCCTCCCTGCTCCCTCCCTGGGGTGGCTGTGTCCCACCTGTCCCCTGCTTGCAGCACCACAAAACCGGTCTGGCTCCGGAGCTCAGAAATACCATCAAGGGACAGGGATGTTAGTTTGCTTTCTGCTGCTGGAGTGACAGGGAAACAAAATGGAGGGGAGGGAGAGCGCAGAAGGTGTGGGAGGAGGGTTAACATCGAGGCTAAGGGGATGGAGAAAAGTCAGACAGCAGAAGAAAGGGAAGGAGCTGTGAGAGATGGGGAGAGAGCAGAAGAACAGCAGTAGTGGGAAGAAATTGGAGCATGAATAAAAACTCCCTTGGTAATTGCACAGGGAGGTGGAGGGTGAAATCTAACAGGAAATGGTACAAGTGTCTTTGTGGCAAGAGTGAGGGGGATAATTAATGGGCATTTCTTGTGGAATAGGAAAACTGAGCTGCTCCAAACAAAGCAGGGAATACTCAGATGTACAACAATTTCGAGTTCAAGTTCTCCGTGTAGATCTGTCAGCAAGGACAGGTTCATGCTTCGCACCGTCAGCAGTATCAAACCTAAGAGTCTAAAAATCACAACTCTAGCCCTTCCCAGATAATGAAACTTTCTTTAAAGTAATGTATTTTAGGATCTCTTTGCATTCTCATGTTTTTAATGCCTTAAATACTTGAATCCTGTTTTCATGGGGCTAAAAAATAGTGTCAAAATTCGTCTGTGTTCTTTGAGTAGTCTTCAGAGTTTAAGAATTGAAGGCTTATAAATGCACCACGACTGGTAAAAAAGTTATATGAGTTGGTATTTCACTGGACTGTGATTAGCACTGACCATACTAGATTAGATGAGAACTGCTGTGGTCCAGGAGCATTCTATCATCTGCATATTTGATGGCACACTGAAGTGGGTCTGTTTCCTGTTTCATTTGATGCTCTATCTTGTCACAAGGGTCACTGAGCATGCCAGAGGACTTGGCAGCTCCTCACCCTGAGGAAGAGTGGCAGCGAGCCAAGACTGAGGAGGAGTGCCCCAGAAGTTAAGACCAGGAGTGAGATAAGGGGACACAATCACAGGATAATCATATCACAGATGGATAGTAATGCAGCTTTCCTAATCCATCTCACAAGTGTGGTAAGGGAGTGGTACCTCTACAGGGTTTTTGAAGTTAACATGGTTACCCTGCGAAGATATTCATCTGCAATTATATTTTGTTTTCATGACATCTCTTAATAACAGAGTGACTGTCCAGCTCTCTGAGGTTGAGTACACTCACACTTCACTGCATCACTATTATCGTCCCCTCAGCTTGAAGATGTTCCTAGAATATCAAGCTAAATGAGTAAAACCGCAAGTAAGCCAGAAAGTTAAGGATGGGCTTTAATAGCAACTTCTGCTCACTGGTGAAACTTCAGCTGGATTTGTTTTTACCAGCAAAATGTATGTAAGGAGTAATGGTTCTAGCTACAAGTGTTTTGTATACTTGGGAGACCAGATGAAAAAAATCTGAAGTTTGGAAAGTCCTTTTAAAATAGGTGCAGAAGACTTCATCAGTATAAAATACTCTAATAAAGGGGCCCTTTTCTAAAACTTGTACTAGAGCAGTTGTCATGATAAATTTCATTTCTGGACAAGATAGAAACTGACTGGAGACATGGCTGCCAATAATGGCAGGAGTGAAAGAACTTTAGAAACTTCTCTGCAGCCTCTGCTGTGACAGGAGAATTTTTTCTGAGGTACATACCTGGAGGCAGGGACATTTGAAAATAAAACAGAGTGCAAACCCCACCCAAACCGTACAGTGCCCTACAAGCACGCTCCTTCAAGAGAGGAGAGGCAGAGATGATGGATGTTAGTCTTGTCAGTTAATGTGCTACTCAATGGAGTTTAGATGCTATGGGGATGAAGGCAGCTTAAGAGCTTCTATAGACTATGAAAGAATAATTCTATCAGTGCCAAAGCATGTAACACCTGCTCTCACAGGGGTTCTGACATCAGAAAGGAATTTTCAGCAAGGTCATAAAAAAAGCTTCACATTAGGGCAGCTCAGATATGGTGATTTAAAAAGCAATGATAAAAGCAGATTAAACAGAAAATCAAAATTAAAGTTGATTATCATGATGGAAGTTAGGTAAAAAAAATAAGCCAAATTAATCTTCCTCAAATGAAGAAACAACCTAGCGGACACCAAACACTTTATTAAAATAAGCCATATTAAATTAGTTAATAGAAAACAACTTACGATGTGTTTGCTGGTCCATCTCTTATTTACTAATATTTATATACTTCAGCCTGCAAGCTGATTTTTATGAGATAATTTTTATAGAAATGCCTGGTACCAGAACATACAGTGGGGGAAGAAAAAGACCAACCCCTCCTGTTTGCTGTAGTAGCATTGAAGATACCAAAGAGTTCAGGTGGAATCCTGCTCTGATGCTTCTTGGAGAGTCTCTGTTGGAAATGGGGCAGAGAGATTTTTAAACAGTCAGATGAGGAAGAGGTGGAGGAAACTGAATCTAAAGTTTTCATATGCCAGAAAAATCTTCTGATATGTGAACTCTGATATAGCTAGGGAGTGTAACAACAGAAGGACACACAAAATGGAAGCATCTATGGTGGGGGGGTTTTAAGGCCACATAAGCCTGCTCTCCTCAGTTCTTCCAAATGATTGGAAGTAAGTGGCCTCTGCTCAGCATGTTCATGCTGGGGGACCCATCTAGAGGTGGCATTCCAGACATTGAAGTCTGACATATGACTTTGAGGTACCAGATCAGAGCCCGTGAAAGCCTCCTACCCTTGTCATACACTCTTTTGGTTCTCGCCCCAGTCCTCTGGGAGTTCAAACATCCTTTTTGTTTTGGCAAAACTCTTACATCTGTTTCAAATTACACAGGAAGATGATAATTTCATTAAAAGCTTCAGTTAGATTTATAGAGAGTCCTAAATGCACTTTGTGACTGATACTAGACATTAATTCCTCTAGGTTTTGTTTGCAGAAAAGCTCACACTGTTATTACTCTCTGGTCAAAGGTTACACTTCCTGCTCTCTGTCAATGCAGCCAGCATGTAACGTGTCTTCAGATATTAGTCAGATCACCGTGTCACAAGAACCATACTAGTGAGGATCTGCCTGTGGCAGTTAGCAAAGTTACGTCTGCTTCGAGATGAGTTCGAGTCTTCCTCGTTCTGGGGACTAACTATACTTGCATTATTTGAGAGACTGTGGGAGTCTTTTTAATGTACCTCTGTCTACTCATTCAGTCATAATCATCAGCCATCCTATCACTAGTCCATATCACTAACTTTAGAAACTTGTGTAGCAATAATCACCTTTAATAAAACCTAAAAAATAAGGAGAAATATGTGTTTGCCCCAGGAGAGCCTGTATGGCAGGGCACTGAATGCCTTCTGGGGAGGCAATAGACCTTAATCTGCAGGAGCAAATGATCCCTAGCCATGAGAGGTTACACTCCATCTCTACTCCACAAGAATTATTTTTAAAGTAGCCACACAATCATTTGTCTTTTCTACTTGATTTAGTCCTTTTCTTATTCTTCAGCTGTAAGAGTTCATTATGACAGAAACCCTGTGTGTTTGAAGCACCAGAGAGAAGAAGCTCTGGAGCTGAGCTACAGTTCTTAGACATCCATGTTATCTGAGTTCATGTGTCTGGGGTGCACTCTAAAGACCATTTATGTCAGCAGGGCAATGCTCTCACTCTCTTGACTTGGACCATCTTGAAAAATCAGCATCATCTGTGTTGCCTTCTCCTTTGGTTCCCTGCCCAAGCCGGTGCAGCACTCTTTGTGATGGGTTGTGCAGAATATTTCCTCCTTCTATCCACGCACATTCTTACTGAAGCTAATGAGTCCCTCTGAGTAAATAATCTGTCATGACAAATGCAGTCCTATGTGGAAGTGGTGGCAGCTCCCCCTTCCAATGAACTTTCTCGAAAGTAGCTAAACCTTTCTGTGCCCATCCACTCCCCTAGCCACCTCACATTCTTCATCCCCATTTTCATATTTGTTTCTTCAGATAAATCCCCCAAACTTACATTATTCCCCTGGGGTAAACTTTGACAGTCAACTAATTTAGCAGAGTGAAATTTAATTTGTTGAAGGAAAGGATTATTAATTTGTTCTGTTTCTTTTTGTTACATTTTCAGTTTTCTTATATACAAGTCACAGGTGTGTATGCAAAGGATAAGAGAATATTACTTTCAAATATCTGAAATGTATATGTTGAAATGCAAATGTTGAGGTATAACACTCACTTGGTCTTTGGGGATTTTTTTTTGCTTTTTTAAGTTTTGTGTGTTCTTGTTAGAGTTTTGCTGAACCCAGACATCACTGCTGGCATGACCAGATCACAGACATCTGGCATTCAGACAGCAGCTTAAAAAAAGAGAGGATTTTATACAAAATTAACTTCAGAAATCATTGTATTTTGTGAAAAATATTTGTGGAGATTCAGTATCGTGGTAGGACTTCAGTTGGTGAGATGTCAACTTCTAAAAGCATAGTGACTGTATTAAAGATCCAGTGTTAATGATCTAGAAGTACTCCTTACACGCAAAAAAACCTTAATTTTAAAAATGTCATTACAATTTTTTTGTGGCTAAATTAATGAAGATACTGTATTGGTAAAGGGAAGACATGAAAACATTGTTTTGTCTCATCAACATGAGCGTGAATGAGAAATCTGCAAATAGTAATAGCTAAAAGAAAAGTCAACAAGTCTAGTTTTGGGAAGAAGTAGGACTTCCAAACATTTAAGTACATATGTGTACTTGTGTTCATTTGATACTGAAGAATTCAAAAAAGAAAACCTTGTTTAAGGGGAGAAATAGAACATGATATAGTTGGACCTGATTCCTGCTCAGAAATTCCATAGGAAGTAGGCAACAAATGTTCTGCTGCAAGAGGAATATTTGGGGCTTACCACAAATACTAAATGACATCAGTGCTTTCAGTGCTGACAGAAGTGCCAGTTGCTCTGAGTTGTGTTTGCACGCCTCATGCCTGTCATGGTATATCACCACACAGATGTTTTGCACCAAAAAAAATTTAATTTCTTTAAAATCATCTTTTTGACTATGCTTTCAGAATCATGAATTTGCAATAAAACAAAAATGGTTTTGAAATATAAAGTGAATATGGCTAAAATTTTTTGCCTCAATACCCTGCCTGACTACTTGAGTAACATTTAATTCTGCCTTAATCTGACACAGTAAAAGAGGTCAGGACATTTTCTGGGATGAGTTTTACAGTTTGCAAATTTACAAGCAGCACTAAAACACAACTAACTGTATCAATTCACTATTCATTTTTTTAAGGCCCTTTTCTGCCAATTATTTTTCATGTGAAATAGTTTGACATCACTACATTTTATGATGATTTAAGTGATTTTTATCTCCGACAGTTTCATAAAGTTGCCCAGCAGTTTGTAAGCAAGCATTAAGATGAAGTTCATTTGGTTCTTGGAGTCTTTTTCCTTGATTTCTCCACCAGTACTTATAAGCTCTTGTACTGTCCTTTCCGCACTGAGAGCCACCCAAAAGTGCATCAAACAACTAACTCACAGTATTGACTAATGACTAACATTTCACATGTGGTCTGTCCTTTCTTCAGTCCTCTCCTTGGAGAGAAATTGCATGCATAATGGAATATTTTGCTTTGGCAAACTTTTGTTGTTTAAATGTAGGGTTGGGGGTGTAGGGGGAGGTTATACCTATGACATGTTTATTTGAAAATTGAAGAATTATGTCTTGTTCTAAGAGCAGAAGTTGGTGATATTTCTGCTGATGTTTGCTACCACAGAAGTTCATTCTTGGCTGACTCTTGAAGTGCTGGGTTCCTCAAACGTGAACACTGTCCACTTGAAGACATGGCCTAGTGTCTGAAACTTCATTGCCTGTCCCCCAGGAGTCAGGGTAGGCAATAGAGGATTGGGTTTGATTGACCTTGGGTTATTACAAATCTTTCCATGCCATCCTTTCTGATAAACATAAAGGTATTTTGGGATCTTCCTTTGGTTCTTGACATTGTGTCTGCTTGGCATATTAGGCTTCTGTTCCACATTCTGCAACCACCTTGAGAGCTTCTTTTGAAGAAATGTATTGATTTTAAAATTGCTCTCTTGACTTCTTTATCATTGTCCATTTTTATTTAATTGATTTTCTTTCTACATAAGCTTCTGGACGCTCTGTGAAGTAAAAGAGAAAAAAAAGACAAATAACTTCTAACAGCTGGCTTCTTCTGGAGAAAGTGGCATTTCTCAGGGATCAGCTGATAGTGCTAATTTTCCCATCAAATTGTGGTTAATAATGCTTTTATCCCCTAGTAGCTAAATTATGACTGGATCTGTGGCATCAGTATTCTCTTGTGTTGTGCCTGTGTGGCATATAATATGCTGCTGCTAGGTGTTGTTAAAACGTGATATGGCTGTCCTCTCAGGGAATTTTTAAACCAGGCAGAACAGCTAATACGCACATGTCTAAGTGTACAGCACCCACATACATTCTCATTCAAGCATAGTCAGTAGTCAGTAATAAAAGCACTTTGCTGCTAAATAAATTGAAAATGGTATTAATGCAATAAATGTCCAAACAGGATTGATTCTGTGTATTTTATAGCATCTGCTATTGCTCTCTGTTTTCAAGCTACTAATGTGTTCAAGTCTGCATAATGTTGTTATTTACAGTACGATACTGGAGTTTGTCTGAGAGTGCCAATATTGGCTTATTTATCTAGTATTAAGTTTCGGCAGAGATTAACCATATGTGAACAATAACTTGTAGTCTATGTTTCTGATGTATAGGTTAGTGGTTTTCAGTCCCTTGTGTCCATTTTCTATCAAGTGCAAAAAGGTTGTTCTATCTTCTCTTTCTTGAATTTAGCAAAAATTGCTGAAGCCCAACATCAAAGGTCAAATGTAGGTGTAATGAGGATAGTGATATTTTAAATTATGAAAATCTACTAAACTAACTCTGTAGTAGGAGAAATGCCTTCTTGTCCCTCTCTGATTTCTATTACGTTACAGGAGCATAACATGCCATTATTCTGTATTTACTCTTTCTATCTGGTTCCTTTACAAACATAAGGCACAAGAAAGCAGTGATTAGTGTATATAGGTATGGAAAGACATGTTACCTGTTAATGTAATGAAGCAGCATAATTCATTCTTTGCTGTCTACATTATGTAGAGGGAAGCAAATGTGCATTAATCATGCAGAAAGCAGGAAATTGAGATGTATGGAAGGGAAGAGTGATATGATACAGGAACCCATCCCCCAGCCTCACAGAGCTGGCAACAGGTCCATTTTTGAATAATGTCTATTTTGACAGACATGTCATTTGACAGACAGGGCTGACCAGAAGGGATGTAAGGAAGCAGCTAGTTATTAGCAAGAAAAAGGAGGGAACAAAGCTTTATTACACCTAATGCAACACAATACTGACCCAGTTAGCATGTGCTGATGTGGAGGTGCTGGCTGACAGGTTTCAGAGAGCAGCCACCATGGGGAGTTGTCACCGACCACCGACGGTGGTGGTGAGCAGCACGAGCTGCTGCCAAGGCTCAGGCTACTCAGCATGGCTTGGTCCCAGCTTCCCAACAGCCCTGCTTTGCGCAATTCCTGCATGGAGAGACGCAGACAGGGAAAGGTGGAAGGCATCACCTGTCCCTTAAGAGAAGTGTGGGTCCCAGGCTTGTAGTGACACTGTCGGCAGCTTGTCCTGCAGCAGGAGCCAAGGCCAGCCTGCGAGGTGCCACCTGTGCACAGCTCCACAGCCTGCTGGGGCGAAGGCAGCCAGGGTGACACCCGTGCTGGGAGCAGAGGAGTGCAGAGAGCTCCCAGCTCCGGCACTCGCCATGTGGGATGTGTGCCCATGCTTCACGTGGCTCACAGAGGGAGGCAAACTCATTCAAAAGCCGCTGTGCCAAGCAGAGCAGCACTCGCACATTTCTCACGGAAGCTCCAGCTCCCGGGGTGCAGGACCAGCTTGGCGCTCACTGTGCCAAGGCAAGCAAGACAAAAACCCAGGGTGTGCTCAGCTGGTCCCCGTCAGAGCCATGTCTTGGCATCCATCTTCTGCCACCCTTTCCCCAAGGCACAGCAGCATGGCAAGGCCAGAGCGGCAGAATCTGGGTGTCACTTTCCTGCCCTACTCAGACTCCTTCAAGAAGGGGTGTCACATCCCGGAGAGTGCTGTATTAGTGCTGCTTTGACAGGCCTGAACTCTTAATTTCTGAGCTCTTTTGGAGGGCTGCAGTCCCTTCAGCACATGCTGTTTTGAAGAGAGAAGACAGCATCTGAGTGGAGGCTGATCTGCACCCTGGTACAGCTTCATTATAACCCCTGTTCTGCTCTCAGTGGTGCATGGTGGTGGAGGTGGGATGCAAGACTGAAAATCATTACTTTTTCAATCACTTTACTGATTTGTGGGCTCTGTTATTTCGCACTGGCCAAGGCAGGTGTTGCTGAAGGGGCCCACCATGTACTTCTGCCTGATTAAATTTTCAGTCACAGAAATGCTACATATGATATTCATACATACTTTATATAATACATACATACATTTATACGTACTTTGACTTGAGTAAGGTAGTAAAAATAGTGAAGATTAAACATAAGAGGAAAATGACAGAGAAGGCAACTCCAGCTGATGTTCACCAGCCTGGCATACTCAGTGTTACTTTTCTAACTGCTACCTATTTTTCTACTAGTTGTCACTTAAGGAAAGTAAAAATAATTTTTCTTTATTATGACTCTCATAAAAAACAATCACTTTATTTCATTGCTGGTTTATTTCCTTTTCTCCTCTCAGTTCTGGTTTTTTTTTATACCTGTCTCGATTTTAGATTTAGTTTGTGGGAATTTATTTTGCTTTTCTATTTCCCCAAATTCCAAAGTGCTTTATACTTAAAAGAAATCAAATGCATCTTTCAAAGTGAAAGGTATTTATCTTGCCTTGGTAGTCTCATACCCAGGCAAATAGCACATAATAAAAATAAATCCAAATGGAGAAAAGTGATGCTTTATGAAATCATAGGCATAAGCATTAGATAACTCTTAAGCCCTTGTACTGGCTACAGGTAACAGATTTTCACCTTGAGTTTGTTATTAATTGTTTGGGGGCTGTTAATGGAGCTATGGTTCAGTTAATGGCACACAGGACTAAGCTCTGTTACTTGTCTCTGATTTTGATCGTTCTGCTCTTCTTTCTCTTTTCCCATTTTCGCCATATATTCTCTCACATCAGGACAAAATCTGCAGGTCTATACTGTTTTGATATAGAAAAATTATTTTTCAAGAGCTCCTGGATGATATTTTCAGTCACTTTTCTGCCACATCATTTTGTCTCCAGCTGCCAGAAGAAAATTGAAATGCATCATAGTCACTTCTCAAACTGATAACATGTGAGAAGTCCAGAAGAAATTGTTTATACAATTTCTGACACAGTATGTCTTGTAATGCTGCTCTGTGTCATGTTCCATAGTTTTATGTCCTAATCTGACATTATGAGATTACATAATGCATTCAATCTTTAAGAAAGTATTCCTTTGAAATGTTTGACAGAGTTATGGCATTTCAGATATTATTTCTTATTATGGACAGATAGGTCAAATCTGCAAACAATTTAATGGCCATACATTGCTACCCTTGTCAAATCAATCCTCCTAGCAAGTGTGCTATCAGCAGAAGGAACATTTAGAAGCCTAATCCTTCAAGGTGCTAAACACTCTGGTGCTCTAAACTCCAGGCGGAGCTGAGGGCTCTCAGCACCTCACTGGAGAAGGGCTCCAATTAACCCACTTTAATAGTAATCCTGAATGCGGGGACTTCCTGCACATATGTTAGGATTCAAACTGCCCTTCAGATTTACTCCATTGAAACCTGAGAAGAAGCTATGCAACCATGGACTAAAATGGCTCCATATGCTTCTTGGCTCCAGTATGTGCTAAGAATTTGGTTTTTTCTTCTCAGCTGAGAATGCTGCTCTCAGTTCTGCAGAGCTTCAGAGAAATGTGGTATTCTCATTAACACTTTAACCCTGATCCCAAATAAATTACCTCATGCCACCATTTAGCTTAGCAGCGGCAGGCACATTGAAAGGATTTGAGGTGTCAGACGGGAACCAAACTTGACCCCAGAATCTTAGGAAATAAGTGTTTCCCTATTTAAAGAGTTGGAGAAGAGAACAGTGCCAGAAATACACACAGCGTTGTGAAGCAAGCACTGATATGATTAGTCCTCAGGCAGGTTGTCCAAAGACAGCCTGACAGATCCTCTTGATTCCTTTGTTGGAGCAGTGCCCTTGTGCGTGTGTACATTAGCTGAAGTGCTGTCTGTACAGGGAGATCATTGGCCTCTCATTTTATCTGTTTTCTGTGTAACTCAAGGGGAATTCCTCTGTGGCTCATCCAGACAGAAGTCCTCATGTAGGAAAGAAAGATCCAGATGCTGGACCTGTAAGATTTCCAGGACACTTCTACTTTTTTGAAGGTGTCATGGAAAGACCAGCTTTCATTTCAGAAAACCATAATGCCTGCCCTACTCCTGCTGCTTCTCCAAAACTGCCAGTTTCATGCCTTCTCCCTGGATACATATCCCAGTTTCCATTTTCTGATGTGCTGTGGAAGCCAGGAGGCACTTCCCTGGCCAGGAAAGCACACCAAGGGGCCAGGCAATGCAAACGGCAGCAGATGTCACCAGAGCCAGCACGGGTGTCCTACCCCCATCTCCCCACTGCTCAACCAGCGCCCTTTGGACTTTTTCCCTGAGAAGCATTCCAGATATGCAATGCAGAGCCGAGAGGGAAGGATCAGGGTCATGACCAAGAAGTCTGAGAGGGAATGTGTGCGCCTGGGAGGCTCTGGGCGGTGCAGCGTGTTCCCTCAAGTCGCGTGCAGGTGCACTGAATAAATCAGCCCTAGATTGCTTTAAAGTATGCAGGAATTTTTTTGTAGCCAAGGGTGTCTGGGAATGAAAAGAGGGTCAGCACCAGCTCTGTATCGTTACGGACATTAACAGCCTAAATCAGGGAGTACACGGTGATTGTAGGGACTCTCAGATGGTCTCAGAGTACCAGCGGAAAGAGGGAGATGATCAAAACACAGCTCTGGACTTGGACCCTGCTCCTAAGCCAGAGCTAATAGGAACAAGACCTCTGAATATGCTGACTGAAAATGATGATTTGTTTCTGACTCTGCAAAGCCTCGCTGTGGAGAGCCCTAGAGCCATGACATATAAAAAAAAGAGGGGGGGAAGAGGAAGGCTTAAATTGGCACAGAGAAAATAAATTCCATGTCCTAATGCTGATGGTTTAGATATGTGGGGTTGTAAATGAAGGGTTTTAAACATTTTTTCACTGTAATATGATGTTCCCACTTGCTAGGAAGGCGTTTGTGTTCATGGAAAAACAGAATCAATTTGCACTTATTCCAATAGATTGTTTGAATATTCCAGTAAAGGTTCATTTTATGATAACAGATTAGTGGTGAAGTAGCATTTAGCTATAATACCACACCAGTTGAGTAGTAATGTCAAAGCTAATTTTATCATTTAATGAGAATTAATCAGCACAGTGGGAAATACCTTTTGTAGCATATTACGTATTTGCAATTCCTTCCAATATATTTACCTCTTTCTTGCAAAGAGAGTTCATTTTGTTTTCCTCTTGCTATTCCAGTCTATTACACCTGTGTGGACTCCTGTGAGGCTGTGTACAAATACGCATGTGCACACAAACTCTAAGTTGATTTTAATATCTTCGGCTCATGAATTAGTGTCCCAGGAGTGCTTGGTAAGTCTCAGTAAAGCCACACTATAAAAACAGAGAAGGTTTCTTATGAAATATTTCCTAATGCGTTAAATAGTTCTGGATTCTTTTAGGTAGTTCATAAGAAGGGACATTTCAGAAAGGAACATAGTGGAATTAGAGCATTTTGATACTGTTTCTAATAGACAAAGATCTATCATCTTATTTCTGCTTTTCTCGTATAGGGGTTGGAAGGGTTAGAATCACCCCTGATTTGTAATTATGACAGCATTGTTTGAACTGCTTATAGCCTTCTAAAATCTTAATCAGAATGTCAGGGATTTGCTGTGGCTCAAAATTATTTTCTTAATGAAATAAAAATGCCTAACCATTTCTGATAAGTAGTTGAGAGAAAAATGGGTGGGTTTGTTCCTGTTAAAAAAAAAAATTAAACAAACATTGAAAAACTTTTCCATGCATTGTCCCAGGGAAGTTGTGAGGGTGCTTGTCTTGCTATTCTGCTGCTGTGTCTGTTCCTATTCTTGTGACAAAAGTCTATCGCAATCATCAAAGCCTCCAACAAGAGCAGGGTAAAAACAAACTCCAATTAAACCAGTAAAACCCGGGTTTTTACCAGTAAAGTAAACCAGTTTATTTGAGCTTGGAGCTTCAGGACGCTGTAGAAATGCAATCTCTGCAGATGCCACTCCCCTAGTCACTCACAGAGCCTGGCAAAAACGTCATCTCCAGGACACAAGTGAGCATCTCCCACACAGTGGCTGTGGGACCCAGAGCCCGTGGTGTAGCTGCTTTTTATACAAGCTATAAATTATTTAGAAAAGTGTATGTTTTAGGAAACAGTTGTATTTGTTACAATAATTTCGGTTTTTTCATAGTTTTTATTCTCATAACTGATGAGCATGTTATCATACTGTTTATGGTTTGGTCCTGTATAAATTAGTACTCAAAATTGTGCATGTGTATCATCTTCAGCTAGCAGAGCACTATGGTGTATGCCTAATTGTAAGTGTTTAAGTAACTTCTACGGAACTTACAGGTAATTTTTTTAAGTATCCTTTGAAAATTTTGCCAAATTTGACTAGACATCCAAGGAGTAACTTAGCCGAATTCACTTGCATTCCCTTAAATATAAACAATAGCTTTAATGTTATATATACATATGACATTTCTGCAATTATCCATAACAGCAAGATGTATCCCATGGTTTTGAGAAGCTGCTTGGCAGTTGCGATTCTCTGCATGTTTCACGGTCAAACAGATTATCCAATGGTTTGGGCCATACAAATCACTGAGTCCTAAGCCTGTGATGCCTATTATGACTACAAGTGAGAAACTATTTAGGAAGTAAATGCTTTTCCATTCACATATAATTAGAAACACCACAGATACATTCAGTACAACTGAGCCATCTGATTGAACTTTATCTTACCTTTTTCTTCGTGGGTTCTACTAATTTAAATATTTAAATGGCTGCAAACAGTTTCATACAGGTTATCTTGATCACACAGAAATACAACATGATTTGGTTCCTCAGTGTACGTATCTGTATCAGCTCTCACATATCCACTCCCAAAGATTATTGACTGAACTCTTGGAAACAAGACCTCAATGAGGAGTTTCCTTTATTGGCTAAGTAGCTGTGTTTCTTCATGGGGAAATGTGCAATGCATTTATACTCTAGGGAAAATTTCTTAAGAGATGTGTGACCAAGGAGTTTGCAATCTGAATTTCCAGATAGCTGAAGCAAAGAAGGAGCAACAGAGTCACAGCTTCAGAACTGCTGGTAGGAGGTGACCATGGGGGTCAAAAATTGGAAACAAGGACCAGGGTGGTTTGTAATTTTTCTTGCCTTTGTTTCATCTTTTCTGAGACTTTCTTTCACTTACTAGTGGAAATCTCTCAAAAGCAGAGAAGTTTGCCACAAAAGCAAACCTGGAGAGAGGTAGTGTGAGGCATTCAGAGCAGATTCTAGTGTGGAGCTAGTTCCATTTAGCTAAAGTCCATTGTGATCCTGAAATGCTTGGAAATGTAAGCATTACATTCAAATGGGATGTTGGAAGCAGGTTGTTGCTTGCAAGTTTGTTCCAGCCTGCAAGCCTGCTGCAGCTTGTGAATTTAATTTTAGCTCTGGAACTTGCTCCAGTTTTGTAAGGTTACTGAAAACCTGAAAGAAGCCAAATTTCTTACATGTACCAAGAATAGCATCACGGTGTTTTCTCAAGAATGAAGACTCCCCCCCGAAAGAGTGCCCCTCAACACCAAGGGCTTGAACCAGGTTTTCCCACGTGTCAAACACATGCTGGAGCATTGCTATTTGATAGCAATCATTCCCCACCCCTTTCCTCCCAGGAGCTACAAGGATTTAATTAGCACGTTTTTCCCAGCCTCAGAAGCCAGGAGACACAAAGAAGACAGGAGCCAAAGCTGCTTGGTGCTGCGATTCATACTGTGCCCTGCTTTGCTTTGTCTCTGCTGCCTGCATTGCGAATGAAAAGGAAAATGTTTTAGAAGTTAGAGCAGCGTTGGTTTGACTAACAGCCTGCTCCTTGCAAAGTATTTGTATTTGAGCTTATTGAACTTTCATTATGTATCAGGTAGTCAGCCTTGTAAAATTGATCGAGGAAAGGCTCGTTGCTCCGGCTCTGCTCCTGCCTTGCTGGCTGTGCAAAGAGGAGTGCATTGCTTTTGCCTCCTCACTCGAGCAGAGAGCGCAGCTAAGGTTCCCTGAAGCAGCCTGCAAGTGAGGGCACCAGAGCAGCTCTTTTCCTGGCCATTAATTCCAACATCATGCAATCAGTCAAATGAATCTGTCCTCCTTTGCAGCTCTTGTGGAGATTGCCATCCTCTCAGCTTCCTTGAAAGTCACCTCGACTCAGCAGTGCATCTTCTTTACTTGGAGTCCACAATACCCCACGGGCAGGCTCCTTTTGCCAACAGACTTGCTATATCACACTATAATGGTTCGGGTTGGAAGGGACTCTAAAGACCATTTAGTTTCACCCCCTGCCAGGGGGGCACCAAGGCAGGGGCACCTTCCACTAGACCAGGCTGCTCATAGCCCATCCAACCTGGCCTTGAACATTTCCAGGAATGGGGCACCCACAGTCTCTCTGGGCAAACTCTTCCAGCGGCTCACTAGCCTCAGATCGCACTCCCTCACTGCCTGGCACCGACAGATGGCTGTCTGTAGACAGAGCTGACAGGAAGGCAGCAGGCATGGGAACATTCCACAAGACCACAAACATATCTCTTACAGCTCTCCTCTCTGAGGCAGTCCCACAGCCTGGCTGGGTTTTCATGTGATTTCCCAGCCTTAATTTTGATCACATGTCGGAACTGAGAGTGGCACATCAGCCTTGAAAGAGCCCTTTGAAAATGTCTGTGTAGGCAGTCTCAGCACCAAGCCCAACTGCTCCAGAGCAATGTGCATTTTAAGGAGAAACAGTTTTGGCAGTCCATCAACTTTCCTCTGTTGTTGCTGCATATTTTATGTCACCACTATATTGGAAAATGAATACTCCATATTACAAAATTAATATTGGAAATATTTCCTCTGCATTTTATGGACTTTATTTGTGCTTTGTTTTCCTGTGATTGTCTTATTTTTGCCTCTGGAGAATTAATAGTATTATTATCAAGGGCAAACAAGCCTGGAATTAATCTGATTTAATCTTTAATTATTCCTTATGATGGGTTTTAGATTACACACCAGTATTGTCAAATGCTATTTTACAAGCTAGAACAGGGAGAGGCACAGTGAGCTGGGGCACTGGGATTGCTCTGTGGCCGCCTCAGTGAGGATTCTCAGCAGTAGCAACAGCCACTGTGTGTTGTGAGGTTTGGTTTAAATTGCTGTTGCTCTAATCGAGGGAGCAGACACTACAGTTGGACAGGAAGCTGAAAAAATAATAAAAATTTTAAAGCTGAGCTGAGAGCACCCACCTGGATAATTTTGTAGCGAGCACAGCTCAGGCATCCCAGCTTTCCTCTTTGGCAGCAGCTGCTGTCTGGAAGGTTACATGGAGCAACTGCTGTGAAAAGGAATAAAAGAGGAACTGAAAGATTACTGCACATGTGTTTAGTATCATCTGTGTGAAGTCAATAAAGTATTTCTGTGCCTTCTTTTGAAAGCTGGTGGGGTTGGGTTTCCCCTTGAGCGTACCTGGCTGCCTTGCTTGCAGAAATCCTGCACAACGCAGATGAAATTTTGGGCTCTCTGAAGTTCACAGATAAACTGCAGTTGGCATCAGTGAGAGGGAGGGAGCAAGACTGAGATTTTTCCCTAGTCTTTATTCCCCCCTGCCCTGAGAGCGAGGGCATGGACCTGGCTGCATCAAACATCATGCAGTGAAGGTCTGCTGGGAATGCCGAGGGTGACCTGAAGAAGGCAAGTGCAGGCTGTGAGCAATCCATGCCTAGGAGGGCAGAGATAGTGCACAAGGGAAATAGGAATGTCTTCACACAGGGAAGCAGACACATCTTTTGAGATCATTTCCAGGCTTCCTGGAAAGGAAACCCTGCAGTGAAGCGCTGATGTTTGGCTCTGGGTAGGCATCAAAATCAATAGCAGGGCAGCATCATTCTGTTGAAGATGGGCTTGCAGGCCCTGGGATAGTGCTGTCCTCAGTGGGGTTAAGCTTCTTGCATTACTCCAGGTTGGGAAGGGAGCTGGAGCGGTGACCTCAGGTCTAGCAGGGTTGAAAATACCTGATTTCAATTCACTTTACCCAGAAGAAAAAAATGCTTTTAAATTTCTCTTTTTTTTTTCTTTCTTTCTTTTTTTTTTTTTTTTTGTACTTGTTTTTTAACTTGAAGGGTGATTGCAATAATGGAGCTGAAGGGTGACCAAATATTGAATGCAAATTCTTTAATTTAAAATAGGGCTTTATTGCCAGGGAACTCCTGGCAAGTTCCAGACAAATCGTTTCTAAAAACTCCTTATTGCTTGTGGCTGTCCATATTTGAAATTTAGTTTACATGAGGATTTAGTGGTAGTGCTAAATAATTACATGGCAGGATAATCTGTTCTTTTTATATAAGATTTTAATAATTTTTAAAATCTATCCATGGAGTAGTTCAGTAGAAACTGTTCTTCAGCAGCTATTTTGGGTTAGCTCAATGCATAGTCTATTAGAGGTATTACTTCTGCTGCAGAGTAATGAATCATATTTGCAGTCAAGAAGTCACTTGTGTAATTGTCATTAAATATAACGAATACAGGGCTATTTAAAGAATTTCCAGACTGCCTGATGTTCTGGAAGACACTGTTTCTCTGGAGAGAAAGGGTAGAAGGCCCTTATTCCAGCTGTTCTCAGTGGTTTAATATGGAAGAAAGGGCAGTGTCAGGATTTGGGCAATAGGATATTGTCATGCTTTTGAATTCCTATATAAAGTGAAAAGAGGGCTTCTGAATTTGGAAAATTGACTTGTAAGGAGGCTATAAAAGTATAGCAGAATTCCTCTGCATATTAAAGCCTAGATTATTGATTTAAAAAACATTCTCTATGATTATTTATTCCGAGCCCAGGATTAACACAGGACTTAAACCCCATATTGCAAATCAGAGCAGAAGCTCTGAAAATACAACTGATTGTTGCAGACAAATTCCCTGGTGCTTCATTTGACAAAAAGATGGATTAGAACAAACTCCAGAGTGTTATTATTACCACCTACATGAAAGATTGTTTCTTTTATTTGTATTAATTACTGATTAGTGCTTTCTGTATCTTCAGCTCTTTCAGATCTTTTGAATGAGATGTATTGCTTTCCATAGTTTCTTATCTAAAGGGAGCCCTGACAGCAAGCTGGTATCTAGCTGCTGTGCACAAGGGAGTCATTGATGTGCTGAGACACTGTTCTTCAGGGAAAACCCTGCGTGAGATTCTCAGAGAGGTAAAAATAAGTTCACAGATAATACTGCAGACAGGTAATTTTCTATCCAACAGAACTGTCCCGAGTAAATATATAGTTGTAAACTGAAGGCCAGGAGGAAGAAGCTGAGTGTGTGGAGCTCCTTGGCTGTCAGCAGTCGCAGCTGCAGGAGGAGAGCAGGGCAGCCGCTTGCTGGATGGCTGTGCCGCCCTGCAGCTCTGCCCCAAATACTCCTCTGGGCAGGCTGGCACTGTCTGCCTGTGGAAATGCTTGGGGCTTTCAGTCACTTGGAAATAAGCCCAGCGATGGCTCCTAACCCAGCGGGGACAGAGAGCTGTGGGAGATGCCCTGGCCGCGGGAGGCATGGACAGGGTGCAACACCAAGTGCCACATCAAGTGCCACATCACCAGTCAGGACACTGCCCTGGTGCATCAGCTGCCCCCAGTCCTTACACCCAGGTGCTTTCAGAGGTCTCAGCGTGGGGGAGAGTGTCCTCATACAGATCCCCTGGTCTGACTGCTCAGGGGGAGCAGAGGCCTTTTTTCTGCCTGGGAAAAGGCACTTGGAAAAGCAGCAGTTACGTGGGGAGGTTGTAGGAGGTTTGGCTTAAGAACTTTAAAATGTTACCGAGCCCTTGTTTTCCCATAGGGATCTCAAAACAGAAAACTCCAAGGCAGGCTGCCAAGAGTTAGGGCTGCAGGTTCAGCATCCTACCCAAGAGTTTAAAAAAAAAATTGAGGTTTCCTGAGGTTCAGTGGTCTGGTTTTTATATGTTTCATGCATAAAAATGATCACAATGTGTTGGATGCTGGGGAGTGAGACAGAATTTAAGGTATCAGTTAACATGAGACCAATATTTTGTCAGGTGACTGCATGAAATTCTGTGGTGAACCTTTCATGGACCAGGTTATGTTAAAAAGGGTAGTTTTAAAATAGCCTGTTGTACGTCATCAGCTGATATGTCATTTTCCATAATTCATGAGCACTGGGGCAAGATTAGACAATGGAGCCTTGAGTGAGAATTCATTAATTTCCTCCATGGTTTTAGAAATGTCAGAGGTGTAAAGCTGAGAATAATAAAAGTCAAACTCCTTAGATATATCTACTGTGCTAGGAAGAATATTACTCTGAGCATCTCTGATAGTATACAGTGTCTTAGTGTGCATGTGTCTTTAATTGGTATGCAAGGAGTTTATCTGCTTTACTGCCTGCACTTATCAGAAAAGATATAAAATGGGATGGTGATAATGGCTGCCTTCAAAGAAAAAGATATGTTCTTTCAAGGGTGTAAGTGCAATAAATCTTTCTGCTTTAAGGGCTCACTGGAAGCAGAAAGATTCTGTTCTGCTGACAACTGAATGTGGGGAATTTTCCCAGGGGAAAACAAATCACATTTCTCTATTCAAAATATAGTAAAAAGTCACTGAAATGTGATACTCCAGAATGTATATTACAGTATTTCCTACTGACTCCCTTACCAATTAAGCATGCTTACAGTTCTCAAATGGTTAATAGAAGGTGTCTGGCACTGAATATGTTTAGAATACACTTGTGAACTCCCACAGTAATCTGCAGTTTGAATTTTAAAAACAAAAGACTAAAAATAAGTGGTCAAGTTTAGGTCTTTTTTTAAACTATACCAGAGGAATTAATTTGCCATGAATAAAAGAGACAATGCTGAGTTCATTGCTATTCCAGAACCATTCTGCACGTCTGTGGAAAGCAGAGTTAATACTACAGGTACCTACTGGGTCTCAAAGGGATCTTTTGTGAGTTGAAATCATTTTATTTACTTTAGAAAAGCCCACATTATTCATAAGAATCAAATGTTGTGCCTGACTGTTACAGAAAAACAAAACAGACAGGGGTGTTTTAAATTAATCTGTCAGTATGGTGCTTTCCAGTGCTCACTTTGTTCATGCAGCCAGCAACTGATGTTAGCATGAATTTAAATAATTCTTCTTGCTTTGAATAATGACCATGAGAGTTGAGTAATGGTATCTAGGAAATATCCTAACTTTTCAGGAGCTGCCTCTTATCTAGGACTCTTTGCTTGCTTCTCATCTCCCCCCACCCCAAATTGCAGGGAGGTGCTCTACACAGCATATAACTAAACATAATACAATTTGATTTGTGTTGCAGTGTTCTCCAAAGAACAAATCTGTAAAATTACAACATGTGAAAGCTTAACACAATGATATAAAATGGCAGTGGCACGGTTCATATCTTAAACTGACAGACTGATGGTGATTATTGCAAGGACAATGCCCTGCATATGTCAAACGATTTGCAAATAATTTATGTCACCTTATCCTCCATTATTGTTTTTGCAGAGGACATAAACTGTGTCACTAATATTAAACTGTCGGCAAAAAAAAGCCTACCTCAGCTCTTTCCTAGCTGAGAATGCAAAGACATCTGCACAGAGACAAACATGCATATGGCCATCATTTGTCCAACATCTTACACATTGTGAAGGTTTTTTACTTGAAATGCCAACCTATGTGGCAGATGATGTATGTGTTTCTTCAGTCCTGTGATTACCAGCACAGAGCTGCTCTGCAGTGCTCTTCACCTCATCAGTTCCACAAGCTGCACTCCAAGGTGTGTGAAACATTTGCAGGGAGATGGCATCTGACATGCAGCAAGGCAAAAGCATTCTGGTGTGAATATTTGACTCCAGATTTTGTTCAAATCAGGGTCACATTCTGACCTGGAGAAATTAGTGTGGGTAGAGATTTAGCACTACAAAATAGCAATTTGAAAAGTGGAATGAATATATTTTAAAGATGGGGAAGCAGAAGACAGTGGTGCTGTCTCCTGGGCGACTCCCAAGGGGCTCTAAAGGAGAGGGGAAGGGGGAGGGCTTTATAAATGACCTGGGCTTTATTCTTTTGGAAATAAGCAGAGGACAAGGCAATCTCAGTCATTTCTATTTGTTAAGTTGCATCATCTCAACTGCCGGGTTCTTTGTTTAGTTTTTGATGGTTCATTTATTACTACCAAGAAATGCCTTTGAAGGGTGATTTTCAGAGACTGTTGTGGTTAAAAAAGCAGCGAAGAATGCAGTGTGGTGGTTGGAGCGTGGAGCTGGGAAACCATCCTCCCGCCTCCCACTCCAGATTCTGCCCTGCTCACATTTGGGACAAATTACTCGCAACTGCTGTGGCTTGACTTACTCTTATGTCAGGCAGGTTTTTCTGTCTGACTCATCCACTTGGTTAAATTCACCAAGTATTTCGTAATCGTCAGCTGGAAATCACTCGTTTGATTGCAGATCAGTGGCATTTCAAACAAGATGCATCAAACAGTTTCTGTTGGCTTCAGTGCAAGAGATGGCTCCAAATCTGTGGTGAGGAGGACAATGCGCTGACACACTCACTGAGCTAAGGACTGGAGGGGAACCCCATTCCCTTACTGCTACGAGTTTTTCTTTTTTTGGAAGCCTCATTTAAGCATTTTGCACTTTTAACTCCCTCAGGAGTGAAGAATCTGCTCCTTGCCCTGCCAATTTTTCTCAGCCTGCTTCTCAGTAAATCAGGGTTTATGACTACATTGATAATTTTTAGTGTTATAAGACATAAATGCCAATTAAATTTGACATAACTGCATTATCTATACAAGTTTTAATCTTACTTTCCATTTTTCCAATGTTGAATTTTTTCAAGCTTAAAAAAATCCCAGTTAACACCAATTACCTTGTAATTGGAATTGTTTGTGATTACTGAGTTAGAAGCAAATTTTAGGCATTTTAATTTTTGGAAACACAGTGTGTTTCCTATGGCCGCAGTTTTTGGACTCTCTCTAGATCCACAGAGCAGAAGGATGTAAGCTTGTAGGATGACTCTTTTTGCCTAAATAAATCCTTGAAAGCATGCTCGTTTCTCTCGTTGTGCTAAAGGGATTTTACTGGCGCAAGGAATCTCTTTCAAAGCAGAGGGAGGAATAAAGTCCACAGGTGTGAAAACCTTTCCCAGGAGTGGGCCCTTTCCTTTTCTCAGTGCAAGAAGACCGTGAAGCATCAGAAAGGGCAGGGGAATCACAAAAGGATATCGGGGAGAAGGAACAGCAGGATGGGCCCCAGGAAGATGCACTGAACCAAATGAAAGTGCCTCCATAGAAACAGGTCTGCAGGAGCTGTCCTGTGTGTGTCAAAAGCATTTCCATCAGATGACAGGCAGCTTTCTCCACAGCAGTGGTTTTGGGCTTTGCCTCAAATGTGCTTTGGCATAACAGCAAGACCTTTGCACTCACACTTGCGTGGAATACACAAGTCACGGTCAGGTCTTTACACACACATGCAGAAACCTACCCTGTCTTTTGCAAAATGTTACAACCTACGACAAAATATACTGCAAAGTTTATTTAAGTAGATAAAAACTTACCCTTCCCATAATGCCCCCAAACTACTGATCTTCATCAACTGGTTCCTTAAACATGCCACAACACAGACTTAGAACTGCAAATTAAAGAGATCGTGATGATAGTCAGTAATCTCAGTTATACACTTCTTAGCTAGGAGGCATCGTAGATCAAGGTGCTACGCACTTGTGAGGGAAGGAGACAGTAAAAACTGCAGAGGAATTTTAGGGAGGAATTTACAGGAATTCAGTTAGAAACAGCAGTGCACCTAAAGGGAAGTTTTTGCCGTCTTGACAAGAAAAGAAAATGACCAGCTCTTAATCTGACAGTCCAAGTGATGACAACTGAGAGATGAAGGGTAATTTCCACAAAATAATCTCATGTAATAATCCTGTGCATTGGTGAAAAAACTGTTGATCTCAGCAGTGAGAGAACGGTGTGACCAGAAACATGTATCTTCAAAGTCAAGAAACCTGGAAAAAATTGTAGCCAAAAGTCAAGATGTCACTAGCCATGAGAGTATGACAGGGACAACCTGAGATGTATGACTAGGGAAGTGGACTTGCTGTTGACAAATTTTTGGCAGGGAGAGATGATAGAAAGTGTAAATTCATGGGGACTGGATGATGCCATAGTTTGACCAGACCAGCTGGGTGATTATTAGTGTCCTTTGCAGCTCTGCGGAATTTGTCATGGCTAAGCTGCACTGGTTCCTCCTCACAGTACCTAAACAAGGTTCATTCAGATATATTCTGGTGACTTCCTGCTTAGCCTCACAAGATGGTCTTTTGTTTGCAACAAGCCCTTCGCTGCTGCTTGTATTTTCTATGAATGGTCATCCTTTTCATTCTTGTTTCAAATCTTTCTATGTGAACTGACAATACAAAGCCTGGAAGACTGATGATTTGAGCACTACACGTAGGGAAGGTGACCATCATGCCCTACATTCCTAAGATCTCTAATTTTCTTCTTAAATGCAGAATAAACTTTTAGGTATAAAAAAGATCTAGATGAGTAAACATATATGTGACACAAAGCTTACTTAGAAAAATGTCTTTACTGACAACCAGGTTTACTGTCAGCTGAGTACTGCCAACCCAGGGCTACCGTCAGGAGAGGGGTGAGCTCATGCTGACCTCTTATGTCAGCTCATTGTTTCAAGTCAGCTTCTGAGCACACTGGCTTGCAGACAGGAGTTACTTTGGCTGCCACAGATGTCATGTGTGGCATGGATGGCAGTCCATCTGCGTCAACAGTGCAAAGTTCTTTGTCTCAACTAGCACCAATTTGAGGTCTGCAGCAATACGTGGGAATGGTTGCTATTCTCTATGGAAAAACCCTGTACTTTCTTTCTAGTTAATGGATTACTTGGAGCCAAAAAGGGTCTCTAAAGCTCTCGCTGTTTTAATTTTTGCTTCTAAGTCTCAACAAGCAAAGAATCAACAACCAGTGTTCCTACTTGTTTTCAGAGGTGCTGCTTCTCTCCCAGGCTGAGTTATTTGACCAGAGTCAAGGCTCACACTCAATTTTTACATCTCATTTATGAATTTAGGAATTAGCACTTCTGTGGGCACTGCTACACAGTAGCTCCTCAGCTTCCTGCAATGGTCTGTCAGGGAGGGGACACGGTGTCACGGTGACTTGGTGGCTTGGGGTTGTAGCAGCACTCACAAACCTCATTTCAATGCCACCACTTCTGCATCGGCCAACCCTTTCTGGGTGTGAGATACATGTGAAATACATCTGATCAGGCAGCTGTGATCTGTGGCCCTTTTCATCCTGTAGGTGCCTAATGGCCCCAGTACGGATACAGTTACCTGGGCGTGAACTGCACTCTACTGATGTCGCCGGTTTTGTTTCCTGCACCGCTGTTATTGCCTCCACACAATGGTATTTTGCCAGGCTGGTAGCTGTTCCTATGGCAAAACCTTCCAGCCTAGACAAGCCCTAGAAGCCTAAAGTCTTTCATTTCTTTCGAGGCAGTTACACAACCTCAAGCTCCCTGCCAAGCACTGCCTTTTTACGAAGTTGGCACTGGGGACGTGAGCCAAGTATCGCAAACCTGTGAAGCAGATGAGTGTGTGTTAGTCAGCGAATGACAGAACAGACATCAGCCAGGAAGTTTCAAACTGCATCAGGCTAGAGCCTGACTTTGCTAATGCTTTCTACTTCCTATTCCTACTTTTATCCTAAGATCAGATAACGAGTAGCAGTTTTTCTTTGTAACAATTCATTAATCAGAGAAATGATCCTTGCTGGAGTTTAGATGTTTTACTTAATTTGGTACTTCTGGCCTGCTGCCCCAGTAGTGCCAAAATTATTATTTCTCACCCAGCAGGTGATAAATAACAACTTCAGTCATGATTAATACCATGAATTTCTCAACCTGACTAATGCAAAAAACTTCAAACCTGCAAAACAAGTGGGTGCTAATTGTTGTGAGAGCCATTGGAGCTGCACTCAGCTTATAAAGAAAGGAAGCCACAGGAAATGAAGTGTTTTCTAGCAGCACAGCTGATCCTAAGAGGCATCATTAAGTGCAGCTCAGCAGCATTCTCCATGTGTAGGGCTATGCTAGCCTCTTTTTTTCCACAACACTGAGCTTTAAGTACATTTGAGAGGCAGGAGATTGCCAGGTTATTTTTCTTTCCTGGGGAGGAAAGGGAGAAATAAAACAAAAGGCAGAGAAAACAGCAGATTAGTATCTCATTAACACCACTCAATAATAAAATTTTTATAACTGATGAATGAAAACGACAGATCCTAGCAAAAGCTGCTACCACCAAGGCCCTTTCATGTCTCTCTAGAAATCTCATCACATCATAAAATGCAGCATCAAGAAACTTTCTTTAGAGAGGGACAGGAAAACTCAAAGATCAGGAAGGACTGTCAGCTGCAAACAATGCTCCAATCCTATAAATTAGCCAGTGGCTAAGATCCTGGCCACTTCCAAACAACCAGCTGGCTGGCCACAGCCTGTGGTGGAGCAGGGTGGTTGCTCCTTTTCTTGTGCTGTACTTGCAGTGGCACAGGGCACACAGGATCCACAGTTTGGCTACGTGTACAAGGCTGTGCTGGTCAGGCAAATGAGACCTTCACATCTGGAATTGGCACCATGCGTATTTCTGACAGGAGTAGACACCAAAATCCAGCAAGGACATGAGCAGGTAACTGTGCTGAGGGGAGCCTGTGCTGAGCAAGATTGAGTCCATTCCAAAATCCCAAAGGGCATCTTAGGAATGGAGGAGCAGTCTTGTTTTCACCAGCACTTTCCCAATTGTTTCAGCTCCATCAGGTGAAGAAAGTATCTGCTAGTTTCCAGCATGAGCATTTAGCTCACCTTGAGCACCTGCTTATGAAGCTATTGACTTGTAGAAGGCAAAGACTGTGAGAAGCAAATCACAATGGGAAAGCAATTTGTACTCAGACTCAGTTATGTCTATTCACTTGTAGTTCTGAGAGCTTTTGAGACTTTGTGTGCTGTTTTGGTTGAGTAACTCCTGCATTTCATGTTCAGGTGTATGATAATCCATGGTACAGTTGTTCCTGACATCCTTTCCGTTAGAAACCTGACTTTTGTCATAATTTGGGGAAACTTTAGAAGTTCCAGCTATCTTTCCTTACAAAAGAGCCTTTAGAAGTTTTGTATTTTTAAACCTGAAAAGCTAGGAAAGAAAATTACCATCTCCACTGTCCTGCTATGTGAAAAACCATAGGCCTTCCTGGTTTTCCAGATTCCTGTCTCTGGTGCAGCAGTTGTGCTTCAGTCACAGGAGATCTTGTAGAAACACCCACAACCCAAGAGTAAAATTCTCACAGACTGCACCTGCACAGCCTTGTCTACTAGAGGGCCACTCACACCAGCAGAAAGCCCTCACCATTTTGCCTTGGAGAAGGCCAGGTCAGTGTCCTTGCTCAATCCCCTTGCTAGAAAGGCTACTGGGTTTGAGTTGGTTTGGGGTTTTTTCCACCCTTAATTTGTTTTATTGCTGGTGTTGTTAAAACTTTTCATTCTTTTTCCTGAACCATGCACAGCATCTCAGGAGCAATCAGTCTAAGTGTCCTTTGTAGGACTGCAGCTTCACAGTTAAAGCACAGCTTACCAAGCCAGCGCTGGTCCTTGGAGCTCAGCCCAGTCTGCTCCACAGCACTGCTCACAGTACCAATGTCACTTAAAAAAGCATAATGGTTTCTTGTACTTATGAAGTACAAAGTATGTCTTTTGGCTAGGATTTTAATAGCTATTTTCAACATGCCAAGCAAAGCCAAGATTTTCCTTCTAAATTTAAGTATTGCCTAGAATGATGTGCAGCCTGAACTACAAATCAGCCCTGTAGCAAACATGCCACATAGAATTGTCTTCAGTCAAGGAAGTAAAGAATGCTCTTTTCCATTTAAATGAAATTATCAAAGTCACATACAAGGAATGAGGGGTGGTTAAACTTTCAGAAACTTCAGTGTAACTTGAGAGCTCAGTCTCTGCTTGTCCTCTCACTTCAATATTGAAAACTCAATGTGATTTGCCTGTCTCTGTATCCTTAAGTGGAGTCTGAGTAGCTCAGGTGGATTTACACAAACTTTGTTTGCAAGAGATCAGTATCTTTTGCCCAACCACTTCCACAGCATTTATTTTCTAGATGAGACATTCAAAGCAGGTTAATGCATATGGCTCTCTAGGGTTTTTTTTAGTACTCTGAAGTTACCAAGCTTGCTGTGTGTTACTGCACAAAATTTGCAATAACTTGCTGTTCAGCATTCAAGGTGTATTACCAGAGCTTGCTCTGCCCCACCTTGTCAGAATATAAAGTTTCATTCAATGCTGTTTCAAAGCAATTACTGAAATTTGGGTACAAGGTGGCTAATGGCCACTGTAGCCTTGAAAGAAGAGGAACACATGCCCACTTGCACTTTTTCAGACTGCATAAAAATTAATAGGTAGGTTTAGAAATCCATTAAGTCAATTATTCCTATAGTTCAGTCTACTGGTAGCAGAATTGCTAAAACAATGGAAGCCAGGCTAAAATCCTTCCTCATGTAAGATGCTCTGCAAAAATCAAGAGGGTAAAAGACCAGTTTAATTACTCCGGATTAAGATACTTGAGATTTCACACAGGATTTCCCCATCACCTTGGCATGCTAGCTTTAGAGTCTATGAGTGCTCAAAGTAGCATCACAATAAAATGATACAAAGTAGTATCACAATATTCCCTCCAAACTTCAAAAAATAAATCCAACCCCCCAAAATTTTTTTTTTTAAAAAATAGACCAAACACCCACAACAAGTTCTTTTCCAGTTTTTTTTTTCCCCCCAGGGGTTGAATTAATACAGAAAAGCAAATTTGAAAGAAATATCTGGGTTCTCAGCTGCCAACTGCTTTGATAGTGGAAATGGTCACTAAGCAATCAAGAGCTGATGGGGTTTAATTTGAAAAGGTGTTCAACACAGAGACGTGTGGAATTTTAAGACTGAAATACAGGACAAGGGCAATTTACGTCTCCTGGCAAAAGTGGTTTGATGAAAGACCAAGGCACCCTTACACACTGCTGCTTAGTGGATTTGGCTGCAGTAGGACTTAGGACTGTTTCATCAAAAAACAGCAAGAATTCAGCTCTGTTTTCCAGTCCAGCTGGCAAGAGCAGTCCCCACAACAGCAGTGAGTAAGCAGGAGTGTTCAGGAACCTCAGTCCTGGGAGATCCAGCCAGTCCGAGGCATGCAGCTGCTTTCTGCTCGTTTTCTAAGAGAAGGAAATGGCAGCCAAAACCTCAGAACCACTGTGTAACCAGCTCAAGCCACTGAGTGTTTTGGCACTGAGGCCTATAGTCAAAAGACTGTATTTCACAGTAAGAAGATACAATGGTTCCAACAAGCCTAACAGCCTGAGCTGGTTCCCAGTTGTGCCCATGACTTCCTGAGTGCACAAGGTTTGTTTTTGCCACCAGCCTGTCCCTGCAGTTGCTGGTGCTTTTGGGAAAGCATTGAGTATGACTGACAAAGCAGAACAGAGTAATACCATTTAATGCACTCAAAATAGTACTAGTCAAATCGAGTCCTTGCCTACACACTAGAAATGTCCCTTGGAAGCTCCATGTTGCCAGGGTTTTTGGAGCACCACAATGATATTTCTTTGTTTACTTCTGTATTGTGGCTATATGTACCAAGGATAACACAGAGGCAGGACCAAGACATGCCAGCCACAGGCTCATGGCAAGTCCTTTTCCTGTGAAAACCACATCTACTACATGGAAATTCAGAAGCAATGTTAACACACTGAAAGTGGAAACAGGCAGACACCTAGCAAATTAATTTCTTAAATAAGCAGCAGGACAAGCTGAGAATTAAAACTAGGTAACTACAGGAAGAAAAAAAAATTATAATCAAAAAACTAAAGGTGAATGAGAAATAAAAGCAGAGGCAAGACACACAAGATGAAAGAATGACA
Organism: Acanthiza pusilla; assembly: GCA_036630365.1. Taxonomy (NCBI): domain Eukaryota; kingdom Metazoa; phylum Chordata; class Aves; order Passeriformes; family Acanthizidae; genus Acanthiza; species Acanthiza pusilla. The sequence continues at coordinate 14,470,677 of JAXCHO010000019.1, forward strand.
GCCAGAAGCTACTTTGACACAAAAGTAAGAACTGACTGAATAAGATCATGAGTTGTGTGCTATAGAGCTCCAAGACTTTTTTTTTCCACCCAATTTCTGAATAAATTTTAGCTGAGGCAAACTTTAAGATCTCTGATGAGTCCTTTCACTCCCAGCCTAATAATTCTAACTAGTCCAGAACTTTCTTCCAAGTGTCCTATCAATAGGATTCCACTCATGAACTATACAGACATTAAATTTAGAAAGATCAGAGAGAAACTTTTAGTGTTTTATTTTTTTGAAACAGATACAATATTTTTCCAAGGTCACTTTACAGTAAGTGGCATACAGGCTATTAAAATGGAAATGCTCATACCGACATGTCAGCTTAAATGTGCACAGTATATTCTACAACACAAAAACTGTATTTAACATTTTTTCTTGCTCCAGAATGATTTGGCAGAATGATTTCAAAAAGCTAACACATATTTCCACTCTCAAAATCAATTTATTGAACAATTATAAACCCAAAACTGCAATGTGATCCACCCCAAGCACCATGCTTATCTCAGCAAGGACTTCTTGGCCGACTGGCCTGCAATTGTAGAGCTCTCTTTCTCATGGCCCTCAAAGTACTGCTGCTCTATTCGCCGACAAAAAGCTGTGAGATTACTGTAGTTCTTCACTTTTTCAGAGAGTTCATCAGTGATTAGTTGAGTAGTAAGGATTGTGAACAGATGTCCAAACACCAGAGCATCTAATTCAGTTGGGCTGTAAAAACAGAAAAAAAGAACAGGTATTTCAGAAGGCAAGTCCTGACCAAGAAAACCCTGCTGTTCTGAGTAACCTTTAGACAGCCATGCAATCTAAGAATTGGGATGCAATCAGGCAACACTAAACCAAATGCATGAAAACTGTGCAGAGGGTATATTAAGAACCCTGTTTGTTCTCAGTATGGCATTTTCTTTGCTTTAGGGAAATTGGAAATGTGGAAATAATCAGGCAAAGTTACTGATCTAGTTTCAAACCATTCTCCACCTTTTAGTCCCATAACAAAAGCAAATGCTTATCAGGTGTTTTGGGGTTCTTTTTCTTCTGCAAATGTGTATTAAAAAAGCCCTACTATTATCTCACAAGCAAAAAAAAAGAAAAAAAAAAAAGGAGAGCGGAAGCTTAACACTTCTATTCCTTTTTCGTGCTTTTCAACAGTTGGGAACTATTCGACCAACAAGAAAAGGAGTTCCATGGTGGCAGCAGCTGGAAACATCTCTTTTCTGAAAGGGGACTACACAGAAGAAAACAGATTTTTGGGAATATTCTCAGTCGTACCTTATTTTAGGTATAACCCTTCTGAATTGTCACCTTGGACCTTTAAGTAGTCCATGTATATAAGTAGTCCATGTGTAAATAATTATTTCTTTTTCTTCAAATATATTAATAACTTCAGAGTCCCCCTTTACTAGTGTTCAAGGTACACAGCATGAAGCTTTCCTAACTGGTAATATTTTTTCCCTTTTTATTTGTGGATCACTAAGCACTCTCCAGTGGAGATACGGACCCTTGCATAACAAACTTTAATCTGTCAGCAACAGGCTGCTTTTCTTATTTACCTCCCAAAGACTCCCGGAAGTCACAGACTGAAAGACACTGGACTAAAACAACACACTTTTTAGTAGTATTTCAGACAGCTAAAAAGTTTAAATGCTGAAACTGTACCAAAAAAGCCTGGTAAACAAACAACCAACACAAAATCCCCAAGTTAAAATTCTTTAGAAATAAAGAAAGACAATTTAGGAGATACTATGTTTAATAATCAAAGGAGAAAATGCAATTTAAAATTGTCTTCTATAAGGCATATTTCTGTATCCTCTGAATTGACACTACCCAAATAGTTTCAGCTTGGAACAGATTAAGGGGCAAAGACACAATGCAGAAAAGTAACCAAATGCTGCAATTTGAAGACATCTCCCTGTCCAAATGTAGTAAACTGAAATTCAGGCGTGAACATTTCTAGACTGATCTATGCACAGGAGACAAGACAGACCTAATGTGATGTTATTTAAGTTGATAACGTTTCAAAATTATTGAATTATTGGAGAGAAAAAAAAATCAAAGAGCATTTTGCAATTGAAAGAAACTGGTGAGAGCAGAGGACATTCCATGGAAGTCAGGTCATTTCTAATAAGAAACTAACTGTATAAAAATGTACAGTTGTAGCCTACATAATTTGGGGTAGTATCTGCAGAGAAGACAAGCAGGAACAAAACGAAATCATAAATACAACAAACTTACAGAAACTTTCCCTTTAAAGCCTTTAAATACTTATTCCTGACATTTCATGTTTAGATTCTAGTCGCACATTTGTATTTTTGCAACAAACCACACAGCATTAAAATAAAATCGTTTTTTATATATATATATATATATATACACACACACATATATATAGATATACATTTGTATGTATATGGGTATATATCTAGATCTCATATTACTGACACAATATTTCAATAAAGAGTAACTTACTGCTTATTGAAGAAATACGGTTGTGTTCCTAATCTCTGGGAGAGAGCATGACAGCACTGATCTACATCTTCAAGCACCTATCAAAACACACCAGAAAGAAAGATTCATATTGTCACAAAATAACAACATTGCAAGAAATAATGTCCTAATGCTATTTGCACTGACAGTGGGAACAAGGAATATAGTATTTTGGAATATCAAAAGCTGTTAAAGTCAGTCAAACCTACACAATGGGCAGGTAGCTAAATGCTACTTAATCTAACATTTGATGTAAGGCAATTCTGATTAAGTGCTTCCCATAATATTTACAACAATGCATAATGAAAGGTACTGACTTCAAACCTCACAACCTGCCACAATCCCACAAACAGTGCCTATTAGCATCATGCAGGAAGCAGGGCATGGAACTTACAACCTATTTTCAGGAATATGGCCTACACTAACGCTGACAGAGTTGTACACTCGTGGCAAAACATCCTTCCTCCCACCCATTGGGCTGCACATAAATTTAAGATTTATTGCTGCTGAAGACAAATACCTGACTCCAGGTAATGTTTTATGTTTTATTTTACTCCAGCTGTTTCATGAACATTCTACCCTCCAAAGCCTATTAAAAAAATGTAAAAAAAGAAAGCAAAAGGAAAACAGGGTAAAGCAATAAGGTTCACTTTTCATACTGACCTGTTCAAGTGTCTTTCCAGCCCATCCAATGGCTTTCATCTTTCGCTTAACCTCCCACTGCTTCTGATAGGACAAAATGCGGTTAAGAGGCCACGGATAAGGAGAGCCATACCTTGGGTGAGTAATCTTTGAAAACAGAAAGGTTCTTACATTAGTATAATATAAGAAAATACAGACACCTCTTGATCAAAACAGCTAGTATTTAAACATTTCTCTCAGAAAGGGAGCTATGGAAGAGAAAGGCAGTTGTGTGCATGCTGTAACTATTTGCACGGAATCCGTAGTTTGCAGCACAACTATTTAAAGCTATTATTTCTGAAACACATACAAAACCTTTATCTATTCTGCAGTCAGCTCCCTCCAGTAACACAGTTTCTCTAAAATGTGTATGCAAGTGAAATTAAAGTGAAAAGACTTTATCATTAATGGTATAAACCCCCATGTTTCATTTATGAGTAGGGACTTGCAGTTGTGAGCAAAAGTGTTTTCTCATTAAATTTTAATTAAGATAAATGCTGCGGAACCACTCACCTCCTCTACTGTAACATCATCACACCACTGGAGATAGAGCTAGGAAAAGAAAGAACACTTACTGAAACTTCCTAATAAAGGAGAATACAGAGACAATCATTTTTCACCAGCAGAATTTCCTTTTCTGTATTAGATTAAAATTTCCATTTCATTTCTTCTCTTAGACCTTTGAATGTACAAAAGAAATTAAAACTGGAAGGCAAAAGCCCAGCTGCTAGCCCTTCCTTCACCAGAACGAAAACCAAGCTGAGACCAAAGGCCTGCTCCTGCTGCCCACACCACACCCAACTCAAGGCACAGGTGACCAGCCCTCAGCTCCTCAGCCACCTGCACCTTCCCAGCGCCTCCAACGCCGCTCAACACTGGGACTGCGGCACCTGAACTGGCCACAGACACGCACCACAGGGGATCCCAGCCTCCGACCATGCACAGCATGGCATGGGGACAGTGCCAGCGGGGTGCCTGGCTGGCTAGGGGCTGGGGTAGGACCCAGGAACCACTGGCATCTTCCAGTCAGTTACTTCTACAGCTGTGTGACACCCTTCACATAGGTGAAGGAATCACACGTAGCTATAGCAATGTGTCAGCAAGCAATCCATAGTGTAGGAGAATTTATTCCTTCCTCCTTTCACCTCAGAAGTTGACAACCTAATCTAAGAACAGCACTATTTCCACTATGGGGAAACTCCTAAAGCTTTCTTGCCTACAGTCACTTATGTAAGTGTGTGGAGTTACAAGGGCTTGCTGTACCTCTGCTGTCAAAAGCATATTATTGACCAGTTCCATGTAGGCTTTCATCTCAGCTTTTTGGACTTCATCCAATCCATCACTGAGAGAATGGCCCTAATGGGGAAAAGAAAAAAGACACATGTAAGAATGGGTACTGGAATATTCAGCAACAGATGACCCAAGGACCTTTAAAGTCAATGAGCTTTGGCTCAGGTCCTGATCTCTTACATAGTTAAAAAAAAAATTACAGATGAAATTTTTACATACAGTATCCTTTAGGATTAAAACCAAATCATCATAATGTAGCTAATATAATCTATAAGAAATCTAAACTAATCTACAAGAAATTTAGACTGTTATCAGCTATAGATGAACACACTTTGAACACACAGCCTTCTGGTTAGTGTATCTCTATGGCAAGAGGTAAACACAAATTTACATCTGTGATACAGATTTAACTTCTCAATGAAAACATGGCATTTTTTTTAAGTAGAGGGAAGGGCTGGGAGGTGGGAGAATAAAGGCAAATTTGAACAGTATCTGACGCTTCAGGATTTCAGTCATTTCTGTGTTTAAGACCACTGAGACCCAGAGACCAGGCAGAAAAACAGTCTCAGAAACTGGCACTGGAATACAGGTATCCTGCACAGAACTTACTTGCAGAATTTGAGGAAATGACAAAGAAAAACATTTTCACCTCACAAACTCCTGTTCCAGGATACCTTTCTTTTAAAACAGCACTATATTCCTATACTGTTGTAACAAATTCAGTAACATTCCAGAAAAGCACACGAAATCAGCACAATGCTAAGCAGGATTAACATTCACAAATTAATGAAAACAACGTACTATTACCTTGGCTTTTACAAACTGGACTATGGGCCCAAGTTCAGATACAACTTGATTTCCAACATGAATAAAGGGTACTTTGCCTGTAAAAGGAAAAATGTATTGTAGTAAGAGCTTTTTTAAACTGTAAAACATCATTTACAATTTTCAAAGCAATTAAATATTGCAGGTATTCCTGAACATCAGTGTCTGGGTTTTTTTTCAAATGAGCACAGATAAAGCTCACGCACAGCTCACCCAGCAAACATTTGCAATAACAAACATCTTCCTCCTGATCTTCCCCCTCCTGAAACTCTTTTACATGCGATACTTGCAGTCGTGTATTTCAAAGTTATTGAGTGAGATCTACTGACCTGTTTTCTAATAATGGATTTTGCTTTGTGGAAAGACTTAATTCAGTGTTTCTTTGAAGTACAGCTGGGAAATCCCAGGAAAGAAGACAGAACCCTTCCTTGCCTGAAAGTTTTATGACACAATACAGTTCCACCATCCCTCCTAACCCAGTGGTGGGGAAAGTTCTGCTGAAATGACCACGGGAGAGGTGGCACTGTGCCCAGGAAAGCAAGCAGAGGGAAACGCAAACACACACTCAGTAAGGCAGGGACTTGACTCTTTCCTCTCCTCCAGTCCCTCAGACTTCCAGTAACTGCACCAGCCAGTTCCTGTTGGCTGCCTCTGTCTTCACTTTCTAGTTGTGAGCTGGCATTTGCGAGCCCCCATGGCCCTGGGGTCAGAAAGAGGTCCTTAAGAGAATCTGAGACTCAGAGACTCCAGGGGGGTTGGAACAGGGAAGGTGATTCTCCATAATCATGGAAGTAAAATGGGGTTAAAGCTTAACACTAGCGAGGATTCACATTCAGTCGATGAAGCTGGACCCTCCACTGAGGGTGCAGTGGAGAGCAGGGCTAAAATCAGCCTTCCTCAAAGGAAGCCCGGGAAATGATGGTGTCACTGGTAGAATTTGTGGGGGTGCAAAGGGCTTCCGAGCCTACACTTAACCACCTTCTGTGCTTGCCAGCCTTCCTTCCACACAGAACTGAGGCAGCGTTTTAAGGCAGGCAGATACAAGAGAAAGCCCTGTACCCACAACAAACCATGAAGCAAGACAGAAGTTGCCCTATGCCCCTTTCCCCAGCTCTCAACGTGAAGCTGAGAGTTCCTGCTCCAAACCATCCTAACCAGGTTGCTTTTCTTGCAAATCTTTTAGTGCAACTGACAGACATCAGTCTTATGTTTAAGACTAAATCTTTTAGGATTATTTACATGACCCATAAAAATGGAGATTAATGACGAATGTTTTGTAGTACTGAAAATGTCCCCTTTTCCAAAGGCAGTACATGAGCCTCTCCAAGCCCTGCCCTTTGCAGGGGACAGGGACCTTCCTGTCTCTCCTCACGGGCAAACTCCTTTCTTGACAGACAGCCCAAAGAGCAGGATCAGTACCTGCTTGACTCCAAATATGTTATTAGAAATACATTATTTTCACTGAAACACAACTGCTGTCCAGCCTAGGTCAAACCCTGTTCATACTAACACCAGATTCAGTCAGGGTTTTTTATTATGAGCATCACTCCTCACTGGCCCGATTAGCCTAAGGGTAATAAATAAATGCATCACACCAACAAAGGCTTCGTCTGCATCCACACACTGCACATTGCAGAAGGAAACACAGACCTCTGTGCTGCAGACTTCAGTGGTTTCATACTGTACTTCACACACCAAGACAGTCCTTTGATATTATACTTTTGACTCTCTCTGAATGGGTTTCATCAGTGCAATGACTATGAGATAAATAACCTTTCCCCCAAAACGATGAGATGCACATCTTTGTCTGCTGCTGCGAGACAGAGGGTGGTGGGGAGAGAGAAGGGAACAAATGAAAACCTTCTCTGAATTATCACTAAACCAATACAAATAAAGGAAATGAGGCAACTGAATAAAAATAGTGAAGGACTCCAGGAGTAAGGGCAAAAACAATACATGTTATTCTGCCTGCATTTAAAATTGAAGCATTATCATTTTCCCTCTTGTGCTCCTTGTTTTTAGAAGAAGAAGGAAGTGGCAGCAAGTGTGGACATGAGATGGGAATGGCAAAGAAGCCACAGAATGTACCTGTCACCAGTCCCAGTCCTGCACATGGCAAGATGCTCCCATGTGCTTGAATTCAGCATTTCAAAGCTCTATTTACTAACAAGTCATTTATATACCTGCTTATTTTGCTGGTTTTTCACTCCAAGCAACTGGTTTTTTTGGGTTTTTTTTAAAGCCTCATTTCACTGCTTTAACCAAAAATATCAGTAGCAGCAGTAGAATCCATATAGCTGGCAGACATATATTGACAGGCACTTCCATATGGCAGTCATCAGCCAGAGCCAGATAATCAGTAAATATGTACATCCTCACATAACAAAATCTGGAACAGAGCGCAAGGATCACCAGAATTCTGCACCCTGAATTTGGCAATTCTTTCTGATTTTTAGGCAAGCTTCTGAAACTGACCTCTGAACATTTTTAGGTAGTCACCTCCAACAAAAGGTAGGCTGTGTACCCTTCTAATACTTAACTTTTTGGTGGTGGATTTGGATTTTTTTCTAGACAGTCTCATGGATGTGAGGAAGATTAAAATCACCTGTCATCCTTAATAGTGACAATACACCCTTTGGTCTCCTGTATCATCCTGGCAATCAACTCCCAGACAGGGTAACAAAAGAGAACCTTTCTCCAGTATTGTTTCACTCCAGCAATTGGAAAATATAACAGCATTTCTTGAATATTCCCTGGATGCAGAATAAAGCCACTTTTGGACATATATATCTTTCTGCTTCAGGACATTTGAGAGAAGTTTCCACCAGGCACTGAACTGTCTGAACACTTCACACAGGTACTGCAGTCACAGGCACAGTTACACATTGTGCCGATGTTAGTTTGCATTTCACTGTTTTGATTGTTTGCAGAGGAGAAACTGCACTGGTGAGGAGGGGGAAAGGCAACCCACACACAGTAGCACTGCCTGGCTGTTATCAGCAACACAAGGCGTAGTTGCCATGGTATCAAAATGGAGGTATAACACAGTAATCTAAATGAAGGCCACACTTACCAGATGGGGACATGTACTCAGCGTTTGCCCTGCAAATCACCCGGATTGGCAGATTGCACATTTGCAAAAAGGCCTGGAAACAAAGAGTCGCATTTGAAAAGCATTAATACACCAGTGGCAAACAAATGTGTTCTCAGTGCATGTCATTGTGTTTGCTAGTTCCTAGCACACACTTATCAAGTTCCTTGCATATTGTTTTTAGGAAGAAAGAAGAAGGGCAAGAAAAACAAAGGGGTTTTAACTTCATTAGACAATGGTTTATCATTCAATCACGGACTGGAATTCTTCTAATGCAGTTTCATCTATTCTTAGTGTTTTTTCGAGATGGGCAAAGAAGCAGTCAGAATCTGACAGACGCAATTAGTGCTGTGGCTGTACAGAATGGAGTGACATTTTGCCCCTTTTGAAGACCATAGTACTCATTTCTTCTGGCTAAACTGGCTAATCAAGTTCATGTTGTGTAACATGGCAAACCCATATGGCACCTTCCCATATTATAATTACAATAGCTGCCAGAAGTTTTGCTCTATGGTACTGTCAGAGCAAAAGCCTGGTTTGGGACAAAGTATTAATTTTAATTTATGGGATTCATGGAGAGCCTAAGTGATCAATTTACAATTTTTTTCTGTATGTGTTCTTAGATTCAAAGCATTCTCAGAAGGATAACAATTTCTGTCAGCACCTTTCACTACCACAAAACCTATAGTTTCTGTTGAAATACCAAAATATCAAGAAAAATATTTGCAATTTGAATACAACATAGCAAGTAAGTAATCTCTTAATCTCTAGAGACTCTCACAACTCGGCTAAATCCTATCATTCATTTTGCCTCTGCAACTAGATAGGTCACAATTCCAGATTCAGAAATTGTTCTATTCCCTATTTATACAACGTGACTTGAGGTAGAAAAGGCCTACAGCAACAAGGTTCCCACCACGAAGAAAAATGCTGCTGTAACACACCACTTTCTACACAAGACTCCTCCCTGCTCTTCAGATTGCAGGATCTGGCAGTACACTGCACTCTCACAGCTTCAGCTGCTCAGATTCTAATCACAGACATGAAAGCAAACTAAACCTTAACCTTGAGATTTGCTCATCTCTGCATCAAATGAGACCTTAAGTCATGAACTGACATCAGCCCTGTTCCTGACTTTGTGGCTTCTGCAGCATCAAGGAAACAAAAATAACCCCAACAGCTCCTCTCCTCTCACCTGTGCTCTTCAAGGATTGTATTTCCAAACTCTAACCCAATCCAGGGAAAGAAAGGCAAAAGCTTTGGTCCTTTTCCCACCAAACGGAAGAATTGGACAGTCCATTATCATATTTGGCTCTTGCACATTTAGGTGACCTGACTCAAATCCGAATCTCAATTTAAAGAAAGAAACTATGGTCACAAACTGCTACACAAGGCATTCATTACAGCTGACAAGAACCCACATCTGAACTGTGAAGGTTCTACAAAATACACCAGAAACATGGACTTCTACATCTTTTGACTTCCTCAGCCTAACTAACTTAAAGCCCTGCTAGGGAGCCAATTACAATATGTACACATACAGATATGTAAGGAGAGGGTAGTAGTCATGGTCAACATAAGCCAGGTACTTCAGATCCTGCACTGTCTAGCAATAAATTGGTCTCTAGAGTGTTTCATCCCAAATAGAACCTCTATTACTGCTTAAGGATGCAGCCATCACACAAAGAAAATACAAGGCACTGGCTACATTTGATAGCACTTCATTTACTAAGTCTGTGTACCCATCAAAATACACCAAAAATTGAGGATCTTGCTATCTTGGCACTACAAACTCTATGCAAACAGTAAGAATACCCAAAGGACTAACTCTTCAGCAATTTAAGTAATTTAAGGTGTTGGTCTGTCTCAATCCTAGATCTCCTCCTTTGCCTGCCGGCTGTGCAGGACCTGGCAATGTCCATGCTGCTGTTATATGCATCGAGTCTTCTGCCAAAACGGGGCCTTCCTATGCAACTTCTCCAGAAATAGTTAAGAGACAAGAATGCAGACTTTGGTTTAGATTACACGCATGCTCCTATGCCACTGCTGGACACCAAAAATATACACCAACTCAACTGGTACACAGATTTCATTCTTCTGAAAGCTCTGCCAGTAGCTAACACCATATTTTTAACACTGCTGTGCTGCAGAGGAATGGATGGCACCAGACAACAGCTCCGAAGAATTTCATCATTGGTCTAGGCTTGCCAAATTAATTTCTTTCACAGTAAGGCACTAAATTAACTCTGCAATTCTGCAGAGATGAATTTTGTAACTGCCATGTACTATTCAGACTTCAAGTTTAGAAGAAAAAAGTCTGAATAGCACTGGAGTTAAGGCAACACATGAATAAGTGAAAAGCTTGCAAGTGCAGAGACATATTTAAGCAAGAGGAGGTGAGTCAGAGAACTATTTTTACTTTTCCATATCAGCATATCAAAAATGAGACATGCTTGCACAGAACACTTAGGTCACACAAGTTGCTTCAGCAGATTATTGCCTACTGTACAGTGTATTGTACATAGGCCCCTACATAGCACGAGGTTTCTATAAAAAATAGTTTGTGACTCTGAAAATCTTTTCAGTTTAAAGAGGTTACAGTGGTTTTCATCACGTCTGACCTTTCTTTCTCTCCTTCTCCTCAATAAAGATCCACAGACCAAGGAATATCAACTCTTATTACACTGGAAGGGAAATTCCACCTCAGACTCTGGCCTAGTACAAAGGGGATTGAGAATATGCTGACATTTTGTAATTTCAAAAATGCAAACACACTGGGTCCATGTGCCTTTTTGAACTTTGTAAAGAAAAGAGATAAGGATGAACTAGATTTGAGCTCTACTGTCGAAATAAATACTAACTACATAAAAATGTTCGCTATTTTTCATAATAGAGCACAGATTCTAGTAATGTTACAAACCATTCAGTCTACCCTCAGACAGAAAAATCAAAAAGAAAAAAAAAAATGTAAGAAGACCCTAAAGTAAACACTAAACCAAAAACCTGAGAAAACTTCCCTGGAATAATCATCTTGAGTTCTGAATGCTTAATTAATTGGGAAACCAGGACTGAGACTGAGTAACTGAAGAACGATTCAGGCTTAAAATTGGATAAACCCATCCTGTTCTGCATTTACCACATCAGTCTTCCTGCGAGGCTCTGAAACCACTGACCACTGTCAACTGGAGCTGCCCCCTCAGCAGCTTTAGAAGGCTCGTTCTGGCAGTCCCCTTCAGCACCCCCATGCCAAGACTTCAGTCTTTGTCTGTATTTAGGATTGGCTTTAAGCTGAGTGATGAAATAAACCTAAATATGTAATACAGTATGTAATATTAATAGTATAACCAAATATGAAATAAAATCAACCTAAGAAAATACTTTTTTTAAAACCCTGCTATTACATCTTTAAAAAGAGAGAAGCCCATGGAATGAAAAGAACAGTATGTTGAGCTGTCACTTGTATCCAAAGCATGACCTATTCAATTTTAAGTGCTCCTTACATACTGTTCTGCAGGAAAATGAAGGAAAGGTCCACAATATAAGACAAATTTGGTCCTTATTGGATCTCCACTGCTTAACTAATCATTAACTAGAGAAGTAGGGAGTATCTATTTCTTGCTTCAGCTTAAACTAATGGTCCACTGGACACCCTTCACGTCAACTAAAAAATTCATGTGAACCAGTAAAAGAAGAGAGTATTATCCCTATCTAGGAGGGCTCAGCCTAAGAAATAAGCCTTGCTTTTTTTTTTACCATGAGTACTTACATTCTTTCATTGATGTAACTGACAGGCTTTGGAAATTATTAACATTAACAATGCAGGTGGGTTTGACTTTTGAAGCACAGTGAATGCATTCCATATTTATGGAAATTATGGCTTCTTTCAGAAAAAAAACATGGACAGGATCATGACCATTGCATTCCTATAAATATCCACTGCCAGAAAATCTCTTTTTTTTAAATCCATTCAACTAGATACCCTAGATATTAGACAGTAAGTGGCATAAACTTAACTGAAGTTACCAAAATAGTTGAAATTGGCACAGACCAAAGAAATCCTAGAGAGAGAATATGGGACAAAGCAGCAATTTCTGAGTCTTTATCTCATTAAATGCTTTAGCCCAGTGATCAAGGAGGATTTGTTCCCTTTTTGACCACTCACACAGAATGTCAAGAACCACCACATTTGGTGTGCAGATGGTACCAGACCACCATGGCTTCGAACTCCAATAAAAGAAGCCATGGAACACTGATTATTTCAGCTCAGAACATTTCATTTCCCTTTGGGTACCTCACATACACAATTTGAGAAGTTACCCCTGCTTTTCTTGTGAGAGAAATCTTTCCCTGTGAGCACATGGGAGTGTGCTCAGCTCCTCTGAGTGCTTTTGGGCAAGAGATTGAAGGCTGAAACCACCCCAGCGCAGTTTTACTGAGATTTATGAAGATATCAACACCCCTTCAAAGACACGGCATCAAAAGCTGAGTAATCTGAAAGATCAAGGGCCCAGGCTTATTCTAGAACATCAGAGATTATTGTTAACATCATAAATTTGGCTGATCAACTCAAAAAAGGACCGAAAGGGGCCAACTGAATTCCAAGTAACACACAAGTTAGTTAATGACACCCTTGTGAAAATTCACCTAAAAATGGCAAGCAAGACAGTAACAGCAAAACTAGAAACAAGTCATTTAACTGAGCACAGCCTGTCCTACCTTGCAAAGATGCCTGTAATTCCAAAAAACAGCATTAAATTTCCAGCTCTCTTCTCTGGAAAAAAAAGTGTATTACCAAAGAACGAAGAGGGTGACTATTATAGGCCTCAACCTGGATCTCTTCCAGCACCCAGGATTCTCACACAATAATACTACAGCAGCTGCAGTTCTTCAGATGAGGAGAAAAAACATTAGCGCTCATGCCTGTAGTAAAACTAGCAAAGTATTTCTTCATCTGAAGTTTTCTGGTCCAAAGTAATTGTAAAGATGTTCACTGAAAAAGTTTATTGATACTTTGAAAACAACTCTTCCAAACAAACTGAGGAGGGTAATAGAACTGAATTGCTGCCGGAAAGAGTAAACTTGGGGGGTGGGTTTTATGCTTAACACCTATCCAAAGAGTTAACAATTTGGATCAATTCATAAAGAGGAGTGATAAACACTCTTTATTTACCCTTGCCCATGTTACAAAAGATCACGAGATGACTGCCCAACAATCTTTTACACAAATAAAGGAAACTTCCTTCAAGCATAGATATACAGAATTCACTAACACGGAAGGACATCAAACTAAAAGGCTCAGGCTCTTAAGAGCAATGAATAATTTCATGGCTCATACTAGCTAATGCAGCATAAAACAGGAATAATGAAATCTCAGATTGGGAATAACTGAGTTTATTCCCCTGGTATCAGCAAGAGTGCCTTCTTTATCCATATATTCCACTGATTATTTGCATTTTGGTAATTTTTAAAACTGGGGCTGTATTCCCTGTGCAGTATTGACACTGGTCAATGGCTGAGGCAGATGCCTGGAAAACTGTCTGGTTTAGTAGCTTATGGTTAATATGTCTGCTACAAACACATACTTGAAGTTATTTCTGGAACAAAGTGTGTCTTTTCTTTGGATGAGATTAATGTAAGAAACAGATAAAGGCATTAAAAAATAAACATTTGGCTTAACAGAGTCTGTCAGCCTTCTCTCCCACACATGCTTTCTCCCTCTTTCCTGCAGGCTATCAGTCTCCTCTCTCACACTCTTCCAACCTCTCTACCTGTAGTATCACCTGGCACCCAGAAAGGGAAGGGAGAAATGTGAAAAATACATTTTTAGCAATGATACCTCTCTTTTTCCAGACTGAAACAATTGCTTCTACTGCCCCTGTGCACCTTGTTTTTAATGGGAGACTTTGCTGTAAACAGAGAGATGAAGGGTTTCTGCACATCCACAAGGAGAAAAGGATAAGGGGGGGCAAAAAGTTGCAACCAGATGAATTATGTCTGTCCTTCCCTACCCCCCCAATATCTACAGTTATAGAGTACGGAAGAAAGAGTTGTGGACAATGAACTAAAGAGAAGTACAGAGAACTGGCAGTGCATCTTCTGCCCTACTGCACATTGATCCGCACAGGACTACAGTTTGTACTGCACTGCCTTCTACTCAAAGAGAGCAGCATGAGCCACTCTGATTTCAAAGTCAGGTGGAACATGCAAGTTCATATTTTTGCAGCAAGAGAACAAAGTATCAGTAACTACGCGAACAGGGCTGATAGGAAGCTTTGAAGTGACGCTTGTTAGAAAATTAATCAAATATCTTATGCCTATCACTCATTTCGATCATGGCAGATGATACCTCCTGCCAGAATTATGGAGTACATTTACAACAGCATTGCTTAAAGGACGCAATTAATGTAAGGTTTGCTTTTTCCTACAGCCCAGACGATTTAAAATTTAAAATGTAAGTAGGATGTTGGATTTCCATTATCTAAAAAAAAAAATAAAATTTTTTTAAAAAGGCAGAACAATCACCTTTGTGCTGATTTGGCACAGTTCAAAAGCCCAGAGCCCAGAAACCACAGCCAGACACAGGACAACTCACCCCACCCTTCCCTTCCTCCTCCCTCCTCTCCCTCCCCTTCTCACATGACTGACATTCTCATCTCCCTTGCTGCTGCCACCCTCGGCACAATGCAAGAAAGGGGTGCCATTGTGTCTTCCTCTGATGACAAGCACGGAAAGTGACTGCGTGTGAAATACAATGGGAAGGCACAGGAGAAGGGAGGGAGGAGTTTCGAATTTATTCCCAGAGTTAATTGGTTTAGGTTTATTTTTACTCTTGCTCTCCCTTCCTCTTTGCCCTGCCCCGCTAAGGAAGGGCTGTTTGGACACCATCAGTTGGACACACAACACGTATCAGGCAGCAAATCACCCATCAGAGCTCCGTCACAATGCTCTCCTCTTCCCCTATGGCTCCCTCCCAGAAAAACACATATGAGCAAACACATACACTCATTAAAAATGAGTTATAACTTGAAGTAAATCATATCCAGATTGCAGTTTCTGAGATCAGAGGCAAGAATGAAGTTACTTATGCCAAGACTCAAATAGTTCACAATTTACGTCCCCACATGAGGAACACTATTTTCAGATGGCACAGTCCAGGCTTCATTTGAAGAAGATATATTCATGATTAGTTTTTAATAAAGAACGAGCCATTCCAAGCCATCTCTTATTCAGCAGCACTTCTAAAAGCACTGACACAATACTGTTAGGAAGAAAGAGTGAAATGCATTTTCTGTTTTCATTTTTATGTTATTTCATGAGCATACAAAGGACAGCATGTGATGACAACTAAAGAGTTATTCTCTACTTTATTGCAGGAACACATTTTAAAATTAAAACCCACGAACAAATCTACGGAATAATTCAGTTTTCATATCAAACAGCTGCAGTCCCTGTAACTGAAATAGTGTGTCTAAGGTTATAAATGAAAACTGTTCAGTATCATTGCTTGAGTGACAGATTAAATTCCTAATCCAGTTATGGTAATGGCCACATGTGTAGTTTAACATAAATTAAGATCTTAATTATATTTGTGACTATTTTAAACAAAATAACAAATTCCTCTGTACCTGTGAATGTAATTTATAGCAAAGCCACGTTCATTCTCCAAAACAATCTATTTTATACTGCAGCATGGCACTGCTCTAATGGTATAATGTAATTCTTGTTGTAGCATGTGGAAAGAGTGGATTCACTGGTAGCACAGAGCTTTTGAAGATAAATGAAGATTCTATTCATTCAGAGGTAATTTCATCTTAGAAGTATATGAAAGATGTTTCACTCACAAATCTATACAGGTACAGCTTAGGATTTAAGCATGTTTTCAGCAACAACACAATGCTGCTAGATTGATTATGTTGATACTGCATTTCTCATTATGAAGAATTCCAGTTTTTATTCTCTAAAAAAAAGGGGATTGGCAGATTTTCATTTCAGTACCAAGTCTTTGTTTAAGACTCAGCAACAAGTTCAAATTTCTGCTGATGTTTTGTCTAGAGAAAAAACAAACCACAATTCATACACACACATAGAGAAAAAAATCACAAATCTGTCAAGGGCAATTAATCATGTATGATTTACACATTTATTTGATTACTTGTTGAAGTAAATAAGCAATTGGTCTGTGTAACACAATTTAAATTGCCCAAACTTCCTTCTGTCATTCAGGACTAAGAACAGACAATTCTAAAAGCACTTCCCTGGAATATATTAAGACCACTTACAAGGACATCAATTGCACAAGCAATTAATACATATCTTAACATAATGAGCTGCAGGCTCTCTAACCTCAGGACAGCTGTCAGAATTTCCAGAATTCTGAACATTTTAGACAGCCTTCTGAGCAAGACTATGAGACTACCTGCATAAAGATTCCAGAAGAACCTGTACTAAAAGAGGCAGTCCCAACATCCACATTCCTCTTCCTGACAAGTTGGAACAGTGCAAGGGATGCTTTGAGCTGCCACTTGAGGCAAGAGGCCTGGCAGAGTGCTGCTGTATTAACCCCCTCCCTCCTTCCTACTCAGCCATATACTTCCACCCAGGCACTAAACAAAGGCTTTACCTGCACCAGGTATCAATGAGACAGGGCCTGGACAGGCCCTCTGCTTCAGACTGAAATACACTCTCCTTTGGTAATTCAGTTTTAATCTACTTTAAACTCCATTTTTCCCTCCTTGAAGTTGTGGTGCTGTTTAGCTATTGAGATATATTTGTGTACTGGTTTTGGTGGCTCTTTTTACTATGATAAGCCTGATAAGCAGCAATGCTATATAATGGTAGCTGTACAATAAATACATAGAGGATGGTTTTAAACATGAGTCAAGGTACCTAGAAGGTGTGTTTTCCTTAACATTGATGGGAAGAGGACTGAGTGTCTCACAAGAACAGAGCCTTCATTCCGTTACAATCTCTTTCCAATATCTGGATAATCATTACTGATTAGTATTTTCCCTTGATACTAATTAATTCCCAGTGAAAATAAAATCTCCTTCAATATCAAGTCTTTGCAGCCCAAGATCAGTGGACTTGGCTGTATAATTCACTACTTCAATAACAAACAAGGAGTGCAAACACCAAGATATACCAGAGATAAAGCACTTGCTCACTTGAAGTTATGTCGTATTTTCAGAAAATAAAAAGAATATGAAACCCAGTAAAAGACAAAGAAAATGCTAAATTAATCTGTTTCCAAAATAAACCATGAGCAGAAGAGGAATTAAAAAACAAACAAACAACAATAAACAACCCTACCAGAACCAATAGAGAAGTTCCACAAGATGAGAAGGATTTTTGTGTTCGGTTTTTAACTACTAAAGGCACCAGCATAGCTAGTCAGCAATTCCCAAAAGACTCTGTTGTCCCTTCTCTCATCTGACACGTAGCTATTAAGAGTCCAGATTTTACTGTACAATGAGAAGTCATAAGTCCAATCATTACTAAAACAGCAAGACTCAACCAACTTCCTACAGTCAACCTGCAGCTCTCCGTACTCATTAATTACATCTGCACTGAGAGTAGCTTGCTCTGCTGTCTGTTTGATCTGCTCCGTTGACAAGAAGTACATGAAATGCCATCTGTGTTGCAGAGCTGGCAACTTTAAAAGAGTCAAGTTTTACTCTAATTATCTACTATGGCACTGGATTGTATTCATTATTTCATGTGTAGATATCAGCATGTATATCCCAAAACCTATCCAAGAGCGGCTTTACAAAGAGGTGCTACAAGGAGATTTTATTAAATATCTGAAAAACTGGCTGCAGCACATTCAGAGTCTTGCTGTTAATCATGTTTCCTAAAGATTTGATGGTGGCTGATTCCACATGCTCGTTTGACTCAAATTTCTGATATTTTCACCACATGAAAGTTCAACATGCACAAACAAGCTATGTATCTGCCCTGGCGATACTCCTGTGCCCCAAATCAGTAACAGAGAGAAAAAGAATGACAGTAGGAGGAAAAAAAGTCCCAGGTACCACCTCCTATTTCTCCTCCTATCCCTTATTCCCAAACTTTCCTTTGAGAAAGACACACACACACACTCAACTCCCACCACCCCCTTAAAAAAAAAAATCTAATAAACAGATAAAAAGGCTCTCATCCAAATGAAAAGCAAATTCTGAGAGGAACTCAGCAACTTCCTTATGCAAAACACACTGATGTATTTAAACCTTTCTCATCACTACACATCCTAGTATCATTTCAAAATGGATCAAAGACCCCAAGAATATTCTTTCACAGTCACAACCATGTTACAGAGATTCTTAAAAATTGATACAATTCCGCAATACAGAATTGCTATATAAAGTTTAAGATCAGATATCTACCAGAGCCATATTTATAGTCATGACTACTATCAGCTGTCCAGCTAGGGAATATTGAAGAAAAACAAGCATTTTTAATATATTATAGTTAATTTATCATCTAAGTGACGTGTAGGATAACAATGCACTAGAAACAGTAAAGCAAAATGATGCATTAGAAAAGGAAATTTTAGGGTTATTTTGTTGGTGGGTTGGGGTTTTTTTTTGTGTTTAAATACAAGCCTCATACACATGTATTGTTAGACGGGAAGAAAATTTATGAGAACCCCCAAAAATACATTTGCTGGCGTAAAAAGGAACACTGAGATCAAGTAAGCAAGAGAAAAAATTATTTGCATTACTGTGAAGCGCAATATAAAACGTACTACCCAAACAAATAAACACTGTCCCATTGATTAGATGTATCAGAGATGATTCCTCTTTCCAGCAAAACATAAAGCTCTCTTCTCGCTGTGATCGAATTTACTCTAAGAGGTATCTCCTTGAGTTCCAGACTGGAAAAAAAAAGTTAAGAGATCCTGGAAGTAGTTACCATGATCAAATGATCCTAACCTTTTTACCAGTAACATCAGTTACAATCTCCAAGTGTCCCATTTTGGCTAAATGCGATGTGACCTCTTTGGACAGCCCTCAAAGACTGCTTGCTCAAGCTTCTCTGACCTAGACCACACACAAAAAGCAAGAAGCAGGAGAACAGTGCAACTCTCTGCTAAGCAAAGCAGCAGCAAAGTTGCTGTAAAGAACGGGAACCTCATAGACATCGTGCTCCCCACCACTCTGACAGCCAGGCCTTTGCTACTAATGGGGAAAATGTCCCCTTGAGATTTGGGGTTACTGAACCTCACAGGTTAATGGAGATTACACAGACTTCACAGCCACAGAGGTGCTATTAAGTCAATTAGAGGTGCAAGTTTGTCAATTATATGGACTATTTCTAAAAACCACATTGGAGCTCACATCTGTATACATGATGAAATTGAAAAAACCTACCAGAGACATACAAAGATGTGATGTTCACAGCATGAAGCAAATATGCCCTGAGTAAGGAGGCAGTATTAGCTATGAGAATTAAATAATGAGCAAGCATCATGCAAGATGCTACAAGACAAACATGCATAGCAAGTGACAAAAGGTATGAACCATGCACAGCTCCCAGCGTAGGTAGGCAAGCAGATACTGTACAAACATAGACCTATATAAACAGGAACAGAAGGAGCGGCACTCTACATAGGACTTTCAAAATCCTCTGCTCCTTTGGGTTCTGGCACTTCAATGACAACATAAAGCAAGTCAGACGTAGGAAGTAAGTCACTGATTTAGGAAGAAATAATTCTTAAATTAATCTTTTAGCTAAATAACAATTCAAAAAATAAAACTGAATTAACATCTTTAGTTTAGAAAATATGACATTTTACCTGAACAGCAAGGGAAGATGCATTATCAGAAAGCAAAATTTGTTCCTCTGTTGAAAGAAAATAAAAAGAAGAAAAAAATAAACCACACAATTACAAAAAACAATGCCCATTTAACCACTGACCTGTAACTGTAAACCATTCTGGGTTGCTTTTCTTATGCATAAAACAAGGAGCACATATATAATTATTATGCAGCTGGACTAGAAAATCTATTATATTAATATTAAAAACAGGAGAAAAAAAAACAGCAGGAATTTTTCTCCTGCAAATGCAATTGCACTTATCATGTATTACCACCAATGTTCAATAAAAAACATTCACAAGAAAAAAAACAAATGCCTGACTCTTATGCCAATTACTCTCCTTCTAATCAAAGTTAAATAAAACCGCATCTTCATACCTCCTCTGGCTAAAAAGTAAAAGTATTCAGAAACCTATAAAAGCAGCTTGCAGCTAATATTGCACACTGTGTCTAGGTCTGTCACACAAAAGAAAGATGACAAGTTCACTGCAATAAAAATTCCATGCTTAGAAGACTAGGGCTGCTACCTATTAGTCTTCATTACTTTGCAGTCTTCTGACAACTGTAGCAGGCTGCTGAGCCCCAAATGGGGGCCATAATGTGATCTGATGATATATGAAGAGCTGCTAAAGGGAGAGTGAACCATCCTAGCCTATACATTTTAACAGTTCCTTTTTACTGAGAGCCCACTTTACCACAAGACTTCAAAAATCTGCTGCCTCAGCTATTGGTGCAGTAAATCTGCCAACTGTGCCTGCAACCACATCATTTTGCACTGGCTACAGCAGCCAATATAATGAGTCAATAATAAACCAAGGACCTTATAGGCCATGAATAGTTGGTTTATATTGGCAGATGCAAGCATAGCTAAAACCTCTGACCAAACAAAAAACACAAAGGACTGTTTTAACAGTTTCTGTGCTTCCTTGCAGTTAATTATCTTAGTGCATATTTAATGTGTTTTCTAAAAATAAAGTCATTATTAATTGCCAAAACCAGTGTACCTACCCTTCAGTTGCTGATACAACGCAGCATTTTCAGGCCAAGGCTCTGCGGCTGTGGAAAGAGAAGAAATTAATTAAGCAAGCTGAATACCAATGTGCTTGCAAAGGCTAACTGAACATGAATGTTACCCAGAGCAAGAATCTGGACTGTAAAGATGCTGATGCAATATTTAACCGGCCCTAAAAATGTCCCACTGTCACTCTCTTCTCCTGTACTTCTTTCCTGCTCACAGAGGGACATCACAGAGAAGAAAGTCCCAGAACGTAATGCTGCAAGAAGAGCTAAAATTCAAGCTATGTTAAAGAATGGCCTTGTAATTCTAAAGCAGCTGTTTTCCCTCCACCATAAGGATATCCTTGTGCACATTCCCGTCCTAATTCTGGCCACTCCCAAGAGCAACTATTTATTAAGGTACTAAACAAAGAATTCTGGAGAGAACAGAACAAGACACAGAGGAGAAAGGTACAAGCCTTCAAACAAAGTGTGAAGAATGCTTTAGGGAAATGGAAAAGCTTTCTGCCTTTTAAAGTTTTGTCCACATACCCACGGAGCCCCGGCATGTAGGAACTCTGCCCACCAGGATGACCACGGCTGCCTATAGCTTTAACTTATGTACTGCTCAACCCTAAAATGGGAATGTCAATATGCATTCAAAAACTTGCATCATCAGTTGTTCAAAACAGTTGAGCAATTGCTAAAAAAAATGAGGCAAGGAAATAAAAGAAAATCACATCCTCCAGTTGAGAACCGTTGCATGTAATCAATCATACATCATTTGAATGTAAGGGAAGGCAAAAATCACAATCAGCACCAATTTACTGTTAATGGTAGCATTAAGGTAACAGTTCATCACATTGTTTTGCATCCATTACACTCCTTGTTAACATCTGATTAAAAATCTATTTTTAAATATCAAACCTTCAAACCTTGTTCAAACCTTGCATTCTACCCAAAATAGCCACTTGTAAGCAAAATCTATGCTCTAATCATATAATTTTTTTAAGCAATAATATCTATAAATGGCTATGTGTGGATCAAGCATAAATATGTCACTGACTTCAGTTAGATCATTCTTTGCACCTTTAGAACTCAAGCTAAAAAAAATGCACAACTGCACAATTTTCTAACTATCATTCCTTTTGGATACTCATGAAGTACTAACTTTTATGGAAGTCACATGGAATATAAAGCTTAAAAAACTGTACACAGTTTTGTGAAGGTCTGCCTCTAACATTAAGCCACAGAGCCTATCACAGTTATACTAGTAGGGGCATGAGAAAGCAACTAATCACATTTAAGTGTCAAGAAAAAATGTTTTATGTTTTATTGTAGCAGCTATTGGTTTTACACCCCACCATTAAAGTTTTGCCCTGGAGTAAAAATTCTTGAGGTGGAAGTACATTTACATCTTTAAATTAGAAGTGACTAAGGTAGTGTCTGCAGTACTACAACCTTAACCATTTAAAATAATTTATCTAATATACATTTCTTCAAGTCCACTGAAGTCTTGCAGGAGCAAATGGAACAGGGAAATCAGGAATGTTATGACTATATTTTAGCAAACTTATCAGTTCTGGACTCTCAGATACTTATAGAAGTAACTAAGCGACAAAGGTACAATGATCTTGTAAATGCTCCAGCCAAACAGTGAAAACATCCTTTTTACATGCCCAAAATGGTACAGAGAGCTCCAATTGCATGGGCCCATTCCTACTGAAACTTTTTGCCTGATCTTCTTCTGATTGAAATGTCAGATTTATAACTAATTCTTGGATTCCAGCCCCCACTGGAAGTGGCCTATTTTTTACACAAACACATGGCTGAAATATTTATGGACCACAAAAATCATTTTCCAACAAAAGAGCTAGGTACATTTCAAGAAATTCAGGTTCTAATTCCAGTCTGATTTTGGCACTCTTAAGCTATATGCAGCCATGGAGATACAGAGATATACTACACACACACACAAAACAGCTTCTGGGCACACAGAATCCAAAACTATGCTGCTGCTAAGGCATACCATACCCATACTATAAAATAAAACACAAGCAGAATATTGCTTGTATCCTGTTTGCCCTTATCAGCTTAAATCTTACTTCCACAATCTACTGATCACATACGTATTTTCACAAATTATATCTGCTGACCCTAATTTTATTAGTCACTGCATGAAGTCTTTATCCCACAGTCTTAGTACAAAAGAACACACACCCAGCTAGAGGGAAGGACAGGGTAGTTTAAAGTCTTTGCATTCACTCATTCACAGTTTAGTTGTGTGCTAATACATGGTTTTTACAAGTAAATGAAACAAGGACAAACAGCCAAATTAAAATCTCAGCCTTCATTATGAGTACACCTTAAACTCCGAATTTCAGCAGTTGTAAGAAAATGAATGAATACGCCCTGTGTTTGGCATCTAACAGTCTCCAGAAGGAGGTCACAATTCTGACCATGCTTGGATGAGGTAGACATATGTTCTCAAGCCTTGAATCAAAGCCTTCAGTTCTCTGTATACAAAGCAAAGCAAAGGTAACTGAATAACTCTATTGCTAAACAGACTAGATTGTAAAACGATCAGTGTCACATTAAGATTCAGGTGCTATTACCCATATCCTAGAAAATAAACAAATTCTGCAGTATGCATTCAGAATTGCACGCAGATCATGTTCAGCAATACCAGAAGTACAAATACCTGTGCAATACTCTGGAAATCAAATAATTAAATACCCATTCACTATCTCTCCCATAACTTACAATTTCTACTCATTCTCCCTCTTCCAAGATGTCTAGAATATGCAATATTTTCTTGTGATGAAGGGAGAAGTTTAAATACACACTGCTCCATGAGAGGTCCAGGTTCCTAAGGTACATGCTAAATTCAAGTATGAGCTCCCATTCTGCCTTCAATTAGTTACAAGGTGATAACATGCAGCTGAGGGAGACCAGAGCCCTGCTGGGGAAGAGTGGAGGAGGAATCACTGAAGGGTTGTCACATGCCTCCACAAGAGGAGAAAGTGTGTAACATCTTTAATGTGCGGCAATGACTCTTGCCTTATGAATGTAGGTGAAGACATAATTTGTAGAATAATAGGCACTAATATTACACGCTGCTTCAGTTCTGTCATATTTCCAATCCATCAAGTTGATTAATGCTATAATAACTCCTCACAAACTTATCATTTGTGCACTAATGAAGTCAAATCCAGTTTATCCTTCGGCAACTATAATCTTCTGGTCTGTAGATGTTCATTTCCCTGCTAACCACGGCTACTGTGGCACTTGGTATATAAAGAGAAAATTAACAAATGTGATGTCAATTCAGCTTCAGAAGCTTTCAACAGAGAATCACATTTATATGTTAGATCCTACGCAACAGACATTTTTATCATTAGTTGCTCACAGGATGAACTAACTGCCTGGAAGCATGCCTTACAGGAATAGCTTCTCTACATTTCTTAAGAATAAGGAACTATTTGGTTTTTCCTTCTGCCTCCATAATCAGAGGAATTACTATTGTGTGGTTTTCAATGGGTCTGTCTCTCAGGCTTGCAGTCTTTAGTAAAAACTGTTTTCCCACCCTACCGAAACTTTTCCCATGGTTAACAAATTCAAATATTTAGTCTTTCATGTGGATTGTCTGCTGTTCAGGACAATCAAATCTCATACTATTGTCTTTCCCTACTTCTCCTCTACCACACTGCTTGTTGATTAAAACAACAATGCCAGTTATAGGAAACAGCCTATGGGAAACAATCTGTGGGATTATTTCCCCCCCAACCTCCCCATTAACATTGTCTGAAAAGGGCTCAAGTTCAAAAGTAACAGTGAAGTGAGAATTAAAAGGACATGGACACAGAAAGCATCACTACATAAGCCTTGTTATCCTGGGTGCTGAGAATTCAGCAGACACAGCACCCCAACAACAGCAGAACTCAAACAGCAAGCAAACCTACACCAAATCTTCTTTGGTTTTGTGGATGACTAAAAATGCATAAAAATTTCACTAAGCTCAATGTATTTGTTAGTCTAAGTGTTTTACTTATTAACAGTTTAGCATAAAAAATGCTAAAGATTTCAAAGTGGTAACAGGGTTCTTAGGTGTTAAATTAGAAAAGAATTCTGTGAACTGCTGTGTTGCATGTTCCCAGTGGAGTTTTAAGTACTCAGGTTTGTAACTATTGAAACAGATTTCTAACTCCTCACCTGTCATATCAGAGAACAACATAAAAAAACCATAATTTTTGCTCTTAAAAAAAACCTTCCAAAACACAGAATGAGTCATGACAGTCACATTAAATTATTTGTCACTAAAAGTGTATTGCATTAAGTGCATTTTTCAAGTTTTGTGGTGAAATGTTTAACTTGAGCAACGTTAAGACCATAGAGAGATATTCAAATAGCAATTTGATTTCAACATTTCCAGATGTTTCAGACTGACATTTCAGTAAGAAGACTTTATCTACCCAAATACTTTTGGGACAGTAAGAGAAAAGAATGCACATATGCTGTAAGAAGAGATACTTAAGAGCACTGGACCCCACTATCAGCAGGGGATTAGCAGCTCACCTGAGGCCTACACATCTCAGCTCCAACTAAAGCTCTCAAAACAGGACATACTACACTTGCACACTGGTGAATTTTAATTCAAAGAATGAGAGGCTGCACTAACATTCCCCCAGTGAAGTCTGTTCAAGAGGAAGCACCACATTCCCAAGATACCCTACAGTGCCTCAGCCCCATCAACTCCTTGTCCAGGCTGCTCACAATTTATGAGTGCACAAAACTTGGTTTCAACTTCTACACTCTGGATTACTGAGAAACTCTTCATCCTGTGTCAGTGCTGCCTGGATGTACGGGGGAAACAGACATTTTCATCCACCCTCCCCAAGCAGCTTCATGATGATGAAAGAGATGTAATGAAATAAATGGTTTACAGTTATGCCTTTAATCCTCTTACTTAAAAAGTAAGACTCTGACTGTGAAAATGAGAAGACACAAAATACTTTGCATGTTAAATTGTGGAATATGCTAAACAACAATTTAGCCACTTCAGTGGTCTAGTATGAATAGCCAGTTTCAACAGTAGGGTAGGCAGTGTGATTTGCCCTGTAGTCTGCACTAATTGAGTCTGCTGGCAAGCCATGGCATTGTTGAACATCAGCCACAGACAAAAGCCAGAGAGCTCTAGATCCAGGCATCAAGATGTTCCCTCCTGCATGGGAAATGAAGTCATCAACAAGTTAAAAGTTTTTGTAGGAAAGCACTCAACTTGATATTAGGCTGTTCCCAGCTCTTAGCAATACCATAGAATTCTGTTGGGACAAGAACATTTTTGGAAGGCAATGAAGATAGAAATAATTTTCTGTTATAAAAGTAACCTATGCCTAATAAGAATCAAGGCTAAAGAATTAATACCAAATGTTATTATCCCATTGATTATTTCTCAAGTACAACACAGTGAGAAGTAAATCAAGATCATTTCTGCCCCAAATCTCCTTTAAACTAAAATTTACTAAATTCTCAGTATGCCACCAATTTATCCTTTGATATCTTCTGTTTCTGGAAATGCAGTACTCAGCTGACGAACAATCTCTTCCATGCAGTTCACTGTGTGCTGTTGTGCAGGTGAGGCTAGGACCTGGCCTAGGAATATTTGACCTTCTCTGACAGAGTAATTTCATGAAATGTTAAGAAGTTGTTATGGATCATGTAAAAATACAGATTACTCCTTCTCTAAAATCACCACATTTGCATGGATCAGTTTCCTTTCTGTTACAGTCTTCTTAAACACTTTGCTATTAAACTTACATTAAAAAGGAGAAAAGCTAAAACATCTGTATTTACCAGTTTGGTTCACATGGCATTAAAGCCCTGCTACAAGAGCCAAGAGCCAAGATATCCTCTATTAAAAACAAGCAAACAAAAATACTTGGCATTAATCTGAATCACTGCATTGCAGTATTACAGCTGCAGAGATTAACTTTCACATACTTTCCTTTAACCTCTCCTTAGGTACAAATTTGATTATAATATAATGAGGATACTCCAAACTGTTTTTTCACAAGAGTAAACACTAAGAAGAAATTTAGTCCTGCATCTGGACAACATCTATATCCAACAATATTACTTACAAGTCTCTAAACGCCATGAAGTAAACATCACAACAATCAGCAGGAAAAGTTACCCTTTTTGGTTTCCTAGGACTGGTGCTATGGTGGGGACCTGCTGCTCAGTATCAAAGAATCACAGAATATCCTGAGTTGGAAGGGACCACAGTGTCCTAAATGTAGTAACCAAAAGAAAAGCACATGGAAAGCTATTCCCCAGACTGCAGAAGGAAGGAGGATTATAAGACACTTGATGCTAAAATGCATCCAAAAAAAAGTTCATAATCTTTTTATACAAATCAGTATTTTCAAGTAGCAATACATTGATTAAAAAGAAAATGCAAGGACTGATGTATTTCTGGTATTCAGAAAATAAGTGGAGCAGTACATTTTGACTAATACAGTGAAGCTGCAGCCACTTTGGAACCAAAGCAGTTACAAGTCTACATCTCGTACATTAAGAGTGATCAATAAAGGAAGTATGAGAAAGTTGTGAATTAGCTTCCTTAAGACCCACCAGTTCAACCCACCCACACTGAGTACAGATCAATTTCATGTAATTGCCTGATCCTGTAAACTAACAAGGGCCAAGAAGAAAATGAAAGCATCAGCAACTCCCCAGCTCTGCTGACAAAGGACCAAAACATGTTTCATAGTGCCTTGCCAAATGAAAACCAACTTTCACACTAGTTAAACACTATGCATTAAATCATGTTTCAAATAATTACATCATTTGCTTAAATCTGTCCCTGGCCTCCTTTGTATAGATATTACAATTCAGATAAAACATGACTGTTCAGTAATTATTGATTGAGGAGAGTGTCAATGTAAAGACTCAATCTCAGCAGCAATTCTCAAACTTGAGTTTCTTGCTGCTGTACCACTATGAGAGTCAGCATGTGACATTACTGCAGCAGCCATTTGACATGACATAATCTGCTTCTTCACCCTCCAAGAATGCTATTAATTGCATGTATCTAAGCATTAGTCCAATTCTGTTACTGCCTTTGAGTTGACTTTCAAGAGTGTACACATCTGTGGTTCAATCCTCTAGGGTGCTTAGCACTCTCACTGCTAGGGCAGGCCACAGGAGGGAGATCCTGTCAGGAAAGGAGGCCAAAAAAATCTCAACAAAATCAAATCCATAAATAAAGTTGTTCCTAAATCAACATCTGGATTTCTTCAGAAAAATCAGAGAGCATGCCAGCTAAAGGATCTCAAAAGATTTATTTATAAAGTCCTGACAAGCTGGAGTTATTTTACTCATTTCTGATATTCAACATAAATGCTCCACCCCAAAGAAGCTCTGTAATTCTTAAAATTATCTTTTTATAGATCTCTAAATCAATCCCTTCCCTTTATGCTACTTAACTCCCTTGCTCCTCTTTGGCCCTGACCAAAGAAGCCAAACTTCAAGCACAGGAGCAGTGAAGTGCAGGGCAGTGGAGGTATGATACTTAATAATGCCTTAAGCACCTTACTGGACTGGGATATTTCTTAGCCATGGTATCTACATTTGTATACTTTAAATCAGTCCTTTGAAAGCTCCCCTAGACTAGGATTTCTTCTTTTCTAGGGCAGTCTGAACTCCTCCTCCCCTACGGATATTTGGTAGGCAGTCTGACCACCACTTCTGCAAAGCGCCCCAAGGAGTTCCCTGCTTTTTCGTCCACAGCAGCCCTGCTCAGATCCACAAGAGATCCTACACATCTGTCCCACCAGACAGGACCTCAGCATACCATACCTGCTCCAAAAGCTGCTTTCCACACACACAATTCCTGTTCACCCAGCCCTGGCCCCTCTGGCCGTTCGTTAAGGCTCCCCGTCACTGTCTCATTCCCTACCTTGCCCACAGCCCTAAGCACAGCAGCACCAGTCTTGCAAAGGTGCAAGAGCTAAGATCTCTTGGCAGAAGAGCTCTGCAGGGTAGAAATGCCGACAGCACTGGTGCAGTCAGCCAGCCAAGTGTTGCTGCTAGCGAGGGAGAAGATGATGCTTTAGGGCTCAGAGCCTTTAAGTCAGCCCAAACCAGACTGTGGGATTTGCCATAGCACCTCTCACACTCTCCCCTCACCTCTGGGAAACACTGCAGACTGCCTACTTCAAAATCTGAAAACATTTGTCCTGTGTCTTAATCATACCCTCACAGTCCTCCTTATTTCTTTTCCAAGGCTTTCAGTGAGAACACTCCAATGCATCTGAAGTTTCTCCAACATGGCATTCAAATTCAAAATGAAACACGCATGCAGCTGAACTTGGAAAAGTCTTGCTAGGAATGCAAACATCACATTGGCTTCACTGTCATTATACCACAGCTAGAAGGCAGAACTGTCAAAAAATTTCCCATCTCTCAGAATTTTTACTTTCCAATTCAGTATGTACAATCCAATTCTTTTGGTTGAGCTCCCATCCTCCCCAATGAGATTTTTCCTGCATTCTTTGCACCATCACTGGAATTTTTTCCTTTGATGTCTCCAATCCTTCCTGGGCATTTAATGGGTTTTACTACCACATACAACTTCTTGCAGTTTGTATTAAAACATCCATGTTCATGTGATGCCTATGTCATCTTCTTAATAGCTAAAGACCAGAATTTAAAGGTAATAACAATAAAAATTTGAGAGCACAGTGTGTACTTTCTCTCTGTTCTCCCCATGGCTTACATGCAGCTGCAGTTTCTCAGTCACTTTCAAAAGAGACAGCTGAAAATGCCCAGCAGCATAGCAACATGTGACATCTGTTCAACTAGAGCAAAGGACAGCAACCAAGCTCTTTCATTTATTCTTGTTTTGAATAAATGGTCCAAACCTACAGGAATAGACCAGGTTAATGCCCAAGGACAGTCAGAGAACAAAGCATCCAAGGACCAGAGAGAAAAAAGGAGTGAGAAAGAGAAGAAAAATCTGGTTCCTCTCCAAAGTTGTTCTCATGATTTGCCATTTTTTTCTATGACCCCTTGAGCTGAGGCTCCTAAACACCACTCTCATCCAAACCACTTGTCATAGGTTAATCAGCCAATGAAAGTTTACTTGAAATTCAAACTGGACGATATCAAAATAGGTGCTACTTTTGGTTTACTAATTTTGTTACCATTATTTCTAGAGCAATCTCATTTCTGGAATGAGAAAAGAAGACATCACTTTAGCAGAAAACATGTAACAATAAAATGCTGATTAGAGAAAGACTTCTTAGCCTTAATGGAGACAGAAACAATTATAGAAGCATGCTCTATTATAAACTGTAATTATGCTGCTGCTTAAAAACAAGAAATAACAATATTTCAAAATGAAATATGTACTATACTACAATAATTGTGAACGTAATGTTTTCCCTGACAGAAAAGACTGATAAGCAATCCACTCAAAGGATAAGAAAAAAGATTGGATAAGCAATCCACTCAAAGGATTGGTCCAAATCAAGTCATGAAACATGTCTGAGCACAAATTGGCAGGAGTAGCATAAGAAACTTGCTTACTGAAACTGAACAAGAGTTAAAAGGGA
Source organism: Acanthiza pusilla (assembly GCA_036630365.1). Taxonomy (NCBI): domain Eukaryota; kingdom Metazoa; phylum Chordata; class Aves; order Passeriformes; family Acanthizidae; genus Acanthiza; species Acanthiza pusilla. The sequence continues at coordinate 14,501,516 of JAXCHO010000019.1, forward strand.
TTCCTTTCAGCTTGACTACCAAACAAAAAGCACACATGTAAAAAAAAAAACGCTGTAAGACAGAATCATGTGGCCTGACAAACCTGGCATTTTCAAATAAATTCAAATTTTTTTATTACAAGAACCTCTGCAGCAGTCTTAAACAACTTCTGCTGCCAACAACCTATTATTAAGCAAGAGTAAATTTTTTTTTCACCTTACACATGGAGGAAGTGCTAACATTTACCTATGCGCATTTTCATGCACAAAATGCATACTCAGTTTAAATTTCATGTCTTTATGTGTGGGAACAGTTTAGGTGGTCAGATTTTGTTCCCTATGAATTTGTTCTCAGCCAAACTGCAGCTTGTCTCAATACATAAAACATGCACTCAAAGATTTATTTGTACTCTGGCACGTCACACTGGAGGTAGACTCACTCTGAACATAAAATACCTAAAGGCAGGAGGGCATCTGCTTTTCACACTGGATTTATTTCCCTTAGTATTAAAACCAGCCTGAGACCCTCGGACATAACAGCAATAAACAGAAGTAGTTTTCCAGAGATCAAAGGACAAAAAACAACATTATTTTCTCTCTTTTGATCATTGACCTAAACTAATGTATTGGGGGGGGGTATATTGAGTAATTTAGTGATCAATTAAATATATTTTCAGCAATCTTTTAGAGATTATTTGAGCAGTCTGCTTCTCAAAACAACTAGAGTTAAAAAGATTAATGTTGTAGACCACTTGAAAGCTGGCACTCTAATTCTTCTTCCAGTATAAACACTCATTTCCTATCCTGTTAATATGTGATTGATGCTGAGCCACTCTAAATAAATTCTCTACCATATTATTCAATTAATATTTTCTACAGTTTAGAAATGGATGATTTAAACTGTGATGCTTGTTTTCCATGAATGCCTGCAATACATGAAGCTATGGAAATGTTTGTTTACTATTCCTTGAGACACAGTATCAACCTCTTTATATTTCTGAATAAGCAAATGGCTGAATGTCACTAACGCAAGCATTAAACTCCCACAGGTGATTCAGTCACTGCTTTGTATTTGATCACTAAGGCATTAGAGCAGCAGGCTGTGCCCAGCATGTTCAGGTGAATGCATGCTGCTCAGAGCGGGTGTTGAATTACTGCAGCACTGCAAATAGACTGAGAACTGATAGGCACAGAACCACGGAGGTTGGAAGGCACTTTTGGGATGTCTGGTGCAGTAGGTTGCCCATCTCTGCTCTGGTACTGAGCACCTCCAAGGATGGAGATTCCACAACTGCATTCTGCAATCTGCTCCGATATTAAACCATCCTCACACCAAAAAAGTTTTTCTTCGATTCAGATGGTGTTTTCTGTGTTTCAGTTTGTGCTGAGACAGTGAATAGGCACATCAGAAGTGAATGCACAAGGCACAGGCAAGGTGAAGATAGGTAGTACTTTAAAAAAAATATTCAAATATATACACGAAAAGTCAGTGCGTAAAAGAAAGTTATGTTCCTCCTCTCTACTAAAACCCTCCCCTTGGCTTTTAGAACATTTCTAGGAAACAAATTATGGTGGGCTGATTGTCTTAAACACTTGTATGTAAAGACCAATGCATTATAGCTGTTACATGTTAAGAGCAGCAGCTTGTTTCAACTGTTACGACAAAGTGACATCTTCATGAACAGGACCCCCGTGAAAAGCCAATGAAATTCCATTTTTAGAAACATGGAAAAAGTTCTCAATCATTCACAACCACGCATATGGAATAAGATGCTATTAAAACAAGTGTCATTGTTAAATGGTATCTTTCCCTTTGCAGATACACTATTTTTATTCCTCACAAATATTTCTGGATTTGGGGGATATTTGTATCTTCTTAGTACCAGAATGAAACACTCCTTGTGTCTGTGTTAACGTCTCAGGAAATCCAGACGTGTGGTGGGTATTGGCCAAGATCCTGGTTAACTTTCTTTTAATTTGGAAAATCTCTCATATGAACAAATTAAGTGATTTTGCCATTACTTACTTTCATTCTGGACCTGGTGCTTAATACAGACAAGCTAGAAAGGTCATGAGCCACTGACAGAGGTATCGTTTATTTTTAAGGCAGATAACTGCTTTTGAAACTGATTCACTTTTGGGAAAGCAAAGACAAAGTAGTAAATTTTGTTTTATAGAATGTTTCAGTGGACAGGACTGCAACAACTATTTGTACTGTATCTTACTGTGTCTAACAGTAAGTAGCTGTTTATCCTGAAGAAGTACAAGATTAATAACATAAGCACCAACCATTTCCATTCTGCAGAAATGGAGGAGTATTGCTGGTATTTTTATGTTAGATGCTTACATATTACTTTACCTATAAAAACAAAGTCAGCATTACTTAACCTATGACTGACAGGTAAAAGATAAAGTGCTACTCTTTTAAGCTTACTAAAGTGTAGGAGGGTCCAGAAATACTTGAGCAACTCTGATGCACTGAAAGCATGACCTTAACAGTAAAACTGTTATGGCACGGGTCTGAGACTAGTATAAGCAGCATGATAAGCAGCATGATAAGCAGCATGATGCAACAACCCCAAATGGGAGGTAAGAATCTCTCCAGGAACACAAGAACACTTCAGCACAGAAGGAAAGAGCTATTTGTTGCAAAACTTTGTCTTCTTGTTTCCCATTCTTCAAATACATATTTTCCTTATACTAAACTTAATTTGGATCTCTTGTTGTATTCCACAACCATTTGCTTGTTTAGCAAGAAGTTGTGAAACAACAGCTCTTTGAGTAAGAGATCAATGAGATGCCTACATATGGTATAGTCTTGCGTTTTTATTTGTAATTCTAGAAAAAGTAAGTATTAGCAAACTGCCACTCTAGAATATTCATAAAGGTCACAGAGCAGACAGAAGAACCAAGATCTACTCATGTACGTCATTATCCTTGTGTTTCATAATATAAATAAAATATACTCGAGAGATCATAAAGGCAAGTAAATAGCATGAAGCAATGCTGATCATAACTGCATGCTCCACATCCCAAGGATCCAGGGCTCTGACTCTCTGAACATAAGAACAGCCTGTGTTAACATCTATGTGTTAACAACTGCCAACTCAAGAGGCCAGCAGAACTTTCAAGCTTGTCTATGTGTACCTCTACAGGCCTAGATTAAAGATCCACCACTTTCACATGACCTACAAGTCAGGGTACATTCATAATAGAGAATACAACTCAGATTCTTATGCTGGGGCCTCTACCAAGCGGCTGAAGACCGAGCTCCTGCAACAAAACTCCAGCTCCCTCCTCAACAGGTCAGTATCAATCAAAATGCTGTTCCCTTGCAGTGTTTATTGTTTGTGAGTTGTGTAGCAACAAAAAATCAAGAACAGGGAGTAAGAAAGAAGAAACTGACCAAGGCGCTTATTTCAAGCACGTGCAACACACCAACCGTGTTTTGAACTTCCTAGCCAGGCATTATCTAGGGTTCATATTTTGTTTTTTACCCTTAAGAGCATATTATTATAATTTTTTGCTAAATAACTCGACAGCGACGCCCACTTCTGTTTTATCTCAAGGTCACGTCCAGTTTGCCGGCGCGGCTGTAGCGGCTGACAGGAGCACCAGCAGGCAGCCCAGGTGCTGTCACACCCGTGAGCCGCGCCGCGGGGACACCGGACACGCGGCACGCACCCGTGGGGCACGGCCAGGCCAGGGCAGGGCGCCGCACCGAGCCCTCCCACACAGCAGCGCTCAGCGCCGCCTGCGAGAACTATAAGCGTGACGCGGTCTCTTGGACCACTGAAGAAAAATAAGTCGTTTCAAAGAAAGAGAAGTTATTAAAGTAACGATGCGCCCCGGCACAGCTGGGGTTAGGGAGCCCACAGAGGAGGGGGCCTGGTGTGCTCGGTGAGGAGCTGAGAGGGTCACCTGTCCCCGTCCCCCGGGGCCGGGCTCCGCACAGCACCCCCGCTCCGCGGCCCAGCCTCAGCCAGCCACAGCCCCCTCCCCGCGGCGCCGGGCCGCATCCCGCGGGGTCACCCCGGGGACCGAGGCCGCGGCACTTCGGCGCCGCCGCCGCTCTCAGCCGCGGCCCGGAGCGCGGCGCCCGGCACGGCCCCAGCGTCCCGCCCGCCCCCGCCCCTCACCGGCCAGCTGAGTCACGAAGGCCTCGGCCACCAGCGACATGTCGCGGAGGGAGGGCGGGCGGGCCGAGGGCACGCACAGGAACTGGGCGCCGCGCCGCCGGCGGGGCAGCGACTGCATCCGGGGCCGGGGCGGGGCCCCGCGGCTCCCCCGCCCGCGGGAGCAGCGCCGGGGCTGCGGGGCGCGGGCGCGGGCGGGGATGCTCCGAGGAGAGTTTCCGAGCACCCTGGCCTGGGGGCGACAGTCACTGCCCTCTGTTATCCCAGTCCGGGGGTAAACCCCGGCAGCTCACAGCAGGGCACTGCCCGTTCGGCCTCCGCGCCCTTAGCTTGGACACACAGGCGCAAAGGGAACGGCGCTCCGAAATGCTTCCCGAAGCGTCTGGGGGCCAATAGCTTATAACTAAAGGCTACAGCTGTCTTTTCTTCATCACAGCTTGGGAGTCTTAATTCCAGAAGACAAACTCTGCATTTTGAAATGTACACCTTGCCTTTAAGTAACCATTAATTTCTTGGTCTTAATTCTGTTGTATAAAGACTACTTCAGTGTTGGAAAATGCTGTAAAATTACTTACCCAGTATGTTGATTGCAGAGAAGATAAAGGATATGTGAAACACTTGTTCCATTATCTTGCAGTGCCTCTTGATCCTCATTTCTTTAGCCACACTTTAGTAAGAATTAGAATATCCCATTTTATCAAGTATTACTTACTCTACTGTGAAGGATAGATAGCACAACATTTCAGTCTTGTCAAATCTTAAATATTGTATGTACAGAAGACATGGGATATATAAATTTATTAATGTTTGTAAAGTATGTGAAACTCCTGTGGTGACACCGTTGGATCATTCTTCACATGAATATTTGAATATATTCTTCACATGATAGTGGAAGTATGCTATTAGAGCAGTAGCAAAAAGCAGAAGAGCCAGTAAACACATTGGAGCAATGGACTGAGGGCTTAAAGCAGTGATAAGGAAGATATTTTTAAATGCTGAGGAAAGCTCCATTTCTAATTACAGCTGTAAGTTGAATAGCATTGAAATTACAGAAACTGATCAGTCGTGAGAGGCTGAGTGGCTTTGCATTAAGAGATTCCAGGAGTCTAAACTAAGCTGGTTTGTGCTATTTGAGTCCTTTCATCACCAGCAGTACTTAGAAGGCTAAAAACACAAGCCATGGGGCAAAAGGCCGAGCTTGAACTCAGGATAAGCTAGGCCAAATCCATGTATTAGCACCCAATTAAAAAAGAATGTTTCTCTGTAGAGCTGAGTTTGATACAAAGGCGTCATCTCCAGAAATGGAGGTGGATGATGCAAACTGAATCAGGGAACAAAAATCAGGAAGTAATCTAGCAAGTATGAATGAATAAATATCAACAGAAATCTGTTGACAAATCCAAACAATTGGCCAAAGCAGGAGGAAAACTGAGTGGTGCTCAGGCCATGCTTTCAACAAGTGGCAGAACACAGACGCTCGGGCTTCTGTCTCTGGGATAGGAAATTGGGGCAGTAGTTTTGTTTCTGCATTCCCAGTCCTCCTCCCCGCTCCCACTGAAAGGACTGTTTTAGCAGAGCACCTTGTAGGAAATCTCCAGGGAGATCTGCAGTGACAATAGATGGGAGTAATGAAACTGACTGCATCCCCACCTTCACCTTTATACCTTACACCTCTCTCCTCCCCCAGCTTTTTGAGGAAATGCATCACTCTTGTGAGCCTGGCTTCCTGCAGGGTCTGCATGCGAATTGTTTCTGCAGCTGGCCTCGTCATTAACAAACGTCTTTCTGGTAATTCTTGCTCCCTGCCACGGAAAGCTCCCTAGCTTCCATAGATTTTAAAAACTTCACAGCAGATCTCAAGGTGCTGGTCCCTTTGATTTCAGTGCAGAGAGAATGATGCACTTTCAGATAGGATTTCAAGGGGACCTAAAAGCAGAATTACACTGTCCCTTGGGCTCTGCATTTCAGAAGGTCAGCCCTTAGTGAGGGGTACTTACACGGACATGCCAAAAAGCATGGAGTTCAGTTTTCTCGCAGCCCATCTCTCCACTTGGGCTGCCTTTACCATGAAAGGTATTAATTCCTAGGGTTAAACTGTCCGTGGGTGAAACAGGACTAGGATGCATAGACATACATTCCATTTAAAATAGGATGGAATTTGAATAGGATTAATATTCTGCCTAGGAAAAAGCAACTCTTTTAATTGGTTCCCTTGATATTACTTAGACAACTTTTAACATCTCTTGTTCTCTGTTAATATTTTTAAAAACGTTTGGCTAACGATAGTGCATACCTTTACCTGCAGTATGAGCCCTTTGCAGATACAATTGATAGAAATATTTTACAAGTGGAATTGTGAGATGGCGACAAAAGATTTTTGGTCTTGTGGTTTTTTTCAAGCTGGTTTGCTTTTTCACAGTATTGTTGGCCATTCAAATTACAGTCTAGCTAGCCATGTGTATGACAGTAGATAAGATTAAACAAATCACCAGAAAATGGAAGCATTTAAATTAGTTTCTCCGAAACTGAGAGTGCTGCTAAGTGTCATGTGCAGTTCTCAAGTTCATGAGGCACATTATGAGCTAAGTCCAGTTTAAGGTGGATACAACAGTACTGTATCAGCCCAACACTGATAGCAAATATTCCTCTTCAGAGCACTGTTGAGGTGGTAGAGGACACTGCAGAGTTGATCTGTGTTGCAGTACAACCTTTCTTCATTCCAAGACAGCAAGCTGGGGCCACACGCTGCTCAACAGACCTCATCAGAGCACTTTCTCAGCACACGACTGGGGACGTCTGCCCAAAACACTGCTCTCCATTTCCATGGAGCAGGTCTCTAATAAAATCAGCCTTTCCAAGACACAGGGGGAGTGCTGACAGTCACAGATTCAATTAGCAATGGTTCTAAAGTTAAAGGGAGCTGTACAGAAATTTTGCTTATGGGTGAAATGTCTGAAGACCGCTTGTGTGGTATGGCTGGAGTTTTGAGACTAGGCCAAGCAGTAGAGAGACATGGGGAAAAAGACCAGCATTGAAATGCCTTCTCCTTTCCTGGCCCACTGCCAGACTGCCCCTCTGCTGTAACTTAGGGCATCCTGGGGGCTGCTCAGCATTATGCTGCCTGTCAGTGTCTTTAAAGAGCTATTATGGCTGCTGCAAATCTCTACAATGAAGGAAGACTTGAGTAAGTCCTTCCCTGCCAACACATCCAGTGCCAGGCAGCAGCAGGAGGGTGTTTTTAGCATGACTTCATGCCAGAGGTTCTCTGTACACTAAACAGTCTGGCAAAGTACACAGACCAACAGAAACAGATGAATCTGGACGGGCATGATCAAATGGATCTCGGAGGGCATTTGGTATACTTTTAATGCAAGTGTTTGCCTATCAGCCATTTCATGCAATCCACTGTTCAGTATGAGGAACGGTGCCAGAACTATTCAAGCATGAGCCAAGTTGCAAATTTTTCAGTTGCTCACACAGTCCCATGAGTTTACTAAGGAGATACCATTTTATATGGAAACTAAATTCAAAATGGAAACCAAATTTACCTCTGCACCTCCAATGCACTTGGGAAGTTGGCATGTATGTTTTGTGGTAGTGTCTATGGTGGAGTAGGAAATAAATTTGGTTTTGTGACAGTTCAGATGTACCTTACAACAGATTTTCATACTGATAACATTAATTTCATGCTGATGAGAGTATTCTCTTATTTTCATAATCAGGTAGGCTCAAAAGGGTCTAATTATTGTGTAAACAAGGTAAGGTATGATTTCTAGGAGCATACATCTATAAAAATGCAATAGTCAGAGTATTAACATGAACCACTTTGCACTCATGGAAGACACTGCATGCTTAATTGACAAATGAAATAGTGCTGATGCATTTCCAGCAACTCACATGAGGATAGAAAGGGTTTATTAGTTTTAAGAGGTACAAGAATAGCATTTCTGAAAGCAAACAGGGTATCACAAACTATGTGAAAGCCATTAGATTAATCATTTTCTTCTTCTTTTCTCCCCTCCTTTTCTGCCTTCTTTTATTCAGAAGGGTCAGATTTTTGGGGGTGTTGGGCCTACTTCAGCACATCTGTCATCCCTGCAGCTGCACTGAGCAGACATCAAAGCAGCTGTGCAGAAACCCAAACTTCACTATTTTATTCACTGAAGGTGTTACCAGCCCCCAGGCTCTTGCATATCCCTGTCATTCACAGCAGCTGCTGAGGAAGCTTTCTCTGTGCTCTGAAATAGCTAAGATCTCAAAGTCAGACCTTGATCTTCCCAGCTTTACCCGAGCTTTCACAGCAGAGCTCTGCAGGTGGGCAGGGCACAGCCTCTACAGCCCATCCCTGTGCTCTCAGCCCAGGCCATCAGGCACCTCCATGGGGACAGGGACATCAGCTCATAGGTCAGAGTACAAATAAGGAGGAGCCTTGAGTAGGCAAAGAGGGCAGTGACCCTGGATTAAGCTTTAAGTAGATCTGCTGGGCCACTGGAGGGGAGGGTGGCCCAGGTGGGGCCCAAGACCATGGCAGTGTCTCAGCTGCCCGTGGAGCATGTTTCTCCCTGCAAGTGGAGGGTTTAGAGCCATGCTTATGGTTTCACATAGCTTATGCTTTATAGGATCAGGATTTGGCTTTTAAGCAAAACCTCAAATCAGAGACGCCTGCAAGCAGGAGCTTCCAGAAGGGAGACAACAGCTTCAGTAAGACTTTGTCCTGGTTTCCCTGCCTGTGCTACTGCACAGGTCCATGCTGCCTTCCCCTACCCTTCCTGCCAAACTGCCTTTGGTTCCCTTGGATCCAACCTGTGTTTACAGGCTGCTTCTATACTTGCCTATCTTTTTTAAGCCCTAGTTGACCAGACATCAGTCTTTTTTTCAAAGCATGGGTCGGGACTGCTATGTCAAAACAGCACGAGTGTCAAAGCAGCAATCATGACTCCAGCTTGCAGTAGCAATGTCTGTAAAGGCTCATCCTGATATTTGTGTAGCTCATACTGTAGCAGAATCCAGATCCATCTTGTTAATGAAAATAAGAATAATTGTTCATGGTTTGACTGTAGGCACTGGTTAAGCAAGTCTTCTCAAACTCTAAAGATGTTATCTGGAAAATTAGGGAGCTGCAATTGAACTCAGTTTCTGGACAAGCATGGTGAATACTGAGGAGGCTTATTAATTCATCAAAGCTCCTTGTGAGAGGATCTAAATCCTTTTCTGGAGGCCAGCATAGAAAGAATTAACTTTCTCCTTCTTCCTGCAGAAATGATCAAAACTGCCTACCCTGCATGGAAGAAGAGGCGGCTGTAATGAATTATTTATCTGTAACACACTGTAAGCGGGGTGTGCTGTGAGAAATTGTAGAGCTGGGCAGGAAATGCTTGCCTTGTCCCAAAAGAATTTTGAGATTAAGAATGTGTTGCTATTCCACACCAAGATAAAACCAAAACCCCTTTACAAGATCTTAGAAAGGGAGAGGGAGAAAGACCCACCTACAAAACCCCCTCATCAGGCCTATGCAGAACTCTTAGAACACCTGAGAAGAAAGATTAGTTGAGAATTCATCAGATCCAAACCATCCCACTCAACCTCCACATCCCTGGGAAGTGCTTTAGGGAGACCAACATGCAGGAGCAGGGACACGAGCCTTGTTTATCTTGTATGAATGCCATCTCTGCTGAGTCAAGATGGGGCTTAGGGCTTGGCTTTTCATGCTGTTCTCACTTCAGCAGAAGAGTCGTGACTGGTTCTACCTGATTACTTAGTCCTCATAGAAGTGACCCATTGTTTATACTGAGTTTTCCATTTTTGCAGGTAAATGCTGCAGAGCTGAATGATCTTCTATAAAATGTTTACCTCTAGATGGGAAACCTCCTCTTTTAAAAAGCTTACATGGAAGTGACTTTATTTTCTGAATCATTTCCCCCATGTGTCTCATAAATAAGAAGTTTTCTCTAGTGGGTTTTTTCCCCAACGCCTCCAGTTTAGACACTTAGCCTGACCATACAGGAGTGCCATTCTATGTTTTCAAGGGAGGCTGAGAACTGATTCAGTAGATACAACGTAGCAGAACATTCAGAAGTTGAATGTATTCCATCTAAAATCATTGTCTTGTTCCATAAAAGGAACAAGAAAAGTTTTGCCATATCTTCGTTACAGCTGTCGAAGTTCATACTTGACATAGTTTCTCCCCAGGGTACAATGTGGTAAGGAAAAAAATTATGCTGACTGAAATAACTTGAATGTATATACATTAAAAACATATGGTCTTTCTGGTTGTAGGTATGGGTTGGTGAGGCTGGGTACCTCCTGAGATTTGTGAGGAGATATGGCAGATCAGATTGATCCTTTTTCTGGCACCAGGCAGGAGAAGGATGTGAGAAAAGCACCAGGTGTTTTCATTGGTCTTTGTAGAGACAGCGCAAACAGAAATAAAAAGTAGTGCAGCAATGATTTCAGAACATTTTGCAAATAAGATGCACTTTGAATCTTTTTGAGCACTGGGACATGGAAAAGGAATGCCTGGTTGAGAAATACTTTGAGCCACACGGGCCATATTCAGTTTCTATAAGTGTGCAGAGAACACAGGCTAGCTGAATTTCAGCTTAATCCAGCTAAATTCCAGCCTAGTCCAGCTAACAGCCATGTGTATGCATAATGTTCCCAATCCATTACTTCCTCTCAGTTCCCTGGAGGCTGGCAAAAGCTACAAGAGTAATGTTGCTAGGATCTGAAACCTTCTTAGTCAGATGTTTAGAACTAAAGGTGTTTATTTAAATTAATGCTGGTAAGGAAGATTTACCCTGGTGAGTCAGATGGCCAGACTGTCTGACCTATCAGGAGAGTTGATGCAAAGAGGACCAATGAAGAAGCCCTGAGACTGACAAATCCAGCAAATGTGAGCGATTGGTGGCACTGCATGTACATCATGTGGCCACTGGTGAGGCTCAGGCTGCAGGTGATGAAGCTTTTTGGACACAAATTGCAGGCTGGCAGTGACCGCAGATCTGGGTGTCCCTGTCTGGATGTGACTGCTGCCAACAACCCCTAGATATGCCATTGTACCAGCATCTTTTCATTAAATACAATGGACTTCAAATTTAGGATGTTTTTCTTCTGCAAAACAGGTCAGAACCGTGCTTTACGAGTTCTTGAAAGCGTGGCCATCTGCCTCTGGGGTGGGTGAGCTGTGTTGCAGGCCTTAGATCACAGGTGATGGACACAACAGCATCACAGATGACACTGACAACCTGCAGACAGGATGTAATGCTTTTTTTCTTGTTTGGTTTTATCTTTATTTTTTTCTTTAACATTTGTTATTACCCCAGATTTGTGATAGCCATTTTCTTGTATAACTTTTGCTGCAGCAATTCACGCATGTAAAGTCCCTAATGCGATTAAAAGCATTTGAAAAGCAACTAGAAGCACCAGGTAGTCCATTTCTTAAGTGAGACATGACATTAAGAGTGTTCAGCTAGTCCTGGCCCATTTTTTTTAACTTTCTGCCTGGTCACATTGAAATGAAAGTCACAATACTCACAGTGCTGGTTACAATTACACAATTTTACAAAGTCTTAGACCTATTAGAAGTTGTCACCCTGTTACATGAACTGTTTGGGGTCCAGTCTCTCCAGCATGAGAAAATTGGTTTGATAGCTCATTGGTGTTATGTGCCTACTATACTTTTCACTCGGTTGGATTTCTAAAGGGAAAGATAGATTATTTTATTGATAGGCTTTTAACACTGTTTGATAATTATCATTGGATTTGATACACTTGGATGTTGGAGAAAATGTCACTCCACATAAATTGTGTAATTTATTAATCTATAAATGTCTGCATATTAAAAATAATTATACCAGTATCTATGCTTAAGATATGGATCTAATACTAGAGATTGCCAAGATTAGAAACTGTTTCCATTATCTGAACAGTAACTGGGCAAAATCGGGTCTGAGTAGTCATTAAAAAATGTAGTGATATTTTTATCTATTTTCAAATACCACTCTAAACTTTATAGGGTTTAATCTAGCTTACTTGTTAAAGGAACATAAAAAGAGGCATTAGGAATGTAGATTTAGTGTAGCACAGCCGTTAAGATGAAGAGTAATGGCAGGAAAGCCTTAGCTCTCAGATTCTCCTGCTATACTAATGTCACCAAAGGCATGCTACTGGGTTACAGGTGTTTTTCATTGGCTGTATGGGCAGAAGGAATGGTTCCTTTTGCCCCACAGAAGGTCTCCTGATCCACTGAATTCACACGTGGGTGTGATTTTATGCACACCCACAGCAGCATGAATTGATGCATCGCAAAGGTCTTTGTTCTCTGTGTAAAGGCACAAGCACCCAGGTTAGGTATGTCCCGCATGCTGCTCAGTGTAGGGGTCTCACTCTAAGGTCAGGGCCAGACTGAATGAGTTAGACCTGACAGTCTGACCTTAGTCATAAGACATGCTATGCCATCCTGGTTAAAAATGCCACATTTTTCAGAATAAAATGATTTTTTTTTTGTTAATATTTGCAACACTGTGCTTTCTGATGAAGCATAGTAAAAAAGATCTGTTTTCCAGGTGGTGGGAAGTCTGCTAGGCTAGTAGAAAAGAAGCTCATTGGATTTGTTCCTCTGTGTGTTTGTTTGTTCACTTAAACTGCTGGGTTTCCATCTGCTAATCACCAGTGTCTGTTGTCTTTTGAGGAAACAAAAACACAAGAGGACCAAAATTGTTTATGAAAAGCTCTTTTGTGGGCCAATGGTCTAAATTTTTTCAGTAAAAAGGAAGCCTTGCTCAATTTAAAAAAAGGTCTCAGTAGTGTATCTCCATCTGAGATTTTAACACTCTGTGAAAGAGTAAATTGGCTTAAACAGCCATGGAAGATTTACATATTGTACAGCTGAGGGTTACTTTGTTCACTTGGCTGGTGATCAAGAACAGCAAAAGACTTCCATATAAAGCTAAACTGCATTAAGACACTGGCTCTGCGAAGCATGTTTTCCCTATATATTTCCCAAAATTATTTGGGGGGCATTTTAGAGATATGGTTAAGTAGACGTCTGAATAGCAGATGTTGTTATGATAGGGAGGAGAATGATTTGTCATTTGGTTCACCTTTCTTTATCAGGGTGACTTTCCTTGGCCAAAGACTCCTTAGTTCACTGACATTAGGAAAAGTCATAAAAAACAATGGTTGAGATTGAGTGAATCACATAAACATATACCTGTGTGTAGCCATATATTGCAAATAGAATAGAATGTGTATCCCCTAAACTTCAGTCACCTCTTAATGATAAACTGGTAACAGCCATGTCTCATTTGGGGTTTCTCTCCATACCCATTTCTCTTCAGTCATCAGGGATTGCAAGTGTTCTTGGGAGTCCCTGGGAATTTAGGCTAACAGAGCGGTGCAGGACAAATCATAAATATGATTTCTTAGCTGTTAGAGACAAGTTCTTGGAACTCCAAGGAGGTGTTTGCATTTTATAATTTTGACTGCAAAGATTTTTCTTAAAAGAAGTAGTAGTCAGTTCTCTTCTGCTAGTAATCTGTACCATTATTTGCATAAACCACAGCTCCAGGTTATACCAATAAATAAAGGAGAGGGACACTTTTAAAAGGAGATTAAAATGTGGGGATTGGGTTGCACATTTTTGTTTCCTGGCTTACTGCTGGTTTCTTGCATGGTCAAAATAAACCTGGATATGTAGCTCATACCATGAACCCGTCATTGGTTTGACCCTCAGCAAAGTGTTCCCTGTGCTGTAACTCCAAGCTGTAACATATTAATTCGGTTCTGCTTGGGAAGCCAGATCCCTAAGCAAGCCTGGGCTCTTGCCTAAGCTTTGTTTTCAAAGACGTGTGATTTTCTGATATCATTTACCTATCCAAAGGATGTGAAATTTCTCCATTCACATATACCACTTATGAACAGTAATTTTAAAACTTTTTTTTCCGGTTGGAAGCCTTCCAAATCAATATTTTTGTTCTGTTTCAGGCAAAATGAGAATACATAAAAAATTACTTTGTTCATATCCCTTTGTAGACCGTGGCCCTTTGAGCAAAAGTCAGTAGGCAAAAATTAATATATGACTGAAAGAGAATGGTCTTTCTGTGGTTTCTGATGATGGCTGAGGGGAAATAAGGTCAGGAAATAGTAGTTCCATAATTTGTGATAAATTATATGGTGGTGGGTATCCACTGAGTCAAGTCTGGAATGTTTTGTTCTGATTGCAGTGAACACTGCAGCTTGTACTCTTACCTCTAGCTGCCAAATCTAAAACCTGTTTCCAACTGCTAGGCATCAAATTGAGCAAGTGTGAGACACAACTCTTGGGATTAATGTTAAATGAGTGAATCTTAGACCTTATCTATCATTTATTTGTCTCATGTGTGCACCCATGGATATCACTGGCATTTTTATTTAATTATTCAAGAATTGGCACGTGACTTGCATTAGCTCCTTCCTCTGGGTATCTTGCTGACAGAATAGTGCAAAGGACTGATATCTAATCCTCACACAGCTAAAACTGTTTGTGAAGAGAAAGATCCTATTAAACTGGCCCTGTCATGTGAGCGGAAATTACACTTAATACTAAGTACTGGTTCTTAAAACAGAATATAGTTGTGCTCATACCACCAAATTGATTCAGACTGCCATAAAGGAGTCATAAGGTTTCATCTTAATTTCAGAATAAATCTCTGTGTATTCAGTCTGTGTCATTTTGATGGATACAGAACTGTGCACTGCTACAAGGCCAGCATATGTATTTATTTATTCAGGAAAGTATATGTCACGAAAACATTCATTATAAAAGACTTAGTGTGCTCTAATGGTCGAATCCAGCACCACTGACATCAATGAGAATCTTTCTTTCCATGTTGGTAGTGCAGGAGCATGCCAGCAGTATAGAAAACATTCCTCTGGCCTAAAGTGCCTGGCACAAATGTCAAAATCATTAGGAAAATAAAAGGCTGACAAACAAGCAACCCCACAGATATGTGACAAATTTGGAGGCAAATGAAAATGCAGCTGTTTTCTAAAGTTTGTATGTGAAACATGTTCTGAGAAAGATGGATTATTCTGGCTATATATTTATGCTCATTTGTAGTCTTTTTTAAAGAATGGTAACAGAGGAGTTGGTAAAAATGCACCTTAAAAACAGCTGCAGAAAAGAGCTGGTTAGTGGTTTACTTGCCTTTAAAATTGAACTTGCAAAGCAAAGTTGTTTTATTGAAATTTTTATTAATTTTACCAGATTTTGCTTTATTCTGCTTTAAATAGCATCCTCAAAAAAAAAAAAAAAGAAAAAAAAAGGTGGGGGGCAGAAACATTATTTCCTGCTTTTTAATGAATGATCAGCCTGCAGTTTAATCGCTTGTTTGGTGTCATTACTTTAAAGAAGAACTGCAAACCACATATTTTGGTTGCAACTAGTTTCATATGAGTACTTCAGTCCTGGAGATTTTTAGGGCTACCCCGTGAGGTGAATCAGCCCAAGAGACATGAATCGTAACACTATATACAGAACAAAAATGTGCCTGTGTGCATGCACAGCCGTGAACCTTTAGTGTTATTGTCCTTTCCCAGTACAGTCAGGGCACGACATGTAGCCATACATTTCTTGGGAAGTTCCTTCCTTCAGATGTTTCCTGGAGGGGAACACCCATCTCCTTGCCAAGGAGGCTCCTGCCCCCATTTAGCTGTAGACCCGTTGCCATAACATCCTCACAACTTGCCTGCCCAGCTTTTGGGAAGCTGACGCTTCCATCAGCAGTGGCTTCCCAGTCCCTCAGCAGAAAAGTCTTCATAAGAAAGCCTTAAGCAGAAGGGCACCTAGGGGAATGGAAAGTGTTACAGAGAGTAAGAATCTTCTACATTGCAGACTTCCAGACTTGAGACATCCGTCTTCATCCTCTCTCTGTGCTCGTTTCACCCAGCAAGCATCCAAAAAAGACAAACAGCTGTTGGTGTTTGGGGCTGGCTTCCAGACAAGGACCCAGTGCATTTCACAAGTCCCCTTGAGGTCTGTCTCCCCTGGCCCTATAACTTCTTCACCCAGAAGTCCAACACCCAACAGAAATCCAAGGCAAAAAGAGACTTGTCCAAAATAGAAGACCTGACCACAAATAAATAAAACCATCTTCATGTAAATCCAGATGTCATTCCTCTCCACATTGCTGTTATGCTTTCCCAGTCACAAATGGGAAAAAACTCAGTTCCTTTGTCCACTTTGATACCGTTATATTGTTTATGAGAACATTGCCAATCTCTTTTGTACAAGTATCCAAGTAAATGACCCAGGAATCCTCTTGTCCTTTTGCAAGCATTAGTCTTTGGTCAAACGCAAGCATCTTTCTGAGCTTTAACAGGTCTTGAGGTTTTGCATATGGTAAGATTTGTTGAAAACTGATTTAATATTATGCAATTTTTTAGCCATAAGATACAATGAAGACTGAGAGAGCTAGATGAACTGAGATTCTGGCCCTAGATGCTGTAAGAGGCTGTATATTGTCTAGGGACATGTGAGGGGAGCTGGGAGTCAACAGAGCGGCTGCTGGCTGGTCCTGGGCTGCCCAGAGCCTCTGCAGTTCGAAAGGGAAGAGGTGCTCCTTATAAAGTCTTAAGACTTTATTTGTTTTTAAATTTTACGTCACAGTTTTTTCTGCCAAAAACAGATTTTTTACTCAATCACCCACGTCGGGAAAAGGAATGGGAATGAATGCATGAATGAATGAATGAATGAATGAACGAATGAATACATATAAGCAAAAACAGCCTCTTTTTTGCAGCAATTTTGCAAAGGGCAGCGCAGAAGACAAGGACACTTCTTTCAAAAGGACATCTTGGACTCATGCCGTGACCATCCCTGACCCTTCCCATAAGAGGAAGTTTTCCTGCTCTCCCCTCCTCTGCATTCTCGGGGTTTCTCCCCTTCTGCACCAACTCTGCCGGAGCCTATGGATCTGTCTTTTTTAATGCAAAACGAAGAAAAGGTCGGGAGCACGTGGCAGTCCCTCCACGCAGCCACCGCCCCCCGAACCCAGGAGAGTTGGCGGAGCCGCTCACTGTCCAGCCCCGGGGGAGCGGCCCTCTCCGCTACCTCCCAGCGGAGCAGCGGCGCTCCGGGCCGGCGGTTTCCCCTGAATCCTCATAAATAAAACGGTACATAAAGTTGCAAGAGAAAAAGCAGCGGAACTGCACCGCCGCGGTCCCGCATGAAAGGACACCCGGGTTCCCCGCCGGCCGCGGCTTCCAGCCCAGCCCCGACGTCCCCGCAGGTCCCTCCGCGGGGGGCGGCGGAGCCTCAAGCGGGGCCACCCGGGACACCCGCGGGCGCGGCGGCGGGGGTGGCCAGCGCCTCCCGCTCCCTCTTCTTCTGCTTCATGCGGCGGTTCTGGAACCAGACCTTCACCTGGGCGTCGCGGAGGCGCAGCGAGCGGGCCACCTCGAGGCGGCGGGCCCGCGACAGGTACCGGCTGAAGTGAAACTCCTTCTCCAGCTCCGTGAGCTGCCGAGTGCTGAAGTTGGTGCGTGCGGGGCAGGCGGGAGGTTCCCCCCCGCACGGCGCCGCACCGCCTGCAACGCCGAAAAACACCGCGCTTCAGCGAGGGCAAAGGCAGGGGGAGGAAGCGGGGCGGGGGTCGAGGAAGGAGAGGGGCAGAGGGGAGCCGGGATGCGAGTAGCCCCCGCCCGCTCCCCGCCGCCCCACTCACTTCTCCCGGGCGGGCTCCGCTTCGCTCGCATCCACTCGAAGGTGCGGGGAGCCGCCGGGGCCGCCGCGGGAGCAGGGGAGCAGGGCGCGGGGGCGGCCCCGGGGCAGGGCGAGAGATGCCGCTGCTCCCCGCCGCCCGCGCCGAGGCAGGGGCAGGGGCGGTCGGGGTCCGGCGGCGGCGGGCGGCCGCTCCCGGGAAGGATGGACGTAGCGTAGCCCGGCGGTCCGGCTCCCCGGGCCGGCCGGTAGCCGGGGCCCAGCGCCGCGGGGGCAGCGGCCGCGAACCCCAGCGCCTGCGGCGGGGGCGCGGCGCTGGCCATGGTGCCCAGCTCCAAGAAGGCGTCGTCCCCTCGTTGGGGGTACGGTGCGTGCGGGGCCGCGCGGCACAGCCCCGGCGGAAAGGCGAGAGCAAAGTACCCCAGCTCCATGACCCACGGGGCAACACCGCGCCCCGCCGGGGCAATATTGCCCTAATATAGGCCCTGGAGCGGGGCGGCACGTCCCGCCCCGCGGCCAATGGCAGCACGGAGGGGGGAGTCCGCGCCGGGGGTCCGGGGCACCGCCAGCTCCCCTGTCCACGCCCGGCTACCCAGGGCCGCCGCGAGGCTGCAGGTGAGCAGTCCCACTGAGCTGTCCCCGGCTTGCCCCGGCACAGGCCGTTCCCTCTAGACTCGACGGAGTCGCCGCACGCTTGGGACGTTTGCCGGGAGTTTGGAAGGTGAGTGGGCCGGTGCTTTTCCCCTATCCGGGCTCCCGTCCAGGGGCAAGTCTGTGCTCTCCCTTTGCCCTGCTGCCGGCCAGGCTTCTGGAGGCTCCCACGGGAGCCCACGCGGGCACACCCAGAGGTTGTGGTGAGGGGCGGGTTGCTACTGCACCTCCTGTCATTTGATGGTCTCGTTCCATCAGATAAGTGCTCTGCAGCCTCTCAAAAGTGAATCCCCGCACCGCTAACGGGCTCACATCGTTAATGGACTTCTATTTTTCCCTTGGCGATCGGGCATTGTTTATTGAGGTTTTGCAGCTGGCAAAGAGCAGCAAGTTGCTCTGCCCAGCCAAATCCTCCCAGTCTCTTGGTTTTCACCCGCCCAGATTGGCAGAAAACAGCAACAAGGTGGAGGAGGTGAAATCTGGACTCCCAAAGTGATCATCTTTACCTAAATGTCTCCAAGTGACGCTTGACCATCCAGTCTGATGTTTGATATGGATAATGATAGGTTTCATCCAAAGCCTCAACTGATAACCACATGTCAGTGCAGTTCAGAAAGGCAAAAGTGTGTGCTGGGCAGAGCACACTTGGGCTTTGGTGACTTGGGACTGGACAGACAAGGAACACGAAGAAGGGCTACATCATGCTGCTTTGAATTAGACCTACAACCTTCTAATTCTTAATAGGTGGATGTGGAATCATCTGGGAATTGCAAGTGTTGTACTTTATTAAAAAGTATATTATATTTCTAAATAAAAGCATGAAATTTAAATGGCATCATCCATCATCCAGTGCCTTCCACTCAACAGCTCAAGAAACTCTACAAGCTCTTGACCAAAGTGCCATTTGCTGTGGTCAGGAAGAGGCCACAAATTTTGCAAGGACCACGCGTGGTGCCAACCTCATGAAGGCAACCAGAATCCCCAGAGAAGGAAAAATTCCACTGAGTCTTCTGTGGATTTCGGAGGTCTAGACTAGTGACAGGGAAAGGATACCATGGGGAGACGTAATCAGACCATTTCACTGACTCAGCATCAACTCTTTCCCATGGAGATTTGTGCTCTGCAGCTCAGTCCCACCTACCCCACCATTATACCCAGCTGATGAATTCAGAGCAGATCTGTTTGGGTTTTTTCCTGCAGGGGCCCTGAGAGTACATGTTGCTGGGATGGACATACACAAGCCTGCAAAGGTACGGGAGCGTTTCCCTTCATGGAGATCAGCGACATTGCCTCCTATCAGCCCTGCTTTCTCCCCATCTAATATTGTCCATCTACTATAAAACAACTATTACAGAGCAAAGGCTGGTTATACAGATTATGTCTTTAAGGAGTTGGACTTAGAGTCTACAGACACAGCATTCACTGAAAGCTCAGAACTCTGAAGCTCTGTGTACTCCTGACAAACACTTGTTCGCTCTGATGGGCTGTGCTGCCCTGATGCACTAATAAGGGAGTATCATCGAAATTTCTATTTTCAGAGGATGTGGGTATAAATTAGAAGAACGGTTTAAATCAATTACACTTTGTCAGAAAACATACATTTTGAGGAAGGGGTTAAATTCTGGATGATGCAAACTTGCTCGGTGTTCCCAGGGTAATTAGAGCAGTTTGGAAAATGTTATCTTCTGAAAATTCAGAAGCCTGGGAACACAAGGTTTTCTCTTTAGCAGAGAATGACTGTCCATGCAGGAGAGCATCTGTGCTCTTCTGTCTCCCCTGCTGTAAAAATTCCTGCCTGCAGGGAAGGAAAGAAAATTGGCTCCAGAGTAGGGCTGCTGCTTTACTTGAGTCTTGTGTTTGCAGAATGCAACTAGTTTAATTACATCTAAAACTGTTTTGAATGCTGGAAGAGTTGTCTGTGTTCACACCAACATACCATCTTTCCATTTACCCAGCTGGATTCTGTTACTGAGTTTCTTGTTCATTACCTGTTTGTTTTGGCAGGACTGTTCAAGGGTGACAAAAGCAGAAATTAGTGGCTAAATGCAGGCGAAGCATCTCTTATTGATGCTTTGGCTTTTGAGGGAAGGCTTTTTCTGCACCCGGGAATTTCACAGTGTTCAGGCTTAAATATTTAATTTCCAGTGGTACCGAATAGAGTGACTGCAGCTGTTTTTTCACTAAGAGTGTAATGGGAAAGATGAAGGACTCCTTGGAAGTCAAAAGGAGGAAGAAGAAAAGTAGGAAAAAGAAGAATGTGAAGAGCATGATGCTGTTGAAGGGAATTTGAGAACGGTGGGGAAGTTTAGGGATGTCTGTGTGAGTAGTCAAGTGATGGCACGAGACAGGGGAGCTGTTGGGGGGAAAACCTTTGCGAGAACAATGGACCAAATGAGTCCTTGTGTCACCACATTTCTGGAAACATGGGGGCCTCTGCCAAGCCTGAGGAAGCCACTGTGGAACCAAGATATGATGTAGGAAAAAGTCTGGCCAAAAAGCCCTAAGTCCTGCCAGTTGCAGACACCAGCAACTCACCTTAGGGAGGCTGCTTGAGCAGCGTGTGTGTTGAAGGCAATGGCAGCCCTGAGCCACAGACACTGCTTTGAGACTGGGACATGTGGCCTTTCTCCCTGGAACAACACTCCGCCCTCCACCCTCTGTGCTTTTCACAATAACTAACACACAGGAGATCCAACAGATCCCTCCCCAGCCCCCACGCCTGGGGGGTTCTGGTTTAAGTATCACCTTGTCCTTGCCCCTCTGTGACTACAACGCTGCCAGCTGGGGAAAAATGGTTCTCAGAGGTAAATGAGGATGTTCATCCGTGGTGTGGAGACAGCTGGGGTGTGGGTGGGCATCCTGAAGGGAGGTAAGCAAGCACCGGATATTTAAGCAGGGGCCCAGCTAGCACAGACAAACCACCAAAGGCTCCTGGGAGAAAGGCTATTACAGAACGAGGGGAAGCTCTTGGGAGTTTATTTTGTAAAATGTGAATAAAACCAGTGATGAACAGAGAGTCCAAGCAGAGATGGGGAATTGTTCTGGCACTCCAGGGTAGCCAGCCTCAGCTCCCACACAAGCACAGCCCTTTCAGGCGGTCACTGCAGTCGTCAGAAAGGTGTGTTTTCCTCTGCCATCCATATTTCCCTGCCACAAGTTCCCCTTTCCCAGAGGACCCCTTGGGCAGGGACCTCTGTTCTCCCAGTATGTGGGATTAACTACAAAGATCCTCTATACAGACACAGAGATGAGGAAAGTCTATCCCTCCTTCTGTAAAGATTTGCTCTGTAGAGTGGTTCCACATTGCCCCCTTGCCATGTAAAGCCCTGTTTCCTGTCCCATGGCTGTCAATTTGGTGGGAGGGAGATATTACCCATATGGATAACCCAGAGGTATCAAGGTAAACCATGCTTCTGTGTGCAAAACAGAGGTGTCGAAGAGTTTGCAGCCAAGATTTCTGTCATGTCTAGCCTTTCTTGCTCCCAGAGATCCTAAAATGTGGCACAGGTTTCCTGGGGGAAAGACTGAGGCTGTGAACCTCACTAAGCAAGCGGTTGCCTACCACTCCCAAAACTTCAGCTGTTGCAAGAAAAACTGCACATCAGCAAATAAAGAAAAAAAATTAATCCTAGTGTTCAAATTCTACATTTGTGAGTACTTTTACCCAGATGACATCCATCCCGTCTAGTACAAATTCTTTGCTATTTTTACTCAGCTTTGTGTTAAAGGTCATTGCAGCCAAGCCTTTCTGCAATTCGTCCCAAAAAGTTCAGAAAGCTTTGGGACCCTGGGCTCCAAAAGTAGAGACAAAGACTCACCTCTGCTCCTGAACAGCATCTGCAGAGGTCTGGGGATATGCAGGCACAGATACCTCACTGTGTCCTGTTTTGCATCTCAGCCTTTGTGACTAAAGGGGTTCAGTCCTGCCCTGTTACTTCATGGGTCTCAGGCTCTGGGACTGGGTTCTGCTTCTGCTGGATGGGGTTTCTGCTCGAGTCCCAGCTGGCTCAGGCCCAAGCAGAAGTAGGAGGAACCACTGTGGAGTTAAAAATGCTCTTTGTGTGATTGATGACCCTTAATAGAGCCAGCCCTCTCACTCCCCCGGCAGCCCCACTCCAAGCAAGGACTGTGGGGTACCCACTGCTGCATCTCACATGGGAACAGAGAGACGTTGCCCATTCAGGGATTAAATTGCCATTCAATCCCTGGAGAGTAGCTGCAGCCAACAGAGCTCTGGTCCAGCTTATCTTACACCTTTTAAAAGCAGAGGTAGCTTCTTCATCAAGGTATGACATCAAGTGACACCCAGCCAATCACGACGGCCCTAACTGCCCTGGCAGCACCAGCCCCTTTGTTCTGCCCATCTGGCTCCAGCTTTTGCTCCCAGGCAGGTCTGCAGAGGACTGCTGGACATCTGGGCCTGTCCACTGTGCAGCACACTGTACCTTCACCAGGCTGCCATTGTGTGTGGCCGCCGGGCACACTCAGCAGGCTGGCACATAGAAGGATGGCATCACAACCTGCAACTCCTTCCCTCCCTCCTCAGCTGACAGCTGTCAGCAAGGCACCCTCACAGTGGTAGACCAGCAGCCCCATCCACTTTACCCTGTTTTTTCCCTGGGTCATGTAGTCCCTTTTGTGCCTGGACCTCCCTGCAGGCTGCTTCAAAGAGCTTCCCATGGGGCTGGACAGGTGCAGAGACCCCAGTGGTGGATCCTACCTTCAGACTTTTTGCCATGGAGCCCAAATGACCCAGCTGGCCCTCAAGAAAGTCAGAGGATTTCTAGCTGATGCGGTGGGTTCCCTCTTTCCCTCTTTCTTAGCCAGCCTCCTCCCTTCATGCCCTTGCCTCCTGGGTGTGCAGCCAGCTGCCTCCTCTTCATCTTTGGACGAAGTTGCCAGCAGCTCTGGATGACCCTGGTATGGTCTCATGGTGAGAGCCACAGGGCTTTCACCATGGTGAAAGCTAAGAGCTGAGTCCCTCCTTGGCCTGCCCAGGGACCAGGGCTGGGAGCCTGCAGTGTCTGCTCAGGAAGCACTTGCTAATGGAGCAGGAGACATTTGGCTTTGTTTTCCCAGCCCCACACAAGAGGCACCTACAAGATTGTGGCAACCCTGGAAGCCCCTGGCTGGGCCTATCTAAGTTCCCCTGCCCCGGTGCTGCTAATCAGGCTGTAGACAGTGGGACATTGATGGACCCCCCTCAAAAAGAAACAGGGTGCAAAGGGGTAGCTCAGACTGCACTGACTGCGTGGAGCTAGCACAAAGCCTCATCTCCTTCTTGCAGCAGGGAAACTGCTGCAGCGCCATTAAATGGTGGGTTACTGTAAAGGCCAAACCAACAAGTGGAGACCCAAACCCCACTGATCTGAACAGAAGAACTTGCATGGCCTCACTGAAGCTCAACGTGCCCCTGACACCTCTCAACCAGTGCTGTCAGCAGCTCCCTATCCCAAACAGTGCAGCAGCGCTGCCGGCATTTAGAGGCCCTGGCTCAGTGACCCTTTTATGGGTCTGGAGCAGATGGAGGGAGCAGGGAAGGAGAGGATGGGGTGCTATGCCTCCTATTTGTAAAGAAGGCAAGGCTAAGATCAGCCCCAGGTCTGGCCTTGGCTGACTAGTTGTGTTTTAAATAGGTGACTGGAGTTCATCACATCAGATGCTGGTGCAAAGGAGCTGAGTTCCTATTGATGTGAAAGGGGGTTGTTTATAATTTATGGGTTTTAAATGATGGGCCAAGAAAAAGTCTGGCTTGTGCCAAAGTGTATCTCTCCTCTAGATTGCTGCTGCTTGTACAAACGTTGTAAAAATGCCAGCGATCTTGGTAAAGTTACATTACTTCTAATAATTAGGTTATCATCATGGACTTCTACTGCATTACAAACAAGACGCCTCTGCCAGAGTCATGGAGAAGAAAGTGAATTTATTTACAAGAAGATTCTCCCTCACACATGCTCCTCCTCCTCCCCCACTGGAAACCATATCTGCAGACTCCGTCTTTCTGCAATATTAAAATAATTCAGGGCAGTGTGCCTCAGTAACACTATGTTTGTGGTCAGGGTTCCTCTGAACTCCCTTCCTTCCCCAAATCTCTAAACAACCTTTTCTTTCTTAACAGATTTAATGAAAGACCAATAGTGTAAGTTGGAGCAGACACTGTTTGACTATCAGCCTACAGAGCACAAAGCAAAAGGGAAGAGGACACTGGGTGTCCTGCAGAAATGGTGGTGCTTTGCTGTTTCGCAGATAGAAGCAAGTGATGTGAAATACATTGCATTTCAAGAATACACAAAAAACCTGCATGGACAATTTCAGTTGTGGGCACATCGATTACAGAAAGTTTTGGAGAGACAAACGTATGTATATATTTATGGAATATTACACACAAGTGGTGTCTAGCATTACTTTTTGTGTAGTTTGATGTTTTGTTTACTCCTGGATTGCACTTCTAAGAAACAATTTGTGTGGAAATTTCCATAGAATAAAATGTTAGGGCTTAAAAGGGTTAAAATATGTCTCCAAACAAAGCAGTTTATTCTGTTCTGTTTTGTTTACAGATCTGTAACACATATATCCAAATTTGCTTGGTTAAAAGTGAAATTTAACAAAAGATACACTTTCCACTGTAGCACAGCATTGCTGAAATCTCACGGAGGGGAAAATAAAATCCTAAGTAATATTTTGAATTGTTACTCCTCAGCTGAACATAAATACCAAATGGCGAGGAAGAAAGCAGGGATGGGAAAGAAAAGAAGAACAAATAAAAGAAAACTTGACTGTGTTGACCAGCATTGGAGGTGGTAAAATATTTCTCACAATAGGAACACTAGGTCTGTCATTAGAGGATGGAGTAGAAGCTGCAGTGTTTGTCAAACTGGAAAGTGATGCGTCAGACACTTTGGTGGGGAATACAGAAGTTTGGATTAATATTTAACTCGACACGTTTAGAAAGAGATAAGAATAGTCTTCTCGGAGCGATAGGTACTGTCAGGAAGAGACTTTAATCACAGCGTTTACAAAAGAAGTACCTCTGTAAATCCAGCGAGGAGTTGAATACAGCCGTGTAACTAGAGAGGAGGAAACACGAGGGTTCAGAGCATCGTTCCCTTTATTTTTCCTATTTTTTTATCTTCTTTTTATTTTATTTTTTTCTTCCCCGTGTTAACCGTCCTGTTTGAGGCAGGGAGAGGTGGCGGTGCCCCTCTGCCGCGGTCCGGCGGGATGGGGCTGTCCTTGCCGGGCACCGGGGGAGCGCGGCAGCACCGCCTGGCCCCTGCCCGCACCCAGTCTCAGCGTCTCCCTTCGGCTGTGTGTATCTGATTGTCAATTTTCTTTCAAAGTTTATGTTTATGAACACAAAAAAAAAATACAAGAGGAAAAGCTCGGGCTTCCAAAGATGTCTAAAAATTGATTTATGGTTAGTATAAAAACAACAGTATAAAAATAACAAAGGAGGCGGCAGCTGCTGCGTGGATTGCTATGGAGACCCTAATGAAATTAGCACTATCAGAGGGTTTCTTTTTTTTTTTTTCTTTTTTTTTTTTTTTTTTGCCTTCTAAGCTTCTAATTTCTTTTCTATTTTGGATTGCCAGAGTGTAATTTCAAAAAAAAAAAAAAAAGAAGAAGAAGGAAAAAGAAAAGAAAGTAGCCCACCAAAATAATAATATGTGCGATAGATACCCAGCCAATAAATAAATGTTAACCTCACCGAGGTTTTTGTATGCAGGATTTGATCTGAAACAAGATGGCCAAGAGTCCCGCTTTGTAGCTCGCCTCCTCAAAGCGGCTGTGCTTCCAACTAAAGGTGGCTTCACTCGGCCGAGCCAGCTGCCAGCCAAGCCACCAAGGCGCTCGAGTGGGGCCAGCCAGTTAGAAATAAATACTTTTAAAATACTTTCAATATTTTTTAAAGTGTAACGGCTCTTTGTGTGATGCCACAGTTTGTTTTACTCTATTAATGATTTACGACTTGCTGTCTTAATTAATCCTTACATAAACTACGAACACCAGCCACTGTTACAACTGTTCAAGACTACTCTCTCAACTAGCTCAGACCGATTATACTAAATAGGTGAAATGTAAGTCACCATGGACCTGAATCCCTCTCCCGAAGTATTGGTGAAGAAACTCTACAAATACCCACATAAATACATTAAGACGAGGATAAATAATCAGTGATACAAAAAATGTCTCGCTTAAAATAATAAATACATATCATTTAGTCCAATGCGATCCTTACGTTACGGAAGAACTCATAAATTAACTTCTCTGAAATAAGCTTACGCGCGGGCGAGTTCCGACGGCTCACGACTGGTCTAAAACACCTCAGCATGACGCGCTGCTAACACTACAGCATCTCTAAGACTTACCTTCAAGTACATCATTACCAGCTTATCAGTCCCTCGGTTGGCAGTATATTGCACTGTCATGCTTAAAACAGCTCTAAGAGAAAGGCTCCTGCTCACGGACCTACTCGGGGCTGCGGAAGAAAGAAGGGAGCTGCTAGGGGAGACAAATCCACTAATACTGTTGGCACTCGAGAGCACAGTAACACTGTCCCGTCAGAAAAGTGAGGTAATGGAGAGGGGAGCGGGGCCCGCCGGCCGCCGCCCCGCTACAGATGCGTGAGCTTGGGCGCCTCCTGCATCCGTCCCTGAGAGGTGTGGTGAGAGGAAAGGTCCGTGTAGGTAGGGTGGGGGTCGCAAGGTCCGTGATGGTGGCCGCCGGGGATCTGGGCGGCGCAGCTGTAGTCCACGCTGGCGGAGGAGGGGTGCTGCAGGTGCCCCAGGTTGAACATGGGGCCTGAGGCCGGCATCGAGTCCACGAAGTTGCCCCCCACGTAGACGGGGCTGCCCTGCAGGCTGGGGTTGGCGAAGCCGCCGCCGCCGCTCTGCATGGGGTGGGGGTCGTACTCCGCGCCCGCGTAGCGCTTCTGCTGCGGCAGGCAGCTGCTCAGCGGCGCCGTGTAGGCGGCCAGCCCGTACATGCTCTGCTGGGACTTGGCGAAGGAGGTGGGCGAGGGCGCGTCGTAGCTGAGGCTGTTGACGCCGGGGAGCTGGCTGGAGTAGCCGACGTGGTTTGGGCCGCTCAGAGGGGGGCTGCGGTCCGGGGACTGTCCGACAGGGGAGTGCATGATGCCTTTGGCTTTCTGGTCCTTTTTGTACTTCATCCGGCGGTTCTGGAACCAGATCTTTATCTGCCGCTCGGTCAGGTTGAGTAGGTTGGCCATCTCCACGCGGCGCGGCCGGCACAGGTAGCGATTGAAGTGGAACTCCTTCTCCAGCTCCACCAGCTGCGCGCTGGTGTAGGCTGTGCGCACCCTCTTGGATGCCGGCCCGGGGGGGCTCTTGTCCTCGCAGCTCTCTCCTGCGGGGAAGAGGCACAAAGAGACATTGGTCCCCCCGAAAGACACCCTCCCCCTTCCGCCCGGCGTCCGTCGGAAGCCTGCTATCGCCTCTCGCTCTGTCGGCGCCCGGGAAGGGGGTGCAGAGGGCCCGGGGGCGGCCTCCCACTCCTCCCTGCCCGACTTACACACCCTCCCTCAGCTGCCTCCCCCCAGAGACCACCAGCGGCCACCCGTCCAGACGTTCCCGGGACCCCGCCCCCAGCCTGTCCCACCTGCAGCGCCCGGCAGGGCTGGGACCCCTCAGCGGGGTGGGGAGAGAAGGAAGGCGATGGCAGCTACAGGAGTAGGGGACAAGGCGCAGATCCAGGGGGCTCAGGCCGAGGGGTTCAGCCCGAGAGACTCAGCCCGGCTCCCCGGGCGAGAAGTGGGTCAGGGCGGGGGTGTTGGGCTACCTGGGGGGGCGCAGGTGCTTTTCTGCTTGGAGTTCTGTCGGGACTCCTTCATCCAAGGAAATATCTGCTTGCTGAGGGTGGCGCTGGCCGAGCCCGAGGAGTTGGGGCCCCCCTTGGCTTTTTTCGGAGGGGGCACACTGGGAGGGGGGTTGGGCGGGGAGGAGGGCGGCAGGGCCGGGGGCTGATGCTCGCCGATCCCCGGGGGCTGACTGCCCCCGGGGCCGCCCCCGCCCGGCCGCATGCAGCTCCCGCTCAGCTCGCTGCCCTTGTGGGCCGGGGCGCGGCCGGGCGCCGAGCCCTGGACGGAGCAGGCGGAGCCGGGGTACTCGCCGTCCAAGCCGGCCTGGCCGTAGGGCTGGTGGGCCGCGCCGTAGGGGTAGGCGTCGGCCTTGCTGTAGGTGTAGCCCCCGAAGAGCCCCGCGTTGTCGTAGTAGGCGGCTTTCTGCATCCTCTGCTCTGCGATCGCCGAGGCCCGCGGCCCCCGCTCAAATAACATTGACCGCCGCCCCGCGCCTCACGTCGTCGGCCCGGGCCGCTCGCAGCCACCTGGGGAGGGAAACAGTAGGGACACAAAAAAGACTTTCAGAGGGGGAAACCAGCTGGTAGCGGCTGGCACGGGCCGGCCCCGGCACCCTCCGCACCCCGGCACCCTCGGCCCCCCAACCAGGGGAAGGCTGAGAGACATCAAGGAAGGAGCAGGGGACCCGGAGAAGGACCAAGGGGCACAAGGGGAGGAGCAGGGTCCCCAGGCAGGAGTCAGGGCACACTGGGGCACACCAGGGAGAGAGCAAGGTACACCAGGGAAGGACCAGGGTACTGCAGGGAAAGAGCCACCCGAGAGCGATGGTGCAGAGGAGAACGGCAACACATTGGTGGAACTTCCTACAGGCCACCTTTTGAAGCATTTTGGGGGATGTTTGATTGGATTTGTTTTGTCTTTGGACCGTTCCCGCTCGAGTTTGGCTGGATCAGCAAGGGCTCTCAGTGAGCAACTGTGCTGGGTGGTGTCCCCAAAGACCCCCCGGCCCATTTCGGCCGAGAGCACCCGCGCCCCCCGCCCGGCACGCGTGCGCACGGCCGCGCACGGTTGACATGATGGATGGAGCCCGGGCTGCGGCCGGGCAGAGGCAGAAAAATCCCGTCCCCTTTGTAAACCCGCCCTTCTTCTTTCCCCGGATTCCTCCAGAGTTAAAGTATAACCGGCGCCATTCACTCCCTTCACTTTGCACTATAAAGGAAGTCGCAGGTCAGCTCCCCTATTTTAATTCTGTGATGAATTAAATTCCCTCACCCAACGTTTCTCGTCCCTTTTATTTGTACCCAGTAGAAAGAACCTGAGACATCTGAGATAATTTTCAGAGGGTTCTTTTCTTTTTTCAGCCTGCAGACTTATGGCTCTCCCTTCCCCGCCCCCCAGCTCCTACATGAGGCTGCTCCCACCGAAAACGCACGGTCCCCTTAGGGCAGATGTTTTGAGGCAGGGTGCTGTTACCTTTCTCCTTGCTGCTCCCAAAACTTCTCTGCGCTTAGTACAAGATGAAAACTGTTCTGCAGTTTTGGTGCAGCTTTTTAATATTCCCCGCTCTTATTTTTTTTGTGGAATAGGGATTTTCTCTGACATTTTTGGTAATTTTGTAAATTAGCACATACTTCACCTGACAATGTAAGTCTGTAACTCAACATATCTTACGAGTTCCTTGTATTTCTGCAGGATTTAAGACTACGAACACACCAGAGAAAAGTAGCTAGAAATTTTTGAAAGGTGTCTGACAGTTATAGTTCTCCAGCCTATACTTAAGCAATACCAGGAGAGTACTCCTCTTTCTCTCGCAAGTATCGTTGGTCCCGCCAAGTACCGTTGATCAGTTCTCTAAAATTCACCGGGGAACACATCTCTGTAAGTCAGAATAACGTCAGCAAGCTGCGATCCACGGCCGCTCTCAGCGGTTTGTTCCGTGGCACAGACCGCCGGGGTCCTTTTCTTTCCTAAACAAAAGCTTGAGATGATCTGTGAAGCTGACGGAAACGGGAACTGTTTTTCTCTCCTGGAAAATTTTAGTTTTAAAAGTCTCTAGAAATGGACGGTGGCGATACAGATGAGTTTTAATACAATGTGACCATCTTGACGAGTCTTGGAAGTATTTTTGTCCAAATAACTCTTTCGCTCTTTTCCCAGTTCTATCACCTACATTTTCGGGACCGGTCTGGACTGAAGACTTTTGTTAGCACAACACTGCCTTAAGCGTAGGCTTTTATATGCATTGTGAAATATAGTTCCCAAAAGAATACACAGAATCTTAAAAAAGAATATTGCTGTTAAGCTGTTAAAAGCCTTATTTCTTTTCTGAAATACCAACTGCTTGTGAACTCTGCTTGAACCTAAAAAGGAGGCTATGGGCCATAAATCACATGGACAATGCTCAACTGTTTGGTGGCTCATCTTTAGATCTTAAAAAGAGAGAGAGGGAGAGAAAGAGGGAGAGGGAGACCTATCCAGGGTTTGATTTTCCACGAGTGAAAGGCCCGGGGTGATGTTTTTATAGGTAACACCAAAGCGGGGGCTCAACACTTGGTGGTTTGGCCAGAAGTAGCCTCCAGGGGAAAAGAAAAAAAAAAAAAAAAAAGTGACATCCAAATGGTAAGGCCGAGCTGTGGGAGGTGGGCTCGGAGGCACCGAGGGTAGGAAACCGCAAAGTATCCATGTCTGTGTTTCAGATTTCCCTTCCTCCTCTCCAGAAAGGTTAACCTCATCTGAACTGTTAGGCGTTGCACATGATAATGGGGCTTTTTGTCCTGCCGCTGGTTCCAGCGCTTTTGGGGGATGCCGACCCTCTCACGGCTCTGCCTGGAGAGCAGCTGGGAGCCCAAGCATCCACCCGCGCGTGTGCGCAGAACCTGGCTGGCCCAGGCTGACACCGGCCCGGCACTGCCAGTCGCTTTCCTCCCGATACTTTCATATTAAGCAGTTCTCTACTAAAACTTCCACTACACTTAATTCTGCTTCGGATCAATATCTAATATGATACCGAATAAATAAGAGGCGGTGAGAGCGGCCAGCGAAGCGGTTATTAAAGCAGCCGGAGCTCTCAGGGTGCATATCAATGCACCTGTCATTGCGGTTGTAACAAAATTTATGACTGCTAGCGCCGTGGCAGTAAACGCTCCGGCCAGGAATGAAAAGGAAAACACTTCCCAAGACCCGGCACTTTCAGAAGTGCAAAGCAGCCGGCGCGTAGGAGGGAGCCCGGCAAAAGAATCCCCCGCTCGGCACGTTTCCCGGCCACCGGCCCGGGGCAGCCCTGTATATAAGGAAAGCGCTGGAGCCGCCGCCGGACCCGGCAGCAAGCAGGGCAGCTGGGCACCCACCGCTGGGGCTGCGCCTGAGCCGGGGAATGTCTCGTCTTTGAGGGCACTGGGAGCACTGGGGAGCGCGAAAGGGCCCTGCGAGACACGGAGCAGTGGCCGCCGTGGGGCCTCTTAAACCAGCTACTGACCCCCCCAGGGAGCCACCAGCTCCCCTCGGCTGGGTCCAGGCCTTGGCTGCTCCCCAGCCGTGCTCGGTTTCCGCGGAGCAGGGACTGCTTTCAGCGAGATTTTCTGCGGGCTGTTCTTTATCTGACGTGTGGGGCGGCGGCTCGCCCCAGGTGCCGCCGGCGGCGGGTTCGACCGAGCAGTTCTCCCCGCTCGGCGGCCCGGGACCGGGACCGGGACCGGGACCGGGACCGGGACCGGGACCGGGACCGAGACCGGGACCGGGACGGGGGCCGGGACGGGGACGGGGACGGGGACCGGGGCCGGGGCCGAGGCCGGGGCCGGGGCCAGGGCCAGGGCCGGGGCCGGGCTGCGCTCTCTGCGACGGGCCTGTCGCGATAGGGAAAGTGAGAGATGGATGGAAAAGGAAATTTAGAGAACTCACCAAACTTACGTTTTTTCTTGATTTTTGACTTTAACTGTGTGAGTAGGGTCTTCAGGTTCCTTTGGATAATCCGTGGGCACGGACCTGCAACAGAAGTGATAACTCTCAGCGGAAACTGCTTTGTTTTGGACTTTCTTCCTTAGGACTTTGTTAATAAATGCACATCTCGTCCGCAGCCCCTCACCGTGTCTCTCCGTCCGCGTCAGATCTTTTACCAGACAAAGGGCAGATGTTTCTCTTCATTTATTAGTAGCGCTTTGAGAGAGGCGGGGAGCAAGCAAACGTGCAAAATACCCCGGTTGCGGGTCGGGCAGGGCGGCCTGCGGCAGCCGCTCCGACGGGCCCCGCGCACCGGCCGCGGAACCGCGCCTGCCTCCCCGAGCGCCCAGTCCAGCCCGGACCGGGAAGCGGGGAGGCAGCTCACGGGCGTACGGGAGCACCTTCGCAGGGGAGCTGCGGGCACCTTCGACAGTCACAAGCACCTTTCCCGCCGCCCGCACCCGCGGCCCGCGCAGAGCTCCGCGGAAACGATGCTAGCGCGGGTCTCTCTCCATTTCTCTCTCCATTTGTCCCCCCAGACACCGAATGAGACAGAGAGAAAGATAAGCGAAGAAGCCCCAGCATTGAAAATACGCCGCAAACATTTGCGTCTCGAAATCAGTATTTTGCCTTTGTCTGTGCAATGTGTCGATTCAGGACTTTAAGAACTTAAGAGTGCCAGAAAATCCCCCACAAAGAAGTCCAGGTCATTATAAAGACGGTATCTAGCCACCATAAGCCTTTGAAATGACCTTTGGCTCGTATAGCAATAACTCACCACTTAATGAACAACCAACGGAAGCGCCTCCGATAGCTCACAACACAACAGACCTTACAACTTTCCACCAAGTCTTCTCTCTCCCTAAACAAACTCAGTAGGATGCTACATTCCCCTTCCAAATCACCTTAATTTATGCTGGCAAACTGGAGTTAGGGAAGTGGAGCTTCATGATTACACATGATGCTCGTTCAGGTTCCTGGCCCGGGCCTGTCCCGGTAACGTCTTATATAATGTATTCACGTGGGCGTACGTCAACTTTAAGTGCTTTATTTTTTTAAAGATAATTCATTAGAAATAGCACTTTACACGGTGTATGAAGGCAACCTAAGGTGGGTTGCACCTTAGCCCCTGAGCAGAGAGATCATAATATTGCAAACCGAGTCATTGTTAGTCGCTGTTGATTAACACGGTAAGTTTTCATTTTGTGCCTAATTAATTATCGACTTCTCATCCCTTTCCGAAGCAGCTTCTCAACCTCACAAGTGATAGCCTTCTAGTTCTAGACATGCTTTATTTAGCCAGAGCTTGGCCAAATACCAAGACTTCCACGGCCACAGGAATAAACCCCAAAGTTTGTACTGTGGAGAGAGGAGTCTGGGCACGCTGGGGTTGTGCTCGGCTCCCAGCGCTTGGAGAAGACGTTGCCAGAGCTGAACCCAGGGAAATCTTTAGAATTATTCAGGCGTGGGACCAATATAGGTATTATTGAAATTTTAGGTGAAGTTATAAGTGAGTGCTTCCATCGAGCCAAATGAAATGCTGCTTGCAGTAATTGGATTCAGCTGACTAACTTGGCAGGCCAGCAGCTTGGAGGCATACAGCTAAGAAAAATGTTCAGTGCTTTTAACTTCTGATCGAGCAGAGCAACACGCAACAGAAAATAAAAATAAATAAATAAACACCCTAGCTTTCTCCTTTTCCCCTGGCCTCCCACCCTGTTTCCTTCGGGGCACTCCGACCCCCGCCGAGGACTCGCCCGGGTGACTCGGGGAGGGCAGGGTCCGTTCCAGCCTTACACTCTCCTGGTCGACAGCACAACGCCGGGCTTTACGCAGGGGCTTTACAACAGACACAACCGAGAGTTCAGCCGGGCTCCAGGCAAGCCACCAGTCAGCAGAAACAGGCGTTCCTGGGAGAGCCGGGCTAGTTGCAACAGCCCAAGAGGGAGCTAAGCTGTAAGTGTATGCGGGGAGGTTGTGTGGCCGCTTCCAGACCCCCAGTACGTCCAGAGCGGCACCGGTCCCCCCCCCAGGCATCTTCCCACCGCCTTATTGATCAAACCACACAAATGCAGGGCAAGAAACTTCTCGGTAGATAAATATCAAGCCGTGCTTCAAATAGTATGTGTAACTCGAAGGCATGAGCATACCGGTAATAGCAGTACTAAAACAACTGCGGAAGGAAAACAACAGCCATTAAGGAACACGAATGCACGGCGAGGGAAAAATGTTCGGGAAGACACTTGGCACGAATATTTAAGAGATCCTATGTAGGGGCTACATTACAGATGAGCCTATTTTAAATCGTCCTTTACAAATCAACACGGATACCCCCTGCCCGGCTAACCACGGCAACACATTAACGTGATGCTCAATCTCACTTTGGCAATGGGAGCATCTAGCAAAGTTGTCTCTCCCTCGTTTCTTTGCTTATTTGTAATTCCCTTCCTGAAACCACCGAAAATTGGGGAAAGGATAGGGTTAAACCTATTCCCCTAGCCTTTGGAAAGGAGTTCACTTTTTTTATTTAAAGAACATAGTAAAAAGAAGATACAGCTTAAAACGTTCAAGTAGGTGGAGACCACTCCATACATTTGCAGCCGCTATGGGCAGAGATTGCAAACAAATTCCAGACCGTCTCTGAGTAAAGGAGATAATACAGCCCCTGCGGTTAAACGTCCCATTTTGTCATGCAGTTGCTTACCTGTGTATCAATTTATCATAAACCTGGGTTCCTCACTTTTCAGGATCTGCGCTTGCAGTTCTTATATCCTTCACCCTTTGTCTGCAGACAATACTCTCCTAAACCTGATCTTGCGGTTTTACAAATATTTCCATACACCAGAATTCCCGATAGAACGAAATCAGGCTCAGGCTCAACTACCAATAACAGAGAGCGAGTGGAAATCGGAATTTGTTGGGCTTTTAAAAAAAAAATCAACATACAACCCTTTAGCCATCAGCCTCCTGGAACCAACGACAGCAATTGGCCGGCTCCTGTTTTGTTTTGGTTTTAAATCGTGCGGCCATTGATGAATTTTGGGGGCGAGCAGGAGAAATCCCTTTATAATCAGAAATATAGGCACTGCCTTAAAATACAGGCATATTGGCCCACGTGATCGCAGAGCAGCGCGCCGGGGCCGAGGCTGGCGCGCTCCCCGCGCCCCCGCGCAGCGGGGCTGCCGCGCCGGGCCCCGTGGGGCGGGCGGCCCCCGCGCCCCTGCGCGCCCGCCCGCGCTGCCCAGTCCGCTCCGCACCGCGCCGCTCCGCACCGCGGCCGCGACCCCCGCACTTACGCACCCCGCGGGGCCGGCGGAGCAGGGGAAAAAGGTGAATTCCGCGGGATGATCCCAGAGCGCAGAAATTCCCAGCGGAGACAGAGGAGGTATTTGGAACTGGCTGCGGCCGGGAGCCTGTGCCGGGGGCAGCTCCGCAGCAACGCTGCCCCGGCGGACGGGCGCTGGGGCCCACTGGCGTGCGCGACTTTTTGCTTTCTCCTTCTCCGGACCGGGAAGATGCGGGGCAGCGGAGACTACCCCTGTCTGGAGGCTAAACAAGCGTTGGGAAAAAACCCCTCATGACATTTGTGCCTGTGCGTGTCTGCCCTGAGCCTGCCTCCCTGCTCTGTGTGTATGAAGAGACATGGAGCAAACCCTGTGTATATCTGTCATGTGTGCCCACAAAGCTCCCCAACAATAACAGTTAGGCAAAAGGAAAAAAATACATATATATTAGCTTCTCTGTTTGATTTTTGGTAACATATCTGTAGCTATAAATACACCACACCTAATCTAACATCTGCTATGATTTCATTACCATCCAAAGCATGGGGATGTGACAGTAACGTATTACCTTACAATACTAACTGTAAGTGCATTGTAACATTTATCTAAATTACATTGCTTTTCCTGACTTTGCAAACCAGTTATAAAAAGATTGGAGTCCAGTGATGGAAACATAAGTTCAATGTAAATTATTGTGTACGACTTCGGATTTATAATCCTACATTTCTTCGAAACGATGCACTTAAATCTCGCCTCAAGTAAGAGGTAATGGTTCTTTATATCCTTTTCAGTCAGCCATATATTTTGGTGTCTGGGTAGTTTTGCCGAGCCCCCCGCGCTCGCGTGTCTGTGTGTACATACAGCAACCCCTACAAGCACAGCGTGTTCTGCATACTTGTGTACATGCACACAAAGCCGAACATAATTCTGGCCGCTGTTTAGACATTTTGGATGACGGAGAGGTCTTTAGCTTCCTACACAAAAGTGCGAGGGGGAAAGCTGGACACGAGCAAAGAACACGAAGAGGATTCACAATATGCCGTTTTGGACGGCAGTTCAGAAGCCTCCAGAGAAAGCCTCGCAAGCCCTTCGGCGTCTTTTCAGAGTCTAGTGTTTAAAAAGAAGAGAAAAAAAAAAAAAAAAAACAAGAAAAAAGAAAGAAAGGGAAAAAAGGGGAAAAAAACCCACCAAAAACCCCACCAAAAGAAAAAAAAAAAAAAGGGGGGGGGGCAAATTTAACGTGAAAATGGAGGACGACTGAAAGAAAGGAGCACCTTTGCCACTGCCACCAGAATTAAGATATCGTAAAGGGGACTGAAAAAGTATTAAGGAAATGTTAATCCTTTGGCTGGTGGGACTCCAGCTTTGCGCGAATTTGTCTCCAGTAAAGGATCTAAGACTTCTTCAATCGGAGCATATGTTCATAGAGCAATAAAACAGAAAGATTTACAGTCTCCGCCCGCCCCCCAGCAGCCTCGCACCCTTTCAGGAATTACTTATGATGATTTATAACAACAACTCCGGCAATTGTCAAACTGATAAAATAGCCCGGGCTATATGCGAGAATAAACGCTCTTATGAAAGGGTTGCGATTTATGTTCAGGTCCATTTTACTGCGTGTCTTGCTGGAGTTTGGTTTCTTTCCCGGCCCAATAGTATAATATAAAACTTCATTGATAAAAATGTAGGAGTTCTCGTGAAGTAGCAAATCTGTTCCTTAGTCACTACCAAAGCACATAAACATTTGTCATCTTTGAATAATTGAATTAATGTGTTATTGTTTGAATGTATAATTCATAACATAGGAAACTTTGTCTCTGTCCTGCCACCGAAACGGAAGCAATAAAAAGCTACAATCCAGGGTTTTTTAGAAATTACTCCAGCAAGGGATAATAAAGAATATCCTGTTTGCAGAAGGTATTTCCAGCTGACTGGGATTTCACAGAAAAATCTCAGACTCGTCCGCATTCTATGGAGTTTATAGAGAGTGGCTTTGTACAAAACCACAAATGCTATTTTTCTCTAGTCCGGGCTATTGATCAGGGACTTGCAAGCCGGCATGCCCGCCTCGGGGGCTGGATGCGGCCGGACTCCCCCACAGCCCCGCGCCGGGCGGCGAGGCTCGGGCGGCCGGGGCAGGGGCGGCCAGGGCGGCCGGGGCAGCGGGGCCGGAGCCGGCCTTTGTGCGGGCGGCGGGGGAAAGGCGCGCCTGGCGCTGGCTCCGGCCCCGCTGTCAAACACGCACGGTAAAATTTACGACCCCACTTGCGGAGGAGCTGAGGGCCTTTCCCCGCCGCTGGGACCGGGCAGCGGCTGCCCTGACAGTCGCATTGTTTCCTCCGCTCCGCTCCGCGCCTCCCCGCGCAGGCAGCCGCGGCCGGAGCCCCCACTCCGGGTGGCGCTCTGGCTCAGCCTCCCTGCTCCGCGGCGCTCCGCGGCGCTCCGCGCTCGTCCTCTTCCCCCCGCTCCCTGGGAAGCAAAGGTCATCGCTTGCGCCCGGTCCGGTTCCCGGCCGCTGCCGCGCTGGAAATCAGGAAGCAGCGTGCCCTATTTGTCAAGTGTTTGACAGCTGAGTTCATTAAGGCTTAAATAAGGAGGAATAAAAGTAAAAAATATTTACGTACCGGGCGTCTCTTTTTCAGCAGCTACCAAAGAGCTAGGTGTGCAGGGAGAGGGACTGCACCCTTTGTATATTATATTCTTGGGATCTCTTCAGTTTTCAAGTCTGATAGAGTCCTTTGCTTGGCAGATTAATGACGACTCCGTGTTTCTTAAGGGACGTGCTGAATTAATTATTTCGCAAATCACGTGGTCAGGACTTGTAGAAATCTATTCTTATCATCTTCCTTGCACTTTGAAATTCTGCCTGTTATGACTGTTCCTAGCAAGATTATTTTGGTCTCTAGGCTTGGGGGGAAGGAGAAAAAAAAAAAAAAAAAGGAAAAAAAGAATCAGGGGAAAGGGCTAACAAACATGGCCGTTGGAAGCGGTGTGGCTCTGCACCGAGAGGTCCCTATTTACTGTACTGTACAGTGAGTGGGGTTTGCTATTGACTCTGCCTTTCCTCTTCATTCTTACCTTAACGACTAGTGGTGATATAATATACAGAACTGTATTGATGTATCGGGAGTAACAGGAGGAGCCATTAAACGGCAGAGAGAGGAAGTATAATCACAAGATATGCCTCGATATTTAAACTTAGAGACTGTGTGCTTAGAAAGGCAAGCTCACCCTCCCCTCGGCGCACTTGGGCAGTAAGGGCACATGCTTTCTGCTGTGCACCCTGCTCCTTGCCCGGGCTGAGCCAGAGACTGTATTTTTGGACTCGTGCCTTGACCACGCTCCAGGAGAGGACAAGCCCTCACTGACAAGTACTTATGACAAAAATAGTGCAATCGACTTTTCCTGGCTAGTTGTATGTGTTGTTGTCTGAGGTGCTTACGCAGGGAAGGAAAAAAAATATGTTTGCCGTAGGTGCATGGGAAAGTTTAGTCTCCAAGTGGTGTTTTCTTGTGATCTTTCTTTTTGTATCCGCTGTCAAAATGAGGGTTACTGCTCAGGAAAAGCTACTCTCTGCATGCCAATTTCAAATTTCCATTTCTTTATTTAATTGACTCTTTCCAGGACTCACCTAAAAGACACACATCTGTGTGGGCATCGACGTGACTTCAGGTGTGGCTCCTTGCCTCCTACCACACATGCAGAAATCCGGGAGTCATTCTACGAGGGCTTGTTAAATGCAAAGCAGCAGCAAATGGATGACAGGCACTTTTAACTGCAGCCTAAAAGTAAATATAGACTCCAGCTTGGCCTAGAGTCACACCATTATAGCTGAGGCAAACAGCAAACCTGTTCAAAGGGACATTTGGAAGGATGCTATGCAGAGTCACTCATCTTTTAACACTGTAATGATGGGAGGGACCAGCATTTTCACAGAAGAGAGACCCACCTTATAAGGACTGCGTGTTCAAGGTACAAACCAGAATCTATTTGGTTACACCTTTTATTATTTCAAAAGTATGTGGAGGGCTTACATCAAAACTACAGGCGACAGTTAGTGTAAATAACGCTTTAATCAATGGCAGCAAAACATCAGCAAAGTCTATAAAAAGCATCACACTTTAACAGAGATGAGAGTAGTGCTGGACAATGCGACCGGTTAACAAAGGCTCCAATGCACAACGTTCACCCGTGATAAACAAAAATAATAGCTTCCCTTCACACACAAAATAACTCTGGAGGAGGGTTAAAACCATTAAAAAATAAACCTCAGGTTCATTTTGCACGGGAGATAATGACCAGTGGGTGCTCCTGGTCAATATTACAGACATTCCTGACCATTCAGAGCATTGGCAGCTGGAAACTATTTCTTTTTGGTACTCTCTGCCTCCACTTCACATATTCTCCGATCTTACAGTGCAATTACACCTATGTAAACCTGTAGTGCTCCAGCCTCGCTCAAAGGGGACTTGCAAACAGGGTTGTAAGAGCTGTGCCTGCTGAAGCCAACACTCGTCCTGGAGTTATTAACATTTCAAAAGACAATGAGACAAATTCTGCTCGCAGCTACATCCCTGTTTGACTTCAGTGGGCGGGGGAAGGAAATCTGGGAGCAGAAGTTGGTCCTTTAACTTCGGGAGCCATCTCGGTTGATTAGAAGCACAAAGCAAGGATTTGCTTATCCAAGGCCATTATTTTCCAGAATTGTGCCACAGATGCCAAAGTTGGTAGGTCTCTCTCGAATAACACTTTTGCCCTGCTCTCAGCCAACTTATCAGACTTTAAGAAAACAGCAGGGGTCCGGGAGGAGGATTTTCAAGAAGAGAACCTCTCAGCTAGGGAGGTTTTACTTCCCCACACCCTTTTTTCTTCTTTATTTCAATAGATGTGTATGAAGAGCGAAAGGATGATTTTGAGCAGCTCCGGAGAGGAAAGGCCACTACTGCAGGAACCTGGTGTAACAAAACTTGAAAACTTGTCTCAGGAATTCCCTCCTCAAGCGCTGCTGCTAGCTGCTCTCCATGCTAGAGAAAGGGAAGGGTAGTTTGGGTCCAAAAGGTTAAGGGTTTAGAGGTCACTCTTCCCGGCTGAAATACAACTAATCGAATAGAAAATTTGTCCTCTGGGTGAACCTGTTCCTGCAATTTAGCCGAACTTCAGTAAAATACCTTTTCAGCTTCTCAACGTGAAGGCGTCAGAAAAAAGACGTCTTTACTATGTATGAACTCGGTGCTTTTTGTCATAGAAACAATGATGCGAATAATGCGGGAATATCCATCTTTAATATCACGACGTGGAGATATTCAAGTATTGCCATGTGCAAGTCTGAGAACTGGCCTAACCCTAAGGAAGAACAAAGAGTTTTCTCCAGGCTCTAAAACAAAAGATCAAGTCTTAAAGACACTTTGCGGACTTCAAGGGATGAGAAAAGGGCAGAAATTAACTGCTGGCCACAGTTAACGTTGCCGAATACACTCTTGTTGAAAAGCTCGCCTTTTATTTTCGAATTAATTCAAGCCCATTTTGGCCAGTGTTTTCCCGAGCGAGCCCAGAAAGCCGGGAGTTCTCAGTGGGAAGCATCCAGCCTGGAGAAGGGCACGTTAACTAACCCCTGCTCTTTCCACCTCCCTTCAGTGTTTGCTAGGAGTTTCCTTCTTTGCCACTTTTCTCTTTAATAAAGGGATCACCTCGTTACAATTTCGACTATGTGGTTCCTCTCCTAGGCTACCCTGAGGGTACAGGAGATAAGGGCTGAGCTTTAAAATCGCCTGAGCAGAGGTGTAAGTGGCTCAGGGAGCTGATTTGGTTTGGCTTCGTAGTTACAGCGCACTAAAAACTTTGGCAACCAGGAGTCAGGGACAAATTCGTGGGTATTAGAACAGCTCTGTTCCCATCCAAGCCTTTCCTCTTTCCTAAAAGCAACTTGCTGAGATTTCCAACCACTGCAGTCATGTGTCATGGTTTGCTTAAAAATAATCCCTGTTCTCAAAAAAAAAAAAAAAACCAAACAAAACAAAACCCAAAAAAATCCCGAAAAACAATAAAAAAAGCTTCCACCACCACCAACAGAAACAAAACAAAACCAAACCAAAAAACCCACCCAGCCTAAAAAATCCACCCTAACCTAAAAACTAAACAAACCAAACCCACCAAAACCCAACAGACCAAAATAAACCCAAAACAAAACAAAGCAGCACCCCACATAGATTATCTCTCTCTAACAGAAAAGAAATTTAAAATCTGATTGAAAGAATGTATTCAGCTTCCAGCTTTGAATAGCTCAGTTCATATCACAAATTGCATTAATTTCTCAGTCTGGGTTGCTGAGGGTTTTTTGTAGGGTTGTTTTCTGTGGTCTACCCTCTTTTTTTTTTCTTTCTTTCCTTTTTGAAATGAGGTATCGATGGTTTAAAGCACAGCGCTGAGCAGAGCAGACTTTGGAAACAAATTTCAAGCCTGTTAGCTCTGGATGGCACACGGTAAGGAGCAGGGACGCTTTTCCTATTCACAAAGAAGGAAATTTTAAAAAAAAAAAAGGGGGGGGGGAGACAAGAAAGTTGTGTACGTTCAAGACAAGTAAACATTACATACGTGAGACTGGGAAGGAAAAATACTGTATTTCAGCTCCCCTTCCTCGTTTTTGGCTTGACTATTTTTCTTTTTGTTTTCATTCTTTTATGTAACAAATAAATAAATACACAAACACTATCAGAACATAAAATAACCCGTTTTCACTTAATTTCTACGCACACCTTCTGAGACGTTATGGAAATGAGCAAGTATTTTCATTACACCGAGAAAGGCAAAGCAGCACAAAGAAAAGTTCACAATTATTAGTCTTTATGTTCAAATAAAAGACTATGCTATGAATTTCCTGTCCTCAACTTGCCCAAGATGCATCCTCCCGAAATTGTATGGGATAAAAAGACAATTAAAAGTACAAATCCCAGAATAAAGCATCCAATCTTCGCTTTCGAATTCAAAACTGAAAGACAGGACAGTTTCATTTTCAATGATTTATTATTTTTTAAGGACAGAAGATCTCATTTAATATTTTCCCAATTCCCACTGCCTGCATGATGGTTGGTTTGTTTGTTTGTTTGTTTCTCCCTCTCTCTTTCTTTCCCCCTTTTTCTTTTTTTTTTTTTTCTTTTTTAGGTTGTGCTAGCAGAGGAAAATAAAATAAAGTCCAAAGTAGCGTCATTTCGTCTCCTTTGTACAACAGTACCTTAAAGAAAGATGACAGTTTCTCGTGTCCTTAGCTGCTACATGCAGGTTCTGCTTGGGCAGTGTCTGTTATGTACAGTACTGGTCAGAAGCGAAGGATGAAATGGAAAATTTCACCTCTTCTACAAAGTTGTCAAGTCAGTCTGATGGTCCTTGGAACCAGTTTGTAAATGGGGGTTTGAACCAGAGGAAGATGACCTGCCCTTCGTGTTGGGCAGTTTGTGATCTTTTTTCCACTTCATTCTTCTGTTCTGAAACCAGATCTTGATCTGGCGCTCAGAGAGACACAAAGTGTGGGCTATCTCGATACGGCGGCGCCTGGTCAGGTACCTGTTAAAATGAAATTCTTTTTCCAGTTCTAGGACTTGCTGTCTGGTGTAAGCTGTGCGGGAGCGCTTAGGTTCCCCTCCG
Organism: Acanthiza pusilla; assembly: GCA_036630365.1. NCBI lineage: Eukaryota > Metazoa > Chordata > Aves > Passeriformes > Acanthizidae > Acanthiza > Acanthiza pusilla. The sequence goes on from JAXCHO010000019.1 coordinate 14,544,656, forward strand.
TTGTAATTGGGATTCACTGGGAAAAAAATAACGGAGAACTTTTACAAAGCTAATCTTGACTTGCCGGTCCGACTTTACAAAAGAAAACCTTACGAGCTGCGAGCATGTGGCCGAGCTGGATTCGTCCCAGTTGCTTACAATGGCCGGGCTGCTTTCCCCCTCGTTTGAGGCAGGCACTACGGGCACACGCAGCTAGGTAGGCTGGGAGCCTCTAGAAGGCTCCTAAAATGGAGTTTTAGCCTGCACGGCAAAGCCCCGCATGGCCAACGGCCTATTTCCTCAGCAATAAAAATTTATGGCGAGTGTAATTGGCCACCTCGGTTTAAAAAGCTCGTCCACGAGCCTGGCGGGGGCTCGGGAGAGCGCCGCTGAGGACGATCGGAAGCAGGGTAGAAGAGCAAAGTAAGAAGAGGATCCTTACCCGAGTTAACATGGACTTTCTTCATCCAGGGATAAACTACTGCTGGCTGTTTAACTGCGGAGCCGTTTGGGGGTTTGAGGGCCGGCTGCTGGCTGCAGGCTCGCGAGTTGGACATTGGAGGCGGTGGACAATGCTCTGCTGGGCCGGGGAAGTGGCTCGCCGGGCCGGATTGCTCCTGTCCGTGACCCCGCGGCTGCCCGGCAGAGCCCTGGGCATTGCTACAGCTAAAGGGCTGCTCGCTGTAGTTTGACCGTGGGTAGAGTCCCTGGTGCTGGAAATCAGAGCCCTGCGAGGCACTGTAGTACTCGGCCCCCTGCTCGCCTAAGTAGCTATTCTGCAAATATTCCTCACAAGGAGGAAATTTGGGATCCACATACTTAGAGTTCACCATATACGAACTCATGGCCATTAATTTCTGAAGGTAGAAAATACTAATTTTTCTCGTGTTGTCTTTTTTTCCCCTGCCATAGAGCCCTCCTACTTGCTGTCAACTGAATAAAGTTAGGCGGGCATGTGACCGGCCCGGCCAATGGGGAGCCGGGCGCCCACCGCCGCATTTCCCCGCATTTCCAGCGATTCCACTCAATAACATCCCTCTAACCGAGTGACCCCCCTCTCCGGCGGGCCGCACCCGCAAACCAGGTACCGGAGGTGTAGGGGTACCCCGGGGCGGCGGCCGCTGCCCTGCCCACAGCCTTTTGTCTGAGCCAGCTTCCCCCAGCCCCGGGGGATGCTGCCCTGCCGTCTGATCTAGTAGCCAGGATCTCCACCGGGGCTTGGTGCCTCGCTTTAAATAAAATAAGAAAAAGAATCGAAAGGAATATACAGAGCGATGAGCTGAAGCGGGGTTAAAAGGGAAGAAACTGATAAGCAGGCGAGGAAAAGAAAAGCCATCAAAGAAGAGGGTAATATGATGTACAATAGATCTGTCCTGTCTTTGTCTCGCAGAGGTCATCCAAAAGTTACCAGAATTTAGTTCTGCTGAATAAAATTAGGCAATCAGTAACTTCTCATTCACTTCCAAGCCTCAACATATACATGTGCGTACATATGCACACACAGACGCAAACGCCAATGTATATTTATAAATCTATACATGTATGTATGTAAAATCGTACAGATGGCAAGAAACAGTTCACTTTTAACCACTAAAGTTCAATCAAATGAACTGGAGACGTCATTTAATTAGGTTAAAAATATCACGGGTTTAATGAGATAAATTCGGTCTTCATTCATCAATATCATTCCTGGAGCACAAGTAAATACATTCCAGTGAGGCGAATGCTGCTTTTGCTGCTGTCGTAAATATTTTGATGCGATCTGGACCCTTGACAGGGAAATTTTGCTAAGGTCTGGCATATCTAGCTAATTCATGAGTGTCTTAAAAAAGACTCATTCACTGATTGATAGATAATTTTTTTGCCCCAGAAAATTTGTAACTTCTGGTGAGTTTAACTGTTTAAATTCACAGATCGTCAGGGAGAGTTAGGACTGAACGACAACTGAAGTTTTAAGAAACGTCCTAAAACCCAGCAAATAGGAGCGAGGCAGCAAAACTTTTATAATTTCTGAGTGTTCAGCACGCACATGCCTCTTGATTCCGCCAGTATTTTAACTTCTAACCATTTGCAGAAAGGTGAAGTTTTTGCATCGACCATATATTCCCCTAGAATCGAATCTGTGACTATATGAATATCACACAAATTCGGTTCTACAGGGTATATATAGACAACGTAATAACATTCTGTTTTCATCTACAATATAGCAGGTCTTTGCAATTCTCTTAGTCTCTTACTGTCTTCTGAGGAATGCAAACTATTCTGCTGGGACTCAGCTCTGAAATACGGATTTGCAGGAAGGTGGGATTTCAGAAAAGATTCACGCTTGTTATTATTGCTGCAATAGAGCTATACGATTCTCCACCAAATCATAGCGACGAATTTCGCCTACCAAATTCTCAGAAAGACCTGCCGCTCTCTTTAAAATCTCTGCCATTTACGTCCTCGCTATGGAAAATGGACGTGGTTGGTCAAATTGCGCTATTTAGAATAATAATGGTTAAAGTAATTTAGGAAGGAGTCTTTAACTATTTAGGCTAACACGAATCTGAAGAGATTCTCCATAATTAGAAATCCCCCCAAAATAAAAAAGGATTAAAAAAAATCGAAACAGAAGTAAAACAGCCGACAACAGAAACAGCGGTTGGTGGAAAAGATGAGATTAAAAGCTGGAGTTAGTTGCTCTCGGGAAAAAGAGAGTTTCCAAATTTACCTTCATCCTATTATGCTGGTCTAGCTATTATCCCCGCGATCTGCCTGCGAGCCTCAGCCTCGCACCCTCCCAGGTTTCCCCCGCCGTAGCGTTTATGGTGAAGGGCAGGGCGAGAGGTCAGCCGAAATCATTTACAAACATATCACAAAGTTTCATTATTTTTACTTTGTCGACAGCGGCACACAGGAGTACAAAAGTTCATGAATTGTGTCTGACCCAGCTCCTCACTGCTGTCCTGCGGTCAACCTCTTCTCCTTCCACTATTTAAAACAGGCACCATAAGGACAAATAATGGTGCGGGTGTGATACATCCAACCACTCCGGAGGGCAGATTTGGGGGTGTTGTGCTTATCCGAGCGATGTGTACCGGGTTGTTTGGCCGGCTCCAACTCCCAGCTGCCTGATTTGGGAGATGCTATTTTTAAACGTCTGCTTTCTTACCACTGCGGTGATGCCTTCTTCACAGCAAGTGCAACTCGAAACGACTTTATGTCCTTAATCTCCCCCCGGATTCTTCAAATCTCCACCCAGCTATTTTCAGCATCTCGCCCCGCTTTTCCATCCTTTCTCTGAGGAGAGGGGGGATATCCCCCCGCCCTCGCGGGGGTTATTAACCACCCGGCTGAACTGGCAGGGTAACTCCCCTCCGCCCCCCAAAGAGAGCTATCGTTTGGGGCAGCCCCCAGCAGCGGAGAAGCCCGCCGAGGGCTGCCCAGGGAGCAGCGATGGAGCTGGGGAAGCAGCAGCTCCCCGTTCTGCTTAATACTACACATTTTCATATTTGTTAGACGCTGTGACCTGCGTTTCACCTTATTGCACGACTTGCTCAGACAGGTCAAAGCCAAAGAGTTATTGATGAACAAAAGCGTTATATATTCACCTCCTGTTCAACTGCCCATACAAAATACTTTTGATCTATCAGGCTTTTTGTATTCTGGTTCATAATCAGTATGCTAAATGTACGTTGGCAGAAAACAAGTAATCCATACATTTAGGGCCGGCCCTGGAATAAAATGCCAAGGGCGTCTACGTAACGCAGGACCGAGCTATGGGGGGAGGAAAGTTACCTATGGAACACAATTGAAACTGCAACGCTAGAGGCGATTCTTTAGTTCGTATTTGTAGGGCTCGAAAACCAATATTGCAACGTAAGACAAAAAGACAAGGAGAAGCTTGGCACATATAGTGAAATAGATTATTTATCAGGAAACAGGGAAACGCAAATACACGCGCAAACACTGCTCTACATGCTCCCGGTCACAGCGGGGCTGGCAGACGCGGGAAGGGCAGTGTTCAACCTAAAGAACCTCCAAATATCGCAGGATTTCTTTCCCTCTTTGAGAGACAAGCCAGTTTCAGCCTGGAGCACAAGGACTAAAGCTCTTAGATCCTCACTGGAGCCAGAAAGGTTCGGCAGCATTTCCTGGTACAAACTGATCTTCTGCCCTCCCCTCGTTCCCCCCTAGCGCAGCTCAGGCAGGACCATCTGGGATGCGAAAACCCTACAGTAAAAGATTGCCCTCCTAAGCTCTGATAGCCATTCCATTCCGTGCCTTCACAGCATTTAAATCCATGCTAGAGTCTCCCTTGCCCCAAGACATCTAGCACCGGCAGATCAGCTCTACCGCCCGCAGAATCCTGCTGCAGATGCCCCAGCTGGCCAGCTTCTGCCACCCTTTTCACCCAGCCGCCAGTCTGTGCCAAACGAGGGGAACATCAGAAAGCAGGCACAGTTCTGCTTGGGATTCCGTCTGGAGAAAAGTGTGGGAGTAGCCAAGGTTATGAGGTGCTGGGACGTGTGGATTCACAACGTGATCCGTGTGGATTCTGCACGGGGAGGCGCTGTACAGTCCCACCGAGTTAAAATGGAAACGCTGCTAATTGCTTTGGAGTGTTTAAGAGCAGGACGACACCTGTACAGCCCTGTAATAAACCCACAGGAGACTGCACCTCTGTTTTTAATGCTAGCCAGGATTATGACATGGTACCACAAACGGACTCCACAAGAGCCTCCACGTATTGACAATAGTACGTCTTTTTTTCTTGTGGAGGAGGCAGCAATATTCATCATGGACCATAATTTTTTTTTTTTCTCCGTCTGAGGAGAAGAACCAGGTTTTTCAATCAACGGAAACTCTGCAAGAAATAAAAGGTTACTTACTGTGGATGTTCTTCCATGCTGCTGAACCTGTTGCAATAAAAACGTTTGTTACTGTTGTATTCCACATACGGGTGATATTTCTGGAGAACAGTTACAAACCACGTTTGATAGATGAAGGCAGAGAGGAGCTGGTGGTAAATCCTGCAAGCGGCGGAGTGATGGGATGGAAGCCCCTTCCAAATGAGGACCACGTTGCATTCAGGCAGTTTTTTATGAACACATGCTTTCTCTGTGTCTGGGGTGTGATCTTTCACTTTCAATATTCGTAGTCTAAATTTTATACCGGATAATTTCTAAAGAGATGAAGAACCAGACCTCCCTCTTTCACTGATAGAAAAGAAGAATAACAAAGGCCTTTTTTTTTTTTTCTGTTGTTCTGTGGCAATCCGGTCACAAATGAAACATTCAGATCACCTTTGCTAAGCCATCACCCACAAAATACGCCATGAAGCATTATATCCGTGCTAAGCACAGAAAGACTATTACATTAGAATAAATATCTGATTACTCTAAGATAGATCCCTTTTAAGATCAACTAATTAACCTAGCAGTAACCACGAGACATGCGTCTTTGTTTGCAAAATAGAACGATAGATTTTACTTGAACTTTCCTTCAAATATTTTATTAAATATATTCAAAGATCACATAAGGGAAACAAATCCACACACTTAGTCTAATGCTCCTGAAACGTGTCGTATATTTAGAAGTAAATAGTATTGGTGGGGTTCTTTTCTAGAGGTGATTTTTCACCTCCTCTATTGCCTTCCTATGATATCTTGGAGAGTTATTTTATTAAACACCGAGCAATTGCCTCTGTATCAATAGTTGACTGCATAAAGCTTCCCAAGATCTGTTTTGTTAATCTCCCTTCTTTTTTTTTTTTTTTTTTTTTTTCTTTTTAAGTTCTGTCCACTCTAGATAACATTTGGACCCTTCGAGGAGAGTGGATTAATATCAGCATTTTGGCACTAAGCACTCCCTTACTGAGCCTTTCCTTTTTATCTTCCTTTTTTTATTAAAAGAAAAAAATTGTTTGTTTTATTTTTAAAAAAAATGTAATCTGCAAATAAGAAATCCTATTAAATTCCGAAATCTCAGAGAAAGACCAGCCGGCTCATCCCGTCGCAGCCGCAGCCACCTGAGCTGTACCTGCCCATTTCCCCGGCAGAGCTGTTCCGTGCTGCCGGGAGGAGCAGCGCTGCCACCCCACTCCCACGAAGTTGCTTGGGTGGCAGGGAGCCCGAGCGCGGCGGCGGCGCTGGGGAGGCTGATGGCGAACTTACTGTGCGCTCCCCCCGCGGCCTGGGGGACCCGGGAGCAGAGGTGCCTGCACGGTCGCATTCCGCCGACGGTTCCCTGCTAACACTTTCCCGATTACTGCTTCCAGGAACGAAAGCATCTGCACTTGTATGCTCTTAAACTAATTTATGGTGGGAATTATATTTTGGCTTGTCAACTCTCAAGCCATAAAACAAAGTTTATTGGAATCACGTGCTTCTAAATAGCCACTCAGGACTTATCTCTGTGGAACCATAAATAACCTTCAGCTTTAAACTTTTATTCGCTAAATAAAGGTTCTCTGAATCTGTCCTATAAAACGGGACCGGGTCGAAATAGCGGGGACGGGTGGAAGTTCAGCTGCATGGCGCTAGCCGGCCTTTTTGAGGAGCGTGTTTCAGGGAAAGTTGCAAAGGGGACTTAGCACTCCCAAAGTGCTCTTGAGAAAGGAGCCGGGGGGTTTTGCTGTGGGTACCCGGTCAAACCTTTCTTTTTGGCTCTTAGGGTACAGGGAAGCCCATCGTCAGGAGGAAACAAAAACAAAACAACAAACAAACAAACAAACAAAAAACCCACAAAAAACGCCACCAAAACAAAAACCAAACCAACTGAAAGATGGAACCTTTTCTGCCTTCCCTGGATGTTTATGGCATTTTGGTGAGGCTCCCCTGCAAAATGGTTTTGAGTCATTAATCTCAAAACTTGGGAGAGCTGTGCCAGGGGCTGCAGGTTCGCTGGGCACCCGATGGATCTTTGTAAGTGACCAAACTGCTGCAAACACTGAGGGCACAGGGTTTTGGAAAGGGAGAAAGTGTGAAGCCTGCCACAATGAGATCTTTGAGGACTGGAAGTTTAAGGACGGTTATAAAGCAATAAAAGAGCCCTGGTGTGAAGGGAGCAGGGTGTGAGTTAGCAAATGAGAATTTCAAGGAGCCCGAGCACAGGAAGTCAAATGTCCCTGGTAGTCACACAGCATGAAGAAACCCGGGCATCATCTCCCAATCTATCATGCCTAAGATGAGGACGTCGGAGCGGCCAGCAGCTCCTGGTGCATCCCAGGAAGGGTTTGTACCTTCGCCAGAGGGCGGGAAGCTGGGTCAGCCTCGCCGGGGACCGGCAGTGTGCAGAGGGGACCCGACCACTCGCCCTGCCCGCGGGTGAGAGTGCGCCTCCGCCCGGGGGCTCAGCTCTGAAAAACGAGCCAAATGCAATTCCTTGCTGGGTGGTGGCACCAACTGGGTGGTGCCTGTTTAACACCAGAGTCTGCTCTTACTCGGCCGTTTCATAACGAGTCTGGCTACACAGGAATGAAGTCACCCAAAAGGGGCAGCTGGGCTCTGGCTATATTCTTTAGATGGCTCCAATCACAGATGAGCAATTCATTTTTCTTCAGACAACAAAAGGCATCCCGAGGTCCTTCCCTGCTCCTTCTTTATGATCCAGAGTGACTTCGCATTCCACTATTTTTCTTGCTCTTTGTCAAGGCTTTAATCATATGGCATCACCTTCGTGCTTTTTAACGGCCTAAGCTGTGGAATAGCTCTTTCCCCCTGCCAGGACAGCTGGCAGGGACAGTGCATAAGGTCACATTTCAGACACAGTGCACAGTCTGAGAAACTATCAGGCCCAAGGAGCCCCAGAGACACGAGTGGGCTGACTTGCATGGGGCTGACTTCAGAGTCTCTTTCAGGTGGAGCATGGCCCATGTTCCCTGTCCTGGACAGGCAGGGGGAAAAGCTCCCTGGGGCTCCCCGAGCCTTGCTCAGGTACCTGGGCATGGCCAGAGTGGGCCCTGGGTCACGTTTTGTTGTAGCCTCTAGCTACCCTTCTCCCCAAACACATCACCCTCACTAGCATCTGGAAGAAGGGCTTCAGTGGCAGGAAGTTGTGGGAAGCCAAAGTGACTTGCCATCCCTGGGAAGGTACAAGAAAAGGCTACATATTGAGATGTGAGGGGTAGAGTGCAATAAGGAAGTGCAATAAAATGTGGGGAAAATAGTTTGGGACAAGAACAACAATGCCGAGTCAAGGATGTTTGCCCCAGGCCTGGCACTGAGTGGTGGGTATGGCAAAGGTCCGGTCCTGGGCAGCAGGGCCCATGGATGGGCTTCAGGCCCTGTGCCAGTATGGGGAGCGTCACATCCCTCCCTAAGTGTCTGCAATCACTTCGGCTCTCTTTGCCTGTCTCGTGGGCAAGACTAGCCCATAGTTTGGAGATGAGAGCCTGCCAGGAGGAGAGGAGCCATGGCGAGGCAGGTGGCGTGGCAGTCAGCCTGCCAAAGGGTTAGCCCCTGGCAAATGCGGTGGCCCAGGCTGGGCATGTGCTTCAGGCACACGTGTCTGGGAGACTGGGGCCCTGACAGGTGAGGCTATGGGATAGAGAGAAATTGATGATTGAGATAGAACTCCCTCTCATTTAGGGACAAGATGAATGTTTCAGTAACTGAGTAATTCTAGCCATGAGATTTTTGAAGAGGGAATTAGAACGATTTTCACATTTCCTATTCTAAAATGCAGATGTGAAAGTTGACTTTGAAGCTCTGGCCAGTTCATTCACTAGGCTTTTATGCAAGTTTTCTTATTTGGGGCTGATGATGTGGAGACAGATAAGAGGTGTAATGAAATAACACAGTAACAATCGCTTTCCCTCTGGTAATTGTGATAAAAAGGTTGGGGGAATTGAATCACATGTGTATGCCACCATCGCTCTCGATGCTACTTGACAGACATGACGATCGGCATCCTACCCCGAGGACCACACTGCCAGAAAATTATAGGCTCCATCTCTGACTTTGAAGACCTATTAAGTACCTTGATAGCGTCCAACGCATTTTGCCCCTCTGCTTTTATCATAACCCCGACTTTTCAACAGTCACCTCGTCGCCCATGCCCTCGCCGAGCAGGATGTGGGCATGCAAAGGCCTCTGCCTGCAGCACCCCACACCCGCAGGCAGATCCGGTGGCAGCAGAGGCCCGGAGCGGGCAGGGCGGCGTCGAGCCGCGCCTCAACATCAAACAGGGGCAGCGGCGGCGACACCTCAGGTCCGCGGGGGAAGAGGGCGAGGAGTGCGGGGCAGGGAGGGGAGGCCGGGGGCTGTGGGAGCGTCTCGCCGGGGTAGGCACGGCCCGTGAGGGTGGGTGCCGCCAGGGTCGTGTCCGGGCACGGCTGGGGAAGGTGAAGCCTGCAGGCAGCAGGTGAGGCGGAGGCAGGGAACTCTGCCGGGCCCCGGCTTGCAGGAGGCAAGGGAGGATGTGCGGGGGCCGGGGGCTGTGCCCGCGGGAAGGGAGCCGGCGGGAAGGAGGGTGCTCTGGCACCCGCATCAAAGGGGACAGGGAGGGAAGAGGCGGGTGCCCGACATCAAAGGGCGGGCTGGTGACCGGGAGGGCAGCGGGGCACACGAGGGGAGCCCCGCGGGACTCCGGGTTAGGCAGGGAGAGTGCGAGGGCGCGCACCGGGGCGCGCCAGGGTCTGCGGGCCCGGGTCAGACGGGACACAGCGGCGCTGGAGGGAGTGGGACAACTGGGTCGCAGTTGGAGACGCCCGAGGAGGGCGGTGGAGCCCCGCCCATGCCCCCCGCCCGCCGGTGGGCCTCTCCCGTGAGGAGGCGGGCGGCAGGGAACGGGCCCCGAAGCTGGCGGCGGGGCGGTGGGCCCCTCGCCCCTCCGAGGGGAGAGTGGCCAGGCTTGTCCTACAGCGCCTTCTCCTGGAAGAGGCCGTGGAGACATAAGGGCTGGTGGCGGCGGCCGGGGCCTGTCGCGCCCCCGGCGGTCGCTCCGCGGCCCGGCCCGGCGGCCCTGAGGGGGGAGCCGCGAGCAGGTGACCACGTCCTGCTCCGTCGGGGCGTGCGCCCACACGCGGACACGGGCGGCGGAGCCGGGCCACGACGGCGGGGCCGGCCGGGCGGCAGAGGTGACCCCCAGCGCCCTGCACTCTCGCAGGCTCCGGCTCGTATGGCTCCCGGCGTGGGGCACCGGGTAGGCATTGCGGGCTGCCGCCCCTTCTCGCCGCCCCCTCCCCCGCGGGCGATGGGAGGCGAGTGCTGGGTTTGGGCAGAGCCTGCTGCCGCTGAATGCACTTTTATTGCCTCTTGTCTCTCGCAGAGACCCTTCCTCCGCGCCCCGCCCGGCCTCCGCGACCTGCTGCAATGTTTATTGTGCCTCATCTTTTCCTTTCGCTTCCTGTTTTTTCCTCTCCCGCTCCAGCAGCATTGAGTGCCGCACTGCAGTAGAGCAGTAAATACCTTTAACAGCTGCCTGCCAACCGAGGGGTGAAATACCGTCTTTGTTCCGATTTTTTTTTCTGTCCCAAGCACTCATAAAACACCCTGTGGGAATGATATTTGTTTGGGGAACGAGAAAATGAATCGACGGGATTTTCAGTTCTTAAGAGCACAAAACCCACGTGTATATCTTTGCCTAGTATTAACGGGTTTCCCGGGTCCGCAGTTCACATCGCCTCCTTGCACCAAAACCCTGCCAGACTCGGGGGAGAGGGAACCCTTCTCTTCCAGGCAACCTGCAGCAGCCAAGCGGGAGCCCAGCCTGACTTCCCAAGTGGCAGCCTGTGCCAGCGGTACCCCGGCACTGCCACTTCCTGCCAGCTGCTTTGTGATGGTGTTTTTATACTGCCTGTGCGTCAGTAAAGGGTGGACTGGGAGTCGACTGTTTCCTTTCAACACAAACAAAAAAAAAACCAAACAAAAAAAACAAAAAAAACCCCAGATGAATAATAAATGCTGTCGAACACATGGGGAAATGAACCAAGAGAAATGTGACTGTGAATCCTGTATTCCAAAAATTTAAGCACACCAACACAGCTATACTCATACCACGTTATCTAGGTTGAGAAATAGATTAAAAAATACCGTCCTCATATGTGCCATGTATATGTAAACAAGTACATAAATATATATATATATGTGCCGTATATATAAATGCGTATTTATTTGCTATGAATACTTACAATTACATAGGTATGTTTAAGGGCATAAACAGACTTATGTGTACTTGAATGTTAACTAAAAATAAATAAATAAATAAATAAATAAATACACCCAATAAGAAAAAGAATCAGAGCCAAAGCAAGGAAGGAAGGAAGCCATTTAGAAGAGAAAAATGCCGAACTCCCACACAAACCCGTGGAATCATAAATGCATATGTGTATCTGTATGTGTCAGCAGATGGATCCGCAGACACACACATGCACATTAGAATTAGTTAGAACATCCTGCTTTTGTTTTCTTCTTTTTCCCCAGGCTACGAATAATTTCAAAACAGCTCAAGGACGAGATTTTCCGAAGTTTTTGGAGAGATTTACAGTCAAGTAGCTATAATTACTGTGTCACCTAGGAGGAATTCTGAGAGTGAAACCTAACGCAGCACATATTTTCCACGTTACGCTTGAAGACTGTTGCTATGTTGAAAACTATTGGTCCCAAATACTCCCCAAGTCCTGCAGGAGCGCAGGGCAGCCGGCTAGTGCAAGCAGGCAAAGCGTGGGGGACAGGCATCTTATCGCTTACTGTAGTGGGGGTCGGGCTTAGCAGGCTAGGGAGGTTCTCGGGGACGGATTAAAGAACAATTTCTTCTGTGGCTTCGAAATATGTACCTGGGGCATGACTCGCACCTTTCCACCCTCACTGTGTGTTGTTTAGTCAGGCATTTTGCTTTACCGTTAATTAACAGGCTGCTTTTGGGATAAATGGCGAGTCGGTAAATTCCTGCAGCGCTACAGCACGGCGCACTGCCTCCATCGACCATCGATGTGAACGCAAAATATCAAACAGCGGGTTTTCTACTGTGCACTAACATTTTTGGAAATTAAGATGAAATGAGTAAAGCATATGTACGTTCACAATAATGTACTTCCAAAGAATATGTGCTCTACAGAGAGAAGTAGAGGTGTAGGTACGAATATACATGTATGTAGGTAATGTGAATATGGATGTATATACACATATAGGTAACGCAGGTATAGTTTACACAACTCTTCTATCTCCTCGACATATTTCAAAATAAACCCGGGGTTTTGTTGTTGGGTTTATTCTCGAGAATTCGTCCCCCACTTAGCCCCCGATGATTTCCACGTGGGTAAGTAGCCGTACTGCTGGCGTGCGTTCCTGGCCGCGGCTCGGCGCAGCCGCCCCCGCGCTGCCCGGCTGCCGAGCCCGGCCCGTATGCTGCCCACCGAGAAGCTCGGAGCCGCAGCCCTGGCTCCGCGCTACGGCGGGACAAGGATGTGAGAAAACGTCCCGGCGGGACAGGCGGGGGCTCCCGGAGCTGACCCCGGGCACAGCCCCCGGCTCGACCGGCTCGGACGAGCCGCGCCGCGCCCTCCGCCCCCGCGGGAGCGCTGACCTCTATTCTCCTGCGAAAACACCTGTTAAGCTTTAAAGTTACGCGACCGCCCTTCCGCCACGGGGAAAACAAACCAGAGCATCACCACAGCACGCTTCAGGCTGGCAGGGGGGAAAGTATCCCAAAAAAGAGGTTGTTATATTGGAAGAAACCCCACCGGCAGGCGAGGCACTGCCTGCGCGTACTGCACCCCAGTCTTCCGCCCCTCACCGCGGAACACCGAGACATCGTGGCCCGCGGCGCCTTTTCCATGAGACCGCGCGCAACAGCCGCTCTCACTCTGCGGCATGCCCACAACCATGATTAATAATAATAACACCAGCGAAAATTACAATAGCAATAACAACAACAACAGCAGTCATAGGGGCAAAAACAGTAACAGCAATACTAAAAGGAAGAATGAGGGGTTTCGAGGGACAGGTGATGAAGACGGGCAGGAGGACAGGGAAGCCGGTGCCGTGCCGCATATCGCGGAGTAGCGGCGACCAGCCCGAGGGGAACTGAGTGCTTACCAGTTCGTGGCATTGCCCGCCTGAGGAGAAGCCCGGAAGGGTCGCTGTAATCCATTTTGCACCCGCGTAGCAATCCGTGTGCCGGAGGAGATAGCGGCAGCAGGGGCAACGAGCGGTGGGAGAGGAGCGAGGGGCTGCAGGAGGCGCGGCGGTGGGCGCGGGTTTCCGCGCATCCCTCCGTTGGCGCGGGAGAGGAGGCGGCGCGGGGTCGGGGAAGTGTCAGTGCAGCGGCTGCGGGACCGGCCGCGGGTTTGGGGGAGCGGGACACAAACATGAGGGCGACTGCCATACACCTCAGGCTAGACAAAGGTTAGAAAAAGAGGGGCTGAGGCTCTCTGAAGGCAGAATGCAGGGGGAAATTCGCCAGGGAAATCAGGAAAAGGCCATGAAAGCGCTCGCTGCCTGCACATGACCAGCCGCAGCCAATGACGAGCCCAAATAGGTCATAAAAAGGTCTATTACCAAGTTGTAAATTTTCTTCAAACAAAAAGGAATTTACTGCAATTCCTTGCGGATTTTGCACATACTGCTTCCCAGCGCCATGTTTCTTTCGCCTGCGCGCTGCGCTTTTACTGAGTACTCGGTCCCGCCTGCCCTCGGCCTGCGCGCCACGGGCGCGGTGCCGGAGCCCCGCGAACACGGCCGGGACGCGGGAGATCCGCGCGGGCTGCGGAGAGAGGGGCGAGCGGTCGCGAAGAGAGGGGCAAGCTTTCGCGGAGAGAGGGGCAAGCGGTCGCGGAGCCGCATAAAGAGGGGCAGGGCACTGTGCCGAAGGATCCGTTTCTTGCCCAAACGAAAGGGGGCTTAACCCGCATCTCCACCCTCTTCCCCCACCCCTCCCCACCGCTCCGCCGGGCACTAAAAGAAACCACATCTGCTTTAGCGCCCACTACTGAAGCGGAAGCCGTCGCCGACATAAAAATAGTCCGAGACTCTTCCCCACCCCGCAGTGTGCGGTTCCCGCAGGTTGCGCCGGGCACTATCACTGCGCCCAGGGCAGGCTGTCTCCGCCCCCGATAAAACCCTCCCGGGGCACCAACAGGGAAAATCCGATTCCTATAAAGTATTCTAAAAAAAATTTAAATGGGCCTGTGTCCACAAGGAATACTCGGCTAGGAGACGGAGTACTGTGGATGTTTCTCGCTCAAGTTTTGTTTCAGGGAATGGCCAGAGCCCTCCATCCGTGACCTCCGTGCTGATTGTAACTGCTAACAAAAGTAAACGCGCCTAAAGGTGTAGGATGGATGTTGGATCTTTTTAATCTCCTTAATCCTTCAGGCGGTTGTACACCTTTGAATATCACACCCTGTGTGCTGTGTGTCCCTCGGCGGAGGCAATGCAAACTTTCGTGGTGTCTCTGCAGCACTCACGGCCGCGCTGAGCTGCACCTCAAGGGAACGGAGAAGTTCCGCGGAAACCAAAGGCGCGGTACATCCACTCTGCGGCCGCCTCAGGCGGCCTCTCGCCGCCAGTCCTCCAGCAACCCGCGCCGCTGCGGCTTTTCCTTGTCAAAAGTCCGATGGCTCCGGTTTTACAGGAGCCGTCTGTGGCCTCCTGGGTCAATTTCTAAATCGGTTTTCCTTTTTCTTAGTGAGTTTCCAAGTAAGATCGAGGGAGAGATTCAGATGCCAGGCTACGGGGATAAATGCCTTAACAAATACAGCGATGTTTTGTTTTTCTTAATGAGTAAGACAGGGGCGATTCCAGTTACCACTAGGCCTTTGCCGATTATGTGCGCTCAGGGAAGTCAGTTTTTGTCTGCGTGGCTGCGTTCCCAGTCGGTCCTAGGAGAGCCACGCTAACGGAAACTTCTTCAGGAATATTTTAATTTTATTCTCTTTGTCTGGTAATTAAAAACAACTACTGCAGCAGCGCAGCAGCTCTTTTCCGGACATATACTAGCCTAAGGAGTGCTCTGCCGGGGTGTGAAGGTCTTCGACGTGCCTTCGCCTCGCGGGCAGTCCGGGATGGCAGCGGGCACCAGCACGGCTTTCCCCGCAGCAGGGCCCGCAGGAGCCGTGCTGCGTCCAGCCTCCGCCGCTAGCGCAGCAAAGGCAAGAGGCTTTTCCTGCCCGGAGACCAAATATGCCGGTGCCACTAGCACGCGTATTGTTTTGAAAAGCGAGGGGGTTTTGTGCGTCATGCCACTGAGTTACTTTAAACGCGCAGGCACTAGCCCTCATCCTTCCTTGACACTAGGGATACCGGTGTATTTATGCAAATCCATGCAGCAAAATGTTTACTTCACCGCTTTGTTGCAGCTTCCCCTCGTTTACAACCTTTAGCCAACTAGGCAATTAAAATAAAACCAAGAACAATAGCTGCGCTTGCTCGTGCCTCCCTCCAGAGTTGGCGCTTTGCAGCAGTGGAAACGTGCCTGCCTCGGTGGCGGGGAGTGGGGCAGAGGAAGGGAAACGAAATGAACCAAACGCGCCCTACAAGTCCCGTCCCCGTGGACGGCGGTTCTCGCCGCGCCGGGTGCATTCCCGGTGGATGCGAGAGAAGGGCCCGGAGGCGGGCGGGCAGGCAGAGCGACGGCCGGCGCCTCCTCGGGAACCTGGCCGGGATTTTCCGAGCGAGGCCTCGGCTCAGCCCCGACCTCGTCGGGAGCGCGCTCGTTTCTGGGCTGATAATAGAATTATATCTCGTGTTTGTCGCAGTTTCTGGCGCATCCATTCGATTTCCTTCACGGAGCCATTACTCAGGGGAGCCTCAGTCGGTAGGGAAGAAATGACGAAGAAATCTTGGTAGGGATTTACACCTCATCCCTCGACCCTCTGCCTGCTGCTCCTAAAAAGGACTGCTCCCGGCCGTCCTGTTAGATACGCGCTCTGCGGGACCCCGCCGCGGAGCGGGAGCAAGAGGAGGGAGGGGAGAGAAATTAAACTGCTTTGCTAATCACAGCGGATGTCCTCTCCCGTGGTTGCGGGAACCGTGCGGCAGGCTCTGTCTTCAGCTGCGGCCTCCGCTGGGAAACGCATCATATGATCATATTTAGGGGTAGAAACGTCCTTCTCTTGGTCTACGCGTGGTTTGGGACTCCTAGGAATCACAGCCCTCGAGAAATCCGCACGCAAGGTTGCAAAAGCTTTGTATTTCTCTGCTTGTCAGCCATCCTCGGAGGAGGCTAGGCCCGTTTTGGCCGTGGTTTGCGTGGCGGGGCTGGAAGCCCCGCACTGGCTGGAGCAGCCCTTGGGGCTGGCGTGGGGCCGGAATGCTCTCCGGGCTCATCTCCTTCCAGCAGGGCTGGCAGCAAATGGCTCCGCGGGGTAAAGGGCCGTGCTTGCCAGCAGCGATCCCCTGCACCGCCGCCCCGCAGCCCGGGGTGGGGGCAGCCGAAGGCGAAAGCAAGGCCCGGGCGCACACGCCGGGGGCTCCCTGGGCCGGTCCGCAGCGTGGACCCAGCTCGCAGGTGGGGCCGCAGTCCCCGCTGGCCCCTGCTTGGACCACGGCCCCGCAGCTCTAGAGGCAGGGAGCAAAAAGCAGGTTTTGTAAGCAGTGTGCCGTTCCCAGACCCCACAGAAACACCCAGCACCGGAGCAGAGAAGGGGGGACGGCGCAGCAGAGAGTTAGTCCGGACCAGTGGAAACTCTGAAGGTTACTTGAAGAATGGATTACAAAAGAGATATCGGGATGCCGATACATTTTATAATTGAATATATTCGGTTTATTTTAATCAAATATTGTAAAAGAAGGTAAAATATATTTCTAAGATATTTTCTTCAAGATTATTAAATTCATTTAATTTATTCGACATAAGATAAAAACAAGAATTAAAATAGTACAAGTGCACTTGTCTTGATTAATAAAGCATTGTTAAATGTCTTGCTTATTGATATTTATTATTAGGAGGTTTATATCGTTTCCCACAATCACCGTCTTTTAAGATTGCAAATATATATATATTTATATATAATTATAAATTTATTGCTACAAACTCTGTATCAAATTTGCAAAAATAAGTAGATGAAATGTTAAATCTAGAGATCGTTCCGGATATGCTTATAAACAAAATAAAAGCACAAACAAGTGAAGCACCCGAAGCAGGGAAATGTCAAACGGAGGAACATGGGGTCACTTGTCCCACGACAAGATCACGTAGAGGGGTAAATGAGCCGAGATGTCGGGCTTTAGCCCTGGTTATTTTTGATTGACTTTCACAAAGACTTTTGGGGCAAAAATTAATTCGTCTGGCCTTCAGCTCTGTCTTCTTCCAGATCATGTGCTTCCTTTTTGGCGTCCCCTTCCTTTCCCTCCTGTCTGGAAGCGGGGAATTTGTCCTTGTTGTTCTCTTTTTTCCATTTCATCCTCCTGTTCTGAAACCAGATCTTTACCTGCCTCTCGGTGAGTCCTAGTGCGTGGGACACCTCGATCCTTCTCTTCCTGGTCAGATAGGGGTTAAATAGGAACTCCTTTTCCAGCTCTAGAGTCTGGAATCGGCTGTATGTTTGTCTTCCTCTCCTCCTACCCGGCGCTGCTGTTTAAAACAAAAACATAGGGGTTTGGAGGTTGGTGTGGCCCTTCAAAACAAGACGCAGGCAGGCAGCGAGGACTCCGGTCCCTCTGGAATCCCTCGAGAGAAGCCCCACAGAACCATAGGAAGAGAAAGCAGAGGGCTTTACACACGAGGGAGAGAGAAAGAGCGATAGCAAATGCACGAAGCGCCTCAGCTCTCCCTCTGCATAGGATGTTGCGGGGTCACTTTATCATCTTGTATACCACCCCCTTCCCGACCCTGCACCCTCCCCGTTCAGGCAGAGGCGACGGGAGACAGGCGAGCGTGTCAGCTGCGCCTCAGAGTCCGAGAGGCGTCTTAAAGGCCACTCTTGGGTTGGCAGCTGCCTGCTGCAGAGGTTTCTGTTTGCTTACTGCATCCCTTTATTATCGCAAGCCACAGCGGTGATAGGAATCGCGGTGAGAGAGGTAGGGAGTGGGGGAGTCAGAGGCAGGGAGCGAGAGTCAGCGAGAAAGAAGCAGGAGGAGGAAAAGAAAGTTTCAAACTCAGACGTGAGATGGAAGCAAATTTTTGACTGCGTCCAACCTTGTGGTCTCATCCAGGGAAACATTTGAGCAGGAGACGAGCTCTGATTTAAGTGGTCTGGTTCCTCGCCAATATTAGCACTGGACGATTTACAGTCAGGATATTGTACCAGCTCGGCCTCTTGCTGTGTCGTAAAAATCTGCTGTCTCTGTAAGTTATCGTATCCGTAAAATTTAGCGGGCTCCCCGTGACAGGTAACCCCGCTGCAGGGGGCAGGAGGAGGAGGCGCGGCGGGGGGAGGAGGAGGCGGCTGGTAGGCGGCCGTGGGGCTCCCCCCGGCCGGGTGGTAAAAGTCCGGGGCCGCGCCGCCGCCGCCCCCCGCCCCGCCGGGCGCGGGGTGCGGGAATCCGGCGGCGGCCGCGCCGTTCCCGTAGATCAGAGCGGCGGCGGCAGCGGCGGCGGCGGCAGCGGCGTGTCGGCCGCTCACCTCGGGTGCGAAGTGACAGTCGTAGTACGGGGAATTGATGGCCTCCCCCGCCGCCGCCGCCGCGGCCGCCGCCGCCTTGTACTTGGAGTACAGCGGGTTGACAAAGTAGGAGCTCATCGGGGAGGGGGCAGCGGCGGGCGGGGGCGCGGGCACGGGGCGCTGCTCACGCCGCCGCCGCCGCCGCCGCCGGTGCCTCTACGCCGAGCTCATGCCGCCGCCGCAGCCGTCGCTGGCCCGTGCGCTCCCTGCTCCTGCTCTCCGTGTATGTGGTGACCAGGACTGGATTATAATCGCTCCCAAAATGACCTGCCTCACTGCTTTTACTATTTCCTATTAGGCACACAGCAGCCCGCGCACGCACACACACACACACACACACACACGCTCATGAGCTCAGGGGGGACTTTTGGCTTCAGTTTACATGTGCCGCTCCTCGGGCAAGAAAAAAACCCGGCCCAGCCCTGCCCGGATCCACCCCGGCCGCGGCACCCCCGCTCCCCCCTCCGGTGTGCGCTCGCCAGGAGCTGCTGAAACCCCCGCCGCGCAGGGGCGAGGCGGCCGCGCAGATCCCGCGCGATAACCGCGGGCGCGCTGCCCGAGGCGACGCCGCCCGGCTCACCCAGGCTGCACTGCCCGGAGCGCGGCCTGCGCCGCCGGCCGGCAAGGGCAGAGCCCCTCAGAGGGAGCCTATGCCCATCGTAGGGTCTCCGGGGTGTAGGCGAGGGCAGTGGGGTGCCCTAGGGCGGCAGCGTGCAGCGGCCGGGCCCCCTTGCCAACGGGCCCTCCGGGTAATTTCCTTCCAGGCGAGCAGATCGCTGGGAAATGAGATGCACATTTACCCTTGACGCCGTGCACGCATGGCTGAGGCTCCAGGTTAATTGATACTTAATGGAAATCATGCCTATGAATATACTTTCCATCATTTCACCCTTGGTGGACGTCATTACCGAGGCAAAAGAGAGGGAGGAGGGAAAAAAAAATGTGTGGGTGAACGGTTAGCACCGCTCGGGGACTCGGTCCGAAATAAGTGATCCCTGTTCTCCGGGAGGAAGGAAGGAAGAAAAGCGCTGCCCGGCAGGCTCGGCCCTGCCCCCGCTCGGGCCGGCCACCCCCGCTGGCCCCCATGCCCCAAGAAGCGTCGTCTCCAGTCCTCTTTTTCGCGCTTCGTCCTGCCGTGGGAATCATCGTTTCGGAGAGACACCCTCAGGAGCTCGAGTCCGCCCTATTTTGGAGAGAGACGAAAAATGTAGGTGAAATATAATACGGGCCCAGCCAAAGCCACGTGTGACCGTCTGATGTGAATTGACGAAAAAATACTTGTGGTTACATAAAAGGCATCTCAGGCTCCTTCCCCATCACACCCCTTCTTCCACCACCCCCACGCCTCCATGCCGATTAACTCGCTTTGTCTCGCTGACCAGCCCGGCTGTCCCCCATGTGGCACCCGACGGGCCCTGTGCCCGCAACGACACCCTCGCCGGGGCAGGGCCGCGCGGCCCAGGGCGCACGCCTTTAGGAACTCGCGGAGGCTTAGGGACCCTCGTGCAGCCCAAGGAAAAGCGGGGGAGGGGGGAAAGGCCCGGGGACACACACACGGACAGACAGCAGCAAGAGCCCTTGGCCAGAGACCAGCAGGAAGGCAGGAGGCCGGGCCGGGCAGGGGGTGAGCGGCAGCAGAGAGACACTGCCTCACCCTGCGGAGGGGCACAGAGGGGCAGTGGCTGCTTCCCGCATCCGCGCCAGACACCCCCGCCCCTCCTCATGTGCATCCCACCGGGCTGTTAGTTCCGCGGGCCAGCGCCGTCCCCCGCGCAGGGCTGCGGAGCCAGCGGCGGATCCGCGGGTGCCCCCGGCCGCGGGCGCGCAGAGCGGGGCGCGGCGGCGGCGCAAGGGTGGAGCGCGGGCGCCCTCTGGCGGCGCGCTGTGGCAGCGGCAGGCAGCGCCCCCCGCTCCGCGCTGCCCGCGCTGCCCGCGCTGCCCGCAGCCCTCCGGCCCCGCCGCCGGCCGCGGGCTCGCCAAAAACAAGCTCAACCTGCGCAATACCGGCGGGGACAGTGTTGACCGATTCTTGTTTTGCTTTCTGGTTTTGGGTTGGGTTTCTTCCTTTTTATTTTTCTTTTTTTCCCTTCCCCCCCCCTTTTTTTCCTCGTTAAGTTTACAGTGCCATTTTCTTAGCACATTTCGGTGACCCTCTTTTATTTTTTTGCCAGAGCTATAATTAACTGCATACAAAGAATGCGCCTCGTTTACACATGGCAGCCAGGAAAGACGCCTGAGCTTTGAAGACGACTGCTATCGCGTTTTCGATCATGTTTCCCCACATACTACACCACGAATTCTCCATGTGTGGTAGTTTCAGAGTTCTACGTTTTTGTATTGAAGATGTTATTTTGTTTGCCCGTGCTTTTATGTATTTATGGTTTGATTTATGTAAACGAAAGTAAAGATGAATCTTTGTTCCCCCCCCTCCTTCATCACACATGCCTGTGAATTATTCGGTATAATGCGTGTGCACGAGACTGTGCATATGTGCAAACATATATTAACACAACCAACGGGTAGGAATTAAATTATTCAGTGTGGCACTAAAAGTGATTTCCATAGATGCACTGTGTTTCGTCGATCGAGATGTTTGGTTGTCTTTCTGCCATTTTGAAATAAATACACGAAATTTTAAAAGCAGGTAAACAAAACGGGAAAAAATACAAGGTAAAATGTGTTAATCTAACTGATAAAACATATTAAAAAGATGGTGTGGGCTTGGTGAAAATTTCTTAACGGAGCCTCTGCTGGATTCAACATAATGCAGTTCTGTGTACAAGAATATTGTTTACGTGTTGTTATAGATTCCCCCCCCCCCCCCCCGCTCTATGGGTATTCACGAAAATACTGAGGCTGGCATCACAGGATTCATTGCAGTAGAATATCCAATAAAATACATTTCAACAAATAAGTGGACTTTGTAAAATCTCTCAGTTTCGTGACCTTCAGGTCCTTTTTGAGTCTGTTGCCTTGGCCCAACGCTGACATATTGAAATTTATAGTCCAAGGTTTTAAGACCTAGTTTGTCTGCATTTTTTTGCCTTTTTTCCCCCCTAACAAACACAAACATCAAAATAAGGTGCTTTCAAAGAAAAGTGCCACAGCATATCGTAAACTCATTAGGTCCAGACGTCTAGCCATCTCAATGGTTTTATTATACCACAGTTCTTCCTGTTTTAAAAGAATTATAGGTATCTTCTCGACAATGGATGGGAAGCAATGCAACACCTTTTCCTGGCAGTGCATGCTTTTGCTTTTTTTTTTCCTTCTTTTTTTTTTTTTTTTTTTTTTTTTTTTGAACAGAGGTAAAAATCGTTAAACACCAGGTCTCTCAGCTCTCCCCTTAATCTTGAATTAACCGAACTGCTCGTAAATATTTACGGGTCCTTCATTTTAATGGTTGCTCTTTAAACAAAGCATTTTTTACAATGAACTTCATCTCAATTATCTTGATAAAGTCATGTGTGTTTATAAATGTAGAAGGCATGAGGCGCGTTGCTAAATGAGCTCTCGCCAACAAAGCCGAACGTTTGGCAGCAGCCGTGTCCCCCCCCAGAGCTTCCAGCTTCCCAGTTAAGGGGCGCAGAGGTTAGAGCGACGCACCAGGGGAAAAAAAAGGAATAAAAAACACGTTTAGCCAAATAGGCATCATTGTGCTTCCTTGGCTCCTGTGGACCGGTGTGGAAATGTTTCCTAAAGGATCCCGAGGGATCGCTGATGTTTGAAAGAGCGCTGGTACCTGAGGCCCGGGCACGGCACGGCGGCGGGCGCACCTACCGGGCCCCTCCGCGCTGACCTCTGCCAGCAAATGTCGGCCAGGCGAGGCGGGGGAAGGTGCCAGAGGCGCTGCCCGCCAGCAGCGCGGCCGGGCTTTTCTCGCCGCCCCGGCCCGGACGCTCTCGGCCCGCGGGGCTCCGCGGGAGCTGCGCGGGGGCTGCGCGGCGGGGCGGCGGCGCAGGGGGCATCGCGAGGGGCGCACAGATTTCTCCTCTCACCGCAGCGCTGTCGTTCGGTCACGGCAGACTTTATTGTGTAATAACTGACAACAATTACAACAGGTCCGTAGCTCGAGACACGGAGTGGTTAATTAATACAACAGTTACCGGGGGCAGGGACGGCAGCGAGCCGGGGGACCGGGAGGCGTTAGGCCTATGGCGAGCGGCTCCAAGGATGAGACAACCTCCTAACAGTGCACTAAGGGGGTGGTGGTGGGGGGGAATTAGCTCGTGGCCTCTCTGTGGTATCTATTGCGAAGGATTCAGACCTAGAAAGCAGAAGTTTGGGGAAAGATTTCCTCTTAGTAGATCGTGGACAGCGCAGCAACCCCCATTGATTTAAGCGACTGTAATTTATTATATATTTTATTACCGTAATTATAATTAATTTCCTTACCTTTATTTTGGCAAAATAACTATCTAGTCTACATCACTTTTAAGAAACATGTCAAACATTTAACATCAGATAGAGTTCCCAAAGCTAACGTGCACTCACAATATTGTAATCTAAATGGTCTGGGAAGGAGAAGGGGAGTATCAAGAGACTCTGAAAGACACGTTGTCGAGCAAGACAAAATTTCCCGAAATACCTGACATAGACCACGTTTCACTTCTACTAAAAAAAAAAAAAAAAAAAAAAAAAAGAAAGAATTAATTTAAGTCCCTGGGGTACTGGGGTTCCCTGGGGTGCTGGGGTGGAGGAGGAGGAGGAACGTATGTGGGGCTAAAGGTGCAGGGGAAGAATAAAACCAAACTAACAAAAAAAAAAACCCAAACAAAAAATCCCACCAAAAAAAGCACCTAAACAGAAACAATCAGCCACAACCCAAAACCAAAACAACCCTCAACAACCAAAAACCCACACGTCCCCCCAAAAAATCCAAACTGAAAACTAAATCAATAGTCCCCAACTACATTTCTACCCCAGCGTTAGTCTCCTTTATTGCCTTTCTCCTTGTTCATCTTTTTCATTTTCATTCTTCTGTTCTGAAACCAGATTTTGACCTGTCTCTCTGTGAGGTTTAAAATCCTAGCTACTTCGTAACGACGGTCTCGGGTGAGGTACATGTTAAACAGAAATTCCTTTTCCAGTTCCAGAGTTTGATACTTTGTGTAGGGACAACGCTTTTTCCTCGTTGAACGAGCGTGGATCCAGTTTGCTGCAGGGTTATCTGGAAGAAGGGAGGTATATAGGGAACGGGGGGGGGGGGGGGGGGAGAAAGGTCGTTAAATTAATTTAACGAAGGATGGACTGTTTTCACAACTTTGGAGGAATTATCATAAAAGCCTTAATGCCCCAGTCTGTTTACTGTACAAATGATGTCTTGATGGTAGGTGGTTATGTGGAGTCTTTTATGGGTGCTTGTTGCAGCTTGCACTGGGGTAGGCGTCTAGACGTTTTTATAGGTTAGTAAAACTATCAGTTTTGCACATTCGAGCCTTACAGGTTTCGGCAATAAATCAAAGGGGCAATTTCTTTCTTTCTTTCTTTCTTTCTTTCTCTCTCTCTCTCTCTCTCTCTCTCGTTCTTTCTCCCTTCCTTCCTTTCTTACTTTGCTTCCTTCCTTCCTTCCTTCTCTCTTTCCTTCCCTCTTTCTTTCTTTCTTTTTCTCCCTCCCTCTCTGCCTCTATTCCTCTCTCTGTCCCCCATTCCCCGTTTTGTTTTGATTTTCTTTTTCTTTTCTTTTGTTTTTCTTGTCTTTTTCTTTTTTTACTTACTTGGATCAAGTTGCTGCTGTTTCTCCTCCTTCAGATCGCTGCTCGGGCTGGGGTTGTGGCTGCAGGCGGCGGGGTCCTTGGAGCTGCCGGGAGGCGCTTTCTCTCGGGGCTCCTGGAGGAAGGAGCTGCACGTGTACTCGGGCACACCGATCCCCTGGGACTCCCGAGACGAGGAGCACTCAGTCCTTTTGGAGGAGGAGGAAGAGGAGGAGGAAGACGAGGAGGCGGCTGCTCCCGTCTCCGGCTTTATCCCGTAGTGGCGCCCGTTGGAGGAGCCGGAGCTGGACGCAGAGCCGCCGCTGCCGCTGCCTCCGCTGCCTCCGCTGCCGCCGCCGCCGCCGCCGCCCGGGAAGCCCGGGAAGGGCTCAATCCAGGAGCGCACGTAGCGGCCAGCGTCTGCTGCCCCTAAGTGGGGCTGGTGCATGTAAGGGTGGTAGATCCCGGTCATTGCCGCAGACGGCTGGTGGTGAACAGTGGACCAGGAGGTGGAAAACACAGTGGATTTTGGTGCAAAGCTACAAGAGGAAAAATCTGAACTCTCTGCAACACCTGATGGCCTGGAGGTCGCACTGTGACCTCCCTGGACGAATCTACTCCCATAAACTTCTTCGCTTTCATGGCCTATGAGAGAATCGACATAATAGTTACTTATGGTGCCACTAGACGACATTTTAGGCTCCCCTCTTAGTCATATAAAAGGTTACACTGTTAACTGTATATGATACCCTCCCGGAGAACAATCGTAGTATTTTGCAGACTGCAACCCTCAACCATTGGTTGCGGAGCCCACGTGATCATATTTACCAATACTGCGAGTAAATCAATCCGCTAAACTGGGGCTGCTGTGATTAAAAAAAAAATCATCATCAACAACGGCCCCGCACAGCGCGCCGTACCGCCTGCGCCCCCGCACCACGCCGGGGCCGCCCGCCCGCCTGCCCCGTCCGCCCTGCCCGCCCTGCGTGCCCGCTTGCCCGCTTGCCCTGCCCGTCGTGCCCTGCCCTCCCCGCTTGCCTGCCTGCCCTACTTGCCCGCCCGCCTTCGCTGCCCGCCCGTCTGCCCTGCCTGCCCGGGGCGCGGCGGGCGTGGCCGCGCTGGCAGCCCACGGCCGCGGCGGGTGCGGACTGTTTCTTCACCTTCTTTGAGTGATTTCTGCCATTCATTTCTTAATCAATGAGAGGCAGGGCGTTTAAATAAATCCAACAGCCTTGGCTTGCTAATCACACTCCAAGCTGCTGAGGGAACCCGCTGGGAAAGGGGGATTCTTGCCTGTAAAAACAAACCATCGCAAGCTGGGACTGTAACGACTTCTCATAAAACAGGAAAATGTTACAGTAAAAGCACATTGCGGTACTTCCATATTTCAGAGCATGTGCGGGTATTATTATCTGCTCCCCCCACCTCCGGACAGAAAGTTTCCATGGAAAGAATACACTTTTAAAAAGAGATGCCCATTGTGTTGTTTTAAAACAGGTGGAAGACCTCTGTAATGATTTTATGCCTTTCAATAAAAATTTTATGAGGTGTATTTGATTATAGATTAATGTGTCCCTAATAAAATGGACAGATGGAAACAGCAAAGCCTGTGTCTCCGAGCACAACTGACGTGTGGCTGAACACATGCTCCTCTATCTGCGGAACTTTGGGGTTACACAGCTCTAACACAGCCCCCCTTGAGGTGTCCAGTGCGGCCCGGGAGGGACGCGGGCAAAGGCAACCCGGAGGAGGCCGCCCGGCCCCGCAGCTGATAGCGGCGGCCGCGGGCAGGGGCCGCGCAAGCGGACAGGCTCCGGCCCGCGGAGGGCGCGGGGCTGCCGCTGACCCCAGCTCGCCGGCAGAGCTGTCTCCTCCGCCCCTAGTTCAGGGGGAGCCACGTTCAATGCCTACGTGAGATTTTTTGCCCGCTTTGCTTTCTTTTCCATGCCTTCCCTCCCCACCCTTCCCTCCCGGCCTGGTTTTTCTTCCCCGAGCGAAACGGTGCCCAGTTAGTATTGAAAAGTGGATTACCCATGGTCTTCTGCCCACGCCTGCTTCCCCGGGCGAGGGACGGTGGCTGTGTCGGGATCTGGAGGAAACGCAGAGAGTTAGTGACGACCCCGCAGCACAGCCCGCCGGGGGCACGGACAGCAGCGCTGGGAAAACACTTCCTACTTGCGGGCCGTTATGAGGAAGGGACTGAAATTCCTGTTTATTTAATGATTTATTACTCTCCTAGGTTGTTTTCTTCCTTTTTTCCTTCTTTTTAATTTTTTTTCCTTTTCCTTTTTTTCTTTTTTCATTTTTTTTCTTTTTTTTTTTTTTTTTTTTTTTTGTTTTTGTCATTTGACTTTAGCATTTTCTTCTGCGATTTTATAACTTCTCTTACATTGTTCTCTAAAAGCAGAGTTAGTGGTATGGTGAAAATTTGCCCCTCGCTTCACACAGATATAAATTGGTAAAGCAGGCAGATTAGAGTGAGCCTCCTTTTTTTATATACGTTAAACACTTGGTATGGAGCCAGCTATTTACTTCCCACTGTCGAAACTTCTTTGGTGGTGTAGCGAGGAAAGGAAAAGAAAAGGCCGTGCAAATGTATGCAATATTTAAGGAGTTGGGGTTGTTTTGTTGGTTTGTTGTTTGGGGTTCTTTTTGTTTTGGTTTTGGGTTTTTTTAATATTTTTTGAGCATCGTTTTGCTGTTTGCTTTCAATACGGGAACAAGCACAAAGTACCTAGGTGCTTGCGGCTTTCACAGCCTCAAAATGATGATGTCTTGGTTTGAGGAATATATAACCTCTTCCCTACGAGCAAATGTGCACATGAGGAAGTACTGGTGGCTTAAATTAAATATCAGCGACGAAAGAGCAAACAGAATGCCACCAACAGCATTATGAGCAGTATCTGTCACCAAGTCGCACAATATTGGCACTATCTTGAGTTTAATTTCTTGATTTAGAAACAGCTTAGGGGAGAAATGGGCGTTGTTTGTGAGCAAGCTGGTTTCCCAGCGCGAACAGTAGCCACGCTACTTTTCCAGTACCGTTTGAAGGTGAAAGTATGCCCAAGCATTTGCACTTCAATTTGAAGTCATGTTCATTTGCAAGGTATTTGCAGTTCTGCTTAGTATATCTGCTCACGCGGGCATTCACCCGCTCTCACGCACACATGCCCTTCCTCAGCTTCAAGCGCAGAGCCCTGCTAATACCATTTTTCAGCTATGTACAGAAAGGGTTAAGAGTCGTGAACGTCATTAGCTGGATGTGTGCTACTAAAATGGAATTGCGCGAAATAAAACGATCTCTGAGCAAACAGAAACGGTGCAGGGTGACAAAAGTAGGTCTGAAGAGGCTGGTGTACTTTTGTAAGCACGCCTGGGAGCGTTTCTGCTCAAAAAAGCCAACCTCGCCAGATGCTGGGAATGTTTTGAAGGACTATTTTTTCCATCCACGGTCTTCTGAAAGCTGTTGAGCCGACCGAAAATCGAGCTCCTAAACATTTACTCATACCCAGCCTTGCATTTATTATGGAGGGGTTTTGTTGTTTTTTTTTTCTTTTTTCTTTTTCTTTTTTTTTTTTCTTTCTTTTTTTTTTTTTTGTTAGCTAGCAAAGACACAAAATCAAAGTCTGCACATTGTAGGCACGCAGTGAGTGATATTTTTTAAATCAACATAGGAACGTCAAATAAAATGACACACATATTCCTGACAGCTTGTAGTAGAAAGATATTTTTATCACTTACCATTTACGAGTTGTACGAGTTGATAGGATGAGGATGTCCAGTTGAGGTCATAATATTTAACAACTTTTTTTATCCTTTTTTTTTTTGTTTGTTTTGTTTTTTGTTTTGTTTTGGGGTTTTTTGCATTCAGTTTGCCAGACTGTGAACATCACACAACATTTTATCAATTAATCAATTATTTACAGACACATTTATAAATTAAGTAGGTTTACATCATTTCCCGGCCCAGTCTCCACCCCACCCCTTAAAAAAAGAGAAAAGAAAAAAAAAAAAAAAAAAAGGAAGGGGGGAAAAATGGAGGAAAAGAAAGAAAGAATACCAGGCAAACACACACAAAGACCAGAATAAAAAAAGTACACCAATCCAAAAAGTTGCTGATAGAGAAAGGTCAGGAGACCAACCTGCATCCGTGCTTAAAACATTTGTAGAAAACCAAAGGAACCGCAGTAGTTTACAGAGTTTATTGCATTATACATGCAAACAGAACATGCACAAGAAGGACAATTTGCTGTTGAACGACTACTATTCCACATATGCACCACAAGGAAATGTCTACAATGGAGAAGAAGGAGATATTCCATTTTACGAAGGACAATCTCTAAGTTCATTTGCGAGGATAGTTACATTATAATGTGCTTCTCTTTCCCCCCGCCCCCACAGTTTCCCCCCGCTCTTTTTCTGAAAGTATTGAATGTACTCAAAATGTTATGGCCCGTGTAACAGCCCCACATAAATACCATTTTGTTAGTAAAAACATGAAAAAGTCACATTGCTTGGATGTTCGACAGTTCCAATAAGTTAAGACCAAATGATAATATTCAATAATAGTTACCCTGCATTACGATGAGAACAAAAATAAATTACACGTGCTAGGTTTTATATATACTCATCATAGTAATACATATTCACTTGCAGCGCTAAAAGAAGGACAAAGAGTCACATTCTATCAGAAAACAAAACAAAACAAAACAAAACAAAACAAAACTGGAAAATGCCGGGTTTTGCCAGAGTCTCTCCTGCCTTTATCAAGTGGCGGTGCTGTGCCCATTCCTCACTGGTGCCCCCCCCGGGGTTAGGGTTTAAGAGAAGGTCAGATTAGCGGTCAGTTCCCGGATTCGGTTCTCCCTGCTCATCTTCTTGAGCTTCATTCTGCGGTTTTGAAACCAAATCTTGACCTGCCTGTCAGTGAGGTTTACGCTCTTACTGATCTCTAGACGGCGCTCTCGAGTGAGATACATATTGAATAAGAACTCTTTCTCTAATTCCAGTGTTTGGTGTTTAGTATAAGGACACCTCTTCTTTCTGCCACTCTTTGCAGTTAGCCAATTGCTTGTTGGAGTATCAGACTTGATTTCCTCTATCAAAATCAAAGAAGAAGAAAAAAAAATCAAAAATACCTCAGACTGTTAGAGTGTACCCTTGGCCATGACCCCTCCTCTGCAGTGTCTGGCAGATATGGTGGATGTGGGCATTAAACACCGCTCGGGTGAGGTGTGGGCTCAGTGAGGGGACCTGCTGCCAGGCTGGGCTCGCCTGTCCCCAGCACGGCACCCTGCCCTGCGGCCACCCCGCTCTTCTGCTCCTAGCAGCAAGGGTCTCTCAAGTTTTCGGCCGGCATTTTAACATTTCAACAATATTTAACCTGCCATCCGCCCCATGGACACATCTTAACGGGTCTAGCCTCGCCATGGCCGACTCGGGCTCCCACGACAATTGCCACGAAAATATTCCAATTACAAAATAATCTCGCACTGTATTTTGAAGCAGCATCCCCACACACATCAGCTGAATCACACAAGCACACCTATAAACAGATATAGACATTTCCCAGACAAAATGATATAGAAGAAATTACGACTCCCTGTCTTGGATTTTTTTTTTTTTTCATTTTCCTTTTAGGTTTTTTTTTTCCCCCACCAGAAAGAAATCTACCCCACATCAAGCTACACCTGGGCTACTAAATAAAATTCAGATAAAGAAATTCTCAATGCACACAGAAGGTAAAAATCGACCTAGAGGTTGCAAAGTACATTTTGATAGAAGAAAATTTCTCGTTTTGGGATTCTTCGATACACGCCGTTTGAAAGAAAGGCGTTAGTGCACTTTTAAAAGGAAAATAAAATCGGTGTGCCACCACTTTTCACTTTCAAAAACATTTCAAAATACTGGTGCACTTTTGGAGACCAACCCAAGGTTATCTAAAGCACCACAATGAAATATTCAACCCTTGGACCAGGCAGATAGCGGGCTGCTGCTTTCATTGTGCATTTCTTTCCAACTTTACCCAGCCTGGTAGCACCTATTCCTCACCTATTTTAAGAGGATCGTAATTAACTTTAAATGCAATCAAACCGCAGTAAGGCTCAGTGGGGAAAAAAAAAAAAAAAAAAAAAAAGCGAAATACTACGAGAGAAAAGTTGAGCTGCTCGTATTTTACAACCTCCAGACCTGCTTTTTTTAGAGGTATGGGGCTGCTTTTGGCTGCTGCAGCGCATTACGGAGCACACGGCTATATTCCCCGCATCACAGAGGCTGTCTGCGTGCACGGGAGAGGCAGATCTCTACGGAAAATCTTTGGACCATTTTGTGTAGCATTTTTGCCTGCCAAAATCTTCAGAGAGACAGCACCTGCAGCCCGATACTCCTTAGCATTAAATGTGATGGCTGTGATGCTCGTTAGTATATTCGAGCGTGCTTTATGGTGCTGGCGTGTTGGAGTTACACCACGGCACGGTTTAAACTCGGTAATACAGACCTTTACTCTCCTTCTCCTGGACTTCTGGGCTGGACACGGAGCCTTCGGGCAGACAGCTCCGCTCCTCTTGCAACGTGGACTTGGGCTCGGGACTTTCCACTTGAGAGACTTTAGCGGTGCTGTCTTGGTTGTTCGGGTTTTCATTCATTTTCTTTTCCAGCTGAAGTTGAGCAGATATCTGCGGTTTGGAGCTGCCGCGAGGGTTTAACTGTAACATTACAGTTGAACTCGTTTCAGGGCTATTATTGTACTCTTGGGTTTTCCCAGTGGCGTAGGTCTGGCTCAGTCTAAAATATCCTGGGACAGGAACCTCGGGGTTCTCAATGGGGCATGATTCAGACACCAGCCTCTGGTAGGAAGGGACGTCTGCAGAAATGAGTTTGGATCTCTTATCGGAATACATGCAGCAATTGCTTTCTTCTTTAATATTTGTAGTGAAGGAACAAGTGGGGACCTGCTGTGTAACAGGTTGCTCTATTCGACAAGATCTGTTCGGGTCTGTCCAAGTGTCTACTTGAGGTATATAAGGATGTACATTCATACCCATATTTTGGTGATTAACTTCTCTCTTAGCCAGAGACGGAAGGAGTCCACAGGTTTGCATCCCATACGTCCCAATGTCTGTGCTAGGTGGCATATACATGCTGGCGCTGTTGGAGTAGAAACTGTCACTCCTGCACGCACTGATGAGAGAATCTACTAAAAAAGTATTAGCGGCAGGAGAGCTGTTGGGAAAGGACATTTTGGGGCGGAATTTGAGGAAGAGAGATTGTGTCCTTTGTAGGCTGACATCTCTAGGAAAACATTCCCGTGTAATTGCGGATGCCTCCGCGCGACCACATGACAGGCGGGCCAATGGCAGCGCCCGCCGCCCCGCGCGCCGCCGCCCCGCCGCTGACGCGCCCCGCCGCGCCGCCCCGCCGCGCCCCGCCGCGGTCAACAGCGCCCCCTGCGCCGCCGCGCCGGCACCGCACCGCGCCCGCCGCCCGCGCTGCGGCACCGGCCCGGCCCGCGCCCCCCCGCGCCGCGCAACCTCCGCGCCCGCGGAACCCCCGGGGCGGCGCGGCGGGCGCAAAACCGCGCCTGCCCGCCATGGCTCCTGTAAAAGCCCCGCCGCTGACAAGTGCGGGGACAAAAGGTTGCGGGATTTATTAATGCGTATTAAGGAGAATCAGGGGCGATCAATAAAACCCTCATCTACATTCTCGGGCTACTCGGTAATTTTCTTGCTTCTGAAGCTTTTTCAAGAGTTATACCCTCTGTTGCCGCGCACGGGAAGATATTTTATTAACAAATCAATCGAGACTTTGTAAAGGATAAGATTAATAGTTAAGATTTAGCATAATGGCGTTCGCGTTATGAATTATTGAAAATTATACTATTGATTTTTTTTCTAGCTGCTAACCGAGAAGGTCAATTTTTGTTTTAACACAAATCGTCAAATATTAAAAGGTGGACTTTTGTCATAACTCGAATTTTATAGGGAAGCTACATTCCTAAAATTATTTTACAATGCTCTCTCCCGACCGCATGGGGAAAAAAAAAAAAAAAAAAAAAAAAGGTTTTTTCACTTGCCCTGGAAACCAAAAGCATCAAAAAGGTAATTTCTCCTTCTGTAGTATTGCTCATTAAAAAACATACAGAAACTCGTATCCTCAATGCAACTCCTTTAACTCCTTTAAGCAACTTTTTCTCCTTTTTTTTAATAAGAATGATAAATGCATCTGTGTTGTAAAACAAACAAACAGCAAAGAAAGCAACCAACAGAAGGCAACAGTAACTGTCTACATGGCAGACCAGAGTTTTCCGTCCCAACATTTTAAACTTGTTTTATTGTTTTTCCTCCCACTTCTTACCCGTATTTGCACCCGCAGCTACTACATTTTAAATAGTGGCGGTAGAAACTGTTTATTACTCTTTATCGTTTTACTTTCCTTTCTCTCTCTCTCTCATGCTTTTTTTTTTTTTTTTTTTTTTTTTTTTTTCCCCCAGTGTTCTCAGACTGAAGTATTTCTTGTCTGGGACTGATGTTGTCAAGGACCCTCATCCACACGAAGTGAACTTGTTGATAATTTTTGTTTTTGATTCATTCGCCTATTTATTTTGGGCCTTTCTACCATCAAAACACCCTTTCAGATCCCCAGGAGCAGGCAGCACGTGAAAGGATTAAAAAAATTTAAATGCGTCTTTCGCACACTTACAAATACTCGTTTTCCACCAGCGTGGATTTGAATTTTCCTCTGTTTCCTGGCATTTGGATGTTTTTGTACTTTAACGTACACTTTACACTGCTGGAAACAATAACTCTATTTAAAATTTCGCGGTGGCAATGAGACAGACCTTTTAAAACCTTATCGCAGCTGTTCAAATACAACATCATTGTCAGGTTAAGAGCCAGTGTCTTTTATAGCTGCAGTCTCCAGCTCCTGGGTTGCCGGAGAGTTTAAATATTACCTTCGTAATATTCGCTGCTCGCAGGCTCTTTCGGCAGCATCCCCTGCGCCTGGCGCAGCCCCTGCCCTCCCCGGGCACGCTTGGCCGGCGCCGCGGGCTGAGCCGAGCGGCGGGCGCTGCGGCGCGGTGGCCACGTAAGATCATGATCAGAGCCATGGCTAACACTCGCCTGCGCCGGGAAAGAAGCCGCGGCGGAGCCCACGACGCTCCCTCCGAACGCCGCGTCCCCCCCCCTCGCCTTCTAGCAATTTCCTCCTCTTCAACAACAGCCTGGACAACCCACAGAGTTTAAAGAAACAAAATACTATTTTTCTTGACGCAGTTTAGGACTTGACTATTAAATCTAATCAGGAATTTTATGCCCATCAAATGGTTCTTTCATAATCTTTATTTACACTGTAAGAAAAGGGGTCCCAGAAATATCCCAGCTGAAGTATCAGCCCAGAGGTTTGCGGCGGGTTTCGCCCAACAGTAAAGTTAAAACAATAAGCAAATGCTGAGCTGCTTTCCACGCCGGCCTCGCTGCTGTTGCTGCTGCTGCTGCTGTTGCTGCTGCTGCTGGAGGAGCTGAATTCTGGGCTCCTGATTAGACATGAGGGCTCTTTGATTTTTTGTAATTGAAAATATTAATTTCATGCATGTCACTACACGGAAACTCAGATGACTGTTGTGATTATAGTAATTTAAATATTGCGTTCTGGACTGGCAAACGGCTCCATAAGACCCTCCGCTCACGGTAAATCATGTGGGGTTTAAAAACGGGCAGCAATTTTTTATTGAAAATGAACAGTAGAAAGTTTAAGTTTGATGTAAATAGAACTTGAATAAACATGCGAGAGCCACTGGGGAACTGGGGACTTAGGCTCTGGGCATTTAATGTCACTATTGTTTTAAATCATATTAAAATGGAATAAAGTAATTAACATTAATAAATAAATCAATATTGTGCAATAAATGAGATATACAATCTACATTAATATAAAGGTTTTGCTCTCAGAGCCCCATATTTTTCCGAACGAGGGTGAAAAAATGCCCCAACCAATGGGTCCACGCAGATGTAAATTACTGTTTGTAATAAAGCATAGGTGGACATTACAGTTTTCTCCTCTAGCAAATGTCAGGGCTAAAAACTGGAGGTTACCAGACGTGGCAGCAGGGCTTCATTTTCACTGCCTTATCTCCCTGAACCTTATTACTGGTGATATGATTATGTTTTTGTCTCGGCTGTGCCGAGCATTCTCATAGTTGCAATTTGCTGTGTTTGTGTCTCATTATGTGAGGGGGATGGGAGAGGGGTACGAAAGAAGCTAGAGATTTTGCAGATGCCTTCAGTAACAAAGGTATTGCGAGATTTGTCTTATTTTAGAAATAGGCTGGAACCCAGGAAGCTTTTAGTAAATTTCCTTTGATTTCCTCTATTTCAGCATTTTATTTAAGGCGTCTTTAAACGCGCAGACTGTATATTTTGTGCCACGCTGTTATATTGCAGGGACATTGAAGAATAGTTTTATTTAAGGGAAAAAATTGGCTACGATATTGTGTCCTTTCTTCTTTTAATAAAGCAACTGTCACGTTGCCCAGATTTCTATGCGCCATATTTTCATAGAAAGAGTCGGCGTCTGGGTTGAGGGCTCAGATTCTCTGGATTTTTTTGACCGAGGTTAGGGGACAGACACGTCATACTGATGACATTATGCCTTTTCCTAAATATGAAAGCCAATAAAATAAACAAAGTAGCACGCTGGTCTTTTCTTCAAAGGTGTTATTTGTGAGCATAAGGATCGCACAGTAGCACTGACCCTACGCTCAGCTTCATCCGAAGCCTCAGCCCTTCTCCTATTGTATTTCCATATTTCTGTGGACACAAAAGTGCATGAGTGTGATGAGATTTTAGCATGTATATTGATGGCCAGTGCAGCCCTCAGCCTCTGTATTTGTGCTGCATATTTATCTTTCGGCAGATTCCTGCCGCATTCATAGTTTAATCGGAAAATAAGCAAATGCCCTTTTCGTTCTACATAAATAAGCCCAAAGACATTTGGAAATAACTCACAAACTTTTCTATCTAAAGGAATTTAACTGAGAAAGGGGTAAAAAGGAAAAATAGAAGAGGTTATAGACTCGCACAGAATCATCCCATTTACACAATGGCTCAAAAAAAGAAGAAAGCGGCATTTCCATGTTCTGGTGCATAGATATAATTTTTCAAAATTAACAGCACACCCTGGCTCCCGTCACCCGTTCACATTTGGTGAGATCGGCCTCACTGTAATTGCGAGGGCTTAAAGCACCTCGTATGAAGCCTAATGGGCTCGGGGTTGGTGTGGGCTCTCGCAAGATGCATTCTCATGCCAAGAAAAACAAACACAAAAACTTCGCTAAACATTTTCCCCTCGGAAAGTGTATGTCCACGGAGAGACGAGGGTATTTTCCTCCGGGATACAGCTCTGCCTGCAAGGACTACCTCTGGCGTCAGGGATTCCAAGGATTTTGGATTGTACAATGCTGTTTTATTACCGACGGAAAGGCTATTTCTAGGAAAGTGTTAACAATGAACTTCTAAAAAAAAAAAAAATAAACCACACACCAACAATCCAGCAGACAAAGTGCCAACAAATGCGTTCACGAGGGACTGGGCTTTAAAAAATGTGGAATATGGCTAAGCCAACGTGAAATAGATTTCGATGAAATCTGCAAATAAGCAGAAAGCAGCGAAACCCTTTCTTTCCTCAGGTTCTGACCAGAAGGGCACACTGGAAGGAAAAAAATTAAAACAAACAAAAAAAATCTCAGAAAGACAGAACATATTCGGTTACTGGAGAACGTCCAGGAAATTCATAAGATTCACTTTAATTCCCTAATCTCTACTTTCATTTTAATAGATCTCCATAGCACTTTTAAAGAGAGGGATTTCATTCAGCAATGCCTTGGCAAGGTGATGTTAAGATATTAAAAATATCTTATTTTTTCTTTCGTCTCTCTGTCTTTCCTTTAAAAAATAAGCACTCTCAGGAGCTAACGTTAATCTCACCTTTAAATAAAATACGTTTTTAACATTATGTTTGCTGTAGCTAGAGGTTTATTTAAGAAAATCCTCGAGTAAGAATCGGAGATAAATTGTGGAAACGCACGTTTTTTATATTACTTTTGTTCCACCCGCGTTAAGGCTGTCCCTAAAGGAGTAGATAGATTTTCGTTCTACGGAACGAATTCTGAATATCTTTGGGGTTTGATTTTTTTTTCTTTCTTAAAATTATGGGATTTTTTTTAAAGCTCGAATGCATTATAAAAGATTACGACCAAAAAAATTCTTTTAAAGTGGCATATTTCTCCAGCACGTCACGGTTATGGGTTATTTGTTTAATAAATCTTTTTGATGCTTTATTTTCTCATTTGGAAGGCCCTGAAATCTTATCGTTACTTATATATTAGATATTTTATTAGCAGTGGAATTATTATTAGGGGGAAAAGAGACTGGAGCACCAGTGGCTGCGGCATTGCAGCGCCTGGGCGCGCCCTCCTGTGGCCACTGCCCGCCAGACACCGGGAATTTTTTCCTCTCCAGGTCTTTCTCCTCAGCTCAATTTGCTCTCAGTCACGGCTTTCTTCCCTTATTTTTAAATAGAAACTTAACACCGCTACCATTGAGCATTTATGCAAGATTAGCGCTACGGTGTTTCGGTTTCCGCGAGCCGCTTTTGCGGTGTCTTAGCGTTTTGGAGGCGCATTAATACACTGAGATAGATAGACTGTTAGAACACTGCAGGGAACAGAAAACCAAACGACTCGTTCTCGCCCTGTGGATTAAGGATCGGGAGACACGCGAGAAATTTGCTATAAGGTCAGGCAAAATGCTGTGAGGAATTCCCCGCGACTTCGCGCATTTCTAGTTAATGGGCTTTGTGGGGAAACTGCGTAGAAATATCATCTTTCTCCCTAAATCACCAGGCATTTCCTACGCTTTTTTTTTCATTCTAAGCAAAACTCCCTCTTTTTCTTATGAGCTTAAAAAAAGGGGAAAAAAAAAAAAACGAGGGGGAAAAAAAAAAAAAGAAGAAAAAAATTTTTGGTCGAATTCCCAGGCCGCGGAAGAGAAAGAGAGGGAAGTGAGGAGCCCCCTGTGCTCCAGCTGGCAGGGACTGGAGCAGGGCACGCTCACTGCACGACGCCGAGAGCTCACCTCGACCCAGCCGGGATTTTCTTTGCGTTATGATGCATTTGCTAATATGGCCAGCTATGCGGTAAAAAGAGTGTGTGTGGCTGTGCGTGTGTGTGAGAGAGAGCGAGGGAGGGAGGAACAGGGTGAGACAGAGAGAGAGTGGGTGGTGGTTGAAAATAACAGAGGAACCTTAAGGCGCCTAATTATTCAGAAAGGTTAAAGGTGATGACCTTGACATTTTGGAAGTTCAAAGGCATACACTTATGTTTTTCTAGCTAAAGTGTTTAAAAAAAATTTTTTTTTAGTCATGCCTCCCTCCTCTTCTATTTCTCTATTTTTTGAATTCTCGGTCTTTTTCTGACTTAGTTGGCACTTTTGCCTTCCCTGCCTGCGAGCGTAGCGAGAGCCACCTCGTCCTATTCAAAAAAGGCAAATTCTTTTCTCACTCGTAGCCTTTATTGCACATTGCGGAAATCTCTTTTTCACCCACCAGAAGGTGTATAATATAACCCAATTAAGCTGTTTAGAACCTCGGGTTTTATGGTGTTGTCTAGACAGTTCAAGGTTTTGTAAACAGCCCAGCCAGGTCACGCAAGATAAAGCGGCGAGGAGCGGAGCGGATCTCCTCCGGGTGCTGGCCCCCGGCGGGGCCCGCCGCGGCCGGCAGCGCGCTGGGCTCAGCTCCCGCCAGCGCAGCGCTCCGCTCGCCCTGCCCGGCAATCAGATTTGAGAGAACCACCCCTCCGCTTCCAAAGTGTTGGGGGTGGTTTTGTGGTTTTGTTTTGGTTGGGGTTTTTTTTTCTTTTTCTTTTTTCCCCCCCCTTTTTTTTTTTTTTCCTTTTCCCCCTCCTAGTGCCAATTGTTTATAGCTCCCTCATGTCTGACTCGCTCCGAGCCCTCGGTCTTTCTGCCTTGCTCTTCACTAACAAGTAAACAGTCATTGACGTTGGGGATTCTGGGCTTATTTGGAGCCTGACCAGTTAAACAAAAAGCCTTTTTCGTTGTTTATAGTAATGGTAGCACCATCAGAAGTGACGGTCTGCAGACAGCCATGTTGGCTCTGTCTCACAGCGAACGGGGAAGGTACACATACCTACAAAGGGAGAGTTAGGCATCTCAACTATTGCTTAATAAAAATGCATTTTAAACAACCCGACTAGGCTTCCTCACGTTATTATTTAACTGAACTTGGCTCTAGCCCGGAAAACGCTAGGATCCTTCGGAGATGGAAATCCATACAGTGCACGGAAGTTATAACCTTAACTTTACTAGAAACCATTTATTCACATGAAAAAGACAGTGGCCCATGCTTTTGGATGACAATAGAAACATATATATATATATATTTTATATATAGCGAGCGTACATTTACCATCTCTTAAATAAACCGCATTCACTTAAAGGGAGGAAAGTGTTATCCTAGCTCAAAAGCAACAACAGAGCCCCCCCCGAACTCAATGAATTGTAAGCAAAAACTACCAGACACACTGCAGGTCCATTGCTGGTACTGTGGGAGAGTAAAAAAAAAGCACCTTTGGCGAAAAACTCGAGAGTGGACAGTTGGATTTACCCTAGTTTCCCCTTATCAGGAATCTGCTCCGCCAAGCCCCGAAATCTCCAGTGGCCATTCAGTGTGGGGAGTTGCACATGAAAATGAAACTTTGAGTTCCGCAGGGTGGATGTGTCAAGTAAACCAATTAACTTTTGCATTCAGTTGGTAGGTCAGAGAGACCGAGCTATTCTTTGTTTTTCTTCTTACTTCTTATTCTCTTGCTCTCTTCTTTATTTTTAAAATTTTTTTCCCTTTTTTTTCCTTTTTTTTCTTTTTCTTTTCTTTTTCTTTCTTTCTTTCTTTCTTTTTTTTTTTTTTTTTTTTTTCAAAACAAGGGATTCCCAGTGAAATATTGGAGTCGATCTCTGTTCAGTTTCTTTTCTTTCATCCTTCGATTCTGGAACCAGATTTTAACTTGCCGGTCAGTGAGGTTGAGCATTCTGGACAGCTGCAGTCTCTTCTCTTTGTTTATGTACACGTTGAAGAAAAATTCCCGTTCCAGTTCTCTTATCTGATATTTGGTATAGGGGCACCTCTTTTTCCTTGATCGCTGGGGAATTGCTGAAATTCAAGAGAGAAGAAACTGATTTACGCTGTTGCTACGAACATGCTCAGCTGGGATTTGATCAGAGACTTTGATAATATCCCATTGCCTGGAAAGCAGCCCTCTAGCACTTCAAAAAATATTCCTGATGCTTATAATCTCCGTGTGGCTAAGCAAAAAACCTAATATTTCCCAACTTCTCCTTAAAAGAGAGCTCTTCGAGCAATACAGAGAGATATTTAAATGCGCTGGAAAAATTCCAAGTTTCTCAAACTCCTCTCACACACACCCCCCGCCCCAAACAAACGAAGATCTTAAGCTCTAAACCGAAGGCAGCTCTGAGCACTACCTGTGAAATCTCTCCGTCTCCCCCCGACAAATCAACAATTTAATAACAATTAATATCCTCTTCCAAGAATACCTTAAGCCCACCTAAATTGGTTTCCTATCGTAAACACGCTTTACAACGGTAAAGGAAATCTTATAGGATATATAAAATCCTTTGGATGCTTATAAAATTGCACATAAAATGCGGCTTGACAAAGTGTTGGCCTTGTACTCTTGCCCCCAATTTACTACTGATACCTACCTGAACTGTTGCTCTTCTCTGCAACAGCCTCACCAGAAGGGGAATCGGCGCTGTTTGCTGGTGTCACTTTCTTCTCCTGGCTGGAAGGTGTTTTACTGCAAGTGCTGTTCTGGGCTTTCAAGTCGCCCTTCTCCGCGTCCCCCTCGCTCTCAGAATGTTGCTGGTACGGAGGTCCGGGGGCTGTCTCGTAAAACTGGTCGAAGCCTTGCGGCAGGATGCCGTTCCTCCCCACCGAGCTGTAGAAGTTGGAGGCGGCGGGAGACGGTCCGTGGTGGCCGCAGACAGGGTCCGTTTTGAACAACATTTCCGTCCTTCTGTTAGCAGGCTGCAGAAAGTCTCTGTGCATCACCTCTTCAGCTGAGTAATAAGGAGCATAACTGCCCCTATACTGCCATTTGCTGCGCTCTAATCCGTATTCCCTGAATGCTACTTCGCGCACAGGTTGAACATGAGGTAAATTAGAAGAATAAGGAAAAGTCATTTGACAGGACGACGATTGAGACAAAAAAGAGGGTTTCGTCGAGAAATCTGAGGGTGAGACGTAATAAGCGCACCCTGGCAGATACATATTGGATGTGCCGTGACTGCAATCGTCAAACTCAGTCATGTCTTCCTTTTTGCGATTGCAAGCAACCAGGAGGCTTCAATGCATTGAACAAGATCCATCTATTGCACAAGAGGGTTTGGACAGGATCAACTAAGAAAAAATCCCCACCGTGTGCTGACGTGCAATTCATCTTGATTGATTCTAGTGGTAATTATGTCACGTGACGCGATGTAGAAATGTCCTTATATCTATATCAGCCCCTCGGAAAGGCTCCTAAGATCTCTCCAAAGAGCCCTCCCAGCACGGGGAGGCGAGCGCGCCGTTTGTACAAATATAGCCGTTTTTAAGTCTCATCCTTTCAGCAGGCGATGTGAGACACACGTAGGTGGTGCGGCGGATCACCTGGGGCCGCGCCGCCCGGGCAGGCGCCTGCCCACCGCCGGAGCCCGGCGCGGAGCCCCACGGCGCGCAGCCCCCCGCCCGCATCTCCGCTCGGCCTCCCCGGGCAGCGAGGGGGGAGCACTGCCACCGTCGGGGAAGGGAGCCCCCGGAGCGAGGCTTGAGGGCTCACGGACGGGCACCCCCGGCTCGGAAACGTGATCGCTTCCTCCTTAGAGGGAACGATACTCTCCGGCCGCCGCTCAAGCAGATGATGAGCGGGTGGGTGATGGTTCACTCAGGAAAGCCAAGTCCCATTCACACATTCGAGAGCACGACCGGATCTGCCCGCCCGGCTCCTGCAATCCACAGTTGGCATCAAGACCGCTCACGAAATTCAAAGCCTGTGCTTCGATCACCTCGTTTTCCCTCTCTTATAAGCCCAAACACTGCGCACTTGTGTCAGGGCGCCAAACTGAAATGAGAAATACGCAAACAGAACATCTCTCAGCAGCCGCATTTATGACAGGGAGATACTTTCGGGCTCTTCTGGAAGGCAAAGGGCTATGGCAGGAAAAGAAGTCCACCAAGCACGGTTTCCTTGGGAAGCAGAGCCGCACACAAAGTGACCTCTGTTCCCCTGCCTCCAACTCCCACCAAAATGTTCATTTTCATTGGAAGGGAAAACCAAGACTTGGGAGCGGGCGACACGCACAGCAGCCGCCAGCCCCGCTCCCGCCCTGCCTTCGAGGGCTCATTTTTGCCAATTTTCCTTTTCTCCTTGAAATAGGATTTTATATAGACGAGCACAAACAGGGCCGCAAAGGCTGAAAAGAAAAGAGAATAAATAATACACGCCAGCAATGGCCCTATGCTCGACCAATTCCTCATTCCAGAAACGTTTGCCAGCTCTCTATGGGAATGGTTTTTTTCCGCCACTGTACAGCGTAGCCAGGTTAGCTCCACCACATGTCGCTCTCCAAATAAACCCGAAATCTGGGCGAGCTCCCCAAACCGAGCACGGCCGCCTCCGGACACCTCAGCAATCCCCGGGCAGAGGCTCCGGCAAGTCGACAGGCCCCACATCACCTCCACAAAGGCAGCCTCCAGGTCCCTCAGCAAGCGGAGAGCCCGGCAGGTGGGGAACCGGCCCCACAGCGCT
Source organism: Acanthiza pusilla (assembly GCA_036630365.1). NCBI lineage: Eukaryota > Metazoa > Chordata > Aves > Passeriformes > Acanthizidae > Acanthiza > Acanthiza pusilla. Next base: position 14,586,738 of record JAXCHO010000019.1, read on the forward strand.
CCGGGCAAGCGGGGAGAAGGCCCGTGGGCTCCCCGGCTCCTCGAGGCGGCCGTGCCCGCCGAGGGCTCGACTCCGCTGCGACAGGCGCCTCCTGCTCGCCCCCGGCTACGCGATGCGGTGAGGCTCCGGGGGCGGGAGCCCCGCAGCCCGGGGTGCGCCCCGCACCCTGCTCCCCGCCCCGCTGCCGCCACCGCCACCAGCACGGCCCCTCCTGTATCCCCTGGCTCCCCAGAGCACTCGAGGGCTGCCCAAGGGGATTCCATGCCGCAGCCCATTTTGCCCTTTCTAAAAATAAAAAGACCAAAGCCAAGCAGATATTATGGAGCTCATTCCTAACCCACCCCACCCCCCCGCCCCTTTCTTTCTTTTTCTCTTTTCTTTGTGCAATTTTGGGGGCTTTTTTTGCCTTGGTGCCTCACTCGCAAAACACCTCAAACGCCACATATTGATCCCAGCAGATAGACTCTCGCAAGTTGCAAGTTATCACTAGAAATCGAAGAACAGAACCACCATTCCCCCTCTTAATCGGCGTTCGAGCCATCTCGATTCTGCTGCAACAGAAAAAACAACCTCCCAAAAATGATGTCTGCACAGTTAAAATGGCTCCTGTGTCACTAATTACCCTGGACCTTGCAGCAAAGCAGGGCAGGGCTCCGTTTGGATTGTGCACCCCCCAAGGTTTCTGATCGTCTATCTCGTCAGGAAAGATGGTTCTGGAAACCTATGGAGCTTCATTTTCTTTACCGTTCAAACAACTAATTATGCCTTAACCAGAATCCTTCACCTTCTTTTCGATGCAACAAACCTAGCATCAATTAAATTTTGGCGCAGGAGCCAACCGGTTTCAACTAATTCAAGTTCAAAGACATGGCGACGATTTGTTAGTACGAAAGCCCTTTTAGCAAACAGTCCTTTAAGAAGCGATCTAATCTGGGAAATGTGAGACCAATATCACAGCAGAGACCCCGCTGGAATACGGCAGAGCTGGGGGTCCCCGCCTGCCAGAGCGTTTTCACCCTGGGGTCGGTCCTAACCCAGCTCTGAACATTACAATAACACCCCCCCCCCGCCTTTTTTTTTTTTTTCCCTTTTTCCCTTACGCAGATTAAATAGCATCGAAACATAAATGCACATCATGTACACAGTCAGGCGAATACTTTACCGTTAGGCGTCTTGAAACATCTGCAATCGTTGCCTGGAATCACCAAGTATTCAGGTCCAAGAGACATTTCCAAATGCTCTCCGTGGAAATTAAGGCGACTTGCGTAACGTTTGGGCTTAAAAATATACCCGGTCTGGCTGGAGAAGATGCGGTATTTTTGTGCCACCCAAGATAAGACACTAACTTGACCTTAACTTTGTTATGGCGCCCCTAGTATCTGGAGAACGTGAACAGACACTGTCTGGCAGCTCTCGTAAAAACCGACTGGAGAAGAGATTCTGAGTCATTTCATTTATTGCCACTACAGTTCTGCAAGAAAGCTTTTCCTCTCTGCCAAACTTTAATTATTTATGCTCTTTTAGGAAGCACAAAGGCATCCAGAGCCATTCCCAACAAGCCGAGTTGCGTTTGCAGCCTTATCAAACGAGGAGGAATGGAGAGCCTCCTCGGAAAGGCTTTATCATGTTTAGGCTGCGGTGGAAATGCAAAGATGTTTATGTTTAAGTAAATAAAGGGATAGACCGTTGCCTGCATGCCGCGGGGGGACGCGGGCGTGGGCGCAGCAAGCGGGTGCCCGCTGCTCCATCCCACCCCGCATACACCCGCAAAGCCGCTACAGGGGCCACCTGAAAAGACACCCAAAATAATCCAGTCGAAGGGCGTGGAGTACATCCACCTCACTCGGGTGCATCTCTTGCACACCCACCCGGCGTGTCGCACACGCTTGTGCACACATGTGCCCAGGGGACAGCTCGGGTGGGTGTGCACAGGCAGAGCCGCACAGGCAGGGCGCGCCCCGCATCTGCAGCTCTGCCAAGCGTGTGTGTGCCCTCCCCATGCCCGAACCACTGTCCTCGCCCACTGCTTCAGAGGAAGGGATGAAACCTGGAGCACGGGCACGCGTGAAATCATGCACCATTTTCTACCGCCGATGTGTCTGTGCACAGTAGGAGCCCACAAACACGTACGTCTGTGTGTGCACACACGCTTATGCACAACGGGCGCTGCTGAAATAAGTGCACCTCTAGGTACACAGGCACACACAGAGATACATAATACACAGACCTTCTCAACAAATCGCAATTTTCATCCTACCTCCTCTGTCTTTTCTCTTTCCGTAGGCGGTTTACACTAGGAGCTTCACAATAAGCCATCATCGTGGATCAGATGCGTTTAATAAATAATATATTGCCTTTCACATCTTTTCACTCGAGGTTCCTCTTCGGATTTCACATCATCCATGTAATAAAGGGTCGGGTTGTAGTGAGGAGGACTAGGATAGGGAAGAACGGCGTAAAGGGTTCATTTCTTATGGACTGTAGCCATCTGAGTAGTATTCCAGGAAAGGGTAAGAAAAGGGGCTTTATCTGTTTTTTTGCTTTTCTCCTGGCTTGCATCATTGGGGTTGCTCCTAGTTTTTTTAATTAGGGAATGCCACTGGATGAAGAGACCCTTATTGTCCGCAATGCGTCAGCTCCCAGCACAGAGGCTGAAAGTATCGAAGATTTGGAGGGACCCAGGAGTGGTTCCTGTGCCTGTAGATGGCTAGGTGTGCATCCCTTGCCCCCGGGGAGCTGTCACCCGGCGAGGCTTCGTCCCCGCTTTCCTACTGACAGCCACCCCGCCATGAGCGAGGTAGGGTTTTGTCTGCATTGGGCAATGCGGTAAGAGCGGCGACAAATGCTTTGAGCTGGTTTTCCTTCTCCCCCTGAAACACCACCCGAGCGTTACCTTTGGGGCTCTCTGGAAAGCTTTCGGGAAAATGGCTACATGTCTGCATGCCTAGGAATCCGGAATTTATCTCCAAAATCATCTGGACTACTGTGCCCTCTCGAGCAATACTTGCAAGCACAGGAATGAGTAGGGGCGAAGTTCAAATATGACTCTTTATGAAATAGTGAGTTTATTGCCTTCAGGAAGATTATAGCCCTATCTAAGTAGGTAGCAGCTTGGTGCCGTTCCTTGCGATTGTTTAGCCTTGCTGTATACTCCACGAACAATCATATCTGAGCCTACTTTACATGCCAGAAAAGAAGGCAGCCTCTGCCAGCCTATTTATTAATACTGTTAGGCGTGGAAACGCTCTTCGTTGAGTAACGAAGACTTAGGTGGAAATTGCAGCCAAAAGGCGTTTTAATACCGACCTAAATATCCGTGAGATTTTTTTTTTTTTTTTTTTTTTTTTTTTTTTTTTAGAATTTATATTCTGAGGTATGAGACTAGGGCAATATGTAATTTCCTCTGGCCCTGGAGCTCTGGCCAGTCTGACTGCTCTGGTGTTGCAGAGGCCGGTGGCTCTCGGCAGAGACAGCCTGTCACCAAGATGTGGGAAAAATCGATCTCATTCTCGTCCCAAAGCAATGATCTAACGGCTTAAACCCTGCTACCCGCCCCTCCGGTTGGGTTATCCTCTGAGGTTCATATCTGGGCAAAACCCCGAACCGGTTCTTGCTTTCCCCTCATAAAAATCTCTGCAGAAACGGCCATGGGGACTGACTGGGGCAAAACAATCAATCCCACCAAAACCTCCGTGTTGTCCCGTCTCCTGTGCCTGCAGCACCTCGGGGTGAGACGGGGGCCCCAGCCTCCCTGCAGCTGCGCCCCAGCCTGGGCCTCTGCCCCGGCACCGCCCGCTGTCTTTCGCCTGTTTGAGGCAGCCCTTGGACAAGGCCAAAGTCAGGAGGGCTGGAAGGGCAGGGCCCGGCCCGGCCACCTGGGGAGGCAGCGGCGCCCGACTCCGCGACCCCTGCGCCGCCGCGGGAAGCCGCGCTGCCCCAGAGGCGGCTGGCGCACGGCGAGGGGCACAGGGGCGCTTTTTCCCGAGAGAGGAACTTCTCGGCCGTGCCCATGGAGCAGCCCTGCCCGCGGCCCGGGGGCGGCCGCCCCGCCGACGGGCACACAGGGGCCTCCCGGCCGTGCTCTGCCGTCGGGGCGGGCCGCCTCCAGCGGAGCGGAGCCGAGCGGCCGCCGCGGAGCCGGCGCTCAGGTTACGCGCGGGCCTTGCGCGGGTGTCACGTGCACTCTCCGCCGGGCTGCGGTCGGATCTGCGGCTCCGGGAGCTGGGAAGGAAGGGGAAAAAAAAAAAAAAAAAAGACTACAGAAAAAGGTTTATTTGTTAACCACTTTCCCCATCGCTGCTCGAGCAGGTTACTCCAAACCACAAAACAAGCCGGCGCCGCAGGCTCGCCCTGGCGTGCAGGGCAGCAGATGAAGGGAGCAGCCGGGACTCACAGAGCTGACGTCTTTACTAGGCGTTATTCCTTTATTTTGCTGCAAAATGGTGTTTACATACAGATAAAAGAAAACGATCTTAGTTTAGCACCGCTTGTTCTCCGGGGAAAGAGAGGGTAAGATGCAGGAGAAAATCTATATAAATGGAGAAAGAAAGGTAAAAAGCTGATAATACATGTTTCCGTGCTGGTCCGGCTTGTCTTCTTCATTTTGGCTAAGAACTCAGCGTTGCCAGTTTGCGCAGGGATCCTAAGCATTTCGAGAACTTGGTTTAAGTGGTAAAAAGACACACTCCCCGCGTTTCACTGGCCGTACGCTCTACTCTAGGGGTGAACACTCCGGGCACAAGTTCATGCAGGAACGGGCGGACTCTGCTCTAGTACATAGAAAGAGCCTGCTCTCGCATTACTACTCTCTTCTTTTTCATCCTCCGGTTCTGAAACCATATTTTAACTTGCTGATCGCTTAAATTCAGTCTGTTTGATAGTTCTTTCCTCTTCTGTCGGTTAATAAACTCATTGAGGAGAAACTCGTTTTCCAATTCAGCAATTTGTTGTTTTGTGTATGGTTTCCGTTTCTTTCTTGATCTCCCCTGGGTGGGGCACCAAGGCAAACCTACAACAAACACGTCGATAATTTAGTGGATCAAGTCTGGGTATGCAAATACAGGAATATGCAAAAAACGCCTCAAGATAACAGGGCTAAACTGGGTCGGAAAGTTGGACAAAGCACATCTAACAGCGCAATTTCTATCTAATCTCCGAGTCAGATTAAGCGATTTTCTCTCCGAAATAGTTACAGGGAGGGTTACAAAGTAATTACAGGCATCTTTTTAAAAGAAAATATAGCTAGGTCGCTTCTAACTACTGCGAGATATTTAAGGCATACCATCCTGCACTGAAGGTCTGAGGCATGACTGGACTGCTGCGGGCTGAACTGTCAGGTTCAAGTTGACGGGATTCTTGACGTCCTCCTTTAAGCTTGAATTGCAGGAATTCACTTCAAAAAGAGTAGCCGAGCCATGCAAACTTCTCTGCAGGCTCGAGTGGTCATACTTTACGGGCTTTAAGTTGGCTGTGTGAGTAACAGTTGGGTCATTTGCAAAAGATTGCCTCTGCCTGCATCTCTCCTCTTGTTTGGAGCTCGCATCGTGGGCGTAATATTTACTGTTGTCTTCCAGGCATTCCTTGTTGCCGTTGGAGCTGATGTTGATTGGAACGGAGCCGGGGAGGTAAGGCTGCGCCGCGCTGCCGAACGCGTGGCTCTGCGGCTGGGCTGCGCACGAACTTGAGCAAGTCCAGGGGATCGAGCTCCGGGGGTAGGAAATGGTGGGCAGAGCCGCCAATTGACTGCCATTAGCCCGCAAATTAGGAAAATAAAAGGAATCTGGAGATTGCAAATTCAAGAGAGAACCAACGTAGCCAGATCTGTAGAGACTGCGATCACACATTTCCAACAAAGGACTTCAGCAGTTCGTACAGCGGTATTTAGTTACAACAGGGAATAAGCGGAAAGCCTGAAACGATTGGACGAAACTTTGCAGACAGGTTCTTCAAAGCCGGTAATTTCAGCACCGCCTCCAGCGACCGAGCCACAGAGTCGTCCCCCCCCTCCCTTTTTTTTTCTCTTTCTCTTCACCCCCACTTTTAAAAAAAGTCTTATGATAACACTTGAAATATGAAAATATAGAGCTCGCAAGGGGGAGGGGAAACCATGGTCTCCGCTTCTATAAAAGTGGCCGGGGCGGGTTGGCAGAGCTGCGGCGCCAGCAGAGAGATGAGAGGAAAACAAACATTTGCCGAGAGGACAGGGCAGCCCCGGGTGCAGCCCCGGTGCCAGCGGTGTCCCCCGGCTGGCAGTGCCCGCCGGCTGGCAGCGCCTTCCGGGCCAGAACGATACCCACGGTAAGAGTGAGCACCGTGGACTGGAAATAACTTGTGATGTCTATGAAATGTGAATGTTTAGGGCACACGTGTGTACTTCTGCCCCTAATTGCATGATATGCATCAGCATATGCGCGCAAATAAAGTCATAATCGATGGGATATTACCAGGATCGTAATTCCGGCACACTAATGACTAGAATTCTCTCAGGTCCGCACGTCTGCCCTTTTTACCCCTTTTGCCTTTCATCTTCATTTGGAAGCACTTCCAGGCGAACAACGCTTCTAAAACTCGGAGTCTGTTTTGTCTTTAAAATACAATCAAACAAACATCAACAAATGGAGAATAACAACAGAGGCAACACGGAATTACTTGAACAATCCGCTGAGATTAATTAAATAAATAAATAAATAAACAAAATCGAAAGACATCAAGAAAGAAAATGCCAGGGTCTGCTCTTCAGCAGAGAGGGTGTGAATGCAGCAGTGGGCAGAGGAGACAGTCAGCCTCAGCTGGGTAGCTCGCTACTATCTCCCAGGTTGTGTGTGAGGAATTTTTCTCTCACGAGAAGGAAATCATACCTTACTGTTTTATTACAGTGATATTTTTGGGAGTTATACATATTTTTACGTTTTTGATTGATCAAACAAGAGCCCATTTATTCCATTATAGCTGTCATTTCCACATAGCCCCAGAGTAAGTAAAATCGTATCTGAGACCATCCTCACAACTCCTGTCCTTTTCCAAACCGTGCGGTTCGCGAGACAGTGCTCTTCCCACCGAGAAAAGGCAAGGCCCCGATGCTGCACCCAAAGACACCCGCAAGGAGCTGGAAGGCTCGAGAAGGAGTGGAGTATCCCGGGGCTCCGCGCTCCCGGCCGCTCCCTGCCCCGCTGCCCCACAGACCCGCGGGACACTCTGGAGCCCGATCAGCCCCCTGCACTGGGCGTTTCTGTCCTCGGCCTCTTTCCCAAGAAGATCTCCCCTAATGTGTGCGAGTCCGACGTCAAGGAAAACCCTAATTCCCGGGCTTTCCCACTTTCATTACCTCTGGTAAAAAACGTGAACTTAGTTAGCATGTAGGGTTAATTTTCCCTGTTATTATCCTCTTAATCATAGTTTTAATCTTGCTTTTATTTCTAAGGCGAGATCAGAGACGGTGCCCTTCTTGACATTCTCCTAATCAAATTCATCTTTCTGTTTAATGGGAAATTGAGGGAAATTCTGCAGTAATTTCATTGCCCTGGAAAAAAAATCTTTAAATGATTGCTCTCTCCTAGACCACACAGGACCACACAAGCACCGCTGGAGGATATTGCTGACCACTGCCTTTAATTTTTATTGTTTGAGTTATGTCTACCAATTGAATCTCCCTCTTATTAGCTGACTTGTATTTTGACTTTGTGTTCCCTAAGAAGATGGGCCATAGTTCTTTTTTTTCATAATCGCCTTTTACGAAAACGCCGACGCTGATTTTTGGTTCTTGGAAGAGAAAAGAAACATTTTCAATTCAAGGCTATATTTTTGTCCGCAATAAACACAAGGAATGGATGTGAGTTCCCAGTTACCGGAAAGAAAGGTGACACTTCAAACTAACTTTTATGGGGTTAGAGAAAACAGAGCTTTCAATTAATATTCAACTCATTTGTAATTGCTAATTAATACCGAAAAAAAAATTAAAAACCCACCAAAACCTGGAATAGCTGGAGACACTCGCTGTTACGGAAAATGTTTAAATCTACAGGGGAAAAACATTTACACAAGCATCTTGTTCCGGAGGCGACTGGCCTCGGAGCCGAAGGGAGCAGAGCGGAGGGAGAGCTTCGTTCGGACTTGTGCTGCTTTTTCCAGCCACAGCCGGCTGCTGGTTTGGGGGGGGCGGCGTGTTAATGCCGCGGGTGTCCCCCCGCCTGCGTCTGTACAGGAAATATCACCACTGAGGAACAGGGCGACCCGGAGGCCTGCTTTCACACGCTCCTTTCCTCTTTTCCGCTTTTTTTTTTTTTTTTTTTTTTTTTTTTTTTTGTGTTTTTTTTTTTTTTTTTCCCGTTGTGGTTTTTTTTTTTTTCCTCCCCCCTCCCCTGTTTTTAAATAGGCATCCGGATAGGCCTGGACATCAGAGCTGACCACACGCTATAATTTCACTGGCATATTCTTCCCGTTTGCAGACGAAGGGCGCTCTGCGTGTGACCGAACAGCCTCCCTCGCTCATTCATCACTCGGAAACGCGGCTGCCGAAGCCAGGGGGATGTTTCCCCTGCCTATGCCAGGGGTTGTCCAGGAGATGGCAGGATTGCCTCAGACATGGCTGGGAAATAGCGCTGCCTGACAGGAGCCAAGCAATGCATCGCTGCGCCACTGTGCATTTGCAATTCAGTTTGTCGAGGTACATGTTAATTATCTGTAATAACGTGCGCTACATTCCAGGCGAATCACCATACCCTTTTCTCTAAACATGGGCGGCTGTGGCCGGCTACAGCGGGGGCTGCGCGGCTGCAGCCCGGCCCTGGGGCCACGTGCAACTGATGTCCTGGAAGAGTCCAAGCTGTGGCCAAGGAGGTCTTGAATAACGACCACCAATGCCCCAGCTCCAGGCTTAGAAAACCCTTTTAATCTGAACCGGTAGGTAGACGAGGAGACGTGCGCCTCACCTTCCTCCTGCCTGTAGCTCTTGGCTTCCTAATGATTCTGCACGTTCTTACGAAACTAAAAGGCGACTCCTCTCCGTCTGGTACCGATTTGCCAGACAGTTCGGGTTTGCTTCTGCCCAGGGAAGGCGTCTTTGGCCGCGGCAAAGCTGCACCTTCTGAAAGCACGGAACCCGGCAAAGCCAAAGGTTAAGCCTGGAAGGAGGAAGAGAACAGCCCGCGATGGCTCCGCGGCCGGGAAACAAAACAGCTCTGGCAGTGCCCGGCCTTCCGTCTACAGGGAGACTCGGTGGGAGGAAAAACCTCTGTAGAATTAATGGCAGTATGTGTGGGTGAGTGGGGGTGCCAAGGGGGAGAAGACAAGAATTTAAAACATTCGGAGAAAACAAACTTGCATCAGTAGAGAGGGCTGTTCCAGGCACGTAAATGATGTGCACCACAAGTGTCGTTTTATACTAGAATTAAACAAAAGTGCTCTTCGCGATAAAATCTGAACTGCTCAGAAATGGATATTTTTAGTCCATCCGGGGAAAACAAACGCCATGAACGTGCTAGAGGAGTAGAAAGGGGAAGGAAGGGGGCAAAGAAGGCGGAAGATACTCCCCGATGAAGCCAGTCGGTTGCGGAGAGAACGCAGGGCAGTCGCTCCGGGCCGGCCGCCGGGGAACCGGCAAGTGCCGGGGCGTTTTGGAAGGGGAGAACAAAGGGGCGGCTGGCCGCCCGCGGCCGCCAGGCACCGGGAAGGCAAAGCAGGGCTCGGAGGAAGAGGGGAGAGACAGCCTTTCGCCTGCTTCCCACGCCCTGTATTTCTCGCCGGCAACATTTCTTTCTCCCTATAACCCTTTCCTGTCGACGAGGCACTCTCGGATACCCTGCTCCATCCTTTAATGTGCCTCTCATCGTATCTACCTCTCATTTCCCAGGAACTGCGTCCTATTAGTGTCCCCGAGAGGATCCTAGGCAAGCCTGGGGCCCGTGAAACCCCCTGTGGCAAAAGAAGGAGAATTTTTTTCTCTCTTTTTATATATATCGAGAAGAAATAGTTTTATTAAAGACGGTTCAGGAAAAGATTTGCAACATCGTTAACAGTTTGGAAGTTCAGATTGTATTTCCAACACAAAGTAAACGCGAACTTTAAGACAAATTTTAAAAAACATGGTTTATGGAGAAATAGACTTATCGTATGTCTTATCACATACAATGATAATCAAAGTGTTTAGAACAATAGTATGTTATAATAAATAATACTACTTTGGAACACATTTTAATAATTAGACGAGGCACATTAACAGAGAGGATATCGCTTCTCTCTCCTAGTTGTTGATTAGCGTGTCTGATCACCCTGTGTATAGCATAACATGCACTCTAGTTTTAAAAGAATTAAAAAATCGACAAAATCTTAGCCTTTCGGCCCATATAAATTATGGCATCTTTTGAATTCCCTTATTTATTGCTTCTGTCATTAACACCCGTTCATTTTTGTAAATTAAAAGGTAGCAGTGAATTTCGCTAGTCCGACCAGGATTTTTTTGGGCGAGAGGAAGAAGAAGAGTCTTGCGCTGGTCTGGACAGACACGGTAGAGCGGCATTTTCCACCAGGTCTGTGCAGGTCCATACACACCTTTGTAGGGGCAGCCTCTCATCTGGCTGCAGGGCGAGCTGGCCAATCCCTCATGCCGAAGGCGCTGTCCCGAGGCGCCGCGCTCTGCACCTCCGCGGAGCGCTCAGCCTCGCAGCCCCCGCGCGACAGCGCCCGCCCGAGACACAAGCTCTTCCCGGGAACAGGCGGCTCCTTTTCCAGCTGGGCAGTATCGACTCTTTGCACTGAAAACGAAACTGCGGTGGAAAACCCACAAACCCAACCTCAAATTTAAACCCGCAGAAGCGGGGAGAGCGTTGGGCATGCCTGGGACTCTGCTCCCCGAAACAGCTCAGAGGGATTCTCCCTCGAAAAAGCAATTAAAAATTCTGCTGCAGCCAGTAACCCTTCACGCAATTCTCTCCGGGTCCCAGTGGACTAGGCAGGTTTGGCAGAAGCCGGGCGCTGCCACGGGTCCGTATTCCGGCTTTCTTGCATTTTCGGCTTTTTTTTTTTTTTTTTTTTTTTTTTTTTTTTTTTTTTTTTTTCCCTACTCGGTGTGTTTTGAAGTTTACGATACCAAATCAAAACTGACACTTTTTGGCACTGGCTGTTGCTCAGAGAAAAAAATTACAGAATACCCCCCAAAGAGTTAAGCATTAAAAAAAAGTTATAACTGTTACCGTTCAGCATATTTAAATTCGTTTATACTGGCCTAGAGGGAAGAACAGAAAATATAATTAATATTAATATTAATATTATTATTTTCAAAAAGAAGAAACTATAATTCAATTCAAGACTTGTCAACACTCCCTTACACTGAGAGAAAAACGCTGACTTTCACGGAAAAGAATTCCCGAAATTTCGCCACCTCTGGAAGGACCAAAAAAAAAAATTAAATATATTTTCAAGTCTTTCCAAAAGTCCATAGCTGGTTGTAAATGGAGTTTATATATTCGTCACCGTCCGCAACTGATGTATCAGGATACGTTGTCTTTCAGTTTGGAGACTATTTTCTTATCCTTCACCCTCCTGTTCTGAAACCAAATGGTAACTTGTCTCTCAGACAGGTTTGTGGCTGCGGATATCCTTCGCCTCTTGTCCTTGTTAATGAACTTGTTAATGGCATATTCATTCTCGAGTTCTTTAAGCTGCAGTTTTGTGTACGGCACTCGCTTCTTTCTCCCACGCCGGTAGACACACATATCGGGCTGGTTTAGTGCAACGTCCCCTATTGTAAAAGACATTATGTGAAAAATTAGTATTTTATTACAGGCGTTTAAAGCTTAACTGATACTTGTTGGGCACTGGTTTTCATGGGCAAATAAATAATGCCGGGTTGTTTACAGTTTATTATTATTTACACTGCCACATTATTTGCACTCTAGTAAAGCACCACCAAAACTTTGATGGACTGTCATCACTTTTCAGGCATGCATCGCTAACCGAGCATGCAGGGCGGCGGGGGGATTGGCTGGGGGGCTGAGAGCAGGTCGATGCTGGCAGCGCATACACAGAAATCGCTTTGGTGAGAGTTTCCCGGGTTTGTTTGCATGTGGTTTGTGCCTCTGTGCCCTCACTACTCGCAGTCTCTTAAGTGCTCTGCGGCCGCCGGATCAGTGGCCAGCCGGAGAGGCAGAGGAGAGCAAGCCTTCGGGCCATCGTCCTGCAAACTTCAAACGCGCCTACAAACCCGGCCACCGAGGGAAGCAGCGGGAGAAGGAGCCCGAGGCCGCGTCGGCGCCCGTGGGCCGGTGCCCTCGCCCTGGGGGCGGATAGGTTCCGGGGTCAGTCCCGAGGGTATGGAAAGCAGAGAGTAAGATTTTCTCAGGGGTAGACGGCCGAGGGGGGAGTCAGAAAAAGAGAAAATCCACCGCCCCCACCCTGCTCTATGCGTGTCTGTGCAGCGTGTCCAGCTCGGCAGGCCGCCCCTGCAGCCCGGGGGGCGGGGGAGGGGACGGGAAGGCGGAGGAGGCGCGGGGGATTTCGGCTCAGACCATTTCTCCCCCTCTCGTACCTGGAAAGGACGATTTCCAGAAGTGTGAGCTCTGTGTCTGATCTTTGGCACAGTAAACCTGACTATTCCAGCCATTAGCCAGAGTCCAAGACTGATAGCCCTCCATTGATATGTATGTTTCGTGTCTCGGTTCCCCAGAGCCAAACGTTGAGACCATGTCTATGTACCCAGGAACGTGCTGGTAGGGGGTTGTATAGCCCTGGTAGAAGGACACTTCCTTTGCCCTGGAGGAGACTTCATTGGCGGGGACACTCGTGCTGGTCAAGCTGGAGACGTCCATGTACTTTTCCACGGGAAAGCCGCCAATGGAGGCATGGGGGGGAGACTTCAGGGCGTTTTGCTGTATCCCAACCCCGTGGGACATCCTGCAGCTATAGTATCCATTGCCAAAGTGATACCCATAGCCCAGCGCGGGGGCGGCGGCCGGCGTGGCGGAGCCCGGGCAGTCCTTGGTCGGGGGGTCGGGCCTCGCCGCCGCCCCCGAGCGCTCCCCTCCGCCGGCGTAGGCAAAACCCGAGGCGGCGGCGGCAGCAGCGGCGGCGGCGGCCGCTCGGCCCGTGTGCGCCGCCCCGAAAACGGGCGAGGAGAGAAAATTACGGCACTGCCCGGGGGCTCCGCCGCCGCCACCGCCGCCGCCGCCGCCGCCGCCGCTGTCGCCGCGCAGTCCGTCCATCTCCCAGCTCGCTGCTTTGCTCATGGCCTTGCACATCGCGGGCGGCGGCGGCGGCGGCTCGGTCCCCGGCCGGGCATGATGCGGATGGTTATTTGCCTCCAACAGGTTGGATCCTGGCGGTACGTTTATAAAAACGAAGTCCAGGTTGGGAGGGGGGAGCGGGGTGGGGGCGGCCGGCCCCAGATTAGTTTGCCTCAGCCCGGGGGGCTGCTCATAGGCTGCCGTCGGAACATGTGACCCTCCCGCTGCCCGCACTGCCCCTTTCGCCTCGCAGCCCCCCGGTCCGCACCGACGGCGCCCCCACCCTCTACTCCCACCCCCGCCCCGCCGTCGCGCTCCCTCCCCGCCACAGCCCCGGCGCTGGAGCGGGGGGGGGGATTGGGCGGGCGAGCGGCGGTGATGCCCCTCAGGACCAGCCTAGGCCCCCACTGCCTTCATCCCTCCCTTCCTCCTGCCCGCGGCTTCAAAAAGGGCCAGCCGAGTACCACTGGACCTTTTGAGGCCGCGGGCAGGGGCCCTTTTTACAGCCACGGACAGGGGGCTCACCGGATCCACAGAGAAACCTTTTCCAGCTCATTGTTGCGTCTGCAAGAGGGGGAAAACCCCAACAGTCTTTGTATTCCATCCTCCCCACCTCCCTTCGTCCAGGCGATATATGGAGTAAAAGGTCTTTGTTATGTGGGAAAAGGGGTCCCCTGGCTTCAGTGAACTCTCGGTCCCTGGGAAAACCCTCCCTTTAGCCCCCCCCCCCCGATATTGCTACCGGCTAGGAAACGGCACCGGGTGTGTGCTGTGCGCAGAGCAAGATGGTAAACCTGGCACTCATTAGATGTGGCTTTTTTCCCCTTGCAGTGTCAGTTCATGTCGTGGTAAGGCAGCCTAGTTAAAAATCAGAGTTTGCTTATGCTGACGGCTGTTCTTGTGGTGACTTCCCAAGACGGTGGCAAATCCTTCTGTCGTCTCTCTCGACTCTCCCACTAAGTCAGGATGGAAATTCACGAGCGCGAAGTACTGGAAATGGAGAAAGCTCCGAAGACAACTCCCAGCTCCAGCCCCAACCACAACCTCTACCACAACCCGAATCCCTACCCCTCTGGACCGACTCCAGTCGCTCCGCAGTTGTGTATTGCACACTTTGCTCTCTCTTGGGCGTGGAGGGCAAGAAGTTGCTGGGGAAAGTGTCAACTTCTCGGGGAAGGGCAAGGAAACTCCCCGCCGCTGAAAACCACGTAGCTGGGGCTGTATTTACTGTCCCTACGGAGGCTCAGGCGCATGAGAGAAGAGAGGCAGCCGCCATGGAGGTGAAACTCTCTGCCGACACAATTTAGGGGCTCCGGGGGTATCCTCGCTGAGCATCCTGGGCAGGTGGTGGCGGGGTCCCCCGGCCCACTGGGTTGTCTCGGGATAGCTAGTTGCAGGTCCCGTAGCAGCCGCACGTCCCGCAGCCCTACTTTGTAGCCGGTCTATTAATCGTCGGCAGTATCTGGAAGCGGGGTTTGGAATGACAAACGGGCGCCAGTAATCACGGCAACAACCGGATGGCATAGACGAGCTCGTGTTTATTAGCTCCGACCACTTAATTGCTATTAATCTTCCATAATCAACTAAGAAGTGAGCCAGGCGTGATTATGTGTTTTGCTCGGTTATAAGCCGAATCAGTATTTACTATCAGGACATTAAACCTTCCGTTATTAGAAGGAAGTTCTGTCGAAGCACAATTTTCTCATCCTTTTATGCTTCTGCAAGAAACTTTCTAGCGAAAACGTTGCTTAAAAACAGAAGCCCAGAGAAACGAAGGAGTTTATTTCTTCAGACGTATTTCTATTTGTATTCCTACCGCCTGTTGTGTTTCCTCTTTCAATAAATGCAGTGAAAATTTCTCTCCTGTCAGGACATCTCAAATAAGGCCGCAGAAAGAAAGGAGCACCTAAAGCTCAGGGTTTCGGAGCTTTTTGAGGTCAATTGTGTCAAAGCAAACCACAGTGCAGCCGCAGTGACTCCCGTAGAAGTCGGCTGCCCTGCCGAGACCTCTGCTCCAGCAAGAGCCCCTCGGTGTACCAAAAAACTCTTTGGGCGGGTTCATGACCAGCAACTTCAATTCTATAATGAGCCGCTTTGTGAAGGGTGTAGAAAACAGCTCTGCCTGGCATGGCAGGATATTATGCACAGGAATAAATGATCTCATGAGCAAAGGTCGGTTCTCTGAGAGCACCCACCCAGTTTACAAGTGGCAGGATGCGCCCTGCACCCCCGGTCCCGGGGGCCCTGAGGAGGCCCCGAGCAGCCTGGTGCTTCCTTTGCCCAGGGAGAACAGCTCCCATCGACGCTTCGCTCCATGTCGGGCAGGGCAGGAGGATCTGCTGTGCTGGCCGGGCCTCTCTGCCTGCGAGGCAGTCCTTACCTCATCTCGGCAGCGCTTCCGCGGGTGGCCAGCGCCCCGCGGAGTAGCGTCGCATTTCCCATTGACACATTGCACGGGAATCTGCAGAATACATGAGCTGCAGGAGTGCTTGTGACTCCCCGGAAGAAGAGGTTGTAGGTTTTGGTTGTTGTTGTTATTATTATTATTATTATTATTATTATTATTATTATTATTATTATTAATCCTGAAATAATCTCATTTAATCAAGTGCGTTGACCATAATTTAGTACATTTAGGATTCCACTCAAACTTTTAGCACATGCTTTTAGTACCTGCCTAGTATCTGTCTCTTACAGTAACCTCCCCCCCCCGATTTTTTGTCACCTCCTTCGCCAGAATTTGCCGATAGTAATTGTGTCTATAGGAAGTTGCTTCTCATGTCAGTGTTTGTTGAAAGAAAAATATCTCGCCCAGGACAAAGAGAAAACGCAAAAAACCCAGCTCGATTTATACTTCTCCCAAGCCTTACCCCATGTCCACTGCGTTCCGTCGTTACCTTTTAGCTTTTATGGATTTTTAATAGCTAAATAGAACAGAAGAACAGAGGAACTTTCATTTTCCCCCTCCCCTTTAAAAAATAGCCAGTTATGATAACGAAAATATTTAACAACACATGGAGAATTGTTAAACTATTTTCCCCTCCACATCTATGCCACAGTTTCTTATGTCTTTAATTATTCCAACGTTAAATAATCCGCTTCGAGTCGAAGAAAGTTTTCTCGGGGCTCCCCGCGTGGCCTCAGTGCAGCGGCCACGGGCGGCTGAGCACGGCGGGCGTTGAACTTGAGCTCTCGGGTCACGGGCTGGTGCTGGCCGCTCTCTGACTGCCACCTCCGCTCCGAAGCAGCGCGGGGACTTCGGGACCCTGACCTTGGACCAGCTCGGCAGCCTGCCGCAGTTGCGACCTAAACTGAACCATCGGCCGAGCCACTTTGCCACCGGGTCGGGGTTTATCGTTTGAATTAAACCCTGTCTGTAGGAAAAGGCAACACCAGAAGACATAATGTAACTATGAAACTCGCGTAGCGTTCCGTGGATTTCTGCCTGGGCAGCGCGGGGAGGGGCGGTGTGCAGGGCCGGCGGGACTTGGGGACGCGCTGTGCTTGTGCCCTTCACTCGCGAGTGACATTTCACAGTCGGTATGGACTGAACACACCCCGAGACTGGCCCTGTGTTTATATGGCGACCCGAGGCGGAGGGGAGAGTCGGCGCTGAGCGGGAGCGTGCTGCGTGCTCAGACACGCAGGACACCGCTGCGCGGGCGCGGAGCTGCCCTGACAGGGGGCCTCCGGCTGGCGAGAGGAGCGGGCAGCGCCGGCGAGCAGGGCTGGACGACAGGGTGGCAGCATCTGCGGGCAGGACAGGCGACTAGGGAGGTCAGGTAGCGCCTACGGGCAGGGCCTGCGTGTACGACACGTAGGGCTGGCAGTGCTGGCGGGCAGGGCTGGCAGGACAGGACGGGCGGGCAGGACGGGCAGGGCTGGCAGGAGGGGACGGGCAGGACCGGCAGGACAAGGCGGGCCGGGCAGGACGGGCAAGGCCGGCAGGAGGGGACGGGCAGAGCTGGCAGGACAGGGCGGGCAGTGCCGCCGGAGTGCCGCCAGGTGGCGCCGCCGTGCCTGCCGCCGGCGCTGCCGCGGGCGGAGCGCTCCCCGCGCCGCGGATCCTTCGGAGCGGCCCCGTCGGGACCGGCTCCCCGCGGCCCCGCACCGCCCACGACCGCCGCACACCGCCCCCGACCACCGCACCGCCGCCTGCTCCCACCCCGCGGGCCGCGTCCCGGACACCTTGCGCAACCGCGGATGTCTCCCCCAGTGCTGCGCGCCGCCTTGGGGCCCTGCTGGCAGCCTGCCCCGCTGCCGGGTGGGAAGCAGATATTCCCGCCCGTCTACCCCAGAACACTTTGACTGGTGAAAAGCTGCTCGAGATGTTTGTCTGATTTAATACGAACTTCATTTCAATTACTCTACGTGACCCCTTTTCCCCGGTTAAGATTTAATAGATGAGTACTGAAATATTCTTTGATGCCTCAAGCAATAACTTTCAAGGTAAAAATCTGGCCAAAAGCCTAAGCAGCTATTTAAACTTACAAGAACAACTGAGTAAACAGAGTCTAACAAAAGATCACGTATTTCGGCAGTTTCTTGGCGGTCTTTGTAACTTCCTCCCTCTTTGCCCACTAATGTCCCTTCAATGTCCGTGGTTCTTCAGGCTCAGCTGTTGGTTTTGAACAACTACATATTGAGAAAGATTTTTTAGACTGTGCTATTCTTTTGGGGAAAAAAACCCAACCAAACAAAAACCCCAACGGAACACCACAAAAGAGAAGCAACAATCAAAAAATACATGAACAAAACAACAATCCCAAACATTAAACCTCCTAACAATACACGCACAGAAAAAACAACCCAAGAGATAAATACCAGTGCAGTAAATACCTCTAGCTTCTGGGAATATAAAAATACAGACAACTAGTTTAACAGGGAGTTGACAGTTTGGGGTGAACTGATTAACTGCATTGCAGGGAACGGTTTTGTGGCCTCACCTCTACCTAGTGGAAGATTATTAACGTCTTGTATAACATTTTATAACCCTTGCATATGAATCTAGCTGTATTTTAAGATACTCTGTATATAACCTAAGGTATCAGTATTATTTAAAAGGTGCAAAATATAACCCTAGTAAAGATCATTCATAGCCGCACTTGAGTGTAACTTATTTTTCACGCATTGGGGCTTTTCACATAGTCTTTTCCATCCGCTCCAAATAACATAAAACCAGTTCTCTCCTTTTTAGTGGTGCAGTAACATTTTTTGAGTCTAAAGCTGTGCCGGTTCTGGTGGTGCGCGCATACGATTGCCTCCGAGATGTGGTATCTCGGCTGCGGTTTCCGAGAGAGCAGGGGGAAAGATGCTCGCCGCGTTACAGCGTGTAAGAAAACAGACGAGGGCGCCAAACGACAGCAATAAACCCGGCCGCAGGCTTCCGCTCCGCCTCCAGCCCGTCGGGACCGGCGGCCGGGCCGCCGCCTGCTGCGGAGCCAGGCACGGCGGGGAAGCGAGGGCTGCGGGCCCGCGGCGGGGCTGCGTCCCCCGGGCGGGGCGGGGCGGTGCCAGCTGCCGCCGGCAGGGCGCCTGCTCGGCCGCGCTCCGCGGGTGCGCCCCGGGGCCGCGCTTACTCCCTCCGGGAGCACCCCGCGAAGCCTCTGCTCCCGGCCCGGCCGGGGACCCCGTGGGGTGTCGTCTGCGGCCCCGTGGCCTGCGCACCTCTCCTCCCCCCTCGGCATCGGCCCGCTCCTGCGCCGCGCCCACGGGCAAGGAAAAGTTGACATTTACTCCAGTCTGGTTTGGGGGCTGTAAAACGCAGGACACCACACTGCACTCTAAATCCACATTTCAAAGGGCTGACATAAACCGCTCGTTAATGGAAGGCTGGATTTTGCAAACAACGCCTAGAATGTTTCTTAAATATTTGGTGGAGTGTTTAGGGAGACTTTAACACGTTATTGAAAAACCTGTCAAGTATCCCATTTTCGAAGTATGAATCATGAGCAGGAGCACAAGAACTTAGGAGATGCGGGTGACCAAGATTAGCAGGAGCAGGAGCAGCTCTCCTCACAAGAAAAAAAAAATTAAAAAAAAAAAAAATCAAACCAGTGTTTAATCACAGGAAACATTCGGGTGTTTCTCCGGGAGATGAAACTAGGAATCCCAGGGTCTAAACACTAGATGATGTGGGTGAAAAAAAATCACGGCGAGGAAAAAGGTTGGGCAGCTATCGAAGCGCACTCCAGAGATGCTAACGACGAAGGATTTATCTTCGTTTAAATGGTTGCCATCAGCGTCATTATTACTAGCGAAGTTACCACTGAAGGGAGACTTTCCGACTGTCACGTCTGCCGAACGCGGCAGCCCGTGTCTCCTGCAGCGCGGCGACGCTTCGCCCCGCGGCACCCGGCAAAGAGCGGAGGGATGAGCTAACTGAGCCACAGGTAACTTTGGAGAGAGTGCGTTAAGGTGATGGTCCTGATAGGTCGGAGCCTGTAGGCAATAACCCCCCATCCATCATTTAATTCTGTGATTATTTTTTAATTTTCAAATGCTTAGGTTTTATTGGTGGTGGGGAGGAAAGAAGCAGAGGGCTGGAGAGAAACCTGCCGGGAGGATGAAATGGACGCCCGTGGAGTGTTTTAAATCACGAATGCATTTAATGTTCTCCAGTTATTTCCTTCCCCTATCATACCGTACAACAGTCAGTATTTTCCCAGAGGGAAGAAAAATCCCGGGCTAGCTTCGTCGATAAGCAGGATTATAGAAAGTAAAAATGAGATCATATTTAAGGACGCAAAGAAGAGAAAGATAATAGAGTTGTAATATACTAGATTATAATAAATATTTTAATCTCCAGGTAACTACTGTAGGTACACCTGAATCTGTGAGCAGTCTTATAAAGTCTGGGCATAAGGTTCGAGCGTGTGAGGGGGTGTCTGGGGGTGTCAGTGTAAATTCCTAAATAAAAGTACCAATGTGGTCTGGAAATGGGAGGGAAAAGTAAAGAGATATCAGCGGCAGGAGGTTCTCGATCCTCTGGTCCTCTTCCAGCATTTCCTTACGCTGTGATCTAAAATTCGCCTCAGAAATAATAATAAAGAAAAGCATTATCTAATATTTAGCATGTAGTTCGGTCCGAGGACAAATGAGAAAGAAGCTGCATCATTAGGACCTAAAAGGCAACAAAACAAAAATCAGAGCATAATGATGCACCTAAATGAAGGGGGAAATGTTGCACAGCTCATTTTATTAATCAGACTGTCAATTCCACCCCAGAGGCCAAACCCCAGAGCAATTCAAGCAGGATCTGATCAAGCTAAGGACAGGAGCTTTACTCCTCACTTCTTGTCTTTCTTTCTTTCCACCTGGATATATTTGTCTGCTCTGAAGCCGCCTTCATTATCCACTGACAGGAGCTTGTATTTATTTGCTTATAAACCTGTTACAATAAATGATTATTCGAACAGCGTCATTCGTACCTTAATGACGAGCACCACTTTTTGATGAATGACATTTCGGGCTAGAAAGGATGTATGGGTCATTTTGACCAGTCATTCCCTCGCTTTGGCATCCCACAATTTTTACACCTCCCTCAAAAACAGATAATAATATTTAGAGACACTTGCCGGGCTGAATGTGAATTAGCCCCTGCTGCAGCTCATCATTAGTACAGGACCAGCCCTGCAACTTTGACATTTTTTATAAAGCTGAGATGATGGAAAGAATAAGAAAAGAGATGATCCTGATGGAGAGAGGGCTGCACAGCCCTACAGCTGGCAAAAGGCTCTCGAATTTGTCAGACTCAGCTGGAAATGCGGTGTTGGAGGCCCTTGAAAATTCTCCGCACAGTGGTCGCCTCAGCCCGAGACTGACTGCCGCCTCCCTGCACAGCGCTATAGGGGACATCTCCGCCAAAGGCAAATTTGAAATAGACACTTTATTCAATCTTCAGCACCCGAGCAGTGAAAACACTGTCTCCTCCGAAATCCCGCCGTCGGAAAGCAGGAAGAAAATCAGCCTTTATTCCGAAGTTGCTCAAGAGGCAGATATGAACAGTGATGTGGAGGTGGGCTGCTCCGCGCTCCGCTCCCCGGCCAGCCTGACTTCCTCCCAGCTGAAGGAAAACAGTAACAAAGGTAACTCTTCCTTTATCATCTTCATCTAAGCCCCGCACTTTGCCAACCGGCTTTAAAAAACAAAGGAAACCCACCGCCACCGCCAAAGTTGCTCGCCTCTGCATGGGCGCTCTCTCTTCTGCGAAGACAGAGCTCCAGACTGTAAAATATTATTGCAATTACTGCCCTACCCCAATAGCCGAGACACACTGTCCGGGCAGCTCCTGTGCCGGTGCCTTCGTATGTGCGTGTGCATGCCCAAATCCACTGTTATGTAGATATATATCCAGAATATATGTGGGCACAAATATCCACCCACCTATATTCAGGCAAAGCTTTCTCCGTGTATTTCCCCGGGCTCTTGGAGCTTTCGGCGTCTCTTGAGCTGTATATGAGTGTATATACATAGATTAAATTAGAGAGAGAGAGAGAGAGGGGGGAATGCGAGGAAACTGCCCGCATTTGACTGTGTGTCCTTCTCTGTGTATATGCAACGTTCTGTCGGTGTCCACCTCGGGATAATTTGGCATTGTTCACTTTTCCTCTGCTTGTAAGAGGGGGTTCGAAACAGCCTCGTCTCTTTCCCCGTTCTTTGCGGGGCACGGTGGTGGACGGTGGTTGTTATTGCTGGAGGTTATTGGGAAGGTGGAGGCAGATGAACGGTGGATTTCGTAGGGGCCACAGTGTATGCCTTTTTTGTCAAATGTGCCAGAGAAAGGAAGGGATGCTCGACGTAACCCTGGAGGGGGAAAAAAAAAAAAAAAAGGCTTTTATGGCGGCTTTTATTTTGTACGTCTCAAACGAAAATAAAGAACGGCACTCGAAGGAGAACAGGCTAGCGCCGAGCCCGGGCCCGGAGCCACGGCCCGCGCCCTCGCCTGCTCTCCCCTGAGCTCGGCTGCCCTGCAGTCCCCAAGCCCGCCCCATCTGAAAATAAAGCGGTTATGAAAGATTAAAAAACCCCAACCCAACCAGCCAACCAAACAATAACCAAGAAACAACCTCCAAATCCAAATCTATAGATTCTGTTAGCGGCAGGGATTTGTAAGAATGACAGCTGGCCTTGAGCACGGGTGCAGCGGGCCCGGTCCGGCCTGGCCGGGAGGGTTGGGGGACCACCGACTCGCCAGCTCTCACCACCGTGCCCTCGCCCTGCAGGCTACGCGGAGAGCAGCCCGACGCCCAGCGCCCCCGCCGCCTCCGCCGCCCCCTCCGCCGGCATCGGCAGTCTGCACAGCGGCGGCGCGCTGGGCGGCTCGGCGGCGGGGGCCGACCAGGTGCGCCGGTACCGCACCGCCTTCACCCGAGAGCAGATCGCCCGCCTGGAGAAGGAGTTTTACCGCGAGAACTACGTGTCGCGGCCGCGGCGCTGCGAGCTGGCCGCCGCCCTCAATCTCCCCGAGACCACCATCAAGGTACGCCGCGTTCCGAGCCCCACCGAGCCGCGGCCGCCCCGCGCCGCCCCGCGGTGCCCGGGTCCCCCGGGCCGCGGCTGGCTGGGCTCTCCGGCTGAAGGACTCGCAGGGCTCACAGCTATGAGCACCACTCGTGCTCGTTTGCTTTTCTGCGCCCAACACTTTTCATCTGCTTTTAAAAGAGTTGCTATTATTACTGTTATTTTTATTTTCTCAGTCAGTTTTTATCGAGTTAGCCTATTTCCTAAAGTGAAGAGAGGAGAGAATAAGCGTAGGGGGATGAGCATCAGTACCGTGAAGACAGAGTCCTGAGTGGGGAGGAGGGGATGATTCGAATGCAAAACGTTTATTTAGATCGAAGGGGTCCCCCTCGAGTAGAGGGAGGGCCGTACCCACCTCTCCCCTCGGGCAAGATCACGGGAGACTGCTCCGGGCAGGAGAGGGGTCGCCTAAAAGCGTTGGCAATAGGTGCCGGTGGGTGCCCGCAGGTGTCCGCGGCGGGAACGGGTGCGGCGGGGCGCGGAGCGGAGCTGAGGCCGCGCTGTGTTTGTTTCCCCGCAGGTGTGGTTCCAGAACCGGCGGATGAAGGACAAGCGGCAGCGCCTGGCCATGTCCTGGCCCCACCCGGCCGACCCCAGCTTCTACACCTACATGATGACCCACGCGGCGGCAACGGGCAGTCTGCCCTACCCTTTCCACTCCCACGTCCCGCTCCACTACTACCCGCACGTCGGGGTCACGGCTGCCGCCGCTGCCGCCGCCGCCTCGGGGGCGGCCGCTGCGCCCTTCGCCACCTCCATCCGCCCGCTGGACACTTTCCGCGCCCTCTCGCACCCCTACTCCCGCCCGGAGCTGCTCTGCAGTTTCCGACACCCCGGCCTCTACCAGACGCCGGCCGCCGCCGGCCTCAACAGCAGCGCGGCCGCCTCGGCGGCAGCGGCGGCGGCGGCGGCGGCAGCGGCGGCGGCGGGCTCGGGGCCGCCGGGGAGCTCGGCGCCCTGCTCCTGCCTCAGCTGCCACAGCAGCCAGACGGCGGCGGCGGCGGCGGCCTCGGCGCTGGGTTCGCGGGGCGCCACGGCCGCCGACTTCCCCTGCACGGCGGCGGGGCAGCGCTCCGAGAGCGGATTCCTGCCCTACTCGGCCGCCGTGCTCAGCAAGGCCGCCGTCGCCTCGCCGGACCAGCGGGAGGAGGCGCCGCTCACCAGATAACTACCCCGGCCCGAGGCCGGGGTGTTTTGTAGAGGGAGTCGCGGGGGGATGGGGGATGGTCGGGGCGGGGGGCGCCCCCGCGCTCGGCCAAAAAGTTCTGTCTATTTTTTTACTGCTGACCGCCCCGCCGCGGTGGGGCGCGGGACCGGCGGAGAGGGCGCTCCGCAGCTCCTGCGCCCCCGCGGAGGCCGCCCCGCGGTGCTCGCTGCCGGGCGCTGCCGGACTTCGCGGGGTGCTGGCAAACAAGCCGGCGGCGGCAGGGAGGGGCAGCCGGCGGAAGGGAATGTGTTTCTGGCCTTATTTTTTCTTTAAATTTTAATTATTATTATTTCGGTTTGAGTTCGAGTAAATGGGAAATGTCTCGAGTATTTCCGTACGACAAGCGGTAGCTAATGAGGCAGCCGCGTCCGGGCCAGTAACGGGAAGTGTGACATTGACAGGATGGGGAGAGGCATTTTTTAAGATCACACTACTATAATCCACGCTATCTGGGAAATACTTGAATCTCTCTAGGTGTAGGCTGTTGTCCTGAAGCATTTACCTTCCAGACACTTTTCTAAATTTAATTCTTTTTCTCGACGTCTCTTTCTTCTCTCGGTAAAACGGCTCTTGGATTTATTTCTCAAGCATCTCTATCGCGCCTTTGCCTCTGAAAAGCCACCACTGGGTAACTGAGACCTGCTATACCAAACCACTGCTACTGGAGGGACTTCCTTGAACTTGAAGAAAGGCACATCAAAAACCACCAGTGTTACTGCCATGTCAATTTTGATGCTAATAATGTGCAGATTATGACGAAAATTGCCAATCATGTTCTCTGATGGACCTCCTTTGAATGTGGAATTGGAAAAAAGTTCCCCGCACAGAGACCTGCTGTCAAGTACTAACAACCCGCTAAGGGAAGTCATTAGAAGAGACAGATAAGAGACTTGGTACATAAAACATTGTTCTT
Organism: Acanthiza pusilla; assembly: GCA_036630365.1. Classification (NCBI taxonomy): domain Eukaryota; kingdom Metazoa; phylum Chordata; class Aves; order Passeriformes; family Acanthizidae; genus Acanthiza; species Acanthiza pusilla. Next base: position 14,611,594 of record JAXCHO010000019.1, read on the forward strand.
GGTGCATAGAATGTATGTTATTTAATGTTATCTCTCTTACCTGAAGTGATTTCGCACAAGAAAGCCACTTTCTTATCATCTCAATTGCCAATTTTCATTTTGGTAACTTGGACACCCCGGGTAGACTTTTCTCTGTTAAGTTGATATTCCACCAATGTGAAGAGCCTCATTAAATCAAACCCAGATATTTCCATAATGCTCCCTACAGAGCCACTTCAGTCTTCACATAATGAGATTTTTCTGAAGAGTTGAAGCCCTCATCTAACTTGCTATTGCTTGTTTAGGCCCTGTGTGATTGTGAATACACACACACTCACGTACACTCCTACAAAAAAAAAAAAAAAAAAAAAGGAAAGAAAAAACCTCTATTATGTATTTCGATTAAGTGTCCTGAAATACTTCTATTTTTAAGACACTGGATTTTTTCATATTCTTATAGTGAACTTTCAGGAAATTATTTTAAAGACTATGCTGTTTTGTTCAGTGAACATAAATCATAGGTTGGTGGTTTTTTGTCCGATGGAACAGATTTCTTGGGCAGGGGTAGATAAGGGCAAAGAAGAAACATCCCTAGGCTTCTAGAGCAGATTCCTAACAAGACATGTACATTTTCTGGATAGAGAACTTTAAAGCACGGTAGAAGATACCTAAACCCACAAATTTCTTATTTTGTAAAGAACGAATAGGAAGACAACTTATGTAAAAATATCGATTTTACCAGCTGTTGTTCACTGAGTTTACATTGAAATTTTTTATTAATATAATTTAATGCTAAAGAAAATAGACCAAAACGTAGCACTCTTTTACCAGCTTAACCTTTTCGATCGTTGGAATCGTTTGTTATGATCACACAAGTATGGGATGTATATACGACGATTTTGGCAATAATGTTTACATTTTTCCAAAA